>OX421961.1:102346362-104823362 GCA_949128115.1 Anaspis maculata
GCAGTTTTCCACCATTTTCCAGTTGGGCGTAATGAATTTTCAAAATTTCTCCTGGCCGTTGCCACTCAGGAGGGGCTCTCGCCGGTGTTTCGACCAGAACGACTCGCTTTTGTAGCAGGACTCCACTCAAAATTTATTCCTGCTCGGGGATCGACTTTTTTTTTTTAATTTCAACTGATATCGAAAGTAGATTGGATAGAGCGTCGTGCAGGTCTATTTTCAAAGTCGACACAGTTCCGGTTTTCCGACTAATTTTTTCAAAATGAAATTTGCACATTCCGTGAATTTGAGAAAAACGCAATGCAAACTTCTACATGCGGTAGGTCCCACGAAATATCAATTTTAAGTGCAGACATGCTGTGAATAAAAGTTGGAGAAAAGATTGAGCTAATTTTTGGAGGGAAAATTTTCGAAATCGGCTCAACAGTTGCCAAGTTTTCCTCTCTGGAAAAACTGCAAATTTTCCAACTTTTTATTCCGTGGACCGATTTTAACCATTTTCACCTAAACAAGAGGTAACTGGTTCTTGAACATTTTCCAACAACTTTTTCAAATTTCCCGGAGTTTTCCGGCTAAAAATAATTTTCCCCAGATTATTTTCAATCTTTTTCTGTAATTCCAGCTTCCCACCCTCGTTTCCACCCGAAGGGACGTTTCGAACAAAAATTTCCATAGGTTCCTGGCTCGGTTCCTGGATACTAGTCGGGGAAGTTTTGGGGTGACACAACCGATAGGCTACTTCTTTTGGGCAGGTGCGCATGCTTGAAGGCTCCAAATTTTTAAAACTTTCCTACACCTGTCAGTTGAATGGCAACCGAGATGGCAACGCTGCATGCTCTGTCTAGCCGCCTGACCAACAACTGGTTCCTGGCAGTCACTTTTATACATACCGTAAATGCATCTCTTCGTAGCTTCTTTGAACTTCCTTCTCGGTACAGCCATTTTCAACCGGTTCTGTTCTTTCGTCAAAACATGAGCAAATGAAATGTAGGTCAGGTAGAAATGAGAAGTGTGATGATAATTGTCACAAGTGACAGTTGGCGCCGATGTCTTGTTGTTTTGTGCGCTGTTGCCATTTTCGTTGTTCCTGAATTTCCACAAATAATCATTCAAGTTAATTTCAATTAAACTTTCCTTTGAATATACAAAAGGGGTATCTAACATTCAACCAAATTATTTGTGGAATTTTAGGTGCACTACAATATTTTTTAGTGTTAATTTTCAATATCGGTGTACGAAACTATGAAATTCGCGCCAGACATGCGCACTCAAAAAAACCGAAACGAAGGGACCTAATAGGCTACTTCGTTTGGGCAGGTGCGCATGCTTGAAGGCTCCAAATTTTGAAAACTTTCGTACACCTGTCAGTTGAATGGCAACGCTGCATGCTCTGTCTAGCCGCCTGACCAACAACTGGTTCCTGACTGTCACTTTTATACATACCGTAAATGCATCTCTTCCACGGATTCTCTTCGTAGCTTCTTTGAACTTCCTTCTCGGTACAGCCATTTTCAACAGGTTCTGTTCTTTCGTCAAAACATGAGCAAATGAAATTTAGGTCAGGTAGAAACGAGAATAAGTGTGATCATAATTGTCACAAGTGACAGTTGACGTCAATGTCTTGTTGTTTTGAGCGCTGTTGCCATTTTCGTTGTTCCTGAACTTCCACAAATTTATTTATTTATTTATTTATTTAATTGTCTTATTTTACGAGGCGGCATTCAGCTATAAGCTGCTCTACCATGCAACCTCGGGGACAGCACAAAATATCCATGGATGAAGTAGGATTCGAACCCACACAGGGCAGCGCGAATGGTTTGGCTTGCTATCACCTGTACCACTCGGCTACCACCGCAAATGATCATTGAACTTAATTTCAACGAAACATTTCCTTTGAAAATAAAAAATGATATCTAACATTCAACCAAATTATTTGTGGAATTTTAGGTGCACTACAATATTTTTTAGTGTTAATCAATATATATAATAAAAGTGAGTGCCAAATCTTTGTGCCGCTAAAACTCAGAAACGAGTCGCGCTACGAACAAAGGAGTTTTATGGTGTGGTAACCCTTTATCCCCCATCGATGAAGAAGGTTTTCGTTTTTACCTTAAGGGCGTGCTTTTAAAGATATAAGGGCTGGAAGTTTTTCGCTCTCTAGAAATGTCTAGAGCAGTCTAGAACATTCGAGAGTATTCGAGATCATTCCACAACATTCCGGAACGTTCTGGTGTGTTCTGGAATGTTCGGGAATAGTCTTCAACGTTCGAATAATAAAAGTGTACAGAGGTGCGTGCCGAAACTCGGAAACGAGTCCCAGTAGGATCAAAGGAGTTATATGGTGTGGTAGCCCTCTATTCCCGGTTTTATTTGAAGAGCGGGTTTTTTCAAGATGAAAGGGTTGGAACTTTCGCCCTCTAGAATGTCTAGAACAGTCCAGAACATCCGAACGTATTCGAGATCAATCAACGACATTTCAGAATGTTCCGGTATGTTCTACAATATTCGGGAATAGCCTGGACCGTTCGGAAACATCCCGGAACATTCGAGATCATTCCATAACATTCCAAAATGTTCCGGTGTGTTCTAAAATGTTGGGGTGATAGTCTGCACCGTTCGGAAACATCCCGGAATATTCGAGATCATTCCATAACATTCCAAAATGTCCCGGTGTGTTCTAAATTGTTCGGAAATAGTCTGGAACGTTCGGAAACATCCCGGAACATTTCAGATCATTGTGGAGCCTTCGAGATAATTCTACAACATTCCAAAATGCTCGGGTATATTCGAGAATAGTCTTGAATGTTCGAAAACATCCCGGAATATTCCAATCCATTGTGGTACATTCGAGATCGTTCCACAACATTCCAGAATGTTCCGGTGTGTTTTAAAATGTTCGGGAATAGTCTGGAACGTTCGGAAAACGTTCGTTAACATCCCGGAACATTCCAGATCATTGTGGAACATTCGAGATCATTGTACAACATTCCAAAATGTTCCGAGATGTTCGGGAATGGTCGGGAATAATTTGGGATGTTTGGAAACATCCCGGAATATTCTAGATCATTGTGGAGCATTCGTGATCATTCCACAACATTCCAGATAGTTCGGGTATATTCGATAATAGTCTGGAACGTTCGAAAACATCCCGGAACAATCCAATTCATTGTGGTACATTCGAGATCGTTCCACAACATTCCAGAATGTTCCGGTGTGTTTTAAAATGTTCGGGAATAGTCTGGAACGTTCGGAAAACGTTCGGAAACATTCCGGAACATTCCAGATCATTGTGGAACATTCTAGATCATTCTACAACATTCCAAAATGTTTCGAGATGTTCGGGAATGGTCAGGAATAGTTTGGGATGTTCGGAAACTTCCTGGAATATTCCAGATCATTGTGGAGCATTCGTGATCATTCCACAATATTCCAGAATGTTCGGGTATATTCGAGAATAGTCTGGGACGTTCTGAAACATTCTGGAACATTCCAATTCATTGTAGTACATTCGAGATCGTTCCACAAAATTTCAGATTCCAGAATGTTCCGATACGTTATAGAATGTTCGAGAATAGTCTGGAACGTTTGGAAAACGTTTGGAAACATCCCGGAACATTCCAGATCATTGTGGAACATTCGAGATCATTCTACAACATTCCAAAATGTTCCGAGATGTTCGGGAATGGTCAGGAATAGTTTGGGATGTTCGGAAACATCCCGGAATATTCCAGATCATTGTGGATCATTCGTGATCATTCCACAATATTCCAGAATGTTCGGGTATATTCGAGAATAGTCTGAGACGTTCTGAAACATTCTGGAACATTCCAATTCATTGTGGTACATTCGAGATCGTTCCACAAAATTTCAGATTTCAGAATGTTCCGATACGTTATACGGGGTGTTTATAAGAGACTGTGATCGCGGCAGGCTTGGGTCAGGCCGAAAAACGTAGTAACAGGCGCAATTGTAGTGATCGAGAGCGGATTCCAAAGGCGATGCGATCACAGACGTTTATAAACACCCGGTAGAATGTTCGAGAATGGTCTGGAACGTTCGAAAACATTCCGGAACATTCCAGATCATTGTGGAACATTCGAGATCATTCTACAACATTTCAAAATGTTTTGGTATGCTCCAAAATGGTCGGGATAATCTGGAACGTCCAGAAACATCCCGGAACATCGCAGATCATTGTGGAGCATTCGTGATCATTCCACAACATTCCAGAATGTTTGGGAATGTTCGGGAATAGTCTGGAACGTTCGGAAACATTCCAGAATGTTCCAGTATGTTCTAGAATGATCGCAAATAATCTGAAACCTTCGGAAACATCCCGGAACATTCGAGATCATTGTGGAACATTCGAGATCATTCTACAACATTCCAGAATGTTCCGGTATGTTCTGGAATTGTCGGGGATAGTCTGGAACGTTCAAACACATCCCGGAACATTCCAGATCATTGTGGAACGTTCCAGAACACCCTAGAAAGTCTCTGGAACATTGTGGATCATGGAACATTCGAAGCCTTTCTGGTGTGGGACAACCTATTGGTGGAGGTACAGTACAGAATAAGTACAAAATATTCGAGAGTATTCGAGATCATCCCACAACATCCCAGAATGTTTGGTATGTTTTCAAATGTTCGGGTAATTCGAGAGTATTCGATATCATTTCCACCACATTCCAGAATATGCCGGTATGTTCTGGAATGTTTGGAAATAGTCTGGAACGTTCGAAAACATCCCGAAACATTCCAGATCATTATGGAACATTCCAGGACACTCTTGAAAGTTTCTGGAACATTGTGGACTATTCGAAGCTCTTTTGGTGTGGGGCCACCTGTCGGTAGAGGTACAGTACAGAATATTCGAGGAGTATTCGAGATCTTTCCACAACATTCCAGAATGTTTCGGTATATCCTGGAATATTCAGGAATAGTCTGGAACGTTCGGCCAGAAACATTCCAGAACACTCTCCAATGTTGTGGAATATTCTGGAAAATTGTGTACCATTCGAAACTTTTTTTGGTTTGGGTGGGACTACCCATCGGTAGGGGTATATAAAGCAAGATCCGTCGTGGTTTCGAACACCTGTTTCTTACCAGTTGTAATTATGAAAAAGTTGTAATCATCTGTGGTTATAATGAAAAAGTCAAAGAGCGCGAAGTACGTATACGTTCCCAACGAATAAGCAGAATGAGCACCGTGAGATGCAGAGAAACTGAAGAACAACGAAATGAACGAATTGCGACACAATCTCATAACAAAAACACTGTGAATGCAAGTCACTCATGAAAATATCACCCTACGAAAAGCGCGAGCTAACGAGGACTAGGTTTCGCTTAGGGGCCGCGAAGCGGCCCCGGCGAAAGCTAGTTTTCAATATCGGTGTACGAAACTATGAAATTCGCGCCAGACATGCGCACTCAAAAAAACCGAAACGAAGGGACCTATTAAAAACATTTTTGGCGATTCACATGTCTTCACCTATTTTGGTTCTTGGGGTAGGTACATTTGTTCAACTTTTTATTTTTATGTCACTCTGCATATACCGCCGGCATAGTTGGTATTGATGGCATTACGTTTCAATCGAAAGAGAATGGATCGAACAACACTTCTACCAAGTGGCACCCTGCCATCATAAAACTCAAGGTCCGTACAGTCTTCGGCATCGAGCATCTGGACTATTTAGCTTTTCATGTGTTTTGACGAAGAAGGAATAGACTGGGGATGGAATATGTAAGGACCTTTCTTGAAGACAACACAATTTCCAACAATTTTGATCCTAGTGCTTTTCCTCCAAGTGTCATCGTTTACGAGATAAACACGAAAAACTGATCCTCAAGTTCTTCTCGAAGCCACAACGGCCGAAGCTCACACCGGATTCTTGAGGACTTTTACTATGTTGAACTACAGTATGTTCATTAAAAAATTCAATAATGGGAGGCCGTGGACCGATGATAACCTGGCCGTTTTCGGATCGAATGGCCTGCGTCACAGCCTCCCTTTATTGAAGTTTTTAATGAACATACGGTACATGCTTAATAGACTAGGATCATTTTTGAAAAAGTGGCCTGGAAAGTGGTTCTAGAGGCAAGTCATGTTAAAGTTTGGCAACATATGTTTTAAGGGTATTGGGACCTCGCTAAATACGAAAACCATTGTTGCCAAGCCGAATTTTGCACCGGAAGCCCGCAATGGGGGGGTAAAGGGGGGGTAAGACCAAAAATCACCATTTTCCACCATTTTTGATACCGGGACTGAGACCTGTCATCAATGTGAGGTGAATTACATCGTATCTTGATTAACTAAGGTCTTATACTATCATCTTGACATGATTACTGTCAAAATTTCCATAGGGGGGCGACTGGTGGGGGGAATGTTGACTGTGAAGATGATTCTTCTTTTCTCTTGATTTTGAGTGAATATATACATGTTTGGTATCTTTTCCCATCAAGTTTCATATTCTCAGTTCAATTATGGTGTCAAAATTACAATAGGAGCAAGTTTGAACAAGTTTTAGATAATAAAACATGTTTTTTTGTCAATATTTTTTTACCACTTTAAACGCTGTTATTTATTGCAAATCGGCATTTTTTTCTCAAAATTTTTGCGAAGTTCGTTAGTCTGGTGTATTTCACACAATACAGTCATGTAACTGATGTGCCTTCAACTTTTAAAATATGAAAAAAATATTTTTTTGTGAAAACTGTTTGGCGCTACTTTTCAACTTTTTTTTTGCTATTATTTTATTGTATGATGAAAAACTGTGGTCCTCCACCTCATAATTATGAAGAAAACCTTAGCTGAGATATTCTCGAATGTACTTTTTTCCAAAAGAAGAGTTTTTCATATCAGAACCTGATGCCCAGTGGACAAGAGTCCTCTCAGAGAGGCCTGAGAAGTTCTATTGAGCTCGAGAAACGGTTACCTCTTCCAAACGGCTTTGATATGCCTTATTAAGATACAGAGAGGTTACCTTATTCCAACTTTTTTGTGATGTTCTCTTGAGCTCCAAAAATTGTACCACTTTTGCACTTCTTTGAGATGTTCTATTAAGCTTTAAAGAGGTTACTTTTTTCCAACTTCTCTATGATATTCTCTCAAGCTTCAAAGAAGGTTACCTTTTTAAAACTTATTCTGAATGTTTTATAAAGTTACAAAGCTCCAAAGGTAACCCTTGAGGTTACCTTTCTCCAACTCCTCTAAGAAGTTCTATTTCAGCTCAAAAAAAAAAATAATTTTCTTTGGTATGTTTGATTATGCTCTAAGGAAGGTTACCTTTTTTGGATTTCCGTGAGATGATCTATCAAACCTCCAAGAAAAGTTACCTTTTTCGAACGTCTTAGGCAGGTGTTCTCTACCATCAACCTCTAAAAAAGAACAACTCCTCAAAATTTATGTTCATGAGAATAGATGTACCTATATTCGAAAAAGCCGCATTCCTCTAATAATACCCAGGGAAGAGGTAGATGAAGAGATTTTGAAATCGAATGTAATAAATGTGAATGATAAAACCTATAATTGTATTATTCAACTTAAGGTTTAGGGTAATGTACATATCTGCCTTCGGTTGCACCAAGTTCTCTTCAGTTTCATTAGCGTATTTTTTTTAATTCTATAAATTATGATATCTCAATGCAAATCGGAGTTTTTTTCGACAATTCCTGCGTAATTTGTCAGTCTGGTGTATTTTACACAATACATTCACATACTAAGTGTGTCTTCACTTTCTAAAATATGAAAAACTTGAGTTTTGATCATACATACACCATACAGCAAAAAATAAAGTTGAAAAGTAGGGCCAAACAATTTCCAAAAAAAATTTTTTTTCTTCATATTTAAAAAAGTGGAGGCAAATCAATTGGATGCCTATATTATGGTAAATACATGAGACTAACGAACTACGCAAAAATTTTGAGAAAAAATGCCGATTTGCAGTAAAATAACACAGTTGAAAGACGTAAAAAAATATCGACAAAAAACATGTTTTATCATGTGAAACTTGTTCAAACTCGCTTCTATTGCAATTTGAACACCATAGTTGAATAGGGAATATGGAATTTAGTCGGAAAAGATACCAAACATGTTTATATTTACTCAAAATCGAGAGAAATGAAGAATCATCTACACAGTCAACACTCCCCCCACCAGTCTTCCCCTTCTGGAAATTTTGACAGTAATTATGTCAATATGGTAGTATAAGACCTCAGTGAATCAAGATATGATGTAATTCACTTCACGTTGATTACAGGTCGCAGTCCCGACATCAAAAATGGTGAAAAATAGTGATTTTTGGTCTTCCCTCCCCTTTACCCCCCTATTGCGGGCTTCCGGTGCAAAATTCGGCTTGGCAACAATGGTTTTCGTATTCAGCGGGGTCCAAATACTCTTAAAACGTATGTTGCCAAACTTTAACATGACTTGCCTCTAGCATTGCTTTTTATCCGAAAAGATCCTAGACTATAACTGAGCTTATATACAAAAATCCGGCTAGTTTTCATTTTTGTTCGCTATTTTTTCTATAATTCCTGGACTATAAGCCTATATGAGCTTGCGCCGTAGCGCATGAATAAACCTTGGAGGGAATAAACGTGGCGATCAATTTTCCCCGAGAGCCCGAGATTTTCCCCCAAAATGTCAATGTCAAATGGTCCGGAGTACTGTGTTTTCGGTGAGGTGCGAGGTGGTATTTAGCTTATATTCCATCCAATCAAGAAAGCGTGGTGTGAACATTGCAAGTAATAACAAAGTAATTATTGCTTGCAATATTCACACCACATCACACTATCTTTTATTGTTGCTAAAATATCTGTTGAATTTGTATTGAGCCGAAAGAAATGGAGGAAAAGAAGAATAAGAGGCTGATGATTTAGTCAATAATCTGATCAAAATCGCATAGCCCCACAGTATAACCAACTTTTAAGCGCGGCCCTGATTTATGTGCGCGGCTGGCAAGTGGCAAGGCAACTGACATATGCATGTTATAAGTAGTTCATTATGTTTGTATCTATCGTGTGGTTCATTATAACTTTTTTTGCAATTTTTCAACTGCTTTTGCAAAATTTCACATTTTTCACGACGGACGTTCTGGAAACCTCTATTCCCTCATCAATAAATTCCACTTTGCCAAAGATAGAGTACCATCAACCGATACTGTGCAACAAGTTCGCAATGTTCGTATCATCCAACTTCCGCGAACAAGTGCAAGCGGTCATTTCTTATTTAAAGCGAGATTTTTCAATTTTTCGTACGTGCTTATACGTGCACGCTACGGGAATTATATACCTACCTGTCTCACGGATACTTACGGAAACCCATTTCCTCATTAATAAGATTCGACTTTGCCCAAAAATAAAGTGCCACCAATCTATATCCTGCAGCTTGTTTGCAATGTTCGTATCATCCAAATTCCGCGAATAGGTGGTCATTTGTTATGTTTTTGGAGTTTTTTTTTTTTCGTACGTGCTTATACGTGCACACTACGGGCATTATCTCATAATTTGGCACAAGAGATGTTGTTGCAAGAAGCAAGACACAAAATCCAGTTCCTCCGTTCCAGAAATACGTGTCTGAATGGCGTACTGAAATGGCGGACTTGATGACAAATGACAGATAACAGATATCGCAATTCATTGCAGAAAAGCTGGCCAATGGTATTCAAAAATCACGGCGATGATGCACGACCACCGGTGATTATGTTTACTCCTAGTTAATGACCATAATGGTGGCCTTACATTGAGCATCAAATGCTGCAGCTTTTTTTGCTGCCGAGCTGTCATTGGTCAAATGTTGGTCACTGACAGCAATAACAGGCGTCAGTTCCAATCAGAATTCTGCTGCAAAGAAAGCTGCAGCATTTGATGCTCAATGTAAGGCCAGCATTAAGGTCCTAAATGACGTTCTAAATGATCATCAAGTAAATGACGACGTGACACACTGGTCATTTATATCGTAATTTACGCTTAATGATCATTAAGTTTTCCAGTCTGTCAAGGGTATTACATTGAGCATCAAATGCTGCAGCTTTCTTTGCAGCAGAATTCTGATTGAATGGGCAAAACTTTTGAATTTTGCTCATCCAATCAGAATTCTGCTGCAAAGAAAGCTGCAGCAGAGTTCTGATTGGAACTGACGCCTGTTATTGCTGTCAGTGACCAACATTTGACCAATGAGAGCTCGGCAGCAAAAAAAGCTGCAGCAGAGTTCTGATTGGAACTTACGCCTGTTATTGCTGTCAGTGACCAACATTTGACCAATGAGAGCTCGGCAGCAAAAAAAAGCTGCAGCATTTGCTGCTCAATGTAAGGCCAGCATTAAAATAAAAATAACAAGTTGAACTTCTGTTCAAAGATAGGCCGAACGAGTGACGAACGCAGTCGAGCTTTGCCGATGACGATGGGGGCTGCTTTCATGCAATCCGCAGTACATCGATGTAGCAAGAGTTGCCTGAAACCGCCTGTCTTTGGGTAGGCGAGAAACTCCCACGGGTTGCTTTGTAACGGCGGTCCAAACGTGGCGCCATCTACCAGTTATCCTCACAAGTTCTCAACAGTGGTATTGTCTATTACTGCAATAATTTAGATTGAGAAGTGATACCTACACTACACATGATATTAATTTGAAATATTGCGATGTAAAAAATTCATTTCATTCAATTCATTATAAATGCGCAGTTGCCGTTCTCATTTTTCTTATTTTTATTTTTATTCTAATTTTTTGCGAGCATAAATCCACCTTTAGACAACTTGTCTGCGAGCGGGTCCACCATATTACATATTTGCCACCAGGGGCGCGGCGCGATAACAGAGCATGTGCATAACAATTACTTTCGAAGTTGGCCGTCTGGGGGCGCTGCCAGTATCGTTGATGAATTTAAAATTTGACAGCCCTCTGATTTGACAATTATTGACATACAGGTGATACTTCAACTTTAGTAACGAATTGATACTTTCTGCACATCTCCAGTGGTCCCATAACCTATGTACAGCACAATAAAACACAATTCATTTAAATAGAATTCTTTGTTTCTGTTTTTTAGGAAAACTAATTTTTTTTTCATAATCTAGATATCTTCCATGCAACAGGAAAAATGAAGGATGAATCAATCTTATTGAACAGCAAATGCTGTGGACGAGCGACACCAGATGTTCCAGGTTTCTATGCCAACAATTCAACCATAGAGTCAAGGAGTTAGTGTACTTGAAATAGTAAAAAAATATCTCTTGCTTGAAGAAAGTAGTTCTCAAATGGTTTTTTGCTACATCGTTAGCTCATCCCCACCTGTTCAACATGTTACAAGCATACATCCCTGTGACGCGTAATACTTAGTATACAGGGTGAAAATTGAAAAATAAATGTTTGAAATTTATTATTTTGATAAAACAATCCTTGAGAAAAAATCTTTCATCATTTAGCGACCTTATAGTCTCCTATTGAACATTTAAAAAATGTACCCCTCCATAGTCGCTGGTATCCTACGTACAGGGCGGAATCATTTTTTTTTCAATGTTTTTCATCTTTATCAAATCAATCCAGACAAAAGCGAATTCCAGCTGTTACAAGCCTGTAATCTCTCATTCAAGATATAAAAATGTCACATTCCTCAAACTTCCTAAACACAACCTACAGGGTGAAACACACTTTGTTTTATTTTTTTTCTGGATAAAATTAGTTAGGATGATAATCGTATCTGGTTTACTGGAAAGCTCAGAGTTTTCCGCAAGCTATATAAAAAATTTGCATTTCTAATATCACTCTGACTTGATATACAGGATGAATTATAGGTTGCTTCAACTTTTGTTGTGCAAGGAGTTGCTAAGGAAATTGTCCTTAGCAACTCCTCGCACAACCAAAATCGCAAAAATGCTTGATGCTACAGTAGCCAGTAGTTGCAGTGATTGCAGAAATGTAAATTTTTGATATGTTTCGCCAAATACTCTAGGCTCTCCTTTGAAGTGGGTAAGATTATCTTCCGAATTAATGTGACCCAGGAAAAAATAAAAGGAAAAAGAGGGTGTTCCACCCTGTATGTCATGTTTCAGCAGTTTAAGGAATGTGACATTTTCATATCTTGGATAAGAGATTATAGACTTCTAACAGAGCCGGAATTGGTTCTTGTCCGGATTGATTTGATCAAGATAAAATTTATTGAAATTTTTTTTATTTCACCCTGTACGTAGAATACCAGCAGATATCGAGGGGTGAGCTTTTCAGACGTTCAGTAGGAGACCATAAGATTGCTGAATAATGAGAGGCTGTTTTTTTCGAGAATTATTTCACCGGAATAAAAAAGTTTAAAGATTTATTTTTCATTTTTCACCCTGTATACTAATAAGTATTACGCGTCACAGGGATGTATGCTTTTAACATGTTGAACAGGTGGGGATGAGCTAAATAACTTTTGGAACCGCTGGTGCTAGTGGAATTTTGCCGAAATTTGACTTAAGGTGAACAATGAGCCAAAACATAGCTTAGTCAAATTAGAGTTACATCTGAGTTGTTGACTTGCATGCGCTCTAGACCTGGTGAAAACTACTATTGATGAGAACTTTTTCTTGTTATTGTTTGTAGGATCTACTGTTTTGGCAGGCTATTTCAAGATACTCTGTATAACTACTGTTATTTAAGTACACCTTTTCTTGTTCGTTTTTATGATTTTTGATGCAGCAACCTGCAAAGCAATTGCATTTTTGTTATCGTTCATCATTGTGGTCGTCATGAATAGTACCTATATTACTCAATAAGCGTAATATACCTCGTATGTAATATGGATGACTATTATTCCATAGGATGTTTGCGACACAAGCAAACACATAAGTAATTTTTGTACATATGCTGAAGCTAAGTGAGTTTTTATTTGCTTTCATCTTTCCAACTCTGGTTTGGTTTTACACAGTTCTCACGAATAATTCTTTTTTATGCACTAAAAATTTATGATTAATGCCAGAAAAACTTCTTTTGAGAAAAGCAAAGAACAAAGAACCAACTATAAACAAATCAAGTCAATGTATTTCATACACTTAAATCCAGTATCAGGCAAAAACACACAATGTCTTTTGGAAAAATTAACAATACTCAACATAGTATTTTTTGTTGATAACGCAGCAAAAAATATGACACATTTAACAGATAACATGTTCTTGCTAATACAAGCTTAACCTTTAAATAGATTACAGAATATGTCTATAATATGTATGTATTAAAGATTTCTTTTGAATTACACTATTTATGCACTTACAATAATTTATTTAGCTATAATGGTCATATCAACTATTAAAGTCTTGAATGTTTTTTGTCTCGTCTCTAATTAACAATACTAATGTTCTAATTACGCATTACACTTTCTTCAGAATATTTTTTGTATTAAAAACGCTACCTACCTTAGCAAATATTCCTATATCCCAATAAAACAAGCAAACAATTGGAGAGTTGATATAAAATTACGTTAACAATCCAAATATTTTGCATTTTATAAATAATAAATAAATAAATAAATAACAACTACGTCTTGACTAGAATCATTATTAATACAGGGGGGTCTGTTTGGATCTAACAATAGAAAATATACAAAAAAAGAAAGATATGTTCTTAATAATATACGTTTTTTTTGGTAAAAAGCTTTTCAAAGATTCAATAAACAACTTATAACAAATAACTATATATTACCTACCTGTGGAAAACGCTCACTTGTTTGGAAAATCCGGCCAATAATTAATATAGTAACGTTGTGTTGTTCCCTCAAACAGGCGGTCGAGCCAATTCGACAGACCGTCCAGTAGATTTCCTTGCAGCAAAATCTCGTCTTCGGATTCGGACGATTCGGAGTCGAATCCGATGAAAGCTCCGCTCTCACAGTCCCGTTCTTCGCGCGGTTTCACGTGGTTCTGCACGCCACTGTTACGTTTTTTTGAGTGCTTTTCGGTGTGCTTGGCGTGGAACATGCAGAAGTACTTCCGGTGCCCGTTGAGCGCCAAAACCGTCCCCACGCAATTTCTCGGGTTGATGTTCAATTCCCGTTCGTCCGGCAATGACAACTGCAGCAGCTCTTTGTACCAGCTAAGGCCCCGTTCAATATACATGTACGAAAACATCAAAGTCTTGTTCCTGTGTTTGAGAAAACACAAAATAACGACCGCCTCCGAAACATATGAAGTCTGATTTTTAGCTCTAAAGGCGGCTAGTTACTTTGACAACTGCTAACTTATAAACGAGAAGTTTCTTGGTGTCAAGTGGGACATGTTCAATAAGAACTTACGCAATGACGCAAGCCCTCAAAGATAAAAATCAAACTATAACACGCTATAAGTTACAACTTACTTCCTGTATGGCCAGACAGCTTTGTGGAAAGGTGGAATCAGCTGTTGCCTGGATTGCATGTCGAGAACTAAAAGTACAGTCCTGCATCCCGGCTTCAGCAATCTGACCAGACCGTTGTACTTTTCCGCTCTCAGCTCGTGAAGTCGCAACTCTGGTTGGTAAGTTCCAGTGGAATTCGAGCTATCATTGTTGTTGTTGCCAGATTTGGCTTTGGCCTTTTGCTGTTGGATACTCTCCTCTTCCAGTCGACTGTAAAATATTTTTGTTTGACAAGAGTTCATAAACACTCTTCACTTCAAGCAAGCAGGAATGTCTTTAAATTCATGTCCCCTCAAGTTACATCTCAAAAGATACTTACACTAAATAAGACATGAAGTATCCAACAGCCAGTATGAAAACGATGGTTCCGATTATCGACAACAACGGCAGCACTTGGTCCTTGCTCATACCGTCATAGACAGAATCGACGAATCTACGAACTCTGGTCACCACTCTGCCGAAAAATCCTTTCGCATGCTCGTCAAATAAATCCTTTGAAATTAAACCCCTTCTGATTAAAATTCAAGAATCAAAAGCAAAAAGTTATTCAGTACCTGGACAAAAGCTTCGTAGGTCAAAGCCTCACCGGACCTCAACAACCTACTTATTTCAATTTCCAGTTTTTGTGCGGTTTGGTTCAAATTCCTTTCAGTTTCCCATTTTTCTGAAACCCATTCGTACTTGACGTGCTTGGTATCTCGCCTCCATAGAATCACTATGCGTAACAAAGGTTCCACGGATTCGCCTTCTAAAAAACATCTGAATTTTTCTCAATTTTTCAAAATAAGTAGGTATTCAATTAAAAAAAAAACACGCAATCCATGAACAAACTGCTTATTAAAACTGAAAAGGCTAGAAGAGTACCTACGGAAAAGATATATTTCCAACCAAACCGAACTTGATGCAAAAAAAATTACAACAGGCCGAGGCGCCGAGGTGGTCATATTCACAGTAACTATAACACTTGACCAAAAACTTACGTCCGTTATTTTTTTTATTTTAAACTACAGAAATGTGCTTCTTTCACACAAAGTTGTGACTGCCCTAAAACTGTTTTCCTACAGGTCAAGAAGATTGGTCTCTCACTTCAGGTTTGACTGGAAATGACTCGTTTGTTTCAAATTTCTCTACCAAGAATAACATTCACACCAAAGACGTTTTAATATAACTAGACTGCTAGAACCCAGCAATTTAAAGAGAAACCTTGACGCCCGCATGGAGCAACGGGACCTATAAGAGTGAGGATGACATGTCATATATTTAGGATAGCTTCACACAGTAGGACAGGCCTAGTAATTTGATTTTGGCTGGATGTTTTGGCAGAATGTTATGAGAAACTGAAGCAACAAAAAAAAGCTATTTTCATATTGGCGATTTGAAATCGTCAAAAAGAGACTAACGTGAATAGGAACCTGGAACACCTGTACTTTAATTGCTTCCCCCCAAATGCACTTTGACAGAGAACTTTGAAATCTCCCTAACTAAACAGGGAGAGATCTTGGCAAATATGCCAGTGGAATTACTTATTGGAATTCGGTAGGTACCGCTAGCTCTCTAGGTCCGGATTTTTCCTAATAACCCGCAGAAAAATCCTTTGAAAACGCAACAGTCCTAGGTGCAACCAAGGCGTTGGGTTTGTGGTGACTGCTGGCTTTGAAAAATAAATTTGCCGATGGTGGGTTAACCATTCACCATTCTCACCATTCATATTATACTATTGGATCGAAATAATTGAGAGTGAGTCATTCACATCCACAGTGGGTGTGAGTGAGTCATTCACATCCACAGTGGGTGTGAGTGAGTAAGTGAACATTCGGAGCGTTGCGGCGAAGAACGTGGAACTAGGATGGAAAAGTACGAGTCACTCTCAGTTATCCACGCTTCAAGTGTTCACTTACTCACTCACACCCACTGTGGATGTGAATGAGTCACTTTCAATTATTTCGATCCAATAATATAGCTCAGCAGGTAAACATTTTCGGACCGATGTTCATATGAACTTTTCTTAGATGATACCAGAAATCATCCCTGGAATCTTTTATGCTATAATTTCTCCATACGGGAACCTTGATGAGCATTGTGTCTGGCAGTCTAGTTATACCTTGGTTATGTATGTATAAAACGTCTTGGATCCACCCACACGTGTCAAAATAAAAAGTTTTGATGTAGTGTACTGACCAGGGATCAACGAGTTGACGAATTCAGCTTGTTTTTCATGGTAGATGTAAGCGAATCGGACTTTTTCTATGCTGTAAGGCGAGTTTTGGGCGTATATGCGGAAAGTCTTGCGGTGCGGATCGTGGGAACTGCTGGCTTTGGTCACGAGCACCACACAGAGGCGCTTCTTTGGTTTGTTCCACTCGCAAGGACACAGTGCTTCCAAAATACCCTTGAAGTGTGTATTTTTATTATAGAAAATGTTACGAGATTCTCGTGAAATATCGCATCTAGAAAGGCGTATTCATTCGGCACGTGCTAAGCTCAACACAGTTTTATTTTAAATTGATATAGTGAGCTGTGCACGTGTTGAGCTGAAAGTTCCATGTGTCTTTACCTGAGAAGATAATCTTGGCAACGCTAGATATTGATTGGACGACACTACGTGATGCAAAGTTGAAGTCGGAATATCCTTCATGGTAACGCTCGCCATGGGCCTGGACACGTTTTCATTGAACAACAGAACAGTGTCCATGTCTTGAGGAACTTGGTACTTTTGTCGGATTTCTAACGAATCCACGAAGCTGAAAAAACAGTAGAACATGCCTATATTGTACAGGGTGGCAATTCAAAGTTTCATAATATGCAGATATTGTGAGTGATTCGCAGGTGATTTTGGACGGAAAACAGAACGAATGAAGAAAAGACGTGAATCGATTTGAAAACAATGTTGGCAAAAGTATGTGTCTCAAATAAAGAAATCTAACAGCTAGACTGCGAATTCGGGTATGGAAGTGTGTTGTTGCCGACTGTCGACTAAGTGTTGGGGGCATGACTCTTCCGAGAACTGCGGGAGGATAGATACAAATACATCAGGTAAGAGGTAGGCAAGAAGTGGATCGGGGAAGTGCAACATGCCCTAGTTGATCAGTCAAAGTCGAGGTCCAGGTTTAACTTTAAACTTGGTTTGGTTGCTTAGATTAAATCGTTGCAATAATTTACACAATTACCCAACCGAGATTAAAGACAACTCTATCTGAGCAACTGGTCCTGAGTCTAATCTACGCGGCTGGAAGGGATTGCGATTCGGACACATAGGAAGAATGAGCAAAGACGAATGACAAGGCGGAAATTTAGAGGTGCGAGAGAGTGAAACGGACAAAAAAGCTGGCTGAGGAGAAAAAATGGGGATGTATGAAGTAAGAAGAACAAAAGTGCACGTTAGAAACGAAGCATGCTGTAGTTTAAAAACTATGAGTAGAAATATAATTGCATGGAAGAAGATTGGTTAGAACTCAGAAGGTAATAAGGGGCACCATATTATTACCACACTTGAAACCTACCCAAAAGCTACTCTATGCCGGAAATGGTAAGCTGTCACTAAATAACGCAAGCGCATGTTCTGTCTCGGCTCGAAGATCAAACCCCGGACGCGGTTATCCTCCCAGCCGTTGAGAAAGTCCTCGACGTCTTCGTTTTGGATTTTCGGCACGAGTTTGTATGGCATCTTACTTCGAAGGAACTCTGGGAAAACATAAAAAAAATGCTCAAAAAAAACTCAACTGAACGACGAAACGCTAATGAATACCTATTATACTTTGGATGCTGGTGATGGTCTCTTTGTAAACAGAAACGTTGCCGTCCAGGAGCAGAACGAGACACGGCAGCGTGTGGATGTTTAGACGTCTGGCCAGCTGAGGTTCCCGACCCGAATGCACCGTGACGAAGTTCACGCCAAGAGGTTCCAAATAGTCGATCAGCTTTCGGCAGTAGGGCGCAGTCTGCAGGCATGGAAAGCACCAATCTGTGTAGAAGAATATCAGGTGGGGCGTTTTCTCGCTCTTCGGCACCACCAGTTTGTCATATTGCCTGAAATTTTTCAAATATTTGCAACCCTTCACAATCACAAACTTGTACCTATTCCAACTTGTTTTCAGATTTTCAAAGAGAAATTAATATCTCGAAAACGACTTGTCAAAAATATTTCGAGCAATATTTCGCAAAAGTTTTTCTTATAAATTGAGAATTCAAAAATGTAGAAAAGATCAAGTGGCATAGAAAATAATTATGGAAGGGAAGAACAAAAATGGCAATTTTTAGTATTAGCGGTACTCAAAAAAAATTCTGCATCTCGTGTTACAAACAAGAACTTCGGCATAATACACCATATTGCGCGGAAGTGGCGCTCCGACACGGATGTCATGCGAACTAAGAAAACGGTGACAAGTTATCATCGCGCATGTTCAGAATTCGACAATGACATTAGGCAATTTTTCGCGAGCGCTCGTAATGGGGAACTTTAGTGGCAAACGCCCGAAGTAATGGCGCCCGTGTTCCATGCAACCCAGCTATCATTAGTGTCATTTTAAGCGTACATAACCTCAACTTTGTAATAGGCGAAATTCAGTGCCATTTCTGCGCTGGCGCAACCATGCTAGGGGATTTGAGAATTCTGCCGTATGCTAACACATGTAAAAAGCGTAATTTCAACATTGTCTATTATTGAAACGGCTGGAAATGAAACTTTCAAATAAGCTATGGAAAAAAGAGTGTTTCTTGATCTTTCATTGTGTTCAAGACCAGCAATGATGGATCAGTTCTAGATACACAATGAGCGAAAATATGGTAACGTGTTTATCAGTTGTTGTGTTTTTGAAAATACCGCCCTACTTCTGGCATTCTTCTCTGCCTTACGGTTGCCGTCCTGTCTGTCAGTGGCATGAAACTGCATGTAAACAAATGGTAACTGAAATTTTATCGGGTTATATGTACAATATATCAGAGGCTTTGTGTTTTCTGTTTTTTTTTTCAAAAATGACGGGCAGTTTGTTGAGTACCTGGCTGCAAAAACCGTACGAAAAGAACATTACAGTTCCATTTCATGTGTGTTCCCAAAAAACATCACCTTCTAGGCAACCAGTTATACACTGAAAACGGCTTTTTCGTTCTTTTCGGAGCACTATACGCGCGGAATTCATTTTTTCGACAGCAATGCACATGAACAACATCATTCCACATAATCTAGCATGGAAGTCAGGAGTTTCTTGTCATCTATTTTCCTTTGTTAAATCGATTGCTGAAAATCTGAAGGTTTTGACTTTTCCTAGCTCGCGCAGACGCATGAGTTCCATCCCCTAGCTTTGCGAACCTACAGCGCAACTCGTGCCGCTGAATATCGCATATTGTCATTCCATTTTCATTTCTCAGCACTCAGCATAATAATCAGCGGTTTGCGTCACTTCGTGATTTAAAAAGCAGAGAATAGGTAGGGTGGAACACCCATTAGTTGGCACTCTACCAATGATTGGCACCACCGCATAAAAGTCATAATTTTACTTTATTTTTTCTATCTTCGTATAATTTAAGACTTCGAGCGCCATCCGGCAATTCTGCCATACTTATCTGTAGTGATGCGCAAGTCTGACTTTTGAATTGTGTCAGCTCATCCCAACTCGAAGGTATTAGGTGCTCAAAGAAGGTGAAAAGTTAACTAATAGTACCTTTCATTATCCAGCGCGCCATCAGCGCGCATACTCGTCTTTTGAAGTAATGGCGTCAAATACAAAATTTGCGAACAAATGCTAGAAAATGACGTGAAAAACCGCCATAGAGTTGAAAAATACGCGCCGCAGCGAACAGGGTGATAGGCTAGAGGTTAATACACACTAGTGATTACTCATTTTTCATCAAAAAGTCCGCATTGTTCATTAAATTATAAATAACTGCGTTTTACATTGATCGGATGTGCGTACGCAACCCATAATGCAACCCCCAACAACTCGATTTTCAGTTTGACTAGCAAAAGTTGCCTAAAAACCACGATTTTAGGCAACACTCGCTACATCAGTGTACTGCGGAATGTATTTTACTCCCAGAGACTTTTCCCACACGATTCAAGAATAGCAGCCCTGTGCTCTTCAAAGTATAAAAATCAGTTTTTTTTTCAAAACTAAATCAGCGGTGTTATCCTTCCAAAAATCATGGAAAAACAAGTGAAAGGGGCCGTGAAACATTGTGCTCATGGGAATGGGCACAGTGATAGTCGGTATAATGACAAAAATATGTATTTCTTTATCCGATTCCCAAAAACGTGCTTAAAATAGCGTAAAAACTTGGTACTGGAGAAATTTGAAAAACACGCAAAGTCTTGCGAGGAATGTGACAATGTGCACGGTGGGTGAAGCTGTGTAACCGGAAAAATTTCACTCCGAAACGGGTCACCAAGGATAGATTCAATACATTCATACACACATTCCGCAGTACACTGATGTAGCGAATGTTGCCTAAAATCGTGGTTTTTAGGCAACTTTCGCTACAGAAGTGTAGTACGGATTATATAAAACTCCCAGGGACTTTTCTCACACGATTCAAGAATAGCGGCCCACTTGTTCACAAACGTACGACCATTGTACTACGATACGTAATACGAATTTTATACAAAACAAGTGCATTCTAATGGAACGATTTCAACAAAAACCAAATGAGCTGAGGTCATTCACGAAGATAACCACACAGACAGCCAGGCACACAAACAAACAGACAGATATCCACACAGGACTCAAACGGACGGACAGACAGGCAGACAAACAGACTTCAGACGGAGTAGGACTAGTAGTAGTAGTTGTTCTTTGCGGTTTTGTTATTTACTTCCATCAGTGTATATAGTTTTGAATACATAATTATACACATTTGTGCAGCCTATTGTTTTGCAATTGCAATATGATTTTACAATGTTTGTCCCTTTATAATCAGATATGAGTATCTTGGAGTATCAGTAGATTGTAGATCTAGATATAGTGTAATCACGTGAGAAAAATAATGAACTTGAAAGAAAATACAATTTCAAAAATCGTAGCAACGAAATATTTCGGCGTACTACCGCTATGTCACAAATCTTTACTACCGCTATTTACATCGCCTATTTCTCAGAAAACATCAGAACACCATGTGTGCAGAAAGTGATCACTACCTATATCATGAATGACTCATCGCGGAGAACAGCTGCAGCGGGCGGCAAATAACAAAGAGAGATTTTCAAAATGTGTTTCGGAGGGCACCATTTGTGTTACAGAAATTCTAAAAACAGATTATTTTTCGATATTTTCAGTACTTCAAAATGACTACCTGCAATTTAAAAAAAAAATCAAAATTATTTGATTGATATCAATTTTATTGTGAAATTGAAAAAAAAATTCAAAAAAATTTTTGAATTTTTTTTTTGACTAGTGCATCAAATAGAATTGAAATTTGAGTATAACCCTTTTTTTAGATCTAAAATCAGACTGATAGTTTTCCCAAAAACATTTTATTACTTTTGATGTATTTTCTCTCTGTCGCACACTTGGTACTCAATTTCAGTCCCCTTTAGCCTTAAGTTCTAATCGTCGTGATATTTCCAAAATTGTAATTTAGTATACTCTTTCATTATCTTAGGTTCAAAATTTAACAACAACCAAGAACGCCGATTGAAGTGTAATTAGGGCGTAGGTAGGTCCGACGCGCCGACATCCAAAAAACTTCGACTTTCCTATCCTAAATCTTGTTTATTTTTTTTGTTTTGAAGAAAGTTGAGAAAGTGTAATTTTTTAGTTATAACTTTTGTTGCCTGTTATTGGGTCTTATCACGGTGGCTCTTGTAATTGAAACAATATTGTGATTTTGTTGATTTTGCTATCGTTACGATTAATTGTTACAACAATAGTTTATTGTAAAAATTACAATATTGTTTCAATAACAAGAACCACCGTAATTAGACCCATATTATTAGAAAAATTGCCATTGATGGAGATGAGTATACTTTGATTTGGTTTATAAGTACCTGAAAGTAAATTTTGAAGGCATTTTTGTTGCATTATGAGAATTATTTCCCAAAATACTACCCAAATCATGGAGATAATATGAAATATGAAAAATTCGACTAAAAAACTATGTTCTCGATAAAAGTTGATTGAATTTTGCGTGTCTGTCCTGAATTTCGCTACCTAATAAATATTTGTGTAATACCTGTCACGAAATGTCCAAATAGGCTTCACTTTTGGGCCCACTGCACCAATCTCCCTAGACCAACTGATCTTCACCAAGCCGATGTGATGCTTCGATACTTGATGGTCCAAGCACTGGGGCCGCCAAGCGCACGGTTAATCGGATTTCGCCAGACCCTCAACGCCGATGCGGGAATATCAATACCCGGTCTGAGCTGGTCCGTTCTTGACTAGTCCGTCCCCCGCCTATGCTAGCGGTTATCCTTCTTACCATCCCAGCTCAACACATCGTACTGCCGGTTGCAGGCGTAATATTCAGAGACTTACTCAAGGCCATCCGAGGGGGATTTATTAGCTTGTTCAGAATTGGATCAGAGCCGACTCCGATTGATGAAACTTCGTAACATCATTACCAATCAGCGGTAAAACCAAATCAAAAAGTATCTCCCTCATGAGGAGTAATTTGTGTGACGAGCACACAGAAGAACATTAGAACGAAGTGCAGTTGATAGGTGAATGCGCGAAAATCACAGTAACACCTTGTATAACTTGGATAAGTGACATAAACACAGGTTAACGCGATAAATTTAAAAAAATCAGTAATGGCGCGTCAATTTCATCGGCGTACCAAGCCAACTTTTACGCTCTAAGAAGAACATTCCCATCCCCACTGATCACAGACGACAGAAACATCTAACAACAATTAGGCGACCATTTTTGCTAGAAATACCACATAATAAATGTCATTCAAGTTGCAAATTGAGAACTAGGTCTTTTTATAAATAAAAAAAAAAGTGACCAGCTGGAGCTATGGAGAGCTACAGATATGGATGATGGCCGCTGCCGTCTGGTTGCTGTTGCAGGTGCCATCAACCGTAGCCTATCAGTCTGTCATTTTATGTTTGCTTCAAAAAGTCCTACTTCTGAATTTAAAAGATTATTATTATTATTCGTTCATTTAACGTCGGCCTATTTCCGCAACGAAGCCTAACACCGGTGAATGCTTGCCTCCACTATACCGGAAATTGTGCCGAACCTCTGTGTGTTCCAACACAGGGTAGGGATTTTTAACGACCACCAACATCGCATGGGGTCGGCACCATCGCTCGTATTTTACGTGCTATGGACACACGGCGCGTCTTGCATTTAGCAAGCATTCCAACTGAATCAAAGAGCTTGTTTCGGGGATGAGAATCCGAGCGCCCATAGTGGGACTCGAGCCCATGACCCTTGAGGTGGTAGTCGAACGCGCGGAACGGTAAGACCACAAGCCACAAGCTCCTCTTAGCAACCACTTACAATCCGCCGTTCTGTTCACGTCTCGTAGCGCCCCAAGCGGTAGTCTAAATCGCGAACAAAGTTTTAAAATATACGTGGAATAGTTATTTTCGATACGAGACTGCTATTTCAGGTCCGAAACTCTTATTTGCTGAGTATGAGACGCAGCCGAATGCTGCAAAAGAGGCTGAGGGCCTTGAATGGCACACCATGCAATGGCGTCTTGCATCTAGCAAGCATTCCAACTAAACCAAGAAGCTTGTTTTAGAGGCGAAAATCTGTCCCCGGCGGGGATCGAACCCGCGACTTCTGGAGTGGTAGTCGACCGCGCTGACCACACCACAAGCTCCTCAAAAATTTAGAAGATGAATGGGATAAATATACTTATAAAATAGTTCTGAAATTATGGCAGTATTATTCTAAAAGTATCACTTGAAAATTAAAACTGCATATCCTTGACCCATGTTGATAACAATGTTTACAAATTAAAATAGCTTCTAAATAATATAGTTTTCAAATAAAAAGCCCCTGGAAAATATTGCGGATTCTCTAGATATAAACGTTATGAAAAGAATGTGAGACCAAGCTAAAGTTTCATTTAAAGTTGGCTTTGAAAACATAATAGGATTGGCTATTGGCTACATTTGGATGAGCCTTTTTAAGTCCAAGCCAACTTCAAATGGAAACTATGTTGATCACCATTATTATTTACAGATTCCTCAGTTTAGATTCCAGCTGTCTATTTTCTAAACTTAACTTAATTCGTGTGATTATTTACCTTGTTGAAATGGACAATTTGTGGAAAAACGTGATGTCGTTCTCTTGGAAATTGAAATGCGCCCCATGCTGGCTGAAGAAATCATCAAATGGATTGCTCTGATGGAAAGGAGGATTGTCCGGTTTCTGGTAAAAATCATCCTCGGTGATACCTTTGTCATCAAACTTTTTTCTCCTGTCTGGGTCAGACAGCAATTCATACGCCTGTTTTATCTCTACAAACCGCTCCTCAGCCGAAGGGTCGTTCGTCTTGTCTGGGTGCCTGCAACCGACAAATTCAACTCTACCTGCATACGAGACGACTGTGCGGGCACCCACCATTCTTTAGCCAACTGCCTGTAAGCCTTCCGAATTTCCTGCAGCGAGGCTTTCTTGTGAACTCCCAGTATTTGGTAGGGGTTACCTAATTGCGCTAGGGCACTTGCTAATAAACAAACTAGAATGCAGGAGATGTAGATCCACAATTTGGACAGCCATTTCATTGTTTTCTTCAATTATTGCTCTTCATATATTCACGGCAAGGTTGGAAGGAGCCAAAATAACCATATCATGAGCTCTAATGGGAAGTATTCATGCAGTAACGGCAAAGATATTGATTTCCCCGAGGGCACTGCGAAAACTAGGGAGCCAGCTAGGGAGATTTCTGTCAGGCAAACGTCAAAAGGGCTATTTTCGGGAAATTCTGGTGGTGTAAACAGTGGCTATTGGCAGGACGCAATCCCTGCTAGAGATAAAATTAGAATTTTTGGGGACGGGAATACGGGATGGGGATGGGGCCAATGTCTTGTTTGTGCGGAAGCTTTGCGGTCATTTCATTTGTCACATTATCTGTGGTCTTGTATCAATTTCGTTTTTCTAGATGAGTGGGTTTACGGGTTCATCAAGGAAAGGACGGAATGACGGATGGTTTCTCCAGGGGATTTCTTCCATATTTGGACATGACGTGCGGGTTGTAGTGTTGGCTACACTTACGACCACGCGGTATTTTTGATTATATTATGCAAAATGCGTCCTGCAGTTTTTTGATCAGATTCCAAAATTCAGCTTTTGCAGTAATGCCGCCTCATGAAGACTTGAGCCTAGTCTACAATATGGTCTCTAGTTGCAAGTCGCAAGGTGGAAGTGAGGTTGGAATTGCAGTCGCTAGTCGCAGTGATAGTTGGTTCTAGCCCAACTCTTGCGACTAGAGACTTGCAACTTGCAACTAAAAACCATATTGTAGACTAGGCTTTAATAGAAAAAATTGGCTTAAAAAATAATAAAATTGGGAATGTATAAATAAGCAACTGATACAACCTTTTGTAGTAAACGCATAACATTTATTTTGTGTTGTCGAGTACAAAATGAATTTAAATGAGGAACTTGAAAATTTGAAATGTGTATTGGTTCCTGCCCAATGTTTTTGAAACTAAAATGGCAAAGCACCATGATTGTGATGTTTCTTTTTTTGTGAAATGGCCATGAGAAATAACAATGTGTATTAGAATATCCTTATATTTTCTAATAAATATTCTATACATGTTACAAATTTCCAAAAGAACAAAAAAGCTGTTGGTACGCAATGTATGCAGCCACCACACACTCCTCACACCAAATCAACAGTCAAGAAGCGCATGTTACTACAAACATGACAGAAGATTATACATGTTTTTTTAATATTATACTGAGGAATCACGCTTCTCAGAGAAAAACCACTAAGTTTAAAACAACAAGGGCAGAGATACTGAGATAATCCTTTAGTTTTCCTTGGGTTTCTCTTCGGCGGCAGCAGCTGCAGCCTGCTCTTTCTTGGCAACCTCCGCCTTTGACGCCTCATCAAAATTCTCGACCAAATCGGGCACGTCTTCTTCTTCCTCAGGCACAATTTTGCCCAAATTCGTGTTAGCCACGGTGCTTGCTAACCTCTTCAGTTGGGTGAGGCCTTCGGGCCCCAATTGACTCAGAATGCCAGGCAGCATCTCCGTGATTTGTTTGTTTTCGCCGTGGCCGGTGATGGCAAATGTGTTGGCGGCCAGGGAGGCCTGGGCCTTTGGGTTGTTGAAGTGGATGACGCTTCCGTCGTCCTTGATCATGTTGACCTCTTCGATGCCGGGTATCGTGTTGACGCTCAGCTTCTTCAGGGAGGATTGGAGCTTCTTGTCGTCGGTGGCCTGGGTGGAGTGAACAACCTTCTTCTTGCGACGCGGTGTGCCCTTGCCGCCGATCCTCACCTGGGACTGGAGCTTCTTCAACTTCTCGGAGTTCATTTTTGTAAAAATTTGGTCGTTCTGGAGGAGAAATGAGTGAGTCAATGTGAGATTAGGAACTCCGCATATGATTTGCGGTGTTCGATCGGTATTTAACTATTTACCAGTCTTTTTATCAAAACTTGCTGAAGTACCACATGTGTTCGCTAACCGGTGCCAAGAAAATGGCCGACTTCCTTCGTGTTCGGCTCGGATTACTCGGAAGCACTCGCATTGGTCGCAGCTAATTTTGCGCCAATTTTGAATTTGACGCGCTTCTGCTGCGGCTATTTTTTTAAATTACACCCCGCCCAAGGTTAGTCTGTAGTCTGTGCCCAAGAGGAGAGACCAGAAAGGAAGTCGAGTTTTCGCGACGACAAAGTTACAACACAACTTTATGGTAAAGTAGGTTCACTTGTACCGTGATTCTAGTCGACTGTGAGATTTTGTTTCTAAGTTTCCAAATGTGAAATATAGAAAATCCCCAAAACTTTGCAGTTGGTTGCTCTGACCGGATCAGTTTTGAAACACATTTTTTGCGTATTTTCTTTGCAGATAGCCGGAACATTTTTGCGGGGCGTGATGTCTGACGCTTTTTTCCATTTTATTGGAAAATGTAACAGTTTTTCGACCTGTTTTTAATTCTCGCCAATGAATAAATAAATCAAGAGAGCCTTGACATTTAAATAAATAAATAAATAAATAAATAAATAAATACTTTATTTCCAAAAGGTGTTACACCCTATGCGAAGGAAAAAATATAAAAACAATACTCATATTTTACAAAAAAAAAAAAGAGGAGGACAGAAAATAGCAGATAAATTAAAATGAGGTACATTCTGCAAAACATGTCAGCGCATCCATCACTGCCCAACATCAATGCCGTGTGAGTCGTGAATGCTAGAAACAATAAAACGTAAAGAATGAAAATTGATATCGCACTGTCGGGCAACCTTATTGAATTCACAGCATAAGATTGAGACGGGAGAGTTGAAAAGGAGGTTGGTTCTGGAGGCCTGGTTATAAAAAGTGACACACTGCCTGGAGTTGGCACGTGGAACATAAAAATTAATTTTTGACAATAGATATGAACAGTCCATTTTATTGTGCAAGATGTTATGTAATAACTTAATGGCCAAGATAGAGCGGCGAGTTTCCAAGGAAACAAAGCCAAATCTAGACAACAGCAGACTGTATTCAATACCCCTCGCAGGATAGACGCCATCAAACAAGAAGCACAGGAACTTCAAAAACCGTCGCTGGACCCGCTCAATACAATGAATATGGACTTTATAGTAAGGGTACCAAATGATCGAACCGTACTCCAATCGGGATCGAATCAAAGCAAAATACAGTTTCTTCAGAGACTCACTGTTGGTAAATTCCCGGCAATTCCTGTAAATCATTCCATACATTTTGTAAGACTTACTGACAATCTCAGCTCTGTGATTTGAAAAGTCTAGTTTTGGATCAAAAATGATGCCCAAATCCTTCACAGACTCGGCGTGTTCCAAAGTTATACCACTGATGTTATAAGGATAAACGACGTAGGAATGTCTTTTGGTAAATGTCATGACTGTACACTTGTTAACATTGAGAAAAAGACGGTTATTGGAACACCATTCAACCACAGATACAATGTCTCTCTGCAACAGGGCACAGTCAGATACTGAGTCCACTCTACGGAATAACTTTAGATCATCAGCAAAGAGGAGCTTGTCAGAGGAAACATAGTCAACGATGTCATTGATAAATAGTAAAAACAGCAAAGGCCCAAGATTGGAGCCTTGAGGAACTCCAGAAGTCGGCGTGAAAATTTTGGAAGTGTGGTTGCGATATCTCACGGATTGCTCTCTTCCCAAAAGATAAGAAGTGAACAACGCGAGCAGTTCTGGAGAAAAACCCCAAGATCGAAGTTTGTTGAGAAGGATATAGTGGTCTATTTGGTCAAAAGCTTTCTGAAAGTCTGTATAGACAACATCAACCTGACCCCCATCATCAACCACCTCTGCAACATACTGTTTGAAAGCGGCTAGGTTAGAGGTGGTAGATCTCTTCTCCGTGAAACCGTGTTGGTGCGGTGAAATGTGGTGTTTGACGGAGGAATATATTTGACTGTATAGCATTGATTCAAACACCTTGGAAAAGTTGCATAATAGCGAGATCGGTCTATAGTTTCCAACATCTGTGTTGTCGCCTTTCTTGAAAATAGGTGTGACAAACGACCTCTTCCACACAGAAGGGAATTTGGAATGCTGCAATATTAAATTGTAAATTCTTTCCAAAGGCTTGCTAAGCACATATGCGCAGTCCCTCAACAGAAAACTAGGAATCCCGTCGACTCCGGCCGTTAGAGTATTCTTCGAACGCTTCAAAGTTCGGTGGATCTCGTCGCTAGATAAGTAATGAATAGAGACAGTCGAACAGAAGGAAAAGTTATCAGTGGGAGTTTGTGTACCGGATGAGTCGGAATCAGTATAAACGGAAGAAAAATAGTCTGCAAACGAGTCTACTATGGCTTGAGGTGAGGAAAGTTCAACATCGTTGAACATCATAAGTCCAGGTATACGAGTGTTATTTCTCTTCCTATATGTATGAAAGACCAGAATCTTGAAGGATCAGAAATTATACCATCCTCAATGTCAACGATGTAGTCATTGTAAGCACGTGACGTAAGTCTTTTCACAAGAGACCGCTGTTGTTTGTACAATTCGTGGTGGTGATGAGTTTTCTGTTTTTTATATTTTCTGTATAGCGATTTTTTCTTGCGGATCGCGCTAATTAATTCAGAATTAAACCAAGGTGGAAAATAATGGCTGGATCTGATTTTTAATTTGGGAACGGTTAAATAAAAAATGTCGTACAAAACTTTGTAAAATAGTGAACAGGCGCTGTCAACATCGGCGACCGAGTCCAGAACAGACCAGTCTTGACTCCCGAGCATCTCGTACATCAAGGGAAAGTTAGCTCTTTTGAAATTGTACAGATCAGTCCGATTATTGATAGCAAAATTTTGTGATTTTTTCTTTATCTCAAGATCAACGCACAGAGCCGGATGATGGACATCTTCCTCAACTAGAGGATCAAGAGCTCTGGCAACAGCACAAAACGAATCACAAAGAACCAAATCTAGCTGACGTCCATGACCATTGAGAATACTATTGCACTGTGCCAAACCCTGTAGATCAACAAAATTCCGCAGAACGCCTGAAAAAATATTCTTCGGATCAAAACCAAAACTGGGAGTATTGAAATCACCAAGAAACACTACCCTGCCATCAAACACATCCGCATCACCGAGGAGATCGAAGAACCTTTCAAAGTCTGCAATGCGTATATGGGGTGGAATATATAAGTAACAAACACGCGCAGAGTGTCACCGTTATGGAACATAAGCCTAGTGCCCACAACATCAACCAATGGAAGAACGTCAGTAATCGATGATAAGTCAATCCTTGCGGACGCAATATTAGGTTTGTTTTGGCAGCGAGTTGCGGACGGTTTGCTAACTGTGATTCAGCGCGCATACTCGACTCCAACCAGTTTTCAAGTGGTTGGAAAGTTTTTGCTGCAAGAACGCGTAGCGAGCGGTTCCAGTTGAAACTAGGGACACAACAACTTGTCAAGTTTTCCCCGCCAAGCTGAGGTCTTATTTAAGGGGTTTCTGATGCGACTAAAAAAGTTGTCGACGGAAATCGGTTCTATTTTATTTTTTTCGTCAAGTACAAACTCATCCAAAAAGAAAATGTACAGACATTGCTATCAAATTTTGAAAATTTCCAAAATATTTTGAAAATATTTGAATTTGATTTTTGAAAATTCAAGAACTAGATAGCATCGACAATGTATCTTTCCTCAAGAAAGTCGCATGCAATTTGAACTTTCAATTTTCAAAAGAAAAGGTACCAAAAATGACTTCTACTAATTCACTTTTTCATGTCTACGAGAAATCATTTTGGTGCCTTTTTTTGAAAATAAAAAGTTCATATTTGGCATGCGACTTTCTTGAGGAAAGACACATTGTCGATGCTATCTAGTTTTTGAATTTTCAAAAATCAAAATCAAAAATTTTCAAAATTTGATAGCAATATCCGTACATTTTCTTTTTGGAGGAGTTTCTACTTGACGAAAAAAAAAATAAAACCGATTCCCGTCAACAACTTTGTTAGTCGCATCAGAAACCCCTTAATAAATTTACCGAATTAATAGGTTTGTTTTGGCAGCGATACACAACCGTTTCCAACCGTTTGGATTCTGCGCGCTTCCGTTAAGCCGTTCGGGCAGTGTAAACTTCGAGTTGCCAACTGTTGGTAAGCTGTTTGGGCAGGTGCCTCCAACGGTTCGAAAACAGTTTGTGGACGGTCAGAGGAGTTTGAGAATTAAAAAGAAACTGGTGATCAGACGCATGCGTACGCCTTTATTCGCAATCGGGCGATCTTTGATTGATGGCGTGGCGCGTAATGTGACAGTGTGACAGTAAAGGTAAATAAAGACGCATTTTCGAGGTTAATTTAAAATAGTTTTACCTGCTGAAAGTTACATATTTACATTAATTCGGTAAATTTATCAAGGGGTTTCTGATGCGACTAACAAAGTTGTTGACGGGAATCGGTTTTTTTTTGGTTTTTTTCCGTCAAGTAGAAACTCCTCCAAAAAGAAAATGTACGGATATTGCTATCAAATTTTGAAAAATTTTGATTTTTGAAAATTCAAAAATTAGATAGCATTGACCATGTATCTTTCCTCAAGAAAGTCGCATGCCAAATATGAACTTTTTATTTTTTAAAAAGGCACCAAAAATGATTTCTCGTAGATATGAAAAAGTGAATTAGTAGAAGTCATTTTTGGTACCTTTTTTTTTTGAAAATAGAAAGTTCAAATCGCATGCGACTTTCTTGAGGAAAGATACCTTGTCGATGCTATCTAGTTCTTGAATTTTCAAAAATCAAATTTAAATATTTTCAAAATATTTTGAAAATTTTCAAAGTTTGATAGCAATGTCTGTACATTTTCTTTTTTGATGAGTTTGTACTTGACGAAAAAAATAAAATAAAACCGATTTCCGTCGACAACTTTTTTAGTCGCATCAGAAACCCCTTAAATAAGACCTCGGCTTGGCGGGGAAAACTTGACAAGTTGTTGTGTCCCTAGTTTCAACTGGAACCGCTCGCTACGCGTTCTTGCAGCAAAAACTTTCCAACCACTTGAAAACTGGTGGGAGTCGAGTATGCGCGCTGAATCACAGTTAGCAAACCGTCCGCAACTCGCTGCCAAAACAAACCTAATGTAAATATGTAACTTTCAGCAGGTAAAACTATTTTAAATTAACCTCGAAAATGCGTCTCTATTTACCTTTACTGTCACACTGTCACATTACGCGCCACGCCATCAATCAAAGATCGCCCGATTGCGAAGAACGGCGTACGCATGCGTCTGATCACCAGTTTCTTTTTAATTCTCAAACTCCTCTGACCGTCCACAAACTGTTTTCGAACCGTTGGAGGCACCTGCCCAAACAGCTTACCAACAGTTGGCAACTCGAAGTTTACACTGCCCGAACGGCTTAACGGAAGCGCGCAGAATCCAAACGGTTGGAAATGGTTGTGTATCGCTGCCAAAACAAACCTATTACTTCTCACAGCCAACAGAACTCCACCACCTCTCGACACACCCAGAGCTCCGAAATTACGGTCATTGCGAAATACTGCAAAGTTGTCATCGAACAGCTCAGCATCCCCGATGTCATCCGATAACCAGGTCTCAGCAAGCGCGACAATGTCATACTCACACGCTGAAACAGAATTATAAAAATTGGTTACTTTGGTTCTTAATCCTCTGACATTTTGATAGGAGCACCGCAAAAAATTGGCGCATCGCGGCGGTTGTGATTTAGGGTCAGGTGAATTATTCAAAGAATGCCGGACACAAGTATCAGACGAAATCAACTGTGATTGCTACTTAGCTCCAAATAAATCCTCTTTCAAAGAGGCAAGTTTTTTCTTGTAAACACTGCAGTTATAATCCCATGCAGCATGACATACATCAATGTCAGGTATTGCCTTGCTGATATATCGCAGTTACAACACTTTAGAGTTTCCGATTTGCAATCCTTCAACGCATGATTCTCAGCACATCGGGGGCAAACAATTTTGTTCTTGCATTTATTGGCTACATGGTGGTAGCCGCAACAATTGAAACAACGAATCACTTCAATACCATCATACACAGAGCAGACGTCGAAACCGACAAAGACTCGCTGGCTACGCATGGCCCTGCTATAAGTTTCAGCATTAACTTGTAAAACTATTTGGAAACTGCTTTTTTTATTCTTAAGAGGATCAATAGAGACAATGCTAAAATCAGAATCGCCGAAAGTCTCCGAATTTTGAGCTCTCAAGAAAGAAGTAATTTTATCTCTATCATGAAGTTCAGTCATACCCACTATTCTGATCCTCGGATGAAGTTTGGGAACGTCTTTGACAACATAATCGTTTGACAGTGTGGAAGCCGCTAATTCTTTTAGTCTATCTGCACCCCTATCAGAGGAGCAGCTTACAACAACACCACCACCCGAGGGGTAAACCGCAAGGAAAATTTTGTACACTAGACTTCCACTATCGACTGATTTCCACTGATTTCCATCTGACTTCCATTGACTTCCATGGACTTCCACGGATTTCCATGGACTTCCACTGATTTCCATTGACTTCCACTGACTTCCACTGATTTCCAAGACTTCCACGTGATTTCCACTGAGTTCCATGACTTCCACGTGATTTCCACTGAGTTCCATGACTTCCACGTGATTTCCACTGATTTCCATGACTCCCACTGATTTCCATGACTTCTACAGACTTCCATGACTTCCACGTGATTTCCACTGATTTCCATGACTTCTACAGACTTCCATGACTTCCACGTGATTTCCACTGATTTCCATGACTTCCACGTGAATTTCATCGATTGTAGGGAATATTCCCCCGGGAACCTACTAGGTATACAAACTACCTATCGAGGAAATCCTCGAGGAAAACATTGTTGGTAAAACTGGATCCAGGAATCTAAAGTTCAGTCGATAGGGATGCATATAACTACATGAAAGACTGGACCTTGTATTGTTATGTTATGTTTTTTCACCACTAGTTACTGAGTCGATTTCCAGAAAATAAATTATAGAGGTCTTCAGTTTTTAACTTCCCTTCAACCGCAAAGAAACCCGCAGCTTTGCGTCCACATCAAATTGTAAATTAGAGTGATAATTATTGTGAACTCGTCTTCAACAAACAGCAAAACTGAGCTAGGTAACAATAATTACGGCTAAGTCGAGGGCTAAGTACCTTCGTACCTAACTTGTTTTCTTAACAAACACAGCCTGCACTTCGAGCAGCACCCATTTTAAAAATTTTCAGGCAGAATCGAGGGCAGAATATAAGCAGTTAAGGTACCATACTAGACGTTCGGATAGTCGAATAGATGAAACATCAGATTTCCAAGCAGAAGATCGTGGGTTCGAATCCGCGTGAAACGACTTTTTTTCCTAGAAAATCATCGTGTTTTTTTATTTCATTTTTGTACCACATGATGATTATCTAGGTACAAGTCAATGAATTCTTTTTCAACTCTTGATACAGTTTTGGTCACCTAAATTATCTGTAGGTATGGTGGAACTGGTGATGAATGTATTTTAAGGACGGAGTTATACCTCCTATTGATTAAATAATAAGCAGGGCCGGGCCTAGCAGGCGTGCAGTGCGTGCCTGCACGCAGGCGGCAAGTCATAGGGACGGCAATATAATAATAAAGTTGAATTTCAAAGATTCTTCTCATTCCCGCATTTGGGGAAGGGGGTTGTCTTGTCTTCACTGCCGGTGAAGGGGGCGGCAATTTTTCGCTGGCACGCAGGCGGCAGATAGGCCAGGCCCGGCCCTGATAATAAGCGTTACGCAATCAATCCCTGTGGGTTTATTCTTTGACAGAATCCCACCATTTAGGTCTTTTTCGAAAGGTACAAGGATGTACATTGGTTTGAGCCCATTGGCATTTCATAATCGAAATTTTTTTTTTGGATTTTTGGATTTTGGAAATGCCAATGAGTTCAAACCAAAGTACACCCTTGTATGTAGCTTTCGAAAGAGACCTGAATGGTGAGATTCTATCAAGGAATAAATCCACAGGGATTGATTCCGCAACGTTTATTTCACCAGTTCAACTCCGTCCTTAATTTGGTCATTTGGTAAGTTGACCATGGAAATATACGGAAGCGTAGAATGGCCAGGCTGCCAATCTTTTTACGGATATGAAGTCGATTTTCAAAATCGACCTGGTCAAGTTTCAAACCCGACCGCGTCAAGTTGAATTAAACTGAGCGTCATAAGTCAAGGATATGTCAAAATTTGCTCCAATTCCAAGTGAGGATATCTGTGGGAACAAATATCCGATTCGGAAAAAGTTGATGGCCCCCGAAAGAGCTTGCTTACCTTTGGCTGCAGGACGCTTATGTCGACTTATGTCATACCTGACTTCGTGCATTATATATAAAATGCCAAAGAGAGGAGTGACAAAAGGGTTGATTTTTGAAACCGTCAAACTTTTCAGCGTATTTTTGTGACAAAAAACTTTTTCCAATGGATAGCTGATATCCCCAAGGGTATCCAATAGGCATTAATTTTTCATCCATACATTGTTATCATAATTAAAAAATAATTGCCAATATTTTCTATTACGAGCTTCAACTCTGATTACTGTTTGACTCATACAAAAATATTGATACGAACACTTGGAACAGTAGACGTGTTGACAGTTTGTTTTCCAGTTGGGCTTGTTAGGACGATCAGAGCATGAAATTATCATGTACCTAAGGTCCTTCTGCAGTGCAGAATCAGTAAGAAAGCTGCTTTTCTAAGCAAATCGCTTCTGAAATGGCTTAACTTCAAAAACATGTGTCAAAACACAGCTTAAATATCTCTGTTGTTTCGCCGTTAACTGTCGTCTGTCAGTATTTGTACCACCCTGCTGACGCTTGCGCTAAGATGGCCTTAAAACGAAAAAGATGTATGGATAGCTTATACCCTTGACAGACTAGAAAGCTCATAAATTACTAGTGTGTCACGTCGCCATAGTCGCCGAATAATCGCCGGTGGTCGTGCATCATCGCCGTGATTTTTAAATATCTTTGGCCAGCTTTTCTGCAATGAATCGCCATATTTGTCATCGAGTCTGTCATTCCGGTACGCCATTTAGACACGTATTTCTGGAATGGAGAAACTGGATTTTGTGTCTTGCCTCCTGCAACAACATCTTTTGTACCAAATTATAAGCATAACGTGTATAAGCAAGCACGAAAAATTGAAAAATCTTTGCTTTACATAAGAAATGACCACCTGAAAATTATAAATCTCCTCGCTTTACATAAGAAACTGACCGCCTGCGCCCGTTCGCGAAAGTTGGATGATACGAACATTGCGAACTTGTAGCACAGTATCGGTTGGCAGAGTACTCTATTTTTGGCAAAGTCGAATTTATCGATGAGGGAATAGGTTTTTCCGTAAGTATCCGTAAGATAGGTAGGTATCTATATAAGTGTTTATTTCCATAAATATCTCATAAATAAGCTTAAACCTCGGTTCAAACTATGCAAATAGCTTTTCAACATGCTGCCTAGATTGGGAATATTCCAAAACGTCTGTCGTGAAAAATGTGAAATTTTGGAAAAGCAGCGAAATAGAAGGTACGTATCGCAAAAGCAGTTGAAAAATTGCAAAAAAAGTTATGATGAACCACACGATAGGTACAAACATAAGGTACAAACATAATGAACTATAACATGCATCTGTCAGTTGCCTTATTGCCACTTGCCAGCCGCGCATATGAACCAGGGCCGCGCTTAAAAGTTGGTTAGACTATGGGACTATGCGATTTTGATCAGGTTGACTAAATCATCAGTCTCTTATTCTTCGTTTCCTCAATTTCTTCCGACTCAATGAAAATTCAACATAGAGATTTTGACAACAAATAAATATAGTGTGATGTGGTGTGAACATTGCAAGCAATAATTATTTTGTTATTGCTTGCAATGTTCACACCACGCTTTCTTGATTGAATGGAATCTAAGCTAAATACCACCTCACATCTCACCTAAAATATGAAATTATCATTATATTCATAGATACTATTGGCAATAATAGCCGAATACTTTCGGACCATTCGACAATAAAATTTGACATTGACATTTTGGGCAAAAATTGATCGCCACGTTTATTCATGCGCTACGGCGCAAGCTCATAGGCTTATTACGATTTTGCAGTGTGTCCCCCCAAATTTGCAATTGAATGATCATCAATACTCTTGACAGACTGCACCTCAATGATCATTAAGTGTAATGATCATTAACGTTAATCGACGATTGCGAATTTGGGGGTGACACAAATTCGCAAATCGTAATGAGCCTAGAAGCTTGCGCCGTAGTGCATGAATGAACGTGGCGATCCATTCCCCCCCCCCCCCCCCCCAAAGTGTCGATGTCAAATAGTCGAATGGTCCGGAGTATTGGGCTATTATCGCCCTTATTATCCATAATTATAATATTAATTCCATATTTTCGGTGAGGTGTGAGGTGGTATTGAGCTTAGATTCCATTCAATCAAGAAAGCGCGGTGTGAACATTGCAAGCGGAAACAAAGTACCTAATTATTGCTTGCAATGTTCACACCACATCATACTATCTTTGCTTTATTTGTTGCCAAAATATATGTTGAATTTGTATTGAGTCGAAAGAAATGGAGGAAAAGAAGAATAAGAGACTGATGATTTAGTCAATAATCTGATCAAAATCGCATAGCCCCATAGTCTAACCAACTTTTAAGCGCGGCCCTGATTAATGTGCGCGTCTGGCAAGTGGCAAGGCAACTGACAGATGCATGTTATAGTTCATTATGTTTGTATCCATCGTGTGGTTCATTATAACTTTTTTTTGCAATTTTTCAACTGCTTTTGCGTTAAGTACCTACCTTCCATTTCGCTTGCTTTAGCAAAATTTCACATTTTTCACGACGGATGTTCTGGAAACCTCTATTCCCTCATCAATAAATTCGACTTTGCCGAAGATAGAGTCCAGGATAGAGTACCACCAACCGATACTGTGCTACAAGTTCGCAATGTTCGTATCATCCAACCTTCGCGAACAGGTGCAGGCGGTCATTTCCTATGTGAAGCGAGGAGATTTTTCAATTTTTCGTAGGTACGTGCTTATACGTGCACGCTACAGGAATTATATACCTACCTGTCTCACGGATACTTACGGAAACACATGTCCTCATCAATAAATTCGACTCGAAATTCGACTTTGTGCCCAAAAATAAAGTGTCGCCAATCTATACCCTGCTGCCTGTTTGCAATGTTCGTATAATCCAAATTCCGCGAATATGTGTGGTTATTGCTCATGTTTTTGGAATATTATTATTATTATTATTATTTTGTACGTGCTTATACGTGCACACTTACGGGCATAATTTGGTACAAGAGATGTTGTTGCAAGACACAAAATCCAGTTCCTCGATTCCAGAAATACGTGTCTGAATGGCGAACTGAAATGAGGGACTTGATGACAAACGACAGATATCGCGATTCATTGCAGAAAAGCTGGACAATGGTTTTCAAAAATCACGGCGATGATGCACGACCACCGGCGATTATTCGACGATTATGGTAACCCCTAGTTAATGACCATTAAGGTCCTAAATGACGTTCTAAATGATCATTTAGTAAATGACGACATGCAACATTGGTCATTTATATCGTAATTTACGCTTAATGATCATTCAGTTTTCCAGTCTGTCTAGGGTATAAGGTGCAGTCTGTCAAGGGTATTAGGTCCTCAAGGCTGACCAATGAGCAAATCGGATTTCATGGTTGCGGCGCCATCTGGTCCACCATATCGATTTCTCCTCGGAAATCTCTTATTATAGTGAAACGATTGTCATAAAACTTTGGAACTTACTTTTGTCTCGTATGAAAATTCTTATTCCCAAGCTGAGTTTCATGATTCCGCCTCTATCTTGGCCGCCATATCAAAATTTCTCATTAATGGAACGATTTTCATGAAACTTGACATTTACCCCTGTCTTGTAATAATGATCATTCTTATTCTCACGCTGAATTCACTGATTCTTTGGCTGCCATATTGAAATCTCTTATTAGGGGAATGATTGTCATGGAACTTGAAACATCCGACTTCCATCCGACTTCCACTAAGTTCCATAGATTTTCAATGACTTTCACCTAATTCCACGTGATTTCTATTGAATTCCACTGACTTCTACAGACTTCCACTGATTTCCATGACTTCTTTAGACTTCCATTGACTTCCACGTGATTTCCATTGAATTCCACAGATTTCCACAGACTTCCACTGACTTCCATGACTTCCACGTGATTTCCATTGAATTCCACAGACTTCCATGACTTCCACTGATTTCCATGACTTCCACGTGATTTCCACTGACTTCCACGTGATTTCCACGGACTTCCACGGACTTCCACGGACTTCCACGGACTTCCACGGACTTCCATGGACTTCCACGAACTTCCACTGTAGTGTACACCAGACTTCCACTGCGGTTTACCCCTCGCCACCACCAGAAATCGGCTTGACACCGACCAGTTCTAAGTCCGAAGCAGTCGGATCAATAGATCGCAAAAGATCGGCCTTGGTGCGAGAATTTGACAGAAGAGAGACATTTGACAGTTGTGAAAAATATTCCTAACATCTCGAAACCGGTTCAACTTTCGATGCTTCAAATTAAAGAGTATACAATGCCCTTCGTCCAAAACAGGGGCCCCATGCAATCATCAACCCTTTCGCCTCTTCCAGTCAAAAATACAAGCCAAACCCTGAAGAATTATGGGCGATACAAGGATCGCCGTGCAGTCTTGTCATTATGGCAAAAGAATTTACGTGTAAAAAGTAAATTAAACCAAATTTCAAAAAACCCAGCCGCTCAAAGTTGCGTATTGGACCGAAATTGATGTTAGTACCTTCATTTGCTTTCGTTTTGGGGCTTTTCGGGACGAGTTTTTGTCGACCCTGAATGGGCCGCCGTCAAGATGACTTAGATTTGCGGCCGCTCCGTGCTCTTTTGGTGTCTACATGACGGTAACACAGCTCTCTGCGTCCCCCTAGTCGCACTTCCACATATGACCAGGTCAGTTTTCCAAGATTTTAATATCAATTTGATAAGAAATATAACTTCACTTCCAGAGAAGTCAGTTTCACACCAGGTGAAAAGGCGGCAAGCCTACAATAATAACTAGAGTAGAAAATTTGCCCAGCCAACTAGAGTCACAGTACAAGCGAACCTACCCCGTTTTCGCGATCCAAGACGCCGCCATCTTGTCTTGCTATCTGTTTTATAGCGTTTTCGAGTCACTAGAACTGACCGAGTTCAGCTCTGAAATCGGGGGATTCGATTGGTTTTCGAAAATCCTTGGCCAATCAGTGATAGCGATTTTCGAGCTGAACTAAATAGGTACGGTTGCGGCCATTTTAAAGTGGACGACGATTAGGTTTGTTCCATCGGAAATCCCAAACTAGTCATCGACAGTTTGCAAACTGTGAACAATGCGCATGGCCCACTTCGGACCAGTTTCCGTCTGGCTGCTGCTCGTTGATGGAACAACAAACCGTCAATCATGGCTAATGGCTAGATACCTTATTTTCTATCGTTTAGCAGTTTGCAGCTGGAAATAAGCCGTGTATTTATAAATTAAATGAATGAATAATGAAACCACCAATCTAACCCACATTATTTGTAAACATTGACCAGAGAAGGCTCGATGCCAAATAAATATATTCAGCTGCGCAAGCCCGAACGATAAGTTTCCGTAAAATCCGCAAACTTTTCTGACCGTCCCGAAACTAGTTTGAGCCGATGGTGGAACAGCGGATCGTCAGTCAGGGGATCGTCCGAGATTTTGATGGAACGCCAAAATCGTAATGCGCATGCCGCTGACGTCCGCGGACCGTCAAGGACTGTTGATGGAACAAACCTATTGTCAACGAGTTGACTTGCTGTCAGGCGACCTTCAGGCCAAAATCCTAAAAAATCTGTCAACTGTCGTCCACTTTAAAAAGGCCGCAACTGTACCTACCTAGTTCGATCTGTGCTAGTTCGGTTCCAGTTACTCGAAAACGCTATTAGTAACAGCATTGCTGGAAGAATAAGCCAATATTTATACCGGGTGATCATTTGAAAACTATCTACCCGCAATAACCCCCGATTACTGTGATGGCACCTGCAAAGTTTTGGAGTGAAACTATCAGCGGCGAGCGGCCAACAGAACAGCCGTATCCTCCCAGGACCAAAGATTCCCAGGACCTTTTCAGAAAAGAGAGACAGATGCGTGCGCATTCGTACCGCGCAAGGTCTATGACCGCGCAGTTGGTGGTGTCTATAGCTATAACGGCGCCTAATATCTCCAAAGGGAAACTCCGTTCGTTATGAAGTGCGCGGCACCACACTGCGGTCATGTGGGGCTGTGACGTGAATCATGCGTGAGAGACCGCCTTTATTGAAAAGGTCCATTCCGCCCAAGGAGGTTATAATAGCAGGAGGGAACGTAACCCAGCTTGTAGGCGAGGAAATTTGATGCGGGTCGAGGTAAGGGGAAAGCGGTATTTGGGTATGCAATCCGCAACATACGAACCACACGAAAGCACTCGAGTAACTGGCACAGAGGTCTATACCCTTCGGCGATTCTGGAGAACACGCGATCTTTCTAGATTCTTCCCATTAGGTCGCAGTGTACAAGTGCGGAGCTCTAGTGCATTCCAGAACATGCGTGTAGGCTTTGGCCCGTGGAACTAAATGGATACTTCAACAGTGGGTTAAAGTACAACTGTCCATTTTGGCGGAGGTGCCGGGTGCCGGCTTCACCGCGCGTTGTTAATGCCTGCGAAATGTGTAGGATTTTTCGAGAGTCGCCTAGGAATCGTATGCCGAGTCACTGTGGAATTTTCTGGAGGAGCCATGGAATATTCGAGATCAATATTCGCAGCTATAACGGATGTTTTTTTGAATCTGGCGTCTAAGTATGCTGTGCTCCAGCCGAAAAGAGCCTCATTCGGCCGCAGCACAGCATGCTTGACGTCAGATTAAAAAAAAAACACCCGTTTTAATCTCCCATCCTCAGCCCATGGACCAGTATTGGATGCGAAGTGGTAGCGAGCGGATAGACGCGAATAGTACATGCGATATTTCCAAGCGTTCGGTGCGATAGAATTTGCAGCACTCAAGCAGCACTACGTGCCTGACCGTGACGAGTTCACTTTCCTGGCCAGCGAAAAACAAAAACTTCGAAGAGGGCGTTCCCGAGTCCCCAGTGAAAAACTAAACTTAACAGTCAGTGCAGTGCGCACTGAAATGCCCAGTAGAAAACGCTATAAAAACAGATAAAAAAGCCAGCATACCTAACGTCAACCTTATGTCAACCATCATTGGGTAGATACGTTAAGCAGGCTACCGACACACTACCGGTAGATACAGTCCTTTTTTTCAAGTCCATTGTGGTGCAAATGGCAAACATCTTCGCATTGACGGTGAATGCAAAGGTGTGTGTCATTTGCACCACAACCACAACACAATGGACTTGAAAAAAGGACTGTCTGTATGTGAGCTGCTGAACGGCTTGTCGAATGGCCCTCCATTCTTCCACTTATGTATTTCCACCGAAAAACTGACACATAAACTGTCATAAACAGTTCACCATTCCACCGCTACCGCAAATAAATCCACCTTTCCCATGCGAGAAATTACTTGCGCGCATACCTGTGAGCGCAGGATCCCGCTAGTTCATTCGGCTACTACAGACCGCCAGTTGTACCCACACAGGTATGCGCGGTGTTCTCATGAGAAACGTGGATTGTGGTTGAAAGAATGGTGACTGGTTTTTTACCCCCCCCCCCCCCCCCCCCCTCCAATAACTCAAAACTCCCGGGTGCGATTTTTGGCGATTTTGGATATGTTGTAGAGCACTCAATTCTGAATGAACAAAATATCAAATTTTCAGGACGTCCATATTTTTTCCGAGGTTGAAATCTATCTTTCTTGTACTATCGGTACTATCCACCGGTAGCCTGCTGAACGCGCTCAATAAACGGTCATCAATGGTTACTCGCTGAAAGAAGACTTTTGTAACGCGAAGACCCGACTGGTGACTAATCAAATGTCAGAAAACAGGAACTGTCAACAGTTTTGGCGGCGCCCACTTGACAGATTTAAATTTCCCGCGGATAAAATACACTGAAAAACATAAACAACTCAAAAAGCTCACCCTTTGTCCTATCCTTCTTAGTTCAGGAAACAGATATTACAATGCTTCTTCTCAAAAAAATCGAAAAAGTTGATAATTTCATTTATTTTGTTCGGAATACCATCACTGTTCGGAATATAAATTTTGAGGTTAACAGAATGTCAACAACCTCTCAACGGGAAGCCAACTAAAAGTATTGATTTTTGCTCGAATTCGTCGTTTTCGTGTCGTGTACGCCCTAATAGATAGCCCAGAAACATGAACGCCGCTATAAATATCGGCGTTGAAGACATGACGGCCACTCTGGTACGCTATGGCTTGTACTTAGGCGCTTTATTTCAAATAGCCTGCTTGACGGCCTGCATCTTCATGCCAGATTCCTCAGAAGACAACAGCTGGCTCACAAGGGTAACGTACCGACGACTTCCACCTCCGCCAGAATCCCTAATCAAATGGTATTTTTTTTATTAGGGTGACAGTGACGACGATAGCTCTGAACAGAGCACTCCACAGAACACTCCCCGTCGACCCTACCATCGTACCCGGAAACAAGAAAAAAAGAAGAGGCGCTAAGTTCATAAAATCATCAATACTCCTGCTTCATTAAAACTCAATATTAATACTTTATTTATGTACATAATAATTTCATAGAGCTTTTTTATTTTAAGTAATTAGTCGAATCTATAAAAATATAGGTTTAAAAGTGCTTTGTATGTTCTGAACAAATTCAGTACAAAATCATACATTCCTAATCACCAAATCTTTTTTCTTGGAAAGCTTCATCCTAAAAAATCACAGATTTCACACTGCTCTTCGAGCTACTACAAGCAATGATGTTCTTAAAGCAATGTTAATATATTAACTCTGTATTATTTACATTGTGAAAGGAGAACGGAGAACATGTGTTTAAGACTTCAGAGCTGCCAATCGGCTTTGCATTTCTTCAATTTCTTCTTCGTCTTCGCTTTCTGGTTCGGGTTCTGCAGGAGCTGCGGTGGCGCCTTCGCTGATAGGGACGTCAGGGGCTTCGCCCAGCTTGCCTTCCGTGATTTCCCACAGCACCTTGTCGACTTCGGTTTGCGCCGCCGCTTCCATTTCCTCGGTATCTTCGAAAGTATCCATGGTTTCGTCCAGCATTTCCTCTATGATGCCGGCTTTCATCATTTCCTTCGACATGTTCTGCATGGTTTGCGCCACTTCCGGCACTCGGATCAGGCGCTGCATGGCTTGCATCACTTCTGTTGATTTGGACAAGGAGCCGGCCACTCTCAGAGTTGCTGAAATATCTCACAGATTTAATATATGTAGGTCCGTGACACGTACATAATACATATACTAATTTTTATTTATTCGTTTATTCAACTTCGCCCTATTTCCGCAACGAGGCCTTACACCGACGCCGGTGAATGCTTTCCTCCACTATACCGGAAGTTTTGCCGAACCCTGTGTCTCTGTGTTTCAACCATGGATGTAGGTTCCAACACAGGGTAGGGATTTTTTAACGACCACCAACATCGCATGGGGTCGGCACCATCGTTCGTATTTTACGTGCTATGCGACATACGTTATGCGTCTTGCATTTAGCAAGCATTCCAACTAAACCAAGAAGCTTGTTTTCGAGGCGAAAATCCGTCCCCGGTGGGGATCGAACCCGCAACCTCTGGAGTGGTAGTCGACCGCGCTGACCACCACACCACAAGCTCTTCATATGCTCATTTAGTACTCTCAAAGGTGCTGCAAATACAAATGGTAAAGTTTAGCCAGAAAATTAGTATATAAAAAGTCACCTACTCCCAGATCTAAGACCTCTTGTGCCTCTTCCTCATCACATAAAGACCTCATCTCTATCACTGTGTTAACTCTGTATTTTATAAATGCGTAAGTACCTAGCTTATTATTCGAGCGAGTATTTGAGTTAATATTATTTAATAATCATATTGAACTGGATAAAATCTTCAACTCCCTGCTAGGGATGTCCAAATGTTGTCGGTGAATCGATTAGTGATAATCGAATCGAATCGTAGTCAATAGTTTGATTCGATTAAAAAATCGTATGAAATGAATCGATGCATCGAAAAGAACCGATCTTAATGCATTCAGTTCGGCAGTTCGGCGGGGCAACTTATTTTGGTTTGTGGTGTTAATAGAGATGATGCCCCGACGGAAAAATTTCAGAATAATAATAATGTTGACAATAATAAATGATTTTTCATCAATTGTCGACACAAATGACCAAAAAATTGAACGGCTTTTCGGCATTAACGAGTGTTGTCGCGTGCGTAATAATCGAAACAACAATCACATTAGTTTGAATCGATTCACTAAATAATCGTTTACAGTTGAATCGATTCAACTTTTCAGATGCATCGTTTCCATTGAATCGATTCAAGTATGAATCGAATCGAAGTTGGACATCCCTACTCCCTGCAAAGGGAACGGTGATAAATATCCGCGGCTGCGACTGGAGATTGAAGTACCTACTATATTGTTACGAGCGGCGATCTCGTTTATATTGGTAAACACTCGACCTTTCTGGATCCTTCCATCCATTAGATCGCAGTGTAGAAGTCTGGAGCGATCTGGTGCATTCTAGAGCGTTCGTGTATGTGAAACTGGAGGGAGACTTCAATGCTCGATCGAGAAAGATCTGTCCATTTGGCGGAGGCGCCGCTCCAGAATTATACGGGTAACGTGTGTGATTATTCAGGAATGGTCTAGAAACCGCATATGCCAGGCACTATGGAATTTGCTGGAAGTAGACAGAAAGCTCGAGAACGCTGTTCGGAGGCCTTATACCGGGTGTTTATAAACGTTTGTTATCATATCGCCTTTGGAATCTCCTGTCACTCTTTCAAATCGTGCCTTTCACTGCGACTTTTGGCCTGACCAAAGCCTGCCGCGATCACAGACGTTTATAAACACCCGGTATAAGGCATCAGCCGGGAGCTCGCGGCAGTATTGAATTGAAAGGCGAAGTGTTAACGCGAGCGAAACAAGCGAAGTACCTGCGATATAATTCCAAGTGGATAATTGTTGGCATTTATTGTAGTAGTACGCCGAAATAAACAGTGTGTGTTCTAAATCGATCGTCTCAATTATATTCGAACCCGTACGCGAAATATCGTAACAATATCTATTCTGTGGTACTATCATGAATGCCATTTTAGCGACCAGACTCGGGATCAGGCCATATTGGATGGGAGACAGTGGCGCAACAATTTTTCTGGCTAGCAAAATAATGGGATTAGTCCGGACGTTGGGCGAAAGGCGAAACCACCCTGCATTTTATGGTTAAAACATGCCACTTGGTATAGTTGTTGCATGAACTATAATCTTCCGATTCAGAAGTGTAGACATCAGCGGCAGACGTGCAGGCTCTGTGTGCAGGGTGAAGAAGGAAAAGTGGTAACTCATAAACCAAAAGAGGTAGAGTCGTGTAAATCGGCATAATATCCCACTGGTTCATTAAGGTGACCAACCGTCCTGAATTTGTAAGGACAGGTTTAGATTTTTACACCTTTGTCCTGTTCCACGTTCATGTACTGATTTCAAGCAAAAATTCTGATTTCAAGCAAAATCCTGGTTTTTCTGATTTTAAATTCGCCGCGAAAATATCGAGCGCGTTCTATCAAAGAAATAAAAGGTTAAATTTTGTGTTTTTTCCATTATGGAATTTTGTTTCTAATTATCACATTTGAATTTCTTGTGTTATTAATAGGGTTGTCAGAAGGTCTATTCTACGGAGAACATGTTCTTTTTTTCGACGACGATTTTTTCACCTCCCCCCCCCCCAAGCACAGCCCAGGGGGGGTTCTTTCTTTCATTTCTCAACAATTGTTGTATTTTCCATGTTGGTAAAATTTTCAGGAAAAGGGGGCATTTTGCTCAACACTCCCCTAGACCCTCCTTTCCCTTTCATATGTCTATTTTTTCAATGTCCTGATTTCCATTCATTTGGAGTTGGCCACCTTACTGTTCATGCTCATGAAATTCCATCAAACCATTTCCGAATATCCTAAACCATTCCTGAAATATCCTGAAAAACTCGGTCTTTTTCATGAAAATTTAATTTTCAAGTAAATCAGTGAATTTTCAAAGTATAAGAGTGAAACTTGGTAGTTCTTTATTCAGTGATGTAATAAATTGAAAAAAATCGGTAGCCAGCGCCTAGGCGTACTACTATTTCCAGAAAAAAGACATTCAACTTTTATTTCCTCTTCCCGGCAGCCACCTTATTGCGTTAACTATTTACAGAGTAATTGAGAAAATGACTAGTAATTATAAGGTTGGTGAGGTACAACCATTTTACCAAAAAAAAAGTAATTCAATAGTAAGAACTGCCGCCTTCTTGTAGAATAAACATTGTCATTCGAGCTGTTCTTGGTTTTACAGACTTTCTTTGCTCATGATGGCTAATGAGGTTATTGAAAGGAAGAATTACGTTGGACATTTTAATGCCTCACATTTTGTGAAGTCAGTCACAAAAATACATCATCATCATCATCATCAGTGAAGCTGGAGACGTTTGTCTCTGGCAGCTGATCAAAGTAGGTACCATTTTTGTGTGAAAATTACAAAAATACACAAGGTTTCGTCGTCATCGGATGCGTCTTGAGGAAAATTTGTTGCCGCGAGATGTACAAATTGGGATGCAAATATTTTGATGCAACCTGGTTTCAACAGTAATGCTGGAAAAATTGGTGAGATGTGTCTAGCCTCGTGTCTAGCTGTCCCATATCCCACAGTAGGCGAAAGCACCCTGCACTTTATGGTCAGAACATGCCATTTGGCACAGTGACTATTTGAACCATATACTCTTCGAATTCAGAAGTGTAGCCATTGGCACCAGCCCTGCAATCCCTGTATATGAGGAGAAGAAATGGAAAGACCACGAAAAAATGTTACCCAAAAACCGAAACAGAAACTGAGCCTTTATCTTTTGTTTGATCAGCTGCCAGAGACGTCTTTACTTATGATATGATAAATTTTTGTGACTGACTTGACAAAATGTGAAGCATTAGAATGCCCAACGTAATTCTCCCTTTCAATAACCACATAAGCCATCATGAGCAAAGAAAGCCTGTAAAACACTCGGTAAAACCAAGAACAGCTCGAATGACAACGTTTATTCTACAATAAGAAGGCAGTTCTTAATGTTGAGATTACTTTTTTTGTGGTACAATGGTTAATGGTTGTACCTCACCAACCAACCTATACCCATTCTCATTCACCTAAGGTACTCGAGGCGCTGGGCAACTCGCATACTCCAGCTTTGCGCTGCGCTGATGGATTTATATGAGAAGTGCATCGGGTGGATAAACCAATCGAATTGCTTAAAATTAAAATTTCTCGAATTCGATTGGCTGCTGCAGTGGGCGCGCTTTTAATCTTGCTCGCATTGCGTCGCACTCGCATCACGTGATCTCTGCCCGCATCACCACTTGGCTACAAACGCGTGAATATTTTTCGAACTTGTTTATAAGAAGATTTGCGCACGAGCAAGGGAGCTGCCTCTATGAGAAGGTCTATACAACTAGTCATTTTCTTAATTATTCTGCAGATAGTTAACGCAAGATGGCTGCCGGGAGGAGGAAAAAAGTTTATTTTCTTTTCTGGAAATAGTAGGCCTAGGCGCTGACTACCGATCTTTTTCAATTTATTACATCACTGAATGAAGAATTACCAAGTTTTACTCAAATAGCCAGTTCCACCAGCGAATTTGATCATTGTTAATTAATTGACTTATTTTCTCTGGTGAATATTGGCTTAGTGACCACAGAAAACACAAGTTTCACGAAAGATTTTGGAAAAATGTTTGGACCACAACAGCTTGTATGCATTTTCCGTGGTCATTCAACCAGCACTGACCTAGAATCCATCAGAGCAAATGTCTCAATTAGCTAACAATAATCAAATTCGCTGGTGGAACTGGATGTTGTACTTTGAAAATTCACTGATTTACTTGAAAAATAAATTTTCATGAAAAAGACCGAGTTTTTCAGGATATTTCAGGAATGCTTCAGGATATTCGAAAATGGTTTGATGGGATTTCTTGAGCATGAATAGTGGGATATATGCCGATTTACACGACTCTACCTCTTTTGGTTTATGAGTTACCACTTTTCCTTCTTTAACCCCTGTACACAGAGCCTGCACGTCTGCCGCTGATGTCTACACTTCTGAATCGGAAGATTATAGTTCATGCAACAACTATACCAAGATTATCAAGTGGCATGTTTTAACCACAAAATGCAGAATGCAGAGTCCACCAATATTTTAGCGCCTAACGTCCGGACTCGATGTAGCTATAATTTTCTTATGGGTGCTACAGGACTATGGGCGCGACATCCACTTGAGAGGAAGAGAGAAATATCCCATGTTCTGTTTTGTGATTATGAGACCCAGAATCTTTTATCAAGAACGAGTATTAAGACTATTAAGTACATAATATCTACAAATATCGATAGTACAAAGTTTGCAGATGCAACTTGTTTGTTTGTTAGTTTGTTTGTTTATTCAAATTCAAATGGTACAATTTGTCACATTCAAATTTTGAATATAGCTCAGCCAAAGCTGGTCTTCCGCCAATCCTATTTCAATAAAGTTGCATGACAAAAAGTAAAATTACAACACAGATAAGTATAATATAGACAATACCGATAAAACACATTACACTTGTAATGTTACTCGCAACTTGTGAACTTTCCGTAGGCTTTTGAGAACTTGTTATGTCAACAACCATGGTAGCGCCCATATGGCGTCATTAATTGTTCGACCTGGTATCATAATCAGCAGTCCATTTTAAATACAGATTTATGGCAGAAGCACAAAATTATGAAGGACGACATACATGTCTTCACCTGCTTTGGTTTTTTAAATACAGATGTTCAACTTTTCATTTCTCTTTCACCCTATATGTGCCGCTAGCGTGGCTGATGCTGATGTCTACAAGTCTCAGTTGGAAGAGAATGGTTCAAGCAACACCTAAGCCAAGTGCTATCTTGGTTTCATGAAACTCAAGTCAGGGTCAGGACTATTTTATTTTCTTGCAATTTGAATGAGAAATAGTGGACTGGTGGTAAAATGTCTGAAAACCTTTCTCATAGAAAATAAAATTTCCAAAATCTTTTTTAAGCACTGTTATTTCAAGTGCCACATTGTTTACGATATAAATGCAAGAAAGTTTCTTGCAAGCTCTTTCTGAGGCCACATTTGATGGAATATGGTTACTATGTCAAACTACATGCCTAACTGAGCTTATCTACAAAAATCCGCCTGGGTTTCATTTTGCCTGCCATTTTTGCTATGCTATAATAATTCCTAATGGACTACCCACGGGTTCCACCAAAAAATTTAAGAGCGGTTTAAGCTAAACCGAGTTTAAACGGATTTTTTCCTGGTCAATGCTGGTAGATTCATTATGAAAAATACGTTAAATCGCAAGTATACCACCCTTTCGTAATTTACTTAGCATGAAACCTGAATTTACATTGATCATTTGGCCAAAATCCATGAAAAGAAATCTCGAGTTAGCTATCAGCTGGTTAAATATTTTGGTGGAACCCACGGTACAGGTACAGTAGCGGAATCTAAAATCGCACCACCCTTTTAAATTGAGCAGACAAGTTTGCATTGTTTGACAATGCAATGAGACAATGCAATGACAATAATAGAAATCAGCTATATGATTATCTGGGGTGGTGCAATTTTAAATTCAGCCACTTGACTTGTCTGCAACACAACCGATCAGGAATAGATCAAATCCTGTATTATACTTACCCAACTGGTTTTTCATCTGCAACATGACGGAATTTATGTGCGCCTTTGACGTGTAGATCTTGTTGATAGCTTTCCTGGCATGTATGACTTCCTTAGCTAATACTGTGCAGGTCTCCTTGTCCCCTTTCTTTGCTGCTTCTTTCATGGACCTTTTAACTTTATCCTCTTCTCTTTTGATCGCTAAAATGAGAAATGGCTAAATAAGGAGCCGCAACAACATCCAAACCCAATCAATCCTACATCTGATTTGCCTGTCCAGTTGGTAACCTTCTTTTCGTAATTTACTGTTCCATTCGTTAACCTGTAATAAACCATTTGCTTATAATGACATTCAATTGAGACCGCTCAGCTTACCATTTCTTTGGGATTGCGTTCCGGTGTTTTGCCAAACAGCCCCATTTTCGGCTCGTTTCGTCGATTTTTAGCAGGAACACCCAAAATATTACGATGATTTCACCTGTCAATCTGACGTTTGCTATACAGAGGACGCGAGCGCACAGACGCGATCGTAATTGGCACCACTGACATGTCACTAGAATTTTCGAATCTACTGTTTTCGTGTCAACATTTTTATAATTTTAATTTTCGAAAACGTGATTTCATTACAAGACGTTTTGATTTTGTTTGATAGAAATCGCAAATCGAATTGGAAGGTTTTCGGTTTTTCAAATTATCTGTATAGAGAGCAGTCTCGAGAGTAGTGTTGTCAAAAAACCACAAATGTCAGGTTTTTTTTCCAAAAACCATGTGACAGTCGCATTTTACAATGCAGCAGTTTTTTAATCAAGCGAAATTCGGTGGATATCTGCAAAGAACTTACTGAAACAAGGCGGAAACGTTGAAAAACGAGCAACTTTTTTTCGAGCTCAAGTGATCTGTCAAAAAACCGTCACTGATCGACATCGACCTTGAAATTTTGGGTGTTGAAAATAATGGCGAGTCCCGTGTATATCGAAGAAGAAATCGGTAGAAAGTGGGATCGGTGCTTCTCAGATGGAGTCTTAAAGTTCGGTATGTACCCCCGCAAATCACAGGTATTCCGGCGAAACCGCTTTTCTATCATGCGAAATTTCCTGGCTGTTATGTCATAGATAACCTAAAAAACCGCTCTGGAAACTTGCCTTTTCGTTTTGCAGGCGGTGGAATCGTTATAGGATCCCTGTTTTCGCTCCTGTTCTTCAAACGAAGGAGATGGCCCATCCTTATGGGTGGAGGCTTCGGCGTAGGAATGGCGTACTCGAACTGTGAACGGGACTTGAATGCCACCCTAAAATCGCAGCTGTAATGGCGCTCACCGGTTCTAGTATAACTTTAGAAAGTATTGCCTTTAAACTTATGCACTTACGATCATTTTCTGTTGTTATATTATGAAAATCGCAGCGTGTAAATAAAAATGTGTATGTTGTACCTATCTTCCTGATTTGTAAATTATAATTATTTAATTAAAGGTGTTTCGACTAGTGAAATGTCACTCATTTTATGATTTTGTCAATTTTATTCAAACCCTAGGCGAAGTCGGAAAGCGCTCACACGACGATGAGTTTAGAAAGTAAAGTGCTGAAGCATGCCAAGGTGTTCTATCGTATCGTGCCTCAGGAGAAAACGAAGTGGGACTACGTCAAGGTGTTGGACGATCGCAAGACGATTTTCATCCGAAGTCTGCAAGATTTGATGAGGGAGCCTTTCAGTGGCTCGCCTTCTTATTGGAATTTCCAATCGGACTATGTGTTCTGGAACAATACTCAAGAGCATGTGTACCAGACAGTCATGGATGGTGTGCTCGAAAGGTAGGTACCATGATAGGTGATATGCTTATTCAACAAAGTAACTTGTTTAAACTGAAATTGTAGAGTAATGGGAGGCACTAATGCGATGATAACGGCTTTTGGCCAGACAGGGACTGGAAAGAGTTTGACTGTGACTGGCTTGAACTGTTTCTACAAGGTAAAGTTGGAACAGGTTTTGCTTTTAATTTATTTTTATAGCGCTTTTTTCTGTATCCTCGAGAGAGTTTTGATTTCTGCCCGCGTCTCTAGATAGTGGGGTCGGTACACATCAAAAAACGGTACTATGCGGCATTCAATGATACAGAAAATTCCTTTCGCATGAGTATTCTACAAGGTCTAACGAAGGATATCAGAAGGGGAAGCACAAAAGCTTCTCCTTAGGGGGGCCGCAGGGGGCCCTGTCAAGTTGACGGTCCAGGAACTCCTTCCAAACCATCTTTCAATTTCGCTGTATCACTGAAATAGGGATGATGTGACTCCATTGTGAATCTCGATGGCATTGGTCGCCATGTTTCTTTCATCCTTCATGCTTGAAAAAATAATTTCTTCGGGAGGTCAGAGAAATCACTTTTTATTTTTTTAAACATACAAGAGAATGCGAAGTTGACCTGTTTTGTGTCTTAACCTGTTATTTGGCATTCCCAAAATCCTATTATGAAGTCAGTTTTTCAAATTCTCGATTTTGGGTTGATTGGTAGGCTAAGAAGTAGGTATTTTTTAACATCCAGTTCAGACGTACTTTTTTCAGTGTCCAACTGAAGATTATTGAAATCATCATCAGAGGTGGACACAATGAACTATTTTCTCAACATTATGTCGAGAAAATCAATTCTAAACCGCGCATAGAGAGTACACAAATTATCTTCCTTTCGGTCGGTCGAATTGCGATGCCTACTACGCCCGTCAGGGAGAACGCTGAGCATCGCCAGCCTAATTTAGTATGAAAACAGCCTAAGCAAATTCAAAACTGACTAAAACTCTGGGTGCTGACTCAGAATTGAATGTCGAACCACATGATGAGTGTTTCATGCAGTTTTGAATTCGTTTAGGCTGTTTTCATACTAGTTTAGTCTGGCGATGCTCAGCGTTCTCCCTGACGGGCGTAGTAGGCATCGCAATTCGACCGACCGGAAGAAAAATAATTTGTGCACTCTCCATGTGCGGTTAAGGATTGATTTTCTCGACATAATGTTTAGAAAATAGTTCAGTCTATCCACCCCTGCGATTATTTCAGTTACATCCAGTCGGACATAGGAAAAGGTACGTCTGAACTTGATGTTGAAAAATACCTAATTCTTAGCCTACCAATCAGGCCAAAATTGGAAATTTGGCAAATTGACTTCATAATAGGATTTTGGGAATGCCATATAACAGGTTAGGACACAAAACATGCCACTTTTGCGTCCACTTGTATATGTAAAAAAATAAAAAGTGATTTCTCTGACCTCCCGAAGAAATTATTTTTTCAAGCATGAAGGATGGGAGAGACAAGGCGACCAATGCCATCGAGATTCACAATGGAGTCACATCATCCCCATTTGAGTAATACAACGAAATTGGAAGATGATTTGGTGGGAGTTCTTGGACCGTCAACTTGACAGGGCCCCCTGCGGCCCCCCTAAGGGGAAGTTTTTGTGCTTCCCCTTCTAATATCGTTCGTTAGGGCTTGTAGAACACTCATGCAGAAGGAATTTTCTGTATCAATAAATGCCGTATAGAAATGCCTACCAACCCCACTATAGAGAAACTATCGTTCAGAAAACTGCATGGTGAACACGCACTGCGCTTTTTTCTGACCGTCACATAATGGCTTTTATGTTTATGGTTTAGGACGTGTCTAGGATTCGCACTGTAGAATTGATTGGATTGGCACAATCCCAAAATGAAGATTTTTCAGTTAGAACTTTTAGGAATCTCCCATCGAACTTCCAGCACAGTATTTTTTTTAAACCTAGCTTATTACCAGAGCAAGCGTCCTTTCTAGAAAATTTGCGAAGTTGAAAGTTTATTGAGAAATTTATTTGGAAATAGTTTAATATGGTGTACAACCACGACCTACTTAGCATTCCAAAGTTTTATTTATAAATCAAGAGCAGTAAGAAGGTTTTCAGCTCTCAGTTGTACCCATTCCAGGCGAAATGAAGTAGGTAGTGGCCAAAATATTCCGCGCTTCTGTTCTCACGGCAAGCGGTGCTCAAATTTTTTGGACCGGCATCAAGCTCTTACATCTTACTGGGGTTAGCTGGAGTAGACCTTCTACAGGGTGATTCAAACTGTCGGACCATCTTGAAGGTGCGTAATATGGAGGTGTAGTGAAGTGCTGGAAAGTTGTTGAAGAAACTCTGTCTTTTAATGTTGAAGTTATGGAGGAACAAAAGTTGGTCCTTCGATTGCTTCTATTTTCGTTCCAAAAGATTTTGGTAAACTGTTTATGAAAAAATGAGTACAAAAAATCAACCTCTGAATCTGTAATGAATTTCTGTTTTGTATACAGGGTGGGTAATAAATCCTGAAAATTATTTTTTCCTAAAAGTTCTTGCAAACAGTCACAGTGGTCCCGTAATCTATGTAGAGCTAGAGCAAAATAAACACACAATTCATTTGTTTTAAATTCTTCTGCGAAACAACGAAAATAGAAATAATCGAAGGACCAACTTTTGTCTCTCCATAACTTCAAAATAAGAAGCACAGAATTTTTTCAACAACTTTAAAGCACTCTACTGCACCTCATATTACGCACCTTCAAGGTGGTCCGACACTTTTGAGTCACCTGTATGAGGTCATAGTCCTTGATACTGAATGTATAAACCGCGCGTCCTGAGCAAAGTACTTTTTGCAGTTCCTATTACGTACTGCATAGAGCTACACGTATTTTACCGCGCCTAATGAAAATTCGTCTACGTGATTTCACGTGTGGTTCGCATAAAGGGGTACACTCTCGAAATATTGTTAGAATGTTAGAGGGCAGTTCAACGTATTTTTTCCTAACAATGGCCGCTTTATGTAATGCGCAACGCGACGCGCAATGTTTCTGATTGGGCGTAAGTTTGAAGGTCGCTCCATGAAATTACGCAAAGCAACCGCAACGCAGAGCGCAACTTTTCTGATTGGCTCGCAAGCCTTTCGCGTCGTTGCGATATCTCTGCAAATACCTTGCGAGCCAATCAGAAACGTTGCGATTGTTTGCGAATTTTCATAGAGCGGGCATTATAGAGCGAAGAGCGGCCATTATGTTATCATAATATCACAAGTGCTTAGATTTTGAACAGTAGATACCTAATGTAGCGACTTGCCGATAATACTGGTTGTGGAGATATGCACGAAGCTTTGCAGTCGTGCAAATTTTCATTGCAACAAGCAGGAGTGCATCTACGGACAGCATTATCGAAGAAGGAGTTATGCACGAAATACATTTTGCGTGACTATTGCAGAAGTAAAACTCCACTGCAGGTGATAACACGAAAACGATAAGTACTTACCTTACACTTATCGGTTCAACTAATCTGGGATTGATCTAAATTGTAAAATAAAAGTTCTCTTACTGGTTCTATGTCTATGACGTCAGGGACATACGTATGCAATAGTCACGCACGATAACTTTGGTCTAGCGATCGCGAATGCTGATTGTAATGATGAATGCCCGATTCCGTAGGAGGAGGGCATTTGTCTAGAAACAATCAGCCCGAGGGAAACGCTTGGTCAAAATTATCTGGGAAAATCTCGAGCACGATCGAGTGAAATTTGGTTGATTATTGCAAAAAAGGTCCGAAGTGACACCCGTCAGATTTTGTTGTTTGTATCAATTTTATTCGGTTGCCCTTGACAGTGGGAAACTAATAAGTGGCTATCATCCTTGCAACTCTGGTAGTTAAGGGCGTTGTATGTAACAATAAACAGTAATATCGATTGGAAATATTGTAAAAACCGCGCTGTTGAACTAAGCAATGGAAATTATTGCTAACTTCTTTGCCTGGCATTCTCCTAAAAATAGGACCATCACAATTTCGTTTTCATTAATGAAATGAGCTGATGAGAAAATGTGGAAAACGACACCAAACGCGCCAATTTTTCATGTCCTTGTGAGTGAAAAGAAAAGGAAGATACATTCTTTGCACTGAATACTTCTAATTTTTTCAACAGTGAAGAAAATGGTTTTGTAAGAGCTCCAGCACTTTGAAATTCCAAGAACTCCCTGCAACCTGCAACCCTCTGCCCGTCTATGCTCTGCCCCACCCCCACTTCTTTATGATCTCATCCCATTCTCACTTAAGTGATCAGCTGACTGCTGTTGTTGACAATTTGATATCTTTGATTTAACATTGACGCAGGCCCGTAGCTACGGGGAGGCATGGGGGGGCTAAGCTCCCCCTAGAATAATCGTTTGCCCCCCCTAGAGTTCTAGATGAAATAAAACTCTTATTTTAAATTTAATTTTGAGAAAAAATTCCTTGAATAAAAAATTACACAATCAACAAAAATTACAAAAAAATGTGTCAAAATCAACTGTGTACCAGACCCACGTCCTACCATCTACTGTCAACGTATGTACCTATCATGATGATGAATCACGAAATCTGAATAATACACACCCAAATGGTCTAGGGATCACCACCCCGACATTTGTTTCGGTTAAAATGACAATTTCTCGAGAAAACATCAGCCGATTTCGAAAATTTTTGTAGTGCTCGATAGAGTAATCCATCAACTACAAGCTACCACCTTCTTTCACTCGATTGTTAACCCTATGTACGATATATAGGGTGACAATGAGAGGAGCGCAAAAATCGCTGACTTCAGCATGCCCCGTTTTGAGAAACACGTCGAAGAATTTTCGAGGACGTAACATTTTTGGAAAGCGTAATAATGTATCATGAAACAATTTGATCCCATCGGCCCTCAGAAGTGGTGAGGGACTTGCAGTCCTGCACTTCTTTTGAGACTATGACAAATCAACCATGCTGCGACATTGCATTACATGAATAGCTCAGGGTGGTTCAAAATGCATCAGTGGCAAGTATCCGATGCAATACAATTGCCATAGCAACCAATTTGTCTTATCATGGATGCTCTTTTACAGCTTACTTTTCAGTTCATAAATCACAAAAACAGTCAATAGTCGGGTGATCTAAGGTGGTAACTTGTGGTGAAAGGATTACTCTATCAGACACCTTGAAAATTTCCAAAATTCAGGCAATGTTTTCTCGAGGAATTGCCATTTTAACCGGGACAAAATTTTGGGGTGATGCCTAGACCATTTGAATGTGTATAATATACGGTCATCAGCGCTGGCTTATTTGGTCTTCTTGGCATTTGAGCGAAATAGAACGAAAAAAATCTATTTCAACTTTTTCTGGGAAAGTTCAGTGACTGTAAAAACAGGCTAATTCAATCCAGATTGATTTTTTTTTAGATTTTTCCATTATAAAGTTCAATTTTTTCATTTTCGCAAGTAAAAAAATACTGTTTTTTTGGCCACGCTCCTTTTTACCAAAAATTTTCACCTGCGACTCAATGTTTGCTAGGCCACCCATGAGAATATATCTGCCGTGCTAAGCCTAATGCGCGTATCTACATTTTGATAAATTTGATACACTGCAGTTTTATGCCAAGTTTTTATGCCGTTATGTTATAGTATAATATGAATAAAGCAGTTATTTGAGAACTCTACTTATTGCGCTATCCATGTATAATCATAACCATATGATCGCGAACATCATAGCCTCTAAAATATGAGCATGAAAATGCAGTGTATCAAATTTATCAAAGTGTAGACTAGCGCTTTAGGCTTAGCACGGCAGATATGTATGCCCCCCTGAAAATTGCTCTTGCCCCCTCTATAAAAGTATCCTAGCTACGGGCCTGCATTGACGTTCAACATAACCACACAAAATCAAACGAAAAAATGAAACTGACCGACGTAAAAGCTCCAAACAGGTGTTGTTCAGAGCGACTGGATTTCGTTAATAGTTATAGGTATTCATTGTTTTGTGCTGGGGTGTTCGAATGCCAACAATACCTACGCTGTTCGTATACGAACACTCGAAACACTTATTTCCATTCAGGATACGAACGAACATTCGGCGAACTATAATATCATCCAATAGGACAAAAATACAAACGAATTTCTACGAATGTGAAAAGTATGAGTTTTTCGACAAAACGTGTTCAAATTTGCTAGTCGTCCGACATTTCAAGAATTGAGTGAAAGCTCGTACAAAGGCACCAAATGTTGGTAGGTATCAGATCCACAAAAGAACGGTATTCAAAATATCATTTATACCAATATCAAAGGCCAATGAAACTAAATCAAGTCATGTCACCTTCACAATGCGCCGAGAGACTAAATAACTATACGGCTCATGAACCTATTATAGCGCATAATGCAGAATGCTACGCCGCGCAATAAAAAGAGCTAGAAAATACCGCCATATTGATGGTTAATTTGTAATGGATCCCCACGACAGAGCTGCACAAGCACCGCCAATGCTCCGGCAGGCACATCAGGGGGGAAGGTGCACTCGCGCAGCGTGCGCGCATCTCTCCCACCACCGCCCGCTTCTATACAGGGTGGTCCGACTTTTATGTCATTAAATTTAAGGATCGATAGAGAATGAAAAATGAAGGGGACTTATTTCAGAAAACATCTGAGAAATTCCTAATAACAGAGATACAGCCCTTCAAAGTTGGAAATAAATGATCGTTTTTTCCGCATAACTTTTGAACCGTTAAAGCGATTTGATTCAAAATAGAACCAAAGGTTCACTGAAATTATCCCCTGTCGAACAATCATAACATGTTCCATAAAACAGTTCCAGGGGCGTAGACATTAGGGGGTGTCCCTACTTTTACCCCCCTATTTTTCACACCCATAGTTATTTTTGGAAACTGTTCATAATTTTGAGTTCTACGTTCAATTCTTAAGAAAAAGTCACCCTCGCAAAATTTTGATTGGGGGCTTCGTTTAGGAGATATTTGAGTTTGAAACTTTGGAAAACATCCAGAAATCGCCACTTTGTAGTGTAACGTGGTTTATCCTGGTCATGACATCATTTCTGTAATGTACCCAACTCTCGACATCATCCTGGTCACGGCACCACTTCTGTAGTGTAACCCCTTTTTCGATGTTCGGCTGTGATCGTCGTTGTTTCTTCCCTTCCCCACGTCGTTTACATTTTACCTACGTTGTGTTAAGTTCTTACTCGAGATGAGAATGTGTCGTGGGGGATGAGGTTTGATTCTTGAATGAAACGCGAATGAAATGCAAGCAAAATGAATGTTTATTGAAAATCATGAGCAAAGGTTTATTTATGAATTTGCTTCTTTTCTCAAAACACCTAACCACAAGGAATTGACAGTGATAAAATGACACAACAAAACACATAACAAGAAAAATCATTACAACTTAGTTAGACAATGCATGAATTTACAAGAATGAAATGAACACAAAATCAGATTACCAAAACAAAACAAGAAATCAGGAAACAGGTCAAACTGTCAATTTGATCGCAATGAAAAAGTGACGTATTCGCTGACAGGCACACATGGGAAGAACACGTCAAAGAAACCCCTGCGTATTGCCCGGTTGGTTGCTGAAATATCTCTTCCCAAATGATCTGAATAAAATTCAAGTGTGAATGTTTACAAGTTATTTACGTAACAACAAAAGGAAACTTTACGCTTAGCAATTAATGTTACACTTTACAAACAAAGAAGTCAAATTGATAGATAAGTAAACAATGAAGAAATGATCGGTAAACAAGTTTATAAATCAGCAAGAAACAAATGATAGATAAACAAGTGAATAAATGAGCAAGAAACAAATGATAAATAAACAAGTAGATGAATCAGCAAGAAACAAATGATAAGCAATGGTGTAGATAAACGAACAAGAAACAAACAATAAGTAAAGGTGTAGGTAAATAAACAAGAAACAAATAAGAGATAAACAGGTAGATGAATAAACAAGAAACCAATGCGAGATGAATGAAAAGATAAATAAAAACAAGAGACAGGTGAAAGATGAAGAAGTAGAGAACTCGGAGTTGGTCATACTCTTTGTAAGCAATTGGAAGGAAGAAGTATCTATAACGCATTCGCCCGAAATTCCCCTGAAGTTACCCATCAAAAACCCCACAGATACATACTTACATTCAAAACAGAACAATGGTTAGTAAACAGTAATCACATACAAGAAATAACAGTAAATACAAGAAAATCGACTCGAGCCAACCTGTGGCCCTCTCTTCGTCGTTATACATAATTTCCCCCCCAAATAAGGAAAGGTTAGTAGACTCAACAAGGCAGATTCATACGGGTAGGTGGAACCCCCCCCAGGATACGGAGAAGCGTGCAAGTCTTCTTTCCTTTACTCTCAGGTATAACCCGACAAGGAACAATGGAATGTGAATAAATCATGCAAAGTACTGTTCTCTACTTAGCGGGCTGATTCTGGGCGTAGCGGAGTTCCTTTTTGTCATCTTACTGTTTGTGACGTAACTTGTGGAAAGAAACAAATAATGGAACCTCGAAATACGCGCGCAGCGCAGTTCGCAGGCCACGTCATTAGTGTGCCAAGTGCACACGCACTAGATTTACGGCTTTTGCCGTCAATAATCAGATCACTTGGGAGTAGATAAATTACACAAAATTCAAAGCAGTGCGAAGCACCTTGATTTCAAAGGGGAAAAACTGCGGGTTATGCAAGCCCGTTGATAACAAAGAGAACAAAGAATGTCGTGTTATTTACAATAATTTCGCGGACAAAATAGGTATCGAAATGCATGATTTGGTGAGTGGGTGGAAGCCAAAATTACGATATAATAATCAAAGCAAAACTGACCTTAAATACGTAAAAACGACACACACAGGACCACTTAAAATCACGTGTTCTTCACCATAGTGGAGCGAAATCGGCCTGAAAAGTCGTCGTTTTTTTTTTGAAGGTATAACAGCACCAAACCTTATAGGTCTTGTAGAGAACTAAATTCCACGTATGTATGGTCATTTTGGGGATGATCTTGTGGTAGGGACCTTTTTTATGGGTAAAAAACCTCAAAAATTGAAAATGAGCAGTTCAGCATTCACAACGTTATATTTCTGGATCCAGTTGAGCTATCGGTCTGTTCTTTTTTTTAAATAAAAGTACATGGAAAAACCTTTCCAATGGTACATCACTGACTAAAGATAATTGTTCACGAACGTGTTTATAGAACAATAAACACTATATTGACCAAAAATGCAGTCCCTTTTTGACCATGCGAAGAACTTCTTTCCTCGTAGGAATTTCTAGATACAACCTGCGAGGAAAATAAAGCCGAAATATCAGAGAAAATTTTAAAGAAAGTTTCATTGATCTAGGCCGTATAGTTTGTCAGTTATGAATTTTTTTCTGGCGCATTGAGTTGGAACGTCGCCCCGCGTGTGCTTGCATACAGTAAATCGCCGCGCCGTGCCGCGTTCACTGTTTGTTATGCGGCGATTTACTGTATGCAAGCACACGCCGAGCGACGTTCCAACTCAATGCGCCAGAAAAAAATTCATAACTGACAAACTATACGGTCTAGATCAATGAAACTTTCTTTAAAATTTTCTCTGATATTTCGGCTTCATTTTCCTCGCAGGTTGTATATAAAAATTCCTACGAGGAAAGAAGTTCCTCGCATGGTCAAAAAGGGACTGCATTTTTGGTCAATATAATGTTTATTGTTCTATAAACACGTTCGTGAACAATAATCTTTAGTCAGTGATGTACCATTGGAAAGGTTTTTCAATGTACTTTTATTTAAAAAAAAAAAACAGACCGATAGCTCAACTGGATCCAGAAATATAACGTTGTGAATGCTGAACTGCTAATTTCCAATTTTTGAGGTTTTTTGCCCATAAAAAAGGTCCCTACCACAAGATCATCCCCAAAATGACCATACATACGTGGAATTTGATTCTCTATAAGACCTATAAGGTTTGGTGCTGTTATACCTTAAAAAAAAAACGACGACTTTTCAGGCCGATTTCGCTCCACTACCACAGCTGATTCTCCTCTCCGTCCGCCCGCGGCTGCTGCCCGGCCGGCTCCGCCTAGCGCAGCGCCATCTCCCTCTCCTATCGGTAAACGCTACGAACGTCAACGCCCGTACCTACTTCAGGTACCAACGTATAAACAAAACAAAGTGGAAATACCACAACTTTCCACAGCCCAAATGGTTTTTCTCCTGAAAATTTCTCGTGTTTTGGAAAAAATGGTGGTTTATCAACTTAGAAATTCTAGAAAACCTATTTCAGCTGAGAAATCATGAGTTTTTTTTAGATTTTAATTTTTAGACCTTTGAAAGTTGTGCTTTTGAGATGTTTTCCAAACCTTCAAACCTGAATATCTCCCAAACAAAACCTCTAATCAAAATTTTGCAAGTGTGATTTTTTTTCAAAATTGAACGTAGAAACCAAAATTATGAACAGTTTTCAAAAATAACTAGAGGGGTAAAAAATAAGGGGGAAAAGTAGGGACACCCCGTAATGTCTACGCCCCTGAAACTTTTTTATGAAACTTATTATGATTGTTCGACAGGGGATAATTTCAGTAAACCTTTGGTTCTATTTTGAGTCAAATCGGTTGAACGGTTCAAAAGTTATGCGGAAAAAATGATTATTTATTTCCAACTTTGAAGGGCTGTATCTCAGTTATTAGGCATTTCACAAATATGTTTTTTGGGGAAAGTCCACTTCATTTTTCATTCTCTATCGATCCTTAAATTCAATGACATAAAAGTCGGACCACCCTGTATAACGACGCACACGGCCAGTGGAGTGGACGTGGACGATCAGTCTCGTGTTGGCTTCGCTCCGCAAGGAACTCAGCTGTGACAACGACTCCGCCTAAACGTGCTGGTGGCAAACCACACAGGCTCTCCTCTCCAAAGTGCCCGAAGTCCCCAACGTGTCTGGTAAACAACCGCATGAGTTCCCTTCCGACTGACCCAGCGTGCTGTTGCACAACCGCACGGGTCTGTCCTATTCATAGCGCCCAACGTGTCTGGTAAACAACCGCATGAGTTCCCTTCCGACTCACCCAGCGTGCTGGTGCATAACCGCACGGGTCTCTTCTGTCCATAGCGCCCAACGTGCCTGGTGAATAACCGCACGGGCTCCCTTCCGACTGACCCACGTGCCTGGTGAATAACCGCATGGGTTTCTCCTCCATACGCACACGTCAAGCGCGCGCTTGCCTACACAGACTCGCGTATCGCCTTCGCTGACAAATCTCTTTGTCCTCGTGCCATCGTCTACGACCCCCGACTCTCGAGCAGAAATCCCCAATTGACCCCCGACTCTCGAGCAGAAAACAGCGTTACAAATTTCCAGTGGGACTCAAAATACCGAATGATATAGCTACCGCGGAATGATTTTACAGCCGTAAACTTATCAAACCTATAGTAATTTCACAAAACCTATCTAGTTTTTTTAATTATTCTTATTTAATTGCCTGTGGTGGTGGTGGTCTTAAAACCGCAAATTATCACTAAAGTGGGTCGTCGAGTTGGATGCTTCAGGAACCACTGGGCTCTGAGTCGAAACGTTAGTAGAAATGTCAAAGTGACAGCGGTTTGACGGTGTAGGGTAAGGTAGAGTTAAAGGCACATAACCTAAATAGAAAATAGAGTTATGTGCCTACATTATGGAGCATTGTGGAGCTCTGCAAGTGCGTGGAATGATTATCAATGCACGATCTGTGCTGTGCTCTGATGTGATGTGACTTCTTTAGCCGGCCGGAATCCTGCTACCGTTTTGTCGCGGTGGAGGTAACGGACTAACGGCTAAATAACCCTCATAATGGCGGCGCCCAGTACTGCAGGTGTCGGACGTCTCTTTTGCGCGGTATAGCTAATTTAGTGCCCGTGTGGTTCGCCGAAGATACCGCATTTAATGATTAAAGTGAACCATTTGGTACAGTTGCTTTCAAGACCAATGGGGTACTTGCCAACTGGGATCTTGCCAATAGGCTACTTCGTTTGGGCAGGTGCGCATGCTTGAAGGCTCCAAATTTTGAAAACTTTCGTACACCTGTCAGTTGAATGGCAACGCTGCATGCTCTGTCTAGCCGCCTGACCAACAACTGGTTCCTGGCTGTCACTTTCATACATACCGTAAATGCATCTCTTTGTAGCTTCTTTGAACTTCTTTCTCGGTACAGCCATTTTCAACAGGTTCTGTTCTTTCGTCAAAACATGGGCAAATGAAATGTAGGTCAGGTAGAAACAAGAAGTGTGATCATAATTGTCACAAGTGGCAGTTGGCGCCGATGCCTTGTTGTTATGAGCGCTGTTGCCATTTTCGTTGTTCCTGAACTTCCACAAATGATTATTGAATTTAATTTCAATGAAACATTTCCTTTGAATATAGAAAACGGCGAGTTGAAACTAAGCCTACCTACCGGTTTCTTCATTCCCGCATAAATGATCCAAAATTAGGAATCCTGCCCGCCATATCCTTATTTTCCAACCGATTTTTTTCAAATTTGGTATCAATGGCTAGCCAATTGGACAGACATTTTTATTAAAAAGTAATGAGGACAAAAGAAATTCTATTTTCAATTGCTCCCGCCATCTTGAATTTTGGAAGGTGTGTCATTTGGTCATATTTTTAAGGTAGCCTGTCCAATTGGCTAGCCATTGATACCAGATTTGAGAAAATCGGTTGAGAAATGGGCAAATGGCAGATTGGCGGGCAGGATACCTAAATTTGGGTCGATTATGCGGAGATGGAAAAAACGGAAAGTAGGCTTCGCTTCAACTCGCAATAGCTCCTCAGCAGATAACCCGATTTCATTGGTTGTGGTTTTGAACTGACAAGGAAGGTCTAATCCTTCATAATACATTATTGGTTTTGATTTTCTGGTAACTTTCAATAAAAAGCAACGAGAACAAAAGAAGGCCTATTTTCAATTGTTTCTGCCATCTTGAATTTTTGTATGTCGGCCATTTTGAAATACAAAAATGTTAGCCTATTCAATTGGCTATCCAATGCTAAAAAGTTCGATGAAATCGGTGGAGGGATAAAAATTTTAGAAGGAAAAATTCAGAGCACGGTTTTTTATGGCCCACCCGGTAGAGCAACTTGCCTCTAATTGGTATAATCCTCCCCTCACGATCCCGCCACCGGAAGTCGAAAAATAAGTGCCATTTTAGAAAAATATAAGTCAAATTCAGAAACCAACAAAAGGTCTTGTGTGGGGTGTTTTCCAAAATGTCATCGGTTGCGCGTTTTCGAGAATCTTGAGTCAACGGTTGAACTTAGCATGCCTAAAATCTCCATCAGAATCAGCTAAAAAGGTAGGTATGGGGCAATTGCTATTTCAAACAGAAAGTTGACTATCGTTGCTCAGAAGCATCACGAACTAAAAATATGTTTTGCTTGTATGGGGGTAGTGAAATAATAAAACGTCGTGGATATATGGGGCTAGGTATCGTATGTCGAAAAGCTTTTTTTATCCATGAGAGCCAACAATAAAACTTCGCTTAGTTCAGTGGCTTATACCCATCATTCGCTTGAAGGGAACCTCTGTTGTTCATAATCATTTTGTTGCATAAAGTAACGAGCGATCAAATACTCGTCTGCTCAAGTTGGCGTACGATGTCACTGATTTTCGATTTTCGATGTTCCGATTTTCTTGAAGCGTATGATATTAGGTATGAGCGAAGTTTTTGGCTTCCTGAATTTTTTTTGTGACATAACTGACGTACGACATATATGATGGCCATATCCCGACGACAAAGAAATCTGTAGAGCTCAAAAAGTGCTTCGGACTCTGACTCCGAGATAGCTTGGAAGCGATTTTACGCTCTATAGCGACAAGGCAGCTATACTCCTGAGTTTGAACCCTAGTGTGATTCGATTTACCGAATTGCTCCTTTCCCAATGGCGTCACGTGAAGAGATTCCCAGCCAACTAGAATCACACTAGGGTTGAACGTATTATAGCAGGTGAACTATTTTGTCCTTTGACCCTCCCTGAAAAAAAAAAGTTTCTGACGAGAAATATTGCTTTTCTATAAATCGAAATTCAACAGCTATTTTCCATTTTTGTTTTACAGGACCGAGGACTGCTCCCAAGGATCATAAGAGACTTGTTCAAAGTCAAAGCTGCTTTGGAGGACAACATAAAAGTCTGCATGCAGATTTCTTACGTAGAAATATCAAGACAAGTCCTTGTGGATTTGCTTAGACCCTATCCAAACATCACCGATTCGATAAAAAATGTAACTAAAGTCAAAGTAGCGAACGAAGAAGAAGTTCTGCGTTACTTATTTATCGGTAAGCATAGGTAGGTACGATTGAGAGCAAATTTTGTGTTTGTAAATTTAACCTTTGCGAGTGCCCCCAGTCAAAGTTGAAAGAGTGAAAATGTCATATATCATATAATTATGTACCTAACAAATATTATATTCTTATGGAACTTGAAAAGGCAATCCGCCCTTGAGGTCCTTGTGAAGGTCGATGAAAGGTGGTCTTGACTCTTTGAGAATTTAAGCTACCGGATCCGTGTGAAAAATTTTAACGCGAAATTTCCCACAAACCCTCAAAACTAAGAAATAAGTCCTTCAAAAACCCCAAAACTGGAAAAAAGTTGTCTTAAAATAGTTAAAATTGTGAAAATTGAATTTTTCTCAAACCTGATGTGAAGTTCACGCCCAACACTAGATGTAGTTTTCCTCAAAAGTATGAGAAGAAATTATCCTCATAACAGAACAAAGATTTTCTTACTGAACCAAAGACAAAAAAAAATAGAGGAATCATTTTAAATAAATACGTTTTTGTTTACAAATTCTTCGAATATGAGAAAATGGTCATTTCTCTATTCCAGGTGAAGGACGAAAAGAATTTTTGAGCAACGACCAGTACCTATCGAATTCGGCCAGCAGTATCTTCACATTTTGCGTGACTATCAAAGATGCCAAGATGTGCAACATGCCCAATACTGTGTCCTATGTAAACATCCACTTGATTTTTTATTCTCCTATTTCTTCTCAAAATCACGTTTTAGCTACACGTGATTGATCTAGCTGGAGCCGATACTGTGGGAAACACTTCGTGCTTGTTCAAACAACCTCAAGACATTGGCACTGGAAACTTGGCTAAGACTCAACTAGAACAATTCTTGCTCATATTGCACGAAGACATACCTGACGTAATCAAAGTCAAATACAGGTTGAACCTCATGATTCAGTATTTGGGCGACGCTTTAAGCAATAAGAGTATCCTTCGGTTAGTACCTTCCTACTTTTTGAATTTTCAACTCGACCATCAAGACTATAACAACCTATAACTTTTAATTTATTTTCAGCTTTATAGGTCACATAAAAATTGACAGAGAAGATTTGATGGTGACGATATCAATGCTGCGCTTCGGACAAATCATTTTGGGACTGAAACCAAAAATGAACGATTCGAACAATACAGAAACTGATTGTCCCGAAAAGCTGCGGTCGATCCAGACTGAGCTGAACCAGCTGAAACGTGAAAATCAATTGAATGCCATTTTGGGGAACAAAGAATTGTCGATGGCTATCAGTGCAGATCGTTACGGTCACATTGAGAGAACGGTGGCGGAATATTTGCAAGACAAAATCAATGAGGTTGAGCTGATCAATGCGACCGATATCAGTGTCGCTTTGAAGGTTATTAAACAGAAATTGAAAAACGCGGAAGATGAGAAAAAGCGAGCAAATGCGCTCGGCAGTACGTCAAAGCAAAAGATCGGATCTAACAATAAGGTAACCCCATCCATACCTATTTATAAACGAACTCCATTCACTTTAGTGAAAGCGTTACGCAAAAGGATCCTGCATTTTGGGCTAGGGCGACGAAATTTGGCATATCGACCAACTCAGTTTGGCATATCGACTAACTCAGTTATATGCATGAGTAGGTATATTTTCTGCTAGAACCAAACCCCCCTTCCTAGATCAAATCAAATTTCTTCCGCATCTACCCTACTACAAAATTAACATGACAAATTTTGACGGTCCAGCAGAAAAAAATCTTTTTGGGCTCTCTTAAGCGTTTCAAACTTATGCCGCACCAAGATTACCTAAGAAAAGAGTTTAAGCTCTCCATTCCTGAAGAAATTGGCAATCCTGTCCAGTGGAGACATTGAAAACAATACTGTTGGAGAAGGTTGGAGAAGGTTGGAGGTCCTGTTGGAGAAGGTGTAATGAAGATCACTAGGTACTTCTTTGGAAAAAGCCTTTGCAAAAATTTTGGTTCATAACTGGGTTCATAGAATGTGATTTGGCTGGTAGTGGACGTGGTACAACCAAAATAGAGAATATAAGTTGCAAATGATGATAAAGGCAAACCACTTGGCAGGGTTACAACTGAGACCTAAATAAACGATTTGACCCGCAGTGCTTTTCTTCTCGTCCCTAAGGATTTGAATAGCGCCCATTTTTCAAAATGGTGGATATTATCTAGGGGCAGAAGGTATCGAATAGCCTGGTGATGTCCAGCTTACAAGAAATATATGGGGCTATATCTCAATCGAATTCTGGGACATCAAACACTGATTAAAAAATGGTGAAACATTGCCATCTACCGCAGGCAAATTTGGTGGAGGCGCCAAAAGAAATTTAGTACTGCCATAAGAAAATTGCTGTAACATTTTTATTTTTCAACGGATTTCAACACAAAACATTTCATTTTGTGAAAAAGTGGATTCTTCTTCTTACGTTATACCTTCCACTGAAAAAAGAAGTTGAGGAATGTTGAAGAAAAAAATAAAAAATAATTTGAAAAAAATATATTTACAACATTTTTTTATTTTTATGCAATTTGCCCTTTTTGTAGACTTTGATGTGTCGTTTCTAAATTTGCACTTTTCCGATTTATATCATTGCAGTACGCGCCGCCATATTGAAAAAAATGATGTCTGAAAATAAGTTTTTGACAATATCTGAATTTTGGCCCTTGTGACATCGAAATGTTTTCAAACATATGAAAGCACATTCAATCCTCCACAGTTTGACATTTGAACCAGCTCTGTGCGACCCACAGTTCTTGCGCTAGACCTTCTGGAAGTATCAATTTTCGGTTCCAAAAGAATTAAAAATCACCTCTTGGGGCTGTCCAGGTCCACCAATGTTCATGATTTGAGATAAACGACGACGCGTTATTGATGGGTAACTTGATTAAGACATGGTGGTGATCCAGTGGTGAAATCCGGTAGGCGCGGTCACTATTTAACACCGGAAATTGATATTTCCTCAAGCTCTATCTCAAGAACCCCAAGTCGCACAGAAATGGTTCAGGCGTCGAAACGTGGAGAACTGAATGTTCTTTCATACGTATATAAACATTTCAATCTCGCATGGACTTGAATTTAGATATTGTCAAAAACTTCTTTTCAGATCATTTTTTAGCGCACTTCTCCAAACGGGAAGGCGCTTTTGTCCTCGCTTTGTCCGTCCGTCCGTCCGTCCCTGCATCTAGTCCTAGACGAAAAGGTTTTTGCGAAAATTTTTTACTCCATTGGGTAGCTCATGACCTTGTATCACGAACCAAGAAAAATCTTGACGAAATAATAATAAACAATGACAATAATAACAATTTAGTGTGACGCGGCATCGCCGTTGAATGCTGCATTTCAGAAGCCGGCCTGATCTCGAAAGTTATCACATGCGAGGAAGTACCCGATCTTATCATTTTACCATAATACATATGCGGAGTTATATTTAGAGAATGATTTGAACTTTATTTTAATGAAAATTTCACATCGGTGCGAGGTGCCGATTAGTAGTTATTAATTTTTGAAAATGACTCCGAAACTACGGCTCGGCCGCAAATGATTTATTCGTTGCTTGCTGGTGCTTGATATCCTTTCCTCCGAACAAAACGAAATTCAATACAGAAAATATTTCAACTCGAATGGGTAGCTCATGGCCTTGGTACGCGAATCAAGAAAAATTTTGCCGAAATAATCATGAACAATTACAAAAATAACATTTTGGTGTAGGGCGGCTTCGCCGATCAAGTGCTGGCATTCGCGGTAAGATGTAGAAAGTTGCGATATGCAGGCAACTACAATTTCTTAATGAAATACATCACTGCATGTACGGCATTATATTTAGAGAACAATTTGAACTTTCTTTTGACAAAAACCCCACTTCGATCCGACCGTTGGGTCAATTGTTATCAATTTTCGAAAACGACCGCAAAGCCACGGCTCGGCGCATATTACACGACCCTACAAATTTAAAATCAGACGTGCCGAAGTAGTAATTGAACATTTTGAAATAGTCAATACTAGGTACCTGAAGGATAATGGCACTCAAATTACGAAAGATGTTCGCTCAATAACAAAAAAAAAGTAGGTAGGTATCACTAAAAATCATGTGACAAGGCTACCATTTTTTCGGTTTTTCGATAAAAAAGAAATGTTCCAATTCAAAAGTGAACCCGATATTAGTGTTCAGGAGGTCGAAATCAGTTGGAGAACATTTTTTTATATAAGTAACAGAATGACGCTTATGTGGCCGGTTTGTCTGTCTGTCTGTCTGTCTGTCTGTCCGAGTCCGTGCAGAAATTAAGACGCTGTACTCCTTCTCGAGAATTGAAACAAGAGTCTTGGAACTTTTTTCCGATTAATAGCTGATGTCCCCAAAGGTGGCCAATGGGCACTATTTTTGTTATCCATACATCATTATCATTATTCTCAAAAAACAGAGATCTCCTGTGCACTTCGATGAAGTTGAACTTCTCCTCGGGAAATAAAGCTACAGCCCTTGAAGATTGAACTTTATCCGGTGGATAGCTTAGGTCCTCAAGGACCAAATAGGCAGGTTGGCTTTCATAATTCGGCCGCCATCTTGGCTGCCATATTGAAATTTCTTATTAGTGGAACGATTGTCATGAAACTTGAAACTTACCCTTGTCTAGTACGATCATTCTTATTTTCAAGCCAAATTTCATGATTGCCCCACCATCTTGGCCGCCATATTGAAATCTCTTATAAGTGGAAGGATTTTCATGAAACTTGAGAGTTACGCTTGTCTCGTACAATCATTCCTATTTTCAAGCTGAGTTTCATAATTCTGCCGCCATCTTGGCTGCCATATTGAAATCTCTTGTTAGTGGAACGATTTTCATGAAACTTGGAACTTACCCTTGTCTAGTACGATCATTTTGATTTTCAAGCCGAATTTCATGATTCTGTCGATATTTTGGCCGCCATATTGCAATTTTTTGCCCAAGACGGTAGAACCCTAATCACTTAACATCTTGCGTTCACTAATCCTCCAAAAAGGAAGTGCGCTACTGAGCCTCATGCCCATGAGGCATATTCGCTTGTTCAACATGGCGGTGCGCACTGCAAAGATATAAATCAGAAAAGTGAAAATTTAGAAAAAGCACATTGAAATCCACAAAAAATAAGTCAATTTTCATAAAAATAAAAAAAATTAAAAAAAACTCTATTTTTCAAATTATTTTCAATTTTTTTCTTCAACATTCCTCGATGTCTTTTTTATGGAAGGTAAAAGATAACAAGAAGAATTCACTTTTCTACAAAATGAGATACCTTGTGTTGAAATCAGTTGAAAAATACAAATGTTATAGCAATTTTCTTATGACCGTACTAAATTCATTTTGGCGCCTCCACCAAATTTTCCTGCGACAGACGTCAATGTTCCACCATTTTTTTTAAAGTGTTTGATGTCCCAGAAACCGATTGAGACATAGCTCTATATATTTTAACGAAGCTGGACATCACCAGGCTATTCGATACCTTCTGCCACTAAATAAAATCCGCCATTTTGAAAAAGGGGCGCCATTCAGATCCTGCAAAGTGGTTTGCCTTTATCATCATTTGCAACTTGTTTCTTCCTACCACGTCCACTATGGGAATTCAATGGAACATATGAATTCATTGTTTCTTTGCACGAAAGAAAAAACAGAAACTGTTTTTCTGACCTCTCCAAAGAATATTTTTTCCGAGTGTGAAGAATGGAAGGGATACGACGACAAATCGACAATTATTGCTGTCAACACTTCCAACAGACTCATCAGCTTCTTTCATGATACACATGGCGATATAGATATACTCAATTATGGTCGTCTTGTCAAGCTTATTCGGGTCAAATCACTTGTATTTTGTATTATTGTAATGAAGTTCGCCCATGCTCGTTGCCCTAACTCTAACCAACTGCTAATTTTTTGAATTATAACGGAGGTGTCGAAACTGCCCCAGTGTCGAAAGTGCCCCACTCTCCCCTAGATGTCGAGTTGCATTAAAATACATACTAAAATTTGAGTACCTAATTATTTTTCTCCCCATGTGTGCAACTCGATCCCTCCTCCCCATTTGAAATTTCTTAAATGGTAGTCACCCTGCCCAGGGGGAGTAGAACGCAAGATTGAAAATACGCAATGAATATAAATATACGCTATAAATATGTCCCTATCGAAAAGAAAATCGACCGGTTTCGGCTTTTTCAGAAAAAAATCGTGCAGCGAAAAATCGTTGGTGGGTTCCTTTTCAAAAAATCACCCTGTATAATATCATTGAATGAATATAACACGTACTCCTTATTGTTTGCGGCGAACCTAAACCTTTGTACCTAAGCGCATAATTGTTATCCACATTCCACATCCACTATCTTCATCATGCGTTTGTATAGTACCCCATTTCAAACGATAACAATTTTTCCAATCCGCTTTTATGGGCCATATACCCGCAGGATGCTGTGTTCTAAACGTACATACCGTATGATCAAAAACTTTCTTCCTCTAGGCAGGCTGTGGTCTGATCATTGGCAGGCAAACGAGGCTGATTTTGGCCAGGCCACAGCCTGCCTAGAGGAGAAAAGTTTTTGTCCATACGGTACTTCAAGCGGTAACACCATAGACAGGTAACACCCCATACCCATGCTGCCGTATGTTCATAACACCGAAAGCTCGTAGCGCCGACAAATCCATTATGTTCGGAGTGCCGAATGCTCCTTGCACCGACAAATCCGTTAGGTTCGTAGTGCCGAATGCTACGAACATAATGGATTTGTCGCCGCCACGAGCTTTCGGTGCTATGAACATTCGGCACTGCGTAACGCTCTAGATTTGAGAGTTCCGTGCTCCAGGGAGTAGACTCCAGAGTGTGACTTACCCTGAGCCAGCTTCTGCTTGCAATTCGAAAACGCATTTTAAGATTCTTTTTCGTTTTTCAGGAATCCAGGTCTAGTTTAAACGGCGCAAGTAGCGAAAAAAGGAAGTCTTTGGCTGACAAAAGCAGCAGTTCAGTTAAAAATAAAAAAAGTCCTCAAGACGTTAGCAAATCTTGTGAGTATTGGTGAAAACTAATTTTTGAGATTTTGAATAGGCTACTTCGTTTGGGCAGGTGCGCATGTTTAGAAGCGCCAGATTTTGAAAACTTTCGTACACCTGTCAGTGTGAATATGGAAACTTGGCAACGCTGCATGCTCTGTCTAGCCGCCTGACCAACTACTGGTTTCTGGCTGTTTCCTTTCAATATAAAAAATGGTATCTAGCATTCAACCAAATTATTTGTGGAATTTTAGGTGCACCACAATATTTTTTAGTGTTAATTTTCAATATCGGTGTACGAAACTATGAAATTCGCGCCACACATGCGCACTCAAAAAAGCCGAAACGAAGAGGGACCTATAGGGCATTTTCCTGGCCATACTGCACATGTGCGAGGTGCAAGTAATGGCGGGATATTGAAAACAACCGGACAAACTTATGCATTTGCGCAGATTTGTCAAAAACACAATTTCTGCACAGATGAAATATTATAGCATATTTCATCTCAAAAATAGACTAGCCTTGGAAATCTACCGCGTTATATTATATTACAGGTGCATTAGTGTAGGATCAAAGGCTTTTGTCCGTTTTTTTCGAAAAGCCCGCCTAAAATTCAGCGCATGTCCCTGAAATGATTGCTCAGTACAAGCCCCTATTGCAGTAAGCTATGGAAGTAGAACCGTTTGTCCGCGACTTGATTCAAACTGCGTTCTTGAGGCGGTGGGCCAGGCAACATGGAAACATGAATCAAGTAGCAACATACCTACGTTTCCACTTCCACAGCTAACTCCAGTTCATCATAAAGAAAAAACACCCGGTATACAGATATAATAGCTACATGTATATGTAATATGTTCAGCCTTTTCGTAATTATTTCAATATTTACAGAAAATTCTTTTGGTCAAAAAACGAAATGGAGGTTTTCACAGTTTTTTTTCTATTTTATATGCTTTATAGTGGGGTTGGTAGGCATTCCTATACGGCATTCAATGATACAGAAAATTTCTTCTGCATGAGTGTTCTACAAGGCCTAACGAACGATATTAGAAGGGGAAGCACAAAAGCTTCCCCTTAGGGGGGCCGCAGGGGGCCCTGTCAAGTTGACGGTCCAAGAACTCCTACCAAACCATCTTTCAATTTCGTTGTATCACTCAAATGGGAATGATGTGACTCCATTGTGAATCTTGATGGCACCCATCCCATCCTCTCCCATCCTACATGCTTGAAAAAATAATTTCTTCAGGAGGTCAGAAAAATTACTTTTTATTCTTTTACATATACAAGAGGACGCAAAGGTGGCATGTTTTGTGCCTTAACCTGTTATATGGCATTCCCAAAATCCTATTATGGAGTCAATTTTTTAATTCTCAATTTTGGCCTGAATGGTAGGCTAAGAATTAGATATTTTTCAACATCCAGTTCAGACGTACTTTTTTCAATGTCCAACTGGATGTTATTGAAATAATAGGGTGGGTGGATAGACTGAACTATTTCCTAAACATTATGTCGAAAAAATCAATCCTAAACCGCACATGGAGAGTACACAAATTATTTTTCTCCCGGTCGGTCGAATTGCGATGCCTACTACGCTCGTCAGGGAGAACGCTGAGCATCGCCAGACTAAACTAGTATGAAAACAGCCTAAACGAATTCAAAACTGCCTGAAACACTCATTATGTGGTTCGACATTCAATTCTGAGTCAGCACTCGGAGTTTTAGTCGGTTTTGAATTTGTTTAGGCTGTTTTCATACTAGTAGACCAAGAGCTAGCAACGTTTTATTTACCTCATAAGCAAAATGCGGTTTGACTTTTGGGGCATGTAGAGATTATGATGGGCTCCCATAAAATCTTTGTCTTATGAAAAACACCCCTTGCTTTCTCACAAGACAAGCAAAGAAATGTGCCATTTGACAGCAGTATTCAACAGCGGATTTTCTGGAATTCTTAATCGATATAGATATCAATTTTATCAGGAATGGATAGGTTGAACTATCTTTCAACTAAATTGAATGAAAAAAGACACCGAAATGTATTAGAATTGACCAAAAACCAGATTTCCAAGCGGACGGAAGTTGGCACCGGTTTTTCTAGTAGGCGTGATTCGAGAATCGGCCATCAAATGCGATCCAAACAGCTCGGTCTAGCCTACTAGCTTGAACATGCCAGTTGAGAAAGTCTGGTTTTTGGTAGTTTCTAATACATTACGAGATTCGGTCCTATTCAATTTAGTTGAAAGATAGTTCAATCTATCCATTCCTGATAAAATTGATATTTATATCGATAAGGAACCCCAGAAAATCCGCTGTTGAATACTGCTGTCAAATGGCACATTTCTTTGCTTGTCTTGTGAGAAAGCAAGGGGTGATTTTCATAAGACAAAGATTTTATGGAAGCCCATCATAATCTCTACATGCCCCAGAAGTCAAACCGCATTTTGCTTATGAGGTAAATAAAACGTTGCTAGCTCTTGGTCTATAGTTTAGGCTGGCGATGCTCAGCGTTCTCCCTGGCGGGCGTAGTAGGCATCGCAATTCGACCGACCGAAAGAAAGATAATTTGTGTACTCTCTATGCGCGGTTTATAGCCCAAGAAAAATAGATTTTGACCTCAAAAAAAATACTGTAGTCGTAAAAATCACAGATTTTGTTCAGAACTTTGTCCTCTTTCCAAATTTTTGGGTTTCAGAAAAATCCCAGCAGAGGCTTTTTTTTTAGAGCTGTCGAAAATCTGAAAACTTGTAATTCCGAACAACTTCAAATTAAGCTCAATTTTTCATGAGATTTCAAGTACACACAGTTATGTGGAGACTGCACATGTTAAGAATGAACATTTGAACAATTCTGAATCAAACACGATGAAAAATTTCATGGTTCTATTGGAATATTTCGATTTGTTCTGTCAAATGTATATGATATAGGAAAAATAGTAAAAAAATCGCTAGAACCTTGGAAAAAATGAAGACGTCCTGAAAATTTGACATTCTGTTCAGATTTGGATGCCCTACTACATACCCAAAATTGACAAAAATCCCACCCCGGGGTCTTGAGTTATCGGAGGGGGGGTAATCAATTGCAACTCAGAATGGAGGGGATGAAACCTGTTAATCCACTGGATGCAAATACATCGCAATTCGACGCATCATATCTGGTTGATACCATTTTGGCACAAAAAGTGTCGATTATTGTTGAGGGGGGTCGTGGGAGGGGCGAAGTTCAGCTAGGTGGTTCTTTTTGTTTTCCTGGTCATATAGAACCGATCACGACAAGTCTGGTATCTTTTCCGACTAAATTCAAACTCCTGACCTCGAATTCGATGTGTAAATTTTAATGAAAACAAGTTTGAACAAGTTAACTTGAAAAAACTTGATTTTTCTTTGGCATTTTTGACCGTTTTTTTTTCACTGTTAGAGGTCTGACATCCTCGAAAATATTTCAAGAGGCATTAGATTCAAGTGTCTTTTGCACGAAAATCATTAACCCAACGTATTATTTTGTTTTTTGATATTAAAAAATAAATTTGAACCTGTGAGTCGATCCGGCGCGGTGTCTACTACTGACCAGAACACTACAACATGCACCTGCAAATATAAATAGCTCAAACTCAAAACCCTGCAGAGCGATCCATAGCGATTTTGTTTTATGTTATAGCAAATTCAATTCTGCAGAAATCCTCGAACTTTCAAAGATAAGTTATCATTTGTTCAATAGTTTGAGCTAGTTTTATTTGCAGGTGCATGTTGTATTGATCTGGTTATTAGTAGAAACCGCGCCGGATCGACTCACAGGTTAAAATTGATTTTTTAATATCCAGAAACAAAATAGAACATCGAGTAGATGATTTTCGTAAAAAAGACACTCCAATCTAATGGACCATGAACTTTTTTTGAACGATTCAGACCTCTAACAGTAATAAAAAAAACTGTCAAAATTGTCGAAGAAAAAAACAAGTTTTTCCAAGTTAACTTGTTCAAACTTGTTTCTATTCAAATTTACACATCGGATCCAAGGTCAAGAGTTTCAATTTAGTCGGAAAAGATACCAAACTTGTCGTGATCGGTTATATATGACCAGGAAAAAAAAAAGAATCACCTAGCCGAGCTCCGCCCCTACCACGACCCCCCCTCAACAATAATCGACACTTTTTGTGCCAAAATGGTATCAACGAGATATGATGCGTCAAATTGCGATGTATTTGCATCCAATGGATTAACGGGCTTCATCCCCTCCATTTTGAGATGCAACTGATCACCCCTCCTCCAATAGCTTGAAACCCAGGGGTGGGATTTCTGTCAATTTTAGGTATGTAGTAGGGCATTCAAGTCTGAACAGAATATCAAATTTTCAGGACGTCCATATTTTTTTCAAGGTTTTAGCGATTTTTTTACTATTTTTCCTGTATTATATACATTTGACAGAAAAAATCAAAATATTCCAAAAGAACTATAAAATTTTCCATCGTGTTTGGTTCAGAATTGTTCATATGTTCATTGTCAACGTTTGCAGTCTCCACATAACTGTGTATACTTGAAATCCCATGAAAAATTTAGCTTAAATTGAAATTGTACAGAATTATCAGTCTTCAGACTTTTGACAGCTCTAAAAAAGAAGCCTCCGCTGGGATTTTTCTGAAACCCAAAAATTTAGAAAGAGCACAAAATTCTGAACAGAACCTGTGATTTTCACGACTACAGTATTTATTTTGAGGTTGAAGTGATATTTCGGCTAAAACTCCTGTACTATTAGGATTGATTTCCTCGTCATAATGTTTAGAAAATAGTTCAGTGTATCCACCCCTGATGATGATTTCAATAACCTCCAGTTGGACACTGAAAAAAGTACGTCTGAACTGGATGTTAAAAAATACTTACTCCTTAGCCTACCAATCAACCCAAAATTGAGAATTTGAAAAATTGACTTCACAATAGGATTTTGGGAATGCCAAATAACAGGTTAAGACACAAAACATGCCAACTTCGCATCCTCTTGTATGTATAAAAAAATAAAAAGTGATTTCTCTGACCTCCCGAAGAAATTATTTTTTCAAGCATGAAGGATGAAAGAGACATGGCGACCAATGCCATCAAGATTCACAATGGAGTCGCATCATTCTCATTTGAGTGATACAACGAAATAGAAAGATGGTTTGGTACGAGTTCTTGGAGCGTCAACTTGACAGGGCCTCCTGCGGCCCCCCTAAGAGGAACCTTTTGTGCTTCCCCTTCTAATATCGTTCGTTAGACCTTGTAGAACACTCACGCAAAAGGAGTTTTCTGTATCATTGAATGCCGTATAGTACCTTTTTTTTTAATGTGTACCGACCCCACTATTAATGCTTGGCTAGAGTAGGTACAGCCAAAAAAGTGATCATGAGAAGTTCATTTTACTTCACTTGAGTTATAGTTGCGGCGGTACGCTTTTTGATTCTGCATTTTGTGATACTGCAATGAAATTTGGCATATGCAAACTACATAAAATTTCAAGTGATTTGACCCGCAGCACTCAAAAATTTGTCCATTAGGGGGCGACTGGGGCCCCCTCAAAATTTCAAGATGTCCGAATTTTTCCCATGCGCCATTCAGTACCGTCCTATCTACCGTACAGAACCTAAACAACTTTGTTCTTGATCATCATAACATTTTTCGTCATGTCAATTCCATTCTTCTTATAGAAAAAAAATAATTTCTTTGCCTGGTCAACAAATTGAAAAATAATTTTTTTTTGGACCACCAATAGATTGTTGAGTAGTTTTTGTGCGATCATCGATGAATCCGCTTCCCCTTGATTCATTTATGAAAAGAAAACTTTTGCAGTGCTATTTTTCAACAAAGGAGTGACTTCAACTTACCATTATTTTCAACATTACCTTTTTCAATGTTTTACCTCGGTAAGTATGATTATTGTTATACTTATATACAGCTTGAAGTTCTCTTCAACGATGTGGATGATGAAACTGCCTCAGATTCCACCTGGAAGCCGTACATAATAATTTTTCTGCAAGGCCGTCAAATTTGGCATTTTTGATTTTCTAGCGGGAGCGGCCAAAATGTCAATACACACCACTCCGCCCAAGAGCACCGGTTGGCTCTAGCGGAAAACGATATTCACGCCTAACAATTTTGCATTTTGTGATACTGAAATGAGAGTTGATGCGAAAGTACCGCAACCGGTGCTCTTGGGCGGAGTGGTGTGTATTGACATTTTGGCCGCTCCCGGTAGAAAATCAAAAATGCCAAATTTGACGGCCTTGCAGAAAAATTAATATGCACGGCTTCAAGGTGGAATCTGAGGTCGTTTCATCATCCAAACCGTTGAAGAAAACATCAAGCTATATATTAGTTTAATAATAATCATATTTTTAGGGATAAAACATTGAAATAGGTAATGTTGAAAATAATGATAAGTTGAGGTCACCCCTTCGTTAAAGAATAGAACAGCAAAACTTTTGTTTCCATAAATGAATCAAGGGGATGCGGATTTATGGATGATCACACAAAAACGACTCAACAATCTATTTGTGGCCCAAAAAAATATATATTTCTCGACTTGTTGACCAGACAAAGAAATAATTTTTTTCTGTAAGAAGAATGGAATTGACATGACGAAAAATGTTATGATGGTCAAGAACAAAGTTGTTTAGGTCCTGTACGGTAGATAGAGCGGTACTGAATGGTGCATGGTAAAAACACTGACATCTTGAAATTTGGAGGGGCCCCCAGTCGCCCCCTAATGGACAAATTTTTGAGTGCTGCGGGTCAAATCACTTGAAATTCTACGTAGTTGGCATATGCCAAATTTCATTGCAGTATCACAAAATGCAGAATCAGGGTCATTTTGCTAGCGTACCGCTGCAACTATTATGAAAACGGTATAAGATCCACACAATTTATAAAGGCAAAAAAAAAACAATCCTCGATTAAATTTCGGCTATATATTAAAAAGTCTTGGAGCATTTTTATACAAAAGTTGTTGATCAAATTTGCTTCAAACAGTTACTCAGCAAAAAAATTCAGGTGCTACGGCAACGCCGCCCCACCCATGCAATATAAGTTTGGCACGTGCAATGGACACATTTCCGTTTCTCTGAGACGAAAAGATATTGCCCTTTCGTTTTAACGTTGTTGTGTTTTTCGCACACTGGAAGCATAGGGATTTACTTGTCAATAAGAGAAGAGCGCTCAGTATGCATGGTCTAAAGCAAACACTTAACTTGAACCTGTAGACAAACCGATCATCCGAACAATATGAGATAGGTTTCAAATTAATCTATTTGTTGGTATAAATAGGTACCTACCTATAAAGTGCAAGTGGGCTATTCTTTTCGTGCGAATGTAAACGGGATTATAGTAAATTTCACTAGGTCTCACTAGGCAATTGCATGGTGTTGGTTCAGCTTGTCGCCACTTGGTGGCTACCGGTCGCATCTTGGTGTCGGTGGCCAGAATGATCGATTTGTTTCGTTTGCTTATGTTTGTGTGGTGTTTCGAGGTTGTTGAGTGATGGCAAAATCAAAGGTTCTTGTAAAAGGTGTTGCTTGTTTAATCTTTCAAACGAAAGTACGCGATGTACATTTTTGTATTTGACATCTTACCAGATACCTTCCATTTCGGTATTAGCTGGTACATATGCAGATTTCTATCGTCGGTATACAGGACACTACAGTTTGGTATGTAAATTGGTTACGGTTTAATGTATGGCGCGATGTGACGGAGAAAAAGTGTCTGCCCTGAGCAGGATTCGAACCTGCGTCTTCCATTTGCCGGATGAATACTCCAACCACTAAGCTATCAAGGGAGACAACAGTTCCTCCGTCACATGCCCATATGAGAGCCGCCACAAATGTCAGTGGAAAGTGAAATGTCCAGTGGAAAAGAAAACCTAGACAGTCTGAGAGATTTTTTGAGCCAAGTGCGGCATACAACAAATGTGGGGCATTTTTCAGCGTCGACAATGACAGTACCTCAAGTCTCAAGTGGTGATAAACGATTTGACATTTTGTAATACCAATTGACAAATTAAAAGTCCCTGAGTGGCAAACTTTGCCGTAAGCGCCCCCTACATGCAATCGCCCACTGTAGAAGCTGCAACTATTTTAACACCCCTGACACACCCCTAATAGATTCCAATGATGACTGATAATTTATATTCACAGCTCATCTAAAAAATGATGTTTTTTCTTTGCAAAAAGATAAATTTGTGATTCCATTGCTTGATCGACGTAGCCGATTTTGACATTTCTTGATAGAAAAAGATGCTCTCTCGGGTTTTACAACCAAAAATAATTGAATTGCCATATTATTTAATATAGTAAAGTAATTATTTTTGATTTTAGCAAGCACTGGACTTGGAAAATCAGGTTCCATAATAAAGAGAAGCAGTTCGAGTCTGTTGAAAAGTCAATCTCTAACTAAACGTAATAAATCTCTCGCATCAAACGCTTCCATCACTTTGAGCAAGAAAGACAGCAAAATCAAATCAAAAACGTCGACCTTGTTGCTCATCCCGGAAATGGTTCCCGAATATGCAGAGACCTGGACCGAGTACGTCCACGAAAAATTCAAAGAATACCACAATTTCACAACCGTTTACGAAGAGAACGAAAATTTGACAAGAGCAGTCTACAGAGTTTACTTGCAAGACGTCAATGACTTGCAAGACACCTTATTAAAACTGGAGAAAACCAAAAACGATCTGATGCTCGCCAAAATGACGCGACAATACCACCACGGGAGTCATGAGACGATAAATGAAGACGAAGATTCGCTCCTGCGGACTGATTTTGAAAAGATTTGTCTAAACAACTTCAAGAAAGTCGAAAACGAGCTGCTTCAGCGACGAGAAAACGTGCTGAAAAGCCAAGCGGACTTGAGAATTCACGTTGATGTCTGCAAAAACATAAAGAAGGATTTAAAGATTGCATTTGAAGATTACTGCAAAGAAAAATACCAAATGCCTGTAGAGGATGTTGGTGTTGAGAGCGAATTCATGGTAAGTTTTATTGTTGTGCTTATTTTTTGTAAATTGTAATTTGAAGGATGTGGAACAAATACTGAACGAAAAAATAACGGAAGAACAAGAACCGGAGCCACCAGAAGAACAGGCCATGTCTTCAGATTATGCTGAAGCATCGCTTTTTGAAAGCATGAAACCATTAATAGCTAGGGAATTCCGCAAGAGAGACTTGTACAATAACAAACACACAGACTGGAAGAAACTGTATAAAATTTAAACAAATAAATAGGTAAATAACGAACGAACGAGAAAAAAGGCACCAGGAATGTTTTATTTAATTTACAAATACTGTTTGAATACAGCAATAATTAGAATAACTCTTTAGGTACTCTCTCAAGTTAAATAACTTTACACGACTTGTACGACGATTACATAATCTCGTAATAATGTTGAATAAATTAACGGTTTTTTCTTGTAACAGTTTATAAAAACTAAAAATTCAACGAAAAAATACTCGCATACACACACACACACACACACTAACACTCATATTCACATGCATCTGGCATTCTTTATCACATGTTTTGAGATGTACTTTTGTCAACATTTACAATGTATGATGATGAAATTTCAGTCAGAATGAATTCATTAATAATCTCACTGTAACTCTTCTAAAACAAGTTTGCTTGATGTTACTTTATTGCCGACGAAGAGCAGGAGGAGCTGCCGCTCAGTGATGGTAATATCCGACATTTCTGCGTGGAAGGCGGTTGGTAACAGACGGCGCTGGCGTGTCCGGACCTGCCAGACGTCAGCGGTTCGCCATCTTCCCATACGTCTTTCAATGGATCATAGATTTCTACGTTGGCTAGGAAGTCCTGACCATTGTAACCGCCTGGAAAAAGAAGCCTCGGTCATTTTGAAGCAGAGGACATCGAATTTTATTGCACGTTCGATTTTTATACCTCAACGGAATTACAGCATCAACATCAATCAGTATGCCGATTACTGTCAACTTATCTCGCAATTTATATATACCTACCTGTTACAACATGTTGTAGCAAGTGCGTTTGACCTCAAAACAAGCGCAATTAATTAACTCACAAGTAGTTGACTCAACTGAACTTCGTGGAATCGGAGGAGAGTCTGATTTCTGAGATAAAATCGTGATTCCAATATTCACAGATAGGAACGGAGTATTGAGGTCTGACTAAAGAAACTATTCAGAGTTCATTATTGGGTTTCATTATGTCTAGCTGACCTCTGGTTGGACTTCAATGGGCGTTCAACAAGGTATTTAGAGTTTTACCACTCTTCCTAAAGGGAGGGTATGGTGCTAATATGTAACTATTACCTATTGTTATAACGTATGGTCCAAAAGTTTTTGGAAATTGTTCAAAGCTAATAACTTTTTCTGAATAGTTTTTATTATTGAACTTGATATTGCAAAAATTAACATCATATATAACAATAACAAATTCATATTCAACATATTGAAAATGGATCATTATCTTCGATGGATCTCAATTTTCTTCTGCCATGTTCCATAATTTTTTGTATCAATTTCTTAAATTCGAAATTCTCTAATGTTATTGAAAAATGTGACGTCGTAATTGGTCTTCATTTGCAGCTTTCCATCCCTTGTCGTATACTATCCTGCTCAATACTTACCAAAAATCTTATATTGGTCGAGCTAGCGGTACATTGGGAGGCAGGAGCTCTGAGAAATTAATCCTGCTGTTGTCCAGAGAATGATCGAACATGGCAGAAGAAAACTGAGAGCCATCAAAGATAATGGCCCATCTTCAATATGTTAAATATGAATTTGAAATTGTTAAAGATGATGCTAGTTTTTGCAATATTAAGTTACAAAATTAAAAGTATCCAAAAAAAGCTATTAGCTTTTCAAAAAATTCCCAAAACTTTCGGACCATACGTTAGTAAGTTATTACTCGTACCTATTATTGGTGTTGGCCATTCATGTACGCCAAAACGTGAAGGGCCATCAAGAAGAAAACATTTTTTTCTATGACTTTGATATTCTCTCGCTATAATGCCAAGGAGGAATAAGTATAGCTATAGGTTTGAACGCAAAACAACATATTTTTTACTAAAAGGGCGTAGTTGTGGGAAAAGCATAGTGTACAACTCTCACAATTTTAGGGTTAGTCTGTTGAGGTTTGGTCTCGCTCGATTTATTTCAAAATTGTTAATTTGATATGAACCAAACTTGGTATCTACAAGTGAGGGGTGTTTGTAGCCAAGAGGTTAAAATAATAGCGTTTTACACTGGGGGAAAAAATCTTACTGAACACTGGAACTGCTCTGACTGAGCAATGAGCAAAACAGACCAATAGAAGGGCTCCTATTTCCCTAACGGCGAGAGCAGGAAGTGCGCATTGAACCGCTTCAAGATTGGCGTCATGATACCAATCAAACTGAAATGCCACTATATACTACAAGGGAATGATAGAAAATTTGTCATCAAATGCAACAATTATGGTAAAATCGACTGGTATCAAATGGTAAACGCCGTCCAAAAGCCTTTGAAAAATTGGTTCTAGCGTGCGGTTATCTTTCCACCATTCTTCAATTGACCAAAAAGGTCGAGTAAAACGACAAAAGAATGTTGAAGCCGAGGGTAGACAAAAATCGGAAAAAAGTTACAAAAAAGGATACCGCAATAAACCATGAACCGGCTTTTAATGTGACTTTTGTTTCTCAAAAGCTACACCAGGGCCTTTTGTTCCTCAAAAGCAGTGCCTTTATACACGCTTGATGTGCCTACACAAAATGTGTGCATGCAAGGATTAACTGCTCAGTGACATTTCCTTGTATGCACAATGTTCATCAAATAACGCATTCATTCTGATTGGCCGGAACCATATTTTTTCAACACTGACCCTCAGCTGAGCTTTACTGAAGCGGATGATGGTCTGATTGAAGTCGAATTTCCGAGATAAAAACAGATCGTGAAGATTCGATTAGGTATAGGTACTAGAACTGACTGAAGCTCAGTATTTCCATCTCTGGTTAACTTGATTTAAAAGAAAAATGTCATAGCAAATGGTCCTATCCTTGTCATTTAACATCAGGGTAGAGTTGACTTGTGCTGGGAATACTGGTTTTAAGAAAAGAAGCAATCAACGCTTACCCATGGCGTAAATTTTGCAGTCCAGCACAGTTACGCTCAAAGCGCTCCTGGCGATCTTCATGCTGGCTACCGATTCCCAAACATCCTTTTCAGTATCGTATCTTTCCACCGAATTCAACTGTCTAGTCCCATCGTATCCACCGACCACGTAAATGTACTGGTTTATCGCGGCCACACCTACAACACCAAACATGAAACGAAACGTAACTTCAGGTTCAAATTTCGAAACAAGTACCTGCTCCACTTCGTTGCGTTTGCATGGGAGCTATCATATCCCAAGCGTTGTTTTCTGGATGGTAACACTCGGCACTGCTGTGTCTCTGGACTCCATCGTACCCTCCGATGGCATAGAGGAGACGATTCACCACGGCCACGCCGACTGCCAGGCGTTTATAGTGCATCGGTTTCACCGTCGTCCACCTGTCCAGATCCGGATCGTAACTGGTGGCATAACGAAAAACATTTAAATTTCGATTCCGTTTACATTCTGTTGCAAATGTACCATTCGACGCTGTTGTGGTATCGGGAACCTTCACTGCCGCCCACGGCGTAGAGCAATCCGTCCATCACGGCGACTCCAACCCTATTCCTTGGTACCGACATGGGACTACAAGGACGCCACTGATCTTTGATGGGGTTGTACTTGTCGACCCAGTCGGAATCGTAACTGTTTCCGGGTGCGTTGTTGCGACCGCCTACGGCGTAGAAAGTGCCTTTCAGGAAGGCACCGCCCAAGCCGGATCTCGGCACGGTCAGACTGTCGAGCTTCTGCCACGTTTTGTCGTCCACATTGTAACCTTCCAGCACGTCCAGGGACTGACGGTAGTATCCGCCGGCGATGTAGATCACTCTTGGGATGTTCGGCGTGCGTTCTTTCACCACGGTTCGTATGTGCAGCGTCAAGTCCTGCAAAATGCATACTTTTAAAAATCCTGCATGATTAGCTAGGGTGAGTGGAAACCATCATGAAGAGGTCTTCGTTGTCGTGAGAAATACACGTCCAAGGGGATGTCTAGATACTGTGACTGACGAAACATGTTAAGTAGGTGTAAGATAAAAAGAAAAAAAAAAAGAAATATAACATGTACGACAATAAAAGTTGGGTGTAGGCTAGGCAAAGGGCGCTGAAAGTAAAAACAAACTGACCGGGACTGGAGGAAGACAAATGGAAAAAAAGACGAAAGCCCAAGGAAGAAGGGATATAAAACCCAGAAATGCGACTGTGGATGAAGTGCTAATTACAATTCAGAAACTGAAGGCTGGGAAGGCCGAAATTGTGAACGGCACTACAGGAAAAGCTGAAATAATTGCAAATTCGTCGCGTATCTATGTTTTAATTATTGAAAGAAATCTGGAAACGTGCATGAGGCGCTGCACGTCCTCAAAAATATGCCTTTGTTTTATTGAAACCACGCGGGCCAATCCCGAAGTTCGAGGGCGGTGGTCACAACCGGACGGCCGAAGAACACAACACAACCTCATGCCCACCTTGAATATCCTAGCCAAGTATTCTCGACAAGCCGGAGTCTTCTTTATCACGTCGCAGTTCGTCATTTGATCGTTAAGGAATTTAGGCGGCAGAAACTGACACCGAACCGCGCTCAATATGTGCTCCATTTTTTTGTGCCTGTTCTCCTCGTCGTGTTTGACCCACTTCAGCACGGCATTGTACACCTCCTTCTCGTCTTGCACGTTGAGTTCGTCCTTCTTGATCAGCGTGATCAGCTGAATGGAATTGAGTTGGAGGAATTCGTCTTCCTGGCAGATCTGGCAAAAGTGACGTTCGATATATTGATTGGCCTTCTTGCACAGCTCCAGGCAGCCGTGCTGTTCCGCGAAACTGGCTATGCCTATTGCGTTGCTCGGGTCTAATTGTCTCTCTAAAAAATCACAGCACGCTTGTATGACGTTCGTTACCTGCAAGGAAAAAAGTCTACCATCAGCTGTTTGGAGTCGATAATCACTTTCAAATGTACGTACTTGCAGCATAGTTGCGGCCGGTAAAAGTTGGCACACGGTGTTTTCGGTCACCCTGATCCTGCCGGTGTACATGAAGTGGATTAACCTGGCCATGGCGGTTGCCGAGACGCCTTGCAGCTTTATCCTGTTCATTTCGCACTCCTTGAGGCCTCCGGTGAACATCGCTTTGAAATATGGACTAGCAGCGGCGAGAACGACTCGGTGTGCGTGAAACAGTTCGGAACCGACCTCTAAGATTATGTCCGTTAGCATCTGATGACCTCTCATCATGTCCATTGCCTAAGAGAAAATGTAATTTCTTATCATCGTATAATTTAGGAAGGGTCTACAGTCTACACCATTCTAATTTCACTGTACCTACTGCAAAATTATTACGATCATGCTAGCTTGGAAACGCTTCGATATTATAATAGAACGAACGCTAAAATCTGCTGTGTTCGCAGTAACAATGTGACCAAGAAGTAATGAAACTCTGCAAGTTGAAGTATTAATTCAATTCATTAAGTTTCCGAAAGCCGGAGCGCAATGTTTCTGATTGGCTCGCAAGGAATTCGCTGCGTTGTGATTGTTCTGCAATTACCTTGCGAGCCAATCAGAAACGTTGCGCCTTATTGCATTGCGGCTGCATTGCGTATTTTCATACAGCGGCCATAAGGTGGTCTATCTTAGTATTCTGTCAGAGTGGCCTTATCATTTGAATTAGAAAAATTTAACCTGAGCTTGAAGTTGAAGCCTATTTACATGTGTCCCATTTTGACGGTGCAAGCATGAATCTTTAAGAGCCCCAGCACGTAAGCAACGCAAGATGCTGATTGCTGACTAGTAGGGAGGGCTCCTCTTGCACTTTATGTGTCCTCTTGTGTCTGATTGGTCAGCATCTTACGTTGCTTGCGTTCTGCGACCATTGGAGACTGAGTGGGCCTGATATAGTCCAGGGCGAGTCAATTTATTTGAAAGCCCTAGCTAGCCCCCCCTACCTCGAGTTTGTGGATGCTAATTGAATTTCATCATCGAGTTAAATTTCAATTCACGCTAATGCTTGAACAGGAACAAAATTTATGCCAGTGATTGGCCCTAATCGAAGGCGACGAAGAATTTGCCTATTTCCCAGGATGAGTTCTCCAAAATTTTTGGCCTCGGCCCTAAGTACGAGTTGGTCCTCCACAAATCATCAATGCTCATGTTCTCGCTACATGGATTGAAACAAGTTCTGAGGTCAGTCAGAAAGTTCTGATCAGGTCTGATTAGAGCAGGCCAGGCCGAGCAAGATCCACCTTAGTTCAGACCAGGTTCAGCTCAGATCAGAATTATATTTATAAATCACTGCTTTTGATATTTTTCTAAAACTTTCCCCGGTACCGATTCCTGCCAATTTGCACAGCTCAACACAAATGGCTAGCTAGCAAACTCTGAAGTTTGGCTACCTCCGATTTTCTATTAATAATTCATATTACAATATTTCTGGTATGCTTATACTATTTCCGGCAACACAGCTTTCCTTGGTAGGTGTACATATTCCTATTCCTATTTCCAGTGCTTTTTCGGCGTTTCAAACACTCCACTATAAGTTACGTAGGTGTTGTTTGCAGCTCAGTGTATGTAGGAAAAAAGCTGTACTTTGATTACATCTCGAACGACATGAAAATGTCACCGCATTATCAAAATTACTTCGTTTTTGGCATGCGCATTAAGGCACACCACCAAAATCTTCTGTTATGATCACCAGACCTCTAGTGTAAAAGTCGTAAAATCCAAAAATACCTATTACGTAGGTAATCACAAGAGATCAATGTTCAAGTGTTTTAGCGTTATAATAATAATCCGACTTCTAAGTAAATTGCCAAACGGCACTTGATCTTAGGACTTCCTAATACATCACCCCTACTAACCTTGAGAGCATCTTTTATGTAATCCAGCATCATGAAGCTCATGTCGCCCAGATCCGAGTTTTGCATCCCATTCTGTCTGGCTTGGGTCTTGCCGCAATAACTATAATCTTCCTCTCCATCCATGATGCATCTGCGAACAAACGAAAATGTTTCAAATTTTTGGATAGAACACGACACCAAAAAAAAAGCAAAGCAAAAATGTCAACACTGAGTTGATCATATCGGATTAGGGATAATGCGGTGTGTGGATCTTTCGAAACAGTTCCGCAGTGGGAAGTGACTAGTGGGTTATTGTTATCGGGTGTTTTTGTTTTCGCAGAGATAGAGACGAGCGCACGAGCTTAAACATTTCGAAAAAGTTCTTGAGCCCAAAGCCACTTGGTAACGTTACTTTCCCTTTTTTATCTCGGCCACAAATCGCAGAAAACACAAAAGTGGATATCTACGCCAACAAAAGCGTGATAATCTCAATTAAACATATGACATGCAACATTCCATTTTTTTTAAATGATCATGTTTTCATGCGAAGCTCGCAGGTGGAATGCCTTTCAACTAGCAGAAAAGTAAATGAGAAGAAAAAAAAGAATGAAAATACGTTCAATGGGTATCACTTACGTAGGTAAAGTAACAAACCATTATCTCTGAACAAACAATTTTACTCAATCAACATGAACCATGAACTTGAAAATAATAAGCAAAGGAAAAAAGTAATAATTATTGTAATAATTGATAATAATTAATAATAATTAACTTTTTTCTCTTGAGTTTTCAATTAGTTTGAAAACTTACTGGATCAAGCGCGACGTCCAGTGTTCGGCGGGGGGTTCGTAGCGTTCCTCGAGGATTAGCATTTCGTTGAATAGGTTCATGCACATTTTGCAGGCGACATGGAAATCGGCCGGCTGTTCGGGACTGAATGATTATCCGCAGGTATGGGAACACTTATCGTGTGTGGTTTGCGATAGGTATAAAGGCTCAAAGAGGACGATGACTGTGAACAATTCGTGAGCTCGGCCTCGAAACAACAAACAGAGGCAAGGGTACGATCCATGTGCACGATTAAAAACTGCTGTGACATGCGCTTATTAATATCACGCCTGTACTATATTATGTGCAATGCAATATAAAGTCGCTATAATGTGATTTTGTGATAATCAATCGAATTTGAGACATTTCAGAGATATCCACCAAGCTTCAGCTGGGGTCTTGTTACGTTTAGATGTCGAATAAAATCCCAATTCGATCAGAATAGTCTAGAACAAAATTTTGAAATAAAAATTGCGGATGATCCATCAAGTTTTTAGTTTTTTTCTCATCCAAGCTACGGGACCGCGGAGCGAATTGGGGGTGCTGGGTAAGGAACTAGAAAAATAAGCGTTCAAAGTTTAAACTTTAAAGTGGTTGAAATTGAAGAAATTAATCATATTACGGAATCAAGGAGAAAACTGAGCTCAGAACTGAGGTACTAAAAAGGTGCAGTACAAAAACGAAATAAATTACGGGATGGGAAAGTGAATTGGGAAGCTGAGTGGGTGAGAAACTAAGAACAAGCACGAGAAAGTAGTAATTTAAGTGAAGAGAGCAACACTACTGAAACAAGCGAATATGCTTCATGGGCATGAAACTCAGTAGCGCACTTCCTTTTTGAAGGATTAGGGAACGCAAGATGTAATTGAGGTCGTTCTACCGTTATTTGGGCAGAAATTTCAATATGGCGGCCAAAACAGAGGCAGAATCATGAAATTTGGCTTGAAAATCAGGATGATCGTACTAACAAGGGTAAGTTCCAAGTTTCATGAAAATCGTTCCAATAATAAGAGATTTCAATATGGCGGCCAAGATGGCGGCAGAACATCATTTGTCCAAAATTGGATGTATTTTGATGAAGTTCAAACCTCGCCTTCAAATTTCACTCAAATCGGACCACTTTCAAAGAAATTCAAAATGGCGGATCAAACATGGCGGCCAAGTGACAAAAACCACTGGTCAACTTTATATGGTGGATACCTACGCGTTCGATTAGCGTTTGTACCACATCGATATCTCTTTTCATTTAGACATAATTCTTCTAGTTCTATCACTTTAAAACATGTTCAATATGGAGAATACAAGATAGCGACAGAGCACCAATTGTTGAAAATTTGATGTATCTTGATGTTGTTTACATTTCCTGCAAATTTCATTCCAATCGGATCACTTTTAGAGAAATTCAAAATGACGGATGAAAGATGGCGGCAAAGTAACACAAAAACCTAAAGTCAACTTGACATCCTGGACATATACTATTGATCAGCGTTCACACCACATCGATATTTTTTTTTTTTCCTGAGGACTTATTCCGGAACGGACGGACGGACAAAGTGAAGCTAAAAGCGCCTTTCTACCATTTTTGGGAAAGTGCGCTAAAAAATGGGAACACCCACAGCAATGGTTTGGAGTTTCACATTTACACCGAGCGACCGAGTATAATAAAAGCGCCTCAAAATGGCGCACAAATGGTGCCTCTCCGATGCACAACACAATGGGGATGTTCCCTGACCTGTGATGGAACCACGAGCACTCGACATTTGTCGATCTCGACAATTTCCCTTTTCCCCTCTGCACCCTTCACCCTAATTTCCCTTTTCCACTCTGCACCCTTCACCCTTTAGAAAAGGGGAAATTGTCGAGATCGACAACTGTCGAGTGCTCGTGGTTCCACCACTGACCTGTTTTTTGAGCTCTTGAGCTTTGCGACTTCTAGTGACCACGACTTACACATTGGGCCGTTGTCAACTCGTCTGATATTTGGGACAGGGGGCGCCCTACTTCAAAGCTAGTCAAGATAAAGGAGACATTTTTTGTTTTTGGATACCCTATTGGCGAGTAACATTACCGATGGTGGCGCTGCTGATGCGCTTCGCATGTAAACAAACATGTCGGATAGGGCACGGATTGTTGCCCGCGCGTTCAAAAATCTTATCAGTAGTAAGCGGTTTTTAATGTCCTCCAGACGTGAAACGTGGTTAATTAGTACCTATTGCGGTGGAACTCGAAAATGGCAGAAGCGAATTGAGTGTTATGAAGGTTTTCAATCACTGGATGGCCTCAAGCCTCAACGGATAGGAAATTCTGAAGTCACAATTTCTTGTGTTGTGTGGTCGAAAGCGAACCGAATCAAGCTTCAGTTCAAACATAGACATATTTGGATTGTGTTTACAAACAAGCGCATTCTATGAATCTCCTCACGAGGCAACTGAGATTGTAATTAAAAGAAATAGTAGTAGCAGTTCTCGCGAGAGTTCCTGTGAAATTGGAACGTTTAAATGCACTTGCAAAGCAGGCCACTCCGGGACATGCAAACAGATCGCAGCTGTGCCTCTTCGATGCAGCCATTTAAAGTTCCTATTTTCAGCGACACTTCCCAGGCTTTTCTCGTAGTCATATTTTCCACAGTGCCGAGTTTGTTTGTCATCTTGACTGCCCAACTTGCGTCTTTCGCTTTCGACGGGAAACGGTGAAAATGTAACTCTTCCTTTTTCCGGTTTCCACAGCGCGACTCGCACTTGGGAACGCAACAAATTCTCCGCCACTTTTTGTCACTATGACAAAATCACAAATCTTACCACCTTCCATTCTGATGCCACTTTTGCTTGCCAGTCGTCGTACACGTGCCACTCTTATTTAAAAATGCAATGCTTTTGCAACCAACGACACCTAGTATATTCAAGATAATGAAACGTGCGTGGCTCACGTACTTTGTTGGAAAAAATCAACGCCGCGTTAAGTCAGATGGAATCAATTAAAGTCACCAAACACCGCAACGCTCATTAGAGCCCACACAAATCTGCGGTTGATCCGTGCACAAACGTCGTTTACACGTTGGCCGTCAGATGGCGTATTCGATCTTGAAACTCGCCAATAGTCTGACCCTGTCAAAAATATTGTTTCTTGTTTGGTCATTGGAATTTGGAATATCGGATCATTGTTGAGCCAATGAGAAAAAGTTACTGCTGATGACGTCGCGGGAGATACCTATAAGTACAACATTCTTTTTGGAAAATATCAAAAACCGTTTTTTTCCGCAATTTTGGTTCCTGAGGTCAGAACGTTTGTAAACTTATAATTTAATATTTTAGTTCAAGTTTACTGATGCAGATGATTGAAGTGATCGTAATAATTCAGGAAAATGAGTGCTCACTAGAAAAATGTTTGTTGAAAATGATGTAGCAAATGCTTCGCCCCATGGTATTTTACTCCTGATGCACTAGTAAATACTTCATAGTGTAGGAAATGCTATGTTCTGCAGTATTCGATATGTTTACCTGCATAGCATTTGCTTTTGCTTGAAGTAGTAGCAAACGCTTCGTTATATTCATACCACACTTCTTAATGACTGTTTCCCAAGAATTTTTCTATTTTTGCTATAACAGTCAACTCGTAATAAGGTCAATGCCAATAATAATCAAAAGCCATTCATTTTGCTACGTTTACAGTAACATTATTTTGTTATACATTTCGATTATCAATTTGTTCTCAATTCAAAAGTGTTTAGTTGTAAATCATGAGGAAAGGAATCTCAGAACATTAGACCGACCAAGCAACAACTATCGAAATCCAGCGGCTACGGGTTTCGACCTGTTTGGGTCTCATCAGTGCTACACTGCCACAGCATTCGAGGCCGCACGGGATTCTCATATATGAATAATCTCAGAGAGTACAATTGTACATACAGGGTGTCCCAGAGAAAACAACCCAGTACTATTTTGTCAGAAAATATCAAGGCAACAAAAAACATTTTCAATAAGGTGATTGCATGTAGAGGGAGTTTATGGCAAAATGTCAATAGTGTCATTGTCATCTGTCAAGTTTCATTCATGTCGGAGCAGCGTCAACCGGACTAACCTCACTAAATATTGTAATTTTTACGTGCTGTGTTCACATACAGTTTTGTTCGGCGTTTACGAGATCGAGATTGTGATTTCTAATCATTCTAACAATGCCTTACACTATTACACCTGTTATGTGCCCCAATGCAATTACCTAACAAACGTCAAAACATAACTCGATCCTTGCGCTGCCTACCGGTGATCAGGTGAACGAATTTCATGCAATCACCCTATTGGGGGAAGCCTGACCTTTTAGCTTTCTTTTGAGGGGGCGCCGATGCTTGTAGGTGCTCTAGTTTCCAAGAAAATGCAATTTTAATCAGGCTAGCCACAAGAATTCGAAAATTCATCACCGACAACAAAACCGAGGACAAAACAAAATACTTCAGATGAAAAAAAATCTCTTTCTCTGGGCTTTCCATTGATATGTCGCTGATGTCTGTACGTGGCACAGTGAGTCAAATATTCTGTCTTACAGTCCAGCAAACACAATAATCGGAATTCATGACGTCACCCATCACACACTTGTTGATTTTAACACTAGCCGTTACTAGGACTTTTTCACACACTACACCATTCACCATCATAGCAATGAATACAGGCTGATATTACAATCAACAAGTGTGTGTGTGATCGGTGACGTCATGAATTCCGATTTTTGTGTTTGCTGGACAGTAAGACAGAATATCTGGCTTACTGGGCCAGGTACAGACATCAGCGACACATCAATGGAAAGCCCAGAGAAAGAAGATTTGTTTTCATCTGAAGTATTTTGATTTGTCGGTCATGAATTTTCGAATTCTTGTGACTCGCCCGATTAAAATTGCATTTTCTTGGAAACTAGAGCACCTACGAAGCATCGGCGTTCCCAAAAAGAAAGCTAAAAGGTCAAGCTTCTCCCCAATTGAATTTTTTTTGTTGCCTTGATATTTTCTGAGAAAATCGCGCGAACTGATGAGACCCAAGCAGGTCGAGACACGTGTCTGCTGGATTTCGATCGTTATTGCTCTGTCGGTCTGATGTTCTGAGATTTCTTTCCTCATAACTGACATCGTATATTGCTTTAGGGTTACCTTTCCATTTTCTTTTCAGTTGTCTTGCAACTTGCAACATTGTGTTTTATTCACTAATTAAAAGGAATAAGGAATATGTACTCGTAAAGCTCATAATCACTGGTGTTATTGAAGATTATCTAATTTAAAAAACTATGAACATAGAATTTATGTTTCTTTATCGATAACTTGCAGAATAAATAGCGAATGAAGTCACAGATTGTCACTGACGTCACACTCGACATACTTTGAACAAAATTTTTACACCTAAACTGGCGGAAGTCCCCTATAAATCTCACCTGCAATAATAATTCTAAATGAGTGAAAAAGTTATGCTCACTTGAAGTTCTCGATTAATAATAAACGTAAAACGGTTAAGCAAACATTTGAACGCGGCCGTGTAGTTAAATATTTGTCAAGTAATATATTTGTCAACATTTTGAAATCCTCTTGAAGGTGTGTGTTCCATTTTTTTTGCATAAATTTCACTTCCCCTTCTCGATTTTTTTCCATAAACGCTAGTGCAAATTTGATGATAACAATCTGCCTAAATATATTTAGCAACAAGTACAATGAACCCTTGATTAAGAACAATTCATTCAACCCACTAAACTTACGCGCTTACCATTTGGAAATGTTGCCAACTATTCGAAAAATTTCAAAGCCAAGGGAAATTGGCATTCGAGATGAATTTCAGTAATAATAATAATTATTATTAGAGGGTTGTATAATGTGTGTGTGTGTGTGTTTGTACACCAGTGTGCCTACATGTTTTATCAGTGTTTACGCGTGCCGCCTTTTGACAATCAACTAGGCATGTTGTTGTCCTTGTCGTGGACTTTGTACTTCGCATTTAGTGTTCGATGCTTTGCATCTCTACCGGTCTTCTTCTAATTAATTTGCATCGCACACCTTTTCTGAACGACAAAAACTGCAAAATCATCTAAGCGACGTTACTTAGGCCGGAGCTAAGAAAGCAAAAACTTGCATTGTAAAATAAAATTATTATGGTTGATGTGTTGGTAATGACATGAGTAATAAATCATGCGGAATTTAAAATTATTGCTTGACTATTGCGCAGAAAACTGACGGGAATAACTTGGCAATTTAAGAAGTATCCTTTGACGACCATGAGTATCAGATTCAAAGTAAAGATATATATGAATATGAGCGACAATAACCCGACTTCCGGTTGTCGCATCAGTTTGGCAGCATCATAACCTAGATATTACCATTGCTCAACCTGACTCAAGAAACATTCCCAATCGTCCCTGGCGACAAACAATATAAAAAAGTGTCAGTCACTCTTTCAGACAGAACGCTATAATGTGGGTACATACAGGGTGATTCAGAAGTGTGGGTGAAGTTATGGAGGGACAAAAGTTGGTCCCTCAATCGTTTCTATTTTCGTTGTTTCAAAAGGTATTAGTAAAATGTTTATGGAAAACCAATGAGTACAAAAAATCAACCTCTGAATCCGTAATGAATTTCTGTTTGGTATACAGGGTGAGTCATGGATCCTAAAAGTTATTTTTTTTTCTAAAAGTGCCTGCAAACAGTCACAGTGACCCATAATCTATGCACAGCACAATAAAACACAATTCATTCCAATAGAATTCCTTTGCTTCTGTTTTTTAGGAAAAATTAATTTTCAGGATTTATGACTCACCCCCGAGCTCACCCCTGTATACAAAACAGAAATTCATTACGAATTTAGAGGTTGATTTTTTATAGGTACTCATTGTTTTTCCATAAACAGTTTACTAATACCTTTTTGAACAACGACAAGACAGAATTTTTTCAACAGAACTTTTCAGCACTCTACTACACCTCCATGTTACGCACCTTTAAGGTGGTCCGACACTTTCGATTTCGAATCACCTGTATACTGTATACATATTATGTAGCGGAATTCCATGTGCTCCTTCATTTAATTCTCTAATTATTTTCCAATTATTTCCATAATATATGTACCTATGTGTACCAACATAAGACGCGCTCAACATCAATACGACTCAGGAACAATAATTTAGAACACAAGCCTATCATGACAAATTGTAAGGCCTGAAGAAAGCAAAATCGTGAAAATCCAAGGTCGCCAGTTATGACAAATTAAAACGACTCGAGTTTTTACTCTTCGCGCACAAAAATCCACACAGTCATTCAACCTGTATGAATGTCAATAACTAATTTACGAGCATGATTCTTCAACATTTTTGCCAGCGATGATGAGGCAGGTAAGTTCGACCAATTACGTCGAGTTGATTGATGAACATCAAGGGGTATTCCTCTGGCCGGTAAAAAATGGACAAGTTCACAGTTCGCAGCGATAGATGTACATTAAAAATTCAAAGATTTCGGAATCTATCATTTTGGAGGACAACAGAAGAAATAAAAACGTGACCGCAAAAATGTGGCAGCAACACCACCTAGACGAACACCACAAACTCTTGCTGTCCTTGTTTGATAAATATATCCTCTATTATCAATGTGAAATATGCAATGACTCGGCAGTAAACACAATTTTGTTGTAACCTTCACGTAGACCTGAAGCCATGACGTGCATTTTAGGAACGAAAACCGCACATGCTGCACACAGGATTTCTTCATGTTTCAATTTCCCAAGTTTCGATTCCAAAAAGAAATTTAAAAAATTTCCGAAAAAAAAACATCAGATCAATTATTATTATTACTTTCAAGTCTGTTTATTTGAGGAGAACAATAACGGCAGGTAAATTTACCTACCTCAAATAACTAATTTGAGGGGATCGCTGCCGTTTATTGTAATAAAGTGTCCGTAACTTACAACAACCGCAGATAATACACAATTATCTATATTCATTGTAAAATATAATGACATGGCACGGGATTTGTTTACGCCGTGGGTGAACTGTGAAATCTCTTGATATTAACCAACCATATTAATAACCTTAAATTAATAGCTGTTATTAAAATTCCCGGTTGAAACCCGAAAAACGTGCCGTATATTTTTACATAGTATTCATGGAATAAGTACCTACCCATAAACACGTGGCTAATTATTATAATACGTTATGATAACGACGCATTGAATGCCTCTGATCACAGTAAGTGGGTATTTCCGGAAATGTTCAAAAACGAATTCTTTGAAAAATCTCTTTAAAAGCAATCATAATCACATTTGCATTCATCTTCAATCAAGATTAATAAGTAAATCAACAATAAGTATATTATTATTGATTGGTGTTTTCGGTTCGGTACTTTTTTATCGCAAAATTCTACGATTCAAGCGGCTGATGGGGAAATTCGAGTGTTTCACGGTTTCATCAAAATTCCTCGAAATCTCTTCTTCTGAGTAAAGCTGGGCGTCCATTAGGTCGCGCAGTTTTCGAGAGTAGATTCGTCCATTATAACCGGTGTGGCGCGACTCGGTATTTTCACCTACAATACATATTCTGTACACGGAGCACTGGACAGTGATGATGTTTGTTTACATGAGTGACTCGAGAAGAAATGCCCTCTTTCTTTCCAAGATGGTGGAGGCTGAAAAAGAGAAATCTAGATGGGAAAAATGAGGGTACAAGAGATGAGTAACAAGTAACAAGAGACCTAAATTCAGAGAGCATCATCACTTTTTCCCAGATCTACTGAATGACTACTCGTACAAATGGTTGTACTCCTGTACCAGAGATAGGTATCAATAATTGTATGTTACAGAATTTCAGATAATCCGATCCGCTCCGCTCCGCCCCCAACAGAGAATGCCCCCAACACCGTTCACTGGAAGAGCGGCACGGCGCGGAGCGTTCTCAAGAAGTCGAGAGAGTTGTTGAAGTTGAAGTCCCCTCCGACCCGCGCTGGATCGTCGGGTCTTCATTCATATACATGCATTTTTCTGTGGATCCGCGCCGCTCCGGCCTGCCAACCCAATGGACGCTCACCATGAAGCAGGCAAAAATTGATGTCGTCAAGGACAAAAAAATCTAATTAATTGAACTTCATAACGGGAAAGGGATGAAACGAGAAAGCCATCGAAACAAAACCACACTGATTAATCCTTACTGTTTCAAAAATGTCTTCGTTGTTATCGTCAATACTGTTGTCGTTACTTAGAAAGCCCCCACAGAAAAACCTGCTAATAACCTAGTAATTGATGCAGGGAAAAAAAATCTCGTACAATTTTGTATTTTGACCTCATCATTATTCATTATTCCCGCCGGGAATTTCCCGGTGTCCCAGTGGGCCAATTCAGGACTTTTGATAGGTCACTCCAAAAGCACTTTTCCAGATATTTTTTATGTGAAATTGATGACATTTACTGAAGATTTTGAGATTTACTCAGTGAATTCAACCAACTGTAATAAATTTACAGATACAGGGTGTCCCAGCTAAAACAATCCAGCGCGATTTTCTCAGAAAATATCAAGGCAACAAAAAAAAATCAAATGGGGGGAAGCCTGATCTTTTAGCTTTCTTTTGAGGGGGCGCCGATGCTTGTAGGTGCTCTAGTTTCCAAGAAAATGCAATTTGAATCTGGCGAGTCACAAGAATTCGAAAATTCATGACCGACAAAACAAAATACTTCAGATGAAAAAAAATCCTCTTTCTATGGGCTTTCCATTGATGTGTCGCCGATGTCTGTACCTGGCCCAATAAACCAGGAATTCTGCCTCAAAGTCCAGCAAACACAATAATCGGTATCAGTGACGTCACCGATCACACACTTGTTGATTTTAACACCAGCCGTTACTGGGACTTTTTTACTCAACAAACCTGGATTCTTCATAGCAATGAATACTGGCTGATGTGAAAATCAACAAGTGTGTGATCGGTGACGTCGTTATGAATTCCAATTATTGTGTTTGCTGGACTTTGAGGCAGAATTTCTGGCTTATTGGGCCAGGTACAGACATCGGCGACACATCAATGGAAAGCCCATAGAAAGAGGATTTTTTTTCATCTGAAGTATTTTGTTTTGTCGGTCATGAATTTTCGAATTCTTGTGACTCGCCAGATTCAAATTGCATTTTCTTGGAAACTAGAGCACCTACAAGCATCGGCGCCCCCTCAAAAGAAAGCTAAAAGATCAGGCTTCCCCCCAGTTGAAAATGTTTGTTTGTTGCCTTGATATTTTCTGAGAAAATCGCGCTGGATTGTTTTAGCTGGGACACCCTGTATACTAATTAGATGAAATAATAACGTACGGCATCAAGTCACTTTCACCTTTGTTTTTTAAAGTCACCACCAGCACCATTTACTAAAATACAGGGTGGAATTCTTAACTGAAATAAATTCCGTTGCTCAATTACAATCTATCCCTGTGGAAATTCTCGAAACTAGTCGATTTTTGTTTTGAACCGCGCACATTTCAACGATCATGGTTTTAACATACCGGGTGATCATTTGAAAACTTTGAAATTTCAAATGACACCACCTATTTGACGATACATCAAATTGAACAGAATTAAATTCTCTTTCTGAAAAAATATTCATAACGTTTTTAATTCGACCCCCCCCCCCCTTCTTCCTAAAATTTAATATTCTTGACCTCTTCATTCTCTTCAATGCAGTCAACGCGTCATCCTGCACAGCATCGAAAGAGAAAATTTTCTATGGAAAAAGTGCCACCCAAATTCACCCCTTCGCTCCCTCCACCTCACCTTATAAATCTAAAATGACAATGCCTACTTTGTGATACTTTTTTTTCGAAATTTTTGAAACCTCAGTTTTATTTTTAAAGTACTCTAAATGTCCAACTTAATGGGGGAGGGGTTGAAAATTCCAAAAAAAAACTGTTTTCGAAAAGAGAATTCAATTCTCTTTAATTTGATTTATCACAAAGTAGGTAGGTGGTGTTTTGCTAATTTTTAAGTTTTGTAAAGTTGAGGTGGGGGAGAGCAATGGGGTGAATTTGCTCGTGAATTTGGGTAGCACTTTTTTCATGGGCGCCCAGAGGGGGGGGCAAGGGGGGGCACTTGCTCCCCCCCTGGCTCCGGAGCAGCTGAATAAATTCTTCCTTACTTTCTTTCTAAACCTCTGGTTTAAAACACTAGGGTTTTTTTCAAGATAATGAACGAGTGTAACTATTGACCTGGCTATTTTGAAGTAAATTTTTATACATTTTGTACAAAATTACAAATTTTAATAAATTTCTCCAAAGTTAAGTTTAATTTTCAAATATATTTCCTTATTTTTCGCACAATAATTATTATCACCATTATTATTATTATTCGAAAAAATTTTCCCCTGCGGCGCTAATCTAAAGGACTTCGCAAATTAGCCCAGGTAGGTATGTGACGTTCTCTAACTGAAGCTATTTGCCCCCCCCTGACAAAAATCCTGCGGGCGCCCATGACTTTTTTCACCGAAAATCCTTTTCTTCGATGCCATATAGGATGATGCTGACTAAACTAAAGAGAATTGAGGGGTCCAGAATATTGAATGGGACGTTCAGAGAATTTTTAGGGAGAAGGGGGTGAGGTTAAAAATTATGAAAATATTTTTTTCAGGAGGAGAATTTACAATTTAATTCTCTTAAATTTGATTAATCGCAAGGTATGTAGTTAGTGTCATTTGAAATTTCAAAGTTATTATGGTAAGTGGGGGCGAGGGGGCTGAAGATAAAAATTTGCCAATGTATGTTTTAGATGTCCCCCTCGATATAAAAATCGACCTCTTTTTGCTCGAAGAAATATTGACTAGGAATCGGGAGTTATTACAGTGGATAGTTTTTAACTGATCACCCGGTATCTACACCCCAGCCATCCCTAACTTGTTTTCAAACGCAAAGGTACATCGAGTGACACATCGTTGGAAGGGGCTTTTTGAGAGAAATACAAATCAGTTTCTATTTTTTCAATATTTCGAAAAACGGAAACTGAGCAACGGAATTTATTCCAGTTCAGAGTTCCACTCTGTATAATTAGAAACCTCGTTATAAACAATAAACAAAAATTAAAACGCTTTATCAACGCATCGTCCCGGGAGAAACTGCTCACCTCAGTCACCTCACATCACATCAGGGATCATCACATCCACTAAATTTCCCTACGCGTACCTATTGTCACGCAATTTTTTTTCTCAAATGTTGCAGAGTTTTTCACTCATTTTACTGTCACTGTCACTAGATTATCCTCGAGATTATCTATGGTCACTGGTGTCATCCAGTCAGTGTATCACTGGGATGTCAACGACCCTATTTTGTTTTTCCCATGGAGGGTTTTTTATTGCAGACTCGCGCCAGTGACTGTTATCGCACCAATCCCCATAGCAACCCCTTTTGAAAATAAAAATTGACAATCACTTCGATAATCTCTGTCACTGTTTACGCAGGTACCTATCTATATGAGAATATTATGAATTTCAGAGAAATGCTTGTCATCATCACTCTGTCGTGAGGTATATTATGGATTAATATACCACTTTTTTGTGCTGCTCGGTCGTGGCTCCTCTTTATCTATTGTCAATCAGGTTATTAGACATTGTAATAGGAATTTTCCATATTCTTTTCTAGTTGCAGTGTGCCCTAGGTCAGCATTCAAAAAGTGCATGTCTTTGAAAACTGCTGACTAATTTATTAGCATAAATGACGTAATAGAGGGCTCTATCTCAATCGAAGCATGTGAAAATTATAATAGGCAGGTTCATTAAAAGTGCTATTCTGCAATAAACAACCTCCAAGAGGAGGACACTGGGGATTTTCCATTATTATTGTTTCTGTGTAGTGATAGAACTATCACTAGCACAGATCATCAGTCATCACTAGTGTAATAAAAAGACAAGGAGCTGAGCTTATCTATTTGGAGCGCGGGCGTTTACAGCTTGAGCCTGCAGTTTTTCCGGATAACAACGAACAGGAAATGCATGACGCAGGAATTAAAAGGCAGCATCATTCAAGGAAAACAAGAAAGGGGGTTAACCTCAAAACGCAGGAGCGCTTTCAGGATACTCTCGCTACTGACCACAAGTGTATGCCGCTGTAATCCTGGAAAATGGTGCACTTTCACTGGAAACTGGCACGGTGCGGCTTCAGGGGCAGCGTTTTAATAAGCGGTCGTGTGCGACATCAGATTTTCTTGAGAACAACACCAAAACACCACATACTTCGCCACTCGGGTCGAACTGGAATTTGGATTGCGCGATTCCGCGATTCATGCACATCAAAGTGGAAAATTATACAATTTATTTCGTAACCAACGCCCGAATGTATGCAACCAACAATACATGTGGCACCTGGTTTTGCGATGTTCTCAACTAGAACCGAACCGGTCGCATCAGTCACTATTCTTCTAATTCTACAAGGCTTTGAAGTCGTATTATGATATTCCTCGGCGTTTGAAAGTCTCCGAAACAAATAAAAAATTGCAAATTGATTGACAGTAAGAAGAAGTACTATAAAAAAATTAGTAACATAAATTTATATTAACATACCTAGGTTGGTAGCGTGGAGTCAGCTGTTGCTGTCAATCTGACACATGTCAATCAGTCTCCTGACAGCCGATTTGAGAAATTAAATTGTTGACCGTTTTTTTTTACGAACGTGCTCCTGCTCCGTTCTCGTTCTGTTATACAAGAGTTTCATTATAATTTAGCGTAATAATACAACCTGCAGTTGAAGAATCAGTTGTTATAGACTTATATCCAAAATCCTAGTATTACTTAATAATACAAATGGATGACTTCAAATTGGAAGGGGTACATTATTTATTTTGTTCTCTATGTTTATATTGTCAACTGTTTCTGTTGCCATTATTTTAGAGACTCAAACGGCGTTTCAAACAAGACGAAGATGAGGAGGAACAGGAGGAAAAGTGTGCTAAGAAGCGCAAGACTGTTAAAAAAGAGGAAGGAAATTGTTCAAACACGGATTTTGAACCATTGTGGAAAGAACATGAACTTTTGGCGGAACAACAAAGCCTAGATCTTGCCATTGCCGAGAATATCATCGGACTATTTGAAGAGGGCAGTACAATTCCTTTCATTGCCAGATACAGACGTTCTTGTACAGATAACCAGTCAGCTGAACAGCTCAGAGAAATTAAAAACACTTACGATGAAATTTGTCAGCTGAAATCTAAGATCGGTACAGTCTTGAAGACTTTGAATAAAAGTGGGCAGCTGTCGGATTCTCTGAAGAAGTCTATAACTTCTGCTTGTTCACTGGAAGAGCTAGATTACATTGTAAGTGTTTTACAGCTATGCCATTTTCTTACAGTAATAGTCTCCTGTTACAGTATAGCCCGTTCAAGCCTAACAGTAAACGTACTTTGGCCAATCGCGCTAAAGATCTAGGTCTTGAGGAACCAGCCTTGTTGCTGTTGGACAATAAAAAAGTTAATCTATGTGATTACATTGAGAGAGACAATGCAGAATTGAGCAGTGTTGAGCTGGTTCAAAAAGGAATTGTTCATATAATTGCATCAATTATTGCAACAGATACAGAACTTTTGAAATTTCTTAGAGAACTGTAAGAAAAATATTTCTCAGTAGGTACTCTTTTATTATTCTGACATGTAATTCTTTTTTCAGGAGAACTAGAGTTAATTTTGCAATCAAAACTAAAATGTTGCCCCAAAAAGAAACAAAAGGAAAGGAGAAAGCTACTAAAAATTTGGATAAAAACAAAGAAGAAAAAGCCAAATTTGAAAATTATAAAGATTTTCAAATAGCCGTGAAATACATAAAACCGCATCAGGTAACAGAAACACAGCAATTGTAATAATAATAATTGACTAGAGAAAGTATTCACCTAATGGGTGTAGTGCCAAAATCGTAGAATTTCAGATTTGGTTTAATAGATCATGATCGAGATCATTATACCTACATTACATCCACAGACTCCCAAGCAAATGTTGAAAAAATACATACTGCTGTTATATAGGCTAGGTGTACATTATAACATAGCATATTTTTGTTGTACAGGATGTTTCCGAAATTATCAACGAAACTTCAACATTAGGTTTCTTTTGTGAAAATAAGTCAATCCACAAGAAAGAATTTTCCAAATTTCAGTTTCTGTACAACTTAACAGATTTGGATAAAATCATTAAAATTAAAATGAAGTAGAGTTGTGATGGTAATAGAACATTACCTAACATAGCCCAGGCGCCAGGGAGCAAAAATCAGCTCAATAAGGAAATAATTGTTTCCTGGCTGGAAACTAGCTTAAAACGATCTGTGTGGCTTAGGTTTTGAAATACTAATTTCCCCCCTTTCGGAAATGTCGGCGTCATGTCGCCATCATCAACAAGAAGTGCACCAGTGTGGTTTTTGCCGAATATCTTGATTTTAAGCCATCTGACAGCAAAAGATGTGAGGGGTCATTTTGAAAGCAATGAAATTCCCTATGGAATAGTTTTTAAATGACCTTTCTGCGACCTATGGTTTTTAAGATAGAGCTTCTGGACGCAAGAGGCATTGTCGTAAAAGCTCCATGGCCACTTGACTCAAAAAACTAAAATGTCGATGTGACAAAAAAATTTCAAAATGAGATTTCTCGAGAATCCTTCATGCTATAGTTGCGGTGATGGTCTTGAACTCTTACTCTTGAACCGTTGATTACGAATATAGAAAAGTCAAAAACGTCACATTGTACATATACAGGGTGTACTGAGGGAATCAAATCAGATCAGAGAAATTTTACATATTTCTTCGATTTAGCCTATATACGACACTCTAAGCACCTAACACGAGTCCAATATCAATATGGAATTGCTCGTATTCCACTTGCGCGTGGATGATTTTCGTGAAGAATACACTTCAATTTAATGGCCCCTGAAAATTGTTCAAAGATAAACACCTCTAACAGTAAAAAAAATCGTCAAAATTGTCAAAGGAAAAACAAGTTGTTTCAAGTTAGCTTGTTCAAACTTGTTTTCATCCAAATTTACACATCGGATTCGAGTTCAGGAGATTAAATTTAATCGGAAAAGATACCAAACTTGTCGTGATCGGTTCTACATGGCCAGAAAAACAAAAAGGACCACCTAGCAGAGCTTCGCTCCCCCCCCCCCTCAACAATTATCGAAACTTTGTGTGCCAAAATGGTATACATATGATGTGTCGAATTATAACTTATTTGCTTCCAATGGATTGACGGGTTTCATCTCCTCCATTTTAAGTTGCAATTTCTTATCCCCCCTCCAATAACTCAAAACCCTTGGGTGCGATTTTGGATATATTGTAGAGCACTCAATTCTGAACAGAATATCAAATTTTCAGGACGTCCATATTTTTTCCGAGGTTGAAATCTATCTTTCTTGTAGTAAGTAGAAGTAACTATTCCAGCTCCTTGAGATTCATTTTATTTTCACAAGATAAATCTTTTGTTGGTCGATCGTTTCTGTAACATTCTATGGCTATTATGCACCTATACATATTTATTACATTATAACGTATGGTCCGAAAGTTTTGGGAATTTTTTTTAAAGCTAATAACTTTTTTTTGATAGTTTTAATTTTGTAACTTGATATTGCAAAAACTAGCGTCATCTTCAACAATTTCAAATTCGTATTCAACATATTGAAGATGGGCCATTATTTTTGATGGCTCTCGGTTTTCTTCTGCTATGTTCGATCATTCTCTGGACAACAGCAGGATTAATTTCTCAGAGCTCCTGCCTCCCAATGTACCGCAAGCTCGACCAATATAAGATTTTTGGTAAGTATTGAGCAGGATAGTATACGACAAGGGATGGGAAGCTGCGAATGAAGACCAATTACGGCGTCACATTTTTCAATAACATTAGAGAATTCCACATTTGACAAATTGATACAGAAAATCATGGAACATGGCAGAAGACAATTGAGATCCATCGAAGATAATGGTTCATTTTCAATATGTTGAATATGAGTTTGTTATTGTTATATATGATGTTAATTTTTGCAATATCAAGTACGAAAATAAAGACTATTCAGAAACAGTTATTAGCTTAGAACTATACTGACGGACAAAATTAGCGTTACACTTTTTTAAAATATTGGCGAAGACGAACCCGTCAACAGATTTTCTCAAAATTTTTCGAGGAGCAAGCTTGAAGTGTTTTCTTCAAGTCCACAAACGCGCAAAGACGTGGTCCCCAAGATGACTGAGTTGTACGGTCTAAAAGGTAGAAATGACCAGAAACCATTTTCGTAGAATTTTCCAACACATTCAAGAGATTTTCCTAATGCTGCAGAAAAGGTAGTTCTCACTTAAAATCGTGTCAGTAGGTGGTTCATACTCTTTGTAGTCTTCCTGCATGATTTGAACAACGCAAAATGTTCACCCACTCAGTGTTAGTTCTTTGTTTAATGAAATGAAAAAATTTACGTATGATTTTCAAAAATGCTTTGTGTAATTGGAAAATCTGTTATTCACGTACTTGAGAAGGTAATGCAGCAGCGAATGGTTGAAAACATTTCTTGTCTCCTTCGCAACCTCTTCATGTGGTAAGTCATTTCCTTACCATCAGCTGATAAACCGTTGTCGAAAGAATCAAACAGTCTCGGTGATACCTCAAGGTTCATTGGAACCTCAGAGCGCCATCGGCTTGATATCCGACCTTCGAGGTCCTCGATTAACCATAATTTAACACCTTGTTGGTACCCTCTACAAGAATGGTACAGGAAGCAAATTTTCTTGAACTCGCTCGAGAAAATGATTTTTCATTTGCCACTTATCCGATCTGTGTAGTCAAATGCACAAAAAATCCTCATCTTGTGTTTTCAAGTCAATTTTTGTGACTTCTGTGCATCAACTTGCACCCAGTGCAACTTCTAGGATTTCTGTCGAATTTTATTCATCGTTTGTCAAGAGAAACCTCGATGCCTTCATTCATCAACGTAATCACGAAAATGCACACACAGTTCCTCAGAGTCACGCAATCAGCCTTTATTTTGGATGTTGCAATGGGTTTTCCCAGGTGCGAACACCCGGTCGGGTTGGCGGGTTGCTATGCTAGAGTACGTGGCTCGTACCCAGGAAGTTTTTTTAAAGTTGATTCGTCATTCTGCGCAACCAAAGAAGCCTTCCAAGGACTGGTGGTAACTCGTATTTCGAGAACAAAGGTCTACCTGAAGATTTTCAATCCTTGCAATCCTGTCGTTGATAATTTTGCGAAATGTGAATCATACCTTTCATTATTGTAAATTAACAACAATTAATAAGGTACTGCTGCCTGATCCTGACGTTGACGCTTGTCAGAAAAAAATATTCAAGCGATACAAAATTACCAACGATAGGATTGCAAGGATTGAAAATCCTCGGGTAGTCCTTTGTTACCGGAATACGAGTTACCACCAGTCCTTGGAAGGCTCCTTTGGTTGCACAGGATGACAAATAAACTTTTTAAAACTTCCTGTGTACGAGCCACGTACTCTAGCATAGCAACCCGCCAACCCGACCGGCTGTTCGCACCTGGGAAAACCCATTGCAACATCCAAAATAAAGGCTGATTGCGTGACTCTGAGGAACTATGTATGCATTTTCATGATTACGTTGATGAATGAAGGCATCGAGGTTTCTCTTGACGAACGATAAATAAAATGCGATAAAAATCCTAAAAGTTGCACTGGGTGCAAGTTGATGTACGGAAGTCACAAAAATTGACTTCAAAACACAAGATGAGGATTTTTTGTGCATTTGAGTTAACAGATCAGATAAATGGCAAATGAAGAAGCATTTTTTCGAGCGAGTTTGAAAAAATCTTCTTCCTTTACCATTCTTGTAGAGGGTACCAACAAGGTGTTAAATTATGGTTAATCGAGGACCTCGAGGGTCGGATACCAAGCCGATGGCGCTCTGAGGTTCCAATGAACCTTGAGGTATCACCGGGACTGTTTCGATTCTTCCGACAACGGATTATCAGCTCATGATAAGGAAATGACTTACCACATGAAGAGGTTGCGAAGGAGACAAGAAATTTTTCAAATCATTTTCTGCTGCATTACCTTCTCAAGTACGTAAAAAACCGATTTTCCAATCACACAAAGCATTTTTGGAAATCATATTGAAATTTTCTCATTTCATTGAACAAAGAACTAACACCGAGTGGGTGAACATTTTTTACGGCTTAAATCATGCAGGAAGACTACAGAGGGTATGAACCACCTACTGACACGATTTTAAGTGAAAACCATCTCTTCTGCAGCCTTAGGAACATCTCTTGAATGTGTTGGAAAATTCTGCGAAAATGGTTTCTGGTCATTTCTACCTTTCAGACCGTACAACTCAGTCATCGTCCGGACCACGTTTTTGCGCGTTTGTGGACTTGAGGAAAACACTTCAAGCTTGCTCCTCGAAAAATTTTGGAAAAATCTGTTGACGGGTTCGTCTGTGCCAGTATTTTGAAAAAGTGTAACGCTAATTTTGTCCGTCAGTATATTTCCCAAAACTTTCGGACCACACGTTAGTTTCGTGATTCACTCGAAACTTTATTTTTGACATACTTACGCTGGGTTGCTTACTTCGAGTTTAACTTTAAACCCGGTTTGGTTACTGTGGAAATAATTGATGCAACAATTGAATCTATGGCAACCAAAACAAAGTTTAAAGTTAAACTCGAAGTGAGCAACCCGGCGCTACTTAGTTAGCCCCTACGTTACTGCCACTCCTCATTTTTTTATTCAGTGATATTATTTGTTAGCAAACATTATTTTCTCTGCATTCTATTTTAAGATCTTGGCCATAAATCGCGGAGAATCCAAGAAGATCCTATCAGTCAAAGTGGTGGTTCCTGACCTTGTTTTTAACAACTTCACATATTTTTGCAACAAGAAGTGGGGCAGTTATGGCAACAGTTTGAAAAGTCAAATTTTGAAGGAGGCCATAGAGGACTCTTACAATAGACTGGGTGAGTTTAATCGACACAAAAATTGGAGCATCTGAATTAGATGACTTTGATGGCAGTCCTTTTTGTGCGGTCCTATTCTTTATTGTATTTGGTTTTATTTTATATATGTGATGATTACAAAGAATCAGAGCCCACAATACCGAAAGTTACCGATCATGTTGCCACAAGGCTAGACTACCTGTTATTATGTTGCCATTTGAAAAAAATCATCGTGGCTCAAAAGCTTCCCAAACTATTTTTTTTGTTCAAAGTCGCATGTCATAGCTGCCTTTGAACCATTCAATTTGATGTTTGAATTTTGGATGACAAATAACGACCCTTCAGCTCTGGCCGTGCAGCTCTCTGTCTACCTACTATTATTATAACTCATATCATGTAACTATATCCCGTTCACTTTTTATTTTCAGTAGAATGACTTTTTGGAGCAAAAATTAAGTGACAAGCTGGGGGGCTTCGGCTACGGGTGATGACACCTGCAAAGTTTCGTAGCGAAACTATCAGCGGCCATCAGCCATATCCTCCCGGCGCTCCAGCTTGTCACTTTATTTTTGCTCCAAAAAGTCATTCTACTGAATTTAAAACATGAACGGCATAAATTTTGGGTAACGTAGGCTATGATAAGTGCTTGAAGAATAACTAATAAAACCTCCTTAAAATCTTTAAAAAAAAATACCGACGCTGTGTTTTGAACCTCTATCCGCTTCGACTAAAAATCGACCCATATTTCGCCATGCTAAACTCGCGCACGCCTCACAGTTTGAAGAATAGCGGCCAAGGCATGAAGTGGAGCTAATTTTCAGGTGTCTCACTGATTCGAGTCATGTTTCGTATTTATTCATTATTTTCACAGTTCAACCCCTGATTGTACGTGAACTGAGGGCTGATCTCAAGCTGAAAGGCGAAAAGGCATCCTGTGAAGTGTTCATGTCGAATTTGAAACAGCTATTGCTGGCACCCCCTTTGAAGGGCAAGCCAATACTGGGCATGGATCCTGGGTTTTCCAACGGTTGCAAATTGGCCTTGATATCACCAATGGGCAAACTCTTAGCGAGCAATGTAATTTATCCACATAAAGCCAGTAACAATCAGAAAGATGCCATGATACTCAAAGAAATGATGTTGAAACATAACTGTGATATTATTGCCTTGGGAAATGGCACCGCTTGCCGTCAAACTGAAACGTTTTTGACCAGTTTGATAGAGAAAAAGTTCTTCAAACCTTTGAACGTCAAATACACCCTCGTCAATGAAGACGGCGCTTCCATATATTCCTGCAGTCCTGAAGCCAAGAAAGAGTTTCCAGATTTGGATCCGAATATCATTAGCAGCGGTAAGTTTTTTTTATTTATTGGAAGCGTTTTGTGAATACGATATGTCTACAGTTTCTTTGGCGAGAAGGGTTCAGGAGCCGTTGTCTGAGTTAGTGAAGATTGAACCGAAACATTTGGGAGTCGGAATGTACCAGCATGATTTAAAAAGCAAATCCTTGGAAGAAGTACTTAACGAAGTCGTTTCCGAGTGTGTCAGTTTCGTTGGAGTTGATTTAAATACAACTTCACAGTGTCTTTTAAGGTAGGTACCTATTATTTGCAGTTTAGTCTACTGAATTTAGTTTAGATGAACTGTTTTCCCCAGCACAAAATGTTCGCTCCGCACAACTTCCGTCTTACCGAAGCATTTCCCTAAAAGTGAAACATCTTTCACATCTCTTAACCATTCATTTATTTGCCAACATTAATCTAATTTCGGTTTACCTCCATGACTCTTCTTCGCGATCTAACCCGTTATATTTTCTTGAGGTACTTTGCCCTCTCACTCTATATTTATCATAATTATTGATTGTTCTTCAACTCCCCTGTTGTTGCATAAATTGTTTTTCTGAAAGTGGAAATTTGCAGACATGTGGCCGGACTTACGGACAAAAGAGCAACTCAGATCATCGAGCATCGGAGCAAGAACGGACCGTTCAAGAACCGGAGGGAGCTTTTGGACGTTAAGGGAATCGGCGCCAAAGTGTTCCAACAATGCGCGGGATTTTTGCGAGTCAAACCGCTAACTGCCGAAGCATCCGAAGAATTTTATAAAAGTGCCGCAGCTACGAAATTGGACTGTACTTACATCCATCCAGAGTCGTACGACGTTGCTTTGGAATTGATTAAGAAATTCAAACTGAAAGTTAGCGATATAGGAACTAGTCAGTTTGTTTGCACCGTCAAGAATCATTCGTGTGCGGTTGCTCAGTTGTCTCGAGAAGTGGGAACGAACGAAGAAACGGTAAAGCTGATCATGGAGGTTTTTTCCAAACCTTTGAATCATGATCTTCGCAGCGAGAACGCTCACGGTCCACTGTTCAAAGACGGAATTGTTCACATCAACGACATCAGAGTAGGAGACATACTGACGGGGCGCATTGAAAATGTGACGCATTTTGGTTCTTTCATCGATATTGGGGTGGGCAGCAGTGGACTGATCCATACTACCAAGTATAATGGCATCGAATTGAAAATTGGTGATCGCGTTCAAGTTAAAGTCCTCATATGTGATGTTGCAAGGAGACGCATTAGTTTGGAGGCTGTGCGTAAAGTATAACGTGTGATTTTTTTTATAAGTTTGTTGAGTATAAGTACAATACCTACCTAGTTATTATTGTTTCAATATTTTCCACTTAGGTACATTTGCGTTAAATGTCACTACCTAGTAATTTTTTCAATTTGATTTTGTGAACTTCCAAGAAAAAATGGAGTCTATGCTCTATGGACTAGATTTTTGTTAAACTACTGTGTTTGTCTATGAAATTGAAAAAACAATATTATTTGTACCTTCTTTATTTTATTGCACCTTACATGACGAATTTTCGACAAAGCTGCAACAAGGAATGTCACGCTAATCTATTAGCGTTTTCCACTGAGGCCCCCTATTTTCAGAACCGAGGAGAGATCACTTCATTTTACTTGGAGCTATTACTTACTAGATGAAATATTACGCTTTGGTTGAAATGGTTGGCTTGGTGATGTTATGTGATGCGTTCCAAGTTTCCGAGAGAGGGAAAAGTTGGGCGACAGTCATCATCGGAACGTCGCGTCGTGCCGGTCTGGCCACATTCTTGGCGCTATATACGAGACATATTGCCCAACTTTGACAGCGCTCCGCGGCTAAGTCAAAAAAAAAAATGGATACCTATATGACCACGCAGACTTTTCGGTGGATCATTTAATCCTCTAAAGATTTGTTAGAAAAGGTTTTAAAAAATGTTTACGTTTATTTCAGGATTCATTAAAGGTGGATTTATACTCGCAGAAAATAAGAATAAAAATAAAAATAACGATAAGAATAAAAATAAAAATAACAATAAGAATAAAAATAAGAAAAATAAGAACGGCAACTGCCCATGTATACTCCAGACATAAAAATAAGAATAAGAAATAGTTTGAAACATTGCTCCGAGGTGTCGCTCGAAGCATTAGAATGACAGTCGTCAAAATTTTCAGTTACAGTTTTTAGCTTTGTGCTGTTGTTATTGCGGTTGTTTTTCTACTTGTTTTGTTTGGTGTCATACAATATCACTAATCTGTATTGTAGAATCTGTAATCTGTAAGAATTTTTTACATCTCATTATTTCAAATTAATATCATGTGTAGTGTAGGTATCTACTTCTCAATTGGGGCCTTGCAATGGGGCCTTGCACTGCCACTTTTACACACCGAGGGCGCCACGACCGTTGGGGGCAAATTCGACGATTTTGACGGCGTTGACGTTTCAGCGACCGACGTCCGTCATTTTATGTCTTGATTTGAAATTTGGATAACCTCTGTTTCTTGCTTGACGTCTCCAGTCACTGTCAGTTACTGGTCAAACTACTCAAACTCCCCTGTTTTTCGCGTCGTTACGGCCGCTTTATCGAAGTAGGCGCCCCCTACAGTAGTGGCGACCTCACGTTGAGTTTTTCAATTGCAAGGCCCCATTGAAAAACTCAACGTGAGGTCGCCACTACTGTAGGGGGCGCCTACTTCGATAAAGCGGCCGTAACGACGCGAAAAACAGGGGAGTTTGAGTAGTTTGACCAGTAACTGACAGCGACTGGAGACGTCAAGCAAAAAACAGAGGTTATCCAAATTTCAAATCAAGACATAAAATGACGGACGTCGGTCGCTGAAGCGTCAACGCCGTCAAAATTGTCGAATTTGCCCCCAACGGTCGTGGCGCCCTCGGTGTGTAAAAGTGGCAGTGCAAGGCCCCTTTGAACTTGTGAGGATACCTGGTAGATGGCGCCACGTTTGGACCGCCGCACACAGGCGGAATTTCAAAAAATCGTGGACAAAATTAAATTTTAATTTTTTTCGACTTTTTTTGCAGGAATTCGCTTAAAAATAGATAGATTAAATGTAGTTCATCAGAAATCATCCCAAAAAAACTTTTTTCGTCAACAGAAACAAAATAAATGTTTTAAAACGTCGCGCAGACCTCATGGAAAAATTATTTCGTATAAAATGTTTTTTTGACACGTAGATTTGGTTGAAAATCCAGTATATTGTAGATATTCAATAAAGTATCAATCAGATGATCCTATAGCAAAATTCCATTTAATTGATTCCGAGTTTAGCGAGTAGGGCGGAAAGAAGGTGTATTACCAGTTATTCGGCGAAAATTTTGTAATTTACGTAACTGGTTCAATACAAGCTCCAGATTACAGGAAAAATAGTGGAAAAAAGTCTCTTTGGGTTGATGAGAGTAGTAAGTGAGGTTTCAAAATTTATTGACTCTACAGTCTACATCCTCCAAAACAGCTTTATCAAAATTATCAAAAGAGTTTTGTAATATTTCAGCTATCAGAACATTGTTCCACGCACTTGTTCGGTCCAAGTTGGAATACTGCTGTGTAATTTGGTCTCCGCATAAGAAAATCTATATCAAGTTGATTGAGAACGTCCTTCGAAAATTTTCAAAATTTTTATTTTTCAAAATGCATGGTTATTACCCACCAAGACATTGTGAACAAAACTATATATTGAATAATGTGAAGGAGAACTCTCTTCTGTCTAGAAGAAATGTTAGTCATTTTATTTTTTTACAAAAACTTTTGAAAGGAGATTTAGGTAGCCCGTCATTGTTGAGTGAAATAAAAATAAATATTCCTCGTATAGCAAGTCGGAGTTCATTAACATTTCATTTTAGCACTCCTAATACATTCCATCACCTAAATTCACCCCTAATCACTTGTTTTAGGCTGTACAATGATTTTTCTGCAAGCGACGAAAATTTGGATATCTTCAGTCAAAATTTTACCGAAGCTACATTCAGAAGAAAAATAATGGAAAAGTATACATGAATTTTTTTTCCTTGTTTTTTTTTTCTGTTTGTTCAGTTTTCAATTAAGATAAGAATTGTTAAATCACATAATTAATTATTATTGTCCATTTTAGACAAAAATGTCTGTTGGAAAAAATAAACTTCTTATTATTATTAAGTTCCACTACTTTTGAGAATCATTTACATCATTTTTTTGGTTTTCGATGACAAGTCCTGGTCGTCACATCCGGTAACTTGTTTGATCTGGCTTAGCAAATGGCTTGCACTTATCCATGAAGTTAGGAGCTTGACAAAATTGTAAAATACGAACTAGCTAATTTTTTGCTACGGTAATAAACTCTGATCGGGAATCTAAAATTAAAGTATTGGTTGAAAAAAACTGAATTTTTGTCTTGATAATTAAGAATTGAGGTACACATACAGGGTGTTACATTTTTTTTGTCAATTCAATATTTTAGGAGATAGTGGAGTACGAGGTGGAGTATCAAAAAATATGTGAACTTTCTCGAAAAAAAAAACATCGGAAACGCATTATAACGGAGATAGAGGTTTTCAAAGTTGAGTTTTGCAAATGGTTTTTTTGTTATTACTTCGAATTCAATCAATGAAATTTTGATAAAATTTGGTACACATCATAAGTTGATGTGTGCCCACAAGCTGGTCCATATTGGTTTTTGTCACATCTCGAAAATTCTAACTTTTTATTTTTCATTATTTTTCTTTTTTTTTGGCGGAAGTACTTATTTTTTGATGCTCTACCATCTTCTCAAATATTGACAAAAATAGTGGAACACTCTGTATAGGAGAAGCGGTTCAAGAGAACCAAGTTTTCGAATTTGGTTAAAATTTTAGTGGTGCGTTATTTTGCGATTTTATGTACTCCGAAGTCAACAAAAAAATTAGTTTCTCGTAATATAGCAAGTTATAGCAAAAGATGTTGCCTGGAACATGTACAGTATACCTTTTGGCTTATAAAAATATAAAAATCGCTGGTCGATCGTGGTCGATAAGATACTTTTTGTCCACAGGTAAACAAAAATTCACTTTTTTCGAAGATTGAAAACTCTACTTCAAATTTATTTTTTGGGAATGACCAGTGGATATTTTTCAATGAAATATCTACATCTAAATGTAATACAGACTTTCTGCTATAGACTCCATATCTTTGGATTAAATAAATTCACATGACAATGTGTCAAGGGCCATTCGAAACGAGTAAGAAAAAGTCCAAAACTAATAACTGGTGACAGCTTTTTTCTAGCATGAACTTCATATCGCTGTATCTTTTTTATCACCTGCACCTGTTAAGCTGAGGGTACCTGATAATTATAGCTAGATTATCCAAGAATATTTTAAAGTGGATAGTTCCCGATCAACTCAATATTTTTATTTCTGGTTTTTGTCCACGATTTTTTGAAATTCCGCCTGTGTGCGCCGTTACAAAACAACCCGTGGGAGTTTTTCGCCTACCCAAAGACAGGCGGTTTCAATCAACTCTTGCTACATCGATGTACTGCGGATTGCATGAAAGCAGCCCCCATCGTTATCGGCAAGGCTCGACTGCGTTCGTCACTCGTTCGGCTTATCTTCGAGCAGAAGTTAAAAATATTCAACTTGTTATTTTTAAGGTGGGTTCAGTCAGCTTGGTTTTAGTTTTAGTCGTAGTCGTTGTCGTAAATTTGAAAGTAGAAAGCACGCGTCATATGCGCGGCGTTCATACAGAGTTTTAGTTTTAATTTTAGTCGTAAGAATTCCGAACTTTGTCGTATGATGCCGACTTGCAGGTTGCGTAATTACCGGTATAAGGTATGAGCATGGATGGTAATGGTAATGGGTTGTATGTATCAATAAAAAAATAACATAAGCATTTGCTTCGATTTCAGAGGAGTTGTACTCCTCATAAATGTAAGCAAATACTTATTTATGCTTATTTTTTTACGAGTTTTTATATTAATACTACCCATTATGAACACGGACCGTATGAAGATGAAGGTTCGCGCAGTATCATTCGGCTCCTATTGGTCAATTCTTACGACTAAATCTTGCTGTATGAACGCTCTTCTCTGTTACGACGACTAAAACTGAAACAGCGACTAAATAAGCTGACTGAACGCACCTTTATTCTTAAATTTCTTGAGCAGTAGCGGCGGTAGGAATTTTTTGGGAGGGGCTAGGATCTCGTCAATTACGGAAGGAAACACAAGCCACGGAGGGCTTTAAAACACATTGTAGAATATTATTCTACATGAGTTAACCGCGTAACTTGATTAATCAATAACATTGAGGATGATTTGTGCAGAATTTAGGAAACATTTCGCCCTCAGACTCTTTTACGCCACCACTGTTGCCATATCTGCGCATCTTCAATGCCCAACAGTGAATGGAAAGTTGGAATTCCTTATTCTTATTGTTATTTCTTATTTTGGTGTATAAATGCTTCCCTCTGAAAGCTCATTTTTAACATTTTATTTTTATTCTAATTTCCCTGCGAGTATAAATCCACCTTTAGAAAGCTGGCAGGCAGGCCTTTAGGCAGCTTCAATTTCCAGTTTCACATGTTTTCCTGGACGATATGAGATGACACTTAGTTTTTTTTTTATTCAGTTTTTCCATATTTTTTAATCGAGTCCATAATTAGTTCCACCTTTAGCATAAAAATCGCTTAATTTTAGTGGAATATTTGTTAAAAATGACGGTGGGGTTAATTTTGAGTTGATTTTCTCACATAATTTCGAATGGGCCGTGAAAAACAATTTTTAGAGGGAAATCAAGCTCAAAAACTGACAAACACTAACTTTTTCAATCAGCCCTACAAATTTAGAACCAAAGGTCAACGTGTGAAACGTCGCGTGAGCCATTTGAAAGAAACACGTCTGCCGTCAGTTTATAGCGTTATAGCTGGCTTTGAACCATTCATTTGATATTTGAATTTAGCAAATCGGGCGACAGATAACGATCCAACAGCTCTGGCTGTTTTGTTTTCTTCCATTCGTAACTCTGTATTTATCACAATACGTAGGTAAATAGGGTATTTACTACTTGAATAATGCATTTCTATAGATATAATATATATATATTTCATCATACAACTCCTATATGTAATTATATTCTTTTCATTTTCTCTTATATAAAATTAAATTTATTTATTATAGTCCAGTGTAGTGGTTGTCATTAGAATTTCGACTCCGTCTTGGTGAGAATATGCCCCTGTTTTTCTGATCATTCTCTTTTTGATCTCTGTAGGAATTCATATGAAACAGATTATGAATTAAACCTACAGCTTGTGTAACAATAAGAACTATACTAACTTGAAAAACGCGAGGTGTTGCTCCAATAAAAACCTACTATTGCAATGAGTCAACTCTGGCCAATGCGCCAGGACCCTTCTGAGATAAACTTGCAAGCGCTTCCTGCGATCCTCCACCAAAGCGGAATCTTTCTTCCCAATACTTTTCTTTGGGGGAAAATCGAAAGACGAAATGGAAGGATCCAATTTTTTCAAGTCAGTGTGAAGCGCGTAAAACTGGGCGTATCGCCGATAGATGTTCCACTCGTCGCTGCCCGCCCGCAAGAAGATCTGGTAGACGTGGTGCGAATTTGATCCGGTGCCCGTGAGAAATGCTGACGGTATCCAGACGTTAACGCTGCTCCGAGTTTCGGAAGCCAGTTCGTCTGTCGGCATTGGTCCTCGCAGCTCTTCTAGCTCAGCTTTGAGTCGTTCCAGAAGTGTGTCTTTGTGGCACAGCTGCTGCTGAAGCGTGACATTGAAGTCCATCAGTTCGGCGTGCATTTCGGCTACCTGCACCAGTTTTTGCTCAAACAACTTGGCTTCGCCTTGGTAATCCGGTTGCGGTTCGATCTGTAATCCGTCAAGGGCTTTCTGCAAGCTCCCATCGTCCCGTCTGATCATCTGTATTGCGCTCACGTATTGCTTCATCTGCTCCTTCAGGCTGGCATTCTCTTTCGTCAAAAAATCGATCTTTTCTTGCTTTTTACTCAGCTCTTCTTTATTCTTTGTTTCTATCGTGGTCAACACGGCGCTAATATCTGTGGGTATTTCGAGTATATCATCGGAAACGTCTGCTGGGGGTTCAAAATTTTTATTAATCTCAACGAAAACCGGCGTGAGTTCACCGATTTCGCTTTGGGCCAAAGGAGTCAGAGTTTCTACGGGTTCCGACCTGAATTTCTCGTGCGAGTCGCCACTTTCGACTGACAATTTTCTCACTGGTGCAGCAGCCCCACCATCATCGGCCGTTTCAACTTCATTTTGGACGACTTTCAATTCTTCAGTGATCTGAATCAACTTGGCGGAGTTTTTGGAAGTCTCTGTAGAATTACTGTCGGACGAAACGCTACTGGAACTCGACGGGAGATTTGTGGTGGAGTACATGGTATCGTCGTCGTCGAAGGAAATGAATTGCCTAGCTACTTTTCGTTTTTTCTTGTCTTTAGATCGTTGTTTGTTTTCAGGAATGGGAGCTTCTATGATTGGTTCTGCTTTCAATTTGAGAGATTCCAATCTGGGAGGCGCTCCGCTGTTCAGCTCAGGTTTATCAATGCTCAAGGCAAATAATATTGCACCTAGGCCTAGAATAGGAAGAGTTATAAAAATTAACAGTAGAGAAGATTAATGAGCAAAAACCTGCAGCCATGTTGGGTAGCATACTGCTTTTTTCTTGGTCGCGCAGCAATGCCCAGTCTTCATAGTGACGTTTCAAAGAATCAGGATTGCTCAATAGTATGTGGCAGTACCTGAAACCATTTGTTTCACAAGATCTACTCTCAAGTTTAGTATACTACCCGCCAGTTCCACAAAAAAGATGATCAGCGATCAAGGCTGATTGCAGATTAACTGAACTTTTTTCTGCTGAGTGCTAGGTGGTTACTCACAAAAAATGCATGGAATCTGTACTAGACCCATCATCTTCCCATTATTGAGGGGTAAACCAGCATTTCCATTGATCAGTCAGCTACAAATTGGGAAACAAAAATCGCGAATCAACTAATCTCGTATTATCTGTTTTGTGGAACCGACGGTACGAGTCAAGTGTGTAGTTTTAAAATTAATTGTTGATAATCAGGAGTAGGGATGGGCGATATCGTGATCCGGGTATCAAAGTTTGATAAGAAAAAAATATCGATAATTATTAATATATCAAATATCGATAATTATCAAAGTATCAAACATTGATAATTACCAAAATATCAAATATCAATAAATGTCAAAGTATCAAAAATTGATAATTATCAAAATATCAAATATCAACAAATATCAAAGTATCAAAAATTGATAATTATAAAAATATCAATATGAAAATGAGGATATCAAGTGATAATATGAAAAAATATATCATCTATGTTCAATCTAGACTTACCTGATAAGTAAAACTTACTTCTTTGGCGGTCTTTGGTCTTTATCTTTTGTTTAATGATATTTTAATGTCATGATAACCATTGTCTATACTTTGATATATGTTAACATTTATCGATATTTGATATTTTGATAATTATTGACATTTGATATTTTGATATTTATCGATATTTGATATTTTGATATGTTTTAAAAACGATATCATTAGTTGATATATCGATATATTGAAAAATTTATTGATATATCAATAGTTTTGCCCATCTCTAATCAGAAGTTTTGCTCATATGTATATGCCGTTCACGTTTTAAATTCCGTGGAATAACTTTTTGAGGCAAAAATAAAGTGAAAAGCTGGGGGGCTATGGCTACGGGTGATGGCACCTGCAAAATTTTTGGGGCGAAACTATCAGCCGTATCCTCCCAACGCTCCAGCTTGTCAATTTATTTTTGCTTCAAAAAGTCATTCTACTGAAAATAAGAAGTGAACGGGATATACATACTTCAATCAGTCACAGGTAAGTATATCCCGTTCACTTTTTGTTTTCAGTAGAATGACTTTTTGAAGCAAAAATTGAGTGACAAGCTGGATAGCTGGGAAATAACCGCTGATAGTTTCTCTACAAAACTTTGCAGGCGCCATCAGCCGTGGCCTCCCAGCTTGTCATTTTATTTTTGCTCCAAGTCATTCTACTGGAAATAGAAAGTGTATGGGATATACCTATCTATCAAGATATTTGATAAAAAAAACCAACAAAGGGTTGACATACAGATATAGGTGTTCCAAAACTCCAATAAAATCACGCACCTGCCAGTCAAGGTCATTTTAGACATGAGATGTTTCGTTTCTGACTGATGATAACACTGCCCAAAGAAGGAAAAAGAAGCAACAATAACCCATTTTGTAGGTGTTTCCGTGTTGACCGTGTTTCTAATTTCATTCAATGTGTTTTATGCGGTGCAAAACCAAGTATAGAGATGGTTCAAATGTGTTTTCATCTTTTCAATAACAACCTGTCACAGTGCTGGCTGAGAGCACGCCACATGCGGTGGTGGTTAGGCCTACGTATATATTTAAATTAACTTCTACACTCATACAAAATGCCGTCCGTTGAAAACAGCTTCAGTGGCTGCAGTGCTTTCCCCGCATGATAAATGAGTGATTTTAAAATAACTGCTGCTCTTCTTCACCGGCAAAATTTCACCACGTTGTCAGAACGAAACTTCATAAGCGTCAAAACAGCAAAAAATGACTTTGAAGTTTTCTAACACCTAGAATAGGGTATGTGACTGTGTCAGATTTTAATGGTTTTATGTCTTTGTTATAAGCAAGTGAAAATTGAAATGTAGCTTGTGCAACATTTCTCGATGATACATTGATTAATTGATGAGAAAAGTGAAATTAAAAATTAAATTATTTTAAATCAATGTCACGTGACCTAAAACGCGCCACGATTGGGTGTGACGTCAATCTTCATATCTGTCATTTCTCATCTGTCACCGGAGATGTCACGTAGCCCGTAGCGTGTGACGAAGCGTGTCGGTGTTTTCAATTACACCTGAAAAGAAAATGTGATCCAGGTTTCTCGAGAGCGAATAGCAGTACGCTGCCTCAAATGGACGCTGTAATGGTTGGGCAGTTTTTTTCTCGTCATAATAAAACTGTAGGCACATTCACTAAAATACGGTAGTCTAAAGTCTGACCACTAACTTCACTTTTAATAACATAACCTCAAATCTCAAATTGTGTTTTAGTATCATTTATTGATTATATAACACATATGATACTTGATATAATTAAAGGTACCTACCTACCAAGCTCATATACCTACATCAAAATGGTTTTCACAAAAATAGATGGACGACTCCGAAGATAATCCATTTGGTTGGATCCCTTCTGGCAAGTTTCAGCCACTTCCTTCTCATGTGTTCTTTTTTGGGTACCACAATGAAAAGTTAATGTGGGGAACTTCTTCCCGTGTTTTTGCAAAGAGGCACCACACACCAGTGATATGATTTTCCACTCATTGTTCTAGAAACAGAACAGCGTCCTTGCGAACATGTGATGGTTTGTTTACATTCGCGAATGACACTTGACAGTTTATGAACTGTGACGTCACAATGGCCGTTGACTTTCATAAAGCGTTTGGGCGCCAAATATTTTAGCGAAATAAAGAAGATTTTTTTTACGTAAAATAAACATGCTTTGAACCAAATAAATACTACTTTCAGTGGAAACCAAGCAATTAGAAATTATTTAGACCAAAATTGAAAAACCGTCACATACCCTATTGGAAAGGTCGATTGACAACAATGGGATGTATTCACGCAAGCTCATTGCAGAGGGCGCAACATGGGCTGGGGACACCGCTGTTCAGTTACCTTTAGGAACCACGTCAGGCGTCAAGCTGTTGTCATTCTAATCAGCGTATCTTAAAACCCAATGTCAGTGTCACTTCAAAACTCCAATGCATCATGACACTTGACTCTCTTCGTAAATTTTCGTTGTTTACGTTGACGTTAATCTAGACCAAATCCCAAAAGGTTCCTACCTACCCCAGCGCACTCTGGCGGGAGCGAAATTGTCCATAGTTCCCATTCTCCAATCACTATTACTCAATTCCTAGATAATATATCGTCGCAGTCCTCACGTAGGCACAGGCATCTGGCATATCTTATACATATTTGGTATTTTTTGCATGTCCTCTTTCAAAAACGCCTGTTATGTGAGATCGACGACGATATAAGCACAGGACATGAGTACTATCCATTCCAAGCTTAAAAAAAAACAGTTGCCTATGATATTTTTCAAGTCGGACAATCCGATTAGTTGATGGATTTAAAAAGACAGTATGATTTCAAGCAAAATTGTCGAAGTGTTGTTTGCTATGCTGGATTGCCGTTTTAATTCAATTGTAAGGTCATATTTTGACACTGACACATTATTTTTGTTCTTTTTTGTATTGAAAACACCGTTAGGCACATTACTTTGATAGTGAAAAGTGTTGGAAGGCGCAACAGTGAAAATGTAGTTTTAAAATGACCAAGAAGGACCCATTTCTTGCGTCGGAGTGTGATTTCGTCGCAAGTGATCTTGTGACCTGAGCGCGCCTAGAGTAAATTAACTAACTAATTAAATTAATAACTAACTAAAAGTTAGCGGCTCAGGTCAGTGAGCGAACCGGCAACCTGCCGGCGGCGCAGTCCTCATAATTATAATTTGACAACACAGTGTACTTCAGGTTGGTTCAGGTGAAGGTTTTATGTCATAAGGACACACATTTTAATAGCTGTATTACACTACACAATTTCTTGTATAATTTTCGGATCAATCTCAGTCAAACGATCAAGTTCATTGTTTTTGGACACTATTTTGGCAGATTGTTCCAAAAATGAAATTGTGTAGTGTAATACACTAATACAGCTTCAACGTAACCTCCCTCCTATCAGAATGACATTGAATATAAAAAATCAGGGATACCAACAAAGCTCAAATATTCATGGCAAGCTGTGGTTTTTTAAGCTTGGAATGGATTACAGATTACAGATAGGCAACTGCAGAGTGATGGCAATTTGTGGGGCATCCATGTTGAAAAACACAATGCATGATACTTGCTAAAAAATATGCTGTACAAAATATTGAAAACGTGTCTTTTTAATTCAATTTTGTAGACAGATTGGAGTGAACTAGGGAGTGAGCATATTTTTAATCCTTGTGAAATTCTAGTTGAGGCAGGTACAGTCAAGAGCATGGAATTTCGTACATTTTTTTTTTGATCCATAAAAAGGTCTTGCTTCATTGTAATTATGACCTGGTAAAATAGAGGCTCAATAGCCTGCTTCATGATGGATAAACTATGTATTTGTAAGGACTCCTTCATCACTGTTCACTTTTTTTAGAATGACAAAAACTTTTGATCCATAAAATGTTGTCTTTGAGTGTACCTACCTTTTTTTAATTTACTGATGTTAAGGTCATCAATAATAACAAATAGGTACCGAAATAATTGTATAAATCGGAGAATTAATACCTTTCTAAAGATCTTTCATTAAGAGCTGACCGGATCCAAGCTCTGCTTCGTCCAATATCTGTCTTGATATGTTTTAGTACAACATAACGTTCCTGCTCGTGCTTTGTTAAATGGCTTTTAACAAACGACCAAAATGCTATAAAACACCGTTCTTGAAAACGAACACCAACAAATTATATCAATTCACTTACAAGGTGCTTCATTCCCAATGTTCAAACTACTGGCCACAATACCAGACACTTGCTTCAAAGTTGATGACAACTGTGAAGATTCCGTAGACTTCAGTACCTTGATGCCGTGCAACAAAACCGCCTCCAAAGTCAAACACAACGCGATCACGCAACCATCAAATTCTGTTGCTAGCTCTGTTTTACCTCCATATCTCTTCTGGCACTCTTGAACACACTCCAACAGTTGTTTCAATATTTTGTCTGAGCTTTCTGGCTTCTTTTGTTGTGGCAATGAAGTCGATATTACTGTAGACATTAGTTTCAGGGACTGCAGAGGAATGGAACGCATTATGTATTTTGCTATTTGGTACGTAACAATACATAAAAAAACGTACTTACCATAATTTGCAGGAGGGCAAATAACCTTGGTGGAATCTCACGTCATAATTGTTGTGATATTCTTCCATCAACAGGGATGATAAGAGAGGATGGTGGTGTGTTATCGGGCGAAATGTGATATCTTCGGAACTCTGTTTATAACGCATATAAAAACGCTTCCTAATATTTTGTTGGAACAAATTATGACAAACGCCAGTAATCAGCTGTGTGATGACTGTGATGTCAGTCAAAATCCGTTGATAAATGTCAATTTCAGCTTTGATTTGCCTCCGCCTCCGACGCCAGAAAGAAATAGGGGACAGGGCCGGCTTGAGGACGGCATTTCCTAGCATAAAAAATGGCTGAAACAGACTGCGGATTAGCCGCAAAGCGAAAGAGAAAGAGATAGATTCTTGTGGCGTGAGTTTCTGCCAAATCTGAGCAGTTAAAAATGTAACAAAAAAATAAGTTACTCAAATCTGGGCTGGCAAGAGAGACTTGGAAAAAAAAATTGAAAAAAAATTCGAGTTTTTCGAATTTTTAAATTTTGAAGTACTTATTAGTTTTCATTCTAGATTTTAGATTACTCTTCTTTTTTTCAAGTCTCTTACTCCACTGGTTCTCATGAAACTCACGTTTAAAGAAAAACACTAGGAAATAAGGAAATGCCGTCCTTAACGACTTGAGATTAACGACATTCGTACCATTGCGATCAAAATAAAGTGGACGACAGTTGATAGATTTTTCGGGATTCTGGCATTTCTGACTCAGATTCTGGCCTAAACGTCGCATGACAGCAAGCCAACTCGTCGTCGTCCACTCTATAATGTCCACAACCGAGGTGTTGCAAGATTAGCGGACAGATTTTTTGGGATTCTGGCCTGAACGTCGCATGACAGCAAGCCAACTCGTCGTCGTCCACTTTATAATGTCCACAACCGAGGTGTCGCAAGATTAGTGGAAATAAATAGTAGTTTTCATCAGGTCTAGAACGCATGCTCACGTTCCTTGCCGGTCGGCAAAAATTCGGCGTTCGCGTGCTTGCCAGACTCTCGCAGCTCTGTAATCACTCTCCCCACTCAATACCTCTGGTGCTAGCCGACCCAAACTGTCAAATCTTGCGCATGCCCACCGAAACACAAAATTGTCATGAAAACTACTATTTAAGACGGTTTGGGGCTCTAGAAGCGATGTTGGCCATATTTAGTAGCATTGGGTGCTTTCCACCTAGCCCCAAGTTTGGTACACCTGCCATTTACGCATTTGCGGGTGCCAAACGGTGCTTTCCATCGTTTTTCCATCTACGTGTTCCTACTGGGTTCTGTGCCGTTCATTGGATGACCTAAAATTTTGTGCCAAACTATGGAACATGATTGTGTCGTCTGGTGGTACATATTTGTACCGTCTAGGTGGAAAGCACCCATTAGTAGCTAACGTTCCGTTCAAGAGCGCGATTTTATACTTGCCTACCGACACTTGTCGGTATCGGCCGACGGCTTTAACGACACTTGTCGGTATAGGAGCGATTCTGTACTTGCAAATCGTCGCTCTAGACGTGAGAGCTCGTATGTGCGGAATTGTCAATTTTACAGGAGCAACAAAAAACTGTTTAAAAAATTCTCAAACGTCAAGTCCTATACTTCTTTCGATAGATATATTTCAAAGAGTGATCCAGCTTATCATTGTAAAACAGTTTCTTGGTGATCTAATTGGAAAAACCCTTCAACTGTACTTACGTGTTCTCACGCAGTATTGCGCAGGAGGTTATTGCGCAGAAAAGGGGAGTCATTCCCAAGACTGTACCTTCACATTTGTTTTACGATTACCCGCTAAATTCCAATTGCACAACTGAGAGGTCTCACTAGATCTATGGAGCTTCTTTTTCTGGGACATTTGGTACCAAAATCTATTTTTTGATGAAAAAGTCAGTTACGAGGTCTCACGTCTAGAGCGACGAAATGTGACAGATGCGACCGATAGTTGTCGTTCCGGACCGACAGTTGTCGCTCAGCCCACCGACGGGTCGTGAGGCCATCGGTCGACGAAAAAGCTGTCGTTACGCAAGCGCATTATAAGTTTTTAGACGAGTTTTTAGACTGTTTATTGTTTCATATTTGCGATTTGTAGGTTACAAGGGAAGTGTTCGTATCATGCACAGAATACGCATACGTAAGTTACTGAGTCCATCGTGAGAGAACGTCAAATTTTGCATGCAAGACCAAGAAAAATTACTGCGCAAAAACAGTTGAAAAATTGAGAAAAAAGTTTCATCGATTTGGGTATTATAGCTATATCATTTCATTTGTCTTTTCCTCGATGTCTCTTCAACAAATTGCCAACAAATAATGAATCGCAAGATATGTACATACTAACATTATGAACTTGACCGGGGCGACGGCCTCGTGGCGCAGGCGGTCGAGTAGCTGCCTGCGACGCGGAAGTCCCGGGTTTGATTCCCGGTGAAAAGTCTGGGTGTTGTGTTGTCCGAAATTTGCACGGTAATTATTGACGACCACTACTTCTCGACTTCAGCCACCAACTTTTTACGGTAGGTAGACACCACCACAACATCACGTTCGTCGATCGTAGTTTTCTGGGGAAACCACTATTTCCACTGTAAAATGCTCCTTCTTTCCATTACTTATCCACCAATGTCCTACGACGTAAGTACAGGCAAGAAGGAAGCGTCCTACATAGCTGTTTAAGTGGTTGCCTAACCCTTAGAAAATGCTAGTCGAGGAGTAGTGGTCGTCAATAATTACCATTTGCACTTTTCTGAGTCTGTTTAATTGATTAATAAACGGGAAAACTCCTATGGCAAGAAAAAGCCGATAAGGAGAAAAACATTCATTTATTTATTTATTTATTTATTTATTTATTATGAACTTAACATATGCATCCGTCGTCTATCAGCCGTGCACCATGGTATGAATCAAGGCCGTGCAAAAGCTGGAAGTTGGTTAGACTGCAATTCTGATCAGGTTGAGTTTGAGAAAAAAAATCATCAGTGTGTTATTCTTTTCTCTCCATTTGTATCGGCACAAAGAAGTTCAAAATAAATTTGGCAACAAATAGGTACCGATAATCCTAGTATGATGCGAAAATTGCAAGCAATAATAGAGGTCACCACCCAATTTCATCGCCATCGCCACAATAATTTAGATAACATTTTCCAGAATTATATTCTGTTATCTCATCTAGATGAAAAAAGGTTATTTGTGCACAACACTGCTCTCCAATTTGCCTCTCTGAAGCTCGTGAAGAAATCTTATATTCTCATATCAGTCATATCCCTCTAGGTATGTATGAACACTCCAAACAACTGAAGCGATGACAGTGACAAGACATGAATGGTTGCATCCAGGTAATTGGCGAGTTTCAAGATCGAATACGCCATCTGACGGCCAACGTGTAAACGACGTTTGTGCACGGATCAACCGCAGATTTGTGTGGGCTCTTATGAGCGTTGCGGTGTCTGGTGACTTTAATTGATTCCATCTGACTTAACGCGGCGTTGATTTTTTCCAACAAGTACGTGAGCCACGCACGTTTCATTATCTTGAATATACTAGGTGTCGTCGGTTGCAAAAGCATTGCATTTTTAAATAAGAGTGGCACGTGTACGACGACTGGCAAGCAAAAGTGGCATCAGAATGGGAGGTGGTAAGATTTGTGATTTTGTCATAGTGACAAAAAGTGGCGGAGAATTTGTTGCGTTTCCGAGTGCGAGTCGCGCTGTGGAAACCGGAAAAAGGAAGAGTTACATTTTCACCGTTTCCCGTCGAAAGCGAAAGACGCAAGTTGGGTAGTCAAGATGACAAACAAACTTGGCACTGTGGAAAATATGACTACGAGAAAAGCCTGAGAAGTGTGCTGAAAATAGGAACTTTAAATGGCTGCATCGAAAAAGCACAGCTGCGATATGTTTGCATGTCCCGGACTGGCCTGCTTTGCAAGTGCATTTAAACGTTCCAATTTCACAAGAACTCTCGCAGGAACTTCTACTACTATTTCTTTTAATTACAATCTCAGTTGCCTCGTGAGGAGATTCATACAATGCGCTTGTTTGTAAACACAATCCAAATATGTCTATGTTTGAACTGAAGCTTGATTCGGTTCGCTTTCGACCATACAACACAAGAAATTGTGACTTCAGAATTTTCTCTCCCATCAGTATCCCATCACGATAGATCGAGAATCCGTTGAGGCTTGAGGCCATCCAGTGATTGAAAACCTTCATAACACTCAATTCGCTTCTGCCATTTTCGAGTTCTACCGCAATAGGTACTAATTAACCACGTTTCACGTCTGGAGGACATTAAAAACCGCTTACTACTGATAAGATTTTTGAACGCGCGGGCAACAATCCGTGCCCTATCCGACATGTTTGTTTACATGCGAAGCGCATCAGCAGCGCCACCATCGGTAATGTTACTCGCCAATAGGTTTGTTCCATCGGAAATCCCAAACTAGTCACCGACAGTTTGCAAACTGTAAACAATGCGCATGGCCCACTGCCCACTTCGGTCCAGTTTCCGTCTGGCTGCTGCTCGTTGATGGAACCATGATGGAACAGTGAACCGTCAATCATGGCTAATGGCTAGGTACCTTATTTTCTGTCGTTTAGCAGTTTGCAGCTGGAAATAAGCCGTATATTTTATAAATTAAATGAATGAATAATGAAACCACCAATCTAACCCATATTATTTGTAAACATTGACCAGAGAAGGCTCGATGCCAAATAAATATATTCCGCTGCGCAAGCCCGGACGATAAGTTTCTGTAAAATCCGCAAACTTTTCTGACCGTCCCGAAACTAGTTTGAGCCGATGCGATGGTGGAACAGCGGATCATCAGTCAGGGGATCGTCCGAGATTTTGATGGAACGCCAAAATCGTAATGCGCATGCCGCTGACGTCCGCGGACCGTCAGGGACTGTTGATGGAACAAACCTAAATAACGGGCGTTTTCACGCGACATTGCTCTGGAGCGACGTGGTCTCCGCGCGTCAGATTTTTCAATGCTATGCATTTGGTATCACTGATTTGACTTTTCAGGAAATTGTTAACGAGTACGTTGCCACATCACCGCATCACCGCATCAGTCTAGACATCTAACCTGAAAAATTCGTCATGTTACGACGGCATAAAAAATCTTGTGCAATGGCTAATACTCATTCGGATAAATTACAACACTCGCCTACGGCTCGTGTTCGTGAATATAACCGCATCAGCGTTTTAGCGAAACCTGTCATATGTCCAAAAATGACAGTAAATGTCAATCTAATGTCAACCGCCAATAACCAACCGGTTACAATAAAAAGTTACTCGCTCAAAAAAGACTGATGTCCTCGTAGCCGGCTAAAAGATTTGAGCGTCACAAATGATTCTAAGGTTCAGCACTCCCAGCAGTCTTACGAAACCGGGATAAGCTCGGTATAGCTATACCCGTTATAATCTCCTAGGTTACCTTTGTCCTCGCCTTTGTTAGCATGCCATTTATCACAGGTTTATACTCAAATAACGCTATTCCGATTTCGTTAGACTGGGCCTAAATATAGTTCAATACGGTCCTGTCGAGTATCGAAGGACGAGTCATAGTGTTCCTGCCACAGATGGCAGCACCATGCAGATCGCTGTACTGCTGTGAGTGGTGTGTGCCTGGCCGTGCGTGTGTTGTATGTGTGTGTGTGGTGTGATGTGCGCTGGTCGCTGGATCTCATAGCTCAGTTCAATCGCCGTCGGTTTTTGTTGTTTCGTTGATAAAATGGCTGACATTTCTGCGTAGGAAACGTCAGTACAAGACGGCAAAACACTATTCCTTTTTATACAAATGTATCATTTATAGTTGTAATTAGTTCGTTTATTTATTGTGCTGTGAATGATTTAAGTGCTCTAAGATGTCTGGAGAACGCGAAATACCGGCGGAAGACAGTATTAAAGTCGTGTGCAGGTTTCGACCCCTGAATGATTCAGAGGAAAAGGCTGGGTCGAAGTTTATTGTGAAATTCCCATCGGGCGGGGACGACAATTGCATTTCCATTGCGGTAAGTACACACGCCGTTTCTCGGCATTTCGTTACGTAATTTCACGGCGAGGGTGGCAGAAAGGCAGAATTTCTTCTTCGCGGTGGGCCAGCCACCCCTCCCGCAGTGTGTGTGTATTGTCAGTGGCACCATTTACGTCATTTATTTTCGCCTCACCACAGACACAGAAGTCTTCTTGGTCTCGCATCGTCGATTTTGTGTTAATTAGGGCTGAATGTTCCATTTTACACACCCGTAATCAGCGCTTTCAAATTCGGAGATATTTTTAAATTTATTACATTGCGTGTCACTTTCTTTTAATGAGCTCTTTTTACTGCCATAGCAATAGACATGCATTTGTTTGATGTCTGACATCAGGCTCCGATGATGTGTTTAGTGTTTGAGGATAATGAGACAAAATTGATTGTGGATTAATTTTCAACACAACGTATTCACGCTTGTATAAATGTTTCAGACTAGACCCTTTTTTAATTATCGTTGGTATGTATTATGCATAACATACCTACCTACCCGTTGTAAAAGTCAATACCTACTTATCACATCTAGAATTGAATGGAAGTAACCCACTTCAATTTGGGTTGGTTGAACCACGGAATGTTGAACCAAAAATCATACACCTACCCGACGCCTACTTGCTTCTTTACATTTTACCCAGTTCCAATTTCTTCAGCATCTGTAACAATTATCTTAGATCCATCATTCACAGTAGGATTAGTAGGTATCATGGTAGTATCAATAATAATTGCATTATCTTGGCTTCGTTATCAATTATGCATAAAGCACGAGCGCGGTCCAATTCCAATAGCTCAATACGCTTCCGTTTCTTGCAGAATCAATAGTATCCCTATTGTATGGTGCCCTTGACCATGAATTTCGCCGTTGCATTTTAGTCCGACTGGTCCAGATTCTGGATGCTTATAGGACAAGGTGAATCAAGCTCGCTTGTCTATTTTTACTCCGATTGTCACCTTCAAACAAATGCTCGTTGAAATGATTTTCTCCAATACTTTTCATCGAGCTTTTCATCGAGACCGAGATCGAGACCTTTCACTTATTGTTTCTAAGGCCCGTATTCTTAATGAATAGGTACTTGAGTAGGTAATGTATCGTGTATTTTTCGATAACTGGAACCGCCCGAACCTGTAACTTCTCTGCGTATTTTAATTCATCATTTTGAAATTGTTCCAGAGTATTTTAGAACACTTTTTCTATCCTTCGTGGATATCATACAGTTGCTTGTAGTAACATCAACTTTTGATTTCTTTATGGAACACCCCTTGTATTTTTTTTTTAATTATTTGAATGCAGATTTTTGTTACGAGTACATACTAGAATGAGTGCTTTTCTCCTGATTTTTACATACATGTTAGTTTCAACCAATCAGGGCATCTAAAATGGGTCCCTGCTTGAAGTTATCGATAAAAAAGTGAAAAAATCGCTCTAGCAGGTGATAAAATCGCACTATTATACTACAGCGCCGGACTGGGATATTTTTCATGTCCTGGAACTAAATCGAGCCTGAAACGCCCCGATTTCAGCTGATTATGAATGGAAAACTAGCAGTATTGCCTGAAGAAATTATTTTTGTCAAATAAACTATGGTTTACCTCATTTGAGACACATTTCAGCTGTGTTGGACTTCCCTTAATTGGGCCCTGTGCACCATTCCACCGCGACCTCTCGGCCATCTGTCATATTGCAAGGTGACATTTTCTCTAATAAAATGTCACCTTTGTAAACTACACACAAAAACTACCTCTTCTACCAGTGAAGTGCCACTGCATTGTTATTATTCCTTGTACAGGTGATCCACCGAGATTGCCCCCCCCCCCCTATTAGAATTTTTCCCGTTGGAATAAATTAAATTTTCTTCAACCGCCCAACCCGTAGAATCCAAATTTTGACACAAATTTTTTTGTATCCTATAGTATCAGGGTGTTTTTAAAAAACTTCCAATTTTTTTCGCCACCTTGTATCTACATATTGGAAATGATGCGCCTTTTTCTTCTGAATCTAGATATGTAATTTGATATATGAATAATATCATATACAGAGTGTTCACTTTTATACTTCTCACCCCAGATTTGTCCTCGCTAAGTTTTTTCAAGAAAAACACCGAAACAGGTCGATTTTTATCGATGAGAATTCGGCAATACGTGTCCTAGATGTCCCCCTCAAAAATAATAAAAATCGACGTCTTTCGGCGTTTTTTTTTGAAAAAAAATTGGCGGGGGAAAGGGGAATGACAAATCTGGGGTGGGAAGTGTGAAAATGAACACCTGTATATGATCTTATTCAAAAATCAAATTTTATATCTGGACTCAAAAGAAAAAGCCGCATCATTTCGAATATTTAGGTACCAGATGTCAAAAAAATTTGGAAGTTTTTTTGAAACAGCCTGTATACTATGTTATAAATATATAAAAATTGGTGTCCACGTTTGAATTCTACGGGAAAAATGGTTGGGAAAAATTTCTTTCCGCACCAATTTATTCCAACGGGAAAAATTCTAACATGGGGGGGAGGAAACTCCGTGGATCACCTGTACCTCTAACCTACTACAGAACCAAATTACAACCAAAATAACATTAGCAACAATCTATACAGGGTGGTCCATCCTAGCGTAATTATCCCATAGCGCTCTTACCGTTCAAGATAGAGAAAAAGATGTAGGAGAGAAGTTATATGGTTTGATGGAACCTATAACCTAAAATTATTTTCAGCTATACAGGTGTCCCATTTTGACGGGATCAACGAAACGTCAATTTTTTTTAATGGAACAACTTATATTTTTTTTGCACTTTCATGTTCAACTTTTTCAACTGTATTATGCTTGTATTTTTGTTTTTCAATTGTGTGGCAGTGCTACCAACTAAAAATTAAAAACGGAAAAAAATCGCATTTTTACAGTTTTCTTGAAAAAATCGTAGCGGCCTTGCTATTCGAAACTAAGAAATGAAACTTGACATGGTGATAGTCAAGTCAAAGATCAATATCCCAATGTCAAAGAATTGCGATTTCTTGATACAGGGCGTTCACAAAAAAAAAACATCAAACTTCATAATTTTCAAAATATCTTGACTCATTTTTTTTCAAATGGCATGCCCCTAATTTTATAATGTTATCTGATAGCTTTTTTTATCCTCTTTCATTTTTACTAGAAGTACCCTACTCTTAAACTTCATTTTTCTCGAGATAATCGGAAATTTTCGCAAAATTTGCAATTTTTTTGTTTTTTTTCTCAAAAATTGAGTTGGCCGTGATGAATAACGGACAAGCCAAATAGTACGCAACTCTCAGTTAGTCAGTCTGAATATTGTCGAACAAAGAAAAATGACTTTACGCGAGAGGAAATGATTGATATGATTTTCTGGTAATAATCCAGATATCCAGGATCCCACTTTGTTTTCTTTTTGCGTTGAAGCCTTTTTTTTTGTTCGACAATATTCAGATTGACTAACTGACAGCTGCGTACTATTTGGCTTGTCTGTCATTCATCACGGCCAACTCAATTTTTGAAATCCCGAGTTCAAAGTTTACCGCAAGAAGTAAAGGTGCCATTCGAAAAATTGATTTTCAAACAATTGATTTCCAAAAATTTACCTTCGAATAACTGCTTTCGAATAATGTACCTAAATCCCCCAGAAATGGTCAGCTACAGAATTGGCCCTAATCTCGGCCCTAATGGCAGGCAAAAGATCCATTTTTATAATGAATTAATTGACGAATTGAGTGTTGAATGCGTTCGATTACTTACATTTGGCCATGACAATGCACAGTTGTGTAGATGAATCGGATAAGGTAATTGAAGTGTCTTTGTGAATGACACAAAGCCTTACGGGACCATAGGGCTCTTGCCTTTCATTATTGTCTCGCTATCTTTTATTGCCTCTTTGAGGTTGCTTTGACAAGGGTGCTCCTGGGTCAAGTACAGCTGATAGTATGTACAAGCCGAGATACGAGCAAATAATTTCCCTTAAAATTTCCACTGCGCTTTGTAGTTACGCATCAGGCATCGAAGAGAAATGAAGAAAAGCTTTCGCGTTTTTCCGGAAACTGAAATCGATGAATCTTGATAAAGGAAAGCGATAAATAATTTTCGTATCATGATTTCACAAACTACGATAGGTATACTTATCTACATACGTACTTAGCCGTCGTAAATTATTAAATAAAATTTCTATTCTAGGGTACAAAGTGTTGACCTAAAGCATTTTGCTGCCATTGGTTTTTGTTTTTAGAATAATTTTGATGCACAGATTATTCATGTTTAGTATTTTTGGTCATGAGCCAATGTCTAGTATTCCAAGCAATGACATCCTCATTCCTTGAAACCTTTTCACTTGGAACAATGTGGGACATTGCCTTCAACTTGCATGTTTAACTCGATTTTTACGACCGAGTTTGTAACACCGGTACCGAGTCGAACACCGTAATTGTAAGCTTGATTCTCTACCCCGAGGTCTAACCCTCTTACAATCAGTTCAGTTCACAATCATGTTCTTTAGATTTTCTTTTTTTCCAACTTGAAATCTGTATCTGTTATCTCGTTATCTCTGATTACAGGGATGTTCGTGAAAATATCCTCAGTTCGCTTTAGAAAAAAAATCTTTGTTTTACATTTACATCGTCTTTAGCATACAACAAAAGATTGTCTTGATTCGAATGTGAATCTACATATTATGATACCTAATGAACAGATAGTTTCTGAGTTACTCAATGCCAACCTTTTTTTTTTGTAAGATCCGAATTCAGAGCCTTCGGCCATCGTCTTTCGCGCTTCTCGGCCTTCGTAATTTACTCGCCAATTTATTATTTCTAAATTTTTTTCATATTTTTCAAGTTATGGACCAAGTGTAGGACCGAGTTTAGGACGATCTAGCTAAATAACGGCGGGTCGTGGAGGGAAGGGTCCACTGACACACCACACAGACATATCAGTCCCCAATTTTGATTGCTAAAATTTTGAAAACACTGTAATGTTTGTAATAATGATTGTTATTTCAGGGTAAAGTTTATTTGTTCGACAAGGTTTTCAAACCCAATGCCACGCAAGAAAAAGTCTACAATGAAGCCGCCAAAAGCATCGTGTCCGATGTTTTGGCCGGATACAATGGCACAATCTTTGCCTACGGACAAACCTCTTCGGGGAAAACTCACACCATGGAGGGTGTCATAGGTGATCCATCAAAGCAGGGTATCATTCCCCGCATCGTGAATGACATTTTCAATCACATTTACGCAATGGAAGAGAATTTGGAGTTCCACATCAAAGTGTCCTACTTTGAAATCTACATGGACAAAATCAGGGATTTGCTTGATGGTTTGTTTTATTTGTTCATACGTTTTATTAGGTTTCTTATGATGATAATATTAATTAATTATGATTGAATTGTAGTCTCGAAGGTGAATCTGAGCGTACACGAAGATAAAAACAGAGTTCCTTATGTGAAAGGTGCCACTGAACGGTTCGTTTCCAGCCCCGAAGAAGTTTTCGAATCTATAGAGGAGGGCAAATCGAACAGGCACATCGCTGTGACAAGTATGATAGATTTTTTTTGAGTAAGTGTGTGCGTGCTTTATTCAACAAATTCTTACAGACATGAACGAGCATTCGTCCAGATCTCATTCAGTATTTTTGATCAACGTCAAGCAGGAAAATTTGGAGAATCAGAAGAAGTTATCTGGAAAACTATACCTCGTCGATTTGGCCGGTTCGGAAAAAGTTTCGAAGACTGGAGCTGAAGGTAAGAGGTGTTTTGTTTTAAAGGAGTTTCAGCTGGCGAATTCTTCAAAATGAATCACTCTGTAGAAGTTCAGCGCACACCCAGTAGTTGATAGTTTTTACTTATTAGTCTATAACAAACAGCTCCCCAGAATCACGTTGAATAACGAAAATAGAAAAGAGTCAAGTCCCACCGTTCGACCTCCCTCTTTCTTTAAAAATAACGTCATTATTTTTTTAATATTTTTCTCATGTTCTTTGGTGGATTCCATAATAATATGTCGCTCTGGATTCGGAATGCGATATTTTTGAGACACCCTGTATAAACGGTTCACATACTTCCCTAATACCTCCTAATTTGAGGGTCGAAAAACGGACATCCTGTGGAGACAGGCTATTAAGAAAAGTTTAGTAAGTATGTAAGCCAGAAGTAGTGGAAATCCAATTAAGATTTTGTTCGCCTTAGAATAATGAGTCCCATGTGAAGTAAGCCCTGTTTCGGTTCAAATTTATTGACCCAAGTTTGGTGGAGGCCTCTCATTTGGAATATCCCTTTTAGCTTCCACGCAAACTTTATTATTTGGAGAACTGGCATTAGTCAATTTGAAATTCCATTCAATTTGATCAGCTCAAATTTAGGTCGAAATAACGCTAGAAGGGAGTATGGTGTGCAACGAAATGTGCGGTAGTAATAATGTCGCGATAAAAATGGAGTTGTTGAAAACTGCGCCAGAAAGGTGGTTGACTTAGCCTATATTCTGTTGTATGCTCGTATCGATCGGTATGGAAATAAGCGAACGTGACTATTACCTACCACACTACACTGTAATTTGGGTTAGCTTTGCAAGGTTTTTTTATCAGCACGATTTGGGCATTTGTATACATTGGCAATTCGCCCGCAGGTACCGTTCTGGACGAAGCCAAAAACATCAACAAATCCCTGTCGGCTCTCGGAAACGTGATAAGCGCTCTGGCCGACGGCAACAAGTCTCACATACCCTATCGTGACTCCAAGTTGACGCGTATCCTCCAAGAGTCGCTGGGAGGCAATGCTAGGACGACGATCGTCATCTGCTGTTCGCCAGCTAGCTTCAACGAATCTGAAACCAAGTCGACGCTCGATTTTGGTAAACGCGCCAAGACCGTCAAGAACGTTGTTTGCGTCAACGAGGAACTCACCGCCGAAGAATGGAAGCGACGCTACGAGAAGGAGAAGGAGAAAGTGGCGAGGCTCAAGGGCAAAGTGGAGAAGTTGGAGAGCGAACTGCAACGCTGGCGTGCTGGGGAAACGGTCAAGGTCGAAGAACAGGTCAACCTCAACGAGATCCAGGAAGCCGTCACGCCTGTGGCCGCCATGGAAGAGAGCATCGTGGAGAAGCCGTCTGGCCCGATGCCGGCCACTCCCGCTCTCATGATCGGCTCCACGCTCGACATGGAAGAAAGACAGAAACTGGAATTGGAACGCGAGCGACTTTACCAACAGTTGGACGAGAAGGACGAAGAGATCAACGAAACGAGTCAGTATGTCGAGAAACTGAAGGAGCAAATGTTGGAACAAGACGAGCTGATCGCCAGCACCAGACGCGACTACGAAGCGCTGCAGTCTGAAATGAACCGCATCCAGCAAGAGAACGAGAGCGCCAAAGAGGAAGTTAAAGAGGTGCTGCAGGCTCTGGAAGAACTGGCGGTGAATTACGATCAGAAATCGCAAGAGGTCGACGCGAAGAACAAAGAGATGGAGTCGCTCAGCGAGGAGCTGATGCAGAAACAAGCCAACTTGAACACGACGACCACCGAACTCCAACAGTTGCGCGACATGAGCAGCCACCAGAAGAAACGCATCGCCGAAATGCTGAGCAACTTGCTGAAAGAACTCGGCGAGATTGGTTCGACCCTCGGCGGCGACGGTTCCGAAATCAAGATTTCCAACGACGCCGCCAAGCTCGAAGAAGAATTCACCGTGGCGCGTCTGTACATTTCCAGAATGAAGAGCGAAGTTACCAACTTGACGCAGCGGTTGCACGAGATCGAAAACAAAGAACAAGACAGCAACAAAAAAGTTACGGATTACGAGCGAGAATTAGGCGAGTGCAGACTGCTCATTTCTCAGCACGAAGCCAGAATGAAGAGCTTGCAGGAATCAATGCGCGAAGCGGAAAACAAGAAGCGCATGCTGGAAGAAAGCGTCGATGCGCTCAGGGAAGAGTGCGCCAAGCTCAAAGCTGCGGAACAAGTAATATTTTCGCGGGATCGCATTTCATCAGAAACCAATTGTTGTTTTTTCCCCAGGTGTCTAGCGCCAGCGAGAGCGAAAAGAAAGAAGCCAACGAGCTGCGGGTCGCTCTCGAACAACAAATGGACCAACTGCGAGTTGCTCACCAAAAACAGGTTGCCGCCCTACGCGATGAAATTGCCGAAAAGCAACAGCTGATCAACGACATTAAGGAGTACGCATCTCAAAAATTGTTTCCTTCTTTCTGTAACTCAATTTTCTCTTTTCAATTTACAGCTCAAATCAGAAACTGTCGCTCGCCCAGCAGCAGCTCCAAACCGACTATGAGAAAGTCAAAACTGAAGAGGCCGAAAAATCCCATAAGCTTCAGGAGCTCATGTCAGTAGATGTTTTGAATTATAAAAAACGCTCTATCCCGTGTTCCAAATCCGATACCAACAAACCGCAAAACCTGAAACCCTGTCCTGTCAATCTAAAACGGTCGCAGTCGCCAACGTCTTGGGAAGAATTCATGCCTTTTAGAGACGAGTACGCGGTCAAAGATTCAGTGCCTGAAAGCAGTAATCCAAAGTTCGCCAAAGATGCGATAAATCAGTTGACGAAGTTGTCAAAAGTTCATTGTACGATGTCGATTTTTCACATTCACACATTTCACTTGCATCTGTTCATATCGTTGACGCTTTTACTCGTTACCCATAGGTGTCCGCAGTATTTGATTGTCATTTAAAAATTCATTTGAATAATGAGCGACTGATATTTAGTCACCACTTGAAACGAATCCAGTCAAATGTTTTCGAGTTTGTTTTTGTTCATTTATTTATTTATATTTCTTTACATCTGTGCACAGTATTTAGTTGTAATGCCTGTAGGATTGTTCAACGCCAGAACTACCAGTGAGTTGGAAACGTCCACAAGACGATTGTTGAGATATTTCTGATTTTTGTTTGTTGAATTTGCTCATCTAAAATTTGCAGAATTTGCATTTCTATCAAGAGCAAAGTACATGCGTCCTCAATCACGTGGTATTGTGGGGCTTCGCCTTACAGTTTATCTCATGGTATAGACTTGATGAACTAATCATATGTGAGAATTCAAAGTTCATGTTATTTACAATAGGACTAGAGAGTTGCATGATCAGTCTAACCAGAAAAGAAGGATGTATTTGCCTGACTCAATTCAGAAGTCTTTCAATGACCGTCAGCTGATTGCAGTTTTAGGCGTTGAATGTCCACGTTTTGTTCTTGCAGGATGTTACAAGTTTCAAGATGTAAAAGGCACTAATTTTTTAATTTGATCAAGACTTCTACTCCCCTCCCGATTTCAGTATTGAATTTTTTGTATTTTTATATTCTTTTACTTAATTTTTTAAAGTCTCGTAAAAGGTTCAGTCGTGATGCAAATGACGCTTCAAACGATACCTAAGTATTACATGGTATTACTTACTGAATATAAGTAGGTATAACAACGAGAATTCTTAATACTCATCATAATTTTTATTGCCACTGCAGTCCGTTGGAGACCTACAACATGAATTGTTCATGTTGTAAATGAACCTACTGCCTTATGTTGTGATGCCCTAACACACCTTGAAATACTAATAATATTCTGCTAATCTAGTCCATTCCTTTAACAGACAATTATTGATAATTGTCTTTCCTGTGATCATTTTATTTTATTTTTTTGGCATAGTTGAATCACACCACTGTTTGGTTGAGTTATATTTTAACAAATTTCACGTGTAACAGGTGAATTAATGGATGGAATTTTTTAATTTTCCGTTAGGATAAGCACGTTGCCTTTATTTTGGTTTCTTGACCTGTAAAACCCCGTAACGAAAAATCCAATTGGTAGTATAAAAAAATTGGCGCTGTTTACACTTTTGTTTTGCTTTATTTGTATGATTGTGCGAAGATTGTCTCAGCTTTGGCAATTAGTATAGACAATACCATATCCAAATCTAATAAGTGTTGCCAAGTTTCGACACTCTTTGCACATGCTCTCAGCAATAGTGTGCTCAAAAGTCAAAAGTTGCTGCAAAGTGGTCTTAAAGTCATTGATTAATTAATTGTAAATAAATAATAATGTAAATACCGGAAGTGTACATAATTGAAATGTTGCATATTTTGGACGCAAGTATTTTTTGAATTTCGTGTCGATGGAATAATAATAGTACCGTTGTTGACTAGTCTTAACAAGTTAGTGTTGTTGAAAGTTTAAACAAAAACATTGTTGATATGATAGTTGAAAAAAAGCAGTATTCGCGTGAATGCTAAAATGAAACCTAACCAAACACTGTCCGTGTGAGCGTAATTAGCTTTGATGCTGACACTGGGTGTATTCTACAGTACCACAAACGAACGACGAGAACAAGCTCGCAAAGATCTGAAGGGATTGGAAGACACTGTGTCTAAGGAACTGCAGACGTTACACAACTTGCGCAAACTCTTTGTTCAAGATTTACAGGTATTTGCAAAAAATGCCAACTTTGACAATTTCAAAAAACTTACTGGTTTTTATTGATCAGGCACGCATGAAGAAGAATATGTCCACCGAAGACAACGAAGAAGATGGCGGTTCGCTGGCTCAAAAACAGAAAATTTCATTCTTAGAGAATAACTTGGATCAGTTGACCAAAGTCCACAAACAGCTGGTCAGAGACAACGCTGATTTACGCTGTGAGTTGCCGAAGTTGGAGAAACGTCTCAGGGCCACCATGGAGCGGGTCAAGGCTTTGGAAACGGCACTCAAAGAAGCCAAAGAAGGTGCAATGCGCGACCGCAAGAGGTAATTTTTCAACACTATAATTTGAACTTCAGTAATAAACGAAGTCGGGGCAAGATCAAATAATACAGGTTTAGGCGCGTGTAATTCAAGATTGCTGTTACACTTACACAGGTTGAATGGGCAGCGTTTTGCTTTCCTTGAGCCCGTGGTACCGGGAAAGTTTTCACTTCAATTTTGACGTCATGAGGACCCAGCACAGGGCTGGGTTGTTGTGGATGTCTCTGGACTTGAAAACAGCTTGGCCAGTACCGGTAAAAGCACGGTGTAAAACAAAGTTCTCTTCTGACAATAATTTAAAATGGGAAAAGTAGTTTAAAATATTCAAAAATGCAGAATGACTTCTATGAGACGGTAACGAATTCTTGTATTTTATAGGTATCAGTATGAAGTGGATCGCATCAAAGAAGCAGTGCGGCAAAAGAATCTTGCCAGACGTGGTCCGGCCGCCACCATTGCCAAACCAATTCGTTCTGGTCAACACCACGTGATTGTCGGTAGCGGAGGTGCCATTCGCACCGGGCCCAACTCCCCCATGTCCAGAAACGACGATGTACCAAAACGCAAGTCTCTAATCATCGGCGAAAAAGATTGTAAGTATTTTGAGATGTTCCCGCACAACTCTGCCATAACAACTGTTTGTCTCTTACAGAAATCAACGCGTCTAACAGCTAAAGGGTGCTTGAACTAAATTATTGTAATAGAAAAGAGAACTACCAAAAAAATTGCTGACACATCTGTTATATCAACAATCTCTGGATAGTAGTTGTGCACATACCTTTGTGCACAGCGTTACTTACAATTCATGTGCTTACTTGCTTAGTTATATTATGATAGTATATAAGGTGCACTTATAATAAACATTTCAAATCGCAAAAAGTGTAACAATAATCATAGGCCGATTGTTCTTCAGAACTAAAAACTTGAGTTCTGAAGAGTGATTAGTTGTGTCAGTTTTGAAAAAGCTATGTCTGCAATATACCAAGTAAACACGAAACAAAACTTTTGGGCTATGGCTTCTATGGTCGTTTTTAAGATGTGTCCTATATCGTAATAGTATTAATTTTTTTGTAGTGCAGCATTCTTTGTTACGCCGATTTCGTATTGATGTAGTAAAGTACATTTACAGTAAGAAATTTCCGACTGTGCAATAGGATCTAAAAGCGACTTCTTGTGCAGGTGTACTTTACTGTGTAACTAGTAATTTTGTTTACAACACGACTCTTTCAATATTCCAGCGATTATTGAAATTAAGAGATTAGGCATTCGGTAGCACATTTTTAATTTTAGTATTTATAGTGAATTTTTGTAGTTAATTAATTTTAACAATTTGATTTTACACAGATTTTCGAAGTTAAACTGTACAGTTCTTGTGTAGTTGAATGAAAATTATATTTATTCTTCTGTTGATTTGTACATGATTTGTTTTTTTGTATAAATTTGTTTTGAAAAAAACTTAATTTAAGTTGAGAGAGCTCTTAGTATTTTTTTGTTAATCTTTATTTTCAAAGAAGTTTTGAAGAGTACTAACTTGACAAGTTGCAAGTTCTCTCAAGTAACTCTTCGTCACCATTGACTTCTTCCAGCAACCAAAATCGTGCTTGATATGCACCACCCCCACACACCCTACCACCTTTTATTTTGTGATAACTTAGTAAATATTTGCAATTTTTAATTTAAACCTTCCTTCCATTATAGTACTGAAATATTTGTGATTTGATAGCTGATTAATCTCTGCATATATTGTGCTTGAGTGACTCGTATTTCTGTGCACAATCATTGCATTTAGTTACTACATGTGAATCTTGCTAAAATTTGTTTTTTACTTGTTGCCTTTTTACACCTTTTTTATTCTGGCGAAACAAATTTGTACGTACCTAGTACCTACTTGTAATGACATATTTCATAGTGGACGCTTGAGTCAATAATGCAATTTATTTATTTAACTGATGGAAATTATATTCTAATAAACTAATACAAATCTACATTCGCTATTATTAGCCGAACCTGTGAGCTATCCGAGCTACACCCTACTTCTTTCCATTTTTGTGACGGTGTTTCAGATGTTATCTTTAATGCAAGGGTCGATAGAGAATCGTAAGGGACTCTCAAAAAATAGTTGAAATGCGCATTCATGAAGGAGGTGAAGCGCCTCAGAGTTGGAAAAAGCTGGTACGTTATGTAAGTGGTACGAAACTAGTTGCATTGTCTAGTTGGTAATCACGATGCGCGAGTAAGCACCCGCACAATTGGCGGAGGAGCCGTTCATCGAGAGCTTACCAGACTAGCGATACGAATGGATTTTTCTAAAGCTCTCGCGAATGGACTGCCGGCCAATGCTGGAACGACAATGGAAGCGAAAAGAAAAGACGTTTTCGAAAGAAGTTGGAATATCCTCGAATACAAGACAGTATTGTATAAGAGTGACCAGGGGAGGAGGCCACTCGACAACAAATCGATCGGGAGAGTGGGGACATCAGCGAAATACAGCGATATTTAAATGCGACGAATTGTTACTTGTAAATTAGTAGTACAGTGCCACCAAGTTTACATGAGCCGCGGAAAATATGTGAACCAACGCGAATTCTGGCCAGCTCAACTCAACGAAATATCAGATCACCCAAATTGTCAGAGCGATGGCAGCGTGTCAGGGCTCATGTAAGCTTTGTGGCACTCCAGGTAAGCACTGCATCAATAAATGGTGTGTTGAAACATTTGTCTCTCAATTATTACAGTATCCACACAAAACTTTAACTGTATTTTTATAGCTCAAGAGCCGAAACGCAGCTTTCTGACTTTCCATTCGTGGGTCCGGGAAAATAAAATGTAATTATACCATACGTTAAAAATCTATTTTTGCCAAACAAAAAAATTACAGCTTGTATGTCATCAAATTAAAACTGTGAAGAAGCATTATTACAATCATAGTTAGTAACTTAATTATTACGAATACCCAGAGCCTGTTCCAGTTCAGCCCGCTTCTGTTGCACCTTGGTGTAGAAATACCGGCAGACGGCTTCTTGCGCCCAGGGTTGGTAGAAGAAATCGGAACGTCTCTCCTCCTCTGGATTGCCGACGACGTCGGTCATGCATTTCAAATCTCTAGTCTGAGACACGATCCACTTGTATATGAACTGCTGGGGATCCTTAGCGAAGCTTAGGAAAAACTCTCTGTTCGTCTTTAGTTGATTTATCGTGTCCACGGTTTCGTGAATCTTCGAATCGAGGCCCTGTATCTCCTGCTGGCTGGCCGTGCTGAGTAAAAAGTTGTTCATTTGAGTTTTCAGAGTGTCATCAACTTCCACGTCGATGTCGTAACAGGCGGTCTGTTTACTTTCCGCGCCGCCTTCTACGGAAATGACGTGGTTGATAACGATCGGATCCGGCGGGTGCAGGAGCGGATTCAGTCGCTGCGGAATTTCGGCAAACTTCATCCGAGCACACCCGAAGATTTGCTCCAAGTACTTGTCGCACACGATGTACTCCCTTTCGTGCGCATCTTGCAGGCGGTGGGTCTTGATGTACTGCCACAGAGCCGATATGATGACTGGACGGGTTTGGGTGTGAACGCCCAAGAGTCTAGCCAAACGCGGATCCAGCTTGAACTGCAAAGGCTGATAATCGAGCAAGAGTAGAATAGTGCAGCGTACGTTCTTGTCGCCGGGCCTTTTTACCTGGAAGTTGAAAACTCAATAGTTGACCATTTTTTTTACTGCGCAAGACGTTTCGGAAATTACCTGGAAACCGTCAGTTTCTTGGGTGGTCAAAGTACGGTGCCATTCTACCAAGTGGTTATCGGGACCGTATAGTTCTTTGTCAAGTTCAATTACCAATGATTTGAAGAAAGATGAGAACTTGCGTTTAACCTTATTTGGGTCGCTCTTTGAATCATCCAGCAATCGTCCCTCGACTCTTAGTTCCCAGGATGCGACGGATCTGGAAATTAAGTTAAATTGTTATTTTCCTTTCCAATACAGCTTCATTGAGGAATAAGTTTAGTGGAAATCTAAACCAGACATAAATTTACAAAGCCCATGGTAGTGAAACGAAGCTGGATGTTCACGATATCCTCTAAATTTGAATGTACTTTTTTTATAACGCTACCTCTACGATGGAAAACAATAGTTTCAACTTGGCTGAAATTAGTGCCACGTTATTCTTGCAAACATGGCTGCTGCAATTCTCGAATATACCATATACCATTTTCACTGACGTCACGTAGCTCCGCTTTTAACAGCTAATCGGGGGCAACGTGTGCCAGTCTCAGTCGGTGTGTAAAAGTCACTGGTAAGCAACAGATCTTTCCAATTTCACGTGAGCTGTTGGGGTTCGGCAATGATTACCATACATTTCCGGTTGGCGCGGATTCAAACGGCTGTCAAATTGTCAACTCAACAGTGATTTCACCGGGTGTTTTCGTTTTTCGCTCCTAACTGCAGTGCTTCAATTTGTTCTGTGTTCGTGTTGTAAAGTCCTTGTATTTGTGTATTTTCGATTTCGGCTATGAGGACGTGCCGTCCCATTCGGGATAGATTAGGAATTGAGGATTCGGTATGAACAGGGCACAAGTAAACAGCCCTGGAAGATGTTACAGAGCACTCCACATGATTCACACACTGGCACTCGGAAATCGGAAATGAGCCGCCTCCATTGACGGACCCTAACATGTAAAACTGGAAAGGTCTATTGACTGTGTGAAGTATCTGTATTGCCCTTATACGACCTTACTGCCCTTTTAGAATATGCAAACTATGGCACTGCATGCGTTCAACGATTATGCTAGAAGCTTCGGCGTGATCAGTTCATTATTTATTATTAGACATAAAATCCCCATAAAATCATCAAACGATGAGCTTGAAACTATAGGTATAAACGATTTCGTTATAACTTTTGAAAAATGTTCATTAACATGACCTGCATTCATGTCCGGTACCAGTTTTTATAACCAGTTTAATTTTTGACTCTGAGCCTTCAAACAACAAACACCCTGTATTACACATTATTCTGAACAGCATATCGTTGTTTGCTTTACCCTAGAATAACAATTTTTGTTTGCAATTATTACGACGTGGCGTCGTTTATGACCTCTTTTTTTCTTTTGCTTTCTGGGTGGCTTTTTTCGCATAAGCTCAGCCATTACAAGAAATACGCTAACACTGGCAAAGTACCTGAGTCTTTTGGAGTTGTTGAAGAAAAAACGTACTATACTTTGAGCGCCACAACGTGGGGTCAAAAATTACGACTCAAGTCTTACCAAAGATGTTGATGTTTCAGGATAGTACCGCCAGGAGCAAAATACTGCATAGATACATCAAAATTTTTGTCATTAGAAAAAAAGCGACAAGGTCTTGCTTCGTTGCAGTTATGGCCTAATAGAATAAAAGACTTGGCTCCTGACTTCATGGTTAATGTACTACGTAAGGGCTCCTTCATGTCTGTCACATTTTTTGAAGTTACAAAAATTTTGATGTACGTATGCAATACAGTGCTCCTGACAGTACAAACTAAATGAGGTCTTATACAAAATTACAAAATACGATTATATTGTCCTAGGTCGATACCTGACTGAATAATATCAATTACTGTTCAGTTGCAAAAATATTTAAAAAATCTTTGGCATCAAGAAAGGAAATAGAAATTCAGTTCATCACAGTCCATATGTTGAAATCGAGTGAATCAGCGCGTCAAAAGCCGTACCAGGTTGCCACGTGAACGTCAGGGAACAGTCAACGTGACTCACCTCGGGTTCCACCAAAATTTTAAGAGCAGATTAAATCTATCACGCTGATAGTTGCTATGCACCAGCCAATAGGAAGGCCAGTTGCTTAGTTACTATCAGAGTGATAAAGTTATCACGCTGATAAAAGTTTTGTGGAACCCGAGGTCAGTCAACATCAATATTTGCTGTTTGGTGCCCTGTGGTGGAACCACGAGCACTTGACAGTTGTCGATCTCGACAATTTTCCTTTTTCTAAAGGGTGAAGGGTGTAGAGGGAAAAGGGGAAATCAGGGTGAATGGTGTAGAGAGGAAAGGGGAAATTGTCGAGACCGACAACTGTCGAGTGCTCGTGGTTCCACTACTGGTTTGGTGTTCTAAACGATGCTGCCGCATAAATAATCAGGTTTGAGCAGGATGAATCTCCGGATCAAGTACATAAGTGGTCCGGTCATAAGTACTAGCGAGCGCATAGAAAAAAGCCACCTGCCCCAGCGGGATTTAAACTCCGTAGCTCTGAGTTTGAAGCCGAAAACGGAGACAACCGAGCTACCGCTGGGATAAAAAATATTTTTATTGACAATGAACAGTAGATACTTCGGTGGTTTATGATATAAAATATGGAATAAAGAACCATTCCTTATGATTATGAATAAGATAATAGAACATAATAAATAATTCTGGAAATATTACTGGGTATTATGGTTGCTGATGAAAAGAGAATAGACTTTTTTTTTTTTCTTTTTGATAAATATCTAAGCATGAATTAACACTTACCCTTCTTGACCTGGGCCATCTGGACCATCAGCACATGGCTCCTTAGCTGGATAAAACGTGTTTGAAATAAAAATCCTCAACTTTCTTTTCTGCTTCATGGGTCGCTTCAAAGCTTCCTGTATATCTAGCCGTTTTCTCATAATGGTCGAATCAAGTTTGCGTTCGAACGCCAACAAATCCATGTATGCCTGACTTTCCGGCACCAGATCTCTCACCTTTTGGGGTAGAATTTTATCAGACAACTTCTTCTTCTTCTTGCTAGTTCCATGGGGGTAGTCCCTACAAAACAAGACGTTGTTTATTTTGAAGAAATGAGAAACATTCCAAATTTTGGACTAACGTTTTCGGTTGCATTCCTCCTCTAGCATCGGCAGGTCTTTTGACACCCGACTGAGGTGGCATAGGACCTCCTCGCATAGGCGAATATGGTGCTTGAGGGGGTCTCTGCATCATCGAGCCTCCACTCGCCCCCATATTGGGCGGCGGTGTATTATAACCGGTGCGTTGCTGTAACAGAAATAATTAGCGGGTTTTGCGTGAAGCAAGCGGCAGTACTTTACCGGAAAACTCTGTCCTGTGTATTGTCGCATTCCGGGATTTTGAGATGGCGGGTAACGCTGTGGAGGTCCTGGAGGCGGCCCTTGGTTGGGAACTGGTCCCGTGAACCTTTGAGCCATGTTTTCGGAAATTATAAAACTCCTTTTTGTAATTCGTAAACAGAAATTGGAGAAGCGTCAATGACGACAACGTTTGACGTTTACTGATTGACAGATGACCCAAATGACAGCTGAGCGCTGACGTTTACGACAGCAGCGACCTCTACCACAACAGCGCAGTTGAATTCCACTAGATCGCATTGTTAAATAAATGGAAATGTCATTAGAAATGTCATTAAAATTACACTTCGCATTGTGTTTCAATAAAAATAAGAATTAAAAGACGTTTTAAAATAAGTGGCAGTTATGTAGAAGTTGTACGTCTGGATTGTATATCCTAAAGTGGTTGTGATGGTGAAGAGAGGTAAAATTTAAAACCAAGGGCAAGGCATGATTCCTAGCCAATTCATGAGACAACGTAAGTTTTCAACACTTCAGCTTTGTTCCTGTGATTGTATAGTTACGTCTTGTATTTACATTTCAGGTACAAAATGGGTTGTGTAAGTAGTAAACATGACATCAATGATCAACACCCGAATATCTTCCAAGTAACAAATGTAAACGAACAAGGTGAACTGATGAGTCCAGGCCAGCTGGAAATTACAGAAACTGAACTAGTCCTATACCAAAAAGGAAAACCGCCGGTTATATGGCCGTTGAAAGCTTTGCGAAAGTACGGCTTTGATGCTGGAATATTCAGCTTTGAAAGCGGAAGGCGTTGTCCGACAGGCGAAGGAATTTACGCCTTCCGTTGCCGGAAATCAGAGCAACTCTTCAACATCGTCCAGCATAACATCGCGCGCAACTCCACCAATGAAGAAAATACTAACAATCCCATCGGAGTACTTAGTCAAAGCTCTGATTTTCCAGTACCTACAAGAAGTACAGGTCCGCCGGTTCAGAGACGCGTCCAGTCACAACAACCCGACGGGTATCTTAATCCAGTTCCTGCTGCAGATTCCACTAATCCAAGACCGCATCCTAGCTTGAGCCGCCCCGGTTCATTAACCAGCAACGGCGGGCCCCTCAGTCCTACGGGGACGTTTGCTCCAGTCATAACCGAAATCCCTACCGAACACAATAACAACAAACGAGGCAGCTTGGTGCCGGAACACAACTATACAAATTCCGGTGTCCTTGATCTTGAAAATCCACCACCGGTCCAGGCGAACTATGTCAATCTTGGACTGAATTCACCTCCTCCGGCTGGAGCCGTAGCTCCGTTGGCCGCAACTGAATACATGAACATAGGCGACAGCCCTAGTCATCTCTATATGAACGTAGAAACCAAAAATGCAACCAAAGAATCAGCAGCAGATGCTGAAGAAGATTTTAAGCACTGTTATGCCAATGTAGATGCCAAAGATATGGAAGGTATGAGACAAGTCGACGGTGTTCCCCTCCTCATCAACAACAGCGGCAGCGTTCCTCAGACACCCACCGCTCTTTACTTGACAGTTCACGAAGTTAACTACGCCGAACTGGATTTGGATCCCAGCAAAGTCCCTTCCCTCTCCCAAGTCACGCCAGACAGTCCCAGCAACAAAGCCAAAAGCTACGCCACAATTGATTTTGAAAGGACAAACGCCCTTTCGCAATCTATAAATCCCCGGATGGAGATTGAAGATGGCAGCAGAAAAACTAGACATAATTCTACTATAAGTGATGTAACTGTTAGGCAGAGCAGCTCATTAAGTGACTAAAACATCGAAAAAATGTAACACAATTTTGTGATTATTATTTTTATTATCATTTATCATCAAGGTGACTCAGACTAGTGTTGATTTTTGTATTCACCATTATTTATATAAATGAAAAAGGAAGGTGTGTAATGTTTATAAGTGATTGAGTTCTCATTTTAGTTTCGGAGTAAATATTTTTTAAATGATCGTTTTCAACGACATTATTTTCGTACGTGTATGTAAGTATTTAAAGTTATGTACAGAAGAACGTATTTTATTAAGGATCGTTATTTTAACCTACAAGACACTGCTGTAAGACACAAAACGATGAGGTACCGTCCTTGTAAATTACTGAAGTAATAGTGTTATTTCAGATGGATAAAGACTATTTGTTACCAACCATACATTACATTATATTTATTATGTGATATTGTCTAAATTTTCAATATAATAGAAATAGATATTGTTTTTTTTTTTGGTTGCTGTTGCTTCCATGATACATCCTTTGGTTTCTCCTCGAAGGAGAAACTTGTTCAGTGAATCTGTTATGAGACCACAACACTACTCCTATGCTATGTTAGTGTTTTGCAAAGAACAGTGCTTTGTTTCCATCCGTTCAAAGAATGTGTGCCAGCAGGCGAGGTGCCAGGGGTTTTAAACTTTATCTCGCGTTGCAAGAATTTTCTAGAGCTGTTGATCGAAAATTTCCACTCTCCAGTATTTGAATAGGTAGGTACCTAATATTATCCTTTTGCATTAAATGCCCATGTTGCATTTTCATGAAAGTGCTAAGAGCCATCAATTGTACAGGGTGATTCACTCTCCACGGATTTTGTGTTTTATTCAAAAGCTTTCATCAGAGACAAGCCAAATTTCCAGGATAATAATATACTCTCATAATCAAGCTCGTTTAGAAAATGGGATCGTTGGAAATATTTTCCATACACCTTCTCTCGCACCTTCTATTTTCAGTAGATTGACTTTTTGCAGCAAAAATAAAGTGACAAGCTGGGACGCTGGGAGAATACGGCCGATGGCCGCTGATGGGATGAGAATTTTTGTACGACACATCCCTTCGGGTAAAACTCGAAATCCGTTGCTCCAAATTCAAAAATCTCCCCTCCCCTTCCAAAACTAATCCAATCTCGCCTCCAACTATGACACGTAGCAATTCTGCACCTATAATAAACATTTAGAAATATGAAAGTTTTATTTTGATTATTATATCACCGCCGAAGACGGAGACCGTGTCGCATTTGAAAATTTGCCACTACACGACACCCAATGCAATATACTTTCGATATCAGTTGGAGATTCCTAAAAAAAGTCGATGCCCGAGCGGAAAAGAACGTCTGAGTAGAGTCTTCAATGGCGGGTAATTCTGGTCTAAACCCGGATATAAACGGCCGTCTCGAAACTCGGGTATAGTACCTAGTCCAGTGAATTTGTCCCTAAAAGAGGGAGGTACCGTGCGTTAAATCCGGTAGTTCTAATTTTTTGCTAAGTTGTTCATGATGTTGGCCTAATGAATAATCCAAGTTTTCGACCTCGAGCGCCGAACGCATGCAACCTTGTAAAAAACTTGAAAAACCACGAAATTTTCGACTTTTTTTCAGTTTTCAATTTTAATCCAGAGGGACTAGTTTTTTGATAAGAACTAGTCAGTACGTTTTCAAAGAAGACTTTATAATATACAGTTTGAGACCAGAAACGTTGCTGTAGACCCACTGGTTTTCCACCCACAGCTTTTCAAAATCCATACATTTATTCGAACTCGGACTGGGTCAGGTGGTATGTATGTGGGTCTGGTGCGTCACGAGGTTCTCGTTTTTTTTTTCAAAAACACCGATCAATATTCTAGAGATTTCAATTAGATGAGGTCCTTTGCAAAGCTCTAAGCATTACTTTCAAATAGCTTAATATTGAAAACTGAGACGTCTTTCGTCAAAAATTCGAAGTCCTTGAGAGCTAGAGCATGCATGATCCAATTTTGTGAATAGCATTTAAAATAAAATGAAATGATTCCTGAATAATAATACATAATATGTAGAATAATAAAGCCGTTTGTGAAATTTCATTATTTCCATGAAAAAATCTTTGAAAAAAACTGCATAAAGTTATTAAAATTGGATGGTGCGAATACACACATTTGTTAAAATCCACTAGGTACCTGAGTGCATGTGTGCCGCAATGGACGCGAAATAAAACGAACGTGACTATGCATTGGAATTTCTTGCTTTTTCTAGAAGACCACCGGTACAATCAGCTAATTTTTTCAACATTTTTTGCGACCGAATGGCCTAGGGGTGGATTATTTAGTGGGTGGGTATAGGCAATGGTATAGGTAAAACACAAATTTTATTGTGTTGGGCAAATAATTTTAGGTATGTACTGAAGCCACCCGCATTTGGCGGGCCGAAAATAATCCGGAGGAAAATAATTCAAAGCCGTGAAATCGAGGTATGAGAATGTGAATATTCAGAGTCAAGGCATCATTAAAAGATGTCGCTAGCTATTTAACTCATTCGTGTAAATCCCGCAAAGCTCTATAACATAATTTACTGGCCCATCATCGACATTCAACAACAGTTTCTGCACGGCGTCCGATGAAATGGTGAAAAGAAGTGCGCATTAAGAAACGCAACCGCGCTTCAACAACCGGCTAGAGTGCTGGCGCACTCCTGCTCCCGCTGCATCGGTCCTGCTCCCGCTGCATCGGAGCCTCGTGGTCCGCGCTCGGTCACCCGCCACCCGCTGGCCAGCCACGTCGCCGACTCGCCGGCACCGTACACCGGTGCGCTCTGTTCTCAAATTACCTATCGGAATTTTTACACGGCTATACGCCGTTCGCGGTCGTTATGGATGCGAAAAATTATTCCGAATTGCTGGGAATGGAGGATATCGCCGGAGATTGACCGTGGTACCTGGACCAATCCTCCTGGGCTGCCGTCCGCTCCCGACTTGTCACGCCCGCTGCCGAGTGCTTCTGCGGGCCTGTTAGCGAAGAGTTTTAGTCCCCTTCGAGGAAGCTGAGTTAGAACCCGTTCATGTTGCGTCGCGACCCTCCTGGAGGCCGAAGCGTCGAAGCCCCAATGATGAGTCCCAGCCCACTTGGAAAATGACGAGTCGATTTCCCCCGGCTGATGTGTCTCAAAGGCCCCCTGGAGAAAGCCGAGTTGGAACCCTTCGGAGTCGTGTTTTGGTCCCCTTGGGGGCACGCTGAGTCGAGAACCCTCCAGGTTGAGTTTTGACCCTCCGAGAGACTGATGAGTTGCTTCCCCCGTTGAGTTGCAACCCGTCTCTAGGATGTCGAGTCAGAGCCCTTGGACGTTGAGTCTTGATCCGCCTCCAGGTGTCGAGTCAGAGCCCTCCGGCGACGAGTTCCAGCCCTTCTCCAGGTCGATGTGCCAAGACCCTTCCGGTGTTGAGTTTCGACCCTTCTCCAAGTCGCAGAGTTGGGACCCGTTGACGAAGTGTTTCGAACCCCCTCCAGGATGCTGAGTCGCGTTCCCTCTACGATGAGTTCTAGCCCACCTCGAGGATGTCGAGTTAAAACCCCTAAATGATCCAGGCCCGATAGAAATGAGGTCTCTCGTTTCGGTATCTCGTGTGGCGGAGTGATGACCTCGACGGGCGGGAGGTTAGTCTTGGTGAGTTGGGATAGTTGCTTACGGTTAGGCTTTGTCGTGAAAAATGTATGATGGGGCTCACGCGTGCGTTCTGAATCTGCCTGCACGTGCTGGTGTCTGCGCTACTGTCTGCCGTCAGGTACAGCCACTGGCAAGCCTCGTCCTTTGTTGGATACCTTCATAGAAAGGTTTTCGCGCTCTTGGGCCCTCTGGACTTGGCTTTGTGACTGCGGTACTCAGAGCACCGGACCTAGTGGGTTAGATCTGGAAACTCGCGGGTGAGCTTCCTCTGCGTTTCTGAAGCTCCTAGTTATTCGGAAAAAGTAAATTTTGAGAACTACGTGAAAAATCAAGTAATTGAAATAAAATAGCATCGCGTTGAGATCGGGGTTCGGACCCTGCCGTAGAGTCGTAATGGTTGATCGGATTGATGGACACCCCCCCCCCCCCCTCCTTGAAACTAATGATTTTGTTTTAGCGCCAAGACAGTTCCGGATATTTCCATATAGAGTTTGTTACGGGAATGAAGACGTTCTTATTCGAAACTGATGAATTCAATCCGGTACCCAACGACGCCATCGTTCAGATAGGGACTTTGTAAAAATGAACTGTTATTAGGGCTCGATCAGGAATAGTGTAGACGGCGATTACTTCGTGTTAGGGCAAAGATTATTTCGACGCCTCTCCGCATCGGCTTTCGACGAACACCCTGTATAGTAAATTCTCTGCGTTTTGTTTTTCCTGGCTGCGGCCTTCTCTCACAAATTGCTAAACAACAACGAACTAGCGCGTATACGGGGCGTGCTCAAAACGTTCTTCACATTAAATTAGTACCTTGACTTGAGTAATTGTTTCGCGTACACCATCGGTTCGAAAGTTTTGGAAGGGCGAAATTTGGTTCAACATTTCCGGTTATAGGCACTTTCGATCACGGGAATCTTTCTGAGCATTGGGGGCAATTCACGGCGAAAACAGGTTTAAAGCCCCCACAAAGGCCAGCCATATCCAATCCCTTCCAAACGGGCAAAAGAGAACCATAGCCCAAAAAGAGCGTTAGCCTTTGAAAAGAGGCTCCACAAAAAGGGGGCCACCGCACACACCGGCCCACAAATCTTAGATTGCATTCGTGGTCGAAGTCACTCTTCTCTTTGCTGTGTCTAGAAGCCGGGCCTAACCCTAACATAACCTCTAACACTAACATAAATGTTGGATCTGATTTAACCACGGAAGGAACTTTGAACCGCGAAAGCCAGCCAGAATTAAATGTCGGTCAAGGTGTAGAGTCAGGTGTTCGTCGGAGGGTTGGGGTGTTGGGACGTCTGAAATAATTAGGGGAAAGTTACCTCTTCGGTAATAGGTTAGATCTTTTAGATAATTTAGCCTGCGATGTGAAGGTAGGACTAGGTATAGGAGCGAGCCATTATTTAAACATTTTGAATTGTACATAGAAGTCAATAGATTGATATTACGTTAAAATTTTATATTGTGTCTTATTGCGTTCAAACTTGTAGTCAGACCTGTCTCAACAATCTCGAGAACTCTATAATCGAACAACAAGAAGAGAGGCACAACGGGATGTCGTCCTGATACTAGATGATCATCGGCCAAGCGGTTCCAAAAGCGGGAAAAGTGATTTAATTCAAATAAGTTGAATTAAATGCCAGTATAATGGGTTGCCTACCCATTCAGGGGTACAATACGATAGCTGGGGTCGTTTCAGTACCTACTACATAGGTTTTCAGTTATCGTCTAGCCAGCTGGATCATAAGTTATCTGCACCTAGTTTTAAGTTAGTAGTTATCTTCCGCGCGATTTTAATTCGAAATCTCCAGAATGTCGGACCCCGGTCCTAGCGCGAGTTTGTGTTTTATATGTACCTACCTATATAAGAACAGTTTAAGTGAAGGTGCAGTAATGTTAGTTAAGAAAAGGGGGGTAAAAACCCTTCTTGCGTCGAGTGTTTCTCGTGACATTCAAGAAAATGTACATTTATTGATAGGTGTGATGGTGTGAATGAGATACCTGTGCACAGTGCTTGCTAGAAGAGCTATAACGCCGCGAAGTTGATCAAAGCAGCTATTCGCCGTGGAGCTGGTGAGGACATAAACTTGTTGAGTCTTCACTGGAATTCCACACCACCGAGAGATTTTCTTCAAGAAATGTGGAAGAAGCAAAGCTGCAGATGTGACGTATTCCAGCATCACCTCTTCAAGGAACACATTAAGACCAGAGCTTTTCATTTTCATCCATGCCTTCAGTGCTTGTGACTCGACATCCTGCTTCTTCGGCCAAGGGAAGATGAAAATCCTGTCCACAGTCCAAAAGAACACGGACCTCGGAAAAGAGGCTGCAGTTTTTCTCGACACAACCTCAACACCTGATAAGATAGCAGCAGCAGAGGAGCGAATATTGTCCTTGGATAGATACAATTTATCTTTCATCATTTTTTCTTCAATTTTACATGTACTTACCTACAATCCTTTTAGGTGCAGAAGTGGTTGGGAGCCGAAGTGAATCCTCTCACCTGGGGGTGGATATCCACCACACAAGGTCTCATCCCCAAAATGATAGCCAGAGATGCAGCCCACAAAACCTTTTGAAGACGATTTCGTGCAGCTGCAAGAGAGGTTGTGCGAACTCGTGCAGCTGCAGGAACAGGAAGGCAAGGCTGAAGTGCTCTTCAGTCTGCATGCAGCCGCTGAAGCGGGACCTCATACGACAGTGTGCCAGAGATCGAGTTTGAGGTGGATTTTGACTCTCCAGAAAGCGACAATCTGTCTGATAGCGAAATGCTGGAGGATGTACTGTGGACAGATTTCACAGAAAATATCGACAATCCAGCTGCAGACGTTTCCAGTGGAGAAACCTACGATGTTCAACCGGAACCTTTCAAGAAGAAAAAATTTATATACTCGTAGGTAACGGAAGTATTATTCTTCTGTTCTTCATTGTTGTGTACCTACGTATTATCAATACCACAGACTACCAATACAGACAGTCAACTGCATCTTACAAAGATCACCAGTAGGTGCCGCGGCGTGTTATGCTCGTGAAAACTGAGAATCGGTGCGCCGCAGCAGTCACATGCTATCGCACTGCAGGGCAATAAAAATCGGCGAGCAGCGGCATGTTTGTAAACATCGCCTATTCAATAACCACTACCGACCTTTGTGATAAATCCATGTTCTTATGATGAATCCATGTTCCTCCCTAACGGTGCTAGGTAGGTAATTTTGATCACAATTTACGAATTTTGTTTGAATGAGATGAAGTGGTTATAACGAGTGATTGAATACATTTCTTCTCCAGTCACCTGTGATTCCTGAAAATCTGGCGAAAAACCGTGGCTACCAAGAAGACCCCTTGAGGCCTACTTTGAGAAAAAAATTATATCACTTTTTAGTTAATATTTACATATTCTGGAAACTATTTTTTCTATGTCCATCTATGTCCGTTTTGATTGATGTTCATCTCATTTTCGATGAGAAATACGACTCATCCATTTGATCAAAATTAAATATAGCAATAGCCGATTTGCATCTTATTACGTTCTGGAGCTCGTTCTGGAACGTAGCTATAGGTACCATCTGAGGTTTTCTTCGAAATTTCACCAACAATATTCAAAACAATAAGGTGTAAAATTTTTGAAGTGCAATGAATTGATTTAAATTGCCATGATAAACTGACATGCGGTGTACTAGCCACGCACTGGGACGTCAGCCAAAAATCGACTTTTTTATTTAATTTAATCAATTAAGTCCAACTGTGCATCAAAAATTCATTTATCTTTTTTTTTACTCTTCTGCGTAAATAAGCAGAAATCAGTTTAGAAGCAAAATAACAATAACTTGATCACAGGCTGTATCTACGACGGAGTTTTGTGACATAAGTAACATTACTTGCCTGTAACAAAAAAATATATACAATATACAGGGTGTCTCAAAACTCGCGCCCCACAGCCTCCACTCGGTGTATGAAATCTTCTATGAAGACCCCAAAAGTTGCTAAAAATTTTTTTCGAGTTCAATTTTTCAAGTTATGGAGGGTCAAAGGTTGGTCATTCGAACCCTTCTAGTTTCGTTATTTCAAAAGATTTTTCCGAACTGTTTATGGCATAATATTGAGTAAAAAATATCAACCACTGAATGTGTACTAAATTTCCATTCACTACACAGGGTGGAGTCATACACTAAAAAATCCAATTTCGGTAAAAAACTCTTCCGAAAAAAATTCGAAATATTAATATATACACTTTTATTTCATACATCGAAAAAACAGAAACTTTTTAAATTCTCCAGATTCTGAAATTTTGAAAAAGAATTTAAATAATCAATTTATTACTTTGAATAGAAATAATATCAAAATCAATTCATGGGTTATCAAACATTTTAATTATTTTCCATCTTAATTAATGTCGACCAATCCTAAAATTTCTCAATTACAATAACATGCCCTTCCAAAAATTCACAAACCTCATAATCCAATGAAAGTCCGTTGTTGTCTTTAAAAATTCTCGTGTCTATAAACTATCAAAACTCCTTAGTAGAATTTTACCAGATATCTTGAATTTTAAACTAAATTTTAGTGTCAAAAACACAACAGAGTTGATCAACAAAATTAAAAACATCACTCCACCATTAAATTCATTTCTGATTTCTTCTGATGTCACAAATTTTCAAATTTATTCCCATCTGTTCCAATTACAGAATGTCTACTTTTGATAAAAAATATCCTTTCCAATTCCTCTCTTTCTGACAATTTTGCAGATAGCTTGTGCTCTCTCTTAGAAACCGCTGTTAGAAACCCCTCACTTTGACAAACACCAATTTCTACACATTTATTGCTTTGAAGATGACTCTTTATCCCAAATTGTAAGGCCGAAACGCGTCGCAATATACTTTTTCAATTTACGTGGAGAGACAGATTTATTGTACAGGGTGGCCCAACAAAAAAAAACAGAGGGGTTTTTTGGTCATTTCACCTCATTTTTTTTAAATCGGACAGGTCGACTCTAATATCAAGTGAAACATCTGGAACATACATTGGCGAAACTTTCAAATGACATTATCTACTTTACGATATCTACATCGAATCAAAGAGAATCAAATCCTTTTTTTGAAAAAAATATTTTTCAAATTTTCCCCTATTCTCCCAAGATTCCGAGTGTCCGATTTGATATTCTTGACCTCTCAATTTTCTTCATTGCAGTCAACGTCATCCTGCACAGCATCGGAGAAGAAAATTTTCTATGGAAGAAGTGCCACCCAAGTTCACCCCTTCTAATTAAAAAATGATACTACCTACGTACTTTGCGATACATCAAATTGAAAGGACTTGAATTCGCTCAATAAAAAAAATATTTTAAATTTTTTTAAAAACCCCTCTTTCCCTCCTCAAATAGTTTGAATGTTCAATTGATTGGGGCAAGGGTTGAAAATTTTCAAAACATTGTTTTCGGAAGAAGAATTCAAATCCCTTCAATTCGATGTATCACAAAGTAGGTGGTATCTTGTTGAATTTTTAAGCTGGGTGGGGGAGAGCACTTTCTCCACTGAAAATTTTCTTCTTCGATACTAGCTGGAATGACGCGGACCAAGTTGAAAAAAAATTAGAAGTCGATAATATAAAGCGGGATAGTCATAGAATTCCAGGAAGAAGAGTGGTAGGATCCAATTTTTTTTTAAAATATTTTTTCACAGAGAGAATTTAGTTCTCTTCAATTTTTTTATGTATCGCAAGGTGGGTGGTGTCCTTGGAAATTTCGAAGTTGAGGTGGGTGGGGTTGAGGGGTTTTGAGATAGAAATTCGCCAATGTATATTTCAGATGTCCCCCTCGATATAAAAAACGACCTGTCCGAGCTTTTTTCAAAAAAATTAGGTGAAATGCCCAAAAGCCCCTTCGTAGTGTTTTCGTTGGGCCACCCTGTATGCACCTTTATTTCCAATATATTATTACATCAAAATCATTCTCTTAGTGCTAACAAAGAGAAAACCAGCTTCAAAAAAATTGTTTGAGTATTTTTGCGAACTACTAAAATATTCACATTCTTTGGATATTACTGTGTGTATCACTGAATGTAACAAAAAGTTCAAATGAATTTCTTATTGGCCATGAAGAACAGGCTGTTGATTTCTTGATTTTTCTCCAACCTTTTTAGAATTAATTTGCATATTGTGGCTGTTCGATTGCCCCACCTCTTCTTTATTGAAACTATGTCAAAAGACAGTTTTCTAATTTTTTTTCCATAATATTTGAAGGAGTCTTCAAATCGCATATGTTTGATGACGATCCATGATTTTTCTTTAGTATCAATAGTTCATCTTCCTTCGTTAGATGTGCATACCCCAATAATTTTATTGTGCAATTGACAATGGTATTTTTGCAAAAGTTTTTTTACCAGATAAGGTGAATATTCCTAATTTATTGGGCCCCCTTTCAATATGAAAACGGTATATAATTATGTACCTATACCTACCTATTATTAGCTGTGGCTTTTGGTACCTTATGAAATTAATCTTCCACATGAGAATGAAAGATTTTTGGATGGAGTCTTGATTTAAAAACTAGTTACTTGAATGAAGAGAAATAAATGATTATGTAGGTCAAGATCTGCATTGAATAACAATATAAATAATAGGTCGTGGTAGGAATGGTAGTAAGGGTATGATGCGATAGTAAAGTGTGATAAAAACACAGTAACTGTCGCATTTCACTTGTTTGGGTAGGTATCACGTTCCGCTCTGGAGGTCGGCGGTTAGAATGTGACGCGCGGTCCCGCGCACCGCGGAGCGACACTTCGGGACGAACGCCACCTGGCAGTGGCAACCCAGAAACACATCGCCCTGTTCGTCGGTTGACCGTCTGTATTGGTAGTCTGTGTCAATACTATCATTAATTCAACTTTATTCAGTTAATTTTATTTTTGAAAAATTGTACATATTGATGGTGGTTTTTGTTTTACTTTTTCATATAAGTTCAGTTCAAGAAAATATATAGGTAAATAACTATTTTATTCCATTTTTCCCAAGATTTCTTCAAATGTTTAATTTTTCGAATTGATTTGTAAATCTGGTGCTGATGGAATTACAACAATTAAAGTACATTTGATTTGTAGATTTTTTTTAATTGAATGTTATAATAATCAATAATCATTCACACTCAGTCCTTCAGGGTTGAAATTGCCAAAAACTGAAAAAAAGTCGAAAATTTCGCAGTTTTTAAAAGTTTTTTACAAAGTTGCACTCGGCGCTCGAGGTCGAAAACTTAAATTATTCATTGGGCCAGGATCATGAACAACTCAGCAAAAATCAGAACTACCGGATTTAACGCATGGTCTGATGTACATACCTATTTACTGGACTATAGTAACGGCAAGGAAAAAAAATAAAATTCGTAGTGCCAGACTGGGAAATGGTGAAAAGCTCCAAATGCTGACTTAATTTGATTCAGGGTTTGATTAATTTCATGATTTAATTTATATATTATATAATATCCAAATGATAAGGCTTTGAAATGTAGCATTTTTCAATTTTTCACAGATGACAGATAGACAAAAAATTTCAACATCTTTGAGTACAGTTTTTTAAGGCTTTATTCAGATGACATATGGGAAGTCAAGTTCTGTGATATAGGTATAACTTCTGGCATTTTTTTGATAGTGACATTTTTGTCCGAGAGATGACAGTCAAAAATTATTTGGCTCATCCGACGGCGAAACCATATCTGCATACCGAATTTCAAGTCGATCGGATCAACGTTGCGGCTGTTATCGTAGCAGACTACAGACTATAGGAACACACAGACAGACATCACTTCAAAAATGTTCCTTATCATCTTGGAGGACTTCAAAATGGATAATTATATCCGTCTTCATTTCTAAAAATTTTTAGCGCGTTCACAATACTTCCCCTTATCGTTGGTTGGTCTGTCGGGAAAGTAAAAGAAGTGTCCGGTAAGCATTCTAAAGTTGACGAAATTTGGTAAATTGATGCAGAATTTAACGTAGAATAACATACTGAAATTCCCGAAAATTCCATGGCTTGGATTTTTTTTAGGACCAATTAAAGAGCGCCATCCTTGAAAATTTTCGATTTATTCTGAATAACTTGTAAACTTTTACTTTTAGAACACAAATACCCCAGAAGCAAATGTGGTTCGTTCAATTTCCAAAAGATCAGTACTGAACTCATTACTTTGTGGTCAATAGTCTCTGAGATACAGCGTCTGCTAAAACGCAGTGAAAACTACTCAAAATTTATTTCCGGATTTTACGTAGGTACTTTGCATAGTGTCAGTTCAGGGGCTGTAACGTGGACAGCAAACGTGCGGATTTCAATGTGTTTTACATGTTCGGAAAGCCAATTCAACATTCGGTATCACACTTTTGTCTAGAAGTCGCCAAATTCAAAATGGTATTTTACTCACAACCACTATGGTAATTGATTCATTACATACCTAGTAGGAGGTCGGGAAGTGACCCATTGCCGACCTCCCGAGAAAGTGGAGAAATGGTAGCTTTAAAAGGGAAATTTCAAAATATGCATCCAACCAAACAATAAGTGTGTTGTTAATCAGTATTCCCTGAACCACACGTTCCAGCAAAATTAATCGGCCTATCTGGAAGTTATGACAAAAAGTTAATTTTCAGATTTCAACTTTTGAACGCCTGTAATCCTGCAAGCTGAGTACATGGTTGTGAGTAAAATAGTATACATACTCTCGACGGTAAATACATCATTCCAGCTTCGGGCTAGAAATGCTAGAAATGCTCTCTGTGCCCTCAGCAGTAATGATGTATTTCCCGTCTCGGTATGTACCGGGTGTTTATAAACGTTTGTTATCATACGCCTTTGGAATCTCCCAATCACTCTTTCAAATCGTGCCTTTCACTGCGACTTTTGGCCTGACCAAAGCCTGCCGCGATCACAGACGTTTATAAACACCCGGTATTATACTATTTCCTCGACCTTTGAAATCGATATACTTGATGTCCCGAAGAATCCCCAAAAACCGATTTTTCTCATACCATGCCATTTGCCCAATTTTTCAAGTAAGGCAAAACCATCCAGGAAATATATGAAGAATTGAATACCAAAAAAATGACATGTTTCGGGATCTTTTTCCTGGTGATGGTTCCTGAGTTATATGGGTTGGAAGACTAAAACGATCTATTTGGAAAAAAGATAGGTAGTCCGGAGACTAACTAGTTTACAAATTATTCAGAAAAAATCGAAAATTTCCAAGGATGGCGCTTTTTATTGGTCCTAGAAAAAAAGCCAAGCCTTGGAATTTTCGGGAATTCAAGTATGTTATTCCACGTTGAATAACGACGGCCTCGGGGCGCAGACGGTCGAGTGGCTGCCTGCGACGCGGAAGTCCCGGGTTCGATTTCCGGTGAAAAGTCTGGGTGTTGTGTTGTCCGAAATTTGCACTTTTCTGAGTTTGTATAATTGATAAATAAACGGGCAAACTCCTATGGCAAGAAAAAGCCGATAGGGAGAAAAACATTTATTTATTTATTATTTATCATTTATTCCACGTTGAATTCTGCATCGATCCACCAAATTTCGTCACTTCCGAATTTATTTCCGGTCAAAACCTATTTTGACTGGACTAATACAGTAGCGATGTAAGCAAAGCCTTTGATGCTTTGATTGCCTACGACAGGCGGACAGGTTACTTCAAAAGCTAGAGCTTCACGGATTCAGAGGTCCAGTGTCCACTAGGTATACAATTGGTTCAATGCCTAGATATTTTTTCGAGTATTTTCCTTATCGTGGCCAATGCGTGAGATATGAGTACGAGGATGGGAGGGGATTTGTAATAAGGGACTTCTAAAGATGAAAGAGGTGGACATAGGAAATGGGCGGAAATTTGAAAAACCATTTCGAGATATTGGTTTTGTGACCTTCGTGGACCTGCAAAAATTTCGAGTTTTTTTTTTCACATAGGTATAGGCTCGGGTATAGGTAATTATTGCAAGCATGTCAAACTTTTCAGATTTTGCAGAGCTCCACATAACGCCCTGTATACTGTATAATGAATACGGAGGATCATCTGTATGGAATACGACATGTATAGCATGTAATAGTGAAAAATATCGGCTATATCCACAATAAGGAAAAACATACCTACTCTAATTATGCAGTTCTTTTCCTTGAGGAGCTATATCGCTTGAAACTACACTGATTTTTAGGTGTTGTACCTACTTCAATTATCTAGGAGTCTATTTTCGCTCTCAGTTTATTTTGCGAGCGATGCCAGGTACCCCAAGGGCTCAGTTCCGACTTCCGAGTCAGGTGGCAGTTGCAGCGCAGCGGTGCAAATTGCCAAATACAGCGGCCTGAAGGCCTGATTGACTATAACAGGTTGTTTTGCGCCGTTGTCAATGTTGTCACGGTAATTTGACGCATTTCGAACATGCAACCCTTGCAACCGAGAAAAAGTTGCACCGTCAAATGTGAAAAAAAGTCAAACTTTCACTATGACTTGCAGCTCCCCCCCTTCTCCCCCAAAGGTGTTAGGACGAAAAGGGGAGTGGAAACCTTCTCCGCATTTGGGGGCAAGATTGGAGAATAAACTCGATAAATTGAAATACTAATTTAACGCTTTGACATTTGAGTGCAACTGTGCGAGTTGCAAGTCGGACTTGAAACTGAGTTCTCAGGGCTCGATACCAAGTTGTAGGCGCAAAAGTTACGACGGCGTAACTTGCCAAATAGAGCGGTCTGATTGGCCGTTGCTATGGTAACCGAACTTATGGCGGTCTCAGCCCCAACTTGGTATATCGAGCCGTCAGTTGATATTATTATTATTATGATATAGTGCCAGGCGGTTCGCGACAAAATTCAGGATTATACTGCAAATTGTGATAAAAGCAACAGATTTATCACAATTACTCCTTGAACCAAAATGAACAATTTGACCCGCTGCACTAATCGATTAACCGCCGGGGGGCCGAGATTTCAAGGGGGCCAACTAAAAGACAACCACTTTTTTTAAGCATCAAATGCCGCTACAGAACCATGCCAGGGGACGTTTCCTAATCAAACAAATGTCTAGATCATGATTTTGTCAATGCATCAAGACGCTACTGTCGCTGGGAGCCCCAATGTCACCCCCATGTTGAATTTGGGAACTTTTTTGAACTGGATGGCAATGGTATCCGGAGTGTACGTGCATGTGATATGTCATTTCCAATGTTTTCAGGGTCTGCGAATGTGATTCTGCCGACGAAATTGGTTTTTAATTACATTTGAGGGGAGGGGAAGGAAACGAAATAATCATAGGTAGTTTTTTTTTAATGCACTCCGAATTGCCACTGAATCGGCTCTGGTAATGTCATAGCATAAATTTGATGTGGAGAGTACGATTCTGCCACTGTCGGAGCGGCGCGACAAACGGAAGTCAAGTAACAGCCACCATATCTGAATTGAAATACTATCTCGCTTCTTTGGCATTGATCGACAGAAAGGGTGTGGGGTATCATTTCTGAGGTTTCTGGGGTCTCGGAACTCATTTCACTCATTTTACTACACGAAAGTGAAAATGTGATTAAACCAGGATTGAAGAAGCTAGTCAAAATATGAACTTTTTTGATCAATGCACTCAACACCATCATAACATCATGCTTGGAGATTTTTCTTCATAAATCAACTATGCAGATCACGATGCCGTTATTGCGAAAGCGATGCGACAACCGTGAGTCGAGTTAAATTTGGCATATTCAAGAAAAACTTGATATTTTTATCTAATAATAATGGTAATCAAATTGAACGTGCAAAGTATCTTTTCGTATAGTCTCTGGGTGCATAAATTCACATTTCCACATGTTATCAGTTTTTAAATGAATTTGGAGGGAGGGGGAGAGAATAAAAAATGATTTTTTTTGGATCAAACTTGCTAACGCTGTAGCATAAATTGGATATGTGTGTCACGATTTTCCCACTGTCAAAGCTGTGTGACAACCGGAAGTGAAGTTATGGCCGCCGTTATATGAATTTGAATATACGAGCAGTATCTCGTTTCTTTGGCACTGGTCGACAGTGGTGGTGTGGGGTATCATTTCTGAGGTTTTTAGGGTTTCGGAATTCATTTAAAAAAGTTAAAATGGGGTTGGAACAAAATTGAAGAATAGCCTCAAAACACGTGTTTTCAAGCCAATTTTAACTCGACTCACGGTTGTCACATCGTTTTCGCAATAGCGGCATCGTGATCTGCATAGTTGATTTATGAAGAAAAGTCCCCAAGCATGATGTTACGATGGTGTTGGGTGCCTTGATGAAAAAAGTCCATATCTTGACCAGCTCCACCAATCATGGTCTGATCACATTTTGACTTCCAAAAATGAGTTCCGAGACCCCAGAATTTCCAGAAATGATACCTTACACCTCTTCTGTCGATCAATGCCAAAGAAACGAGATAGTATTTGAATTCAGTTATGGTGGCTGTTACTTGACTTCCGGTTGTCGCGCCGCTCCGACAGTGGCGGAATCGTAATCTACATATCAAATTCATGCTATAATATTACCTGAGCCGATTCAGTGACAATTCGGAGTGCATTAAAAAATATATTGATATTTCGTTTCCTCCCCCTGCCCTTGAATGGCATTAAAAATAAATTTTGTCTGCAGAATCACATTCGCAGACCCTGAAAACATTGGAAATGACACATCACACGTCCACTCCTAATACCATTGCCATCCAGTTCAAGAAAGATCCCAAATTCTACATGGGGGTGATACTGGGCCTCCCAGCGACAGTAGCGTCTTGCAGTGACAAAATCATGATCTAGACATTTGTTTGATTAGAAAACGTCCCCTGGCATGGTTCTGTAGCGGCATTTGATGCTTAAAAAAAAGTGACTGTCTTTTAGTTGGCCCCCTTGAAATCTCGGCCCCCCGGCGGTTAATCGATTAGTGCAGCGGGCCAAATTGTTCATTTTGGTTCAAGGAATAATTGTGCCAAATTGTGTTGCTTTTATCACAATTTGCAGTATTATTTCGTGAACCGCCAGCACTAATACTCTTATTCTTCATCAGTTTATCACAACCCACCGTCAGGTGTGGCATACCTACCTCAGAATATCTAACATTTATTATTTATTTTAAATATAGTTACTCATTCCTTCCTATCAATTTTTAGCTTCAGGATTTACTTTATAAATGACTATGGTAATTAAATGTGAAGGTAAAGAGAGTTTTCAATAGTAGGGAAATGGCCGATTATTGGTCAACGATGTTCAAACGAATTCTTTCTGATTCGTCGGCTCGGAGCTTAACCACTCCTACCTGTTTGCTTTACTAAGCAACAGGTGCAACGTCTATACGAAGAGTTTGTACACCGAAGCCGAAGCTTGCTGCAGTAAGCATGTGCAGACCCATCCATCGAACGCCAACAAAGTTGAAGAATTTCATTCATTTTCTTGATTTGATTGTTTTCATCTACTGAAATGAAACATTCCCTGTCTGCTGCGTGTCCCTGTATTCGTTGCACTGCTGGTAATTTTCTTGCTAACTCTTTTCATTCTACATAATCTAGGAACTGATGAGTAGGTATCAGTAGGTTATGCAGAAGTTTGCTCAATATATACCTATTATAACTGTGGCGACTGATCCAGTACACAAAAAGTGAAGCATGCTAGAAAAGCTTTTCAAATTTAGGTAAGTAGTAGGTAGGTAGAAGTAGGTAAATAAATGAAATACAATTTTTGAGAATTGAGAAAAATAAAGAAGGATGCAGTTATTTATACTATGTACCTATACGTATATTTCAACTATAATGATCTTTTGGAATATAAACATTCTTTATTTATACTAGATTTGGGACCCTATATAATAGATGTTATGGTGGATGCACTAGTATACGATGATCTGTTTTTGAGGCTAATTTATTAACTATACTATCGAGTATTCATATTTCGTACCTGCTCGTACCTGTATATTTATATGAATATAATTAATGAAAAGGACCAGGAGTGAATGGTTTAATCTTGATTACAAAGATGAAAACTAAGCCTTGACCTATCTATAGTTATCTAGCAAAGTAAACAAGCAGACCTGTTCTGTTACCAGCACCTCCACCATTTCTATATGTAGATAATATTTCTATACCCATACCCTTAACGTTCAGCACCTTCGCCATACATTGCTCATATGTCTGTAGGTTTATTACTCCATAATCATGCACCACGTATTCAATTCTTTTATAGTTTTTTACATGTGCTTCTCTATCATTCATTACTATTGGACAAAAATCAATGCCGTAACTAGGCTTGTCGGCGCCTGTGGCAATATATGAATTGTGCGCCCCAAGGAAGTAAACATCCCAAGGGGGGCAGGCCACGCTAGAACGCCGCAGGCGAAAATTTCTCCAGATAATAATAATAATGCTAATAATAATAATCGCAAATTTAGGCTGGAAGCTTCCATTTCCCCCCGTCCGGATTTAGGTGAAATCAATAATGAACTCATTCGGCTCCTAGAAGAATTTTTCAAACTCCCGGCCGTGCATTCTTTTGCAGTTGAGCTTCCCAACCCAGAAATAAAAATATTAAGACAAATTGATAATCTTTTCACACAAAAAAGTTTTCAACAAGAAGTAACAAAATACTAGTAGTACCTATAGGATGACAAAGATAATAATTGAACAACAAAACAAAACTTGTCAAGTTATTGACAAAATATTTAGAATCAAAATGAGAAAAGATGCACGTTGCTACTCTATTTCAAATACCCAAATAAGTAACTGAAAGTAAATTTTATGATAAAAAAAAAGAAAAATGAAAAAAATCTTGAAACTTCAATCACCAAGCTGAACTTTTCTAGATTTCGATTCAAAAAATATGTCTATAATTTCACAAAATTCAAGCTTGACATAGCCGTTTTATCGATTGAAACCATAATATCTTTGTTAATCTTTCTTGGCCGCCAAATAGCGCAAATACGACTTGACAAGCTTCAGTTACTGCATTTGAGATGAAAAATCTTTACAGAATATAGAGAGGCCCCATCAAAGACTGATTCGGCGCTCTTGTATTTATTTGGTGCAAATACAATAAATACATAAATACATGGTAATAGTCAGGCTGGAACTCAAAAAGCACCTAGACCAACCGGCGTTGGCGGAGGGCGCCGAGCGCCGAGCGCGAGCGCTGCCTCATCCTCAGCATGCTACTTCCTGTAACGCCGTGCTTTTCAATTTTATCCGGTTTATGGCTGTTTTGGATCTTGTCATGAAAAGGTGGTAGAAGAAACCGCTTTTGATTTTTTTATTTAGAAAATTAGTGAAGTTATAGGTAGAAGTACATTTAGGTTCAGGTGAACATTTTAAATAAAAATTGAAAAAACTAAGTAATAGGTATTACCCAAACTGAAATTTGCGCCCCTGAAATTTTTGCGCCTGTGGCAAATGCCACCTTCGCCACGCCCTAGTTACGGCACTGACAAAAATAAAGGCTCATTCGATCTTGTCAAATGGTATCTCAATTTGTATTTCTTACTGGTTCCTTGTAGGTACTGTGAACGACTCGTACACCTGAGCTGTCGATAAATTTTGGTTTTCAGCTTCTTCTTATTGATTTTGACCTGCTTTACAACATTTTGGGATTACAGGTGTCCAAAATGTCGCGCCGCTTTTAAAAAGATCGGTAAGGGGGTAATAAATTGATCCTGATCTAAAAAGTAGGGAAATTCATATACAGAACACGGCATTGTTAAGACGTGTTCCCTCTCGCCGCTACACCTCTTCGAGTTGAGACAAATCATTTTCCAGAGCTCGCTCACACGATCGTAGCAGCTGGGATAGAGCCACCATTTCTATCCGAATAGTGCTTTCTTAATCATGCAGTGCAGCAGGTGCCGTGGCGAATATTTTCTCCTCAAGGTAACCCCACAAGATGAAGTCCACTGGGGTTAAATCGAGTCTAAGCTCAAAGGATGTAGGTGATTTCCAAACTGGGGGACATCAGTTTTGGTCTCCCAGGAAGTCCCGATCTAAAACCCCGTTGAACTTCTTTTTGTCGGGTTCATCAATGAGAAAGCAGTCACTGTAGCTCCTGCTACACTGGATGAACTGAAAAAACAATATTCTGGAAGAAATGGCGGCTATTCCAGCTGCCATGTGTAAGCGAACCAAGGCGAATTTCAAGTCTGGACTTGAGAAGGTCCAGTGGCGAGAGGGAAGACGTCTTGACACAAAACACTATGAAAACATGTAGGGAACCGAGTAGGGAACACTACATGAAACACTACGAACGCCAGAAGTAAACAAAGCACACACTGAGAACCCTAAAAAAACTAAAGTAGATCGCCGACATTTTTTTGTACCTATACCTAAAGGTGCGTTCAGTCAGCTTATTTAGCCGCAAGTTTTAATTTTAGTCGTAAGCGCAGCATCGTTTATTGGCTGATCTGAGGAGGCTGGTTCATGACAGCCAATGAGCATCGCTGCGCTTACGACTAAAACTAAAACTTGCGGCTAAATAAGCTGACTGAACGCACCTTAACTAGGTCTGGGACTCTGAGCACCTACAGGGTGATTCATAACCAAAGAGCGCAACGCACTGATATGACGATACACCTATTAATTTATTATTAACCATCATGATCATAGGTTGGGTTGCCCTTGCACTGAAACACTGAGTTTATTGTGCCCACCAGCATTGGGGCCGACAAGCGCACGGTTTGACTTGGACTTCGACACATCCACGCTCTGCTCCGCGGTAGGGTTGACTGTTCTGTCAGTTTTCCTCTACGTCTTGCCGTACTGCCGGTTGCAGGCATTGACGATGTACGATGGGACCGACGTCCACTTATGTATTAATAAAATGCTGTTTATTATTATTATTATTATACTTGGGAGGTACCCAGGATTACCTGAGGAGGAGTTTCAGCCGGTTTAAAATTGAATGAGACCCGTCCGCGGCTCGCTCACTGGCACTACCTATCGGCGGTCTCCCATCCAACTTTTGGCCGCGCTGAGAGCTTCTGCAGTCGAGTTATCACCCGACTGGAGCCGTGTACTACACGCTATGCCCTCCTCAAAATGCACTTACCTACATCAAAAATTTAGTTCACTAAAATTGCGAGGGGCGCATAAAGTCCGTTATTTTGCCGACCCTACCCCCTACCCTAATGTAAAGAACAATATTTTGATACGGTTATACGGTACGGATACGTACGACGGATATATCAGTTTTGATTTGCGTCTGTGTCTGTGTGTTTGGCTATGTGTAATCTTCCAAGCAGTGCCGGCCTTAGCAACTTTGGCGCCCTGGGCAAGAATGCGAAACCGCCGCCCTCGCCGCCGCCCCTATGTTGGGTCCACGAGCGAAGCGAGCAAAAATGAAGTATTTTTCTTGCAATAATGGAGCTTTGTGTGCTTTTAAAGAAGCAGATTCGGTGATCGCCGCTGGAAAGGCGTTTTTTGATTTCGTAAATTATCAATTTTTTAGATTTCAACCGCAATTTTTCCGCCCCTATGAGCTGGCGCCCCGAGCGATCGCCCGTCTCGCCCTACCCTAAGGCCGCTACTGCTTCCAAGATAACTACCGAGTCGTTGATCCTGCCACTCATCCGAATTTACATATCAAATTCGAGTTCAGGAGATTGAACTTAGCCGGAAAAGTTACCAAACTTGTCGTGATCGGTTCTATATGGCCAGGAAAACAAAGAGAAACACCTAGCCGAGCTTCACCTCCCTCATGCACGACCCCCTTCAACAATGATCGACACTTTTTGTGCCAAGTATCAACGGGACATAATGCGTCGGATTACGACGTATTTACATCCAACAGATTGACGGGCTGCATCTCCTCCATTTTTCCGAAGTGCGATTTTATCAGATTTTGGACATGTATAGTAGGGCATTCAATTCTGAACAGAATATAAAATTTTCAGACCGTCCATATTTTTCCGAGGTTTTGGCGATTTTTTTCACTATCGCCAAATCATCAAAAACATCAAAATATTGAAACAGCATTATGCAATTTTTCATCGTGTTTGGTTCCAATCTGTTCAATTGTTCATTGGTAACATTTGCAGTCTCCAAATAACTAAGTATACCTGAAGCTGTTCGAAATTTTCGCTTTTTTGACTTCTGACAGCTCTAGAGAGAAAGCTTCCACTATTTTTCTGAAAACCAAAAATTTGGAAAGAGCACAAAATTCTGAACCAAACCTGTGATGTTCACGACTACAGTACCTACCTATTTTTTTTTCGAGGTCAAAACCTATTTTTTTCTCTGCTAGACATGGCTTTTGCTGTCGAATGAGCCCATTAGTTTTTGATTGTCATATGTCAAACAGAAGTGTCACTATCAACAAATGTCAAAAGCTATATCTCACGGATCTTGACTTACAGTATGTCATTTGAAAGCCCTCGAAAAACCGTGTTCGGAACAGTTGGAAATATCTGCGTATTTGTCATCTGTCAAATAATAAAAAATGTCATCTGTCAAATAATAAAAAATGTCAAAGTTCAAAACTACACCATTTAATTATTCAAAATCTATCCGATGGATTGGGACCAAATTCGGCAGGAAGCAACAAACCAAAAGAGTCAAATTAAGTCTGCTGTTGTAGTTTTCCACCATTTTCCAGTCAGGAGGAAAATTTTTTGAAATCGGATTCACGGTTTTCGAGTTTTCATCTCTGGAAAAACAGCAAATTTTCCAACTTTTTGTGACTACCATGAACAGATTTTCACCATTTTTTTAAACAAAGGGTAACTGATTCTTGAATATTTTCCATCCATTTTTCTTCAATTTCCCAGGAGTTCTCCAGTTGAAAATGTAAAACCGGCCTGGGTTTAAAACAGTGAACTTGAATGATGGAGCTCAAAGTGAAGCCTCAATAGACGATTTTTATAGTAGGATGATTTGGAAAAACATTTGAGGTTTTTGAGGAAAATTCAAATTCTCCAAATCACAATCTTCAATTTCCTGCAAATTATTTTCAATCTTTCTCCAACCTCTAACTCCAAGCTTCCGCCCGAAGGGACGCTACGCTTCGAAGAAAATTTTTCATTCATCAATTCATCAAGCTCCGCGGGACATCCCGTAAATGGCCCTTTTCCTAAATTGACAAGCTCATACCAGCCTAAAGCCCCCGGTCTAACATGTAAGACAAGAAAAATTTAATTGACCTTATCAACGCACATTGGACCTCTAGGGTTAAAGTTAAAATGATGTACAGTTACAATCCCATAAATGGAAACACTTGACATTACTAACTTGTCATTCTTATTTTCTATATTCTGATCGATTGTGAACTAATCTCCCCATAGGAACTTAGCTAGCCATAAAAGAGAACGTCTATTTTGTGCTGTTTTAAAGATCGGGCAGAAAAATCGGATAATATCAGCTCAATTTGAAAAAGAATAATAGTGTCGGTGTCAAAGTGTTTCTGTTTATGAGTTCGTAACTGTACCTTATGACGTAAGTTAAGTTTTGAGGCACCAGCTCCTGTCGATATGGAATGATAGCTCCCGGTGAGTTTATTCTATCTGCAGTTACAGGCTCACAATTTCGTTTCGAAAAAGTCAAGTTTTACAATAAAAAAACTGCCAGCAAAAGAAATTGACAAACTGGTCCAGTGGCGTGGGTATTGGGGGGCTCCTCTCTGAAATCTCCCCTTATTTTTACGCCACTGATTATTTTGCAAAAATGCTAGAGTATTTGGATATTATGATCAATTTAGAAGAAAAAGTTATTCTTGACAAAGTGTGATTGAAGGCTTCTTTTTAAAGATATTTGAATCCGAATGTTTGAGAAACATCTCGAAAATACACATTTTCGAAGCGTTTTGAGCTAATAAAAAATCATTTAGGTAAGAAACAACAAACTAGTTCACAGAAAATTTTCTGAGCGACTTGGCAAATATTCCAGCATTTTTGCAAAATAAGTCAATGGCATAGAACTTGGGGCCATAAAAGGTACGAGCCCCCTAATAGCCACGCTACTGGACCGATGTGTCAAAAAATCTTTCACTGACATTTTTTTGGGAATTTACTCAACAATCACACATTTCAGGCAAATTGGTTCAACGGTGTGAAAATTATGCTGGAATATGTTGGTTATAGGATCTAGAAAACCTACTTCAATCAAGAAATCGTGAATTTTCTTGAATTTTATTCTTTCGACACTCAAAATTAGAGATTTTCAAGATGTTTTTTTTTATTAAATTTATTTTTTCATTATTTGATTTATTTAATATTTATTTTATTATCTATTTTTATTTTTTCAATTTATTTATTTCATTTGATATTTTATTTATTTATTTCGACTTATGTAACGAGGCGAATTCAGCTATTAGCTGCTCTACCATGCAACCTCGGTATAGTATGTTTTTAGGTATTCAAACTCAAATATTTTGGAAACAAAGCCTCTAATCGGAATTTCACAAGGACTTTTTCTTCTAAACTCAATGTCAAATTTGAAAGTGTCATAGTTTTTGAAAAATATCCAGTGGCATAGAAGATAAGTGTGAAAGAAACGCCAACCCCTCCAATATCCACGTCACTGGACAGTTCTAATAAAAACTGTGACAATTAGCATTTCCAAATTTTCGTTGTATTTTTCTACCGTGACGTCATGCATAACAAGGGTTCATCGAGGTAATGGTATTGAATCACGTTTCGTTTCTGACCTATAACAACACTATAGATACCCAAATAAGGAAAAATGGCAATCAATAATAACCTATTTTGTAGGAGTTACCTTGTTTCTGGTTTCAGTTCACTGTGTTTTATGCGGTGAAAAACCAAGTTCAAGTGTGTTCTCATCTTTTCACTGACAACCAGACGACAACTTGTCAGTCCTGTCACAGTGGTGTCTAAGGACACGCCACATACGATGGTGGCTAGGCCTCCGTATATTACGATCAATTTTCACACATTAAAAATGCTTTGTTCGTTGAAAATGGTTTCGGTGGCCACTTTCCCCACATGATAAATGAGGGATTTTGAAATTGCCGTTACTATGTACTTCTGCGGCAAAATTCCACCACGTTCTTACAAGGTCATTAACGTCAAAACGTTACTTTGGCAAAATTTGGTCAAAGTCAACCAAGAAACCTAGAAGTTATCACAAAAAATCAATTTTCAAAGTTCCACTTTGACCTCTATTTCGAAAACGAAGGAGCTTGCCACATTTGTTCATACCTAGAGCTTTTCGTCATTAAATTACATGAGGAATAGCCCTCTCGAATATTTGACATTACCTACTTTGGAAACACCCTGTACATAGACCGGGTGATAATGTGAAAATTATCCACCCTTAATAACTCACGACTCTTATGATTGCACAAAGGTGGTATCAAATTTTAGTTTGGTACTAAACACGGGATCAAATCTTTGAAGTGAAATAAAATGCAACTCCAGTTTCTTCAAGGGGAGATTATGATGGGAATACAAAATATGGCTCCAAGCGATTAATTGTATGCAGAAACAAAGTTGGGGTAACACGCACTTGTCGCTTATTTATTATTACAAAGAAAAGATTTGACAGTTCCGGTAGGATGTGTTCTACAAGCCAAAATAAAGGCTGTCTCACCTGTGTTTGGGTACCCAAACAATCGCATGGGGCCATATTTTGTATTCCCATCGTAATCTCCCCTCGAAGTAGCTGGGGTTTGCATTTTATTCCACTTCAAAAATTTGAGCCCGTGTTAGGTACCGAACTAAAATTCGATACCACCTTTGTGCAATCAAGCACTAATGAATATTTCTTCGAGAAAGAACAGGTCGATTTTTATACAGAGTGATTCAAAAGTGTCGGACCACTTGAAAGTGTGTTATGCGTTTATTCAGGGTGACTGGTGTTTAATGGCGGAAACTTTGGCAGTCGATGGAGCATCAAAAAATAAGTGAAGCTTCCTCCGAGGCTTCCTCCATACACTTCAATTAAAAACGTACAATAACGGAGATATAGCCCTTGAAAGTTTGGAGTAAAAAATTGTTTTTTTTGCATAAATTTTGAACTGTTCAACCGTTTTTATTAAAATTCAAACCAAAATTTATTGAAATGAGTTTCTATTGAACAATAATAACGCATTTTATATCAAACATTTTTAGGGTCGAAGATAACAAAGGGTATACCCTCCCCCTTTTTCTCCTTAGCGAAAAAAGTCACGCTTGCAAAATTTTGATCAGAGGCTTCATTTTCAAGATATTTGGAGGCATACTCTGCTGAAAACAAAAAATGATTTGTAGAGTAGAGAGTTCGGCTCAACGATCCAATATCCAATATCCAATATCCATTTATTTTACCATCAAAAACACTTTACATGGTAAGGTCAAAAAAAAATTGCTAACATTTTAAAATATCACAGAATTAAAAATACATGTAGGTACATTCACAAAAGTTTCACATTTCAAAATCTACATTGAAAAATTCTTCACATGAGTAAAAGGCACCTTCAAGAAGCCAACGTTTTACAATAAAAATGAATTTTGTATAATTCATTTGCTGGACTTCACTTGGCAAATGATTGTACCTACAGCTTGATACCCCAGTGTTCGGCAGATAGCTGGGTGGTAGTGAGTCGGTGGTGTACTATTGGCAGTGCATTTCTTGTCCTAGTATTGTACTGGTGACAGCTCCCATTTTTCACAAATCTATCCTGATGCTGATGGACGAACTTCAAACATTCAAGGATGAATACGCTTGGCATGGTAAGTATTTTTTTGCTTTTGAAGCTTTCTCTCGCCGATTCTCGGGGTCCCAGACTGCTCAAAATTCTAACCGCCTTCTTTTGCAGAATGAAAACTTCTCCAAGTCCAGACGATACCCCCCATAGAAGAATTCCATGGGAAGCAATGGAGTGAAAATTTGCGAAGTACGTTGTTCGTGCTGACTGGTACGTTGCTATGCTCTTCATTCTTCTGATTGTGAAGATGGACGTCGCTAGCTTCCTGCACAATTGGGTTATGTGAATCGTCCACCTGAGTCTGTTGTCAACCGTCAACCCCAGAAATTTGACGGTTTGTAGAGGACTCCCATCCTGGATATTTTTCGATGTTAATGTGACTTGTTGCATTTTCCCTCTGTTGTTCTTGAGTTGATTGCTAACAAACCAATGTTCAATTTTCGTAGCGGTCCTTTTGGCATCTTTTTCAAGTTTTACTTCGTCCTCACTCTTCACCAGCACGACCGTATCATCTGCATAGAGGCCGACATATGTTGCTGGCACATTTGAGGGCATGTCGTTGATGTATATTAAGAACAAGATTGGACCAAGCACCGAGCCCTGAGGAACACCATACTGGACGCCTCCGGCCGCCGACACCGAATTCTTCCACCACACCATTTGTTCTCTTTCTTTCAGATAGGACTCAAACAGCTGCAAAGGCAGACCCCTTACTCCATAGTGACTCATCTTCCTAAGCAAAGTAACATGATTAACTGTATCAAATGCTTTACTTAAGTCATATAAGTGCATTTGTAATTTCTCACTCTTGTCGTATGCCTCTATGATATTCTTCAACACTTCCAGAGCAGCCGTAGTCGTTGACCTTCCACTCCTGTAGCCGTGCTGGCTGTCCGTGAAGAGACCTCCCTTTTCGAAAAAGCTCAAAAGTCTTGACTTCATTACGGTCTCAAAGATTTTTGACAAAACTGGCAAGAGTGAAATCGGCCGGTAGTTGTTGTAGTTGTCCTCTTTACCATCTTTATGTATTGGTACGACTCTGGCTTTCTTTAGTTCATTCGGAAAATATCCCTCCGCAAAGCATTTATTAATCAGGGAAGTCATGGGTGTTTTTATCTCTTCTTTCACATGTTTAATCAATTCTGTTGTGAGGCCATAAATGTCTTTGGTTGGTTTTGCTTTAAGATGTTGTATGACTTGTAATACTTCCTTTTCCGTCGTGGGGTGCAAGAAAAGCGATCTTGGATTTTTTATTGCGGAGACATGAAGGAGGTCCATTGCTGAAACTGGAGTTTTGTTAATTTTTGAAATCGTCGTGGGGCCCACGCTCACAAAAAAATCATTGAATCCATCCGCAGTCAGGGATCCCGACAGCTCGTGTTGTGGTTTCCTTGTTCGTCCCAATTCTTGGTTTATCAGCGTCCATATTGCTTTCTGCTTATTTTTTGATCCATTGATGTATTTTTCGTTTACTTTTCTTCGTGCTTCAGAGACGGCCATGGAATATTTGTTTTTATACAATTTGTACACATTGATATCTTCCTCATTTCTTGTTACAGCTGTTATCGTGTAGATAGCGTCCAAAGTATTTTTCATTTCTTGCAGCTCCTGCGTATGCCACTTCTTTTCATTGTTTACCTTATTGTTACCAACTTTAATTTCCTTCTCTGGAAAGTTCTTGTTATAAAAGCCAAGCAGCCTGTTGTGAAAACTAGTGTAGGCATCCGCAGCAGACATACTCCCAAACTCGCCATCCCAGTCAACTCGGGCAAGGTCCTCTTTGAAACTGCACATGCTGGACTTATTCATGTGTCTCACTTTGATTGTCTTTGGTGTTTTAGTGACAGCGGAAGGCGTCCCATCAGCGTCAACCATCAGCAGCTGGGCGTCGTGGTCCGACAAGTGTAGATTAAGTGTCTCAGTGAAATACACGTTGCTGTTGTTTGTGAAAATATTATAAATACATGTTCTTCCTTGTCGTGATAGTGTTGTCATTTTACCCTGCAGTCCATATGATTCCATCAACATCTCAAATTCAAGCTTTTCCCTAGTGTCGTGCAGAAAATCTACGTTAAAATCTCCAGATACGTATATGTATCTGAATTTTTTCTTCACTCTGGATACGTCAATAAGAATATTATTCAACTTTTCCATGAATTTTGGAAGATTTTTTCTGTCAGGTGTTCTGTAAATTGATATTATGACTGTTTTGCTCACAGGTAGGTAGATCGTTCGGCTGGTTCGGCTTACATGTCACGAAGGGTTTAGATGCACGTTAGAGCAAGAGCAGCAGTAGTGAGTGAATCTCACCAGATTTGGTGATAGCTAATAATGTTCTACCTATAGTTTTTGCCCAGTTATACTATACTTAACAATAAATAGGTATCAATAGGTATCTGCCAGATACCAGATGTAGGTAAAGGCAATAAAGGACATCAAAACAATAACGAACTTGGAGCTTGTAGCATATTCAAGAAGAACCTGCAATTTTCAATAAACACATACCTACTTCATGGGTACTCTGATCGAGTTGGTATATCAGCGGCGAAGAGCAGAAGCGGAGCGCGATCGGCATCGAAATATGCAATAGCGCCTTGGCTCTGCTGCTGACGAAGGAGCACCTGTTAGCTCGAGACCAAGAAAACGGTCTACCTGTGCGACCACGTGTTGATGAGGGTGGGGACTTAAGGTAGAGGTAAGATTGTTGAGGGTCAATGCTAGTTCAGTGCCACTCCTGCAAGGCTGCGGTCACTAGATCACTACGAGATCGCCCGCGAATATTTTCAAAAGTCACTCCCGCGCCCGCGAACCATGCACCCCGTCCGCTAAAAAAATCACAGCACCCTTAACATCGCACTTTTCGTTCTCCATCAACTCTAAAAGCAAGATGTGGTGATACATGATTCGTATTGCGCAGCCTTGTCATTGAAAAGGATAATAATAATTATCGTTGAACTTTGCGAGATAAACTTTAAAAGGACACTGGTTTTTGAAAGCACAACAAAGATTTTCTTTTTACAAGCGAACAGTTGATTATGTGTTTTGGTTGTTGTTGTTGTTGTTTTTGTTGATTTGACTGTTGTTTGTTTTGTTACTCCACGATGGAAACTTGCGTCCTGATTCCGCAGGAGTTCAGCTTATGCGTGCGAGGTCCTGCGATGGGCGGCGCGCGACGGTCCGAACCAGAAGTGTCCGTTTGGTCCAATACAAGCATCGCGCAAGGATCTCTCTGCTATCCTTTCCAAGGCACCATCCGCATTGACAAACTCGACGTTTATGGACAATTGGACGATGATGATGTAAGTAAAAAATAGATGAACTATTAGAAATGTCCAGTATCAAAGTGTATCAAATCTGTTTTTTTTTATTGAAACATTTTAGAATTGTTGCTAATTTACTATTTCCTAAAAGTTGAAAAAGTATCAAAATATATCGAGTGTGCCGATTTCAGAAACCACCCCGGTCTACTTACTGGTTCAGTTATGAGTAATTTTTGGAAAAAAAAGCTGGAACAAGTCGACTTTATTTTCGAGAGAGACGTTAAAATGATAATCATACAGATTGTATTGTTTCAACTTCATAAAGGGGAAGGGGTGTAATTTCAAATATAGCAAAAGGGTTGAATGACACATCATTTTGAAGGTTTTCAATTCTCTTTTCGCTGATGCTATTTTTTTTATTATTATATTCGGAATAATCTTTTTTTTAGATTTTACTCTGATTTTCAAGCTTTTAGAGGGGTTGCCATTCTTCCCAAAATGCTTGGCAAACCAATGATCAGGCTTAAGTTCATCCTTGTCTCGAACACATTTTACATTCTATTGCATTACAATACGGGCATTTTTCTATACTATGGATGAATTCTGCTGCATTATCCTACAGAATAATAAGAATTCAAGTTGATCAATTTTGGTCTAAAAGGAAACGCTATAATTTGTTACAATTCTGAGCTACTTGAATAATAATCAGCAAAATTAAAAAAAAATAGCACCTAAATATAGTTGTCGTAAGTGTGGTGGAAATAAGGGAACAGAGATAATTAAAGTTTACTACATGTAATGATCCAGATAATACGGCTTCGCATATAGGATAAGGATATGGGAGCATCTTTTTCTTCTGTAACAAGAAACCGCCATTCATAGTCATCATGATAATTATTATTAGCGATTCTAAACAAAAACGTTGCATCCAGTAATTTACTAGAAACGATCGATCTGTTATTGGAGGCAATTAGGCATCAGACATAATAACTTTGAATCATATTAAATATATTTATTGAACAAGAAAACATGAATATAAAGCACCATCTAATAAATTTGATATTTAGTTCATGTACCTACCAGTATTATTCTGATTTGAAAAATTATACTCTAAATTATGTTATGATAATACAACAATCGTTTGATACAATAAAATCAAAGTTGTTGAAGCGAAAAAATGAACGTGCATATTTTCAAGGCATTCACACATTGTAAACTCACACGGTTGTTGATTTTTCATGCACCCATGCTTTTTCTATTCCCATGTTGTGACGCAGGGGGCGCGCTTGATTTTAATTCGAGCATAACTTCGAAACTGTTGAGAGCCAAGCAATAATAATTATTATCGGTAATTGTTTTTTATATTAAATATACCTACTTTAAATTTAACTAAATCAAAAGTACCGTAGGTGAAATATTATTTTCTTTTTGTAGCAGGAGCACCAGATACCATTTGTTTTGTTGATTACTTTATTGGGTAGGTCGGTAATATATCTTGAGCGTTTTACGTTTTATCGTTGACTTGTCTTCGGTTCCTGGACGCTGAATTAAATTTTATCATTCAGTTCAATTTTAATACGTGCTGTTATATTGGCTGAAATCTATAATTAGGTACATCGGATTTATCAACGAAGCGGGTATGATTTAGTGTTAACTCTAGTTGAAAATTCAAAATTTCAAAATTCAGTACTCACAAGGACATGCAACTTTGAAATCGGCTTGATTCGGAAGCTTCTGGCCTGAAAAATTCCTAACTCGATCCCTAATTTGTAATTTGTTGTAAGTACACAGAAACTCGGAACTACAAATTTCGGTATCGGTGAAAAGCAACAGAGTCAACAGAGCAACAGATCTAATCAGAGTTGTTCTTGTCTGGCTATACCAATACCAAAACTGCGAAACTTGTCGTTGAAAGCTAGAACAAGTTAGGGCTTAATGGGAGTGATGGATGATTTTGCTTCTGCCAGAGTGCGCTGGGGTAGGTGGGGACCTTTTGGGATTTTATTCAGATAACGTCAATGTAAATAAGAAAGTTTTGCAAACAGAGTCGTTGATAGTGTCATGATGAATTTGACTTTTTAAAGAGACATTGACATTGACAAGAATGTTAAGAGTTTGACGTCTGATGCGGTGCCTAAGGTGGCAGTGGTCCCGAGTGGGGTTGCTAGATTATCAACAGCTTTGGCTGTACAAGGGTTACGCAATCATCCGTTGCTAAGGGCCGATGAGGAGGGGGGGAGGGGGGGGGGCTAAAATTCAGCTGTGTGTCAAAATTTAGCATGAGCGGAGCAAAAAGGAAATTTGCGGGGTCCGGTGCTGTTGCTTGATGTCCGCAACTCAACAAACATGAAAATTTCATTTTATCTAGCGGCATAAAAAACGTGCTTTGGAACTCATCAGGCAAATCATATCCACCCCGCACATGAATTTGTACACCTAAATCCAAAATAAGCACCCTCTTGACAGCTAGAACCCGTTGGAACGGACGCCTATGGCGTTCCATGAGGCCGACAGCTGTCAGTCCTTGACTCCGTGAGGCCGTTCAGTAAACAAACGGTCGGCCAGAATGCGGTACTCTTACGCCGGCCGGCCGGTCGGGTGATAATTAGGTTCCCTAGTCCCGAGCCCATGTTGCGCCCTTTGTAATGAGCTTGCGAGAGTACATCCCATTTCAAGTCTGACTTACTGCGTCGGGAGTCGGAGTTGGGAGTACAGACCCTCAAAAGTACGAAGCAAAACAGATGGTATAATTATTTCCTCAAGAACTATCAAAGTTGAAAATTTTGAATTTGATGCAAGAAAGTTTCTCTACAGTGCAAATGTACGTGCAAAATTAAAAAAAATCTCATCAGCAACGGCGGAGTTGAAGGTAGATACAGGGGAGTTTGGAGGGGGTTAAACTCAGAAGAATAAAATGTCTGCAGTCCGGTCGCATTTCATTTTGCATATTTGGATAGACTTTCCAGGTTAAACTTTTATGCTTTTTGCATTTTTTTGTTGTTGCATGCACCATAACTCAACCCCTTCTAACTCTGCCGCCAATAATAAGATTTTTTTACATTTTGCACGTACATTTGCACTGTGAAGAAACTTTTCTACATCAAATTTGAAATTCCCATCTTTGATAGTTCTTGTGCAAATAATTAAAAACTTCGTTCTACTTTGTACCTTTGGGGGTCTGTAGCACCAGAGGAAGAACTGTTTTTTTTCACTTTTTCGACTAACTTCTTTAAAGAAAATCACCTCCCAAGTTTTATGCTAGGTCACCGAAATCCCCTGGATAGCTTTCAATGAATTTTAATTTTTCTTTTATTGCTTTTTCGAAATTTCCATGATGCTAAAACTTCACATTCATTTTTTGTATCGGTTTGTCTGTTGGTTCACTATTTTTTTCCGCGGTCCAATCTATTTGGTGTGCACGTGAATAATATACGGTGAAATAAGCTTTAGGCGTGATCTGTCAATAAGGAGAACCACTACAAGATAATGGTAAAACTTCTATACTTACGTAAGCACGGGCCACAGCTCCATCATTTTATGATACTGTCTTGATTATTCAAAGATAAACTTCAATGGTTCTTGATTATTCCTGCTGGAGAATGAAGGACCAGGTTAACTTTGTTGAAAATCAGTGAAGTCAAAAAATTGAATTATGCAGTGGATTTTGAGTTAATTTTATCATAAAATTTTCAAGTGTGCCATGAAACTTTTTACCCTCTTATCTCTGCCACTGGAACTACTTATACATCAGAAATCTCTGGCAAGCAGTTTGTCCGTTATTATTCTCTAATATTTTTACAAAAAGGAACACAGACTGATCGTCCTCAAATAAGTACAAGAAGTGGCGAGTCGAAATATTATATAAGATTCGATTAGTGAGAAACGAACTCTATATGTTGAACAGTTTCGAAGATATTGGAGATTTTTACTTCGACCCAGGGATAAGCTTCAAACCCGTATACAACTGGCGGAGGAGCCGTTCGAAGCTTGCCTGATTCAAAAGCGAGGTTGTTGTTGAGCTCTCTCATTTAGACGAAACTTTGTGATGTTTAATTTATATTTATTGTCAAAAATTGTTTATAGCTGATTGATTGTCATCAAAAGCGTGTATGACGAATTTTTAAAAAAAAATCATCAAACTTTGAACAGCTGTATCTTTCTTAGTATTGAGCTTTTTTGAAAGAGAAAGAGCATGTGTCCTTTAGTTTTTCATGGGGCTATCTTCCATATAAAATTCGGTTAGTAGCAAAAGTTCTTCTATATACGAGGAAATAATGAGCTTTAATGAATGCGATCCCCCAACCGCAAGGCTTCCATAAGAAAATTGAATAATACATGGGTGCTGCAATCTCGTGAAATTAAAATGTGCAAAGAAAATGTTTTTTCTTCAATTATAGTACAACAACAAAATAACAAATAGTGTTGGGAAAAATCAAAACAAAATTAAGTAGGTAAAAACCGCTATAAATGCGAAGAGATCAACTGGATCTCTCCAAGACGAGACCACAGGACCATTGACCACTCCCTTATTCTATAACCATCTGAATTAATATGGAAATTGCGCCAAGTAAATGAATTATCGTATTTCCTAAACGATCCCTCCTAATACCTCTAATGTCTTAATTAATATGCAAATCCCGTATCTATCTCTTAATGGCCTCTGGAAATACCTACCTGAAATTTGATAAAAAAAAACCGAAAACTCCATGTCATCAGTTATTTTCTATATCTAATAGATATACGTTGATAACTAGGTAGCTATAAGGTCAGATCTGTTCAGTCACATCTACATATTTAATTCTAAGATTTCCAACAGTTACGTTTCTTGACCGTATATCTAGGTATAGAGGGGAAATCGGGGTTTTTCTTACCATTTTTGCATCTGAAATTAGGCCAAAACAGCATAGGTACATTTACGAGTAGCTATTTTCCTTAAGTTCAAATTCACCTACTTTTAGTTGTTTGCAGGTCTAAAGAATAACCTTAATTATTTGGATCACACTCTTTGATTGATTTTTTGACTATGGCCTGTGAACGGCGCTTGATTCGTAATGTTTTTGTAGTCTTTTATATCTAGCATAATTTATGCGTCAGTTTTCGAAAAGAACAATTTGCTAATAGGACGATTTAGGTGGCTGATGGGAGTAAAGCATGGCAACCTAGAGTTTGGAAACACTTTTCAAAACTTGTCAATTTTTGGATTCAAATTGCTCACTCCGTAAAGATGATCTGAGCGAGCTACTTGCTTCCGCAGTTCCGAGAATGTCTCGTTCAATCTTTGGGCAGCATATTATATCTCCAAGTCACAATCATACGGCAGTCGTAATTCGAATTCAAAAATTGACAAGGTTTGACAGGTGCGTGTCCAAACTTTCGGTCGCCATACTCTACCTCGACTTGACTTGAGTGGTATATTTACTTCAACCCGTTCGTGTTAAGGGTTGATGTTACTCACGTGTAGCATAGCTGCAACCAGAACACGGTAGTTAATTACTGGTTGCCTGTTGGCTGCTACAACGTTGCCATCTTGCGTGCGCCTTTGAACTACACCTCAAATAAACCTCCCACTTTGAAATGATCTACTTACACCTGATTGTACTGGAAAAAGCCAGCGATGATTTGAGAAAAATTACCTAAAGTTTTTGGTTTGTTTGCCTCAACGCCCCTACGAATTGAAATATTTGGATGATATGCATATGTACCTACCTGCGAAACCGTCGGAAATGTATATATACATCGTTTATTTCATAATAAAGGAATAATTTATATCCCTAAGCAATTATCTCATTTGGTATCATAAAAACAACAATTTTGCATACTGTACTGGATAATCACACCGCGCGATGACGTATAAGTACCTATATCTGAGTCTTTTAGACATAATTAATATTCATCAGATTTGCTGATATTCTCTGCGTAAACATGTTGATATGGGATATACAGAGGCGAGCTGTATTTTTCTGTAAATAGAGTGATATAATCGAAAATTCCCCGGACACGAGTGGTAAATTGGTTTGACGTGATCAGTTCGCATCGGTCACAGATATTTTTTCATGCAACTAAACGTAACATATAATATAGATACCCACCTATAATGGTGGAACTGTGGCAATTGCGCGTTAGCAATAACAAATTATATTTAATTATCCTGAATAAATTATCGATACTTATGCATAACTAATTTTTTCTGAATACGTTTTTTCGGAAATTATTATTAATATGGGCGACCAGCGCGCGAGAAACCCAAAAAAAGTGTTTGCATAAACATAAAGCCCCATATATTTCTGATTCATGAAAGATTCCAATGGGTGCGTAGAGCACGGCGGAAATTCTTTTATACTACTTTTTTAGTGTTGACATAAAATATTAACAGCTTTATTGAAGCTACAAGTGAGGCGTGTGTGATCTCTGCATAAGGGATTATAAATAATATGCGTGCATTTTATCCATATGTATATATATTTTTACGACTGTCGATGACAGATATACAGGGCGTAGGCATAACCGATAAGTTTAGATATAATTGCGATCGGCTGCTGCATGTTTATTGCAACCGGTAATTTGAATATACTGTTCTTGCGACCATAACTTTAGCTTCATCTTAACGACACCTCCTTTTAACTCAACATTATTTATGCATTTCTTATTCAAATTTCGACTGGAATATATTATTCCTGTACACATATCTCCACTGTTTCAAGACTCTATAAGAATATTCGTTAGTAGATTTAGTTTTGTTTTTTTTTTGCACAAAAACACATTGGCATTTACAGTAGGTATAACATAACTGATAGTGTAGAATATTTGTTTTTTTACATACAAATGGCATCTTTTTATTAGCACAAAATTTGATTGATCACGATTATGCCACATTTAAATTCAAATAATGCACGAGTAAACAAGTTATTGAACGTGAGTACGCGCATTTATCTGTGCTAAGCCACACGGCGGAACAAGTTTTTAAAGCACTCTGATCACGAGCTCCACTATTGTGGTTTTTGCAGTTTTTGTTAGGTACTTTTTCCAAAAAGTAGAATATCCAGCGCACACTTACAATCACGGTGGCCGCGAAAATCTGCCATTTGTCGCTTGTCAAAGTGCGAAGCCATTTCTCAGCTTACTGTGATCTCGACTGTGATTTATTCGAATCAACGCTTGTTAACAGTACTTAGATATTATACCTAGGAATAATAATGGTAATAATAAAATGAGCAAGAGCAACTTTCACTGCTCCCGCGTATTAAATAGGAGTATAAACTATATATTTATGTGCAGACATGGTAATTGTCACTAGATCAAAATATGACCGCTGAGTGGTTTACAGGTTCCCATATTGTTACATTTTGAATAGCAGTGAATCGGATTCACTCTCTACAAGTGAGAAAATGCATTGTATGCTTATTTTTAACACCCATTATTATAGCATCATAGCTCCGATGGTATCCAGCTTCACTTTCTTTACACTGTGCTACTGTGCATAATTAAATCAACAACTCAATTTACTCCCGGTTGTCAATCTTGAACCGGTGGATTTGCGTAGACAAGGCAAAGGTGAATCGAACTGATTGTGGTGATTTTCACTGACGATTCCATTCATCCGCGCGCGTGCCGTGCTTGAAACTCAACGTTCGAATCACTTGGTATACTGTAAGTATATACAGGGTGTTTCATTGGAAACGAGCCACTCTGAATAAATTTTTGCCTGATGGAATTTAGGAAATTTCCCGAGACCTGTCGATTTTGGTTTCAGGGACATCTAAAGCATACATTGTCAAATTTCTACCTTAACCCCTTCACCTCCATCCACCCCATCTTCAAAATTTCAAATGACACCACCTTCTTTGCGATACATCAAGTTGAAGAGAATTACATTCTCTTTCTGAATTGAATATCTTCAAAGTTTTTAACCCCACCCCTCCTTTCACTAAAATTCTTTTGAGTGGGTAGTATTAATGAAAAATAAGCATAAGCATTTGCTTGGATTTCATAGGCGTTGCTAGGGAAAGTCTGCTTAGCAACTCCTCGAAAATCTGAGCAAATGCTTATGCTTATTTTTTATTAATACTACCCACTGTCCAATTTAATATTTTCGACCCCTTAATTCTCTTTAATTTAGTTAGTTTCATCCTAGAAAGCACCAAAGAAGAAATTTTTTGGTGAAAAAGTGCTACCCAAATTCACCCCAAGGCTCTTCGTCAACCCACTTCGATGCTGTGTAGGATGACGTTGACTGGATTGAAGAGAATTGAGAGGTCAAGAATATTAAATTGGACATTCATCTAATTTTAGGAGAAAGGGGGGTGCGGGGTTGAAAAGTTTAGGAATACTTTTTCAGAAATAGATTCAAATTCTCTTTGATTTGAAATATCGCAAAGTAGGTAGTGTCATTTGAAATTTCAAAGTTGGTGAAGGGATTGAAGATAGAAATTCGCCCATATATGCTTTCGATGTCCACCTCGAAACAAAAATCGACGGGTCTCGAGAAATGTTCTAAATTTCACCTGGCAAAAATTTATTCAGGGTGGCTCGTTTCCATTGAAACACCCTGTATAATATACCATTTGGCTATTTTACGTGAAATAATTTGACTTTTGTTTACCAAGTTAGATCTGACATCTCCAAAACAAATATATGTATACTTAGATGAGGGAAGAAAATTGAATTAAGCAATGTGATGAATTGAGTGAAGACTTAATTAATCTAAATGTCTAAATATATACTTGCAATCTATGTTTTCGTGTCAGTGTTAGGTAGTTGTCACATTCACATACCTACATTTTGTGACACTTGATCTTCAGGTTATATTTGCGTTTTAGGAGGCGACTTCTACAAAAATAGATTGATTTTAGAATACCTTTTGTTTTGACAAACGTGAAATATAATTTTTTGAGCACATGTCACAAGCATCTTCATTTTTTGCACGCGTGTCATTTTTGGCTGCTACAAAGGTCAATAAACTCTCTATGTACGGAAAAGACAAGACCATGATGTTGGCTTACCCTGACAAAAATAACTGATTTGATGATAATTTCTTTGAAATATTTGAGGCAAAATAGTATATTACACTCATTTAATACGACGTTTCGTCACACTCCTTCCTTTGGGACCCTCCTCAGTGTGTTCGTCTGCCCCTAAAACAGTCGTGTGACAAACTTCGTCTTATTAAACTCATATACACTACTATTATCCTCGGAGAAGTAGTTTAGAAGTTATAAACTAATTGCCATTGAATTGAAAAGCCATTGCTCTATTATTGGCAAAGTTGGTGTCATGAGTACCTCTTTTGTCTGCACTTCCATTACAGTGCACTATATGTATAGAATATAACTACTAAACTTCTTTTCCGAGGAGAAAATTATTCCAGTTCGGTAAGTATTCATGCGAACTTCCTTGACAATAAGGGAATGGAATCCTTCGGTTTAATCATCAATCACCCTGTATATATCAGTGGACATACATTTCTGTCAAGCCCGCCGTGTGACATAGTTCGAAATTCGATAGAAAGTGTTCATGCACTTTTGTTGTGATATTACTGCAAAATGTATACGTGTAAATTATTTGACATTTACTCTAAGTATGTGACACATGACAAACAGAAGAATAAGACTATGGTTTTCTGGAGCAGAATCAATGGCCATCAGATTCATTAAAAAAATCGGCAACCCCATCGTGGGAATACACCTCATTGATGGCTTTTAAGGTTCGTCACTTTGTAAGCTTATTCTTTTAAGGCCAACGGTCGTACACAGAGCAATGTTTGACATAAAGGTTACGTTGATGTCATGTGTCATAGTAATGTTATTTTTAATACGAGAATTCACGATTCAATCGTTTCACAACACCTCCACTATGGCTGTACTATTTCAATTCTCAACCTTCAGCACCTCCGCCATTTACGCAGGTTCGTCACTTGACCGCTCGATCAATTTTTTAACTTTTTGCTTGCGCGTTGGTGATCGTCTTGATCACAAATATTTTGTACTTTGACCAAAAAACGTGGGTGCGTGACCATGGTCACCCTTGAAAGAAGTGAAACTATGATAGGTATATGAATCAATTTGCAAACAACGTTCGAAGAGGTGTTCTTTTCGTATTTGTGTTATTGGTTAACAATAGATTCATAACGTCTATAACGCTGTAACGCTAAGCGTCTATAAAATAAGATGGCCCACAACTTTAAGGGTGGTCGTGCAAATGGTCAAATTTCGAAAAACAAGTGAGAAATGTCAATGTAAAACATCCGATGAGTGAAGTAGAAGGTATAATACGAGATAATGGTTCCACGTTCTCCGCAAGCAACTCACTCCGCTTCCTAATGGTGTGTATTTTCTTGTTTCCTTTTTTTAGATTCTGATTTTCTCGCAAGCTCGTCATGCCCCAAAACCAGTCGTGTGACAATTCTATGTGTTATGAAACTTGTATTAAGTATAATATACTAGTTTGGGACTTGACAGAAAAGTTGAAAATGATGAAGACGTTCCTATATCTAAGTTAACATGTCGGTAGCAAATACCTGTGATATGGAAGTTTGCATATTCGATGGTAGAGGTCGCCCCATCAACGACACAACAGTAGCGGCGATATGAATAAAAAAAGTAAATCAATTATTTTCTGATTGCAAATGACACTTTCGTAAGTTAGAATTCATCGATCAGATCAAATTTTTGTTTATGATGAAAGCTGTAGTACTTAAAACACAATGCCAGCGGTGAAAGAATACTAACAGTAAAAAATAAGAGCGAACGTCACAACACATTCCCTTCTTCCATTCCCTGGGACGGCACTGGTCACCCCAAGGCCACGAAAACGTTACAGCACACCGTTACATCCCATGAAGCAAATTCACTCCCATCTGTGGTTTTGCTTTCAGTTGTCTATTTTGTGATCTAAGCGATCGATAAGAAGTTTCACTTCAAAAACGCAGTATTTGATGTTGACTTTAAAAGAGGGATCACGCATCTAAAAAATAATACACCATATAGGCTGTCTCCAGTATTGATTGAATCCACGAAGATGTGCAATTTGTTTCCCGAACTCCGGCACCATGACGGAGATATTACACCTCAAAGTTTAACATTTTTTGAGCGAATAACTGGAAGAGACTTGACATACCAAGTTGGAATTTGACAGAGTAATAGTTTGGCTCACTGTCTACCTTCAAATAAAATTTCAGAAAAATCCCACCAGCCAGCGGTTCCAAAGCTTAGTGATCAGAAGTGACAAAAGAAAAACAACAAAAGTCGAATTAAAAAAAACATCACAGCCAATCTCAAGATCATCTAAGCACTCTACGGTTACTTTCACCACCATCAATTCTAAGACACCCTGCACCTCCTTGAATGTTAACAAAAAAGTGAAACACCCTGGTATAATCGTGTGGAAATATGTTTTGTTGGCTGCATCGGGACTAGGGGAATTCATCTATGTGTATTTTGTTTGGGGAGTGGCAGTGTTGTTAAGTTGATAATATCCCTTGTATCCCTGCATGAATCCATTTTTTCGACTAAGAAACGCTAGAAAGAAAAAGATGGAAACTACTTCAGCACTACCTACACATCGTATACCCAAATATTCAACAAGTATCTCCTTGAACCTAAGAATGTAACTTCGTGCGCAGCTCGCAGCTTATAGAGTTGAGACTATATATTATACCTAGTTCAAAAGATCGAAGCCTCTGGAGCCGATCCAACCGAGGCCCACTCTCCCCTATTCCTATCTTAGTTTAATCCGCTATTTTGAAATGAACTTAATGGCTGAAAGACCGAATTATGTTCCCTAACAAATTTGGAATAATTTGATTGATTCACAAATTATGCATCTAGATCAGTGAAAAGTAGGACTAGGACCGAAATAATATGTTTTCACGGTGATGCTGCTGCCGCACGCGGGCATATAGATCTTCGGCCAATTTATCAAAGAAACTACACTGAAACGGCATTTGCCCCAGAATCCTCGGTCTCTCCCATGCGGATACTCTTGGCCGATGCCTACCCATACACATTCAACTGGAAAAAAGCTAATATCACCAATTTCTGTAAAAGGAATTCAATCACCCATTTCGGGCGGGTGAAATTTTGATTCATCCTTCATATATTGGAAGTTATCAGAACAGATGATCGTGATCGAGCTGTGAATATTTATTGATAATTGGCTGGCATATATCTCGAGGCGTTTGGACAGTTTACTACAGTTCTATTGTAACCTACTAAACATAGTATCTTTTCTATATACTCCTGCTCTGAACTAGTTCCGCATGAACAGTTTCAAAGCGACTAACCCATAGTTACCTATTCGTATCGTAAAGTTCCGAGATGATCATTGCCCAGGATCCAATATTCAGTTGACTGAAACGACACTTGATATCGTTTCCACTCTAGCCGGGAGGTGTAGAAGTTCCGCTAATTACTGATCTTGATGCAATCAACCTGTGAAAAAAAAACGTGGATCTAAGTTGAGAAGCATTCAGTTTGAGTTGAAGTGAAAAACTGGAGCTTTTTCAGAAAAAAAAAGCTGTGAGCGAATCTCGCTCTAATCTATTCGAGTACCTAAGTAGTAGTACATATACAAAGTTTTATATGCTGCCGCGAGATGTTGATGATAATATAATTATACACACCAGGATACTTGTAGAGGAATGTGCCATATAATGATTCTTCCACCTTTTACTGTATTTTAATGTTTAATGTAAAGAAAACATGGAAAATGAAGTAGTAATTATTCGTAATAAAATGAAGCATTCTGAATGCATTAATCATTAAAATAGCCATTCCGCACAATTAATATTTAAATAGTGTAAAGAATTTTACGCGTGTTTTAATTGAATATATACTCCGCTGATGGCGCTGAAGCCACCAGAGCACCAGCGCTAATAGAGCACTCCCCGTATATTCAATTAAAGCCATTGGTTCATCCATAAGGAAAGATTTATGTGGCTTTTAGCTACCGTTCGTTTTGTTCTCTAGGGTTTTTCATTTAGTTCGTTCGAAATTACCATCACTGCACTTGTTTAAGAAGTCGTTACTCGTTTCACAAATTTCGATACATTCTGACTCATCAATTTTTCATGCGCGCCTCTGGTTGTGATACAGTCGATTTATACTACTGATGTTAGATGAAAAGATAGAAATGATATATTAATCACGCGTGTTCATGTATACGACAGTCAATAATGAACAATTTCCTCTGGTTTACAACTCTTGACGGAGAAAGTAATTAATTATCGAAAAGTCCAGCAGCCGAAATGGAAGCAAGTCTCAATTCAAGATTTTTTCAGTGCGTAATATATCATAGATCTGTAGCATAGCCGGCATAGAAAAAAAAAGTTTAATCTTGACGTATGCTTTTACTAGACTTTTGCAATTATTGATGATATTGAAAATCGGACTTTTATACAGGGCGATTCACCAACTTCTGAAGTTCTCGTCAATGGAATAAGATTCCTTGCCTCATTCTAATACAAAAATCACTGAGAAGAAATTCTAGAAATTTTCTGCAATTTTTCTAAGGCTGTTTCTTCTTAGTGAAAATAATAAGAAGTAATATTTATTTTTTATTTCTTGACGAAAAAACTTATTTTTACCCCCAACTTCAATTTAAAACTACTTTGAAAACTTAGCCGTTCACGACAAACTCGCTGTAAGGGGTGTTATAAATAGAAATCTCCCTTGACAGGAACTTCAGAGGTTGTGAATCACCCTGTATACTTATTTGTATTTCAAATATTATTTGTATTTTCGATTTGATATCCAATGCAAAAAATTGCCGCCAAAGGGACTGCAACATTAATGGTGTCAATTAGTGTTTTCACTTTTTTATAAGAGTAGTTCAGATATTAGTAGAATCTGGTTCCATATTAATAAATTATGCGACAGATAACTAACAAAATCAGGCCAATAGCAGAATATGTTGACAGGAAAGAGACTTTCAAAATTTTAGAAATTGTGTATAGGTACCCACTTGGTATCAGTATCAGATTACACTTTTGTACAAACAGAACTTTCCATTTTTGGGCAACATTGCTATGCAACTGAAGAATAAGCAACTAGAGATTTTACGTCTTAAAATTACCCCATGAAAAAAGAACAAGGAAGAGTGCTGACAAGTCCTTGAAGAAAGACGAAACGTATACGTCTTTTCTAACGATGATGCATATCGTATACATGACCGATTGAGAACCTTCATAATTTCCAGTCATAGCAGCTATAGTAATTATTAGGACACGCAATTTTGATCACAGATGAATTGCGGTAAAAACTTACGTTACGCCTTAACTCAGATAAAACCGAAGCTTTATAGGTGCTTCAGCGCGTAGGTACTTGTATGAAAAAGAAAGCATATACGGACTAAGAGTTTTACTTACATTGTTGTATGCTAAACAGTTAATTTTTCCAATAACCATACCATGTCGATTATTGATGCCGACATTTAATTGGCGCTTAACTTCCTTTATTTTCCTGAAGAACTTATGCAAATGACTTGTTGGTCTGCGAGTACTTGGCGAAATATCTATACTTACTTGCGAAACACCTTTGGTTCATAACTACGTAGCTTCATAATTCCCTCCAGCTTCGATCGTTTTATGTACTCGGATGGCATTTTTTGAGTTGACGAGCTGAAATAATGCCGAACACTGGCCGTCATCTTTGCAGCATGGAGGTGGTCAGCACCTGCCTGATGTCTAATTAATTACCACTGATCATGACTTCCATATCGACTGCACGGGGAGCCCTGCGTGACGGTCGTTAACGGCATGCCTAGAGCCTCAAGACTGATACCAATGTCTGTGCGATTAGCGTTTTTTCTATTTTTATAAATCCTCACTTATTTTCTTTGAAGAACCAACAGAGTGCTGCACACCAGTTTTTTAGAGAAAGGGTATACATATCTTTGTTCGTGAGTCCGTAGGTATGCTTTCGAGCACTGCGAAACACGTGAGCTAGAGCGTGGATCGGGTCAACAGGAAGTCCGTTTGAGTTATGGCACATATCTATACGACTATTATGACCTAGCTCGTTGTGTTGTAATTTGCGACAATTTGTGCAGAAATCCAGTGGCGGAACTACTGCGGTCAGCAGCGATCTCGTGCTAAATAAAACATTAACATAATAACGATTCTCTGTTTTTGCCAATCTTGCAAGTTGCAATACCTACAGCTAGGTAGCTCTTACCTTGAGCGTCCTTGACTCTTGATCTCGACGTGCTTTGTAAACTGACAGAGAAAACATTTATTTCTAATCGAGATCGGTTGCGGGACAAGCTGGCAGATTTTATACTCCTTTGCTGTCAAAATACAAAACGTTTTGCGTTTTGCAAGTCGGTTAGGAGTCTTCATGCCATTTTCATATTCATCAATTTACCTCAACGAATTCAATTGTAATGAAAAGCTACAGCGAAGATAAGTCTACAAATGTGTATATAATGAATTAGCTACAACAAAAATTAATTATAAGAAAAAAACATAATAAGTGAATTATTGCTGTCACATAAATTATTACACCAGCTAACCAGAGGTCTCTACCGGAGGAGAACTTGGTCAGTTTTTAGGAATAATTTCCATTACTTATCTAAAGTTTTTTGGTCTCCAGTCTAACGGTTCATTTACTACATTTCGCGAGCAGAACCTAATCAGCAATGGTGGCTAATTACCTTGGCTATAATGGGCACCTCAGTTTAGTGCCCGATTTCAAAAGTTTATACCTATCACACTTATTCCATCGACAAAAAGAAAATTGCGATCTGCACTTTATGGCTGATGGCTGAAATGCTCTCGCATATTATGTTTTCATGTGGGCAGCTCCAGCTTTAATATTGTCTCATTACCAGCCTCGCGATTCGTCTATTAAACCAGGTTTAAGTTTACACACATACCAACATCCAACAGGTGACTGGCTGCAGTGATATCTTTATTGCCACTAGGAAATAAAATCAAGGTCGCAAATGGTAACATTACATATGATACGAAAACCATGAAGTTGAAAATAATTGAAGCGAATTCCGTTTAAGAAGATTAACTTTATTACAACCTCCGTGAGTGATGGGAAAAAATGTGATTCATTTCATATTGAGATATTCTTTCGACTTGTATAACTTTGAGTGGAGTTGTCTTTGAAAGTTCTCTGAAAGTGGAGTTAAAAGAGAGAAGAAGAGTCTGTGAAAATGAGTGTTTGGGCAAACAAACAAATACAATTCACTAGGTAGCAAAGTCTGTTGTGCGTATGGACACATATATGCCGATCAGCTTTTAAATTCAGCACTAGAACGGTAATTTTTGCACGCCAAGTTGGCAAATGTGCGATATTTGGGGATGTTCAAATTTGTAATGTTGGATCAGTTTTTCCCCAGACGACCTTAAATTCGTACTGTCAATCGAGTACAGCGCTGTTGCAAGATTGTATGTATGCTCTGTTTTTGACTGCAGCTTCAGTGTCCCATATGTCCTTCCAGTGTCTTTTCACCTCGTAATCTGCAGTATGGAGTTCTTCAGCTGTAATTCAGGTTGGGCGTAAACGGCTCGGCACTCTGTCACTTACCTGCCATTCTGACAAGATAACAGTCATAACAGCCAAGACAACACTGTAGCGGAATATGATGCAAGGAGACGCCAGAATTGGCATTTCATGTCAAAATTTCCTAACCTCACTGGACTTCGCCACAAAAAGCCCTTTTTCACGGAACTTGGTCTGTCAGCGTCCGTTACACTCTAGGGAACATGGCCAACCGCGTTTTAATTTCTACTGAATTTAAAACGTGATCGGCATAGTTATACGTAATTTCCGAGAGACCCAAGAGCATGGTTCCGTGGAATTCTGCCAAAATATGCTTGATGGACATTCCACCGTTCCCAAAAATATTTGCACGTGCATTTTTATGCCGATGCTACAGGCAATTCACCTTGCTGGGGAAAATGGCCCATTCGTGTAGGAACCTTAAGGAAATTAATTAATCAAAACTGTCATTTTGCTATCTTGTGCAATCCACTGCCGCAAATTTTGTGTTTCTTGGGACCCCGCAGGCTCTTTATTAGACACTACGTCGATGATTAGTGTCGTTGCGGACCTTTTTTGCATCATCCATAGATTTCACCCAAGGAATAACAACAGACTGCCTTCTCTGGACCGACGGAGTTCCACACACCAACGGTTGGCATACCATGATATCTGCTGAACCCAGCCAAGAAAAGATCACCTCGAACTGGCCACGCAGAGTTAACCACTCACCTTTGCCTAAAAATATTCTGCTTGGACCTCACCTGAAGATCCGCACTCTACATTCTAGAGTTCACCCTATCGTTGTTTGTTGCCCTGCTGTCAAGATCCAAGTTCAGGCTGCCTCTAGGTACAGTATATAAGCTACTGGAACATCAGTAATTTTATCTACTCCTATTAAATAACTCCCACATTAACTATGCGTTTCTGATTCATTTATGACATTCATAACTCACTGCCTAAGCCCCGCCCCGTGGATTATGGGCTCATAACCCAATGGCTCCAACCAACCGCAAAGCGACAATTTCCGTAAATGTAACATATCAAGGAGGCTTATGAGATGACTTGATTTTTAGTAAAATGTCAAATAAAATTCATCAGATACCTACCCTGTCACTGCGAATTTTTATTTTGCATCATTCAAGAACTAAAATGAATTCCTACGAAAACACAGACTACGAGCCCCCCGAAATCTTAGAAGTGGCAAGATCAGTAGCCCTGAATCTTCTGCCAGAAAAGTCCCGACACAAGTACGAAGTCATTTATGAACTGTGACTTCTCCTTATGAACAATAGGCAATCACTCCATTCCATAACAAACTGAAAGAATCATGGACAGATTGTTTATGTCTTGACCTCGTTTTTGTTCATTTACCTACCTTCCTGCATAGGCATTCCAGAAATTATTAGATACATTTTAACCTCACTTTTGGCTGCAGACTGCATGCACCTGTGAGCATGTGTTCCGTTCCGGTCCCGGATCCAGGGGTATGGTCTGACAATGGGCTCATTTTATAAATGCATAAAATCAGTTTCTAGTATGATTTACCTCAGTGTCGATGGAGTATCAAAACCTAGTTGGCCGTGACTAGCTGCTTGCCTGAGTTGTTGCTTTTTTTTGTTCTGCAATGACATCCGAATAACACTGACACTGTTGACATTTCTGATGCGACTGCCCTTGGCTGGCTTCTTTGGCGGGTTGCCGTTCACCATCCATCCACCACCGCGGTGCGTGCTGCATACTTATGCAGCCGCAGTGGCAAAATCACTAGGCACTTGTCTGTCAGGTAGTCAATAGTCATTCCTTCAGTGTCCTGCCGCGTCTTAATCATTGAACAGTTTACATAATAGAAATCTCATAATTAGACAAAATAATAATCGTTCATTCAACAAATTTATTGTTATTCTTGAACTGTCGTAGACAAAGCATAGTATTCTACTTGCATATAATGGTTATAATCCACTCGGGTGTTTTACGACACTCGCTATCGCTCGTGTCCCAAACAACACCCTCCGTGGATTATAACTATCATTATATGCTCGTTGAATAATATACTATTTTTCCACTGCAACCAACTACAATGCAATTCATTGCCAGTGGCGTGATCTTTAGTATAGCTCACTTCTGGAACTACATCTACTAGCAGCCTATCAAATACACTAACCATAATATCAAATAGAAGACACAAAAATGAACCCATTTTCACATTATTTCTACTTGTCAAATTTCCATGTCAATGATGTAGGTATTGCAGGTATCTACTGAACTGCTCACAAATTGAAGTGGATATTTTTAAAAAAAGGTTTTTTTGAAATCGCCAGAAAATTCTTGAAAATCACTCGATTGTGGAACCGCTTTTACTGTTTTGAAGAAAAATGTCAATATTTTCAAGAACTACTGAAGTCCCCCACAAAAATCACATGGATATGTCTAATACAGGGTGATGAAAAAAGTCGTTCAGTTTTGCTCTTTTTCAATCTCATGCAGGAGATTGTTCATCCACCCTGTACACCTATATTTACTTGGATCTTATAGTCTGTAGCTTATGTAACTCGTTAGTTTTTATTTTTTTGCTTTCCGTTGCGTACTTACCGAAATATAGCCTTTCTACTTTCCAATGTCAGTTTGTCGATGAATAAATCCGGGGGGCTACTGGATTTTTTGGTACTTACAAAACAATGCCACTTGGTACTTTTAGAACGATTTTTTGAGCAGATTTCGAATGGAAGACTACATAAAAATATACAGGGTGTCGCATGAACAAAGAAACTTGTTTCTGACGCCTTATTACAGGTTGTAGAAAATTTCACTTTTCAATTTTACAACTTTATGTCTAACAAGAAGAGATCTTCCATTACTGAAATTATTCTCGGGCGACCTTCTCCATGTGTGATTCGGGCACTGCCAGTGGCCTGGAGTCGTCTCTTTGCCCACCGATGACATTTTGTGATACGTTCACCAAATTGACAATTTCTTTTTGCCTTGTACCATTCCGCAAGATATTTGCCACGATACCAAACTTACCTGGAGTTGATCTTTGCAACGGCATTTTGCTACTGATTATTTCGAAATAAAATGAATCTCATAAATGATTTTTTTGCGACACCCTGTATAAATCAGATGGTTGAGACGCCATACCACCGTTAATTTTAAAATCTGTGCCAAAAATCGTTCCAAAAGTACCAAGTGGCATTGCTTAGTACAAAAAAGAATCCAGTAGCGCCCGGATTTAGTAGATTCATCGATAAAACGACTTTGGAAAGTGAAAAGGCTATATTTCGGTAAGTACGCAACGGAAAGCGAAAAACTAAAAACTGACGAGTTACATAAGCTACAGACTATAAGATCCAAGTAAATATAGGTGTACAGGGTGTATGAACAATCTCCTGCACGAGAGTAAAAAAGAACAAAACTGAACGACTTCTTTCATCACCCTGTATTAGACATATCCATGTGATTTTTGTGGAAGACCTCAGTAGTTCTTGAAAATATTGACATTTTTCTTCAAAGCAGTGCAAGCGGTTTTACAATCGAGTAATTTTCAAGAATTTTCTGGCGATTTTAAAAAAACCTTTTTTTAAAAATATCCACTTCAATTTGTGAGCAGTTTAGTTCGCCTATTAGTACGGGGTGTTTATAAGAAACTGTGATCGCGGCAGGCATGGGTCAGGCCGAAAAACGCAGTAACAGGCGCAATTGTAGTAATCGAAAGCGGATTCCAAAGGCAATGCGATCACAATCATTTATAAACACCCGGTATTATGATGTTCCAAACTGGGAACAAAACTGCACACTTTCTCCTCTCATCACCAAGAAAACTCGCCAATAGCAGGGCTTCTATTGGTTTATGATCACTGTCAAGGCAACTTAGTGTTTTCCATAATGAAAAACGCTGAAGTTCAGTGTGCTGAACCTACCGTAGACCTTTGGAGACTTTTTGATTCACTCATTTTAAGGCATGATGTAAATATTTCAATGTCTCCTTCGCTCATATGTGTGGCCCCCCAAAGTTTAATGTGGTCTTTCATATTGTAACGCTTTAGCTTGGATTCTTATATCAATAGGATTCTTTGAGCTAGAGCTAAACTTGACTTCCTGCTTCAGTCTGTGGTTTTTTCTATTCGCAAAAGAATCCCACTATATTATCTGTTGCTTAGTCTATAATCGCGAGAGCCCTAAAACAGTCTAGTCGATGCGCGAAGGATCCGGCAAGCTTTCTATGTTAGCGCGGTACACATAAAGACGGCAGCCTTCCGATGAAGGCTGCATTAAAACAATAACTCTTGGATTAGGAAAGCAGCAAGCGACAGTCAGAAATAAAATTCACAACAACAATCAAAAACTTTAATGCAAAACAAAGAAAAAAACACAAACAGACAGAATTACAAAACAATAAAACAAAAACAATGTGAATTAAATGAAATGAAAAATCCGAGTGGTTCTGATCGGGGGCAGATTCGCTGGCGCCGAGTGGCGTCCTGAAAACGAGACGAACTGCACTGAAGGTATACACCCCGGCAAACGGGAATAAACGGTAAATGGTAAAAACAATGGAAAATATGGAACTTACGGGATCTTATTCGGTGGCGGCGTCGTCCTGGCGGAGTCCGAAGGCGGCGTCGTGGTGGATGGCCGTTCTGGTGATGGATTTCCTGGTGAAATGCACGAGTGCCCGTGTTCGTCACCAAAATGGCGGACGAACGACTCGATCCCGTCCGAAACTGGAGCTTTGTGTGCGGCTGGCTGATCCAAGCCGCTCCCCGGTGAAAGCGGTGAAAACTGCCGCTTTCTGGACTTGGAGATGCTGCAGAGCTCCTCCAGGAGTCACTATCGGACGCGATGGGCCTTGGATGGGCTTCTGGTCGAGTACGAATGTACGCCGATGGCACGACAAGATGGCCGCGAGAACGATGACCAAAAAAAGGACGGCGTGGCTTCCCGCTCGACGTACGGAGATCAACGCCGCTTCGAACGAAGCGGTAAAGGCACGAGCGGGAAGAAAGCCGAAGAATGCCGAAGACGGCCGAAGACAGTGCTGGAGCTCGTTTACGCTTGCGCCTGACAGCCAAGTGCCAGGCACACCGAACAGGGGGTGAGGGGTGAGGACTTGGACGACACAGGGATATTTTGGGTTGCATACCCTCAGTGCACACGAATGCAGTGTTCAATGAACGGGGCCGAGACATACTCCCCACCAAAATACCACTCGGGGTATTTTCAAAGTTCAAAAATTAATGAAATCAAACATGATACAAAAAGAAAGAGCATAGTGAGAACAATGACGGAAGTGAAAACACAGAATGCTCACTGTCCTGAAGGGAGGGGACAAAGTTTGACCATTGGGCGTCGCAGAACGTCGCGTTGAGTACGGACATCTGCGACACGACAAATGCCATCTTTGCCGGGGAAGAGTTTTGAAATTCTGCCTAGCCTCCACTTCAGAGGGGGAGCGCTTTCGTCCTTGATGAGGACTAAAGACCCCACATCTGCGGATTCAAGGTGACGTGACTTGTGCCACTTGCCGCGTTGGTACAGCGTGTGTAGATATTCGTCGCGCCAACGCGCCCAGAAACGCTGTTGCATGGATTGGACCAACTGCCATCGCGACAACCTGCTGATCTTGAGGTGGGACAAATCTGGGTCAGGTGGGGCCGTTAACGGCTCGAGCGTCAAAAAATGACCAGGCGTCAATGGGCACAGATCATTTGGATCCGAGCTCAGCTCCGAAAGTGGCCGTGAGTTGAGCAACGCTTCAACTTGGGTGACCAACGTGGTCAGCTCTTCAAAGGTGAGTATTTGATCACCTATCACGCGAGATAGATGAGTTTTGACAGCTTTTATGCCGCTTTCCCACAGCCCGCCAAAGTGGGGACTGGAGGGAGGAATGAAGCGCCAAGTGATGGCTTCGGATTCCGCGGCGAGTTGCATTGACATCGTCAATTGCCTATGAGCTCCGACAAAGTTTGTGCCATTGTCGCTATAGATGGTAGAGCAACGACCGCGCCGGGCAATGAATCTGCGCAAGGCAGCGAGGAAAGCATCTGTTGAGAGATCGGAGGCAACCTCGTCGTGCAATGCCTTGGTGGCGAAGCACACGAAAAGACAGATGTACGCCTTCGTAGTTCTGACACCGCGAGCGCGTGACATGAGGATTGGAAAAGGGCCACCATAGTCGAGTCCGACGCAGCTAAAAGGTTTTAGCTGAGAAATTCGCGCCGAGGGGAGGTCGCCCATGGTGGGAGAAAAAGTTTGCGGCTTAGTCCGGAAGCACCGGCAACACGATGCAAGGTAGTGCCGTACCGCGCGTCGCGTGGACAATATCCAAAAATTTTGCTGCAGGAGATAGCAGGTATTGTTGAGTCCCGGGTGGCAATGTCGGGAATGAACTTGTCGAATGACGAGTCCTGTCAAGACGTGACGAGATGGAAGAAGAGCAGGGTGTCTGGTTGCAAATGGCAACTCATGACAATGCTTCAAACGTCCGCCGACGCGGAGAACATCGTCACGATCGAGAAAGGGTGAAAGTTTTCGAAAGGGTCTTGAACAGGGTTTGCCGTTGCGTAACGACGCGATTTCGACGGCAAATACCTTCTGCTGTACATGTTTGACAATGTACAACAAGGCAAAATGGAGCTCTGTATCCGAGAGAGGTCCTGTGAACTTCTCATCGGACTTGCATTTGCAGAACCGATAGAAATAGGCGACAGCGCCCTGAATCTTCCGTAAGGAGGATATGCGCAAAAAGAGGTCGTCGATGTCAATCGGCGGCGGCTGCGGCACACGCACGACCAAAGCGAGCTTTCGCTCTTCAGACGCAATGTCTGGGGAGGACACGGAGAATTTGTCATCCGGCCATGTGTCATCCGCTGATGACAGAAAAGGTGGGCCAGACCACCAGAGGGAGCACGGAAGCATGTCTTCGGGAAACAATCCGCGCGAAGCTGGGTCGGCGGGATTGTCCGATGTTGAGACATGTCTCCAACACTGAGGCGGGACACGCTGTTGAATATGCTCAACACGGTGAGCAACAAATGTTTTCCAGCGGTGCGAAGAGGAACGCAGCCAGCTGAGAACAACCGTAGAATCGGTCCACGCAAATATGGCATCGAACTGTACGGTTCCTGCGAGCGCTGCAACGGTGAAGGCAACGAGATTGGAAAGTAGGACCGCTGCACACAATTCGAGACGGGGTACGGTCAGCAATTTGACTGGAGCCACCTTTGATTTGGCGGTTAGGAGACGAATGGTGGGAACACCATTTCGAAGGTAACGAACGTACAACACGCTCGCGTACCCAGATTCAGATGCGTCGCAAAAGGCGTGCAACTGGCACCTGTCTGCAGGCGACGGAAAAGTATGCCGTGGAATTTGCAACCGCGAAAGTTGCGATAGCTCGGATTGAAAACGCAACCACTGCTGACATACGATGTCTGGAGGGGTGTCGTCCCAATCAAGGCCAAGTTTCCATAACCGTTGGATTAAATGTTTGGCGAAAAATGCAACAGGGCACAGAAAGCCGAGCGGATCGTAAATCCGAGCCACCTCCGACAAGATGGACCGTTTTGTGCACGGTAGTTCATTTGGATGAACCGTGAATGAAAAGGTGTCTGTTGCCGCTTGCCACTGGAGGCCAAGAATTTTTACAGTATTGTCAGCAACGTCACTGAAAGTGGACGGCTGAGTTCGAACGTGATCAAGTGGTATGTCTTGCAGCACATCAGGGTGATTGCTTGCCCACTTGCGCAATTCAAAGCAACCCGATTGGAGCAGGTTGATTAGCTGCGTTTGTAATTCCCGTGCTGATTCCACGGAGTTCGCACCGCAAAGTAGATCGTCTACATACAAATTACGGCGAATTGCCTGCGAAGCCAATGGAAACTTCGAGGCGCTTTGTTCTGCCAAGTGAAGCAACGTGCGAACCGCTAGAAACGGTGCCGAAGAAACACCATATGTAATGGTGTTCAATTGGTACGTTTCAATGGGTCGATCAGGGGAGAAACGAAAGCGAATGAGTTGATACTTGCGATGTTCGGGCGAGATAAGTATCTGCCGATACATCTGACGGATGTCACAAGTAAAAACGATCGGCTCACACCGAAACTGCAGTAGCAAAGCTGCTATGTCCTGTTGTAACTTAGGACCGACGAGAAGCGTCTCGTTGAGAGATAAATGATTCGGCGCTTGCGCCGAAGCATCAAAAACGACGCGAATTTTCGGCTTGTCGTCTTCGATCTTGACGATCGGATGATGAGGGATGTAATACGCCTCAGAATCTGGAGGTTCTGCGTCCAGCAAGGTCATGTGACCTAGGTCGAGGTAGTCGCGCATGAATGCTATGTACAGATCACGGAGTGTGTCCTGACGGACCAGGCGACGTTCGATAGCTAACCAACGGCGGTCAGCCATAGACCTGCAATGTTCAAAGGTGGGGGACTCCCTTTTGAAGGGAAGCGAAACCCCAAAACGACCTGACGGACAACGGTAGACAGAGTCCCGGAAACAAATTTCTGCACGTTCCTCATCTGGGGACAAACGTGTTTTGGACGATGGTGACGAGATTTCCTCTACTTCCCAAAATTTGTGCAGAGACTCGTCGATTCCAGTTGGAGTGCAGACCAAAAAGGAATGCAGAGGTTTTGACGGGGTTTGAAAGGGACCGAGAAGAGCCCAGCCAAAAATGGTGTTTATGGCAACAGGCTGTGACGGACCTGACGAGACGATTCCCTCTTTCACGACTGACGGATAAACGTCGGCGCCCAACAACACTTGAATGGGGCCTGGCTTGAACCATGTGGGATCCGCCAGATTCGATAAGTTCAAGTGGAATTGATCCGGGTTCAAAGCGGTGTCTGGCAGGTTACCACAAATCCTGCGCAGGACAATTAACTCCAATTCAGGGATTGGGAGAGACTCATCATCAGCCTTGACCTGGCAAGTGACTGTGCCACACGTCGAATTGGCGGGGGTGAGACCCAAGCCAAAAACGGGCACATTGTGATTTGATGGGGATAGACCCAATTTGCGCACGCAGGAGTCCAAAATAAACGATGCCTGACTGGCAGGGTCTATGAGCGCACGGAGGCTTTGGTAGCCTCCCCACCGGTCACGAACGTGAACGATTGCCGTGGCCAACAAAACATGAGCTGCCTTGAGGCTTGAGGCGAGATTCGTCACCGAATTCGCGACATTTTCTGGAAGACCAGGGGAAACGATTTGCGGTAATTCAACTGGATTCGATAAAGAACTGGGTGACTCATGACCTGCAGTTCTATGTGGCTTGGGGAAGTGCAGCAAGGTGTGATGCCTTGCGTGGCACTGCCGACACGAATACGACGATGGACATTTTGGAGCGCCGTGATTGGTGCTCAAGCAGTTGAGACAGAGCCTTTTCTGTTTGACCGCCAAATATCTGTCATTTGGGGACATTGACAGAAAAGTCTTGCACGCGGTGACTCTATGACTTCTCGCCCCACAATGAGAACATGCTGACTCATGCGACGTCGCTGGGGCAGATGAAGTCTGAGACACCAACGTATGTGAGGCCCACGACTTGCGGCTGACCTTGGGCTTCACGGTAACGGTGTTTGCCCGTGTGGAGCGGGAGTTCGCTTGCGTTTTAGAATTTAAGGCAGTTGCCTCGAAAGCCTTGCATTGGTCGAGCACGAAAGACTTGACGTCTTCGTATTTGGGGAAGGGGGTGCCAGCTGACTGCACCTCGAAACGTTTTCGCGTCGACTCATCGAGTTTCTGGAGCAGCATGCTCGACAGGGTGAAATCCCACAGGTCGATATGCGGATACTGCTCGAGCGCCACTAAATTTTCGTTGAACGTGTTCACAAGATGGCGAAGCGCTTGCGCGGAGTCAGATGTGACGGAGGAGGCGTTCATCATCGACTGCCAGTAAAAAGTGACTAGCACGCGGTCGTTCTGGTATCTCTCAACCAACGAGTCGAACGCAATTATGTAATTATCTCCCGTCAATGGCAGGTGCTTAACCATTGAGAGAGGTTCACCAGATAAAGACGAGATCAGATACTGAAACCGTTCAATATCTGAGAGAGACTGGTTTCTGTGTATTAACGCCGTGAACAGATCATAGTATGGTGGCCATGATTTTAACTTTCCGTCGAACAACGGCAACGCGATTTTTGGCAATCGGACATTGCTCCGGCCTGTCTCGAACCAAGTTTGCGAGGCTTGGCGAGAGAGCGAGGAAGTCGGCTCTGAATTCGAAAACGAGGCTTTTACCGCAGCAAGTTTGCCATACAAGCTGTCTGCCCGGAGTGTACGTTCAAGAAATGTAGCCTTCTGCTCCTCGGAGGCACTGGGGAGAGGGGCAGTGTTGACCGTGCTCTTGAAACCGTTGTAAATTTCCGCCGCAATGTCAAACGTGGCTAAAAATGCCGGTTGGAGGCTTGGCTCGGTGGTAGCTGTGACGCCTTGTTCCAGAAGGGGCTCAAGGCGCGCAATAGCTATCGCGATGGACGATAAAGTTGCGTCCATTGTGTACGACACAAAGAAAAATGAAAACAAAGCAACTGACCCTTAGGTTGGCGTACCTGAATGGCGAACCCAACCCAGGTGAAAAAGTGCGAATGAGACGGCGAAAAACGAATTGATCAACACGCTGGACCAACGCACAAGTGTCACGTGGGTTTGACCCGTGACTTTAAAGTTTCAATAGTGAGGTGAATTAAATTCCTGACTGTACCATGCTTAGCCTGTATCCGGCTCGAAGGACCAATTTATATGTTAGCGCGGTACACATAAAGACGGCAGCCTTCCGATGAAGGCTGCATTAAAACAATAACTCTTGGATTAGGAAAGCAGCAAGCGACAGTCAGAAATAAAATTCACAACAACAATCAAAAACTTTAATGCAAAACAAAGAAAAAAACACAAACAGACAGAATTACAAAACAATAAAACAAAAACAATGTGAATTAAATGAAATGAAAAATCCGAGTGGTTCTGATCGGGGGCAGATTCGCTGGCGCCGAGTGGCGTCCTGAAAACGAGACGAACTGCACTGAAGGTATACACCCCGGCAAACGGGAATAAACGGTAAATGGTAAAAACAATGGAAAATATGGAACTTACGGGATCTTATTCGGTGGCGGCGTCGTCCTGGCGGAGTCCGAAGGCGGCGTCGTGGTGGATGGCCGTTCTGGTGATGGATTTCCTGGTGAAATGCACGAGTGCCCGTGTTCGTCACCAAAATGGCGGACGAACGACTCGATCCCGTCCGAAACTGGAGCTTTGTGTGCGGCTGGCTGATCCAAGCCGCTCCCCGGTGAAAGCGGTGAAAACTGCCGCTTTCTGGACTTGGAGATGCTGCAGAGCTCCTCCAGGAGTCACTATCGGACGCGATGGGCCTTGGATGGGCTTCTGGTCGAGTACGAATGTACGCCGATGGCACGACAAGATGGCCGCGAGAACGATGACCAAAAAAAGGACGGCGTGGCTTCCCGCTCGACGTACGGAGATCAACGCCGCTTCGAACGAAGCGGTAAAGGCACGAGCGGGAAGAAAGCCGAAGAATGCCGAAGACGGCCGAAGACAGTGCTGGAGCTCGTTTACGCTTGCGCCTGACAGCCAAGTGCCAGGCACACCGAACAGGGGGTGAGGGGTGAGGACTTGGACGACACAGGGATATTTTGGGTTGCATACCCTCAGTGCACACGAATGCAGTGTTCAATGAACGGGGCCGAGACACTTTCGAACAATTCCTTCGCCAAATATACGGATTTATGACTAATCCCCAAGTCAAAATCTCCGCAGTGATTTTTTTTTTTTTTTTTTTTTAAAAGGCTGACTTATTAAACAACACCTGCAAATTGGGTTACAAGCGATTTGTCCTTTTATCGTGATCTATGATCCTTCTTGGGTCAACGATCTGAAGAGTAGATTTGATCGGGATAGGTTTTAGACTCGGAGAAGAATAAGTTGCTCAGTCTAATCGCGAGAGCTTCAGAAAATTTTAGTCGCTTCGCGAAGGATTAGGCAAGTTCTTGATCGGCACCTCCACCAGTTGTACGGGTTTGTGGCTAGTTCCCGACTCGGGGTCTTGTCTTGGCACACAATACACTACCGTTGCCGTTGTATAATGTGCGTCCACGATAAAATTCACCCCCCTCTAGGAGATTCCCCTCTGAGATATTTTGGAAAACTAAAAACTTTTTCCCAACGATTTTTCCCAGGGATCTTGAATCAATCGTCTAAAAGTTTTCAATTGGTGCCGTATACAAAGTGTGACATGTAACTTTTTTATTTCAAATACAACAACCTATATTTTATTACGTCATTTGATGAGACCTTTCTTTTTGATCACAAAGCTTTATAACATTCATGATTTATTTTGATAAGGAAGCTGTCAAAAAAATAATAAAATAGGTAGCCAAATAAGTTAAAAATTTGAAATTACGCGACATCCTGTATTAGGAACGAATTAGATCATTTATCCATGCAGACTTGAATTCTGCGGACAAAATGCTGCGAGAATAATTTTTTTTTTAAGTGAACTGTAGAAACCAAAGCCATCTTGCCACGAAACAAAATTTTTTGACTACCTATTTTATTATTTTTCCGATGATAAATCATAAGTGTCATATATATTTGTGATCAGAAAAAAAGGCTCCACCAAATAACGGAATAAAATATAGGGTGTTGCATTTAAAATAAAAAAGTCACATATCACACCCTGTATACAGTACCAATTAGAAACTTTTAGAGGATCGATTTGAGGTCCCTGGGAAAAATCGTGAAGAAAAAGTTTTTAGTTCTTCGAAATATCTTGAAGGGGAATCTACTGGAGGGGGGTGAATTTTATCGTGAACACCCTGTACCTGCAATGTAGGGTGCAACTTCTATAAGAACTAAGAACAGTGTCCTTACTGAAAAAGTTACACTAATATCTATGTAAATGCGGCTTTTCGTTCGGAGTTCGTACAGGCCGAGTATTTCAGTTTAGGTTTAACCTGCGTTTAGTAAAACTTGGTTTAAGACTGCGGAGCCAATGGGTGCAACCACCACCACCACCACCGAATCTGTGGCAGTTAAACCTAAACGAAGGTGAAACTCCAACTGGAATACTCGGCCTAAGCGTGAGGATATACCGGGAGGTTACCGAAGAAAATCTGTCTTAGCAGACCAATGGGTGGAGCAAAAATTGAAAAGGCCGAGAGCATAAATAAGATAGGAAAATATGGAGGGTAGCTGACAATGAAGCGAGGGGTGGAACACGCTGAGAGAGCTGGAAACAGAGCAGTGAAACGTGATCTTTATCGATATCTATAAGATATCTGAAATTCCCCAAATAGCAAATAAAGTCTCCTGTAAAAGAATGCTCCTTACTAATGAGTACCTGGTGTACTTATCTGCGTTCCCTGGGTGAGGTGTGTAAATCACTGCTTGAAAAGTGCTTGGCTGTAGTTGGTTTGTAAAATCCTGCAGCTTTGTCCTAGCCGTTCAACGACAACCGCATCGAATCCTTTTTTTTTAGTCCTGTGACAACTGGACTGAAAGTGGCATGCCGTATAGAAAGGATTAGAAAGGATAACTCCTATCGTTCTACCCGAGAAAGACCATAGAGCATACCTATACTTGTAGAGCGCATTTAATTGCATCACTGCGACCATCGGTGGCTTTTTGCCTTGCGGCCGAGAGGAAGACGACCAAGAAGAAGCAAGAATAAGAAGATTGGCTCAGAGCAGCAGCAGTAGCCTAGAGTGCGTTAAGCCTAAGAGCCATTAGCGTTTCCTGGGGCTGAATAAAAACGTCCATAGAGAGGCACGTGCTCCGGAAAGAGACAGGTTCGGTGAGAGCCTATGGCCCGGAGCACATTCCGCCTGATTAAAACCGGAGCGCGGTGAGCGCACACTTCCTAGCGGCCCTGCGGCCGATCGTTTATGAAAACAGAGCGAATTAGAGCAAGGTCATTGGCCGTGCACTTGAACATTGCAACTTCCACGATCAAGATCGTTTGTTTGTTTTTCAAACACAATCTAATCCGCATGGAAAAGGTATAATGTGTCTCAAGAGTGCGCGCTCCAACGACTACCGAAAGGAAATCCGATCGCGCTGGGTGCCCGCTATATGGATAGATACCTGAAGAAATCCTGCGAGCATCAGGCATCATCGGCAGGATCTCGGCGTCGATGGGCGCTCGACCCTGCGCACTACAACTCTCTCGAACCGTGCCCAATAACTTCTTTGACGATCTATTATACGCATACTCGGCTGCAATTTTTCTCCGTTTGTTGATGGTTTCTCCCAAATATTTTGAAAATGGTACTTACCATGCCACGACGAGCACCTATCATCAATTTCACGGCTTTCTGCATCAAAGCAAGCTATGGAAAAATTGTATTGTGTTGGTACGAATGATACGATGACAAGGGGATGCCAGCCAGTTGTCTTCACGTGCAATTTTTAATGTGACACCTTGTCATCGTGTCGAGGTATCATACGCGAAAGCGGAAATTTTTGAGCATACGCCAGGAATCGTGGATTTCTTTGGAGTGCTTTGCAGTGTGGACGATAAGGGATATTGTCTTTACTGGTTGATGGGTCTCCGCCAAGGTTGTTAGGTTTTTAGCGGCTATACTAATGAATGATGTCGAAAATCGGCAGGATACTACTCGGATGAAAAGGCTCACCGCCCAAAAGGCTACATCTTCTGATGCACATCACTAAAGTAGTGAGTGCTGGGTACCTAATCTAGCTCTAGCTCTACCCAATATACCTACTGCAACAGCAAGCAAGGTATGAAGACACATGCTGGCAGACAACACAGTGTACCTACTTACTAACGCCCAAATTGTCTTGTCTCCGTACAGTTTAACTCCATAAATTATTGTCCTACTATCCATATTGTTCATCTAACGAATAAGTTTCCTGCTTTGCAGTGGGTTTTTCCTTTCTACATTCCATTTCTTTACGGCATCACGGACTTTTGGCATAACTTTCTCAGTCACCGGCAAAAACCTAATAGTCTTGGCGAAGACCCACCAACCAGTCAATGTCCACACTGCAAATCACTCAAAGGAAACTAACAATTCCTCGCATATTCTCGAAAATGTTCACTTTCGCGTACATGCTTCCCGAGACGGTGACAGTGTCACATTGAAAATTGTACATGAACATGAAGACAGCTAGCTGTTAACAAGTCGTCAACGGGCCATTCGTACCAACGCAACCCCTCTAACGCAGAAAGACGTGAAATTGATTTATGTATTGTTACGATATTTCGCGTACGGGTTCGAATATAATTGAGACGATTGTTTTAAAACAAACACTGTTTATTACTGCGTACTACCACAATGAATAACGCCAACAATCATTCACGCTTGGAATTATTTCGCAGGTACTTCGCTTGTTTCGCTCGCGTTAACACTTCGCATTCCAATTCAATACTGCCGCGAGCTCCCGGCTGACGCCTTATATAAGGCCTCCGAACAGCGTTCCCGAGCTTTCTGTCTACTTCCAGCAAATTCCATGGTGGTCTGGCATATGCGGTTTCTAGATCATTCCTGAATAATCATACACACCTTCCGCGTGCTTTCCATGTGTTCTGGAATCTGCATCTGCGCCAAAGTGGACTGATGTGCCTTGATCGAACGTTCGAGTCTCCATTGAGTTTCACATACACGAACGCTCTGGAATGCACCAGATCGCTCCAGACTTCTACACTGCGATCTAATGAATGGAATGATCCAGAAAGATCGGGTGTTTACCAATATAAACGGGACGCCGCTCGTAACAGTATCAAGATCAAAAATTATCCTGGTTAATGTGACCCTGTCGCTGTCGGCGGCGGTGTCACTGACGCCGATGGCCAGTGCTTTCAAAAATCATACATCACGCCTTTATCAAACACGATCAAACCGAGGAACAAACTAAGTAATCATAAAAAGCAAAGAAATCGGTGGTAGCTTGTGGCTGTGTCAAAATTAAATGTATAATCTTTACCTCAATAATCATTGCCAGGATGGGAACACCCTTGTGGTCATAAGTCGAAGTACTTCCATGGCTGATGCGCTGCGCCACCTCTGCAGTCAGAAGAAACTCCCAGGACTGCCTCTGCCAGAAGTGTGGTACGCTCCCTCTTTTTTGTGGACGCATCCACTCTGAGTTATTTTTTTAAGCGCCAGTTTTTAAGGAGCATTGTTAGGTCTTTTGTTATATACCTTCGCGCTGTTCGCATGCACAGCAGTGATGTTTCACCTCTAGCCTCTAGCGATACAATTTTTCAAAACATCTATACTTTTTTACTTTGTTATCCACCTCTATCCATTATTTGCGCTTGCCATGTACAATTATCGGTATACATCTTCTTTTGTCTTCATATTTCTTGTAGGACCTGCTTTGTGGCCAGATCCGTTGTGAACAAATTTGACGCCTTTGGGTGTCAGGTACCTAATTCGGAGATGTACTTACTAAATTTTAGCATAATTATCTGTTATTCTCGCTGGAGGCTAGATGGAACACAGAACTGAACGTCGGGGTGGTGTAAAGTTATGCTGAAACTTTGCCTCTGGCGCCGAAGACCTTGCTCTGGTTACAGTTCCTTTCGATAAAAAAAAAAGTTTTTGGCGGTTCTTTCGAGATATACCGTTTGCCGAAACAGCCCAACAATGTATTATGCAAATTTTGCATAAATTAAACCTAAAAATAATGTCCATCGTACACGAATACGATGTGGCAGGATGATGTGCACGGCATCTAACCGCTATCAACATAACCACTTTTTCAAAACGCCCAAGAGAGTAATATCGTAATTAAGCTATTTAATTCACGCCTACATAATAACTTCAATATTTAAATCTGCTTGTCCGACCGTTAATCCGCCTTTCTCGCATCATAACCAGAGCGATCGGACGAGACGAAGATAGGCTGAAGAGAGGAAAGGCTGGCCGGTAGGCTAGAAATGGTAAGCTATGAGCGAGGTGCCAGCTGAGGATTTATGCCGCTGCATTTTTTCAAACATATAAATCTATGTACGCGATGATGCCACTTAATCGCCTCTGAATTTCAAACGCTTTTAGTGCAATAATAAAGTAGCCAGTATCCGGGAAATATCCACTCAACTGTGAAGTCATAATCACGGGTTATGTGAGGCAAAAAAAGTCCTCTAGCTCTCTTACACTACATCACAACAACGGCAACTACTGACTTGAGCATTCCATACCGTAACGATTTGCTCCTCTAGAGAGTAGATATCGGATTTGATGACTCCTACTAATACATGCTCTATACCAACAACTATATTATGTTACGGTTCTGTTTCGTTATTGCATCCGTACCAGATAATTCGCAAAGTCATTGTTCCACCCTGTTCCCATATACCTTTTCATCGCCGTAACATAATTAGAAGCAAAATTTTTGATCGGCTACCGTAGCATGTTCACGCTGGAGCTACCGAAAACAGTTTCGGGCCGTAATAATATGGAACGCTGATGTGCACCAGATTACCTAAAATTGCGTTCGATCAAACCTGAAAGCAATATCGCATGGTCGCGAGGTTTTGTATATAATTGAAGAGGAAAAAGGCAATGGCGATGCAAGAAGCAATTTATTGAATAAATTGAACGAGCTGTAAATATCGTGCGCGGATGTTAAAAACGTTGTTAAACAGAAGCTTGTGTGAGGAGCTTATATGCCTACGTACGATACACCGGCAATTATTATGATGTACCATAATGGTGTACGAAGCGATGGATGATTATGGTGATGTATAATATACGTGGCTCGATATGATTTCGCAATCGATTTCCTTCATTATTATTAATATGTTAGCGTTGTAATTAAAGCGGCGGAAAATTGAAGATGGGAGGAAGCGTGTTCATGATGCCCGAGATACATCTAGCAGGTGCCTGCGGTATGTAATTTTGATGCAGATCACAAATCTGTATGGGTCCTGAGGCTAAGACTGTACTGATTCCGAGGGTCTATACCTGGGGTAGTTTGTTGAAGTCATGTCAAATCTCTGTGCAATTCAAATATATGAAAATGAAAAGGTGATGAAGTGGAGGTGAGCATAAAAGTCACCAATGATCTTGATCTTGAACTTCGGCAATGCAATCAAAAACTTTCGCTGATGACGTGAATAAACATCTCGGTTGGACACCACCCTAGGCCAAAAACTGCTACAGGTCCTAATTAAAGTTTTGTATATAGGAGCTATTTACTGCAGTTGCTAGAATAAACATGCTTTATAGAGAATCAAGAATACATTCTCTGAATAAATTACTAGAAGCGAAACGTTCTATCAAGATATTTTTAGGTAGTGAAGATCAAGACCCCATTAGAAGTGAACGAAATGGCTTCCTAATTTCTCCCTAAAAATGTTGAAAGGGACGAGAGGTACGGACCAAGCTTTACCGTTTCCAAGCTATTGAGAAGAATTCTATTCAACCAGGTACTACAAAAATACAAAATTCGTGTTGTTGCCCGCGAATTATTTCGTTAATGGCAAAACCATCGCTACTCTAACAGCCGATAAAGACGAACGTAACGAATAATGAATGCGTTGGTCAAAAATAAAATACCTAATGCTTGCGTGATCAAGAAAATGGAGAGACAAATAAAGATCAGTAGAGAAATACCAGACAATTTCAGGTGATCCAGAAACAACCGAATCATGGAGACTCCAGCAGCCGATTAACGACGAACCCGGGTTTTGGGTTTAATTTACTTTTTACACGTAAATTCTTTCGCCAATGACAGACTGCACGGCGATCCTTGTATTGCCCATAATTCTTCAGGTTTTGGCGTGTATTTTTGACTGGAAGAGGCGAAAGGGTTGATGATTGCATGGGGCCTCTTTTTTGGACGAAGGTCATTGTATACTCTTCAATTTTAAGCATCGAAAGTTGAACCGGCTTCGAGAGGTTAGAAATATTTTTGACAACTGTCAAATGTCAAGGCTCTTTTGATTTATTTCTTCATTGGCGAAAATTAAAAACAGGTCAAAAAATTGCTACATTTTCCAATAAAATGGAAAGAAGCGTTAGACATTACGTCCCGCAAAAATGTTCCGGCTATCTGCAAAGGAAGTACGCAAAAAATGTGTGTCAAAACTGGTCCGGCCAGAGCAGCCAACTGCAAAATTTTGAGGATTTTCTATATTTCACATTTGAAAAAAACTTAGGAACAAAATCTCACAGCCGACTAGAATCACGGTACAAGTGAACATAGTATACCTATTGGTTGTAACACGGAGCCCAAGTCACTTGAAGTCCCGCAAGAAAACATCTCCAGCATTGGGCTGAAATGTGTAGAACTGGAAAAGAAACTAAAAAGGCAAAGTGTTCTTGACGTAGGAATTACTACCGTATGATCAAAAACTTTTTTCTTCTGAGCAGGCTGTGGTCTTGTCATTGGCAGGCAAACGTGGCTAGACTTTGGCCGGGCCACAGCCTGCCTAAAAGAAGAAAGTTTTTGAACATATACGGTATTTTGTTTGAAGAATGTCTTTTTCATACACTGTGATGATGATCTAATGTTGTCCTTTTATAATTTTTGACCATTTTTTGGAAAATCTATTCTAGGGAAAACTCCAGATGGCCGCCGTGAAGATATAAAAGTAGTTGATGGTCGCATTTCTGAAAATAAGCGAGAAGTTCGGTACCCGATCGCATTCCACTTCTATTATCCTAGACCAAGCGTTAATATAGATCCGTATCTTGAATATTATGGAATTGTATGCTGGGAGAAACAGAAACTAGAGAGTAAGCTGGGATTGTATAACATGGCTTAAGTTGTTGATCGATATCTCCTCAATACAGTTTTTCAATGCGACTGTTGAATTTGACAGAAAACTGACAAATTCTATTCAAGCTTCTTCTTTTTAAACCGGTAAGTTTTTGTTATATTGACGTATCTATGTCAAAGTGACAAAATAGTTATGGATGCAGATCTCGGTGTGTTTTCTTGTATCGTTTAAGGCAAGAGTGCGCCAGATCCTTTGTGTCTTCAAGTAGGTATCGTTTTGGGGCTCCATAAACCACCTTGTGTTTTCTGTAGCTTTAGCAACTTTATTGTACCCATCCCGTTGGCGTAAATGTTCAAGCTCTAATGTGTGCAGTTCCCTTGTATGATTCGGTACCAGGGCCCCATGGTCTCTCCCTGCCGTTCAAAGCCCTGATGGGGCCCCCATCTGGTGAATTATCAGATTTTGCCGTTTCAGGCCAAAGCGGCGCCCTTGTGTCTTTTTGGATTGGTTGAAGCCTTATAGGCTCTCTGGTGTCTACGGGTGTCTCTTAGAGACCTAGCACAAAGCCCCCCTGTCGTTTGGGATCCTGAAGTGCAAATAATAAGAAAACTGCCCCAGGTATTCAACCCGTGGGTGGACCGATTTTCATCAATTATTTTTCAAACAATAGCTACTTGGTTCTTGAATATTTTCCAACCATTTTTCATCCAATTTTTGGATTCTCGAATTTTTGTTGTTGAAGAACAACCTTATCTCTATGGAACTAAATGTGTCAACAGATGAGGTTGTACAGCGCCTTGAAACTACTTGAACCGCAGTGCTTTATTGTGATGTGTGCATGCAAGTTAATCTTTCTGGATAGTCGCTCGACTTGGTGGATTTTTTCTTAAATCTCACAATCAAGTTTCTCCTTCCCGAAGGGACGCCTGAATCAATATCATTACTGACGTCTCTGGATACCGCCGGGAAAGTTTTGTGTCGCCCTACAACTGATTTTTCTATAAGTAGCTAGACCTTTTACAGGTAATTACATTTCTTTTTTGTCGCACTGTATTTATAGGGTAGAATTCAAACTTTAATAGCTTCTGTTTAATACAGGCTGTTGTATGGAAAATAAGCGAGCAAAAGCAAAAAAAAAGTTATAAATCACATGTAAGTAGCATAATTAGGTCCGTATTTAATAATTCAGTGCGCACTCTGTATAAATTTCCATTATAATAGGAGTAGTTTGTCAAGACTGCGTACGTTTAAAGTATCGCATAAAAAAATAGGTACAGGTGGGTATACCTACCTTATAGCACTGGCTATATACTATTTAGCTGTATAGGTACATTTCGATCCAAAACAAACCAGATAAACCGATTTGTCTTGCTCGGTTAGTTGAACAATAACAGCGTAGATAATAAAATTAATGAATGCATTCAATTTGTATAATTAAGCGACTTATCTACTCCATTCCCCAGATCGTGAGAGATTAATAACACTGTGATATTATTTAAGCACATCCAGCGCGCCGTGATAATAGACAACAACGGAAAAATCACTGGGCGCCTTTTGTTGTGCGTCGCGATTACAATGAGAGTGAAAGCAATGAGAAAATCTCGCTTTCCATATAAATTATCGACAATTAATTAATTTGATGCTGTCGCGCCGTGGCTCTACCAGAGCGCTCTGGTGGAGCGCAAAAAATGCACTGCGAAAGAGACGCAGCTAGAATTCCACCGCACTGGCACTGTTAATAAAAGTGTTCGAGATCACTTAAGACACCTATTAACGTAACAGCAGCGTAAAAAACATAATAGGTAAGCCTTATACAATAAAGATGCCAATTACTGGATTCTAAGTGCACATTCATTAAGCTCCGACTCTTGACGAGTGGTGATGGTCGTTTATCCAGTTGTTCCGATGGCGCCCACAGGTAACATCATATGCGGCTGGTTAGGCAGAGGCACTGTTTTTTTACCGAGTACAGCTACAGTGCCGGTGTTCATTGTTTCAATGCCTTCAGAGTCCAGATACTGCTAATTGTTGGACTATCAAGATCTAAAACTGAACAGGAAATAATTGCATTAGAAATGCTCGATTATTGTGAGAATTCGCATGCTTCAGACTTTAGAGATGCCTTACGCCTAATGGTGAATGTAAATCTTAAATAATATAGTGAGCGTACTCAAATACATCACAATAGAAGCATTAAGTGGCGTAATTGGCGCCTTACAATGTTGCTTAATCAGTCGGGTGCTACTGTGTAACAATGAGCGTAAGGAGCAAGGAGCGTAATTTTAGGTAACTGGATGCAACTTTGTAATAATTTAGACTGAATACTGACTCCATGCGCAGGCATTCCTTTTATATTGTTATACTTTAAACGTTTTTAATTAGTATATTTCCTCTATTTACGGCCTAAGCCTGTAATTACTAATTTTTTCTTTTGTTTCAGGTAAGTCATTTTGCCGCGTATAACTTGAGACAATGAGAGTGGAAATGAAGGTAAAGTATATAATATTTGGTATAAGTATAACTCGATCACAATAACATTTTATCCAATCCTATTGAATAATGCACGCATTATCACGCGCATACACGCCTGCATTTTTCGATAAGATTGGATAAAGCATAGTATTCTACTCGCGGGTAATGGCTATCACTCATTCGGATGCTTTACGACACTCGCCAAGGCTCGTGTCGGCAAACTGCATCCTCATGAGTAAGAAGCAATCATTACCCGCTTGTTGAATAAATATACTGTGCTATTGTGCCATGTTAACGCTGATGTATCTCCTCAGCAGGCCAAAACTATTTTGAGGATTTCTCCCTCAAAAATTAAGATGAAAACTCAATTAATGAAATATGTGACTGAATATATATTAATCAAATATGAAAAAATTTTTTTTTTCATTTTTGTTGACAACTTTGTTCAAAAAACGGCCATGTATTCAATCTTCTACGTCTCTCAACATTATAAAACAGTTGATAATTTTCTCGTTCGTCAAAAAATTTCCCAGAAATACTTTAGTAACTTTTCCAGTGTTTTGGGACTATTCCGGCTTCTAAAAAAATGTGGGGTAATCCAAACGGAAACAAGGTGGACAAACATTCAATGAAATCCCATCAAAATCTCTATATCTCTTATCTTTATGTTTGAGGGAGAAATATTGATACCCTGCGTATACAGCCTTAAGAGAATTTTCATCTCAATGAATGTGGTTATTGCAGAAAAATGTATTTTGTCGAATCCGAATGCAAATTTGCTTGCATGTTCTTGTACGCGGACTGTGAATAAGTACTCATTTTTCATCATCATGCATTTTGTCGACACCTAATTCCCAAACTTCTCTGCTCTCGCTGATCAGCCTAATCCGCTTGTTCTCAAATTGCCCACCATTCAAATTTCGGTAAATTAAATCCCCGCAGCTCATCAGGCTTACGTCCAGGGCCCACGACACGTCAGTGCGGAGCGTAGATAGGGCAATTAACGTGATCTCTTATACGAGTGTCGTGTACGCGGGATTTACATGGGAACAGAATTTATCTTGTTTCGTCACTATCATCATCAGAATCCTGACGTGCTGTCTTCAAAACCTCTGAGCTCTCTGCGAGCAGAGTCCCGATGAGCTCTGATGGATGTAAACTAAAGTGAAAGCCATTACTTAGCATCCGTCCATTTCTGGCATAAATTATATTAATACTCGCGCGCTCATCTGCGTGCTTAACAGTTAGTTAAAATATTTCCAGTGCTAATCGCATCACTTATGCCGTATTTTTCAATTAGCTTTGACCCTCACGTCTTTACTCGCGCTGCTCTTCCCATCAGCTTCATCAGAGCTAATTCAATGGGAACGTGTGGTGTACGGCACGTACACCCGGAGAGGTCCAGTTAGGGCCAAGCAAAGACGAGAGCTTTGACGTGCCTCAGTGGAGAATGCCCAATTTTTCTCGAAACTTTCGCATGAAGCGGCAGGCGAACCGTGTATGACCTTTTGAAAGATTTGTCTAAATTTAATATTTTATAGGCATCATCAATTCATTAATCAATAAATGAACATCGCTGAAGAGTGAATGCTATATAATATATTTTTGACCTCGTGATAGTTTCAAAATGAATTTCTGAAGCTTGTTTTTTTTCGTGAAATATTGACATTTAGAAACCTTGGAGGGACTCTTAAGGAACCATTTGACATTGCACGGTCGAATAGTCCAGAATGAATGTCTACGGAACGAATCTGTCGAGTGACATATTTTGGCTTTTTGAGTTTGAGTCTGGAAAATTACAAAATTGCTCGGATATAGGACCTCAAAGCTTTTTCTTTTTTGCCGCAGTACAGAGTTCCAGATTCTATTTCAATTTGAAGTTTCACAAACAAACGGAATCAAATTGAAATCACATCAGCATTTTTGTTCGGACTGTTTTACGTATATCCACCATAGGTATTTGAATTATCTTGAATTTTATACGTCAGTTTTTTTTATCATATCCTTAAAATAGGTATAAGAATAATTGAAATAAAGTAAAAGTGGCAATCATAATATTTAGTATTTTTTATTGTTCCTATTGTTCAGACCAGGGTCCTTCGACATTTTATGGAGTGTTTAAATTGTACAGAGTTACAAGGTGTCGCACAGAAAAAATGTATTGATTCTAAATCAGTTTTCTTATCTTATTGTTCGTATTGTGAAACAAGCGCTTCCGTTTTTCCACTGGTTTTCTGATGGAAAGAAATATTATTTTCAGTCCTATGACGTCATTTGGTCAACCCTTAGAGGCAAACCAAAAGTTACCTGCTAAACAGGATTTTCATCCGGCCACAGAAACTCGAAACCCATATACTTTGTGTCAAAAACAAAATTTTACAGTCTGGTTCTTGAACATGAGGGGCCGTATTCATATCCCGCTTTCAAGTTGAAGTTTCAGGGGCTATCCAAGATACGGAACACTCGAATATGAATGGATAGCCCCTAAAAGCGCACCTTTTAATGCCCTTTCAACCTAAAAGCGGGATATGAATACAGCTCAATATATTCAGTAGTTAAGGGGTTTCTGATGCGACTAAAAAAGTTGTTGACGGGAATCGGTTTCATTTTATTTTTCTCCTCAAGTAGAGACTGATCCAAAAAGAAAATGTACGGGCAATGCTATCAAATTTAGGAAATTTCCAAAAAAATTGTGAATTTTTAATTTTGATTTTGAAATTTCAAAAACTATAGATAGCATCGACAATACATCCTTCCTCAAGAAAGTCGCATGCCAAATTTGAACTTTCTAATTTAAAAAAAGGTACCAATAAAAATGATTTCTCATAGACATAAAAAGTTAATTAAGTATGTAGTAGAAATCATTTTTGGTATCTTTTTTTTAATAAAAAGTTCAAATTTGGCATGCGACTTCCTTGAGAAAAGATGCATTGTCGATGCTATCTGGTTTTTGAATTTTCAAAACTCAAAATCAAAAATTTTCAATTTTTTTTGGGAATTTAAAAAATTTGATAGCAATAACAGTACATTTTTTTTTGGAAGAGTTTCTACTTGACGAGAAAAATAAAATAAAAACCGATTCCCGTCAACAACTTTTTTAGTCGCATCAGAAACCCCGTGAGGGTTCGTTGCCTAGGTTCCCGTCGAAGTCTCTACTTTTACACATTGAAGCTTATAGTTCGCATGGGCGGTATATCGCTGCTGTTTTGGCAATATATCGAGACTGTAATCTGAAGCCATGACAGTTTTTGTTCTTTGTCATGGTTATCGTGTAATCAGAAACCCCTTGAATTGTATATCCTATACACTTTCTATTTTCAGTAGAATGACTTTTTGGAGCAAAAATAAAGTGACAAGCTGGAGCGCTGGGAAAATACGGCCGATGGCCGCTGATAGTTTCGCTTCAAAACTTTGCAGGTGCCATCAGCCGTAGTCGTAGCCCCTCAGCTTGTCACTTTATTTTTGGTCCAAAAAGTCATTCTACTGAAAATAGAAAGTGTATGGAATATAAACTGCTCACAAATTGAAGTGGATATTTTTTAAAAAAGGTTTTTTTAAAATCGCCACAAAATTCTTGAAAATCACTCGATTGTGCAACCGCTTACACTGTTTTGGAGAAAAAAGTCAATATTTTCAAGAACTACTGAAGTCCTCCACAAAAATCACATGGATATGTCTAATACAGGGTGATGAAAAAAGTAGTTCAGTTTTGTTCTTTTTTACTCTCGTGCAGGAGATTGTTCATCCACCCTGTACACCTATATTTACTTGGATCTTATAGTCTGCAGCTTATGTAACTCGTCAGTATTTAGTTTTTCACCTTCCGTTGCGTACTTACCGAGATATAGCCTTTTCACTTCCCAAAGTCGTTTTATCGATGAATCGACTAAATCCGGGCGCTACTGTATTTTTTTTTACTAAGCTATGCCACTTGGTACTTCCAGAACGATTTTTTGCGCAGATTTCAAAATCACGAAGGTATGGTGTCTCAACCATCTGATGTATACAGGGCGTCGCAAAAAAAAAATCATTTATGAGAATAATTTCATTTCAAAATAATCAGTGGCAAAATGCCGTTGCAAAGATCAACTCCAGGTAAGTTCGATATCGTGGCAAATATCTTGCGGAATGGTACAAGGCAAAGAGAAATTGTCAATTTGATGAACGTATCACAAAGTGTCATCGGTGGGCAAAGAGACGACTCCTGGCCACTGGCAGTGCCCGAATCACACATGGAGAAGGTCGCCCGAGAATAATTTCAGTAATGGAGAATCTCTTCTTGTTAGACATAAAATTGTAAAGTTGGAAAGTGAAATTTTCTACAACCTGTAATAAGGTATTAGAAACAAATTTCTCCGTTCATGCGACACCCTGTATATTTTTATGTTGTCTTCCATTTGCAGTCTGCTCAAAAAATCGTTCTAAAAGTACCAAAAGGCATTGTTTTGTAAGTACCAAAAAATCGAGTAGCCCCCCCCCCCCGGATTTATTCATCGACAAAATGACTTTGGAAAGTAAAAAAGCTATATTTCGGTAAGTACGCAACGGAAAGCGGAAAAATAAAAACTAGCGAGTTATATAAGCTACAGACTATAAGATCAAACTAAGTATAGGTGTACAGGGTGGATAAACAATCTCCTGCATGAGATTAAAAAAGAACAAAACTGAACGACTTTTTTCATCACCCTGTATTAGACATATCCGTGTGTTTTTTGTGGAGGACTTCAGTAGTTCTTCAAAATATTGACATTTTTCTTCAAAACAGTGCAAGCGGTTTCACAATCGAGTGATTTTCAAGAATTTTCTGGCGATTTTAGAAAAACCTTTTTTTAAAAATATCCACTTCAATTTGTGAGCAGTTTAGCTAGCAATCTGATGCTAATTATCTCGTTTCGGTGGTGACAACCAATTAAAATGTCCCTCGCCATGACAACTTTTTTGTCAGCAAGCTGGCTATAACAAACAATCTACGAATATAAGTAAGGGTGATTATCTCTGTCGGGTCGGGTCCAAGGATATCTTTTTATATTACTTGCATAAAGTGGCTGAAAAGCTTCACTCTGTAGAACATGTAATGTAATGTCGCAGCATACTTGACCACTTCTGAGTGTCAAGGGGATTAAACTGTTTCATGGTTTATTTGATACCAGTAGCGGCCTTAGGGTAGGGCGAGACGGGCGATCGCTCGGGGCGCCAGCTCATAGGGGCGGAAAAATCGCGGTTGAAATAAGAAAAATTGATAATTTACAAAAGCAAAAAAGGACTTGCAGCGGCGATTGCCGAATAAATGCTTCTGTAAAAGCACACAAAGCTCCATTATTGCAATAAAATTGCTTCAATTTTGCTCGCTTCGCTCGCGAACCCCAAAATAGGGGCGGCGGGCGGTTTCGCATTCTTGCCCGGGGCGCCAAAATTGCTAAGGCCGGCACTGTTTGATACAGCTGGTGTACGCTCTCGTCCAATTTCAAGAGTCAGCAAGACCGCTGGGTAAATTCTGCACAAAAAATCCAAAAGACACAAAAATAGCAATAGCTCTTTGAAAAAAACCAAGATATCTACAATCAAAAGTCTAAAACCGTTTCGAAATATTGATGCAGGCTTTCCGGAAATGTGTCAAAAAAAAACTGCGACTTGTTTTCTCAAAATAGGACTTTACCAAAGTCAGGTCATTTTCCCAGTTCTCTCAATGTCACCTTGTATAATATATACAGGTATTTTGTCCTGTTGATATAGTGTCCAATGTCACTAAATCAGTATAGCTTCGTGCAAACAAAGTACGCAACTTTCCAATAGGGGCATAGTAGCATCTTGTATAGTATACAGTTTCAAGTTTTGTTTGACACCACAACCATGGTTGGCAGTCATCAACTTCGCGTATACGGTGCCACAAAGCCTGAAAGTTGCAATTTTTCGTTTCCTAGTTTTGAAACTCACCCAGTTCTTCTCCATTTCTATATCAATTCAATTAAAACTTATAACAGATTGAAACCTGAAATTTGAATTTTGATATGGTAAAAATTGTCTCTGTCCAACTTCAGGGCGGTGGCCGCCATTTTTCATAGCAGCCTTTCATCAGAAATGAAGTGCTCGGCGGGCATCACAGAATCTCGAGACGTAACTCCAGTGCAGACATTTTTTATTCTCGCCTTGAGATAACGTATGTCCCTGATTATTTCTGTGAATACCTGGTCTTTAGAAATCCTATATACAAAGAAAAAACAAAGCGACTTTTGTACACTGTTTTGTGCTATGGCCAAGCACAACTTTTTGTTCTGTCGCACCGCGCAGACAAAGTTGATAGCTGACAACTGCGGGTGTAGTGTCAAACAAAACTCGAAACTGTAAGTTACAAGATCTTGTCATGCCTCTGTTGATATGTTGCAAACTCCGCTTGCCAGGAGCCTTTCAAATTGTAACATGCATAACTAAAAAAACAGCCTTTATATGAAGTTGACAGTCAGGTAATTCAAGATGTTACCTTGTAGTCAAAAAAATACTATATCGAGCATGGCATCAGTAATTTAAAAAACCGGGCAATTTTTCGTCGAGATAATATCCACATTTTAACCGAGGCAAAATTTCGGGGTGGTACACTTCAATTTTGGCCCAGTTTACATGGTATGGAGTTCTTTAGCAAGGATTTCAGATATATTCTGAACTGCTTGACAATTGAACTGCAACACCTAAAAATTAGGTGCGTTTTCAAATTGAGATAGCTCAAAAAATATCTAACGGTTTCCAAAAATTCAGGCATGTGAGGAAAGATCATTTCTTCGACTATAGAGTGCTGGTATTGATGATGAGTTTGATTGCACAGTTTGTCATATACAGGGTGCGCCAACGGAGAGCGTGCAGATTTGGGCACCTTGTGCAACTTTCGAAAAAAATATCCGAGATTTTTTCTATCACGTGCTTTTGAAAGGTTGAATCATTATACCGAAACGGTTTTGGAATTTTGACCCTAACTTTTTTTTTCAAAAAATTGTGCTCAATTTTTTGAAATATGCACTTTCTGATTAAGAAAAAGAAATAGAGACATTGTTTGTTTTCAAACGGCGTCCATATTGAATTTACTTACGAAGATTTTCATTTGAGCCTCCACATCCCCTAGAAACTACCCCTTTTGGGACATCGTCTCACAACAACATATGCAATGCTTCATTTAAAAGGCCTAAGAAAAGTACTCATCAATAATTGGATTGAAATAAGTATACTAGGATGACCCCACACGTACAGCTCCCTAAAAACCACCCCTTGACTTCAAGGGACAGGGTTTGTATGATAAGACATGCAATAGATGAAAATTCCAAAAAACGTCTTTTTCAACTGTTCCACTAAAAAAGTGATGCTACACGATGACCCTTTACGTAGGTCATCCCAACAGTAGCTAACCTCTCGAAAAAAGAACTACCCTTTAAAAAACCAGTACTTCCGCAATACCTCATTTGTTAGGATTTTTTAAAAAACTGTCGCAATAGTTTGCTGCTACGATGATTTCAGTCACATATCTACCCGAAACTACCCCTTCAACTACCCCTCCAATATCGCATAGCCTCTACCTTGATGCGTTATTTACGAGTTGAAAGAACTTTTGCCTACTAACCGTTTCATTGAAATGATGGTGTTTTCTACGATGATAGTACAAAACCTTTCCTGAAACTACCCCTAGAAATCGCTCCTTTAGTAAAAGGTATGCAATACCTCATTTGGAAGCTCAGAGAAGGTGCGATTGAATAAGTTCAAAATGATTTCGCGATGACCTTACACGCATCAAGGTAAAGGCTATGCGATATTGGAGGGGTAGTTGAAGGGGTAGTTTCGGGTAGATATGTGAATGAAATCATCGTAGCGGCAAACTATTGCGACAGATTTTGAAAAAATTCCAACAAATGATTGCGGAAGTATGTACTGGTTTTTTGAAGGGTAGTTCTTTTTCCGAGAGGGTAGCTACTGTTGGGATGACCTACGCAGAGGGTCATCGTGTAGCATCACTTTTTTAGAAGAACAGTTGAAAAAGACGTTTTTTGAAATTTTCATGTACATATTGCATGTCTTATCATACCAACCCTGTCCCTTGAAGTCAAGGGGTGATTTTTATGGAGCTGTACGTGTGGGGTCATCGCAGTATCCTTATTTCAATCCAATTATTGACGAGTAATTACCTTATGCCTTTTAAATGAAGTACTGCATATCTTGTTGTGAGACGGTGTCCCAAAAGGGGTAGTTTCTAAGGGATGTGGAGGCTCAAATAAAAATCTTCGTAAGCAAATTCAATATGGACGCCGTTTGAAAACAAACAATTTCTCTATTCCTTTTTCTTAATCAGAAAGTGCATATTTCAGAAAATTTAGCACAATTTTTTGAAAAAACAAGTTAGGGTCAAAATTCCAAAACCGTTTCGGCATAATGATTCAACCTTTCAAAATCAGGCGATAGAAAAAATCTCAGATTTTTTTTTCGAAAGTTGTACAAGGTGAAAGATTGCCCATATCTGCACGCTCTCCGTTGGCACCCTGTATATGACAAATTGTGCAATCAAACTTATCATCAATACCAGCATTCGATAGTCAAAGGAATGACCTTTCCTCACATGCCTGAATTTCTGAAATCCGTCAAATATTTTTTGAGCTATGTCAATTCGAAAACGCACCTAATTTTTAGGTGTTGCAGTTCAATTGTCAAGCAGTTTAGATAAAAGTATGAGTGGACACCCGTCATATCTGAATACTTTACCCCTCTCAGACGTCCTAAATGACTTAATGACTTGATATTTGAACAGTTGATTTTTGTGAAACAACTTGTCATCTTTAGGTCTCAGAAAGTTTTTAAAAAAATGTCTATAGTCTGTCCGTTGCCTTTTGTGTTTAGAAGTGATTTTTTAAAGCTATATCTATAAATGATATTAGTTTCCTAAGATGATCATTTTTTTCCAATTGAATTTAGCGAAAACAACTATATATCCTGCCTCCCCTACAGATATGACTGTTACTGTTAACGGGCTCCTGGCTCTCTGTACGAAATAAGGTGTAGGAGTAAAAAAAATAATGACATGTTTTTGAATTCGCATACTAAAAATTCACTACAAATCAATAATCAAACTGGTAATCAATTATTACTAGTATAGACGAGAGCCTGCCGACATGATTCCTCTCCTCATAATTGGTGAAATGCTGCTCCGACTTTTTTCCGTTGGTCATTATGTTGATGATCATCAAGAGCTGAGATGCTCATTTATGGCCATAGTCGGAAAAATTGTGACAGGAAATTGTCAATTTATGCGATCTACTATAGCAGAAGATTCCAGGATGTTTTGGTATTTCTGTCGCGGTATGAAATTATACTCGCGCGAAAGGAAGCAGCACGTGTTTTCTTATGATGCCGTGTATAGCTCTGCACCACTAACATTTCTAATAACGCCGTCGTCGATGTCGCGTTATTAATAATTATTGCACACGCCTTGCTTGCCACGGACTTTTACAATTTAAGTACCGAACACAAAGATCGAATTATTCCACCAAACGAGGATCATTAATATTCTCGCTTCTCCCGTGCACCGTAACTTAGTGATTAATTCGTCTTTCGATCAGTAATTTATATGCCTGATACTGCTGTATGAGCGTCTGGATGGGATTCAATCGCGCACCGTTAGCCACCGATGATGATAAAATATAACTTTATGCGTGTGATTTTTAATAGGAAATTAATGACAATGAATTAATCTTTTGAGGCATCAGAAGAGGGTCACTCAGTTTGGTGTGAAATCCATGAGGATTACAGAGGAGGACCTGCCGCCGCCCGCTTATTAACCGATAAATTTCGCTTCGACTCGATTAATGTCAAATCGACATCGCCGAAGAATGCGCACCGCCGTCAATTATGAAGCAATTAGCTGGGGTACGAATGCTGGATTCTGATGAGGAGGAAAATTGATTATTTTCCGTGTTGTGCGGTGTGTTGCGTCATAACAACAAATCGAAATTGATTTACGAGCGATGCCCAGTGTGTGCACAAACGAGAGTCGCAGGACCCCATGCGGTCAATTGTCCGTCATTGTCAACTGGTGTCGTTACAAGTGTCTCTCCTGCGCGTGATACCCTCGATACTCTTTGACTGATCACGATTGTACGTGAGCGAAGTACACTTACAAGTTCTACAAGCACGTCCTCCTCTCTTCTGCTAGGAGAGTGTGAGGATGTCTGGCTGTGTGAAGTTGATCAATTTTATCCTGGATCATGGTACTGGTGACCTCCAAGGCCATCAATTAAATTGCAGTATGTGAACAGAGTGAGCGGTCTAAGGAAAATGGATGGGGCACACATGTTTCGGCCTTTTGCTGTGTCTATTGCCGTTGAGCTTTCATTCGGACTGGCTAAGGTGTCATTTAATGCGTGAGAGTGAGTTATTACCATCTCGTGGTGCTCCATTACCGTCTGTATAGGATCATTGAACAAAAGTATGCTTGGTTCGTCGGTTCGTCGCCTGATCGCGCATAGGAGTCTCCAAAAATCCAGGCGAATTGCATCATGCACGAAGGTCTACTTTCCGAGATCGCAATCTTCTGTGATCATTCTCAGGCCATTAGGTTGTACCACCGCAACTTCTTATTCTAGATGATTGCATGGGTGACGTTTTGATTGAAAACGACCTCAGAAACTTTGTATTTTTAATAAGTTGCGCGTTTAGCTCAGTGCGAGTAAGTACCGAGAGTTCATAAATTAAATGGGTCAAGGGTGCCTGTGAATTAAGAAACGTCTGTCGAAACTAGCGTAATCTTTTTGGATTAAATTTGTCAAACTTTGACAAGTTACGTCCCATATTATTGATCTCTGATCTGTCATAAGTGCACGAGAATACTTCAAGTTCGAAAATACTCCTCGATCATGTAGGTTTTGTGCCCTGTCATGAAAAACACATTCAAAATGTTCTGAAAACGAAAACTGCGACTGGTTTGACAAATTACGATAACCAAAAAATTACAGACATCAAATGAACGATGCTAGTTCCGACAGATGTTTTTAAAGTCACAGGCACCCTTGACCCATTTAATTAATGAACGCTCGGTATATTATACAAACTGCAATTTAGCATAATTATTTCGTTTTTTGATGTAGCTGAGAAGTTAGGTTGACGATTTTACCTAAAAAATGCCCATGCCCAACAATAGTAATGCTGCAAAATCTTCATTTGCAAAACCGGTAAACTTGCAGGTGTCTATACACTTAATGGATTCGTCTTATTCTAAGTAGTTACCTATAAGTAATTTATTTTTACCTCATTCTCTACCTTGGTGAGAATCGCTATTGCATATCTGCTTTGTCCATTCTTCCGGCCGTCCGTCCGTCCGTCTGTCTGTCTATTCATTGCAACTCCTCCAATACGAGACGATCTAGCGGTCCGCATAACTATTTCGCTATAATAAACTACCCAACAATTGAAGTGGCCCACTCAAAAATTTTAATGAAGTTCAAAGTGCCCTAGCTCCGGAAAAATAGGACTGATTTAAAAAATTTTCTTCTCTCACATACCTGCGCTCTTTATCTATCAGGGGACGGATAAATAATTAGGTAATAATCTTCTATGTTGGTTATACAGGATGTCGCGTAAAACCCTGCAAAAACTTGAAAGTTTGAGTAACTCCCAATTAGAAAAAACATATTTTTGAATATTTTCAACTGGTCTAGGGAGATTGGTACACTCATATCTCGAAACGGTTTTTCAATTTTCTGATTATCTTCCTTCACTACAAGGTGATTCGAAAAAAACAACTTTTTAGTTTTTTGGTCATAGCTTTTCTCCTTGTTAACCGATTTTTATAATCCGTCGCTCATGTTAAAGCTAAAGCTTCAGGGAACAAAATATGTCTTCTAAATTGATGCAAAAGAAAACTTGAAATCAAGACTCTGCATCAAAAATGACGCAGATCTGAATAACCCCCGAAATCAGATTTGGAGATGGAACTCGTCGGAAATCAGTTTGCTTCAAAGTGAACCATTCAAAATGATCATTTCATGATATACCTCTTCTTGTATGAAAGAGGATTTCTTGCCGGGGATATTAAATTATGGCTGCATGTTTTCAGAAGAAAATCAGTGTCCCTCTTTCCTGAAAACTAATGTAACCTACGTTACGAACAACAAAGCTGGTAATCAAATTCAGAATAACATTGTTGGATTTTTCTCATGCCCATTGAGTACTTTGCTACTGAATAGTTATTATTCATTATCATTAATATCTCAATAAGTAATTACTTTTCATTATACTTAAGGACGGAGTTGAATTGGTAAAATAAGCGTTGTGAAATCAATCCCTGTGGGTTTATTCCTTGACAGAATCTTATGATTTTGGTCTCTTTCGAAAGCTGCAAGGATGTACTGTGGTTTGAGCCGATTGGCATTTCCAAAATCCAAATTTTTTTTCTCCAAATGTCAAAATTTTGAAAAAAAAAATCGATTTCGGAAATACCAATGAGCTCAAACCAAAGTACATCCTTGTAGCTTTTGAAAGAGACCAAAATGGTAAGAATCCGTCAAGGAATAAACCCACAGGGATTGATGTCGCAACGCTTATTTTACCAATAGGTATACAACTTCGTTCTTAACGTGTAAGCGAAAACTCGTTTTTTCACAATAGCTGGGTGACCCTTATATTATTTGTTTTTGTTTGTACTTACCGTTTGCTTGAGACAGAGTACTAGGAATACCAGAGGGACCTGTGGGCGGAGCCTAACTGCGCGAACTGAGTTCATCTAGTGGTGCACTTAGATTTGCACTGGTTCGCTGAATTTTAGGTTCGCCTGTGACCTGGTAATGGTCCACCACCAGCTGATGGTGTTGATTCCCCTATTTCAACACACGGACTCGTTCAAAACGATTTTTTTTTTCTGTTCAGCCCCGCCCACAGGTTCCCGTGGTGGTGCCGTCAACTCTATATCTTTTATCACTGCCCTTACCTTGGCTTCGCTATACCTAGTCCGTTGCTTAGCAATTGTTTTTAGTTAGTTGATATCCCGCAGAAATGAATAAGATTGTGACGAAATAGTCAAGTGAGGTTATGATCGATAAAGGGTGGCCTAAGAAAACAACAAACAGATTTACTGGTACTTAACCTCGTTTTAATCGGAAAAAGTTCGAACGGGTCGATTTGGAAGGATGAACTGAAATGCATTGTTGTTATCAACGTTAAATTTATGACAACCAAACCAAGTTTGGAGTTTAATTCGATGTGAGTTACAAAACGATCAGAAACGTCAGAAAAATTGACAAAAATGTCACGAGTTTCATTGGGCGCTTTTCCTACACGGCATGCACCAATACCTACCTGTCGCCCCTTGGACCATGTTTTCGTTGGGTCGCCTCGTATACTCAAGTCTCAGCTTTTGCAGCTTGAAGTCAACCGATTACAACTTTTCCGATGATGACGACCTTGACTGCCCATCAACCCTCATAGTTTGACGCTCCGACGTAAATTGTGGATCTCACGAAGGTGCTTTTTGAGATTTAAGGCAATGCAATTATTGCTCTGAGAGCATCTGATGGCAATTAAAACGTTATGATTTCACAAATTCTTGTCCAAAATACACATCTTCGGATTTAAGCTGTCCTATAGAGCGTCCATAAATAATTCAAGTCAGGTCACGTTTATTGGAATCTCCGATGCCGTTGCATACCAGAAATCTAATCCTAATTTGACGCCACTAAATTATATTAGTGCGGTATAATTTTAAACCCGGGTAATTAATAGTTAGAGTGCGGATTCGAATGCGCTCGTCCACTTTTATGGATTATCTTTTTTCTTTGAGGTGAACAAACTTTTTTTTTTGTTAAATTTATGTGAAATATTTTTTTAATGATATCTATTCGTGCGACGGTGGTACAGAAATAGAAAGTTTGAAAATCATTAATATTCCATAGAATCGTGAGAAAAAGGCTTTTTAGCTGGAAACAGTGTTTTACTGATGGCTATAATTCATGCGGTACCTGAATACCTTAATAGCTATATAGAAAAGTAAAAAAAAAACCGCACATGTACGTTTTATAATTAAGAGTATCAATCAAAATGCGGACTATATGGTATCGCTGATCTCTTTTCAAACTCAAATCGGGGCATCAAGTGAAGGGTTTTATTAATGATCTCGGTTTAGAAACGACAACCGGACACAACCTACATCGTATAGAACACGGTGATATATTTCCTGAGACAATGTCTAAAACTTCTGATTTACGCATTCGGTATCTGTGAGTCACTCTTGATAAATTGAGCTGTTATGAAAATCGTCTCCACTTTTCTCAAACTTTAATTAAATTGAGCCAGAAGATTTTTTAAATGTTGTTCAAAGTTCCGAAATTAATTAAATAATTATGAACAGGTGAAACATCAGGCCTTGCCTAATCCTCACTCCTTTTCCGTCAGCTTTTCTCGATCAGATTATACCTCTATACCATTTCCAAATATCACACACTAAATTAATATGTCTTTGATGTTCTACTGAATCTGCCGCCGAATATATTCCGGCGGCATTCCATCCGAGACAGTACTGTTTAGGCACAGGTACAGGCATATACTTTTAGAAGGAAGCGCTCCCTCAGCATTCCAAACTAGTTTATTGAGAAATTTTTATGGGAAAACGACCATCTTTTTATGGTTTCAATCAATTCCGATGGTAGGTACAAAACGAATGAAAAATGTTCCTAGCATGTTCGGTTACATTGTCGAGAAATTAATAAAAAAGCTGCACCTCCATCCCAGAGAAAAATAGTTTTGCATTTGCGTGCGATGAAAGCGGCAATAATATTTATTATTAATAATCACACATCAGATGGGCAAGCATAAATTATTGGATATAACAGAAATTTATGCATCGCGCTATTCTAGAATTTATTTAAAGTATCACGTTTCATACGGTGAACAGCAGATTCGTTTCTCACGCAGTCACCTTCTTTTTTATGCTATTAACTATACGATCTATATCGGCGATATTTTATATTTCAAGGAACTAATAAAGTATTATAATTTGACCCAGTTAAAAAAACACCCATCAGATCTATCACTATAATTCCGCATTCTTGCAAGAATCTTTTGCACCTGAAAGGACGAAGTAACAGAAGTGTAACAGGCGGGCTAGATTAGGCCTACTTATTCAGCATATTATACACAAATTCAGGCGAGTTTTTGTGCTTCTCCTGAAACTCGAATTATAGTTATTTGCCGTATGTTTCTTGTGGTAATGTAACTATAGTGTTGAAGCAAGTGACTTGCACGTGCCCGAGTATCGTGTTGAGAGCTTTCAGAACACGCGAACCACGATTGTTCGTGATCAAAGAGACTGCTGTACATCAGTTGTTGCGGTTGTTTTTCTGTTTCCTTCAATCAACAATGACGTATATATAACTATTATCCTTGCAATAGCTCAACCAGTTTTGCGGTATAAAAGAGGAGATGCGCATCTTTACAGAGAGATGGCAAATCTGGCTGATGGTATGGGTGAAAAAGTTGCTTTTTTTTATAGAGTCCTGTAAAGTTCACTGTGGTGGTATACCTGAGAGCTCTCTCGGTGATGCACACGGCATCCAGTTCTTCGAAACGCTCCAGGTCAAAATACATGTGTGGCATAGTCGAAACTTTCATAACTTCTTTTATGACCGCCGATTGTATAGCACGAGTTAATTGCGGCTCCTCCCTAGTCTATCTAGTACAACAATTATAATTGTAATTAATAATTATTATTAGAATGAAAGCTTCATATAATAGCGTATAGGTACCTATGTTACGAGCAGAGTGCTAATTTTATTTTGTATGGAGAGTAAAACTTTGATTTCTATCACGAATGAAACAAAAGAAAGTTAGAAAAAACAAAATTAATAAGTACTCTCAATTTTCCCAAAAAATACGAAATAACTAAATTTATTTTTGATTCAATCAAAGCTAATTTATGTTGTCTTAAACAAAATGCGCTTACGAATATATATACTTATTAATTACATATAGCACTTGTCAAAAGCAACCGAATTTATTGAATGCAAATATGAAAAAATATTATACTCATAAATTGCTGAACAATTTGGAAACTCGACAGTGGAAGAATTTTCGAAATCATGCATTCGCTTTTAACCCAGCGAACCTCGAAAATTTAGTCTAAGTAGCATATTCAGCACGGCCATATTTATAAGCTATTGTAGGAAAGTTGCGTTGCAATGTTCCTGAGGCAGTGGCCTAAATCCAGTATCTCAAACCTCACAGGATATAGAATCCCCCAGGCGCGTGCTGGGACCCTGAAGAGGGCCCGGGTGAACTCATATCAAAAGGCCCTTTGGAACAGAAATGCCCCCTCGACTGATACTCCGTCAGCTAAAATAAAGTGTTAGTATTTATTTTTGGAATATTCACCAAGTTTAAAAAATTAATCAATCTCAAAAGTCGAAAACAAAACATAATTATAGAAATGAACTTATTTTGGCAAAAAATCAACCATCTACTAAATAAGGAATATTAATAATGACAATGAGTCTCTAAATTACATGCTCTCAAACACAAATCATTCTAGGTATAACCCTAGAAATAAATGGAAAAAATCGACTTGTTGGCGTTCTCCCCTAATATTTTTTCATTCAAAAGAATCCAAGTGGGTATCACTACTTGCCCTTCTTAAATAGGCTTCTATTCCACGTCGGCGCCGTGACCGACAGCGATTCGATTATTATTCACAAAATATCCTTAAAAGAATTAAAAGTCTAGAAATCAATTTGATATTCAGGTAGGTACTCAGTATTATGCTTGAAAAAAAATGCAATTTTTTTGAAACAAAAATAGTTTTGAAAAAAAACCAAGAAAGGCCCCACAAGGCCTGATGGCTGAGGGCCTGCCGGAAAATGCCCGGCTGCCAGGTGGGCCAGCACGCGCCTGGAATCCCCCATGGATAATAATATGTACAGGACTGTAGGAATGGATAGGGTGGAGCATTACGTCAAAAACGAGGGGACACAACCGGAAGCATCCAGAAAGAGCCTCTAGGGCTTGCTTGATTTTTACATGGAATAGTTGCATTCCTTGTGATTTGCACGATACGAATTTTCATAAAACCTTATACGAAATATGATGATCGAGTTAATTTAATAAAAACTAAATATTATGTTACAGTGTGAGTTGTAGTGGAATAGAAAAATAAGAATGAATAACCACAATATTTTGTTCTGAATAAACTTCATTATTCTGAACGAATATGCTTATTCTCACCAATCAGTGTATTAACATCGCTTTAATGTTATGAGAATCATAGCGAACTTTGTAACGTTGGTGACGAGCATTTTTAGACGAGCAAGCTATAGTAGGTTCACTTTTACTGTGACTCTAGGCAAATTTTCTACTTTAGCATTGTAGGCTTGCCGCCTTTTCACCTGGCGTGAAACTGACTTCTCTGGAAATAAAGTTATATTTCTTATCAAATTGATATTAAAATCTTGGAAAACTGACCTGGTCATACGTGGAAGTGCGACTAAGAGGACGCAGAGCTGTGTTACCGTCATGTAGACACCAAAAGAGAACGGGGCGGCCGCAAATCTAAGTCATCTTGACGGCGGCCCATTCAGGGTCGACAAAAACTCGTCCCGGGAAGCCCCAAAACGAAAGCAAATTGCAAATTGAAGGTACTAACATCAAGTTCGGTCCAATACACAACTTTGAGCGGCTGGGTTTTTTAAAATTTGGTTTAGGTAATTTACTTTTTACACGTAAATTATTTTGCCATTGACAGACTGCACGGCGATCCTTGTATCGCCTGAAATTCTTTAGGGTTTTGGCGTGTATTTTTGACTGGAAGAGGCGAAAGGGTTGATGATTGCATGGGGCCCCTTTTTTGGACGAAGGCAATTGTATACTCGTTAATTTGAAGCATCGAAAGTTGAACCGGCTTCGAGAGGTTAGAAATATTTTTGACAACTGTCAAATGTCAAGGCTCTTTTCATTTATTTGTTCATTGGCGAAAATTAAAAACAGGTCGAAAAATTGCCATATTTTCCAATAAAATGGAGAAAAGCGCCAGACATCACGTCCCGCAAAAATGTTCCGGCTATCTGCAAAGGAAATATGCAAAAAATGTGTTTCAAAACTGGTCCGGCCAGAGCAGCCAACTGCAAAGTTTTGGGGATTTTTTATATTTCACATTTGGAAAGTTGAAACAAAATCTCACGTCCGACTAGAATCACGGTACAAGTGAACATAGTATAGGAAGCATGCAGTCGTAGCTTGGTTCCTCCATCAAGGGTTCTTGTCACCAGGTAATTATGAAACATCAGAGTGTTCAGACTAAATGGTTCCATTGAAAAAAATATGTTGTTTTTTTATTTTATTCTATTCCTGATCAGATTTGGGAACCAATTAAATCATACATTAATGATGTCACCCTCTATTTTGGATGTTGATCTTTATTCGATTCTGTTTCTGGGGTTTCTGCCTGAAACTCATTAAATTCCATACGAGTCTGGATATTAAAAGTTGGTCAAGATTTAAAAATGTTATCACCAGAAGACCAAAAGGTGTTTTTTCGATACCATCTTGTAAATAAAAGTATGATAGCAAGATAAATCAAATATCTTTTCGAAATATGAGCTCCACCTACATGGCTTTGATGTTGAAATTCAGAAAAAAATTCTCAAAATGGAAGTAGGTTGAGCTTTTAGGAATGTTGCACCGCTTTCTTCAGCACCCTGTGAAAATTTAAATTGACAGCTCTCGACTTTCGATTGATGCGGTTTTGTTTCCAGAGAACAAATTCTCAAATGCTTTGAACAGAATTGAAATTGTTTGAGCCATAGTCAGGAGTTTTCTTGTATTAAAAAAGGGTGAGATTTTTGAGCACAACATCTATCACTTTACTGGGTTGTCTAGATAAATGAGTTTTTGGCTGTCATCTGTCAACGGAAGTGCGACATTAAAAACCGGCAGAAGCTAAACCTCACAAAACTTGACTTGCAATATGCCATTTGAGAGCCCTTATAAAACTATATATTCAGAATAGTTGAATGTATTTCTCCATCTGTCATCTGTCAAATATTGAAAAATGTCCAATTTGAAAACTTTTGCCATTCAATCATTCAAAATTTATCCGATGCAATGAAACCAAATTCGAGAGAAAGCAACACAAAAAAATTAACGAATCAAGTCCGCAGTTGGAGCTTTCCACCATTTTCCAGTCGTGCGCTAGAATTTTCAATTTTTTTCTCCTGGTAGTTACCACCCGAGACGGCCTTCCGCACCGACAATTTTTAAATATTATAAAATCGAAAAATACTTCAACATGTTGGGAAAGAATAGTCTGTGTGGAGGCGAGTTGATTTTTGTTTAGTTCTTTCTCTGAACCTGATTTCTAGGGTGTTTCATATTTAGGTCAGTTTGGATTCAATCTCTTTTCCAGAATTCTTATCCAAAGTCAATCACGATCCTTGATCTTTATGACTGGAGCCTTTAGCTTCAACAAGAGCCCTTATTTTCTAAAATCGATAAACAACGAATAAAGTTATTACTGTAAAACTAAAAGACTACATTTCTGAGATCACCTTGTAACTGGAGAAGATAGACCCAAAATTTAAAAAAACCACCTCGAGGTATGGGAACATAATCTTTCCTGAAACACTTGGAAAAAAGCAAGAACCATTTTTTGTGGATAGGGGGCTATTCAAACTTTTCGATTTTCAGAGTACCTGATTGAGCGCCCTGTATAATTAATACGAAGCATCTCTACCATTAATGACCTATGAAAAGTTGTACTTTATTACGTGAGCTAATCAGTAAACAAAAAATTATTCGGAACAGTTCACTCATTCAAGAATTATGACACCTTGAATGCGACTGAAATTTTTGGGTGGCCCACTTCAATTGGTGCGCACTTCAATTGGCGGAGGAGCCGCTCGAGAGCTTACAGGAGTTCTCGCGACATACGAAATCCTGGACTTTCTAGAGCTCTCGCGATTAGTTTAGCAAGATAAGAGTTCGATCTTATAGTAAGGGAGACGGACGCGGTTTTAGTACCCCTATCGAGTTATGTGTAGAGACTATCATCTATGTATCGAGAAAATATGTGTAACCATGGAATGGCAATCCTGCCTAAGTAAATCCTGCCGGAAATGCAATCAGTTAAATGATTTAAAAATTGTAGAATAGAACCTTCAAAATTTTTGTCAACAAATGTCAGTCACATTGTTGATGGCACACAACAATCACCCCTTTGACGCGCCACTGTCAAAAACTCATCTAGTTTTGCGTGCGTAAAGGTAGTTGCTTAGCAGCACCATGTAAGTTCTGACAGTGGCGCGTCAAAGGGGTGATTGTTGTGTGCCATCAACAATGTGACTGACATTTGTTGACAAAAATTTCGAAGGTTCTTTTCTATAATTTTTAAATCATTCAATTAATTGCATTACCGGCAGGATTTACTTCGGCAGGATTGCCATTCCATGGTTACACATATTTTCTCGATACATAGATGATAGTCTCAAAACATAACTCGATCGGGGTACTAAACATGCGTCTGTCTCCCGGACTATTATGTCTCGAACTTAACTTGCAAGCGGTTCAAGTCTGACTTGCAAACGATGCAAAGTTGCGTCGTTTGCAAGTTGCGTTGCATCTAAACCTGCAAGGGATGTTTTCTTGTTATATCCAAAACACTTCTGTTTTTTTTGCATTGTATATCTCGTTTGGCATTCGCCATGGTTTTCGAAACGGTTAATTTAATTAAAAACCTCACTGGTGCAAACACGAACCGCTCAAAACTCTAAGTATCTGCCTAGTGCCTACGTATATCCCAATTTTTTCTACATCAATCTGAATGAACGGTTTCTCCGTCAAATAATAACAAATCAGAAATGGAACTTTCATAAAAAGATGACATGATAAATGTGCGGGCACCGTGTCACATCATTAATTTTTCATCAAATTAGTTCCTTGTGTCAAATTAAAGTTAATCATCTAACAACCAATTAAAGATCGTACATTTGTCCACGTCAGTCATTTGATCGAAAGCTCCAGTTTTTCTGATCGCACTTGTTAGACGCGACTCGAAATTAATTTCGAAGAAAAGTATACGAGTATGGGTGATACAGTCGGAGGTCGCGAGCAGATGCCGCGATTGGTATCATCATCATGATCAAAATTATTCAAAGTATGCTACAGGGCAATAAAAAACCAAAACATGCGACCAAGTTATATGTTAATTTATGCGCGATATAATTTTGTCAGTTATTTACGGCGTTATAAAATTCTGGTATGGACCAAATAACTTTCATTTTTGGTATAAAATATCGAACACTTCAAATTCTGCTCTGGGGGCAAGACTGCATATACGGCGGAAGTGGGTCTTGGCTGAAAGTAGCTGCCCGCGTATAAATACTCGCCGCTAAACTAGATAAATCACGGCGAATTTTCTAATCCATCTGGAACGTTTAATCTCCGGCGTATGCGTGTGCATAGTTCATAAAGGTGTGTAAATCTGTCGGTGACGTTTCAATAAATTTTCGAATCAGAATATTCTCATCACATTCTCGAAACTGGTTGTGCCTTTATAAATTATTACCGGTAGCGTCTAATAGATTCGAGTTAATTACAAAATAGAATTTGTTAATAGCTATATCAATTACGGATTGCTTTGTTAGAATAGAGCCATGTTGTTCGAATCAATAATAGAGTTGCGTGTCCGCAGCCGAAACCATAAACTTAATTTACATTTGATTACGCCTAGGATATAATATGGAAAGAGTGTGGTATATTCGAGACACGCGGCGATAAATAATAATTTATCTATCTCGGACAACTTTTATAACAATCCTAATCGTCTTCGCGAGAGGGAAAAAATCAACAGCCTATTAATAAAACTTGCAACTAACAGGCAATATGAATCTCCAAGTTTATTAACAAATTGACAGCACCAGTCTCTTGCAGCTCCTTACCTAGTACCTATGCGCGCTAGCAGTGCTTTCCTACTTGATTTATCGTACCACGGGTCGTTTCCGTTCAAAATAGCCATACCATGGCAAGATTGTGTCGGTCGATCTACTTTGCCGGATAATAAATAAAACACTGTCATATCCTACATGTTGAAAACTGAAAATATCGCCGCAATTAAATATCAGTGATTGCGGAATCAAGCTGAAGCTGAGCTGCTCACTGCCGATAATACAATTATATTATAATCATAACGCATTATAAGATAATGGGGTAGATACTTATACAGATTGATTCATGAGTGATCTATAGACTAATGGCATATAGAGGACTTCAAAACGAGTCAAGATTGATAAGAGGAATATTTTCTATGAGCGGTCTTCATAGTTCCCTTTCAAGTATGATTATGACACCACGCTGAATTTTGACTAGAGGGGATTAGGGGCCCTCTTGAAAAGTGACGTTGCAGGAGTTCCCTCGTCGCTTAAGTCACCAAAATATTCCCACTCAATAACATTGATTATTACATACAACGCCCTTAATTATTAGACCTACAAGGATAATATTCACTTATCTAAATCCCACTGTCAATGGCAACGGAATTAAATTGATGTAAACAACAAAATCTGACAGCTGTCACTTCGGCATTTTTTTTTGTAATAATCACCAAAATATCACTCGTGCTCGAGATTTTCCCAGATAATTTTGGCCAGGCGTTTCCCTCGGGCTGGTTGTCCCTAGATAAATGCCCTCCTCCTACGGAGTCGGGCATTTATCGCTACAACCAGCACTCGCGATCGCCTGTCCAAAATTATCGTGAAAATCTAAGCACTTGTGATATTACTGTTGATTATTACATACAACGCCCTTGATTATTAGACCTACAAGGATAATAATCACTTATCTAAATCCCACTGTCAATAGCAACGGAATTAAATTCATTAACAAAATCTGACAGCTGTCACTTCGGACTTCTTTCATGTAATAATCTTCAAAATATCACTCGTGCTCGAGATTTTCCCAGATAATTTTGGCCAGGCATTTCCCTCGGGCTGATTGTCCCTGGATAAATGCCCCCCTCCTACGGAGTCGGGCATTTATCGCTACAATCAGCACTCGCGATCGCCTGACCAAAATTATCGTGAAAATCTAAGCACTTGTGATATTACTGTTGATTATTACATACAACGCCCTTGATTATTAGACCTACAAGGATAATATTCAACAGTAATATCACAAGTGCTTAGATTTTCACGATAATTTTGGTCAGGCGATCGCGAGTGCTGATTGTAGCGATAAATGCCCGACTCCGTAGGAGGAGGGCATTTATCCAGGGACAATCAGCCCGAGGGAAACGCCTGGCCAAAATTATCTGGGAAAATCTCGAGCACGAGTGATATTTTGAAGATTATTACATAAAAGAAGTCCGAAGTGACAGCTGTCAGATTTTGTTGTTTACATGAATTTTATTCCGTTGCTATTGACAGTGGGATTTAGATAAGTGAATATTATGCTTGTAGGTCTAATAATCAAGGGCGTTGTATGTAATAATCAACAGTAATATCACAAGTGCTTAGATTTTCACGATAATTTTGGTCAGGCGATCGCGAGTGCTGATTGTAGCGATAAATGCCCGACTCCGTAGGAGGAGGGCATTTATCCAGGGACAATCAGCCCGAGGGAAACGCCTGGCCAAAATTATCTGGGAAAATCTCGAGCACGAGTGATATTTTGAAGATTATTACATAAAAGAAGTCCGAAGTGACAGCTGTCAGATTTTGTTGTTTACATGAATTTTATTCCGTTGCTATAGACAGTGAGATTTAGATAAGTGATTATTATCCTTGTAGGTCTAATAATCAAGGGCGTTGTATGTAATAATCACTTATCTAAATCCCACTGTCGATAGCAACGGAATAAAATGGATGTAAACAATAAAATATGACAGCTGTCACTTCGGACTTTGTTTTTGTAATAATCACCAGAATATCACTCGTGCTCGAGATTTTCCCAGATAATTTTGACCATCAGGCATTCACCTCGGGCTGGTTGTCCCTAGATAAATGCCCTCCTCCTACGGAGTCGGGCATTTATCGCTACAACCAGCACTCGCGATGACCTGTCCAAAATTATCGTGAAAATCCAAGTACTTGTGATATTACTGTTGATTAGTTATTATTGAATGCGGATAGCTTAGATGGGTATCAATTTTTCTCTCAACCAATCTTTCAATCAACCAAACCCTTATGTCGAACTTTGCGCTGCAAAAACAAGCCAAAAAATAAATTTGAATGAATTCAGTTTAACAATAATAACTGTGATTATGTCCGGTTCAAAATGAAAACGTATCCACAACTTTTGCTTCGACATTTTTTGTCGAAGCAGTTAGAATAATAATTGTTGTGATATTTTTCTTGAAATTTTCGAAACCAAATTATACTTAGTGATTTTTACAGCGAAGCGCTCATAAAATGTACTTTTTCACCAAAGAAACAAGGGGCCGTATCTTTTTCTAGTCCGATCCTGGATTATGATTATGATTATGATTATGATTCGCCTCGGTTAAGAGGCCTCGCAGAGGCATCTTGACACAGGTCCCAACAGAAGAATTTTTACTGGTATCCTGATTTTCAAAAAAAAGGGTAGCATCTTTGTCCTTCAAAAAAGCGTTTTAATTGTCTACTGTCGTCATAAGCTCCAACACAAAAGTGCAATTTGCCCCTGGAAACTGCATTGCATTATTCCTGAGAATCAGTGACTCTGCTCATCGTACCACATGCAAGTCTTCGGCATGTATTAAGTGGTAAGGTCAAAAAAAGATGACAAGAATTAGGTTTAAAAGACCGAATTCGTCCAAGGCTTATACCACTATAGTCATCTTCGATCGTACCTATACCATTGGTTGTCGTTGACGAAGAGCAAGAACTGGTGAAGGACCAGACTATTTTGTCGACCATAATTTTTCTTCTCAGTCCATGGTTGACTTGAGTCGCTGTCGTTAAATTACATTTTCTATGCAAATTTCATCGAAAGATGTTGTAATTTTTTTGGAACTCAATAAAGGAACATTTACAGTTTTGTTGCAGATGAATTATTTCAAACTAGATTCTGAGCTGAGGTTATAGGAGAAGGTCTTTTTCCGCCACTTCCTTGGTCATAATAATTTCTAGTAGACGACAGCAGCTACTGTAGGGATGACCACTTTGAAGAAACAGCGCCTTCTGGTTAAATTCATCATCGGTTATAATCAATTTTCGCAATCACACGTCCCTGTGAAGAAGTAAGTACTTGCAACTTCTTGAACGTTTGGTCGCCTATATACCATTTGAAGTGAACTTTCTTCCACCTGAACCGATATTCAAATGAAGAATGGCTAGCTCTGCTCATTTATCGTTCCAAGACACCCGTCATATCCATGTTTTGCGAGATGTGGGTAATTACTCGTAATACCAGAGCACCTGCATGTTAAGTAAGTAGCTCCACAATATTTACTTTTAGGCTTGGTCGCTTCTAAGTAGCTCTTCTATTTAATCATTTATAATTGCCCATCTCGAACTGTGGGTCGCACTTTCGCTGCGGCACCGCGGCAAACCCTGATGCATGCGAAAAAAAAACGACTCTTCGCGATTTGAAGGTGTTTACCAGTCTCTTTGCAATAAATTCGTTTGGATTTTCACGGGGACTCGGAGATGAGGAAAAGGATGCCGACACATCGCCTCGGTGATGGTATGCCAGACACGCGCGCCTGGCTGTGTCCGCCGCAGAGTAATCTATTGGGATCCTTCCTTTCTAATGCACTTTCTACGGACATCAATTTGCTCGCGCGAGTTGTTTGCTCGCGTTCTAGGTACGGTCCTGGACATTCCCTGCGATGCCGATATGCGGTAGCTCATACCGCGAGTGCCTCGCGGCTTGTCCGAAGCAACAACCACACCCAACACAGCCCATGATTATTATTATAAAATAAAACAGAGCAAAAACCGCTATATGGGTATACCCGGTAAGTGTATCGGAGATGAGGAGAACGGAGCAGTGTGCGGACTAAAACATGATGGAGCTAGAGCTAAGGCCGTGGATGATGGCCCCGGGGGACACGCCACATCTCGCCAGGATGCGTGCTGCTGCTGCTGCTTGCTGCTGCTGGGTGCTGCAGCTCTCTTCTTCTTTTCCTTTCCACCGACGACCTGTTGCTACCGACCGTATATACTCATACCTACACGCACACCGCACCATTCTTGCCCGCTTTTAACGTAATCACATCCGAACCGCAGATCGGCCTCCACCACCGGAGGCAAAAAACGCAACACCTATCATACAGATCCACGCTTTCCTTAGCTGGTTCTTTGTCATGTCTGTTTACCAAGGCTCAAAACGCCAAGCGGAAGTCAAAGCTTACTCGATCGCGGAGTGATATACCAGCACCTATTCATCAACAAGGGGCTTGTATAGTTGGGTAGGTACAAATTTGTAAGTATGTATGATGTGTAAGTGGTATACGCTGACCAGGGCGACGATGCAATTAATAACTGTAATCTGTGTTCATGGTGATTTAACGCTCACCCCATAGGCCACGGTTAGCTAAGCATGACCCGTAGTCCTATTACGCTCACCCGGCCATGTAAACGGACTAAACATCTAACAAACTGTAAATGTGATATACCACTTGGTGATTGTGGTGATTGCAATCGAAACGACCAGCGAACTGGACGAGAGCCACACGATTCGAATTGAGCTTTTTGCTCGATCATCATCACGCTGGATGGCGTTGAGAGGGTGGCACGTCGGCATTACTTGCACAATCTACTGTATTGAAAGTAAATAAGGCGAAGCTATACCAGATTATAACGGCCTAGTGATCTAGACAGAAAATTGCTTGTATATAGAATAACAATTCAGAAGAAAGCCTATCGATGCTGGAAGGAATTGTTTGTTACACGTGCAGTGTTTCTTTGAAACGCTATCACCAGCTTTCGGCAGGTCTCAATCTATAGTCTTAGGGCTCGATACCAAGTTGCAGGCGCAAAAGTTAGGACGACGTAACTTGCCAAATAGAGCGGTGTGATTGGCCGTTGCTATAGTAACCGGCACTTACGGCGGTCCCAGCCCCAACTTGGTATCGAGCCGTTAGGGATTTCGATTTTCAAGATATGGTGTTTCCAGAAACTTATGTCTGGATCACTGATAAAATATCTTTATTGCGAAAATATTTTCAAGGGTGATTTCATGCTAAATCCGATCCTCAATCTGGGCGATCCTGCCGTTTAACAGTCATTTGCTGGTGTTGGTGTACCTACAGGTTTTTATGCACAAAATTCAACCATAATATGGTCTTCAGATGATGCCAAAAAAAACTCCGGACACCAAAGCCAGACTGTATTAGGTCCAAAATCGAAAGGGAGAGCAGTTTGAATGTTGTGAGATTGTCCTTTCAACTTCTCTGCGACTTGAAAATCTAGTATAATATCAATGGAAATGTCTAGTTCATTTTTATGTAAAGCACTTTGGTACTCAACAAAATATCGTAAGTGTCACCCTGCAAAATTTGACCTAACTTTGAACCAAGACAACTTTGGAATGCCACAAGGGATTCAATCAATTTTCAGACCATTTGCTAGCCCAGTCCTTCAGCTAATATTGTCTGTATTTTTACATTTACATGAAGTATTCAACATAATATTTCTACAGGGTGTTCAACAGATTGATGCAAAATTTTTTAAAGTTTGACATGCTCCCTCTTGAACACCATAGGCAGGAAAATAGACCTCATATCTCTAGACGGTTTTCGAATTTTCGATGTATCTCTTTTATTTACAGGACGACCTCAAAAAGTTAACTTTTTTATAGTGCATTAATAACTCTTTTCTTCGTTACCCGATTTTCAAAATGTTCGGTTCATTCTAAAACCAGCGCTTCAGATAGGGATTCCAAAGCATCAAAATCAACTTAATAGACAGGATTCAAGGTACAGGGTTGCATGAGAAGTGACCCAAACCTGAACTTCTCTCGAAATCTAGGTTGAGAGGAGAATCGAATGAAAATCAACTCACCTTCTGAAGTACTATTCATTCTGAACACTTCAAGGTACTTTTCCTTCTATGGCACTAGAACTGCTGGTTAATAGGCACATTTGAACTGTTTGGTTTTGAACAAGAAATACCGCCCTTGTGCACCTGAAAATGTTCGTAACATCGTAATACCTAACCATAGTAACAAAAGCCTTATAATCACTAACAAACAGTGATCGACAAGTGAGTGATTGTTCCGATTTTTGTAACGTTGGTTGCGAGCAGCTTCATGTGAGCAAAGCCCCGATTCTCCTCCGAAAACATGCGGTTGTAATTTGGTTCCTTTCGCTAACAGTTCAGGTCTCATGCAAGAAGAGGATACCTTGAAGTGTTCAGAATAGATAATTCTTTCGAAGGTAAATTGATTTCAATCTGATTCTCCTCTTAATTCATATTCCCAAGAGCAGTTCAGGTTTTGGTCAATTTTTATGGAACCCTGTATTTTTAATGTTTGCCTTGAGTTATTGATTTTGATCCTATATGATCTTACCTGAAGCTTTAGATTCAAAATGGCCTGAAATCTCGAAAATCAGTCAGCGACAAAGAAAGTTGGAACTGTAGCACCAAAAAGTTGTCTTTTTGAGGTCAGTCTGTTAATTGAAGAGATAAACCAAAAATTCAAAAGCCGTTTTGAGGTATGAGCTCTACCTTTTTGCCGGTGATGTTGAAATCCAAGAAAAAACTTTTCGCTCAAGAAGGAGTAAGTATACGTATGTCAAACTTCCGGTAATTTTGCACCAGTCTATTGCACACCCTGTAGAAATATTATGTGGACTAATTCATGTATGTAAGGGATACAGCCTAATAACTGAAGGGCTGGGCTAGCGAAACGGTCTGATTTATTGAAAATTGATTGAATCGCTTGTAGCCTTTCAAATCTGTCTAGGTTCAAAGTTAGATCAAAATTTGCAGGATGACACTTATTTTGTTGAGTATTTTATGTTGTAAAATAATTTTGTAAGTATCGATAGGTGTATGAAAATAATTTTTGGAAAAATAGACTTGATACTGTCTGGTTATGGGGTCCAGTACTGTGTAATTTATCTCACGGAATTTGGCTTTATGACGGAGATACGGCTGGGACACCTGTATACGGTTATCCTAGTGTTGCTGATCTCATTATCCATGGAAAAGTTCAGTTGGTGGTCATTAAAACTGCGTACGAAATTACGAAAGATTCGAAGTCTTAATTTTACGATTGAGTGATTAAGTGAAGAACATGCAAAAGTGGCGGAGGTGTCGATGGCTGGGTATTGTAGAATAATGAAAAATTAAGAAATCGCGTAGATATGGTGGAGGCGTTGCACATAAGAACGCGGAGGTTTCCGGATTTGTAAACCCATCAAAACCTCGAAGAACGGACTTGTATTTCAATGGTGGAGGAACTGAAGTTTATGAATGGAAATAGTGCACAAATGGTGGAGGCACTGCATATGATAACGTGAGAGTACCGGATTCATAAATCTTGAATATTTTTATCTCAAGACATGAAAGTCAAATAATATCGCAAATTGCTGTATCGTACATATATTGTAGGGTGGCGTACATAACCTTTCGCGCGTCATATTAAACAAGTAGCAAGGAGCTATACGCCTGCATGTTTATTGAGCTTGCAAGGTCGTTGATTAATCACTTATTTTTCTCATGGATTCATAGGGCTTCTATAGTAAAATCATGCTCAACCCTTTCTCTTTAGCTGTCTTATCGGCACGTCGGTTCTGGCGACAATACTGAAATTGTGATCGCTTTCATATAGATGCCTTCCAAAATACGATTCATCGGTGCCTTTAAGTGTTCCTTTATTCTCGTTCTCACGCTTCTTTCCGTTTCCCCATATTCAGAGCTCTGCGCGCGATCGTCACATTTCAACTTGTAGGTTCCATTATTCGATTTATTCGCAAGAGGACCTTTGTTGTTTTTCACGTTACAAATGCGTATGCCTATGCGTTTACTTTATGCTCTTATAGTCCTTAGCTTTCCCAATCAACGTGACTTCTCGATAGCGTTCCTATATTCTCGTTATGACACTTCTTCCCATTTTCCCACATTTAGAGCTCCACAATCGCTACATTTCAACTTGTACATATACATCACACTATTGATGTATTTGCAAGGTTCTTGTGTTTCGCATCATCATGAGCGCGGTTTTTTTTTGTAGCCCATATGGATGATAGCCGGGAAAATAAAAAATAGCAAGGGTTCTAGCTTCAGAACTTAGCATTAGAAGCTGTCTACTAAATAGAATGTTCTACGTATCGTTCCAGGTATAAGTGACTTTTGTAGCTCGTCGTGGTACGTGGTACGTGGTACGTCGTGCGATACTTCACAGACTCGCTACAAAAGTAACACTTTTACTCATCATTTCCTGATATAAATTTTATCAATTTCTAGAAATTTCTGAAATCTCTAGTCTCTAGGATATTATCGAGAATTTTTGAGCATGTTCCTAAATATAGAATTCTTGATATTCATAGGTACTGAACTAGAACTAATACACTTCTTCTAGAATGATGGCGACGGTAAAAAACGGTGTATCAAATAGGACCATCCTAATAGCACATCATGGTGAATAGTACGTGACAGATCGCCTCTGGAATTTGTTATTACAAATGTCCTGTACCGGTATATAAGGACGGCATATATCCAGAAGCCAACATGATGTCATCTTTTAATATCATTTTTATCTTGATACATCTCTCTATTCATCGGACGTAGCTCTCGGTGACCCTTTGAAGGTGTAAATTACAGGTGCAAGAATGTAGATTAATTGACGAGAGGCTCGCACACACTCAAATCTGTATCACATAGCGGTAGCTGACCGTGTAGCATACCACAACCATCGCGGCCTTTCTCTATTATGTGCGGGACCGAGAGAAAAAACCTTCGCCTCTTGCTCGCCATTAAATGATGCTATCTGACTCCGGTCCATTCATTATAATAGGCATCCTTTCGGTCCATCCATACGATTTGATAGTTTTTAGTGCGCAAAACTCGTTATAATCGAGAATCATCATTTTCGGACAGGCCCAATTGTGGCCATAGCCCGAGCGGAGCTCCACAGTGGCATTGCGGCGTGCTGGGCGCCCTCGGGCAATTTCTTCACCATTTCCAGGCGCCTCCTCTCACTTATCACTGCGCGCTATCAAATCAAAACATTTTAAAATGTTAATTCTATTCGATGCGCTCTGTTTTTATAGCTGAAGAATGTAGCATGGGTAATAATGAGTAATGACTAGTGTAAAGGCAACTGGAGCGGCAGAAGTAGTTTTTTTTTTGTTGATCTACCGTTGAGGTTTTTGTTTTGGCTCATAGGTGAATCTTTGCACGAGAGGTTATCGACAATTTCTTTTTTGCTAGTATCAAAAAGCGCTAGAAGGCTTATAACATGCGAAAACTTTCTATATCCATCACAGATTAGAGGATCATATAACAGCTCGTGTTTTATTTTTGTTTCTTTAGTGAAATCAGTCTGGAAAGAGACCACCGAAAACATAATTGGTCTACTATTTAGAAACGGAAGCAGGGTAATATGCATGAGTTGAACATGAAGATCTGCCCTGGGTAACAACAACGGCCGTCTCCGTATTATGTTAACAAGGGATCTGGGAAGAGAGGCCATTATCAACTCGCGCGCCGAATGCTTTATATAAAATGCTGGCGGTGGAAGAAGGACTAAACCGCAGAAGAAAAAGAGATGCAAAGGGTAGACAATGCGAAATGCCGAATTCGAATAAATCAAGGCCGCTAACAGGACGGACTGCAGACTGTGATGTCCCACGACAGCATAATGCGCTGAATAATGGAATACTGGATTTAAATTGTATCAGCAGCAGCAGCAGCAAAGCAGCGCAGCCAAGAGAGAGCATTGGGAACGGTAGACGGCGACCGGCAAAGCACAATCGCACACGGTAACATACAGTGTTCTGTCATTCACAATGATTTTGGCTCGCCTTCTATCAGATTCCGCTCACTCACACACCATCCCGACTGCACGGTGCACACCACTTTTGATCGCCATTCTCGATGGTGCCGGTGCCGGTGCATGGAAGAGAAGAAGCAAGTGTTGCGCCTGCTGGAGGACGAACAGAAGTGCTGCGAACGTCGTTATACCGTGGTGTATTACCTCTATTTATACAATTTAATTGACGTCGAGCCGGTCTGTACTCGGCTCGAAACGGCGACTAAGACGTATGTTGGAACATTCAAGTCCGTACCTACATTTGAACTGAAATAACTGGAGCACCTAGGTACCTAGAAGTATATCTATGTTTGGAGCCCGATTGTCCTTATTCCTTCGTAAATGCAACAATTTCAATCATGTTATTAGCATTTTCAACGGATTCGACTCCAGTTTCAATTAAACCTAAATTTGATTAGAAACAATGGCAGCACTATATCCCATACACTTTCTATTTTCAGTAGAATGACTTTTTGGGACAAAAATAAAGTGACAAGTGGGGCTACGACTACGGCTGATGGCACCTGCAAAGTTTGGGAGCGAAACTATCAGCGGCCATCGGCCGTATTCTCCCAGCTTGTCACTTTATTTTTGCTCCAAAAAGTCATTCTACTGAAAAAAGAAAGTGTATGGAATATATAATAGATCGTCTCCAATAAATACTATACCTACGTTGACATTTATACCTACACTTACCCCTTGCACCGAATATCGGCATAAACAGAGCATTATACCAAGATAGATAGGGCAGAGGTCTCTAGGCCTGGTTTGATGGTGAAAAATGAGTTTGGAAATTCCAGTGTGACAAGTGACGTGTTCACTGAGAATCCTGAGAAGATTATTGTTATACGTCAGAGAAGAAATTAGAGAAGGTATTTTATTTCTATCTAGCAAAATGTACAATTCAAATCCTAAATATAGTGATAGAAACGTTTACAATTAGCTTGTTCTGTATTTTCATTCCATTCTGTTCTGGGCCAACAACGTATCGATCTCCTCCCATCTGATATCTCTCTCCTCTACTGATTGCTCCACCTCCTCCCGCCAGGTTTTTCTTGGTTTGCCTCTTCTAGTTCTTCCCTGTGTTCTCGCCTTGCCTCATACACTCTCCCAGTAAGTCTTTCCAGCGGCATTCTTTTCACGTGTCCCAGCCATCCCAGTTGTCTTCCTCAGTTGTCCTGTATCTTTATCACTATGGGCTTCATCTTCAACTGATCTCTGAAAACTTCGTTTCTGATTCTGTCCCTTCTTATCTTTCCCTCTATTTTTCATCGCCTTTTTTCACCATCTCGGCCTTTATTTCCTTTGTAACTGCTCTCTTACCGAAAAATGTTCTTCTCATGGAGTTGTACCGTGTGATCAATTGAATTTCTAATTTAGGCAGGCTGTGGCCTGGTCGAAATCAGGGGTTCGGTGCTGCATTTGGCGAGAGCACAGCCTGCCTAAATTGGGAATTCAATTATGATCGCACTATATGTTCCTCCCTTCATACCGATTCATGCATTCATTCACTTCTCTGCCCTGCCTGCCGTTTCCTTCGAGTATTGTTCCTAGATATTTGTAATGCTCTACTTGTTCGATATTCCTGTTTTCCAATGTGATGTTATGTTTTCTGTCTTTATATGCTGTTATGATCATGGTCTCTTTCTTGTTCACGTTTATCTTCATATTCACTTTCCGTAGTTCTTCGTTTAACAAATTCAGATTGTGTTGTAGGTCCTTTTCCGATTTTCCTACTACTGCCATGTCGTCAGCGAATACCTACAGATAAACTGATCCAATTTTGGAATGAATCCATTTCTTGAAACTGCATCAATATTATAATAATATATTCATCGTGAAGTTACATCACCGTAATAGAAATATAGCCCTATATTTGACTATGCGGTACTGATCCTCAATCAGAAAAAACTTTTTTAATGATTATAGGCTAAGGCTCTTTGATGACAATGGTGGGAAAGGTCCCACGTCCCAATCCGACCTGGTGAAACTTTAATTTGATTTCAACTTTGATTCCAAAAAGACACAAGCTGTTTTAGTAAGAATTTTAATTATTGGAAAATCCGTATCGTGTGATCAATTGAATTCCTAATTTAGGCAGGCTGTGGCCTAGTCGAAATCAGGGATGTGAAGCTGCATTTGATGGCTAGGGCACGGCTTGCCTAAATTAGGAATTCATTTGATCACACGATAGAATTGCCTACTGAACCCAGTAGGTCGACCATAGACCTGTACATAAACTGGACTGATCAGGCCAATCAGAATAATAAAAAGATTGAAATAAAACCGTACATTGCCTTGCCTACAGTAGGAGGCTGACGTGGTATTTACATCGAGAGTTTCATTTTCTAGAATTAATATTGGTCGTCCTGCTGTCGCCCTTCCTTGCCGCCTTGCTTGCATAAATGAAGTCTAGCTGTCAAAATGACATTTTTTGACATCTGCATTAATCTACTTACTGACTGCCGCAGACCTGCAGATACAGGCGCGTCCTGCCGCCGGCAGTAGAAAATCACTATACCAGGGTTTGACCGTTACCGTATAGTCCAGTAAAATGAGGCGATTTTTAGGCCAAAGTTGGAACAAATTAGGGGCAGGATGAAAAAAATATAGCGATGTAAAAAATGAAAAACTGAATAAGAAAAATCAAGTTTCATTTCCAGTCATCCTGGGAACCATGGAAAAAAAATGGAGAAGATGGAAAAACATGCGCCGCGATCTTTCTTTCAAAACGGTGAGAGAACGGTGAGAGATGTGTGAAAACTGTCAGGGACAAAGTTGTAGGGAATTCAATAATCTACAAAAAAGTCCCTGGGGGCATATGTCTAACTTCTTCAGTTTAGCCGTTTATCGCAGTCAAAGTTGCGCGTCGGTCTAGTGAAGTGGAAAAACTGTCCGCGTGACCTTCCTTCTTGGATGCTGTGAGAACGATAAGAGATATCAAAAAATTGCGAGCGACAAAGTTGTAGAGAATTGAATGCTTCACTAGAAAATTTTCAAGGCCAGTTATTATCTCTTCTGGTTCAGCCGTGAACCACGTTCGAAGTTTCGCGACAATCCTGTTGATAAAGTGGTTCTTCTGGAAAACTTACAAAAACCCTAGACTCGATAAAATTGCGTGCTTTGTTGAACGTCTGGCAACTATTGTTGGAAATGTAACTCCGCAGATGAACGCTTTGTTATGTATAAAGTTTCTTGTTTGGCAAAATTAAAGTCGTGAGTGTCACTATACTATTTTCGTCATATTTTCATTCTAGAAACCTAGGACGAGAGACTAGGTTGCTAGGGAACTTCTGAATTTATCATTTCTAATCATATATTTATATCATCAAAATAGTACGAAAATAGTATCGTGACACTCAGGCTTAAAACTAAGAAAGTACTAGTATTTTGTAACACAATATGTATAATAATAGAAAAACGTGATCCACGTTAGATAATGAGATGTTTTTGAACTGATTTCTGATGAACAATGATCATTCAACAACAGCTCGGAGATAATAAACAACTGTCCACCTGAACAATGGGGTTGGAAATTAAACATTTCTCTGTTGATGCCTGTTAGAGCCCAGGATAACGTAGCTCTCGAAAATCTGCTACGGCTGATTTCCTGGAGATGCTTGAAAAACTGCGAGAAGCTTTGTGGATGCAGAAAAGCTGACCTCAAGTGTACCAAGTTTTGCCACCACTGCGGTGGAGCCACCTGTTCTGACGCTTCCTGCATTGTCGTTTCGGGAGACGATGATGATGACTACAATGATAATTTTAACAATAAGTAGCTACCCAGACGTTAAACAAAGCACACAATTTTTTCAAATTATTTGATCATGTTTCATAATCAATTAAACAATGACCGCAACGTCGTGCCAGTTTAATCACATATGCGACGCGTCACGAGTCATGTACCCCAACTTTGATAGCGCTCCGCAGCTAAGTCGACAAAGATGCATACATGACATCACGGGATTTTCTATAGATCATTTAATCCTCTACAAGCTAGTTTGTTCAGATTTTCCATATTTATTACGTTTATTTCAGTATTCAATGAGGAAGCTGCGAGTGCAAATCACTATTTTTCAAGTTTTTATTTTTTTTTCTAAAATTTCCCGAAACGGTGTGGAATGAAACTTTGATTTTTTAGATCCAGTTTTTCATCCTCTACATTGTCATAGTTTTTTCATCGAGTCTAGGGTTTTTGTAAGTTTCCCAGAAGAACCACTTTATCAACAGGATTGTCGCGCAACTTCGAACGTGGTTCACGACTAAACTAGAAGAGATAATAATTTGCCTTGGAAATTTTCTAGTGGAGCATTCAATTCTCTACAGCTTTGTCGCTTACAATTTTTTGATATTTCTTGTCGTTCTCACAGCATCCAAGAAGGAAGGTCACGCGGACAGTTTTTTCACTTCACTAGACCGGGGCGCAACTTTGACTGCGATAAACGGCTAGACTGAAAAAGTTAGACATATGCTCTCAGAGACTTTTTTGTAGATTAATGAATTCCCTACAACTTTGTTCCTGACAGTTTCCACATATCTCTCACCGTTCTTTCACCGTTTCAAAAGAAAGATCGCGGCGCATGTTTTTCCATCTTCTCCATTTTTTTTCCATGGTTCCCGGGATGACTGGAAATGAAACTTTGGTTTTTCTTATTCAGTTTTTCATTCTCTACATCGCCATATTTTTTTCATCCTGCCTCTAATTTGTTCCAGGTTAAATCCTTATTTTACTGGACTAGTAGCCCTGATGCTTGCATGGCATGCCGGGGCTTTCATTGGTATCGGTTTCTTTGCTTTGCGACAACCGCAGTGTTCCTTATCATTTTTGCCTGTCGCATCAGGACGTTGTATTATCTTCCACCAAATCACGGATAATTAATGTTTATTAAAATCAGTCATACATATACATAAATAGCCAGCAGAAGCACACTGAATTCGATTTAGACGCAAAACACTGCACACTACATCAGCGCCACATTGTGTTCTATTGAGCTTGAAAGCGATACCACTGTCAAAATACTAAAATCGATACTAAAAAACTGTCATCTCTGTAGAGAGACAAAAACAACAGCATTTAACCACCTTGGCCTGTCGAAATTGGACAATACTGATCTGTCAGAAATAAAGAACTGACCCGACGAAGTAGAGAATCAAATACTCTACATTATGATCGGGAGGAAATCAAATCGTCTAGACCTACTGAGACACCTGACTTGACCAAATTGACCACTTATTATACTTAGCTGACGCAGAAGCAAGGATCCTGGACCAGACGTCTTGGTGACCTAAGAGCCCGCTGTACTCCGACTAGTCGTGACTAGTGAAAATTTTTATTTTTCTAGGGTAGACTCACCACGGTATTTTGCAAGACAGGACCAAGTGATTAATCAACAGTAATATCACAAGTGCTTAGATTTTCACGATAATTTTGGTCAGGCGATCGCGAGTGCTGATTGTAGCGATAAATGCCCGACTTCGTAGGAGGAGGGCATTTATCCAGGGACAATCAGCCCGAGGGAAACGCCTGGCCAAAATTATCTAGGAAAATCTCGAGCACGAGTGATATTTTGAAGATTATTACATAAAAGAAGTCCGAAGTGACAGCTGTCAGATTTTGTTGTTTACATGAATTTTATGTTGAGAATATTAAAATATTAACTCTATTAGCAGCATTGGCGCCCGCCGCCAAGCCATTCTTTTAGGATGTTTTAGTGCCGGATCGAATGCACGGTTCGTGATCCCGGCTCAGTTTCATAGCCGATGATTTCATATATGTATTGGTATTTTTATACACTGTTTTAGGCTTAGAACTTTTGTAGCAGAGTAGTCACACGCCAAACTCCATGGCAGCAAGTATTGTTCAATTATTAAATCGCTTAATCAAAACTACTGGTCTTGCTTAATCAACCCTGCGGAATCCACCCTCATTACATCAAAAGGTTATGGGCCCAGGGGATGCTTGACCCAGGGGATGCTTGACCAAGGGATGCTTGACCTAAAGACTTGAGTTTTTGAAAGTGCGTACGATTGAAAAGTAACGCGTAGTTGTCTAGTCGTGGACGGTTAAACGTGAGAGATTCAGACAGTGTGTCGTGAAGTCTGTTTAACGCGCATCGATAAAATGGATATCGATAAACCACGAATTGAGAAACTGCGGGATGCAGACAACTGGCCGCAGTGGCAGTTTGTTGTGCAAACGCTGTTGGACGGCGAAAATGCGTTGGAGATTTGCAACGGAACTACGGCAAAACCGGTGACTGGTTCTGCCGACTATGACAACCAACTGAAGAAGTGGATCAGGTTGGATAAAGTAGCAAGAAAACTCTTCGTCACGACTGTTGAATCAAAGCCTTTGCAGCTGCTGATGAGTTGCGAAACTGCGAAAGACATGTGGGATAAGCTGCACAGTGTCTATGATTTGAAGTCTGACGAAAGTTTGTCACTAGTCCAAAAGAAGTTCTTCGATTTCAAGTGGAGTTCCGAAGGCGGCATCGCTCAACATATTTCGCAACTGGAACAGTTGTTCCTCAAGATGAAGAAGCTTGGAGGTCCAATTCCGGAGTCCATGCTGATGACAAGAATACTATCGACGTTGCCATCGAAGTTTAATTACTTCCATAGTGCATGGGATTCCACCGAAGTAGCGAATAGGACGCTGGCCAATTTAACAACGCGTTTATTGACCGAAGAGCTACGGTTGCAGAAACAAGAAAGTGACGACGAGGCATCAACAGTGGCCTTACTATCGAAGTTGAACCTAGGCAAAGGTGCCAAGAAGCCGACGGCCAAGTGGCAGAAAAAGCAATCTGGTTGCTTCACGTGCGGCAAAAAGGACCATTTGCAAAGAAACTGTCCTGGATGTTTTTCGTGCGGTTCGAAAACCCATCTGATGAAAAACTGTCACGTGAAAAAGAAAAACTTTCCGAAATCCGAAGGCGGTGGTTCGCGCCAAGAGCAAGCCTTTGTCGGGAGCACGGCTCTGGACTGTGACACGTCATATTGGTTCATCGACTCTGGTGCATCGGAACATATTTCCAATCAGCGCGACTATTTTGATGAATATATCGAGTTCAAGGAACCAGTTATGATTCAAGTCGGCAATGGTGCTAAAGTGGCTGCTTTAGGCCGAGGAAATATCAAAATCGAAACATTCGTGGAAGGAGAATGGTTACCAGGAGTCATGTACGACGTGCTCTACACCCCGGAAATGAAAAGGAATCTCTTCTCGGTCAAGGTTGCAGCGAAAAAAGGCGTCGATTTCGTTCTGAGCAACAATGGAAAACGATGCGTTTTCATGAGAGATAACAAGATTGTCGCTACGGGCATGGAGGCAAACAATCTTTATCGGATTCTTTTACGTGTAGTACTGCCAAAGACTTTTTGTGTTGCACACACCGCGGAAACGTTGCAGCTGTGGCATGAACGTCTCGGACACCAAAATAAACGTCATGTGAAACAATTCCTGAAAGAAAAGGGAATCGAGGTGACCATAGACAATGAATTTTGTGACGGTTGCGTTTTCGGAAAACACCACAGACAAAGTTTCAGTGAAAGACTCGATCGTGCTACCAAACCGCGCGAATTGGTGCACTCAGACGTTTGCGGTCCCATGAGTGTACAATCGCCTGGCAAGAAGCGATATTATGTACTTTTTAAAGACGATTTCAGTGCATATCGAAAGGTATATTTTCTGAACAAAAAAATCGGAGGTGAAAGAAAAACTCGAGAGTTTCTGCGCGGAAGTGCGAGCGCGTTTCGGAGAGGACATTATTAAACTTCGTACTGACGGCGGAGGTGAATATGCAAACAAGGACGTCGCCTCGTTTCTGGATAAAAGGGGAATAAAACATACAGTAACTGTGGCCCATGTACCCGAACAAAATGGTACGGTTGAACGCGAAAATCGGACATTAATGGAAGCGGCACGTTCCATGCTCTATTCGAAACCAGACCTACCTCAATTTTTATGGGCAGAGGCCGTAAACACAGCTGTTTACATTTTAAATCGGACTGGACCAACAAAAGTTCCGAATAAAACCCCGTTTGAACTTTGGTTTAATAAGAAGCCGGTCCTGAACAAATTGAAAGTATTCGGTACAGAATGCTTTGTACATGTGCCCAAAGAAAAACGGCGCAAGTTGGATAAAAAGGCACTAAAAGGATATATTGTGGGCTACCTTGAAGGCATCGAGGGATTTCGTGTCTGGATTCCAGAGAGTCATGAAATTATTGTGAGTCGTGACGTCATTTTCAAACAAGAGCGCCTGGCAGCCACCGAGACGCCCGTTGTTAATGAACCGTCACCAAATCATGAAAATGATATTACAAATGCAGAGCCCGAGGCTAAACAAACGCCGGAACAAGAGGAAAAGTCCCCCGAAGATGTTCGACGTCTGCGAGATCGCAATAAATTGAAGAGGCCTGATTTTTATGGTGTACCTGTCGCAATGTTAGCTGCAAGTGAGCCGCTGACTTTTGGCGAAGCAATGGCATCGAGTGATTCTCAGCATTGGCAGGAAGCTATGCACGAAGAAATGAGCTCTCTGCAAAACCATGAAACGTGGAAATTGGTTGAAAAACCGACCGACAGAAAAATAATTGGCAATCGATGGGTATATCGGATCAAGCGTCGCCCAGACGGGACCATTGATCGATATAAGGCTCGATTAGTCATAAAAGGATGCTCACAGAAAGAGGGTATTGATTACACAGAAACCTTCAGCCCTGTTGTGCGCTTTGACACAATACGAGTGGTATTGAGTGTCGCAGCACGTGAGAAATTGCACTTGCGGCAATTTGACATCAAGTCAGCTTTTCTGTACGGTTTTCTTGACGAAGAAATTTTCATGGAACAGCCCGAGGGATATGAGGATGGCTCATCACGCGTGTGTAAGTTGCTGAAAAGTTTATATGGGCTTAAGCAATCGCCCAGATGCTGGAGTAAACGTTTCACGCAATTTTTACTTGAATGTGACTTAAAAGAGAGTACAGCCGATCCCTGTTTGTACGTAAGACACCGTGATACAGACAAATTGCTGTTACTCCTTTATGTTGATGATGGCCTAATCGCAGCTTCAAATCTAGAAGAAGCCGAAAAGTTTCTAGATCAGCTGAAGTGCGAGTTTGAAGCCGCAATCACGGTCAATGTCACGAATTTTCTTGGAATAGAAATTCAGCAACAAAGAACAGGTGGAATTTTCGTCAGTCAAACTAATTATACTGAGAAAGTTCTCAACAGATTCAAGATGAGTGAATCGAAACCAGTCTGCACTCCGATTGAAACTGGCTGGAATACAACTGATTCACCTGATGCGACTGACCAATTTCCGTATCGAGAAGCGGTAGGAAATGTAATGTACCTGCAAGTTGTAACCAGACCAGACATTGCCTTTGCAGTCAATGTTGCATCACGAGCATTGGATAAACCCACAGAAGCTCACTGTCACCTAATCAAAAGAATTCTACGCTACATAAGAGGGACTCAACGAGCCGGTCTACTTTACCACGACGGAGAAGACTTCGAAGTCTACAGTGACGCAGATTTTGCTGGTGATCCAGCAACCCGGAAGTCAACAAGTGGAGTACTTTGCAAGTACAACGGTGCTGCAATAACCTGGCAAAGCAAGAGACAACAGTGCATCGCTCAATCAACGACTGAAGCGGAGTACGTCATTGCCGCAAATGCAGCAAAAGAAATGCTGTGGCTGTTGCGCTTGTTCGACGAAATCGGTGTTCGCGAAGTGAAAGAAAAGCGAAGTGTTTTGCATGTTGATAACATGAGTGCGATAAAGCTCATCAAAAATCCCGAATTTCATCAACGCACAAAGCATATCGATGTGCGCTATCATTTTATTCGCGATCTTTATGAGAAAGGTGCCATTAATGTGGATTACGTCACAAGTGAACAACAAAAAGCGGATATTTTAACGAAGCCATTGGCTAAACCAAGATTTGAATTGTTACGAGAGGATTTGGGCATCGTTACAAATTCTTAATTTTCTGTATTGTATTTTTTGCATGATTTTTTTGTGTTTTTGCATAGAGTTAAGTTTTAGGGGAAGTGTTGAGAATATTAAAATATTAACTCTATTAGCAGCATTGGCGCCCGCCGCCAAGCCATTCTTTTAGGATGTTTTAGTGCCGGATCGAATGCACGGTTCGTGATCCCGGCTCAGTTTCATAGCCGATGATTTCATATATGTATTGGTATTTTTATACACTGTTTTAGGCTTAGAACTTTTGTAGCAGAGTAGTCACACGCCAAACTCCATGGCAGCAAGTATTGTTCAATTATTAAATCGCTTAATCAAAACTACTGGTCTTGCTTAATCAACCCTGCGGAATCCACCCTCATTACATCAAAATTTTATTCCGTTGCTATTGCAGTGGGATTTAGATAAGTGAATATTATCCTTGTAGGTCTAATAATCAAGGGCGTTGTATGTAATAATCGGTGAAAAGATTCCAGCCAAAGATTTTTGACATTCAAATAATTTTGGCTCCGAATGTTCTACGGAAAAAATCACTCGGACCTGTCTTGCAAAATACCGTAGTGAGTCCACGCTAGAAAGATGACTATTTCTTTTCAAATAAAGGCCTTGTAATGGCGCGCGTGAAGGATCTTCACGCCTGTTATAGGTTTTTCTCATTTGATAGTGATGATGACATATTTGATGATGATTACTATGGCTCGCAGCCTGAAGAAAATTGAAGTTTTTTTTTAGTTCCAAAATGTCTGAACTGGCATTTTTATTATGAAACTTGAACTAAAGTAGATTAAACGTATAGATACCCCTTCTACAGCAGGCGGCGTAAAAATGCTGAAAAGGGATATATAATATTTAATTACTGATTTATTGAAAGATGACGTCTGTATTTTTGTACCTACTAACTCTTGAAAAAGTTCCAAGGTGGCAAAGAAAACGGAATAATTTCGAAACTGATCGGAATCGAGAAAAACAAAAACTTCGCGACAGAATGCATAACTGCATCATGCACCTGTTGAAACTGAAATATTAAAATTGCCCATTTTAGTGCGTTTACACGACAAGCTGAACGATTTCGTTCGATCCGATTCTTTATTAAAAACTGATGAAGACATTTGTCGATGTCACTCATTCGCTAAAAAGCCGCAAGCTTTTGTTTTACATTTTAGCAATTATGCCTTCTTGAATATTTCGCACCAGAAGAAAAATTATACCTCATTAATATAAACATTTTCAGATGTTTCGACGTCTCATTTAACCTGGTTGAAAGGTAGAGGTATATCTAAGATACCCGTGGGTATAACAAGTCGAAAAAACTGTTTCGTAGAAAGGTAATGCGCAACAATTCAAAAGAGATTAGCACAAGCTGCATCTTAGGCAAGCGTTATGAAGAGGCAGTTGTGTTTATCCAGCCTTGTTAGAGGTGTATCCGCCGTTTCATTGAAGAAACGAATCAACAATTGCAGATAATAACAATAATAATAGACGTGCTTTGTACAGGTAAGAGCAGGAAGACTCTAACTCGCTACTACGAGATGATGCCTATACCTATACCTCGTGAATTTCTATGAATGAAAAAAAAAGATTCGTTACGTCTTTGTCGTTGGTCAGGGAGCCTCATCCTGCAATTAGTAGATAAAAGTCAAAGCTCGAGATGCCTCTACCTATACACAGGTGTTTACCGTCGTCGGCATTTATATGTCAGCTAGACGGAGAAGGAGCGAGCGCACTGGCTTTCTTATTTTATGACGTGACAAGGAAATCATAATAAAAGGACAGGATATTACCTGTGATGCGAGATCATTAAAAAACCGTCTGGAATCTGGATTGACTGATTGCCATCCTTGTCTGGCGCGACCGGTGCATTCGCCATCCTCCTCGTTAATACACCTGTGGCGCCCGATTCTTTATTATGGTGGCAGTAATTGATCTTCTGTCCTTATCAAAATTTTTACACGTGATAAATTTCTACCTTGGGCCTTATGGTCTAGTATGATGATATTCAAAATTAGCCGTTACATTTTTTTGCTCAAGCTCTCAGCGGATACGTAGATCGTGCTCCTTACCTCAAGTTTTTTTCTCGAGAAAAAGAAGAACAACCAAGAATATAAATGATGACGGATACCTAGTTGGAATTGATGGTTTACTTGTGTGTGATTTGTGCAACGGAAGCTGTAAATTAGCGGTCCCGGGCAGATCGTACATGGGCAGACCTCAGTGGTTTATTAAAAATTAATTTACGCAACGGGAAGATGGGTTGCGTGTATGGGCGCGTTTTGGCCCCGCCGGAGAATCACAGAATTTGACCTTCGATTAATTATTTGTGTGCAGAAGGCAATTTTCGGAGCTCAAAATGTTGCTGAGAATTTACTTTTTTAAATTGAATTTTTTATGGTCCCGGGACGATGATTAATGGCGTTTCATCGTTCAACCGGTGCGAAAGATGCCCACAAAAAGTAGGCGAGTTGAGCATGGAACATGAATAAAACAATGGAACATGTAATTTGACATAAAACTGACGTATTATTCAGTTACCTATTATACTTATTTCGATTCAACGCCTGCCTGACATATGACAGGTTTTTTTCTAATCGATTCAAGGTACTATACGAAATCGCATCTAAATAGTTATGTCCTTCTAGATTTTTTTCTCTCAGCTTCCCCGATGTTTCTACTTGTATTTTTGATTCGGTATAGTAATATTTCAAGTCTGCAGAGCCAATGAGAACTTCAGAAACACAAGTTTGACTTTTCTGATGGAACAAACCTGATAAAAAATGTGATCGATTTCACTAACTCTAACACTCTTCACTTGCGGAGAAATTGATACCATTTTCAGATATGAGCACTACTTTCAATCAAAAGAACAGCTGCAACGATCTCTGACGAAAAAACTTCAAACGTCAGATTTTTTATTTGACCACGGTCACCTTACATAATCATTTTTGTTGACGCAAGAAGGCTATAGAAACAGGAGTAGAAACTGGGGTGATAAGGGCGGTCCAAGTTCGCCGGAATGTTTGACAGGCGCACGATCGACACCCTGACTCACTATTGTGTTTGTGTCAAAAGGCGTCATCGTCATGCCGTCATGCAATCAAACCTCCTAATTTACTCCGTGAGATACCGGCCGTCTAGTTGCCAGGAGAACTTTTGCACTGCGGCGTCAAAATCTGGCCCGTGCTCAGCACCCTTTCAGTCTTTCTCAGAGGAAGTTACGTCTCCTCTTTCTGTCTATTGGATTCTGATGTATAGGTATATTCAGAATTTTTCAATGATTTTGCTTCAACTTTTTTTTTACCCTTTAGAATTTCCTGCGGCAGTTTTTTGCTTTTGATTTTATTGATTATTGATTAAAGTTTTTTTCTTCCAAGGGCCGCGCCGCCGTACTTGAGATAAATGTTTGCATAGAAAGAAGTTCTACAAAAAGGTTTCAATAGCAGAACACATGATACGACCCCTTTTCTTAAAATTAGAAGGATGTCCATAATATTATGCAAGTAAGTACTTTATATTGCGTAAATTGGACGGGAAACTTCACCGCCATTTTGAATAATGACACTTAATAGTGATACACCTTGTCCATATTGCTAATATCATTCCGCAGCCTGCGGCCTCAAGCAAGCAGGACTGTGTTCAAAAACTTCTGGGCGGGCTGTTTTTCCACAATGAAACTGTTCGTCATCACATCACATCACCTCACCGTCAAATTATGTAACTTTTAAACTTTGATATTGGTACTAGTATCGAAATATATGGTTCAATAAACTCCACTTTTACAAGTCGACTCCTGTATGTTCAGACAGGACTAGATCTGCACGTGTCAGCTTGTCAGCTGTCTTTTGACATGATACCTTTGCCGAAGTGACAGCTGACCCTTCGGCTAAATCAAATTCAGCATTCAGCTTTTTACATCAAAATTCGCCAAGTTTCTCCTCCGGTTTATGTTGATACAAGCGCTGAATGAAAAATTATGAATAGCCGCAACCGGTGACATTTATGTTACTGATGATGCGGTTTCAACAATAAGATATTCGCTTGCTATGCCGGTGAGAGGTGAGAACTGCAGCCTTATTCCAGAGAATGTTCTACTAATATAGGACAAATTGACACCAGAACGAAGCCTGGTCGGTACTTCAATATTTACCAAAAGTTGCTTGGATTGTGGCGTCATCTACCAACCAATACCAGAAGGTTATACGATAGCGCCTCTTTGTGGATATGATACAAATACTTGATACGTCGTTTGATGTTTTTTGACGTCTGAACCGAGATCGCAGAGCCATTATAGCCCACATTTTAAACTAATGGTGTTGGTAAATTGGTGATCCCGAGAGTCAAGGTTTCAACTTTATATTTATACATCTCACAATCGCAGTGTTTGTACTGTCTCTCTGAAACCAGCTCTTTGCTCGAATGCCATGTTGCTTTTTATACAGGGTGTTTCAATGGAAACGAGCCACCCTGAATAAATTTTCTTTCAGGTAAAATTTAGAAAATTTCCTGAGACCCGTCAATTTTTGTTTCGAGGGGGACATCTGAAGCATACATTGACAAATTCCTATCTTCAACCCACCTCAACTGCGAAATTTCAAATGACACTACCTACTTTGCGATACATCCAATTTAAGAAAATCTAAATCTCTTTCTGGAAAAATATTTCAAAGTTTTTTAACCCCACCCCCCTTTTTCTTAAAATTCTCTGAATGCCTAGTTTGATATTCTTGATCTCTCAATTTTCTCCAGTGCAGTCAACGTCATCCTGCACAACATCGAGGAAGAATAGAATAGAATAGAATAGAATAGAATAGAATTTATTTGTACTCAAGCCAGGATATTTGGATGTACACGTCAACGTAAATATATAATAAATAACAAATAAATAAATAAATAAATACTTAAAACATTAAGCACAACAATACAATATATACAATCACAAGTTACAAGCTACATAACATATATTCATTGACCGAATAAAAGCAGTGTGATAGTAAGAGTGTTTTGACATGTTTCGAGAATTGTTTAAAAGTCATCACTTTATATTCTTGTGGCAATTTCTTAAAAAACAATATTCCTTTATAATTTGGACTTTTTTCATACTGACTGGAGGTATGACTAGCTACTGTTAATGAATTACGGTGTCTTGTTTGATAATTATGGTGATCACAATTTTTTTCTAAAGTGTGTAAATTTTTTTTGACTAATAATAAGCATTTATAAATATATATACATGGCAGTGGTAGAATACCGTATTTTTTAAATATTGGTCTGCATGACTCTCTGTGAGGTAGATTGAATATCAGTCTTATAATTCTTTTCTGACCTACAAAAGCTCTGTTGACAGTAGAAGCTCCTCCCCAAAAAACAACATGGTAACTCAAGTGACAATAAGCCAATGCATAGTATGTATTCAAGAGACCGGGGGAATTTAACATGGTTCTAAGTTTTAAAACGGCATAAAAAGCCGAATTCAACTTCTTACAGACCGCATCAACATGCTGGGCCCAGCCAAGAGAACTATCAACATGAAGCCCAAGAAATCGGGTAGCCGCAGCAGCATCTACATGGCAACCGTCAATCAAGAACCCCAAGTCATTATCTACCTTTCGGTTATGGAATTTTATGACAACGGTTTTACCCAAGTTGACAACCAGCTTATTACTGTAGCACCATTGGTGGAATCGACGGGACACGTCAGAAACCAAAGCCCTGAGCTCCTCTGAGCTCCGTCCCGAGACCGCTATCGAGCTGTCATCGGCAAATATCACTAAGAGACCCTGTTTTATGTGGTCTGGCAAATCATTTATGAAAAGTATAAACAGTAGCGGTCCAAGGACGGAGCCCTGAGGAACTCCCACGTCGACATCATAATCATCCGACGCCTCACCATCAACCCCAACCCGCATTGATCTGTTTGAGAGATAAGATCTGAGGCATAAAAGGATGTTGCCCCTCAGCCCAAGCGCATACAATTTGTCACACAAAAAGTCTACATCAAGACTGTCAAATGCCTTCGTCAAGTCGAAGAAAACCGCTGCCACGTTCCACTGCCAAGGAAATCTTCTCTGGAAAAAGTGCCACCCAAATCCACCCCTTCGCTCCCCCGACCCTAACTCCAAAACCTAAAATGACACTACCTACTTTGTGATAGATCAAATTGAAGAGAATCAAATTCTCTTTCCGGAAAACAATTTTCAAAATTTTCAATAACACTCTTTACTGTGAATACTCTGTGTTTACTCTGAGAATATCAAACTGGACCCTCAAGAGAATTTCAGAAAAAAAGGGGTGGGGTTGAAAAATTTTAAAATATTTTTGTTCTAGAAAGAGAATTTTATAATCTCCAATTTGATGTATCGCAAGGTAGGGGGTGTCCATTGAAATCTCAAAGTTGGGGTGGGTGGGAGTGAGGGGGTTGAAGATAGGACTTTGTCAATGTATGCTTTCGATGTCCCCCTCGAAACAAAAACCGATGGGTCTCGGGAAATTCTCTAAATTTCACCAGTTTCTACTGAAACTCCCTGTATAGACGCGTCTTGTACTCCAGAAGTTACCAGACGTCTTTCGAAAAGGCCTTGAAGGTTCCTGTCGCTTTCATTATTATTCGTTGCTTCCATAATCGGTTCGGTAGATAAGATAGTGTTACGTATTTAGCGTGCGGGTTCGTTTATAATAATTGAGACGATCGTTTTAAAACACGCCAACAATAAATACACGCCAACAATTATTTACGCTTGGGAATATCGCAGGTACTTCGCTTCTATCCGCTCGGTACCACTTCGCATTCAATACTGACTGTCTAGGTCAAGGACAGTGCTTTATATATCCCTTCGACTAGCGTTCTCGAATTTCCCATCATCCTCCAGCAAATTCCACAGTGCTCCGGCGTACGATTTCTAGACAACTCTTCACACCTTTCGCGTGCTACCCGTGTGTTTTTGAATGTCGGCGCCTCCGTCAATTTGGCTGATGTTTTCTGATCGACCGTTCAAGTTTCCTATGTAATTTCATCGCAAGCCATCACGTATATTCCGAAGATGTCCAGGCTCCGCATTTGTGGGTGCACTGCGACCTAATGAAAAGAGTCTAGAAAGATCGCGTGTTACCCAGAATCGCCGCTCGTAACAATAGTCTATTTGCGAGAGCTCTAGAAAACCATTAGCTTCGTAATATTTCAACAAGCTTTCAATGCACGGCTCTCCGCCACACGGCTCCTCCGCCAAATGTGCAGGTGTGTGCCTTATTCGCACGTCATGATCCCCAGTGGGCTCCATAAATTATGACTGTGAACCAGGCTGTGAACGTTTGAAATCGCATGAATTGACAAAAGACTTCAACAGAGGATCAGACGCCGAATCCCAATATTTAGTATTTATACCAATCGAGTTAGGGCGACATTGTGACATCAAGCTTGGATAATATCTCACCACATGCCGTAACACCTTTCCAGCTTTGAACATCCCTCCTGGGAGCAGCAGGATGGGTCAATGTTTGGAATTTCCCTGATTCTGAAGGAGACTTCAATAGTCGATTAGGCGACGAACCCCTTCCGAGATAAAACTGAATAATGCTGCTCTCTCTTGAGTTGAATAGTTTCCAGCATTAGTATTTATACGACAAAACTTTGATTAGCAAATGGCAACATCACACTAGCGAAGTTGCTCTACAGCTGACATATTGCTTTCTTTACGAGTTTTCGAAAAAAATATAAACTACAAATAGGCAAGTATAAGGTATTATACACGGACAGATTGGACGATGGATGCGTTAGATTTGCGATCGTTTTTATATTATGCCCTCTCCCCCCTCCCTCGCCCTGGGTATGGCCGCCTTGGAAGATCAGACTTTAAAATGATTCGACGGACAGAAGACGGCGGCGACATTCCTGAAACAATGCCTCTTCTCTTCTCTTAACGCGCATCATTAAAGTCTCCCAAAGCTGATGGCCACAACTTATTGGTTGATCCTTGTGGACATCCTTTTGTTTTGGCCGAAGTACAATTGCTTTGAACTGAGTAGCTGAAGAGCGGCAGGACCGCGCAGTACCCATAGGCAGTATAAGGACATCTTTTCTCCAATATACACAGCGATATACCGCCGACCACTTCGACCGGGCCGGCACCCGGCCTTTATACGCGCCGCTATTGTCTCTCATCTGGCCGCGCGCTAATACATACTTGCATGCGTTTGTACAGGACCCGATCCTTTTTAAGTCGCCGGCACCGCTTATCTACAATTGCTACTGTTTATCCGTAACTTCTTTCTTTTCTTGTAGACTATCTTTCGCATCTTTGTGCAAGCTCTTGCTGGCTGCTGCTGCTGCTGCTGGTTGGTGCCGTTTCGCGGACCAAGAAGAAGACCGCCGCCGGGACTTTTGCACACACTCACCAGCTCACCCATAAGAACATTTCATTATGCTCGCGCCGTTGGCTCATTCATTCAATATTTTTTGTACGTGCCTCATTGTTAGCTATCCCTCCGTCATATAAACCACTTAGCCCATTGACATCACGACTTTTAGCACCCTTTCTTGGTTGTGCGAATACTCAGTAAAAACCGATCGGTTTGAATAGAAGTAGAAGTATAGGGTTTTCTGTCGGGAAAAACCCAAAGGAAACCAGTGAAGATAACAGCGTATCCGTTCAAATTTATAGCTGCATATTTTTGTCATGCGTTGTCTCTGGGGTCAGCCCTCATCTGTTTGTGTTGTTATGAAGCCTAAGTCGACCTCCTCGGGTGAGCCGACTTAAATCTAGTGAGCCCCTTGCCTCTTGTAAGTGAGCCCTCTTGTGCGTCTTTGTGTGCTTTTAGAAGACCACTGAACCGCTTATGGTCTCTCTTGTGTCTTTGAAAAGTCTAGTGAGCCCCCTATGTCCTCTCATAATATAGTTCGGAGCAAGTATTGCCCTTTTATGATTTCATGTACTTATTCTAATTATCTCCTTGTATCATTTGGAGCCCAGGTGAACCTCCTTGCGTCTTCATCTGTATTTTAAAGCTCTACGGAGTTCCCTTGTCTTATCATGAGCCTTTCTAAAAGCTATAGTGAGCCCGCAAAGTGTTCTTGTATTATTTGAAGTTCGAGTGAGTCCCTTGTGTCATTATTGGTGTATTCTTTGGAGTCCTACGGAGCTCCCCAATATTTTTTGCGCGTATTGGAACTCTGTCTTCCCATATTGTTCGAAGGAAATATATGAAAGTTCTATGTTTTCTTGTGGGTAATCTTCACGGTCCAAGTGAACCCTTTTGGGTCTTCATGTGTCGTTTAATAACCTGATGAGTATCTTCTTGTCTTATATGTCTCATTGGGGGTCCGATACCATATTGTTCGAAGGAAATGTATGAAAATTTTATGTTTTCTTGTGGGTAATCTTCACGGTCCAAGTGAACCCTTTTGGGTCGTCATGTGTCGTTTGATGGCCTGATGAGTATCTTCTTGTCTTATGTCTTATTGGAAGTCCGATACACAAGTTAACTTCTTTTTTTGTAATCTAGTATTGTTGGCAGCCCAAGTGGCCCCCTCTTCGTTTCTTTGTGCCTTTCGAAACACTTCTGGCCTCTCTTTCTTGTTTTTTTTTTGTGCCTTTCGAAACTCTAGTAGGCTGTTAGTAGGTATAGCCTCAAAAAACCCTCCTGTGGTTTAGAGCGAGAAAGCAATAAAAATTGTAGGAGCTAATAATTATTGTCCGCGGGTCAAATTATTCACCATATTTAGTAAGGGGATGATTTGATCAGGGACGAATTATTCAGGAACTAATTGTCCTGACATAAATTGTCTACCCATGTAATGTTTAGTGTGGGGATGAATTGTCTGGCGGCAAATTATTGTCAGAGGACGAATTGTTTCGACAAGTTTTTGACTTATAAACCAATATCCAACCATTGGGTTTCCATCGGTTTTTATAAAAGCTTCGAACTCGCATTCAGTCACTGCACTGGTGGAAATAATTCTTGTTAAAATTAAACTGGGACTGAGCAACTAGGTCTTTGTTAAGTCCTATAATACTATATTTTGTAAGATATTTTGTTTTAACCCCGAGAAAGGTATAGAGGTATCTTGGAGAGACGTCCTTTAAATACATAAAATATTTTATATTGAATGGAGCTTGAATGGAGCTGCGGAGCCAATAAGCACCCAATAAAATAAAATCATGCACCTACAGGTGTATGGCATATAATGGTCATTTATAGACCAGCCTTGTGCTCACTCGTAATAATTTATTAATGTTCAAATTTTGACTCCGATTGTTCTTTGCAGATTCGCCACCGATTCGGCTGTTACGATGAAATCTCCGGAAGTGGATCGAGACGAGTGCGGCACTGCAACTGGGTGCGATTCGTCAGAGTAGCAAATTCGTTCAATCCCGCCGTCAATTTCGTCGCTACCAAAGTAAGAGGAGAACCCGTGTACGAAGCCATAAAACCGATATCACCCGATACGGAACTACTTGTATATTATCTGCCAGAACGACCAGAAGAGCTGTTTTTTGTTAGAATGAGAGCGTCGCTATACAGGCAGACGATGGACTCGATCCTAGAAGGTATTTATTTATTTTTTGTTTGATTGCCTCTCTTATACAAGGTGTCCCAGCAATGATAGCAGAAAACGAAACCACAGACTCCCATTTACTTTCTGTGCAATTTGTTTATCGAAATTTGGCTTCATGACAAAGATATTACACCTTGATCCATGCTCGAAGTTCAACTTTTTTCATGTCATTTGCGAAATATAAACGGCTTGACACACCAAGTTGTGATTTGGCTCATACTGACTACTTTAAAATCAAATTTCAACAAATCCCACCAGCGGTTCCAAAGTTGAATGACTACTTATATCCCATACACTTTCTATTTTCAGTAGAATGACTTTTTAGAGAGTTTTGGAGCAAAACAATCAGCGGCCATCGGCCGTATTCTCCCAGCGCTTCAGCTTGTCACTTTATTTCTGCTCCAAAAAATCATTCTACTGAAAATAGAAAGTGTCTGGGATATATATAGAATAGTTTGCAACTGATAACTGGCAAACTTCAACTCCTCACATAGAATATACTTCACTTTTTACTATACGCACACTTCAACAATGAGCAATCAAGTGAATAATCAGTAGTAATACAACAAGAGCATCGAAATAATCGAATATACCGCGATTGCGAGATGTATTGCAAGAAACACAGCGAGACCATAGGTCGAGCTGTGTTTTGAAGCAATACATCGAACAAGAGCGGTATATTCAGATTCTTTCGATGCTCGAGTTGTATTCGTTAGACTATACAACGAGCTTTGCACGACCCACCTGCTTCCGACTTTTGTCAATGACAGTTTTCAAAATTCAGAAATAATTTGTCAAACTGACGTTTTGGTCCTGATTTACCTGTAATGCCTGATCCCTGTTTGATTTGTAATTCTAAGGATTTGTATTACGAAAACTACAATAAATATCATCATAACTACATTATATAAGGAGCAAAGTGAATCGTTTATTTTGAACAGGTGATAGAAGTGAACAATTTTTATTGGTAGGTAACAGAAGAACTTGAGTCTTCGCCGAAAGTTTGCAGTATTCTGTGTAGCTCCTCAGCAGTCAATGGTGCTGAAATGCATTTCCATAATTCCGTCATCCCTTGGTGAACTCTTCCCTCGGAATTCCGAGCATCATTGCCTTACGAAATGCCAACACCTTTGAAAGAAGAGTGAAAAGTAATGACAACACAGCAATCAGCCTACAAAGATTACCTTTGAAAGGATCAGTCTTTTTCCCGAATTCAGAATAAAAGTTCAACTGCAACCGCTTTGCCGTCAGATTCCATAGGATCTTCAAATTTCCCTCTTTGAGTCACCTCCGTTCGTTTTTCGCATGTTGTATGCCCATCAGTTTTCCAGGATGTGTGCCATTTTAGCGTGGACTTTTCGTCCGGAAAATGGTTGAAACTGCCGTCAAACATATTCCCCTCTTCTAACAGTATTGGCTGGTTCAACTGACCATACAAAGTCTTGAATTGTTCGGCTGTAGTGGTAACAAAACGACCCATTTGTTGGTTTTGAAATGCAAAAGACAACCATTCAAAAATACATTGTCAAATAAATTATTATTGTTTGACATTGGCTACGACTTGATTTTTTTGGCCATGCCTTACCTACCTCACTTGAGATTTTCGCATTGCTTTTTATGAATTCCATTTGTCCCACAGTAACAATATGAGCGAGTGAGAACTAAACCATATAAATGCAAGTAAAAATTTTATCCGTAACTTTCCAATTGCTGAAGTTGGACGAAAGTTCTGCACGATTTTCGTTTTGATACATCTTACCGCTACTGGCACACCCGAGATAGAATTATATACGACATGTCAAACTTTAGCTTCTGGTGCACAGGGTCAGCTATGGCTCAGTGTGTGGCAAGGCTGCTGGTTAGATCGTGAAATCCGGCAAGCACTGTTGCAAAGGGCGAAAATTGTGGTTTTTTGAATTCAAATGAACTGCGATTATACGAGAGGTCTACGTATAATCGATTTCGTATATTCGCAAAAATGGCCCTTCGCAACGGCATACCCGATGTAATGCAGTGTTGTCAAGGAAAATCGAGACACTGGATTGGTCTAAGGAGCAGTGAGTTGTATAGTCAAGAACAGCCGTAAATAAAGTACGTTCAACTCTAGTGTGACTCTAGTGAGCTATAATTTCCCTAGGAGGATATAAGAATAGGGAGGGAGGGTTCGTCATAAAAAGTGAAGCCATGGAAATGTCTTATCCGCCATCTTTGTACGCCCAAAATTTTCATCACTTTACCAGAAACTGAATATTGCCACGTCAAGTTCTGCGAGCTGTCGCTCTTGTCAGTGTCAGTCTATGACGCTTTGTGCTGCACCAGATCCAGCCACATCCTTCCTAAATATGATCGTTGGATTATATAAAGGAATTTCATCACAGGTTTCACTTGCTTCTACTTATTAGCATTTTCGTCACTAACTTCGTGGTAGGTGATAGTCCGTAGCAGGATAGAAATTCCAGCAAGATAGATACCTAGGTGGGTACTTTTCATGTAATTTTGCCATGAACCTTGAAGTCTACACAGGTCTTAAAATTGGCTGATGATGAGGTTTCCAGAGTACCTACCTCCTATCACTGTTCAGTGTAGATCACAGAGTGTAGATCATCATTAGGTGTATCAATAATGCTGACCTCACAAATACGTGGTAGAATCTAGGAGGAAAGAATCGAACTGCTCATTTTCTGCTCATTATTTTTGGAATTTGCTGGTCATTCTCATCCTTGCCTAACATTCTACTGAAACATCAGGCGATCCCATACTACAGGTAGGCATCTGCCCTTCGGCAGGTCCGGCTCGCATTGATGGGATAGGTATTTTTCATACATGATATTGTATCCAGCGCACGTAGCCTCTGTCTTCCCCACACCTGGGAAAGCTGATCTATTCAGCTCCTATAGATGAAGCACCATCCAAACAAGATCCAGGCGCAAAGATAAAAGATATCAGGCAGGACTCATTTTATGTCAATCAAAAAAATCTCACTAACCTCAAATAGTTTCAAATTATTTCAATAACGTCAATTATTTCACAAAAGTCAAAAGACTCCAGTAACTAGATGCAATATTTGGGCGTAGTTGCTACCTCACCCCTTACGTCTCCCGGCTTCATTTCCCCCCGCCCACAAGCTGGGTTATACTCCCTCCCCATTCTTATATCCTCCTAGTAATTTCCCGAATTTCTTCTTTCCAAATGCGTCAAGTGACGAGACTTCCAGCCTACTAGAATTGCACTAGGATCGAATGTACGACATTTTGAATGCAAAAGTGCTTTATGACAGTACCATGACAGTGTCGTCAAGCATGTGTGGAGTTTGTCAAAGCCAAAGTGTGGTACACAGGAGTGCCAACCATTATATCGCGGTGATGCAATTTTCTGGGTGGTGGAACTTTTCTGACAACACAGAGTCTGATGGAAAATGTATTCCTACTAACTGAAACTATCACTTGTGTAAGATTACAAATACTTATCTATGCTAACCTACATAAAATCACATGTCTACACCTGTCTACTTTGATGCGCTTCATTACCGTTTGATAACTAGGTACTGATAACAAACCAGATGGTAGCCTCCATCATAGGGGTGTCATTTGTGATTCAAAAAGGCATAGTCAGCAGTTCAGGTTGATTAACAGGTCCGTGATGTGCTCGTACTGCAACACTCGAGAGTTTGATATAGTCATATTTCAGTTTTGGCTGGCACGTTCTTTCGGCCGTTCAATGGCCAAAGCTCTACATTTACCATTTCTTAGGTAAACTTTTTGTCAAGTTTGAACTTGCCAACACAATGACTCACTGCGAAATTTTAGTAACTCTTGATATCAATCAGTACGAAAACCTTGCTGTAGATACACAAGACGCACTACAAAAAAAAAAACTATTTAGGGTGTAATGTTTTCGGAAAAGCTCACAATGGCGTGACCGTAACTCATCGTGATGACTAACATAAAGAAATATTAAATCAAGCAAATAACAAAGACAGATATGACAAGTGCCTACCTTTGTCTTTTATTTTACAATAAAATTAATTATACTTTATATTATACTCCTTCCTTCGCTGAACAATGTCATTTTTATTGCCTTAATGTTATGGCAAAATAACATGATGGTAAATAACAAAAGACGGAACTGAAGTGAAATCTCCAACATTTATATCATTGTTGCATTACAAGATGTATCTAAAGAAGTCATCAGATTAAAATTATTTGTTTATTCTTTCTATGTAGGTATGGCACTTAGGTTGCAAAATTACGAAATAAATAAACACTTCCCTACATGATTATGTAAAGGGTGATTCATTTGAAGGTACTTTTTCCAAAAATTAAAAAAAAATTGAGAAGGAACACTTTATTGGGTAATCTTTAATATCAAACAAAAGAACAGTTCCTGGCATTAAAGTTTTGAAGATTATTCATGTCAAATTTTGGCCGTAACTGCGGCTAACATGAGCACGTTGGAGCATTTCGAGTGGTATTTGGCGAATGACGCGAGTAATGTTGGCACTCCAATTCCTCAATCGTAGCCGGCTTATCCATATAGACTTTGGACTTCATGTAACTCCAAAGAAAGAAGTCTAGAGGTGTGATATCACATGATCTAGGTGGCCAATTCACTGGTCCAAAGCTTGAAATTAAGTGTTCACCGAAATGTTCTCGCAATAATGCCATGGTTCCACAGGCTGGTATGGCAAGTATCGCCGTCTTGTTGTGATCAAATGTCGCCGAGATCATGGGCTTTAATTTCGGTCAGCAGATAGTTTGATATCATGGCGCGATAGTGTGGGTCATTCACAGTAACATTTCGACCGCCCTCATTTCTGAAGAAATATGGACCGATGATTCCACCAGCCCATGAACCACACTAAACCGTTGTTTTGTCTGGATGTAATGGCAGCTCTTGAACCTCTTTGGGTTGCCCTTCAGCCCAAACCTGACAGTTTTGTTTGTTAACGTAGCCATCCAGTCAGAAATAGGCCTCATAGCTGTACAAAATATTTGTCGGAAAAAGTGGATTTTTTTCAAGCTTTGTCAGAGTCCAAAGACGTACGGTAACGATTTGGAAGATCGGTCGGCTTCAGTTCTTGCACATAATAAGTTGCCAAAAAATACCTAACAACAATACCAAAACAGTTTGGTAGTTTGACTGTTTGATCAGTCATAAAAAGCTTACTAGAAAAAGTAGGTACCTCCAAATGAATCACCGTTTATATTAACATGCGATAAAAAATTTGAGCTTGGCTTCGGAAACACAATATTCATTGACAGAAGAGACTGGATTGGCCAAATGATCGAATTTTCACAAGGAGTTGTGTTCAATATCAAAATGATTTGCAGTAGGCTATGACTCAATCAGTCAATCAAATCAGTAAATTTCAATCACGAACAACTTTTGAAAAAAGCCATATTTTGACAAGATAAGAAAGAAGCCCAGAATAAATTAATAGGTGACTGTATTGGGCCGTATGAATAAAATAGTATATTATTCAACAAGCGGGTAATGATTGCAGTTGACAGTTTGTACGCAAAAAAAAACACCCAAGTCGGCTTTATTTTGATGGTCCCTTTAAAATAATAGGGTTCAAGTTGGGACACCCTGTAAATTCTCATATATTCTTTAGATATGTAACTTTTAAAATGGATTCCACTTGCCATAAAGTCCTCGAACGTGTCTGAGCCATCACATCTTCATCACTAATACCCAGATTTTATTCATGAAGCTCTTAAAATCCCGATTCAGTAAACACTTCCCACAGTATAAGCTCGAACACTCAGCTTAAGCATAGACGGCATTATATTTCGATTTTTCACGGGTCCACAGCCGCGCTTCCTTGATGACCCACCTCATTTTTCATAGTTCACCAAGACCCACAAATTATATCTTTTGTAAAGACTTATACACTATAAAGTACAAAGGAAGGCTACTCCAGAGTACCCACTATAATATTATAATAGCGTGGAATAGAAATTATTAATGGTTATCTCATATCACAGTAGACCAGCGTGGCGAATCGCCACCACAGCGTAGAATACGGTATACGCGGCGGTTTCTGCTGCTGATGATGATGATGCATGCCCAACTAGAGGCGCAAGTTTTTGTGACACGCCCGGTATTGAAATCACGCATACCTAATATTAATTAAACACTGCCTATACTACATCTACCTGTTGTGAAGGTCCAGCTCTGGGTTATTGTTGGTTTTATTTTTTCTTCAAATATAAATTAATTTTGGACCATATGCGTAGCTGGAAAATGGCTCGACCAATGCGGGCTTGCGGGTTGAAAAATTGTTTTCCCATCTCTTAATTATCCGTGTATAATTCATCAAAGCATCAAAAGCAGGAGCCAGCTGAGGTTTCGACTGTATAATCAAACGAGGGATTGTAGATACGTAATTTTAATAATGCGCATGCTTTTATGGTAATGAAAAACTGGACGCAATGGGGTGGGTAGCATATCTATAATTTGAGATGATTATCTTTTTTATGTATTTGGGAATCTTTATGTGTGTTCCAGATTCTCCGTTAGATCTCTCAATGTCGCTTCTGTCGCGGGCTTTAAGTGGGTCTCCGCCATCGGCCGAAGATGAACACAAGTCAATTTCGGGTGATAGTTCGGCGGCCAGTTCACAAGGAGACCTTCCGGAAGCGAGCGTACCAACGCCGAGGGCGAGACCCAGGGAACGAACGTTGTTACCGTGCGGGGTCTGCAGTAAAGCCTTCGACAGACCTTCGTTACTAAAAAGGCATATGAGGACACACACAGGTAAGTAAACACAGTCGCATTTTTGCAGAGCTTCATTAGTGCTCTTCGGCCATCTCAATTCATTTTACTTCTCGATAGGCACTTAGCAGCAGAAATCCGGGACTTCTATAATTTTTCACTTCCGACTTTTATTTTGGTGTTATTTGAAACTTTTGCGCTAGCTCAGCTCTTTTAAGTTACTGCTGCAGCTGGCTTTGGTCAAAAAAATACAATAAACTTCTAAATTGCTCGAGGTTTGAGTCACATTTATACCGATGTAATTCCATTAGCATTAGGTATACAGGAGGTGTAAAAGGAATGTTAATTTCGTACACTTAAACCAGTCCATGTTTATTCATTTTGAAACAAAGGCTCCCTAAAAAACCAGTATGACAAGCTGATTGCCATTTTCCCATGTATTTTTCCAGGTGAAAAACCGCACGTTTGTATGGTTTGTGGAAAAGGATTCAGCACATCATCGTCCTTGAATACGCACCGAAGGATCCACAGCGGTGAGAAGCCGCATCAATGTCCTGTTTGCTTGAAACGGTTCACGGCGTCTTCTAATCTGTACTACCATCGGATGACACACATCAAGGTATGTTACCATCACTTTTGATTTTCCACTTGATGAAAAAGGTGCGAGAATAAATAAGCACCTAAAAAGGCGCGCATAAAATTACGAATATAAAACGTCTACAAGCCAAAGGACACAAGTGACGTTTTTTTTTTAAACTAGGGAGATTATACAAAACAATTACAGATTGAACTTTCCAGAACTCTGTTGACGGCAAATAACTGATAAATTGATGTTACACGAAAAAAAAAACGCAATTAACGCTAGTACAAGATTAAATGGATTTCAATTGGCCAATTCTAGTAGGTTAACCATGGAAAATGCATAAAATTTTTAGCTAATTAATCGTTGGATCATTTTTTTTTTGAAAAACCGAAATTTTTATTATTCACCAACGAGTACTGACCAAAAGAAGTTTCACTAATCTCGTATTATATTAATTGAGCGTTGGTGCAACCCAGGGTGAGTTTAGCATACTAGATACCGTATGATCAAAAACTTTCCTCCTCTAGGCAGGCTGTGGCCTGGCCAAAATCAGCCTCGTTTGCCTGCAAATGACCAGACCACAGCATGCCTAGAGGAGGAAAGTGAACATCATGTTTTTTTGTTGTCTCCTTTGGCTTCTAGGCACTTGACAAAACTATGGAGATAAAAAGAAAAGTCGAAGACAATTTTCCATTTTGGGTAGACAACTATCTGTAACAAAGTTACACTGGTAGACAAAATAAAATGTGACAATAATGAAACTTTTCCCATTTTTGATAAGTTGCGAGAACAAAAAATTGTCATGCTTCATATAAGTAACACAATTGTTGCAAGTTGACCACTGAGCATACGTAAACAGCTCAAAGTACTTATACTTACTTTTAAAAGTTTCGCTATTTTCCGTTGAAATGGTTCTATCAAGAAGTTTTCTTGTCCGGAAGCGAAGGGCTTGAAGAAAAATAAAACCGATAATTAATAGCGGCCATTTTTAGGCAAGTAAATCTATCTGATCTGTTTCTTTGATTAGCGTTGGTTAGAAGTATATCCAGTCTAATTATCTTAAGTTGTTACAACTCTAGAAATCAGAAAATCATATACCTAATGTTTCGCCCCTTATTCGCAAGCTCGTCAAGGCAGAGGCGTCCAGATTTAATAAGAGTAAAACGATGTCATGATCTGTATTGAGTGAGAAAGTAGGTACCCAAGTACATACTGAGAGGAGCTCACATATTGCATAATATAAAATTAGCAGTGTAGAGCCTACAAAGTATCATCAGCCTCTTCTGCTACGTTATGCGTTATGCGATGTCTTGGGTTCGAGATCGAGACTATCGAGAGTCGAATGAGGTATCGGAGGGAGAATCCATAACGATGCATGCTTAATAATTAAAGATAGGAATGATGACAGTGAGGGATCAAGATGGATAATCGCGCTATCGCGCATCGTTTTTTTGACTGTTGAATCATTAATTATTGACAGTTAAAGTCAATAGTACATCAATGGTAGTATGTCAATGGACTACATATATTGAAAATTCAAAGCGCAGGCGCAAATCGGGAGAAGAGATAACTACATGTTCCTCGAAACTCCATGGAAACTCCTATTTCTTTTACTCATGCACCCGAGACCTACACTTGGATTTAGTGCGCATGCGCTCAAAACATACTATGACATATCGTTTTGGCACCTGCTCCTTTGCAGGTGCAACTTTCCAGTTCATAATACACACAGAATTTCACTTTCCAATGTTTATGCCTGTGCCTCAGCATTTTCTCGTTGGCTAAGCTGATTGTACACCCAAGAGCACGGAATTTCTACATGAAAGTTTTCATAATAATAAAAAAAATGGCATGGGAATGGAGGAGTCTTTACGCTGTACATTGATCATGAAGCCGGTTATGAAGCCTTTTAACATATAAAGTCAAAATACTAATAAAGCAAAACCTTTATCGTATGAAATTCCGTGATCTTTTGTATACCTATACCACCCATGCCTTCCACCGCCCGCACTCGGACTTTTACACTTCAGTTATGTAATGAAACCCACTGCACGATGAAATTCATTGAAGGAAGAACCAACCCATTGTAAAGAAAGAGGAGCTTGTGGTGTGGTGGTCAGCGCTTCCGACTACCACGTCAGGAATCCTAGGGTCGATGCCCACTGTGGGCACTTGGGATTTCATCTCGAAAACAAGCTCTTGATTGAGTTGGAATTCTTGCTGAATGCAAGACGCGCCCGTGTGTCGCAAAGCACGTGAAAATTTAACAATGGTGCCAATACGATCAATACGATACAATGTTGGTGATCGTAAAAATTCCTACCCTGTGTTAAAAGACACAGGGGTTTGGCAAAATTTCCGGTATATAGGCTGTCTGATTTCTACATGATTCGAGTGAGTTGTGTTTCTGGTTGTCATCGACCGATCGCGGCCAAAATCGCAGCCCACTAGAATCATGTAGAAATCAGATAGCCTATAGTGGAGGAAAGCATTCACCGGCGTCGGTGTTGAGCCTCGTTGAAGAAATAGGCTGACGTTGAATAAACGAAAAAAAAAGTAACGAAAAAGAGAGCAGGGAGTGACTATGTTATAATAACGATAGAATTAAACTTCTCCAAATTTCGACCTCTAATGTTGACTTGACAGGATGATATGGGCTATGACTGAGATGCGCAGACGATTGACAAATGAGACGACAGAGGCTAATATAGCCTGTCTCTTTTCCTCGCACTGAAAATTTGTATCTTTTATCCTGCTCTGAAAAATGAAACAGATCTATTGCCGCATTATTCAACTCTGCCAATAACATATTCAGCAGAGAAGAAATGGATGAACTCAGCTTTCAATCTGAATGCCCACAGCTCACAATCAAAGTAAGCAAACGGTCTACATGAAGTGCCAGAAGCGTTTGCGATAGGAAAACGCTGGCCATAGGCTGCATTTTTTAACCTCAAAATAATTCTTGAAGTTACTTTCATCACAGTGATAGTTTTGACAGACATGATCAGACGTTTCTACAAACTAACCACTAAACAACTAACCGAAGTGGTATTTTCGTAATTCAAGTTGTCCAGTTAGTGGGATCTTCTAGACCAAAATCCTCATCGAGTCTAATGTACCTAATGACGTTTTTGTTGAGGAAAATGACATGGAGAATGACAAGGATGTTGATTCGAGTAGCTGAATGAAAGAGGTGTCCAAGGATTTGAGAGTTCAATTGCATGAAAATGATTTATAATCTTCTGTAGCTAGATCTTTGGAAATTTTCCGCTATTGGATAGTTTCCGGCTCTAAAACGTATTTTTTGTACGCAAGCATTTTACGAATACAACTTCATACTACTTAGTTTCTATGGCTTGCTGAGTTATATTTCGGTTGCATTACAATTTAAGCATTTTGAACATATTTCTGGGAGAAAAGCAGCGGTCAAAAAACTGAATTTGAAACTAAGTTCACAGACAGCCAGTTACCAACCTAATAATGCACCACGCAAAATCTACAGTTTCTATAATGATCAATGGCTAACCTGACGAAACGAAAGCACTAAATCTGTATGTAAATAGGTAACAACGTGAATGAATAGAAAGACTGACAAGGCAGGATCTATACAAAAAGTCCCGAGAATACGCAACTCAACTTCACCAACACAATCATTGAGTTACATCCTGTAAACACACAGATCTATATACCATGTGTCTCGTGTCAATCTCTCACACATCGGCTACACTGCGCTAACCCTTTTAAAAGCTCAATGCCAAGTGCATACGTGTTTCTAGAGTTGTCTGTCACGTCGCCCCGTCACTCTGCCAAAGACAAATGTTTCGCGGTCTTCTTATTTTAGCATCTTTCGCGATTTTTACCCGCAAACACCATTCATTGATTACCTTATACGTTGAAATCCCACAGAATTGAGATGCTATTTCTCTACACTTGCTTTGTAATGTATAGTAGGCAAGCGTGTGTCGACGAAGGTTCCAGATCCGATTATTTATCATCAAGGTATTAAAGTATATAATTCTTTAAATATCCAATCCCTGTATAAGGATTAAATTACATGAGGGCATAAAGGATAATTGCGAATGAACGGGAAACCTCAGAGCGGACGTTATACCTCTGTAAACAAGCAAAAAGAGTGTCGTTATTCCTTTTTCGGATTTAATTTTCCGAGACTGTACGTAGTTTCATAATGGTGTGATTAAGGGAGTCGTTTATACGAGAGAACCAACAACCGTCTGTAACGTTTTTTTACCATTATTAGATCGCCACAAGAAAGCTCCTTATGGCATCCTTTTCACGTAATAACTAATTTGACATCTAAATTTGATGTCTCATACCTCTTTAGGCCCCAACCACACAATACACACATGTCATCTTGACAAATCTCCTTCTGGATATTAATGCGCGCGGATTGCCACTTCTCACTTAATACGTACCCTTTTCAACGGCCCACCTTCAGCCCGGCACTGCCATTCATATTTATTTCTCCGGTTCCTGCTTGGTGGTGGAAACAAGCCTTTTGCCTCCTCAGCCCTCACCCATATGTTTCCTCCTTTCTCGACCGCCGGTAAAAAAAATAAATTATTGTAATTATGATGTAACGAACGCATGGCATATGCTTGCGTTGTTGGTTGATCCGACGCGATTTTGGTACTTGACGGAGAGGGCACTAAGGGTTTGCCTCGAGTCGTCGTGCACCTGCTGGATGGGAGTGATGAAGGTGACAGATAACAAAACATATAGAGGAATTTAATGAACCTTGAGCCGTGCCTTATGTTTCCCTTTCGACCGCGCGATCGGAAATAATCAATATGATTAAACTCACCTCATTATGCGTAAACTTCGTATTTATGGAAGCACTTTGTGCAGGTCTCAGAGACTAATAATCAACCTGTGCTTACCTTGACGTTCAACAATACCTATCGGAAAAATAATCTGGCTTCGTAGTAAAAATTGATCATTGAAGAGTCCAATCACAATGAGACAGGGGAGCAAATGACAAAAATCATTTTTGGTCGAAATTTTCAGTACCTCAGCTATATACTCGTAAATGCCAGAGACATTATTATGTCTTTACAGAATATTTCAGTACTGCAGCCTTACAATAAACCATTGTTTTCTTTAGGCCTTGGGCTTTTTGACCCTCTTCTCAGTTTTAGTTGAACGGAACAACTGGATAGTGGTCGGACAGCTTAAGGTTGGTTGTTGTAAGTTTTTTTTTGTCGTACCGTATATCCTATGAGCTTTGTGAGTAGTGATGAATCTATCAGTTACTGGGACCTGATGGTCAGTTGAACAATTTTCTCCAAACTTCATCATGATCACATATCTAGCTCAAACTGATTTTCAAAAGTGAAACACCGAATACAATCTATTAAACGAACCCCTCAACATATAGGATGATATGTTGAAAAAACAAGGTCTGCTGAGGGTTAGGAGATTCCAAGTGTAGGTAGCACTTGTTGTTATATCTTTGAGGGGATCGGTCAACAATTAACAATTTTTAGCAACAAAATATGTTCCGTCTACTTGGGAGAGCTTCAAGTCAGCTCCGTTTATGAATCTGGCAAGCTCTCGAACGGCTCCTCCGCCAATTGTACGGGTGTGTGGCTTATCTCCGAGTCGGAGTCTCCAGCAAATATCCTCCATGAATTCATTAGATCATACGATAGATGACAAGAAGAGGCAGCCTTTATTATTCACAATAAAAAGCCTTGTACCATATTATTATGCCCTATTAACAAGTAAACTGCGTCAGTTTAAATATTTCAAATTTGGCTTGAATTTTGAAGGCTTGCCGTAGAAATAGGCTTGATGAAGGGATGCTGGATTCTTCTTGCTTCATGGCTTACGTATTTTATATAATTTTATATCTATTATAGAATTTTTCACAAAAATTTACTTGAGCCGACGGATAGATATCAATGGAATATTTTTGTCGCCATGCAGAATTGAAGATTTTGCTTTTAGTTTTTGAATCTGAATGAAGTTTTATAGACAGTTCCTGAAGTTTCTCAGTTGGTTATGGGTGTTTCAAAATTAAAACTTGACAAGGTGCTTGTCATATGGGATGGGCTGTCTCGAATTAGCTCCTGATCTTCCTAAGGTGTATTTGATGAGGTGAACAGAATTCTCATTATTCGATAGTCGAGCGAAATCGAGCAGCTAAGTCAATTTTACATTCAAATGCATCTGTGTCCTGTGCAAAGTAGAACCACTAGGGACACGTCGAAATGTCTAGCTTTCAAAATTCAGCTTTTTTATTCTTACCAAATTACAAAGGCAAAAGATAACTACTGTGGTGATGAAAAAGTGGCAAATTTGAGCTTTGGACTTTGACTAGCCGAATATAACGAGCCGGCTCAGTTCAAAATACGATTCGGCGTAAATTACTTACTTAATTTTGGAGGTAAGTGTTGAAACGCAACTTTCAAGCAACTTTGGAGGCCGAAGTATCAACAAAATATTTGGATTATCTATATTTTGACATCGCGATAGCAACGTCAAAGCTCGAATCACACGGTACAGCGCCAGTTCATATTGCCAAATCTGACAAAAACTTCCAGACAACATGACAAAAATATTTTGCCCATAGTTATCTAAGTATTCTTGCGTTCAATGCCTAATACATAATATAGAAAATATAATAAGTAAACACACTAAAGTGGGAAATAAAGATACATTTTCTCATAAGTTTCCCCATATAGACCAACACGCATATCGATCAGTATCTACCCGGCGATGCCTCCGGAGGAACCGGATGTCTTAGCTTCGCATGAAGGCAGGTGTTACCGGGAGCGCTGCGTTTCTTTAGTTCCCACACCGCTACCCTCTTCGTTCTTGATTTTAACGATCTTTATTCTTTTATTATAGGCATTAATCGAGGAATTCTACCATACCTAAATTGGGAGCAACTTTCGCGAAAACTTTTAAACAGTTGTTGGTTGGCAATGGCTGATGACTGTGAGGCGCATCAGCCCTGTCGTTATGACAACGAATAGAAGCCCGTATTTCATTATAACTATCATAATCACGGAATGAACCGTAAAATTTTGACACCCCATTTTGTGAGCTCCATCAATTTCATATAAGTGCCACAAATAAATGGAATAAGTACTTGATGTCATCCAAAACACAAGCAAGCAGTTAGCAATAATGTACTTAAATCGTCCGCTATAGTAACTTATTGGACGCACTCAGTTTTTGATCGCACATTTTCTTTATTGCAAGAAAGCTACCTATATCTTGCTCACGATGTAAATTCAGTAATGCCACTTTTTGAACCGATCGTGCGCTCTTACCTGGGAGGATGCGATCGCCGCAAACTATTTTTTTTTCTGAAAGTCGACTAGAAGATGTGTTGAGGAAAACCTGACCCAATCGAATACTCTATCTCATTATCTTCCAAGATCGCACGATCAATTACAAAAATTACATTACTGAATTCACATCGCGAACGGGATGTATACGTATAGTATCTTTAGTGGATACTATGGAAACTAGAGAGAGGTACCTACGTACCAAAAAATGAATCAAAATCACTAAATAATAAACAAATAAAAACTAAGATGATGCTAAATTATTATAGAGTTTCATAAGACGTAGTACTGTCATGTGACTACGATTTTGGGGCACGACGAGCTTGGAAGGAGTGCTTTGAAGGAAGAAGTGAGACAATCCGTTTTATCAAACAAGTAAAATTTACTTTTTCATCTACTTCACCTTAATAATTGCCCAGAAATTGGGAATTCCGGCTGTTGAAAGTAAACAGGGATCAAATAAATTTCTCCTCAAAGTAGGTCCCGGCTTCCTTGGTAGCCACGTTTTTTCGTCAGATTTTCAGGAACCACCAGGCGACTTGAGGAGAAATTTATTTGATCACTCGTTAGAATTGTTTGACAAGTGAAACTTCGTGACTGACGTTTGCCTACTTTCCATTAGCAATACAGCAATACCTTCTATTGGTTGCTTGCTCGTTTGTTTAACATTGATCTGTTTCCTCTGCCAGGGCCAGTAACCGATGCCGGTGAATGCTTTTCTCCACTATACCGAAAATTTTGCCGAACCCCTGGGTGTTCCAACACAGGGTAGGAGCTTTCAACGACCACCATCAGCATCGCACGGGTTGGCACCATCGTTCGTATTTTACGTGCTATGCGACACACATTGCATTCAGCAAGTATTCTAACTAAATCAAGGAGCTTGTTTTCGAGACGAAAATCCGACCGTCCACCGGTAGGAATCGAACCTACGACCTCTGGCTTGGCAGTCAAACGCGCTGAACACCACACCATATAAGCTCCTCATTATCTATACTTCTTCTTAATGATTGTGCAAAAATGCGGAGCTGCTTTTATAGCTGCTAAAAACAGATATGTTTGACAAGTGGCATTCTGACACCGGCATTCACCTACCACCTATCAGCAGTAATTATTTATTATTATTATTTGTTATTATTTCTTTTGGTTACGAAACAGTTTACTAATATGCTCCATTAGAGTACTGTTTTCGACGTAATAATGAATCCATCAGTAACGCAAAAGTAGATGAACAATCTATATTACCTTACTCAGGAGAAAAAAAAACAGAAGCTATTACCTATAGCAGAAAAACGAGTACTCTACATTTACAGCTATACTTTTAGATTTTTCGTGAACTTTTTTGCTTATGTGAATATAAACAGCTATGTGGTATGAAAAATAATGCATAATTTTAATGAAAAGTAAAAAATGCGCACGCAAGAATTGGTAAAATTGTGCACGAGGAAATCAAATGTTCTTTCTTCCAGTTGATCGCACAAAATTGGATGGACCAGAAATTTTTTCCATATACCTCCACCAAAATTACAACCGCAAAAACCACGCGCGTATGTATACCTCTATAGTTACATCAGTTGTAACGGGTAACGCCCATGTTTTTCCCCACAAGATCGGATCAAAGCACCACCATTATAGTGCAGTTAACTTCATATAAACAATTAGGTTCCTACTTTGGTATTGGATTATCTCCTTCCGAGATGTAAAAGCTATACCCAATTTGAAATTATTGCAACAAGCACAAGCCTCTCTAACAAGAAAATACGATGTGCTCCTTTAACCATATCAAACCACACAAAGACGTGAAAATTTGCTCGGGGATCCTAATTTGAATAGAAGAACAAGCCAAGTATGACAGAGTAAACATCGAAGGTAAGAAGGGGTGCCCCACAAGGTTGTGACTATGACATATGTTGAACAATAAGGTCTGAAAAGCGGCGAACCAAAACATCTTCAAGAAGTTCTCACGACGATCACTGAGCGTTACATCACATCACTACTGCCCCATATAATCAGAATTCTTTCTAATTAACACCAACTCCAGGAGCATACCTATCACGATATAACTAAAGATTCTACAATCGATGTGTGAGATTTATGCACGTGATGTAAAGAATTATGATAATTCAAAACTTAATAGCGTATTAATTTGAAACTTTGTAAGTATATATAAATACGTATGGGTTATTTATTGCGCTCGATATTACGCAGTGAACTTTATCAATAATTTCTGCACGCGGTATTATAGGTATACTTAAAATAGTCATAATTCGTGCAGATGCAAAGCTCTTTGCTGCATAAAATTTATTGCCTGCGTAACACGTTTAAATAACGTCTCAGCTCCGCAACTTTAGTGTTTATGCATCTATTTTCAAGTCGCGCGAGTTATTTAGTTCTTGTCTTTGTTGGAAAGGATAGCTGACAGTCGATCAGGCCTTCTTGCCTTGGCCATTGACAATACAAGGAGGTCTCTCGTATACATATATACGCTTTATATCTGATGAGCTATATTTGCGTATTCCAGCTCTTTGAATACTTGATGATGCGCGCCTCCGGTATACCCATACGTCATTATAAAGCTCGCGTTCCGATTCTCTCGAAAATCGCAGAGAGAATTCCATATGCGTGTGTACCCCGCGGAAATAAATAGGTGCGCTCCAAGTGTCAATTATTGAACCAATTTGAATAATCTTATTCCATCTTTTCCAGGACAAACCGCACAAATGCAATCTATGCAGCAAGTCCTTCCCGACGCCCGGAGATCTCCGATCGCACATGTACGTCCACTCCGGGTCCTGGCCTTTCAAATGTCACATCTGCTCGAGAGGATTCTCGAAACACACCAACCTCAAAAACCACCTGTTCCTCCACACCGGTAAGTTATTGGACGATGCGTGATAATTAATTTACTGTATAGGTGGTAGGTAGCAAAAAAGCACAGGTATATAATATTTTCAGCAAGAGCACTTACAAGTTTGGTTTATGTTAGCAAAAAGGGCGATGGCGCGATTTCCATATCAACAACGTTATTAGGAAGTTTACAACAAACAAATCTAGCTTATTATCATTGATGTGTATGCTAAATGAACAAAAAATGTGTAAACTAAGCCTTGAGGATGATTGATTAATGATTTAGTTCAGTTAGTTAAGTACCGCTGTGTAGTAGGTAAGTAGTGTTTTCTTCACGCGAGCGCGAGCTAGCATTTTTTCCCGATAAGTCAGTATTGGGATTGAGCCTAGTACCACCAGTTCTTAACTATTATTACCGTTTGTTCATCGGTATTTACCCATGTTTATTGTAAGCGCTTTTCCCATCGTGTTTCATAATCGTAAATCATCCTACAAAACATATAAAATAAGCTTTACATTCTCAGACCAACAATCTGTCAGCAACAGAATCATCACCAGTTCCAGGCCGATTAAATTCGTTCAAGTTGAAAATGATGTCAATTGAAAAGTTCAGTCCTTTTCCAGTCACGATTCTGCAGTGTTCCTAAAATTTCTACTTCTTCTCTCTCTGTACTGTGGGACCCAACACTTTAATCAATTTGAAGGCTGACACTTCGCCGACGGTGATTAGTGCCACGATAGTAAAATCAAAAAGGATGAAGATGAAAAAGCTATTCTAAATTAAGCTGAATAAATTATCGATTCTAGCTCTTCAGCAGTTTGAACCCCATTGAACATTAAAACGTTGGTTTAATATCAAGTTTCAACAACAATAACCTTCTTCCCACTTACAGGGACATACGGATATATCAGCTTCTTGTATTCCAGAATTTTCCACACGTCTTCTGGAAAACGCCTCAAAGGTTCTCGTCGCTTTTATTTATTATTGCGACATATTCCAGCACCTTTCCTAGTCTGTTTGCGAGAGTTCTAGGAAAGTCTACGGACTTTCGAGTTTGCGAAAATTCCGACAAACTCGATATACGGCTCCTCCGCCAATTGTGCAGGTGTGTGTCTGATCGCGTGTTGTGATCTCCAGAAAATTTCGTAACAATAAACAGGCCAGGATGTTTCGCAATTACGGTTACAAACTTCTAGGGGACATTCCTTATTATAAATATAAATGGACCAGGAAAAAATACAACTTCGATGTCTAAAATGCTCCGTTGAAAACCTATAGGGTGTTGAAATCGATTTTTTGACATAACTTTTGAACTGTTTGACCGATTTTGCTCAAATTTGAACCAAAGTCCACTGAAATAGGTCTCTATCAAACAGCAGTAACGTGTTTGAAAAAAAATAGGGGCGTAGATAATGGGGGGTGTCCTCATTTTTCTCCACCTACTTTCACCCCCTTGTTATTTTTTCAATTACTCTGATTTTTGGATTCTACGTTCAATTTAGAACAAGAAAGTCACTCTTGCAAAATTTTGATTAGAGGCTCCATTTCCGAGATATCTGGGGTTGAAACTTTATAAAACATCTCGGAAACGCCACTTTCAAAGCCCTAAAGATTAGAATCCAAGAAAACTCACGATTTTCCAAATGAAAGGAGTTTTCTAGGTGTTTTAAGTTGAGAAACCATCTTTTTTTGCTGTGAAACGAGAAGTTTTCAGGAAAAACAATTTGGGCTCTGAAAAGTGGCGGTTTTGAGATGTTTTCCAAAGTTTCAAACCCAAATATCTCAAAAATGAAGCCTTCAATCAAAATGTTTCGCAAGTATCTTTTTTTCTGAATTGAACATAGAATTCAAAAGTAAGAACAACTTAGAGAAATAACTGGGTAGGGGGTGAAAAATATAAGGAGAAAAATAAGGACATACCCCGATATCTACGCCCCTGATATTTTTTTCCAAAACACGTCACTGTTGCTCAATAGAGACCTATTTCAGTAGAGCTTTGGTTCAAATTTGAGCAAAATAGGTTGAATGGTTCATAAGTTAGGCCAAAAAATCGATTCAACAAATTCAACTGGAATACCCTCAACTTTTCAACAGAGCATTTTGGGACATGGAAGTTATATTTTTGATGAGGGGTCTCCCCTAGAAGTTTATTACCATGATTGCGAAACACCTCGTATACCAAGTGGCATCGCTAATACCAAAAAGAATCATAGCGTCCCATTATTATGCTTTTTACAGCTCCGGAAGTTCTGTAACAACAACTTCAACAAATAACCTTTTTCCAACGTTATCATTCTACCATAAATGCAACGTTATAATCCTACCATAAATGCAACGTGGAAGTGATGTTCGGAATTGATGTAAATTGAGTCGATTGTTTAGTTCACAGCCAACGTTCTTGTAACGTTGAACTTGGAACCGCTGGCGCTGACCAGGTTGATCATTTGACGTTGACAGTTGACACAATAGTGAGCTACTTGTACAGATAATTCTACTTAAAACCACTGATTATCAACTTGCTCAAAGTTAATTCAGCGGAACATTAACCAATTGCGTGTGTTCCCACCCTGTGTGCTTAAATTGCCGTACTGCACTAAGTGGGAGTTTGAACCAAGAGCTATGTCGAACTGACAAACTGGTGACTGATGCAAGTAATATCGGTATGTTTTCTTTAGTGTCTTCTTGTGCCGTGCAACAATGCGCCCCGATCATTCGATCCTTTGTGTCTCCAAGTGTCGTTTGGGGCTCCTATAAACTTGTGTTTTTTGTACCTTTTGCAACTCCAGTATGCTCATTGCTCATCCCTTTGGCGTATACTTGCGAACTCTATTGTGTACGGCTCTCTTTTGTAGTTCGGTACCAGGGCCCCATGGTATCTTCCTGCCGTTTAAAGCCCTGATGGGGCCTCCACTTGTGACATTTTGTAGCTATCAGATTTTGCTGTTTCAGGCAATTTGTTATACAGGGTGATTGAAAAATGGCGGATTTCCTCCCATCTACGTTGTGGGCGAGGTTGTGGAAGACGTTGATGGAGCACGGAAAAAATGGTGAAAAAAAAACTGGCTCATTTATCCTTCGATGAAGAGGTGAAATTGTGAAGTTGAGAATTCAACTTCTTCAGTTTGCATGATTTTGAAGCAAAGCATTGTTATTTGCGAAGAATTACATGCCGTTAGTAATTCCCGAATGGAAATCTCTCTTGCAATTGAGATTTGAGTCGTATTTTTAAATTTCAAAATCCGTCTTTCACCTCGAAGGTGCTGTGGAAATGCATTTGGCAAGTATGTTTGGTATGATCTGGCAGGTTCTACGGAATTTCAAGTATAACAGAGTACCGTTTCACCACCGTAGTTAGGGTGGCAGTCCCTCCGAAAATTTTTAATGACAATTGGGGTTGAGTGATTCATCATTTCAAAGCTGGTTCAATTGTCTTTATAGCGCTGTCAATTTTCGATTCGATGCAAATTTTTCAAGATAATGCTAATTTCAGTGTTTTTGGAGGAATAAAGTCCCTTCTAGGAGGCTGGCTCGAAGCTGCCGAACCCATGACGGGGCTTATGTCCGTCTAGTAAACATCATGTTACAGAATACAAACAAATGAGGTCAAGTGCCCGAAAATTTGTCTATTTCGTTTTCGTTGGGCCACCCTGTATAATAATACGAGTACGCCCATGAGAAACGTACCTGCTTAATTAACGCTATACGCCACTCGAAGTGAAATCGTAAAGTTATAGATCAATTTTGTTGTTACATTTCGAATCCATTGGAATAATAATACGGAGAGTATTCGTATTCGATGCTTTCATTATATCAAATTGTGATGGTGCAAGACACTAGAGCACACCGCCCGCCCTTGTCCCTTGCTTACACCAAGATTCATTCACGTATTCTCTATTAAGTTTAATTTAGGCTCGTTGGCTGGTAGTTAAGATTCTTCTGGCGTGCACGGTGGTGCGCACCTTATAATTTGTATTCAGACGTAAATTAAAATACTGAAGTAGCCAAAATATACTGAAAACAAAAGAAGTTGGCCAAGTTGGGAGCTCGGAGAGGAGATTGGATGTGGGGAGACGAGTAGATTACATCCCTAACGTGTAATTACTCGCGGACAGTAGTTCCATAGCAAGCCAGTAATCACAGCCTGCTGCCCGTGGCTATGCCTGCTCCTCTGCTACCGTTCAGTTACAGCCTGGCCAATTAATAGTAATCCCCGGCTCGCCTTTAGCGTAAGAATTTGATACCTCGAGCGACTTACTCGCACACATACACACCGGCACACACATCCTCACACACACCATACAGAGCAGCAGGTTGTTCGTTTGTTCCAACGTTAAGTTCACTTGTAGTTGTGAGCTGTAGCTCGTGTATGTAATTTGGCCACGTACTGCGTCCATTTCCATTCCCCTTAGGGTTTTCCTGTCTCGAACACGAACAGCAGTTGAAAATCAATAAGTAATAACAACTGGAAAAAATATATCGAGAGCTATAATAGCTGTCCCAATCAAATATATGTTGTATAAACGTAAAATTATAATCAAACATTCTGTACAGTTACGAAAGTTTTTCGATCGCACTCGTAAAGTTAAACTTATTTCCAATTCCAATGAAGATTTATCTCGCACGAAACCAGTCTTAGACCACTTGAAATTTTTTCAAATACCAACTTCCGAATTTGAATAAACATTTTGGGTGATCTGTTTTCCAGTTTAGATATACGATATAAATAATTATGTAGACATTACTTTAATATTAGTTAAGTAGATTTAGATTGGTTCTTTTTTCAAAATTAATTTCTCGTTTCGTTGGTTTTAGGGAAGCCGTCTGGTACGCGCAAAGGATGAGAGTTTCCCAAAATTCAAAATTAAAGAAAACATTGTAAGTTATTAATAATTTAAATGAAATGTTAATTTATGTTATGAAAATTCTCAAAAATTTATTAATTTATATTATCTATTGTAAATTTGATCCTTTTTATACATTTTACTATTTTTGTAATGTTCATAGTAGTAGTCATATTGAACTACGGAATGTGTAAGATTTATTGTAAATATACGAGAGCTTTTTTTAAATATAAAATGTTTCAATATTTTCCGCAACCGTAAAAAACTAATATAAAAGTAATGTCTGCACAAAAATAATCAATATTAATCCCACCTAGGGACAGTGTGACAGATGAAGTGTGCCGAGACAGACTAATAAAAGATAATCAACACATCAGACACAAGTTCAACAAATAACTTAAACTTGATTAGATAATTTTATTTTTTCGTCAAGTCCGCGTTACGAATTCCAGATGCAACGCAGACGCAAGCAATTGACAATCAATAAAAAATCCTACTTGTCAGAAACTATGGAAACGTTTCCGTTGCAATGCTATAAGCGTTATCAGCCAGCCAGGAACTCCAAGTTTTTTGCTGTTGCGTTAGTAGATTTTATACGACAATCTTAATACCTTGACATTTCTGTAACAAAAATCACATTGAGGTCAAAAAAGTAACTAAGGGATCGGGGATCATTCCTTCTTTGACCACTGCTAAGGAGAAAACAGGAAGCCAGATAATACATCTATAATTCTGCAGGTAAGTGAATAACAAAAAACGAGAAAAAAACTAAAACATTATTCACTAATTATCACTGCAACAATCACGATTCTCGAGTAACATGCAGTCACGTAGCGGAAAAAAAATCAACCAGTAAAAATCATACACATATTTATATAGGATGAACCGAGAGCATCATTAGTTGTCACTGTCACAACCATTCAACCAACAAGCATTTTGAATAGTTTTTGACGTGCATTTCACTTTGGCATAATGCATTATTGACAGTCGATTCAAATTTTGCGGGCGGAATGTCATTTTAGCTAGCTATGAAATTTCAGATTTAGGTTGGTAGCAATGACATCTCGAAAACTTTAGAATGCGTCCCGTCGTGAGACTCCCAGCCAACTCGAATCACCCCAGGGTTGAACGTCACCTTCCAACAAAGTTGTCTAAAGCAAAAAATTTCAGAATTTAATTCGGTTTTTCAGCAATGTCTGGTGGTTCGACCGACCCACTTGACTGAACGAAGATTCTGTGGTTATTATGGAGCTAGTTGCTCTACTTTTTCAAGAACCTTCTACCTTTGAGTAAAAATATACAAGAAGCGCCATGGCAACCTTTTGTCATAGGCCGGTACATGACGCCACGCTATAAGCAACTTTTGAAACATTAATGTATAATGATCAGAGATTATTACATACAACCCCCCCCTGATTATTAGACCTACAAAGATAATATTCACTTATCCAAATTCCACTGTCAATGGCAACGAAATAAAAGGATGTAAACAATAAAATCTGACAGCTGTCACTTCGGACTTCTTTTTGGTAATAATCATCAAAATATCACTCGTGCTCGGGATTTTCCCAGATAATTTTGGCCAAGCGTTTCCCTCGGGCTGGTTGTCCCTAGATGAATGCCCTTCTCTTACGAAGTCAGGCATTTATCGCTACAACCAGAACTCGCGATCGCCCGGCCAAAATTATCGTGAAAACCTAAGCATTTGTGATATTACTGTTGATTATTATTGTTATGTTCGTAAGTTAGATACAAAGTATTAGGAGTAGTTGCGTATTGTAGGTAAAGTGTGTTGTGATTGTGCAGGTTCAGATTTGATTAATAAACTTGGCAGCTTCAAGGAAGTTGACAGTTGACGGTGTCATCGGATGATCTAGTTCCGGCATGCTTTCAGGGAACTTGGCAAGTTGATTCTCTTCGTATTGTTACGAGCTTCGAGCTCTCGTGCGATTCCAGTGCATTCGAGAACATACGCGTGGGTTCTGGACCGTTCGCGCAAGCTGGAGACTCTAACAGACGAGTGGAAAAAACTTCGCACAAATGGCGGAGGCGCAGACTTTCCAGATCATGTCCGTATGCCCGCGAATCTAATGGACGTTTCGAGAGCCGGTGCGAATTTAGTAGCGGCAGTCAATGTGGAATTTGCCAGAGAATCGGTGGAATGTTCCCGAAGGTATAAGTCGGAGTATACCGTCCGTTTTTTTTTCTAGGCCCCAGCTTATAGCGCCTTTATTATGGGTTTTACACACAACATATCATATATTTTTGAAATCAGAAGAGCAAAATCTTTCGATTGATGGTATGTCAAATTATTTTTGACAGATGTCATTTTTTGACAATTGACGGAATAGTACTTGTGACACACCATTTTAAAGCCCATAAAATTCTTAGGAGAACTGTGTTTTCATTTCTAGAATAGGATGTCTTTTACAGCTTCTGGAGGTCTTTGAATAGGAAAAATTGTTAAAATTCAGAAATACCTACTCCATAATTAATAGGTATTTTTAATATCAACTGATGATAATATTCTGATTTTGAATCGTCCAAATCAGCGGGAGATTCTATAAACACCTTATCTTTCAAATAGGATCATAAAAAAAAATCGAGGGGGTCATACCTGGCCACGTCGTATACTATCGCGTTGGGCTGGCAGTTCCAATTCACCGGTCGTTGAATCTCTCATTCAAGGAACAAGGAAACGGTCATCTCAAATAACTTCTTCAGGACATGTTTCGTTTCATTGTGATTATTTATTGATTATCATCATTAGTTATTATTAAAAATACCTGTTTTGCCTACTTACGTACTTATTGAGTATTTCTGAATTTCAACAATTTTTCCTATTTGAAGACCTCCAGAAGTTGTGAAAGACATCCTATTCCAAAAAAAAAAGACACAGTTTTCCTCAGAATTGAATGGGCTTCAAAATGATGTATCACAAGTACAATTCTGTCAATTGTCAAAAAATGACATCTGTCAAAAATAATTTGACATACCATCAATCGAAAGATTTTGTTCTTCTGATTTCAAAAATGTATAATATGTTGGGTGTGGAACCCATAATAAAGGCGCTACGCGCTGGGGCCTAGAAAAAAAAACGGACGGTATAAGCACAGACTAGCCGACCGCCACACCAGATTCAAATTCAGAGCGACAACAGGAGTGTTCGGCGAAGTTAACCAAAGCGATAAACTCAAGCGCGAATAATGATTGACGTGTATTCAGTAGTACGCAGTAATGAACAGTGTGTTTAAATGTTCGTCCCTCAATTATAAATGGACCCAGCGCAAATCCGAAACAGTTGTTGTCTAATTTTTGGCACCACACTAATTTCCCACACTTCCCACAGTAAGTCGGATGTTGCAGTGGTCACAGGCGGGGGAAGAAGATCCTTAAAAAATCGAGGAATAAGTGCACAATGTATGGCTCAGTTATGTCTGTCCAAGAGGACATCCCAGGTCTTCGGATGTTTGGGCCTTGGGGGCTGCCTGAACTGGATAGGAGTTTTTTTGACTGCCATTTTTCAAGAACTGAAACTTGATCTGGGTTGTAGCATCTTTTCGAGTTGAGTAAAATAAAGTAAAATAAAGAGAATGATGCTCTTTATTTTACTTAATATGAATGATGGCATGTTCTGGAGGTGGCCGTTGGTTTGGTTTCTTGGTCTGCGAGCCTATCACTCTCGATTTCAATGTTAGAAGAACACCAAACTATTATTATAAATTTTTATTGGGTGAGCATTTGGCAAAGTTCTTTGTGTATGTTTTGGATCAGGATGTTGTTGTTGCTGCAAAAATTTTGCATGGCGTTGATGGAGCTCAACGAGTCCGTGATGGCTACATGATCTGGTTCTTCGCAAAGTAACAATGTATTGAGAGCTTGAAGGATAGCAAACAGCTCCGTTCTAAAAGTAGTGGAAGTACCTACTTGCCGTTGATGGAAGTTTGAAGCCGAATTGTAGGTCTTCTGCAATGAACGCCGAGCCGAACCCCACACATTCCTTGGATTTTGAAGCATTTATGTGAATTTGCTGACGATGAGCATGTTTCTGCAGAATTTGCATGTGGTCTTGTTTGTAGTGTAACGGATGGCATATTCTCGAGTGTGTCTGTTGAGCTCGACATGATTTGCAGTTGTGCTATTGTCCAAGGATTCTGATGCCCCGGTTTTGGAAGAGATGTTGAAATAAACGCGTTGGTATTCAGTGAAGAGATTCTCGAGCTGAGGGTCTATTATTGAGGGCGAGCATTTCTTTATTGAGATTACTGTACTGCGTCTCGGGATTTAAGTCAGATTGAGTTTATTTTTTCTATCGCGAATGACAGTTGTTTTTGGTTCAAAACGATTTAATTGAAAAAACAATAAGCACTTGTTATTACTGTTGACTAAATTTAGAGGTGTACCATCACACTTCCCCAGCTGACTGGGACAACAACAATCCTGAAACGAAGTGTAACCTAGCCAGCTACATGTGGCGATATTTCTTGGTAATCTAATTTGCGAATAGATGCGAAATGTCCATGCATAACGAAATAATACATTTTCTTAGTTCATCTAATGTATAGCATCGTGGACAAAATAAACGGAGACATTCCAATTTGCTAGATTTTTCCCTTTGCATTTTTGTCCGTGGCTTTGCTATCTGCGCAAAATTCACTACAGTAATGATGTCATGTTGGCATCAGAATTTCGAGTGATATTTTCAAAAAACTTCAAGTGGTAAAGATTTCTTCAACGATTTTTGTGGTCCTTAAGATTATATACTGTCCCCGTTCAATTTGCTGATAATGGTATTATTGATTAAAGCCTCAAATTGAAATGGACACTTAGTTCCAGTTGCCTTGGACAGATGGCACCAGATAAGAGTCTCACTCAAGTGAGCTTTTCTTAGTGCATTCTTCAGTTGTGTAATAGTGGACACCTTCACCTCATAGTATTTCATATCTTTTGCAAAGCAGAGGTCGAACAACCAGACAGCTACAAAAACACTCCCTACTTCTGGTTCTGATTCGAGGTTCTCCCTATCTTCAGATGATGATGATCATAGATAAAGGATGATGTTTAGCTGACTTCTTCAATTCACAACGTTCCTCCAACAAGAGAGACAAAATTGCAGTTTTATTATTTTTATTATAACATTTACTCATCAGCTCGCGCTATTGCGGCACAAATCTGATTTGGTATTGAGCGCAAGGATAATCAATTTTGAACCGGGTGCATGTACAATGTACACTTGGGTTCTAGAAACAATATTACATTCTTAATAATTTTCAGCTGCAGTAGCCCAAAAAGATAAAGTTTTAATTCATTTAAAAATTGACCGTTTCAAATTCAAACTGTCCAGTTTCCAAGTCATTATTATCATTCATCAACTCCAAACCATAATATTATTATAGTCCATTATTACTGGGTTATATTTTAATTGAATTGACGTCACGGTAATATTTTGCATTTTGGTAGGTCTTAATAAGCTGACCTGGCTTTATTAATAATGGTCCTCGAATCAGAGAGGAGGGATCAGAGTTTTTAAATGAAGAGATAGGAAGAATATTAGATTGAGGATGCTTGAGAGCACAGAAGCTGATGTGTTGACGTGATGTGCTGATCATGGTTAGACCAACTCGCACTGATGATAATTATTCGTAGAAGGTTCGTAAATGGCAAATGTTGCTAAGCTTGCGAATTTGACTTTTGAGACGCCATGATGACAAAACAAAAGGTTTTGAGGGACCAAATCGCTACCTTTGACAAAAAACCATGTCCAGTAGTTCAGTAGCTCAACACTGCTTAACAAAAAAGCATCTACTTTGTGTGTGATTAAGCTTTGAATTATGATGAGCTTTCAGCCCTTCTTCTCCTTCTGCTTGAGAACTAAAGTTGGCGTTGTTGGTATACATATATAGATTTAAATCATGGATGTGTGTGCTGTGTAGTTTAATCATTTAAAAAGTGAGCTCTCAGAAAATAATGATATATTAATACCCGAGAGTGCTACTACTATGTAAAATAGCTTTATAATCTATATGGAGCGATGTATATTATTTTGCCGGGGGCAGTAATTTCTCGGACCACAATCTTGATGGTGCGCTCCTGGGAGTCTGCCCTGCCTCTGCCAAAGCACCGAAAGCTCCGACGGCGAGGCCTTCCGATGGTGGCAGAAGTTTCGGATATTAGTGTGCCTACGCGGAGTGTGTCTATAATGATATATGTGGAGTATTAAGAATGCGCAGAGGCGGTAGCAAGATGGCGCACTGCTCCCGGCAAACTTGAACATGCCTTGGCCGATACACTACTTATTATTATTATTGGCTTGTTTTAGTTCTCTCGGCGGGCATGCTACTCGGTCTTAGGCATATTATTGAATTTCACTGATGGCATTTCGCCTTATTCATTTACAAATCGAATCTGCATGGGAAGAGCTACTATACAACGGCTCACTATAAAGTTGTCCTTTTGGAACTTTATTTCGCTTTGGAAGTTTCGCGCGTCCCGGTGAGCGTGCAGCCCTAGAGGAATCTTGGTGGATTGTGGAGAGTAAAACAGATTCGTAATAGTAATAGTATCTATTAATATTACGATGCAGAAAGCAATGTCCACTACATCACTATTACAGTATCGCATGTACTTGTCCCTGAAGAGTTTACCGTCTGTGTATATCCCGTTCACTTTGTATTTTCAGTGAAATTACTTTTTTAAGCAAAAATAAAGTGACAAGCTGGGGGGCTACGGCTATGGCTAGTACGGCTGATGGCACCTGCAAAGTTTTGGAGCGAAACTATCAGCTGACATCAGCCATGTCCACCCATCGCTCCAGCTTGTCACTTGATTTTTGCTCCGAAAAGTCATTCTATACTAAAAATAAAAAGTGAACGGGATATACTTAGGTATTATATATATTATTATATCAGCCCATGCCATCTGCAAAGTTCTGGTGTATTCTTCTGGAAAGTCCTCAAAAGTTTTCATTCTGTAACTATTGCGAAAGCCCTTAAAAAAATCCAGGACTCCCGGGAAGCCCTAAAAGTTCTTGATATACGGCTCCTCCGCCAATTGTGCAGGTTTGTGGCTTCACCTGTCATCGGAGTCTCTGTCGAATAGAAGTACCTAACTAAGATAACAAGAACGGCCAGGGGGCTCTAATCAAAACGGCACGAATCCGACATGAATTGAATATTGGTAAAAAGAGAGCGATTACGCCGTTTCCAGCTGATGAATTTCAGAAAATATTGAATGTATTCGAGAATAAGGAGTCATTTGTATGACCGATTCTAATTCTGATTCTAAAACGTTTCATTAAGCAATGAAGCATTTCAAACGCGTCAAAAAAAAAAGATAAATCTTTCCGGAAGTATAGACAGAGACGCATGAAAGGCAATTGTCTGAAATACAACTGACGAGTTCCGAACTACAAGTAACGGTTTCTTAAATACAATTTATATTTTCTGAAATACAACTGGAAATGGTGGTATCGAAGAAGAGAGATAAAAAGAGGTAACAAAGAAATGTTGCTCCTTTGAAGTTTGTAGAAATTGGGCAAGGCAACATGCAGTAATCGCGAAAACTCATGAATGATGGATGCGGTAGTTCCATCACTATACACTATTATACAGGCTGATTCATAATTTGACCGAAGGATTTCAAGCCCTCTCCAAGAAAGTAGCAAGATGAAACTGAAATTCATTTTTCCTCGGAAAAATAGTTTAGAAGTAATAGTTAGTGCTTCAAAATTTGAAGAAAAGCCATTGATGTATTATTGGTGAACTTGGAAGTATGAAAGTATACCTTTTTCACCTTCATTTGCGTTACTGTGGTGATGTCAACCCAAGAACGCAGCAACAGGGCAACTCGAATCACATAAGGGTTGAACGTACGTCAGAAGTCTTTGGGATGCTTGCATCTTAGAACTCAGGTAGGTTTTTGTCCCTGCTTTATCAAGTTTGCTTGAAAAAACTACATCGAACTGCAACTGCAGGAGCTTTTTGCAAGTGAGCTTCCTGGTATACATTTCACTTTTATCAATGGTATGCTCTCAGCCACCGGACAAACAAGACTCAATAATTTTCAAGTCGTACAATGCCGATCTGCCGCGTAACTTTGAAAAAACGTTTCAAAAGGGGAAAATGACAAAAACAGTCCAACAAAGTCGGTTTTTGCGAAAATTGCAACTGGATCATGAAAAAGTGTTCAAGATATTTGTTTGACGTCTCATTATCACCATCAGGTCAAAACCATATTCAGAAAAAGTGATTAATCACACTTCAAATAAACAAAAAGGCTCGTGGGGACATTTGATAAATTGATATACAGTTCGAATCCAAAGAGTCCCCCAGGATTTGGGGCATATCAATTAATAAGATTCCTTTTGTATCCTATTCCTATACACATCGATCCAAACTCCTTTCGCCGGCCGTGCCAAAAACGTCGCTCTGATGCAATAAAATAAATCGAACTTTATTGTTACGTAATTAATGCACCCTAATTTGGATTAAAATGGTGTATAAAGCTTTTTGATAACAATGAAGAAGTCATAATAGGCGGTTCATCTTCAAACGCGCGTCCTCGAGTTGATATCTTTTGCTCCCGCTGTTACCTGCAGGTGAGCTACCTGCACACTGTGGCATATTTGAATCATCTTTTAGCCCGTGATGGACCTGCTGGGCGCACCTGACTCCGGCTACTATGCTCATTTGATAGAGTTGGATGGTTGTACATTTGGTATAAAGCGCAATCTACGAGCTTTCATCTCACATAAGGCACACGAAAGCTTTTATTCTTCGTGGACAGAAACCATAGGTACATGACTACAATCATGTACCTATGGGTACATGGGTAATAGTAAGAATAATCATTACAATACGTGCGTGATGTGTATCATGGCTGTAGAATGGTTATTGAATTGTGCAAAAAGAAAATCTTTTATATTTAGTATGAAGAAATTATTCAGACGGTATTCATTCTGTTCATTTTAATTCACCTTATTGATTGTTGTCAAGGGTAAATTTGAATAAAAATAATCCACAAGCAATAAATATCGCAATTATAATTATTACACAATTATCAGCACTAATTATTATAACAATGAATATGTACCTACATCTAATGACGTATTAATATTTACATTTAGATAATGAGAAATAATTTTTGTCTAGTATTATACCTGTACCTATTCAACTTCTTCCAATTTGAAAGAGTGGCACTCACTTCAGCTATAAGTACCAATAATCAAGAGGACCTATCAAACATATATTGTTGATACAAGTGTCTTGAACTCGCATCTTCGGAGTCCAGGGAAGTGCTTGAAGTATGCAAATGCTTGAAAAGTCCTAGAAAAATGTTAAAGAGATTAGCTCTTTGGAGCTCTTAATAGTTTCGTTATATTACAAAAGATTTAGGACGATTCGATGCCATTTATCCCCAAGATGTCGCCAATTTCAAAGCTTTAGGAGGATTGCAGCCCTTAACGGGACTCACGTCCTTGTCATTAATATTAATACACTACAGTGTACGGACAAATGAGGTTAAGTGCCCGAAGACACGTCTGTTGCGTTTTCGTTGGGCCACCCTTTATAACAATATCTAAGATATGCGGAATTTGTTAGTGAGAATATAGCGTGTAAAATGAGAATAATGCAATAATTTGCTTAAGCTGCACTTCTACTATGGTAATGAAGAAAAGTGTCTTATGGACGTCTATTTTGTATACGATTATATTGGAATGCAGATTCAACGGTTGATGTAAACCAGTAGAGGCATTTGTAGAGCGCGCGGTATAGATGAGAGAGGATACACTTTTTCTTAGTTAAATGCTTCCATTAAACTTTAACTTAAACACCGAGACTTTCTCGAAGCTGAATGGACATTGATTATCGCCACCAATTATGGAAATTATCATTTCCATCACTTTTGATGAAATTTACAACTTTTGAAAGTCCAAGGTTATCTCTCGAGTCATTTCTTACTTCTGGAGATCATTTAATATAAAAATCTGTAAAATTCCTGCGTGCCAGATGATTTTGAGAAGTCGGAGATAAACAGTAAGCACCTATATCTCTCGTAGTTAGGTATACATATTATACAGGTGTGCCAAAATTATTATACCATTGTATTATACCAAACAAACACCGACACCAGTCGAGACTTTTTGAGACGAGACAAGACGAGACGAGAGTATCTCTAAATATCTTCTAGTGCAGTCTCGTGGCATCACAAGATTAAATCGTCATCAATCATCATTTTGGCCCAGTAATTAGATTGTGTTTACGTTTGGCACGGAATTTCTGGGACACAGTGGATTCACTTATAGGGAGTGCTCCAGAAGTCCCAAAGTTACGTGGTCGCTCATTCTAAGGACATAGCATTATTAATTACCATGATACCATAAGTAAGAAGTAGAAGTAGCAATCGTTGCTTCCAATATTCTTATTCCGGCATGTTCATTCCAGTACCTATTGCTAATCTATACGCGAAAGCTCTACAAACGTTTATTAGTTTCGTGAATATTTCGGCAAGCTCTCGACGCACGGTTCCTTCATCAACTGTGCAGGTACGTGTCTTACTCGCACGTTGTAGTCTCCATTTGGTCTCGTAACAATAGGTGGTTTTCTTTTACAATCTGAACTAAGTATCGTGGTATCTCACTTTCGCGCATGTGATTTCTCGCTTTTTCTCTCTCTAACTTAGATCAGATCAGTGAGTTTTGTGGTAAAAGAAAAGCACCTAATATACTATTCAATATACTTAGCTGCGGCCTGAACAAATTCAGGGATGAAAAGCTGCGTTTGGTCAGAACACAGCCTGCCGCATAAAATACAAATTCATTCTACTTTTTGGATCAACTTTGTCTCCCAGGGAACTGACGATTTCTAATTTCTGTCATCAATGTATTCTGGTCATATTTTCCAACATTACCGTTTACTATGCGTTTGAATGTTCAAACTTCATTCAGATCTGATTTAAGGCCATGTCGCTTTTATGAAGCGGGCCTCCAGGAGTATATCCTCTTGGCTCGTCAGATTTTACTTGTATCATCAGGTATCTGCTGAACTAACCGGGACTCCGGTGAGTAATGTTTGTAAAAGTCAAGCATTATCAAGCCAGTTTATCTTAATTTTTCAAGGTGGAGCAATTTCAATTGGAACACCAGTATTTATGTGTTCATTTACAGCAAGCGACTCTTTGGCGTTCTTCTGTCTCGCTTATACTCAAACACATACTTTTTATCAGCGCGTAATTTACGCACAGTGAGCGTTTCCAATCTGCCAGGATGATACATCACGAGATCCTGGAGAGATGTCTGGACAGAATCGGAACGCTGGTGGTATAGGTTGTTGGTGTGGATTTTTCGTTTTTGCTCGGTCAACTACTTACTTTACAAATGAGAGAATATGCCGGCGGACATGCAGTAAATAATAATAAACCGTACACGAAGCAGATTAAATCGGCGCTATCTGAGTGTGATCAGAAAATACTAAACACATACCCAGGCCAGTGCATGATGGACTGATAATTAGACGGTGTGCTTGTCACGTGTAGGTATGGGTGTAGTGGCTGAGCCGAGGCATCAAGGTATATGGTAAAGGTGCTCATTCACCCCATCATGAGCCATCCATCCCAGGCAAAATCCGGTCTCCGGGCGTAGCTGCGTATGCATCCTAGTGCTAATTAAATGGTAGCTTCCAGTCGGCCAGATTACAGGTGTGGTTATGGTAGTTTCATTGCAATTTATTATTATAATTTAAGGATGCTGGCGAGATGGTCGATCCTCCGCGCCGCTCTGCATCAGCAAATACCTAATTGAAGATTGTTAGGGGGTTTACCGCGAGTCAAATCGATTTATGGTCTGCCAGGATTCCGCTGGGGCTATACGCTGCAGATATGTGCATACACATAGAACTTTCCAAGCGCGCGAAGCTTTGCGAAGGATAACTCTCGCTCTCTTCATGGGCTTTTGTCTTGGGGTTCTTCCACGTACATTTGGTTCGATATGTTGGCCGACAAAATGGAAATAAGTAGTGCAATAAGCTGAAATCAAGCTACAATTCAGTGGCGTAACTAGAGGGGGGCTTCGGGGTCAAAACCCCTTCCATTGGCCATCGAATTTCCCGAAAATTTCCAAATGTGGCGCTTTTTTGTTCGCTTTGCTCGCATTCCCGCAGATTTTTCAGTCCTGACCCCCTTCATCGGACACTTCTAGTTACGCCATTGAGCTACAAATCTGATGGTAACAGGAAAGTGTCTATAATTATCTAAATGGTATCTATATGGAGCAGCGTCATGAAAGATCAACAACAACTCCAGCATCCTTGCTGATGCTCATCCATTCGACATTCGACCCTATACTTGAGCACAGACTACCAATATTGGTAGAAATTTGCGGTGAAACCAAACAGCGCATTGCAATTCGAGTTTAATCCACTGATAAGAAGGCTTTTCGTTTAGGAGTTACCCGGGTGATTTTCGCTTTTACTCGACGATTTTAGTTCGCAACATCTTTTGAAGTGATACAAAGAAAATTGAAATTTGATAAGGATGACAAAAAAAAATCGTCGTCATGTCTGTCGCGGGACTTCTCATCGTAGCATTCTTCCTGCAACGTCCTTGAAGTTAATTGAAATTATCTATTAAATTGCCTTGATAATGCAATATTGGTTTTGTACATACACTTTTTCTTTGAATTATACGTGATTTGAACATTCATTAGTTTGGATGCACCCATAAGCGATAACTGACTGAATTTTATTGGAATCCGTTCAGTACTTTTTGAGCTACTGAACATCGAAGTTTTGGCTTTAACAGCTCACAGCTTTTGGCAGATGACAGATATGTCATAATTTCTGAATCTTTTGAGTAAAGTTTTTGAAGAGTTTTGGAAAGAGCTATCAAATGTCAAAATCGTTACATCTAAATCTCCTGTCACTTTGGCAGTGACATTTCCGTCTGACAGGTCATAGTGTATAAGCTTTATTTTTACCTTTCTACCATCGACCATTAAATTTTGTCAAAATTGGTCTGATAGTCGAAAAATAGAGAGACCAAATTATCAAATGGAAGTAATTATCTTCGAGATTATTTTCAAAACTGTGGCAGCTGTGATCAACTGGCAGCAACTTGTTCCGGACGGAACATTTTTCCCAAAGGCTTTCACCCCTGTACTGAGTTACATCAGCATCGGTCAAATATTTTTGAAGATATAAAATGAAATAAAATTTTATCGAGAAATTTACGATACAAAATCCGCCGTTGATTTTTACAAAATTATATCTCAAGAAAGAAACGTTCTTTTGATATGATTTTTGTTTCAAACACTTCTTCAAAGAGTGTCCTAATTATTATGATCTCGCACATAATACACAAAATTTCATTATTTCCCGTCATTCCATTATTTCCAAACATTCCACCTGTCAGATACTATTTATGTACCGAGTTTCATCAAAATCGGTGGAATTTTTCAAAAGATTTGAAAAAAACGCGGAAAAACTGACGTTCCTACTTAATTATGTTGTGGTACACCTGACTGACGTTAACATCAACATTCAGACATAGAGAAAACCGCCCCGGATAAACTTGAAATAACATGATATTGCAATTCCTCTCAGACCTAATGCTCTGGTGTTCTCATTTTATGAATAATACATAGTTTCCATACTTATAAACGTAAGCCCAGAAACATTCCGTCTTCAATATGCTCCGCCGACATGAAAAAATTGCTGAAAATCGCCATACCAATCACTTTAAAATGAAAAACATGAACCCAAAGACATAGCGATCTAATTTTTTCAGTATATGAAGAGCTGAAATGAAGTATGAATATTTCGTGGGGCTCAAGGCTCACCGGATGTCGAAGTTTGCACTGCAATGTTTTCAAATTCACGGAATGTGCAAATTCATGTTGAAAAAATGACCGTCAGAAAACCGGAACCGCGTCGATTTTGAAAGTGGATCTATACGACGCTCAACCCAATCTTATTTTGATATCGGTTAGAATTTTTCGAAAACAGTCGATCCCCGAAAAGGAATGAATTTTTGAGTGGAGTCCTGCATCAAAAGCAAGTCGTCCTGGTCAAAACACGGGTTAGGCTCTCTCGGGTGGCAACGGCTAAGAGAAATTTTGGAAATTCATAACGCCCGACTGGAAAATGGTGGAAAACTCCAACTGCAGACTTAATTTGACTCCTTTGTTGTGTTGCTTCCTGTCAAATTAGGTTCCAATCCATCAACAGATGGATTTTGAATAATTGAATGGTAAAGTTTTGAACTTTGACATCCTTATTATTTGACAGATGACAGATATAACATAACTTTCACATGTTTTGAATACAGTTTTCCTAGGGATTCAAAATTAGCTATCAAAAATCAAAATTCATTGACAGTGACATTTCTGAAAAGCTCTTTCTCACCTTTCTACCACAGACCCTACCTACGTACATACCAAATTTGATCGAAATCAGTCAGACGGTTTCGAAATAAATCAGGGGACAGACTAACATACTAACATACCACACAGACCGACTGACACGGGGATTTTTCTTTTGGCAGATCTCGTCGTTTAAGCATAGGTACGGGGAGTCCAAAAAATGATTTTTTTTTCACCGCGAATTACAGAACGTCGAAATTACGATAGATCGAAACACAATAATTATTGATTCGAGCGACCAACTTAACATAAAAAAAACAGAATATCGGATCGGATACATACATGTGATACCATTGAAAAAAAAAGTTGAAATTACAATAACTGATGAACGTTCTGGTAAAAAGAAGGAAAAATACCCTTGAAATTTAGTTCAGGCTTCAGGACATGTCAAAACTGTCAAATGAAGAAGGTAAGAATAAAAAACCAGCTTAACTTTATGGCAGGTGACTTGATTGTACTTGAACTGAATCTCAAGGGTATTTTTATTTCTATTCATCAAGCATGGAGTGGTTAGTGGTTTTCATGAGCTCACTTTTATGGGGCAATGACTTGACATAGGTTGATGGAAACTTTTCTTCTTTAAATAAGCCAAGGAACATAACCTGTAAATTTGATACACGTCATAACACCATACAGGGTGGTCCATCCTAGCGTAATTATCCCATAGCGGTCTTACCTTTCAAGATAGAGAAAAAGATGTAAGAAAGAAGTTATATGGTTTGATGAGACCTATAACTTAAAATTATTTTCAGCTATACAGGGTGTCCCATTTTGACGGGATCAACAAAACGTCAATTTTTTTAAATGGAACACCCTAAATTTTTTTGCATTTTTGGATTCAACTTCTTCAACTGTCTTATGCCTGTATTTTTGTTTTTGAATTGTGTGGCAGTGCTACCAACTAAAAATTAAAAACTGAAAAAAATCGCATTTCCACAGTTATCTTGAAAAAATCGTAGCGGCCTTGTTTTTCAAAACTAAGAGATAAAACTTGACATGATGATAGTCAAGTCACAGACCAATATACCAATGTCAAAGATTTGCGATTTTTTGATACAGGGCGTTCACAAAAAAAAATCAAACTTTATAAATTTCAAAGTCTCATAACTCATTTTTTTCAAATAGCATGCCCCTAGTTTTATAACGTTATCTGATAGCTTTTTTTATCCTCTTCCATTTTTACTTGGGGTACTCTCCCCTCAACTTCATTTTCTTCAAGATAATCGGAAATTTTCACAAAATTTGTGATTTTTTTAATTTTTTTCACAAATTGAGTTGGCCGTGATGAATGACAGACAAGCCAAATAGTACGCAACGCTCAATTAGTCAGTCTGAATATTGTCGAACAAGAGAAAATGGCTTCAACGCAGAAAAAACAAATTGGGATCCTGGATATCGGGATCATTACCAGAATATCATATCAATCATTTTCTCTCGCGTAAAGTCATTTTTCTTTGTTCGACAATAGGCGATTTACATTTAAAAAACGCCACCTGGTGTAGAGCTCGGTACTTGATCGTCGAGGACGTTTTTGCGAAGAAAACATACTCCGACGTCTAGTAGCCTGGTGGGCACTAGTGGATACCTGTATCTAATACCCACATATTGACATGGAAATTTGACAAGTAGAAATAATCTGAAAAAGGGGTTTGCATTTGTGTCTCATATTTCATGTTATGGTTAGCGTATTTAACAGGTTTGTAGATCTAGCTCCAGAGGTGCGCAGCTGAAAGACTACGCCCCCAGCAATGCACTACATTATTGCGATAAAAAAAGACAACGTTTACGTCGCGAACACAGAGGTAGCTACGGCGAGCTTGTTAGAATGAAAAATGCGGATCTCCAGCTGAAGTCGAAGCAGGAAATCTTTAGAAAAAAGCGAGGAAAAAAGGTAGGTGGTGGTTGACTTTGCACGGCCAGCCCGAGGTGATTTTTTCTTGGCTGGCAGGCTGGTCGACGGGCTTGAGTGTTTCCCTCCGTGCGGGTGTGACAGAGTCTGTTGCTCTTCCTTGGGCGGAAGCTATGGATGATTTAGAGAAAGGTCTGCGACGACGCTGGTCATCAACATGGGGCCCAATAACGAGCCTATGGGGTCCCAAGGGTTCACAGGAACGAAAGTTTGCTTGTAGCGTACTGCAAAAGACAGCAAAGTGACAGTTTTGACATGCCACCAATTGACGTAACCACCGCCGTTGCCAGACGGCAACTTACACCAGTTCTAAAAATTAACTCCCTAAAACTTCCTCGACGAAACGGCCATTTTCCCCAATAAGGTCAATCGCCTATATTCAGACTGACTAACTGAGAGTTGCGTACTATTTGGCTTGTCTGTCATTCATCACGGCCAACTCAATTTGTGAAAGAAAAAAAAATCACAAATTTTGTGAAATTTTCCGATTATCTCGAAAAAAATGAAGTTCAAGGGTAGGGTATCCCTGGTAAAAATGAAAGAGGATAAAAAAAGCTATCAGATGACGTTATAAAATTAGGGGTATGCCATTTGAAAAAAATGAGTTATGAGACTTTGAAAATTATGAAGTTTGATTTTTTTTTTGTGAACGCCCTGTATCAAGAAATCGCAATTTTTTGACATTGGGATATTGGTCTTTGACTTGACTATCACTTTGTCAAGTTTCATCTCTTAGTTTTGAAAAGCAAGGCCGCTACGATTTTTTCAAGATAACTGTGGAAATGCGATTTTTTTCAGTTTTCAATTTTTAGTTGGTAGCACTGCCACACAATTGGAAAACAAAAATACAGGCATAAGACAGTTGAAAAAGCTAAATCCGAAAATGCAAAAAAATATAGGGTGTCCCATTTAAAAAAATTAACGTTTTGTTGATCCCGTCAAAATGGGACACCCTGTATAGCTGAAAATAATTTTAGGTTATAGGTCTCATTAAACCATATAACTTCTTTCTTACATCTTTTTCTCTATCTTGAACGGTAAGACCGCTATGGGATAATTACGCTAGAATGGACCACCCTGTATATAAAAAACCAAGAACGTAAAGCCCGGATTTTTCAAATTTTCAGTATCATAAAGTCCAGAAAATTCATTTTTCCGCCGTGTTGACCGGCATATTCATAGTATATAGTATACATACGGCTAGAGCCTCCAGGCAAAGGCAAAGCCTGGAGGCTCTCTGTGCCCTCAGCAGTAATGATGTATTTACCGTCGAGAGTATGTATACTATTTTACTCACAACCATGTACTCAGCTTGCAGGATTACAGGCGTTCAAAAGTTGAAATCTGAAAATTAACTTTTTGTCGTAACTTCCAGATAGGCCGATTAATTTAGCTGGAACGTGGTTCAGGAAATACTGATTAACACACTTATTGTTTGGTTAGATGCATATTTTGAAATTTCCCTTCTAAAGCTACCATTTCTTCACTTATGTCGGCAAGGGGTCACTTCCCGACCTCCTATTATAGGTATGTAATGAATCAATTACCATAGTGGTTGTGAGTAAACTAACTTCCGGTTGAGCAAGCCAATCATGAATCTCGATTTCAAACATATCGGCTGTGTATCGACTTACGTTACGTACCGTCGCCTACGTACCGATTACTTAGTGAACTCATCGTGCATAAGTGTTAATGTCATAAGAACCATCATCTTTATCGGTTTTTCTGAACACCAGTATGTTTGTTTTCACCTCTGCGATCAAAATGCAGGTTCACTGAATTCTTTCATCCAATTGAACCCCAGCAGCACATGGAAATATCAACAGGCGGGTAAGATACATCGGCCCATTTGGCGGATGCGCCGTTCAAGAACACGTCGGTAATCCCCGCGAAAGATGTAGGATTGTTAGAGAGTCGCCTCGAAGCCCATATGTCGCGATCAATGTGGAAGTTACTAGAGAACTGGTGGCAACTTCCAGAATAACAATCGGAGGTATTTAAACACCGATGGATCGGCCGACAGACCGGTGTAAATTCAGAACGATAGCAGCGAGAATTAATTGGCGATAATCCAAGCGCAAGTGATCATTGACATGTATTTATAGTAGCACGCAGTAATAAACAGTGTTTACTGTCTCACAGTATTCACATGTTTTTTTTTCAGTGCCCAAACCTCTCCAAGAATAGCTCTTGAAGTTGCCATGTCCAATCAGTGCTTGGGTTAGGTAATGATCAATGTTTCTGCGTTTCCGTGTTTCCTTCTCACCCAGTTTTGCATATTCTGGATCATTATTTTAGTCCACCCCGTGTAGTCGTTCCACTGCTTCAGCCACTCTCTCATCATCCTTCCCCGTGCGCTTCAGTTTTATCTTCTTCATTCCGACGCTTCTCGTCTGTCTACTGTCTACCCGCAATTCCATGGGGTGAGATTCCTGCAATTGTTAGTATATTTTGAGTGTGGATGCGGTTCTGCATACAGATATTACTCTTATGGCCATATTTTCTACCACTCCCACGTTTCTGTTGCCAGTTCTTGTGTAACAGTTCCTGATGGTTGTCCTGTGCTCATATCGGGGCTCCATACAATGACGATTTAGAAAACCGCTGACGCTATGACCTTCCTTTTGCCTGCGCTTGGGCCCCTTATGTTCGGCAATATTGTCGGGAGTGCCTGTCCTGCATTGTTGGCTTTATCCGCGGCATGTTAGACAAGGCCCGAAGCTTATCACGGTTCGGCAAAATGTGAAATAGCGAAAAAAATTGTCCATCAAATCTAACATCGTAGCTTGATTCTTCATTATTTTCTGATCCAGAAAAACTCAATTTCAAAATAATTCATCGGTGAATTTGTCCTGTGGGCGATAGTTTTAAAATTTCATTCATTTCGGTGGGTTTTGCTCATGTTCATTCTTTGAGGCCCATGTGCAACTTGACGTTAAAATATAGTGGTTGGTGCCAAATTGTTCCTTAGACCATGATGAACAAGAATTGCGATGGTGGACATCTTAGACCCACGACTGGGCAGCCGGAAGGGGGAGGGGGAAGAGAATATTGATGGGTTGTTATTTAACTATCTGTTATTTTTCGACTGTTATTTGAAAATAACAATAACAACCTGTTATCTCGGTTGAAATATAACAGATACAAAATAACAGTTTACCCGGATCGTCGACGCCCGGCGCGATCAACTGATCAACAGTGAACGACTAAACAGATACAAAATAATATTTAGTTTACCCGGTTCTTCGACGCCCGCCGCGATCAACGGTGAACGACTAAACCACAGACTAAACCATTGACTGACTAAACAGATACAAAATAACAGTTCACCCGGATCGTCGACGCCCGGTGCGATCAATGGTGAACCACTGAACCATAGACTGACTAAACAGATACAAAATAACACTAATAACAGTTTACCCCGATCGTCGACGCCCGGCGTTAGTTGTTAGTTAGTTCTGTTACTTTTGCCTTGTGATATTGAGAATCCTGGGGCCCGTTTCATAAAACTACAAACGACAAATTACAAATGTATAACCTTGACGACTGATTGTTGCAACAATGGGTTACCAAGACTACACACACACTTGTAATTTGTCATTGTAGTTTTAAGAAACGGGCTCCTGGTTAATTTGTGAAACAACAGATTAACAGTATCTGTTATTTTCAACTGTTATTCAAAAATAACAGTAACAGGTTGTATCTGTTACGTAAAAATAACAGTTTTGCCCATTACTAGAAGAGAACGTGCTGAAGAAGAGATAACTATGTTTTCTCATGAACCAAAAAAGGTGGAATTATCAAATATGGCATGCATGCTCACTATTTCACGCCAATAAAGGTGCAGTAAACCGTTTTTGAAAATATTGGACCGATTCAGGAAAATCTCGATAAAAGTATTTTTCTTCTGAGAATGTGATCATCAAAAACCAAATTATTGACGAATTTGGAGGACAAAAAGGTACAACTCACTCAATTTAGGTTAGTGCTTGGGTTAGTGGCCGCTTTGGCAAGAAAAAATGTCATTTTGGTATCTCACGTGGTTCTTCACAAGACCAGTGCCACATGGTGGCTTATTATGAACCGGCAACGGACGGCTTTTATCCTCAAATGTATTGGTTTTTGGAGCCACCTGACCAAACTGTTAAATACAAGTTGAGAGGTTATTAGTTAGGAGTTATTTGAACCAAAGTGTGCTTATTTTCCACAAAAAATCCATCAAAAACGAATTTCTGATAGACATAACAAAGCTCTTTGGGGAGACCAATGGCCAAGAGTGACCGGAAAAGTCACGTAGGTAGGTGAATAGTGGGGTCTTATTTCCTGAAATAGAAGACCAAGTGATTTTCACCAATATGCATATATTTCCAACCCCTCTAGCTGCCAAAAATATTATTGTGTAGTTTTTTGTATGTTTCCAACAGTAAAATTTTCAGAAAAAAAGTTTAATCGAGGAGCTCTCTGGAACGGTTCAGTATTTTCAAAAATGGTTTGCTGCGTTATCAATGGCATAAAATAGCGAGGTCGTATGCAATATTTCATAATTCCAACTCTTTTGGTTCATGAGTTAACATTTTTCATCACTTCTTTAGCACGTTTCCTGCCCCCTCCCCTCCTTCAGCTGCCCAGTCACGGATCTTAGATGACCATCATCGTGATACTTGTTCGTCATGGTATAAGGAGCAATTTGGCACCAACCACTATACTTTAACTCAACGTTGCAGATGGGCCTCAAAAAATGACCATGAGAAAACCCACTGAGATAAATAAAATTTCAAATTAATTGCCCACAGGACAAATTCACCGATGAATTATTTCGAAATTGAGTTTTTCTGGATCAGAAAATAATGAAGAATCAAGCTACGATGTTAGATTTGGTGAACAATTTTTTTCGCTATTTCACATATTGCCGAACCGTGTTATATCAGTGATCAAATTATATCCCTATAGGTATTCACAGGTATATGATGTACTTCTGAGGAGGTATCGCTGTTGCATCAAGGTCAAAGTGGACTGGTTCGCATTTCATTCGTTCCACTAGCAACACTGCTTTTGATTTTTCAATAAGGTGCAAGTTCTAGACCGTTTTCCTGATCCATGAAGCTGTCATTCTCAGCGCCTCATTGGTTAGTCTTCTTAGGTCCCTTCTTCCCTTAGTCTTCAACTTGTCACCACCACCGCCAATATGCCACTGTTGTGACCCTAGTAGGCAAACTGATATGGGTCCCAGCACTAACCCCTGCGACACTTACGCAGTTCGCTTCATTCTTGTTCCAAAATCTATGTTGATGTACCACTCTTTTATGTAGCTCATCATTATTTTCAGAAGATAGCGGGGAAATTTTTGCCTTTGAGTCCCTGTCACTATTTTTCTCCACCGCGCTGAGTTGAAGGCCTTTCCAATATCTAGTGTCACCAGAGAACATAACTTCTTAGTTTTCAGTTCTCTTATCTCTTCTCCTATTCCCCCTCACTCTCTATACCGCAGTTATTATAATCTTTCATAGTCATAGTCTTCCATGTTATAAATGCAGCATCAAATTAACATTTAAGAGGAAGAACCATGTCTTCCTGAAGGATCAACCTACCGACTCTTCCTACATAAGTTGTAAAGGAGTCGTTGAGGCGACCGAAAAAATCATTGTACATTTTTAGGCTTGGAAAAAAAAAGTGTTTGACCCTGTATTGTTCATTCTCAAAGATAATTGACAGGTATGACTCCGAGATACATGTTATTGTTTTTTGTTTCTGGGTAAAAACTTTTCAAATTGATTCACGACTCTTCTTCATAACTAATATGTTCATCACAGAAAGCTCATGCGCCATTTTTTAAACACTCTGTAGCGAGATAAGATAGGTACATTTATTTCTTCTTCTTGCATGCCTTATATCTAGGTATAAATACGTAGATAATACGGATGGTAAGTCTATCCGTATATCAGTCATCCGTCAAATGATTCCTACTGCATGAAGGTAGAACAATATCTGATGAGCACAGATCAGTTATTGCCAATCGGCGGGTGAACAATCACCAGGTAGACTTGATTGAGGTCCACGAACCTCAAAATTTCGCTGAGAATTCATGGGCTTCTGAAAACGAGCGGCATAAAATAAAAGAGCTTGAGACGGTTCTCAAAGGATCACTATGGGTAAAATTATCATCAGCGAACTACCAGACTCGAGTTTAAGCGAGAATATCTTAGCCACTAGCCAAACTAGTGGATGATGATGATGATGATGATGATGCCTTTGATTCGGCGGAATGGGTCCGTAACGGCATGCACGACAGTGGTAAGAATTCTTAGAAAAAATGACAACCCCGGGCGAAACGGGTGTATCGATCACGCGAGAAGTCTTTGTTCGCGTCGAAGAATGCAGCCTCAAATTTTCAGGAGATAATTGGCCGGTCCGCCACTGAAACAGTAGCGGCGCTCTCGTCATTACTCCACGTCTCGACTCAAAAAGCGGAGATGACCTTTCTTTTGGTGACTGCTGTGATGCCTCGCAATATTGAGACGTCGTCCACTTTTATCAATCGAGAGGCAATAGAACCCAATAGACGATTCCTCGGACGGTATTTAGATCGGCGAGCTAGCATATGCACGCTCTTTCGGCGTTCTGCAACGAAAGTTCTGGTGGATTTCCAACGGTCGCTTGATGGTAATGCACCCTAAATAGACACTTTCCATAATCATCCTTTTGCGCGCCTTCTGTCCGTTGGGGTGTAACGGCTTCGACTCCATCAAACTATTCAGGTGCAACATGTGCGAGTTACGACCCTCGCGGGCAGGTGCTCATCCACCTGTCTCATCACCCTATATAAGTATGGTCAAGATTGTATATAAAGGTAGTCTGTAAGGTGCGGATGGCACCTTCTTGCGGAGGGTTAAAGTAATCCACCTGCTTAGATTCCCAAATTCGGTTTTTTTCTTCGCGCTAGAGCTCATATTGTCAGATTGAATCAAATACCGATAGATGGTAGCGTACCGTGATTGATACCATAATAATCTTTTGTATAGGTATAGTTATAGTTACTTATGAATTTCGTGACGATTGAGAGCCGTTGAAAGCTGAACGTCGTACAACTTGTGGCATTTAGTACATATTATCTTATGTTTCACTAGGATAATTGGCAATTAACATGAGAGAAGACGAAAAAATGACTTTATGGGAGACGACCTGAAAGAAATAAAGGATGTAGTCAAGTCAAGGTTTCGTCTTGGCATGCCGGTCCCATTGGTCATTATACATAGAAAAAATGTTGGTATAACCACCAGTTTCCTGGGGGATTATGTTTTACTCGTGTTTTATTTGTCGCAAGTCTAATTGCACACATAGCAACCAACACTTGGAAACACTTAATTGCCATCAGTTAGTATAGGTATAGTGGAACCATTTACATTGATTGGGTAGCCAACTTATTATTCCTGTTCGGACGCCGTATCATTGGTAAAAACTTTGCTCTCGACTCGAATGACATTCATATCCTCATATACTTACGTGCTAAATTCAAGTTTTCATATAAAAAGAATCAGATTATACAAAATAATTATCATAAGCAAAGACCTGATTTCGCGCCCACTAACCGTGGAACAATTTCCTAGAGCGCTCTCGAGGGAGATCGGGAAAAACTGGCTGTAGCGAGCTCTTATAGTGTCGGAGCATTAAGATTCCAATAAAAAAAAATACCGCGGCCGGAGCAGTAAAGGATCTCGCGGTCTTGCGTTTTACTGCGCCATCATGCAAATATTGAGCAGAGATGTTGACAAGTGCCGATGAAGAAACACGATGTTTACGCGTTATTGCCATAAGAGTACGCTCGACCATCGGACGTCAATGTGCAAAATAAAAATAACATCGCAAAGTTTATTAAGTCATTTTCGAGTTCCAGCGGATGATTTTGCCAGATATCCCAGTCGTATTAAGGCCGTTAAATGACTGGAAAAATCGACCGTTGCTACATTTATTAATATTATTTTACGATTTTATATTGCGGCGGATCTAAAATGTCCCAAGATATGGAGGCATTACGGTACTGTACTCGTAGGAAGAGGCAGTTTTAAACTTGGCTCTTAATGACGGCACGCGGGGTTTTTATTTGAACAAATTTGAAAGGTTCGAATGGCTTTTGACGGGGGCGCGCAGAGGCTCGCGGCTGGCGACTCCTGCTACGCTCTGGGTCTGGGTCTCTCCATAGGTACTTGCGTATCAAGAAGATTGGATGTGATTTTTCATGAATATCGCGGGGCTACTTAAAAATCTTCAATGGTCGATCTCCTAATCGCGCCGCATCTACTCTACTACTACCATTTTTGAGATCTATCGTCGGTCATGTAATGATGCAGATCACCATGGCTGATTGATTGTCCTGTGTTCACTACTTAGCATGCGGTTGTATAGGTTATTAGCGGCTATCTCTTGGCATCTGCTCTCTGGTGGTCCCATCCTTCCTTATCGACGTTCCGCGTCCACCGTTAGTAGGTACTTCTACTATACTACTGCCGAGGCAGAATGGTAACTACTTCTCTATTTTTTAATCTAATGGCAAATAATTGATCGCTCTTCTAATGGAACTGTTACTGAATGAGATGCTAAGGCGGGGGCCCGCGCGCCATAACGGTCAATGTGGCGCGCTGCTGCGCGAGGCCCTTTATTGTTTATGGAATTTACTAATTAAACCTTGTACGCGGCCCATCAACCAAACGACCAAGCGAAGGAATTTTGATAAAAACGAATTAGGCTTCTGTTTCTTTTAGAGCAGGTTTTATACAGCTTCAAGTTTTAATGTCAACTCCAAAGTGCTCAATTCATATCGCCTAACGCAAGAATGATTACTTCAAAAAAGGTGTAACAGAACCATCCAGTTGCCCGCAAGCGCGTAATGAACCTGCTGAGGGCTAACATAGTCCTGCGTGCATCCCTAGTCACGCGAGCTGGTGTATTAGCTGGTGTATTACAATGAGAATGTAAAGGTGCCGTGTTCACCGCTGAGCATTCAAAAAACGTTATAGAATTGCGTTCAACTGCTACTTCATCAATTCTTTTGGTGCCTTAATTTGTGGGTAGTTCCCTCGGAGCATACCGATCGAACGATTAAAAATGCCTGTATTTAAGCACGCTGAATTCTTTGTCAGATGCATTCATCAGGGTTAAATTATTTTATTCACTGTAAATTTCTATCACTCTGTCATATACTTACCAAAAAAGCTTTGGTTATACGTAACTCCGAGTCAGAAAATCCATACAATTTTAGAGATCGTAGGCCAAGTATTATAAAGCAGTTCGACCTCCGGTTTTCCATCATTCATTATGTATACCTACAATTTTACAATATTAACAAATATAATCACATTTTACAATAAACTCAACTGAATAAGCCAAAAAAATTCATCGAAATACTTATCTATTAAAATTAACCGTGCCCAATGTAGAACTAGAATAACCACGTTGAATTTGGACACCTATAACTTTTGAAAGAAAAATTTGGTCGATCTAGGTTTTTCTGCGTTACGTCGCACATAGGGGTATTTGACTCAAAAAGGTGATCAAAATTATTTTTGTTTCTAAATCGATGGAAATAATTTTTAAAACCCATTTTTTATTTACCTGCCTTGTTTCAAAAGGCACTAACCGAAAGCCGTCTTTCCAAATTGGTAGAAATCTATGAATTGTCAAATAATTGACAATTTTGAAATAAATATAAATATACAGCTGGTCCAGTTTTTAATACAATAATTTTGAGAGATGATAGAGAATCAAAAGTGAGGCATTCTTGTAGATAAAATATTTCAGAAGTGAATAATATCGGAGATATAGCCCTTCAAAGTTGTAAATAAAAAATAGTTTTTTTAGCGGAACTTTAAAACCGTTCAACAGATTTTGCTCAAATTTGAATCAAAATTTACCTAAGCAAGTCTTTATCGAACGATAGTAACGCGTTTTGTCAAAATTATCCAGGGGCATAGATAATAAGGCGTACCCCTCTTTTTGCCCCTCAATTTTTCACACCCTTGAAAATTTTCCACATTTGTTTATATTTTTGAGTCTTATGTTCACTTTATAAGAAAAAGTTACCTTTGCAAAATTTTCATTAGAGGCTTTGTTTTCGAAATATTTGAGTTTGAAATTTTGGAAAATATCTCGGAAACATCACTTTCAAGTGCTTTAAAATTAGAATCCAAGAAAACTCATGAAATCTCAACTGAAATAAGTTCTCTAACCTCGGGTTCCACCAAACTTTTATCAACGCGATAACTTTATCACTTTGATAGAAACTAAGCAACTGGCCATCCTATTGGCTGGTGCATAGCAGCTATCAGCGTGATAGATTTAATCTGCTCTTGAAATTTTGGTGGAACCCGAGGTAGGTGTTTTAAGTAGGATAAACAACCATTTTTTCTCTTTTTTTTGGGAAAGTTTCTTCAATTTTTGATTCTCTGTCATCTTCCAAAACTATTGTGTCAAAAACTGGACCACCCTATATACTTACTCAGCCTTTGCATAAGGAGGTAAGGTTATAGTTTCACATCTACACCATTTGACAGTTTATCTCTTCATACTTATTCTTATATACCTACCGTGTATTTATATCATGCATACCTGAAGTATTAAAAGTTATGATGATATTAGCAAGTGTATTTGCAAAAAAAATATAAAAATAATGCTGATTTTTCGTAAGAAAATGAAAGCGAAAACGAGAAAAATGAAACAAATATCGATTCAATCATCTGATGACGTTTCACCTGATGTTGTTTCATCTGATGATGGCACATCATGGAGTAACTCATCCAATGCAGATTCGTCACATTCAGTAACACCATCAGATGACTTCATCAGTGCAATTGCTTCTTTACTGAATGGTTTCGTGGTCTTTCGTGGCATCGGTCTCAAGCTGGATATCAAAGGGTCGGAAGTCAATAAAAGTCGATTCAGGACATCCATATTGCATGACACTCTAGAAAATTTCCTTGCAAAGTCTTGCCGGTACTTTCTGAAGTGCTTATTTCGAGCTTCTGCAGCTTCCTCGGACAATTGTCCAATCGGAAGTAAGGCGTGATCTATAATGGTAGCTCCGTGAACGAGAACTTTATGAACTGTTGGTGACATTGGATACCAAGGATATAATTCGACGTACAATTCAGCTGTTTCACGAGCGTACCCGGAAAATTTTTGCGTATCCAATAGATGTTCACTAGAAATTGCCTCTAGAATAACTCCAAATCTTTTCACCAAAGTTTCTTCTACGCCTGTTATCCTAGCTGAAACCTCTGCATCAGAAAAGAATCTTCGTGAAGTGTTGCCATCATTGGTATTTCCGAAACCGGTCTTTGGAATGTCAACCAGCAAGCCCAATTCTGTTCGAAACAACTCTTGCACTTCCTTTTTTCTTTCGGCAACCGCAGCTTTTTCAGATGCAGATCTTGCTTGCCATTTACGAAGAGGAATCTTGTATGAAAGATGTGAAAGAGTTTCAAAGAAACGGATTCTCGCATGTAAAATTGATAAGCCAAACTTCAGAGCTTCAGGATTCACTTCTTTGAAAGTCAAATCATTAAAATCCTTGGATGTTGCCCCACAGAGGTAGCATCTCATTGTTGATGAAGTATTAGTCGCGGCATTACATACCTTACCATCTACCATGGTAAAAAGAAGCGTATGATGAACGGTGTTATTTATCAGTACAGTATTCTGTAGCTCTTTTATTTGGCAGTCAATGTATTCGATTTCTTCGTTTGTCACATCTTTCGTCTCATGAATAAATCTTATCCGAATCGGCCTGCAGTATCTTGGAGAAGATGGTACTGGATTTTGCCAAACAACCTTTTTCACTCCGTCAACATTACTGACCAATTGAACGGGAACAAAAGAGCTTTGAAAAATATTGGCGTCACTATCCGTATCGTTTTGAAATTTTTGTTTGAACCGATTCTGCTGCGATCCGTCACAGCCCCATTTAGAAATGAGCTCCAAGTTTCCGTTTTCTTCAGCAGTGCACTTTTGCAGAACTTCCTCCAAGTACTGACAGAGTCGATTCGCAGTATGGTCAAGAAGATCCTGGAGTCTCAACTCAGCACAAGTTTCTGTTACTCGGTATGCTTCACGACTTGGATAGCAACTCATCTTAGCTTTTTGCAGAACAGAGTAACTGGGGAAAGAGCGTTTAGCGGTTTTTCTAACGATATTGTATTGCCTTCTTGTTAGATCAGCTTCTACAAACATCGACAGCGCTTCTATCAGAGAAATTTGGTGCTCACGCGGTTTTTCTTTCATGGATAATAGCAATTTTGAAGCTCTTGTAGGTGACTGAGTTACACTCTTAACGATTTTTGAAGCATCAACGTTTCCTGAGGCCCGCAAACTCATTTGCGCTGCAAATGTTAATGATTCGCAAGGGAAATCTCTCAAATTGCGTGTTACTCTCCTTTTACTACACTCGGACAACTCTTCAAATGGCTTTTTTGGTCGACCAGGTAGATTAGAAATAGAATTGACTAGCAGTGGGACTTTTACGGTACCTCTCAGCCACATTCGATTCTTCGCTAAAAATGAGTTCGTATTTCTAGAAGCTTGAGTCCACTTTGCTTTAAATTGCTATTTAAAATGGGACAAAACCTTTCTTAGCACTGCCAATTCACATTTTATCATGGCGAATAGACGCTCTTCCATGTACTGCAATTTCTTGTCGACCGATTTTATTGGACACTCTTGTACAAGCATGAAAAGGGCTCGTCTTGCAAAAATCTTGAAATTAGCGGCATTTTCTATCAAAAAAGAAAAACAACTTTAGAAAAAAATCCTATTTTCAGCTAACACGAAGATAAAAATCATTGTGAAGACGATTCGCAACTTTTCGCAACTTTTGTTTTTTTTATGAGCATTACTAAAGACCGTTCTTTAAAATAAAACTGAAATTACACCTTGGACGAACTTGGAAGGATATTATATTTGCCAGTGTTAGTGACGATAAAGGGAAAAAAATAGGTGCAAAAATTGCTGTTATCAAAATTGAGAATCTAGGACAGTTGCCATCAAAATGGAAATGTAAACGTTACTATACGTACTACATACCTTCTGCAGTTTGATCCATTTCAAAAGTTTGGGGTAAAGCTCTTGACATTTATTCACGAACTAAAACACAAAGGGCTGAATCTTGATGCTACGGCGATAAGCGAAACGATTATCGTGTTTTTGCGCGTTTGATATTTTTTGCCATGGCACTCTGGAGGTTTTGTTAGCAAAAAAAGCTGATAAGGAATGTAAAATGTATTGAAGTACGATATTAGGCCGTTGTTTTCAAGAAAATACAGATTTTCGATCTTAGACTTTTGATCATCTTTTTGAGTCGAATACCCCTATGTGCGTCGGTCAGTCTTTTTCCAATTTTTTTAATGATGGCTTTCGCAAAATCGCCAATTGTTCCAAAACCAAGCGGGACGAAAATATGGTTGGAGTTGAGGAAAAGGTATTTGGCGGTTTTTTCCGCCTCGGCTTGGTTTGCAGCTGACCCCAGGAGACCAGGGGCGGAGGGGCGGTAGGGGCGGTGCGCCCCGGGCCTCGAGACCTCAATCATCTGATGGGGCCCTTAATTCCTCTTGTTTATGGAAAACGGAAAATGGAAATTCTGCAAAAAATTGGGATGAAATCCAAAAATTGCAACTTTTTCCCTCGATGGTAATTTTTTTCGCATACTTATTTGATACTTGGGTGAGTAACATTGTTTTTCTTTTCTTCCATCTTCAAGTTACCTTGGCAGGCCCCATGACAACAGGTTTGAGGGCCTACACACGCGGCAATAAAGGTGTCTGTATCACGGAACCTCTAAGAATTATTTTCGCTTAAGGCTTTAGGGGCACCGACCCCGGATATTAGAGTGTAAGGGGTCTCAAGCCTTTGAATTTTGTATCTTCTTATTTCTATTCAAAAGAGGGAAAAGACAAAACAACAAAATTATCTCGTCTGCGCGCTGCATGCAGGTAGTAGAAATCCATATTATTCCTAATTTTGTATATACGAGTAGTTTTTAGCATTGAATCAACATTCTAAATCCAATCCAACATCCAAAGCTGGAACCGAAAACTTCTTGTAGATACTGGTGGTCAATGGCATAGCCAAGTGGGGCGAGGGTGGGCGGATGACCTCACTCCCCTACGGCCTACGGGCATTTATGTGGGTGACACATAGAACATGAAAGGCGGAGGGCTATAGCAATTCTCAGTGTAGACCGATCGAGCAGGATACCAGCAGAAGAGCTTGGAAGGACGTTAAGCCATGCGCTAGATTCTACAGATGAGGCAGCTGGCAAGGTTGCAGTTTTTTTTTCACATTATATTTCAAGTTTGAGAGGAGAATGTCAAATTCGGTTGCACATTTTATGTCATCCCATGTCTTTTGAAAACTACGACGAGAAAGGCACGGATTAGGACGTCCGGTTGAACTTTGCCAAATGTGGATGGGCGTTTCGAGTTAGTGTAGTGTAGATAGCTGGGGAACTTGGAGAATCTCGGCAATAAGAGGAAGAGAAGTGTAATAAAGATAAGATCTTTTTATACAATAAAAATTGAATCAGAAGCTGAGAAGGTAGGATTTTCTGTTCAAAAATCAGGTGTGAGGGATGACGATGGCGCTGCCAGACAAATGGGCCGTATTGGGGAAAGTCTCTTGATACTGCTTCCAAAACTTTTTGGCGGTTCAGCATGTTGAAGCATTAGCAAAATCCAGTTTGACAAGCACCTGCGCTGAGGAGAACGTGGAAGATAGAAATGACTTGGTGGCGTAAACAGCAGCTTCGGCACCACCTTTTGTAACAAAACCTAGGTGTGAGGGACGCAAGATGTTTCCAAGTTGATCTCGAATTTTTGGCAAATAACTTTGCCACAAAGCCTGCGCAAGGCACGGCGATGGGTCTGATTCCTCTGTCTTTCTTTTTTAGTGTCCTCTGTCTTTCTTTTTATGTTGAGGGGGACAAATCATCGAAACTTCCTGACAAACCATTTTTGTTGAGAACGAATTTGAGCAATGTTTCAGACATTCGTCAACCTCCGTTTGAAATTCAACTGGAGACCAACCGGACAATAATACTGGCCTTGGAAGTTTGGGAAGTTTTTTTTGAAGATTGGTAAGCTGCGATAGAGAACGCAGAATGAATGAATATGATTGGTCCAGGGAAAAAATTGATATATTCAGCCCAGCTCCTGCTTATTGTTCAGCGCCATCCTCAGTTAGCTCCTTATTGTGTGAAAAGCTTCAGCTCATAAGTAGGTATCTAAAGATCACGTGGTGCCAAATTGCCTTCATTTCTTATAAAGAAATATAATTTTTTTTATGTATTTCAATGTTTTTTCAATGCGCAAATGTATACGACCTCTAAATTGCTTGCCGTTACACCGATTTATTATTCATTCTAAGATAGGGTAGGGGCATAAGGGGGCAACTTTGAGAAGGTCGGGAAATTATTTTCTAAATTTATTCCTGGACTATTCATTTTGGGAAGCTGTCAACATTTTTAGAAAGTCATTTTTTAATGATTCTTGGTGGTCCCACAATCGATTGAGATTCAGCTCTTTACATTTTGTATCTTCACTCGTATTTTGACTGAAGCTGGACAACGTAAGGCCTTTTTAAGATCTTGCCTCTGCGATTATTTGTATAGTCCGGATGGTTATAGCGACAAAAACAGTTCGAACTTTAAATTTTATGCACGATAAAGAGTGACGCCGTTTGGTATACTTGTTCACCATGCCTCGAGGTACAATCTGAGAAGAGACGCTCCCAGAATGGTCCCTCAGAGGCCAATTCCTCGTTTTCTTGTATGAAGAAAAATCTGCCTTTCCATCAATTTTTTTCCCAAAGTGCAAGGAATCGGATGGACATGGAAATAAATGATGTAAAAAAGGTTTCCAATAAGTGGTTTGAATCCTTCACGATAGTTGAAACAATGTCAGGCGGTGGTTCGATATAATAGTTCTTAAATTGGAACTTCAACTTTGCTCGCTAGGCCCCTAAGAGACTAACCTGGGGGACGTCTCTCCAGATTGTACCTTAACTCATGGGTGAAAAGGTACAACAAACGGCACCACAACTCTGTCACAAAATGTAAGGTTGAAACGGCTAACTGCCAGATTAGTGGGCGCTCATTCCCTATCCCCAATCGCATTATTTGAACATCATCTCTATACCTAATTCTGAAGCTGGAAGCTTCCAAGAGTTCGATGTATATTGGGATAATAAAATTGATCTTCTTATTGAGTTTTAAAAATCCTTTCAGACGTTCAGTGGCACTTGAAGATACGTAAGGTTTTCTGGTATACCTACTGTGAATATTCTGCTATTCTGCCCAAATCACCATTCCCCTCTGATATTTTTTTCCACAGAACCGTTGCACCATGCACTGATTTATTAATTCTAACCGTTACTGCTGATAATGGAATAAAGGAGGATCGCATCAACAATTTCTTTTAGGCTGCAAGCGTTTATCCCAGATAATCCAGCAAATTATGCATCACCATCGCACCCATTCCCCTATATGGCGCTTATAAGCGCAAACATGCACGCATACACTGCTTAATGTATGAGAAGCACCATATACCCAATTAAAAATGGGGCTTTGGGTATAATACCCTGATCCTGATGCCTTCGATAGTACATATGCATCTTGCAATTTATATCTTTTATGAGTGATAATGACTTACGTAATTATCGTGAATGAGTCGCGGGTAGTTTTTCAAAAAACCGGAATATATTTCCATATCCAGTTTCGAGAGGAGCCTTACAGAGAGCGCATCATATCATGCCTTGGAGCAGAAGCCATCAGCCGGATGGGTGATATCGACGCTGGATTAGACAAGACCGCATGATTGAAACATGACCGGTTGATTAGGGCTGCTGGCGAAGCTATAGAGCATGGTGCTTTTTTTTACTGATTATGAACTCTCCGATATAGTATGGGGCGCCGTCTTCATCGTCATCATCATCATCATGATCATCAAGAAATAAGGCAGGATGTATGGTGCAGCTGCAGCGCCTGCCTGCGCGCCCCGGCATGTATGTACATACGCGTATAGTGGTATACGAAAAGAAGAGCAGTCTGCGTTGAATATTAAATATCTATCTTTATTTTCAGTATCGTAACGTTCGAGTTGGTAGCTTATTTATTGTGGCCGGACCACGGACAGCTCCTGAGAACTGAGTGCAGATTATACGTCCGTTGGCGTCATAAAATAGCGAACTGTGACATTCGAAATAAAGCAGTGGTCGCATTTGATTATATGCAAGCGCCTCGCCAGATATGCAGTTCATATCTTGTAGTGCCAAGCGGCGGATTACTTACACAGTGAGAGTTACCCCAGGAAGCTGAATTTTGGAACTATTTAATTTGTATCAAAGGATTCTAACGGCTAAAGGGATCGATTCTATGTTGGAGATTATAGACCGCCGAAGTGGAGATCAATGGTGATGGAGCCTATCTATAACAATCTCTATATCTATACCAAGGGATCAGAGTTCCGAAACCTTAGGTAGCTGCGAGTTTTGACAATTTAAAAGTTTGCGTCTTGTACCACCCGAAACATTCTCAAGAATAATGATCCTTGGCTGCATTTGGGACTTGTTACATCCCGATTACTCTCCCTCTTTTTTTCCCCATCCTCCCATTTCCCCCTCTATTGTTCTCCCATTCTTCCTTCTTTCCTTCTTTGCTTCCTTCCTTCCTTTCTTCCTACCTTCCTTCGTTCCTTCCTTCCTTCCTTCCTTCCTTCCTTCCTTCCTTCCTTCCTTCCTTCCTACCTTCCTACCTTCCTACCTTCCTACCTTCCTACCTTCCTACCTTCCCACCTTCCTTCCTTCTCTCCTTCTCTCCTTCTCTCCTTCTCTCCTTCTCTCCCTCTCTCCCTCCCTCCCTCCCTCCCTCCCTTCCTCCCTCTTCCTTCCTTCCTTCCTTCCTTCCTTCCTTCCTTCCTTCCTTCCTTCCTTCCTTCCTTCCTTCCTTCCTTCCTTCCTTCCTTCCTTCCTTCCTTCCTTCCTTCCTTCCTTCCTTCCTTCCTTCCTTCCTTCCTACCTTCTCTCCTTCTCTCCTTCTCTCTTTCTCTCCTTCTCTCCTTCTCTCCCTCCCTCCCTTTCTCCTTCTCGTAGCTAGAATAGGGAGAATATACAGTTTAAAAGTGGACAAAATGAGATTGAAGAGGTATTGCAAAGGCTCTGTGAGAACACTCGAGCAATCACGGACAAGAAAGCCAGGAATCATGTCCTCTCCAGCAGTAATATTGTTGGGATTTCGAAGGAATATCTCCTACCTTCCTACCTTCTCTCCTTCTCTCCTTCTCTCTTTCTCTCCTTCTCTCCTTCTCTCCCTCCCTCCCTTTCTCCTTCTCGTAGCTAGAATAGGGAGAATATACAGTTTAAAATAGATTCTCAACCATTTTGAAGACTAATAAAAACTAGTTCGATTGAAAGAAACCTAGTTGACAGACTTACTACTTGAAAGACCTGCTCAAAGCCTTGCCAAGAATCTTTTCAACACCCAACGCTGACCTAGTATCAACACAAGAGCACTTTCCAGGTTCAGGAAAATCAAGTAGTATTCAACAGGACTAGCATGCAGTCAAAAAAAATAAATCAACAGTTGATGAAGCAATAGTTTGACCCATCAATCTATTTTGCGGTTGTTGAGGCAGAATCCTTCGCATTTGCAGAGTTTGAGGAATTTCATGCCATCAGACTTTCTGCAAGAGCAAATTCGAGTTCTACAGTTTGTTTTGCAGCTGGAAGCTCCGATTTGGGGACACGAGTGAATAGTGATCAGTATTATGGTTATCTCCAGAGTGGACCGTGCCTGATAATGGCTTTTCTTTATGTGAAGCTGTATGGCATTGCTGGGTGGGAGGAAACGACTCCGGTTTCTCAACAGCCGCAAACAAAAATTTTCGAGCGTTTTTACCGACAGGTGTCTATGTCAGTCTTGAGCTGTAAGAAATAAGACTCATTGTGACATAATGAATAAGTCAATAATAGGGTCCTCTTGCGAAAAATAGTATTTTTTGATACAAGAGCGCGTTTTCAGGTTCGAAGCCGTGTTTTCCATCATGAGGCGTAGTCATTATACAGCGAGAGAAAAGAAATGGTCCTCATTTCTTCACAAGCATGAAGTTTGAATACGAGACGAAGTTGAGTGATGCAAATCGTGCAAGTGAAGGAATGGACCTCAAAATGGACATTCCATGAGAGTAGTATTGACCGGTGGCAACCGACCATGGAAGTGGATGAATGTCTTTCAAATAATGCAACTGTTACAAAATTTATTATTTTTCTCTTATTTCACAATAATTTTTATTCCACATCCACTCATAGTGTTCCATTCCACAGATTGACCAGTATATCTCAAATTTCGCTAGAAAATCTAAGCATCAAAAGTGAATCCAGAATTCAAAGTCATGGTCATTTTAGAAAATTTACAGCAGCTTAAAAATTGGAACAAGAAGAAAAGTCGACCTACCAGTATCTACGCCACTGGATACTTTTGTTGGAGTTCTTCTTTATGAAATCATGGACACGTACCTAAGAACTACCATTATAAAATTTGCGTTTAATCGGTAAAGCGGTTAAAAAGATACGGCAGAAAACAATCCGATTCGCCTCATTGGACGCGATCTTTAACTATCGTGGGTATCTTACTTCCGGTCAATATTTCGCCTTGGTAACAGGCATTTTCAAATTCAGAAGGGTCTATTTAGTCTAGAAACACTTGTTACCAAAATGTTATATGAAATGCCTCTAGGAGGTAGTTTGAGGCGTTTTTTCAAATTTTTGTACTAATCTAAAACTGTTTTTGATTCAAGGGAGTTATGTTGATTTTTGACAAATTCACGTTTTATGATGCCAGTTCTCTCCAAAGTCATGTTCTTGCCTCAAATGTGGTAGAAGTGGATAACTTTGCTCTACAAAGTACCCTTTAATCGAATTTGATCCCACTGACCAGCAGGAACGCTACCCCCTGTGAACGTCTGAAACCCCCTTTGCAGTCTGTTCCAAACAGGACACGTTCTACTGATACCTTGCATCCGCATCATCACAGGGAGGTTCAAATGAACCATCAGTACCAATCTATTGCATAATAAGTCCCCTTCAGATCATTCTAGTAGTGGCTAATGGGAGAAATCCGAAAGCCAAAAAAAATATCATCACAATCCCGTTTCTCTCATTTTTGTCAAGAGTTGTTATACTTACAAGTTCAAAGTTCGAAGGCTGTATCTCCCGAACGATGGAACATATCGCTGTGCTAGAATGATAGTAAGATAACTCAAAATTTTCGATTTTGGGATTATTTCAAATTCTGTAGCTCCAAGCTATTCTCTACCTGGTAAAATAGTCAAATCACTCAGAATCATCATGGAAGTGACTTAAAAAAAAATATCTCACTGTTATAATTATCAATTTTTTCAGCAGCTCTAGTCTAATACTCGGACATCTTGGAGTGTCCTTTTTTTTCTACTCAAAAATAGATCGAATTTGCCCTTGCATTCTGGTATAATACGAAGACATTTAAACATGTCCCAATTTTAAAACAAATCTGATATGAAAATTTCAAGTTGTCTTTGTTTTTCATGTTATCCTAGTATTTTACTGCTGATGATATTTTATGATATCTTACTCTTATACCAAGAATCCGATTGATTTAATAAAAGTCTTGAGGTATTTTATTTTAACTCACTATTGTACCAGAAATACTCCTCATGCATTTGTAACATATCTTACTTTTGAAAGTTGTCTCACTATTTGACCAGAAATGTTCTATAAATTGTTTGACATGACCCAATAATTTCAACTTATCTTAGTATTCCACTGTACACTGTCATAATTTCGCAAACCACAACTGATTTTACGTTGGGTAAAACGAAACGACTCTTGTAACAAAACAAAAAACAAAGAAATGGATGGGTGCAGAGGCAGACGCATATTGGCTCTAGCTGCTGCTAAGACTGCTGATCGTGTAAGTGGAAGAGTTGTTCCCTGGAATCAAAGTGTCGTAAGTATGAAACTCGGCATCAAACTAACCTCACAATTACATTCTTTCCAATTTGATTTGATTCTGATGAGGGGTGTTATTTTTCAGATTGTTGATGATTTACCGTTGCTCCCTACGATAAACTACGAGACATGTACATTTTTCATTAACAATACCATGGAACGACAAGAAACTTTGAACAAATACTCTGATGAATGCAAGCACATTTTCGAAATAACCGACAACGAGATGGATCTGTTATCACAAACTGTAATAAGCTGTACCGACAACAACGATTATGATGAAGTTGTCCATCTTCATGCATCTTCAAATGAAGAAATCGAAAGAGAAACAAATCAACAATCTATATCATGGAACAATGATCAAAACATATACTCCAGTATTGACGTTGATATTGAAAGTCCCTTCGATGATAGCGATGCAGACAAGGACTAGGTATGATCCTGCGAATGATGAAGGTAATGAAAGCAGCAGCTCCAGAGAAGAAATTGGAACGGTGGATGACAGCAGAAAACCCAAAAAAATTATACCAAGAACAAGGGAGTGGAAACAGAATGTTAAAAGGCGAAAAGTCAATACTGGACAACAATATTCGACAACAACTGGGAATTTGAAGAGAAAAAAAACATTACAGGCAGGCTGTGGAGAAAATTGCAGGTTGAAATGCAGTGAAAAGATTGATGAGGAACGAAGGATGAGCATTTTCAACAGCTTCTACGATCTTAGTGACAAAACGAGACAACGGGATTTCATCAACACTTGTATGGATATCGCCGAAGAGCGGAAGTACCGAAAGCCAAAACCCAACAGTCATCGTGCACTGAATTATTCCTATTCGTTTGACGTCAATAATGAGAAGGTCCGTGTGTGCAAATTATTTTTCAAGTCTACTCTGGACATAAGTAACACAACAGTAAGTACTGTGGTGAGAAAAAAAAACAGAAAATGGAACTGTTACTCCCGAATTTCGTGGTACACACAACAACCACAAGAAACTCGACAATGAAATGTTATCAGAGGTGATCAGTCACATCAATTCATTTACCAGGATTGAGTCCCATTATTGCCGAGCGGACAATAAGCGAGAATTCATCGACGGAGGACTATCCATTTCTTCTATGTACAAGCTCTACGTAGAAATTCAAGAAAAAGTTCAGAAACCAGCCGTTAAACTTTCTATGTACTCTCACATTTTCAACACCAGATTTAATATCGGTTTTTTCAGACCCAAAAAAGATTTGTGTCCTCTTTGTGATGAGTACGACAATGCGAATATTGAACAGAAAAAACTGCTACAAGCGAAATACGACATTCATCAAAAAGAAAAAAAATTGTCGAGAAAAGAAAAAGCCAATGACGCAAAGTATGCTGCAGATCATAAAGATACGAATGTCTTATTTTGCTTCAATCTTCAAGCTGTTATTCCTCTGCCAGCTGGCAATGTTTCCTCGTTCTACTACAAAAGTAAACTGAATGTTTTTAATTTCACCATTTTTGATATTGCCGAAAAAGCAGGTTATGCGTTTACGTGGAATGAAGCGGAAGCTCGAAGAGGTGCTAACGAGATCGCCAGTTGCATTCATACCTTTTTGATAGAGAACTGTCTCGGCAGAAACGTCACCTTTTTTTCGGACAATTGTGCAGGGCAAAATAAAAATCGCTTTGTCGTTGCAATGTATCTGCATGTGATGAAAAATTTTGACATACGCTCAATCACTCACAAGTTTCTCATCGTAGGGCACACTCAGAACGAAGGTGACTGCATGCATTCTTGCATTGAGACTGCTAAAAAAAGAGCGTTATTGAGTGGACCAATCTATGTTCCTCAACAAATTGACATGCTAATCCGTTTGGCTAAGAAAACTGGTAAACCATACACTGTCAATCAGTTAAAATGCAAGGATGTATTTGACTGGAAGTCATTGGCAGACATTTATAAAAATATCAACCTGAACACGAATCGAGAAAAAATCAATTGGAACAGCATAAAAGTTATCCACGTAAACAAGGATCAACCAGATGTTTTCCATTACAAAGAGTCTTATGAAGATGCGATATACAAAGACGTCCGTCTAACAATGAAAACAGATGAATATCCATGTCTTGAAAAAGCTTACAAAGAGAAACCAAAGATGACCTTAAAAAAAAAGAAAGTATTCTGTCATTGTTGCCGCACATCCCCGCTGAGTACCATCAATTTTATAAGAACATCAGAGCCCATAGAAAAGGACATCAGCCTGAAGAAAATGGAGAAACAAGTGACTAAGATGACTCCTAAGTACCAAGAAATTATAACGAATATAGAGTGTGTTTTCCGTTTTTAGATTTTATAACCATTTTGTTGAGATTTAATATTGTTTTAGAATTTTCTGTTGAGTTGAATAAAAATGTCTAGCAAGTACTTCGATACTTTTTCTATTTTGATGCCATAATATAAAAAATAAGAATAAATGTTTTGCTCTTTATCAGCTATCCACATGCCATCGCCATTACAGTTTTTGCGCTCTATATTATCTTCAACAAACTTTTTAGGAAATTCATAATAAGCGCAAATCGATAACAAACATTATTGTAGTGCCATACAATATTTGAAGACAACTACAAAGAATATGTTGAACAAGGCTATACATGCCATGCAATACTCGGACAACTTACAAAAAAAAAGAGATAAATTGAAAATCGCTTCACGAATTCATGACGAATAGTAGAATAACTTACATAAAAAAACGGACAACTTTCAATAGAGCCATTATTTCTGGCGATATACAAGGATATGTTCACTTTTTATTTTTTTTCTCATTGAGTGGAAGTTATTTCTTGATACATTTTTCACAGGTACATAAAGGACGCTATGATACACCTAAAAATTGAAAAAGTCTTGGAAATTTTGAGAGGAAGAGTGTTTTTTGTGCATCTGAAATGTTTAAGTGGCGATTACTCGAAACTATGTTTTTTAAGTTGTCTTACTATCATTCTAGTACAGCGATATTGACAATAACTTTTTTATATCTTTATCGCAATACTATTCTGAACATTTCAACATTGTGAGGATGTTTTGGAATCATTCCTCTATAATAAGGGTCGAGGGTGACTTCGTGATTTTGAACATGTGAACAATTTTATGTCTTTTCAATATTCTTACATCACTCGTAACATTTCAAAGTGTCCAAAATTGTCCCCCACATTCCCCGGGAATCATCCCCTGATAACTAAATATCTGTAGAAACTACCACATTGAAAAACTATACCCCTTTTAAAAAGTACATCCACAGAGATTATTGTTACTCAAATGTTGTAACAGATTTTCCAAAATTGATGGGACAAGTACTTTTGGGAGGGGAAGTTTTTTCTTGATGGGTTAGTTTTTTCTTAATGGAGTAGTTTTCACACTGGTGGACAAAGAAAGATCATCGACGCATCATACATTAATTGGGACGGTTAAGATAAGATTTGCCAAAACTCTGCGAGGAAGGTATGCAATGGATGTTTTTAGTTATTAGGGGATGATTTTTGGGGAATGTGGAGGGCAAATTTGGGCACCTTGGGATGTTACGAGTGATGTTAGAATATTGAAAAGAGACGAAAATGCTCACATGTTCAAAATCTTATTGAAGTCAGCCACAAGTCCCCCAACCCCTATTATAGAGGGATGATTTCAAAATATCCTCGTAATGTTCAAATGTTCACGATAGTATCGCAATGAAGATAAAAAAAATTGTCTTTATGTTTCATCGTTCGGGAGCTACAGCCTTCGAACTTTGTGAGTATAACAACCCTTGACAAAAATTAGAGAAACGGGATTGTAATGATCTAAAGGGGACTTATTATGCAATAGATTGGTACTGATGGTTCATTTGAACCGTTCTGCGATGATGAGGATGCAAAGTATCAGTGTCAGATTGCGAAGGGGAGTGCAGACGTACACAGGGGGAAGCGTTCCTGATAGTCAGTGGAATCAAATTTGATTGACAGGGCCGATTCTGGCTCGTCGGCCGCCCTTGTGCGAAAAATATTTGGCCGCCCGCCAGCTGTAACCCTGCAGCAATTTTCTAGCGGGGGCGTCTGGGCTCTCTAGAAATTGCACCGCAGGCGATTTTTTTCACTTTTGCGGGCCTAAAACCGCCAAAGCCCCCCTCATTTAAAACAAAATTATGAACAATTATAATCTATTTTCCGCTGAGGATCAAGGTGCGTCCATGGCCACCTCACTTCAACATATCCCTCGGCACACCCTGTAGGTCGCGGGAGCAAAAATCGCGTGCTAAAGTGGGTATATGGTATAATGTTATTGTCACTAGTAAGTGAATACCGTTTTCTTAAGTTGTAATAAATTATATAGATGATTTATTAAACAATTGCCACTTTATCAAGAAAATAATTGTGCTCTCAAGATTTGTCTGAAAAATGTTAAAAACAAACGAGTCTCTACAGCGGTACCTTGGCACCCTGTCTGCGCTTGCGCGAGCGTTTCATGTCAATTCAACGACGAAAAAAATGCGCGTTGCGCAGTTGCCACGTCAGGCATACTTGCAGCGTTGCCATAGCGGGTGCCAAGGTGACGGTTATGTTCCCGCGACCTATAGATGAGTTTTTAGGCACTTATACCAATTCATAGGTAAGCATATTGATTTTGTAGTTGGATGGAATCGGATAAAGCTGTTCAAATAAAATGGGCAACAATTGAACTGAATCACTGGAAAATTTTTGCCTTACTTCAAATGTGAATATCTCAGGTAAAAATGGATCGATTTTGAAAATCGTGGTCATGCTAGATAGCGTGTTCTTTTGGCTGTAAGATACTTGGATGGTACAGAGGTTCAACGACGTTGAGTGAGCTATACAGGGTGAAAACAGAAGAAGTGCAAAACCGGTTCACAATATTCAATGCCCTGCTTCTGTGAAAAAATCCCGGATTTTTTCTGAGTGCAGTTCTGAAAAGCACATATCAATATCTCTAAACGGTTTTCGAATTTTGATCGTAGTGCGGTTTCTTTGAAAGTTGTGAATTTTTTTTGTACTACACCTCATTTTTTCACGCCGATCCGATTTCAAACAGACTATCCGAAATGTTACCAAGAGATGAAAATTCTTGCCCTTCCTCAGACACTTATCTGAGAAAGAAGTCTGATATCCATAATAGTTGACGCAGGGCGGCCGCCTCGCCTCCATTCTTGACAACCTGTTGTATTTTTTCGGCACTAAAAAATCACAATTTATTATCCATTCCAAGCTTAAAAAAAACACAGTTGCCTATGATATTTTTTCTTTAAGTTGGACAATATGATACGTTGATGGATTGGAAAAGTCAAGATGATTGATTCAAATTTGTCAAGGTCTGTCAATTTGTCATTTGCTCTGCTGGATTGCCGTTTTAATTCAATTGTTAGGTCAGATTTTGACACTGACACAATATTTTCATTAGTTTTCGTCTTGAAAACGCCGTTATTCACGTTATTTCAATAGTGAAAGTATTGAGAAGTGCAACAGTAAGAATATAGTTTAAAAAGTGATCGAGGCGAACCCAGTTCTACCGCCGTAGTGTGATTTAGTCGCAAAGTGATCTCGTGACCTGAGCTCGTCGCGCCCTGTAAGAACCTAGTACGTTAATTCACCCTCTCTTCCAGGATCATGAACTGTGATCCTGGCCGAAAGAATTAAAGAAAGCGGCTAAGATCAGTGGGCAAACCTGTGGCCTGCCGGCGACGCAGTCCCCAGAATGACAATTTGACAACACAGCGTAGTTCAGGTGAAGGTTTCATGTCAAACGGACACAAATTTGAACGTAACCTCCCTTGTATCCAGATGACATTAAACATCAAAAATCAGGGACACCAACAGAACTCGAGTTTTTCATGGCCAGCTGTGGTTTTTTTAAGCTTGGAATGGATTATACGCAGGGCGGCTGCCGTCGGTCTCGAAAATCATAACATCAGTTCCTTTTTCGACACTCAATTTTTCGTTAGAAAAAATTGGCGACTTTTCGCCGCCCTTGAATTTTGGCCGCCCCTGTGCAGGAGCACACCCAGCACACCACTCAGAATCGGCCCTGTTGATTGAGGGTTACTTTGTAGAGCAAAGTCATGCACTTCTATCACATTTGAGCCAAGAGCATGACCTTGGAGAGAACCGGCATCATAAAACGTAAGTTTGTCAAAAATTGGCATAGGTAACTTCCTTGAGAACTCAGATGGAGGGATTAATCAAAAACCGTTTCGAGATATTGTAATAAGCTTTTCAAAAACTCATTGGGAAAGAATCTACGATTATTTTTTCGAAAAGTTGTGCACGGTTGAAAATAGATTATTTTGACACTGGTTCTGTTGTCACCCTGTACATGGTAAACAATGTTAATGTTCACGTGATTAAGCATGGCGTTTTGTAGCCAGAAGAATGACTTATACGGCATGACCATATTCTTTGAAATCGGTTGGTTTTTCTACGAGATTTTTGATCTGGAGGTAGCGTGAAATTTTTGGGTAGACCAGTTCGATTGATCACCTGTTCAGTACCAATGTTGATACTACCTGTGAATATGAAGAGAGCCATATGGTTGCTGTACAATATAGATCTACCCACTAAACGGAAGTGACTATACTATTAGCTATACATAATAAGTATGTCGATTCTTAGAGATAATTACGTTTTGTTTATAGGAAAATGATCAACAGGAAATATCTATGGAATGAAATTTAGTTTACCGCTAAAAGCAAGTCGGTATCCATAGCCATCACAAGGTACTGATAGAATTACTTGGACTTGACCTTGGGTCTCCACAGTCGGTATATTTTTAATTTTTGAAGCTCATTTATTGGACACCTATGAAAGCCATAGGTACCTTTTGCTTGGGAAAAAACCATGCACCACGGTAAAGACTTTGTTTTTATCGAACATGTATAAACATCTATCAACAATGAAAAAAAATCTTGCGCAAAAATAATGTGATATTGTTTTTAATGACTTTCGAGCACGCTCAACAGTGACCGTAGAAAATTATATAATTGGGCAATCGCTCTAAAGCTCCCATAGTGAATTTGTAAAATAACACAATTAACATAAATCATGTAATTACCACACAATATAAATAGCCATGGTATACGAATGTTTCAAGCGCAAAAAAAAACTAGAAAAGAAAAATAAATCGGCTTAAGGTCGCACTTCCATGCACAATTCTCGGTTCCATTTCATTGAATGCATGATTCATTGTCGGTTATTAAATGCAACTAATTGTATTATTACTTCCTTTTACTCACATTATCAGATGCAGAGATTGTCTATAGATATTCCACACTTATATTCAGATTTTTATGGAATGGTTATTATTACAATAGATATTGCTTTTACATGATTTTTCAAAACGAGCTTGTTGTAAGACATAACCATTAGAGTAGTAGTGATTATTATAAAATACTGAATTATTGCATGTTTAAATTTTACGTAAGCTCAACATTATACATCTATACTTATGCCTACTTAAAATTATAACAAATTGTTGCGGCATAATGATCCGTAAGTCAAACAATGAGAGCGTCAGCAGTACAGTCCATTAATTACATTTCTGATAAGAATTTGACAAGGTAATAATCTCCACATCGGAGATACATTTGACTATAACAGAAGCAGAAGTCGATATACACCTCTGACTGAAACAAACTGCCTACCGTTGAAAAAAACGAACGCCAAAAAAATTGTGTTACGGTTAATAAGCCATTCTCATCTCTGTCCCTCGAGGCTTTGTCCCAATAGCTTCGGCTCTATCATCCGAGGCTCGCCACTTAACCCGACTGTTTCAACAGTAATCACTGAACTGAATAAGCGCAGGGCTATATTTTACAGTTCTTATCTATTTATTGCTTCAACAGCGGACCAAGTCCCGGAGTCTCCGGTCCAGTTCGACTCGAACACCGTCTCGCCTCCTCTGGCCGGCTGCAGACTTATTATAAAGGACCAATAAAGCCACCCGATTGGTTCATTGGTAATTAACAAGTTTATTATAAGAGATTATCACATGACTTTATCTGCAGTAATTTCAATGCTAATTGATTTTATGTGAGGAGGCCTCTGGGTCTCTTTCTGGCTCGCGGGCGCGCTCTCCGGAGCGTCCTGCATCCTCCTTTTGCCTCGGCCAAACGGTCTCGCGCATCTCAGGCAATGAAACCAAGAGCTTACGAACTTAATGAATAGACTCCGGCTTTCATTCTTGTCTTTTAGTGGAGCTGGAGCCTGGTATGGAATGGGTACCTTACCTACCCACATGTGTTTTGCTGCAATCTTAATCTGAGGATCTCTGCTATGGGTGGAATGAATGGATTGATCCGTTTTGCATAATGATCGATTCAGGACGGTGTAATTATTACAGTCACTGGGTAGAATCCGGTTAAGGCAATGGCAACGTGAAAACTTCCTTGGTTTGATATGGTTCCATGAGTTCCATGGCACCCAAACATCACCAAGAAAGCACAGAGTAGTGTCATCTCAAGTTGATAGTCCATTTAATACTTAATCATTCGCCATCAGATATACAGAGTGATGATTTGTGTATTACCTACGTAAAGGTGACTTCAACCCGGCAGGATGAGTTTTTTCTTATTCTGGAAAATCTTTGCCGCATAAAAAAATTTACAATTCAGTGCTTCAAGGCTTTAAAGCCCAAGAACCAATTTATTTATTTAAAAAGCTCTTAAAAGCTGCTGAAACTATATTATTATTATAAATTAGGTATACCTACGTTGAAAAATCCGATGCGGATAATTTTGCATCATCATCATCATGGTCAATTAGGCAGATAGGTACCTACCTACGTGTACGCAGTTTATAATTGAATTCAAAATTATATACACATAATAATAAACCATCAAAAGGTAGAAGTCCAGTGCCGATCGATGAACAGCCAATAACAACCCATTTCAGTTTCAGTTATTTTGTTAACATATAACAAAATAGTAGTCGGATAATGAACGATCGATCATAAATAATTAATCGGATCGCATGCATTATTTATTCTGAACTATATGATAAAACAAGACGCTCGTTAACATCATATATTATATTCCCGAGAGCCTTGATGCCGAGACTTGCTCGCAAGTCTGCGACCGAAAATAGTCATTCTTAATTGATGACTTTTTCTGATGCAGAAATCATCGAAAATCTTGTTATGTACAGGCAGGATCTTTTTTGTTCTCTGCTCTAGAATTCTGATTAGGCAATCCAGAACCATATAAGTAATGACGTGATGCGTAATTTGAAATTTGAACACGAGCCATTGCATGTATGAAGAAGTACAAGTAGGTATTGCTATATGGACGGTCGTCTTAAGAGAATCGGTTTCGCTTTTTGCAACGTCTTTTGGTTTTCATAATTTTGGAAGTAGCTAAATATTTCTTTATTTTGGAATGGGAGGATAGGTAAAACACGTGAAATTATACAAGAGGTATTTTTTATGTTCGCGGCATGGACATTTCAGGTGTAGAATAACAAGCTTTTTATTAGTTTTTTAATAATTTTGAATCATTTCTCGCTAGTAAGCTCAAATGTTATCTCAATATCTTCAAGAGTCCTCTGTACGCTCAGAGCGGACTAAAAGGCCTCTAAATCGAAGCCGGTGATTTTCTTTGAACTGGCATTTGGAGATTCCACTTCATATCTTTTATATAAACATATTAACGGAAAAAAATCCGAGAAAAACCGATCACAGTTGAAGATAGTCTAATCTCACGCGCGCCATCCATAGGGCCTTTATTTGACTTGGAACAAAAATCCTTTTTTCAGAGTTGACTCTCAACAGTATTTTGCACGATCGTACTGAGTGGTTTTTCAGAAAAAAATTTTCAGCTGAAGATGTGAAGTTTCAAATTCTTGAGCAATTTTTCAATAATTTTCACAGTCAAATAACTTTGGCTCCAAAAATTTTATTGAAAAATCTCCCGGTACGTTCATGCAAAATACTGTAGAGAGTCCACCCTAGGAAAAGGAATTGTCTTTCAAGTCAAATGAAGGCCCTAGGATGGCGCCCGTAAAATTTGACTATCTTCGGCTGTGATCGGTTTTTCTCGGATTTTTTTCTTTCCACATGTTTATATGGAGATATGAAGTGCAATGACCAAATACCAGTTGAAAGAAAATCACCGCCTTCGATTTAGAGGCCTTTTAGTCGGAGCTGTTCTAACCGTACAGAGGACTCTTAACAGCTATCTAAGTATTGCCTCAGACTTTTTGAAAAATTCCGCGAAACGTCATAAAATAACCATCCATCATACAGCCCTGACCTGACTCCTGGTGACCAATTTCTGTGACTGAACCTAAGAAGACTTTTGTGGAAGACGTCTAGAGAACCAAATGTCCATGCAAGTTGGCATAAACAAGCATTTTGAAGACAAATCCAAAAGATTTTCTTTTAGCGCTAACAAAAATTATAATGGATTTAATAGTCTCCTGTAAGATTACATTTGGAAAGTGAACATTGATTATTGAAACATATGCACCCTCCGATACCCCAACGCACGAATATAAAACCCCCCCTATTCATAAAAGGGCCCATTACAGAACTTCGCCTTGGGCGCCAAAAGCTGTAAGGCCGGCCCTGGCTATTAGGACTACCTTGCATAGCAATATCCTTGAATAAGCCCAAAATTCTGTGTCTGACACGTGACAGTTACCAAGGGACGCACGGCACTGCTGATACATCCGTCAAATTATAATATGGTCGATACTTGGTATTTATTAGTGGTTCCACAATATCAGAGGCAGGTCTTATATCTTCGCCAATTGATCTTTCCAGTTTTAGGAGATAATAAACTGGGCGGTACTTCAAGGTCATTTTTGAGTTTTATGAAGTTCCGTTTTGACAATATGGTGGAATTTTGCCATAGTAGAGCAGCAGCAATTTTAAAAATTCACTCATTCATCATGTGAAATGGGAAATCACTGTAGCCAGTCACCGAAACCATTTCCAACGGGGAAAAAATATTTTGTATGTGGAAGTCCATATGTCAGTATACGTAGACCCATTCACCACTGAGACAGAATGTCATCTGGTTGTCATTGGGAAGATAAAAACACACTTGATCCATCTCTACTTGGTTATCCACCGCATAAAACATAGTTAAATGAAATCAGAAACACCAAGTGGTAGCGTCACTGATGCAGTTCTTCATAACTTCCGTCCGCGAAATTTGAATCGGCTGTCAATATTGCAGTAATTATTTACATGAAATCTCGATTCATGTAATGGTGCTTTAGCAGGTCATAGCGTGTGGTACACTGATCCAGTCGAATGATAACTCGACTGCAGCAACGCTCAGCGTGGCCAAAAGTTGGATGGGAGACCGCCCCGTGCAAGTGGAACGTGATGAACGGAAAGCTGGAATTTCTCGGAAAAACGCCGGGTTGTCAAGCCATAAAATCTGAAAAGTTAGAACAAAAAATAGATGGGAGTTGGGTGCTTGTACTTACCTCAACCACGTGTTTAAAGTGAAAAATCTGCGTGGTCTTCTTGAAACGGTGAGGTTTTTCGTTTGCTTGTCAAATTTTTCGTTTGGAAAATCATTTCCATAACAAACAAACCCCTTTTGTTTTCTAACATGTCTACCTTGATTTTGAAAACTGTTGTTGCACTCGTTCGGAGCTCTAGCCCCACTTGCGACTCCATGATTGTGGCATTTGGACTCCTGTCCCTTTGTATCTTCTTGCGGATTTTGAAACTCTGTGCCCCGTTGTGCTTTTTGCGTCGTTCGAAGCTCTAGTTGGCCCGCTTGTACCTCCATGTTTGTTAAAAGCTTTAGCTCCATTATACCGAGCGTTCATAAATTAAATGGGTCAAGGGTGCCTATGAGTTTGAAAACATCTGTCGGAACTAGCATCGTTCATTTGATGTCTGTAATTTTTTGGTTATCGTAATTTGTCAAACCAGTCACAATTTTCGTTTTCGGAACATTCTAAATGTGGTTTTCACGGCAGGGCACAAAACCTACATGATCTAGGAGTATTTTTGAACTTGAAGTATTCTCATGCACGTATGGCAGATCAGAAATCAATAATATGGGAAGTAACTTGTCAAAGTTTGACAAATTAATTACAAAAAGATTACGCTAGTTTCGACAGACGTTTTTGAATCCACAGGCACCCTTGACCCATTTAATTTATGAACGCTCGGTACTACCCTAATGTGTCGCTTCGAGTTCTGATGAGTGCCCTTAGCTTTCAAAAAGCAAATGAAACGAACTCATATGCAGTTTTTGTACAACAAGCTGTTTTCAGAATTATCGGTGATTTTGCATTGGTACACTCGTGGCATTATACCCAAAAATTTTGGGGAGCCTGATGTATGAGATCATGCTAAATACTTTGAACAATTTCATACAATTTCTCGTACTAAATCGCATGTAATCTTGACCATGTTACACGTTTGACTAGCATAAGTTTATGAGGGCTACTGGAGTTGGCTAAGTGGAATTAAGTAGTGTCACAAAAAGCGAAAGATTCCACAGCGGTGACGTTGAATTTCAGAGGAGAAAAGCATGCAGTGAAAAATGAAATGAGCTTGGCCGGCGGCATTTTTTCTCTGTATATACCAATCTGATTGATCCAAAGCGGAATCCAAGGTATGACTTACGAGTCTTACGACCAATTCCTCCAATTCGTCCAGCCATATGACGGTAACGACCAACATCACAGGCATCGGCAATCAGCGGGCAATAATTAGACGGACGCGGTCGAGGACAATGCCATGGGAACTCTCTTCGATCTGAGATTTTATGCGCAAGATAATAAAATCCCGTACAAAAAAGGACTACACTCGGTTTCTACCGGCGTACGCGGTAACTAACAGATCAACCGATTCAATTTGAGATAATATTTCATGGGCAAACAAGCTCGCAATCAGACAGCTACATTATATTATGTTATTGTAATATTCATCTGCTGATGCTGTTCGAACATTTCCATTTCGTTCCTCCTCAAGAAAGCTCGCCGCGCAGAGAGAGAATCAGTATTCGCGTTCCAGACTGGGGTCCATAATGCCATTTGCTTTATTTTCAGAGTCAGCTTATAATTACAACGTCACCACTTCTGCATTTCACATAATTCACCGGGACAAAAAAAGAGTTCGAAATTAATTTGCACGTCGCGTACTCTGGATGCCATTCGCCATATCCTAAATAGTTCCAGCCGGGCCTGATGGGGAGAAACTTTTAGAAATTGTTGTTGTTTCTCCCGACGAGGACGATGATGATGATGAAGGCAAATAACATCACGGAGCGAAATATGCAACGTTAATTTGTTCAAAACTATGTTACGCACAAAAAGATTATTTAATACCGGGTTGCGAAGAGGAGTGGAAGCAGTTGTCTTTTAAATTTAATTGTCCAAACACAATACATTACATTAACTCACTTTTTGGTTAGGGGTAGGGGAATGTAAACATCGTTCTTCTCTCGATGACGTCGGGAGCTGGGAAAAAAGGTATCTATACTGATAAGAGAGAATAGGTAGCCATTTTTGCAGATCGCATAATTTTGAAAAGTTGGACATTTTACCTCAGTCAATTTCTTCTTGTTGACCATTAAATCTTTGCTGAAGACGGTCTTTGTGGTTGACCAGGTAAATCACCGCTGCGTCCACTCTGGATACTGAGAAAACCCACAACATCCGACGGGTACGTTCTTCACCTTTTCATTGGCTCTTGTACACCCTAGTTACACCCTTCTCTACGAATAAATTCGTTCTTAGGTTTTTGTATGTGGCTGGATAACACCCCCAGCATTTTGAACAACGATCTTACCACGACCAAATTCCACCCCTTTGACGAGCGTATCAGCTACAACTCCGTAGTCCTCATCGTGCAACCCGGACTCTTGAGTGTTGTGGTTTGGCTAGCCGTCCTCTCGGACCACCATACCATCGCCGGGCACAATTACGTCCACCACGAGCAGCCAAATCAACACCAGCACTCCTAACCGCCTGGACCCACGCACCACCCTTAGAGACGGGATCCCAATCCAGTCTCTAGATAATTTCTTCGGCGGCGTAACACCGGCAGGCCAGCGGAGGCACATCACCTCGGGGGCGGCTGTAAGTCTTGTCTCCACTTCTAGCATTGCTGGCGCAGTAGTCGTAGTTTCTATTTCTCGGTATATGTTTCGCGAACCGTGTCGCATCTAAAACACTTGAGCTCAGGTAATTTTAGGCCGTGTGACTCGTCGGTATCACCTACCCGGGGATCGTACCCTAATACGCGAGAAACTATTGTGACAGTTTTCAGGGATTTGGGGCCTGGACCCAGGTCTTGTCTTCGAGGGAGATTTAACCTCAATCTTCAACCTGCAACAGGGAAACGTAGTCAACCACTATTGCGTAAATAATATCTATCGCTCATTTACCACGGTGTACAACAAACGCAAAAATAAAGACTACTTTCCTTCGTCGAAGCCACAAATTATTACTGTTTTTTTTGTTCTCATAGCTCTCCGACCAAGTTTCACTTTGTTGGCAGTGACGTTCTGTCACTTCTCACCCTAGCCTTCATTATTACAAAACACACTAACAACTATATCACTATTACCGGAGATTCCTCTGGGATGCGGGATAAATGAAGATATGGCGATATGGTGTAATTCATCCGAGATGACGCTGAAGAATTTCTTTGTGGCGAACCGCGGTCCAGCCCTTTGGATATCATCACCAAAGAAGGCACATTAACAGAATTTGAAGAAGCAAAAGAATCCTCGACATCGAACCCATATTCACGCAAAGATCAAAAACAAAAACGCAGCTGCGCGGGTCGCTATCATCAGGTTGCAATTGATACAGTTGCTCGTATATCGGTAATTGTATCGGATGTTATTCAAGATTCGGTATTGAATGACAACCACTCATCTCGATACACCTGACCACATTGCAGCGGAGTGAAAAAAAAGTCGTTTACTGAGAGAATATATCGTTGCAAGTTGCTCCGCTACGTTCGTTTGTCTTTAATTTTAACTAGAGTACCTAATGATCTAGAATTGCATTATACCAGGCTCAAAATGGAATACTTATGCAGATTGGCTTTCAATTATCTTTTCTTGCATTAATTAGACGATCTTGAGTAGGCATGTGTGTGTTCAGTAGTAGTTTTGCGCTACGTCTGAAAATCGTAGATGATGTAAATCATCCATCAGAAGCCATAAAAATAAAATATCTCGAGAGCTCGTTAGCACTCATGAGTTACATGCACCTTTTCGAGCCCGTAAACAACTACTTAATTTTGTACAATGACACTATGGCATTGAAACCAGGAGGCGATGAAATTATTATTTTTCTTCTCTTATGTATAATATATTTGAAAAATAAACGCCACCGCCCAGTATGAATGGCGCTTAAGTTGAATACCAAACGAAGGACGACTGAGTTAAGATGAAGTTTGAAAATTTTGTCCACGAGAAGAATTATCTATAGAGGCCCAATGGTGATAGCGACACCGCTTCCAACTTTTCAGTGTCAAAATTCCAATAATAATAATTAGATATAATAATCTCGTTTCTCGTAATTATTCATAATTTATTATAGCTCGTGCGGAGGCTTCTTCTTCTTCTTGCTTCTTACAACTCTTGTTGCGTGGTTACATAGTATTGTTGCAAATCTACGTTGGGTTCGCAATTTTTTTTCAGTCAAAAGTTTTTATTTAGAATATTTAAGAACATTGTAAAAGCTCATAAGTGACATTCGAGTTCTCTACCAGGATACCTGCAGGAAGAATCCCCGTGATCTAGGCTGCCTTTTCCCTTTGTAAAACTGAACTGATAATTTGTATTAAATAATTTGTCGCTCTGAATTTAGACATCAAAGGTACAATTTATTACACCCTATATATTTCCGGAATCGCTTCTTTTATACCAGCAAACGGATTTCAGAACGTTCTCGTAGACTCCTTCCGAAAAGTCTTCGACGGTTCCAGCAACTCGACCACTCTTTTTTCACACGGCTCCTCCGCCAATTGTACATGTTTGCGACTTATCAATGAATCAGAGCAGTCTATACAACTGCAGAAGATATAATATCAACAATTATCAGACAAAACATTTTTCGCCAGTAAAATACTATCTCTTCCACCTGCTTAAACAGAATATTGTTAGATGATACTCCGGTTGCAGTAACTTTTGTCAGGGTCAGAAGGGAGATTCATCCCCCAAACAAAAATTTTACAAAAAAAATGTTTATTTCCTGCATGTCCAATGGAGAAGCATTTTTTACTTTAAAGTGCCTAAGTGATAATAGTATTATATGACAGTGATAATATTATACAGGCTGGCCCAACGAAAACAGAATAGAGGGGTTTTCGGGCATTTCGCCTCATTTTTTTGAAAATATATAGCTCGGACAGGTCGATTTCTATATTGAAGGGGACATCCGAAACATACATTGGCGAATTTCCATCTTCAACCCTCTCACCCCCACCCACCCCAACTTCGAAGTTCCAAATGACACCACCCACCTTGCGATACATCAAATTGAAGAGAATTAAATTCTCTTTCTGGAAGAATATTTCAATAATTTCCAACCCCACCCCCCTTCTTCCTAAAATTGTCTGAGTTTCCAATGTAACCAATGTAATATTTTTGACCTCTTTTCTTGACCTCCTAATTCTCTTCAGTACAGTCAACGTCATCCTGAGCAGCATCGAAGAAGAACATTTTCTGTGTAAAAAGTGCCACCCAAATCCACCCCTTCACCCCCCCACCCCAACTTCAAAATCTAAAATGACACTCCCTACTTTGTGAAACATCAAATTGAAGGGAACTAAATTCTTTTCCTGAATAATAGATATTTATTGTATTAGGAGTATAAGTGACACTTTATGTGACGCAGTATGGACGTTTAAGCGAGGCGAATTAAATCCATACGAGTCACATAAAGCCACTTATACTCCGAATACAATACAATGTTTCATTTTCAAACAATCATTTTGTACACGGAATATTAAAAAAAAAAAAATTGAAAAAAGACCAAGTTGCCTGGCGTCGATCACGATGGTTTCTATAGGCGACAACCATGCTGCAATCAACCCACTTTTACGCCGGCGGAGGTATAAGTACTTTTATGCCGCCGCCAGCGGAGTATAAGTACTTTTACGCCGCTCAATGCCGGTGTCATAGAAATGCCCCTTATGCCTTGTCAACACAGTCACAAAAGTGCCATGTTATAATGACGTTTGAAAATAAAATATATTAAGAATTTTCAAAAAGCCCTAAAATACTCCGAATGTCCAATTTATTAGGGGAGGGGTTGAAAATTTGAAAAAAAATGTTTTCAGAAGGAGAAATCAATTCTTTTTAATTCGATGTATCACAAAGTGGGTGGTGTCTGTTAAATTTTGAAGTTGGGGTGGGGGAGAGGAGAGAGGTAAATTTGGGTAGCACTTTTCTCCATTTAAATTGTTTCCCTTATATTCTATTTAGGATGACGCTGATTAAATTGAAGAGTTGAGGGGGCGAGAATATTAAATGGAACAGTCAAAAAAATTTAGGAAGATGAGGGGTAGGGTTAAAAATTTTGAAAAAAATTTTTTCATAAAAAGAATTTGATTCTCTTTGATTTGAAGTATCGCAAAGTAGATGGTGTCATTTAAAATTCTGAAGTTGAGGTGGGTAGGGGTGATGGGGCTGAAGATAGAAATTTGCCAATGTATGTTTCAGATGTCCCCCTCGATATAAAAATCGACCTGTCTGAGCTTTTTACAAAAAAATGAGGTGAAATGCCCGAAAACCCCTCTGTTCTGTTTTTGTTGGGCCACCCTGTATACGAGTTTCATAAAATATAGTATTGTCACACGACTGTTTTTGGGACATGACGAGCTTCCGAGTGCTCCAAAGGAACGAGTGTGACAATACGTCTTAATTAACGAGTATAATATACTATTCCATCAATACTTTTTCCTATAATAATCACCTATAGAAATTGGAAATTCTGGCTGCTAAAAATAGAAACGTTTGACAGGTGACACTTCAGAACTGACGTTCGCCTACCTTCTAATGGCAATAAATTGTTTCTGTTGGTTGAAAAACAGTTTAATAATATGCTTCATTAGAGCACTGTTTTCGATGTGATAATAATGAATCCATTAGTAACGCAAAGTGGATAAAATAATTTTATATTCCTTATGTAAAGAACGATAATCCATTCGAGTTGAAAAACAACACAATTACATCAAATTATGCAAATTATCGATCATCAATCGTTTATAGTACATCTTTTGATTACATTACAATAAACTAACCAGAGTTCACTCCCTGACGTGCGCTTCGCTTAAAACAAAAACTCTATCCATTAAAGCGATGGCAACTCATAATCATCATGTACTTTCAATAGACAATCGAAATGTATCTATCAATTTTGGAATTTTGACGTTTCTCGAGATCGCCATCTTCATCTTAATCATTTTTCGGCAGATCCACTTGGGATTTAGGGCCCATAGTCACTTTTGATGGACAATCGGAATGCACCTGTCGCATTTAAATTTTGATATTCCCCGAGGCCATCATTTTGAACAGTTACATTTTTCAACCGATCCATTGAAATTTTGAATCAACATGCCTATACTTTTATTCGACAATCGAAATGCATCTGTCAAATTTTGAATTTTGCTGTTTCCGAAGGCCACCATCTTGAACATTTACATTTTGATACCGAAATAACCCCCATGATCAAAACAGATACACCATCAATCGCTTACGCCTTTGTTCAACTGACCAGACAATACCCATCTACACGCGTCTTGTTTTAAAACATATAACCGCCACAGTTGAGGCAGAAAATCCAAAACACCATAATTTGGACAAAATGATGACAATTATTATAAGGACAAAGTAGTACAAGGTGTTCTTTTGATAATGCTATAGCAATGTGTAATTCAATTTCAATGGCTTCTGTCAATCAAAGTAAGCAGCTGATAGCATGACGGCATTCCGTAGCACAACTTCAAGTTTTGTTTGACACTACAATTGTATAGTTGTCAGGCGTCAATATTGCGAACTCGGGATATGGGACAGAATGAAAAACTGCAAGTTGCAACTTGAAATTTTTATTTCAAAATTAAAAGTTTGCATCCATTTCTAAACCAATTGCTTCTGTCTAAGTCCAACTCCATATTATGATGAATGAATGGTTACCATATTTCCTAGAAGAGCCTCAATTTGAAATGAAGCTTTTGCCAGATGTTACAGCGGGTCGAGATGCAACTCAAGTGTAGACATTTCTTATCCTCTTCTTAAGGATCCTGCCTGTGAATATCCGGTCATTGACAAAGCGCCCAAAGAAAACCCGCAGCGACTTTTCAGTACTGCGCTTCCTGCTAAGACTATAAAATGTGAGATCAAACAAAAATATGAAACTTCAAGTTAACAGGATTTCACCATGTCTTAATACGATGGGCAAGATGGCGGCGAAACCATAAAATTCAGCTTAAAACCAATAAAGTCTATGAGAGATGAGATCAGATTCTCAGTTTCATGAAAATCGGTTGAGTAATACAAATAAAAGATTTCAAGTGACAGCCAAGATGGCGGAGAAGTTAATGGCTAGATACATAAGATCGGCTCATATAACCTCTAATGCGGTGATTTTTCCCAAAGTACTATTTGCAATATTGTTACGATGCTCGCTGGGAGACTTCGATTCGAGAATAAGCCATGAACCCGCGTAGACTCCGACTTGGGAGTGAGCGAGCATACAAACAAACCCGTAAAATAGGCGGAGGAGCTATTTGACAGCTTGCCGTGGATTCATTGTGAAGCTGCTGAACAAAAAAATCCATCATTGTACACCATTGTACTTCTTTTCAACTTTTCATTCAGTTTTTGAAGTCTCAAAAATTGCGTTTAAAAGTTTAATGGTGGGTATAGTGTTTTACGCAGTTATGCTTCCACCTAGAAAAAGGCAACTTCTATATGTAATAATTGCCGGATATTTTCCGCTATCATCAGTCGATACCTGCCAGAAGTACATCGATAAAACACGGATTTGGTCAAAACAACTTTGCCACTGAAATAACTCGGGAATATCACCGGCCGATGATGATGTTTATGGCAGGAATTTATCGAATCGCCGGTGCTTACTGATAATTCCACAGCTCCTTAAGTACGATATAGCTACCAATACGCAAATGAACTAATAAAATACGTGCAAGTGTCCCGGCATGGTCAAGCAAGCCAGAGCCAGGGAACCAGCGCGTCTCGAAAGCGAAATAAATGGTAGGCCGTAAACGTCGGTGATTTAATTGTAAATGAAATAAAGAAAGGGGTCCGTCCGTCGTCGTTCGGTCCATTCGTCCAGCGCACCACTACTCTCCGATGCCCGGTGGAGTTTGGACTGGTTTATTTTTTTAATTTGTCGATCGTCTCATTAAGCGTCCGGTAGCTTCATTTCTTAATTAACATCTCTAGCGTGTTATCGCAAAGAGTGATGTCGGGTCGGCTGTCTTTATGTACCACTCCAGATAGTCTCCTTTAGTGGATTTTGTGTAGGTCTACCTGTTTTATATCTCTGCATAGACACGCACACCTCTTATATCTTCGCTCCGACGCCCGAACGGTCTGGCACTTTATCACCCGGCCAGGCCGAACCTTAAATTTGTCCGAGATAATAATTATTATTCGATGCGGTGTCCGATGGGGACGCTCTGCGTAACTTTATTATTGGCGTGAGAGCCGCAGATATGACCAAGCTGGCTCCTTTGGCTCCTTCCAGCAGGGTATAGCTTTGAAGAGTTTGAATATTTCACATATTCAACTCTACTAACGCCTCGAGTGCTGAACTGCTTACGATGCCGCATAAAAAAAGTTTAGTCTCAGATTTACGTTACACATATAAAAGCAATGTGTAGCCTAAAGATGAAATGACAAGTTTATAACGTGGAGTTGGCAACGGCGCCAGAAGCTGTGATAAAACAGATGATAGTCTGGAAACTGGACGTAGAAAGCAACGAAGAAGAGACCGCGAGGGAAACCCCCAGGACACGACTGATTGCATGATGCATACATCCAGCAAATGAAACGTGCGAGAAGAAATGCGGAAATTCTTGTGAATGAATTATTCGATTGATTTGTTATCAGTAGTTCTTGGAAAGGTAACATTTGGTTCAGCATTACCGCCCACTTACGGACATTCGCGATCGCGGTATATTTCTCAAGTAGTATTCGTGGGCAATTCACGGTTGATGATAGGTTCAGACCTCAAGAAAGCCTTATTTTATCACACTTGAAATGAGCAAAGCACAGCTATGGCTCAAAAAGAGCACTATAGTCTTTGAGAAGAAACCCACATTAAAGAAAGATCTGAGTTTGAAACTCCGAAAAACTCTCGAAAACCGTTTATACCTGCAAGGGTCTACAAAACAAAATCCAAGAAAACCCGCATGATTCCTCAACTTCGATTGTTTCTCTACGTATTTCAAGTGGATGAACCACCATTTTTGCTCAGAATCAAGAAGTTTTTAAGAAACAACATTTCCTACGAGAAACTTTTCAAAAAATGTAACGGACTCACCGAGCCGCAAAGTGGGGCTTGGATGTTTGATGGTCGGTCCATCTAAGCACTGCCACTGGGACCGACAAGCGCACGGTTTGACTTGGATTTCGTGTTTGACCCTATGAAAGCAGGTGTGGATGTCCGACACATTCACGCCCTGCGCCGGTGCGTTACTGGCTTCGTCAGCCTCCCCAACTGCGCTGTCAATTTTTCTCTTGACATTGCCATATTGCCGGTTTCAGGCATATTGAGCTCGGAGTTTCAGCCGGCTTAGAATCAGAGGAGCCCCGCCAGTGGTTATACTTCTGGATCAAGGGACTTCAACATTTCGATCTTTAACTCGGCAGTATGAAGAGAAGATACAACAAAATAGAGTCATCATGACATCAAATTATCACCAGCCAAGTGACTCCAGAAGTAGGAAAACTGTTTCAATGTAAATGAATTTGAATAAGTGTGAGTATTATGGATCGACTACCCATACCTACAGGAGTTTCAAAAGAATCGCTAGCTGGGTTCTTCTCGAACTATGGTAGTTGCTTTCTTTCAGTCAGGATCACGGATCATGATCGGAAAATTTGCTCACTAGATTCGTTAGATCGGTTACACGTGACACACCCAACCAATTCAGTCAGCGAATTTCCGAATCATGATCTGTGATACTGGCCGAAAGAATACGGCTCTGATCTGAAGTTTTTCTTTGGCGAAATGCCCCTCAATCACCCTGTATTATTAAACTTGCTTCTTCCACCATACGAAAAACTTGAATATTTTATGCAACATTACGCCTCGAGTGTTCATTACCGGTATTAAAATCAATCGATACATTATACTTTAGTACTTTACCCGGTAGATAAACCATGCGATAGATAATTTCATAACCGCTCGATTATCTGCAGGTATGGAGCAGAGCGGCGACTCGATGCATATCTCAGGGTTACTCAGTTTTTGTCGAGAATGAATATTAAAACTTTAATCACTGGTAGCGCAAGGTGCACTATATGAATGAGTAATGGGCTTGAGCCCGCAATCTTATACAAGTTGTTTATATTTTATAAAATTTCCAATATATGAAAAACTCCTCAATGTCGCATAAATAATAAATAATAATTGTATTCAGTGTCTAATTGCTTCTTTTACTTGCTAGACTTTTAATTGGAGCTTATGCTGGTGCACAGAATGGTATAGGCCGACTATGAGATATGCAGGCATGATTTATGAAGAACGAAAAAACTATACGACGGCTTCTTCAGTCTCAGCTTCATTAATGAAATTTCGGTAGTATATCCCGACGTAATAAGGCGAATTCAAGCACCGTCATGGCTAATCATCGACGCGGCCCTTTTACCATAAGACCTGTGTCATGTTCCGTACTCTTTCCTAGCCCATCCCACTTTGCCGGCCGTTTAATTAAAAAGTAAACCAAATTGTTATTCTTCGTAGTTTTAGTATCAACGAAAACTTGATTACAAAAAAAAATGAAAGTGAACATAACAACATCTTGAACAAAAATACCAACTTTAAGCTTGTACCTGAACTGATCGCAAGGGCTTAGCCTTTATATTATGGTTGTACCCCAGTTGAGATACAGGTCTATGAAAGCAACCTTCATAAGCCCAGTCATGATAGGCCGCAGAAATGAATCAAACCCTGTGAAATGATTTGTTACATGCTGAATTTTTGGTGATACATTCTATAGGGGACATTATTCGACCCCATATGTTTATTGGAACTTTTCTTCCTATTTTTTGACGAAGATTGAGCTGGTCAATATTGCGGTCTAATTTCGGGACACCTGTAGAACGAGAGAGCGACACAGCAAGGCAGAAGGAAGAAAGGTACCTACTACTTAGAATGTGTGGTTTTTGAAGAGTGAAGCACTCAATCTGATGGTCAAACGTCGGACTCCGCACCACCGAGTCTCAAAATCAAACCTCCAATGGCACACCACCAAATCGAAAAAATCCATCTCATCACCCACTGATCCATAAAGAAACGATCTCATGAAATACGCATAGAATTTTAAGCGAAACGGCGTCTCGTCGGTTTTTGCATCGCGCGCGGACTAGATAAGATTCGAACACATAACATAAATATTTCATGGTGTCGAATGTCGGAGACGTAGCATACGGTTTATAAAACGCATGGCACACTCGTACCACGAAGATGACGATCGAGAGAAAAGAAAATTCGATCACTTTTTCGGCCCTATCATCACCGAGCAAAGATTCACCCAAAAACCGGCCGGCCGCGCGGACGCGACGTCTGGCCCAGCAGCAGCAGCGTCATCAGACGAAACAAATAAATACATCGCATCTTTATGGATTTGTCGCAAAATTCTTTCTGATTCTCAAGGTCAATGCTACTTCTCAAGCGATCCAGATACCCGAAGAAGAAGAAGAAGAGTGAAGAACTCGATTACCGATGCCATTGTTTCGGAGAAGATGCTACCGTGCTGCGCGTCACCCAAGACGTGATGTATGCTGCATTTCACTTTCGGCAGCTTTTTGTTCCAGCGATGCACCAGCAGTCCGCTCTTTGGTCTTCGTCCTCCTCAGCTGGAGGTTGTTGTGTTATGTTGATGACAAAAAAAGTCTCGCGTCCATCCGCTATTATAAGAGCACGGGACCTACTTATAAATATATCTACACATAACGTCCAGTTTTGAAACGATTTATATTTTGTTTCAGGTGATAAACCACATGCGTGCGATCTTTGCAATAAGAAGTTTGCGTTGGCTTGCAACTTGAGGGCGCACATGAAGACACATGAAGGTAATTTTCTTTTTAGTACCCATATATTTAGATGATGTTTCGAAACTAAAGGGAAAATTTTTTTGTCGTGCGTCAAGTGACTTGTGATTTCCTGAAAATCTCTTTTCAGACTCGCTGTCATCTTGACCCACTACAAAAATAACGTCAAATGACTTCCCTCTTTATTATTTGAACTAACAGGGTAAACAATCTCTTCCGGTTCTAATGACTTAAACCCTACCCCAGCCCCCCTCATGTGAAAATGGCATAATTAACAAATGCCCAAATACGACATTGACTGTCAGCTAGGAGCTAAAACTACACGCCTCGTCGTTTTCGCTGATCAGAACTAATGACATTATGAAAGTTTAATAGTGTATGAAATTATCATCATAGACAAAACTTGAAACAATTCAAATTGCCCGCCAACATTGCACATTTTATAGATTTGACTGATTGTACAGGATGTTCACGTTGAGATTGCGCTGGGTGCTTTCCACCTAGACGGTACAAATACCACCAGACGGCACATGTTCCATGGTGTGGCACAAAATTTTAGGTGATCCAATGAACGGCGCAGAACCGAGTAGGAACACGTAGATGGAAAGCACCGTTTGGAACCCGCACATGCGTAAATGGCAGGTGTACCGAACTTGGGGCTAGGTGGAAAGCACGCGCTGTATACTATAACCCGTAAGTGTTATAGTATAACCCGTAAGTGTTATAGTATACAGGTGTCCCGAAAATACACCGACAACATTCTAGGGTAGCTTCCTCTCATCAAAACAAGAAAAAAAGTTCCAATGAACATGGGCACGAAAACGCTTCCTAAGGGAGCTACAGGCCCCTAAAGGTGGGACCCTGAAGATGGTGTTTATTTAATATTTCCGAAACCGTTCAAGGGAAATCAATCAAACTTGACACATTGATTAACTTTTATATGCCCAACAAAATTTGAATGCCTAGCAAAAATGAAGTTGCTTTGAAATGGTTTTTCTTTCACCTTGAATATCGTATTTAAAAAATCAGCATTACTGACCACGTTTTCATACATTCAAACTCAAATATCTCGCAAACGATGCGTCTATCGAGGTTGAACAGAGGAACTTTTTTATTTTGGTAGAAAACTCCAATATTTCATAATTTCTTGTTAAATTTAAAAACGATTCACATTCAAAATGTTAGGGTAATTTTTGTGCGTTTCGCTTGAAACAAAGACTCTATTCATTAAAGCGATGGCAACTCATAATCACAATGTACCTTCAATAGACAATCGAAATGTATCTGTCAAATTCTAAATTTTGACGTTTCTCGAGATCGCCATCTTCATCTCAATCATTTTCCGGCAGATCCACTTGGGATTTGGGGCCCATTGTCACTTTTGATGGACAATCGGAATGCACCTGTCGCATTTAAATTTTGATATTCCCCGAGGCCATCATTTTGAACAGTTACATTTTTCAACCGATCCATTGAGATTTTGAATCAACATGCCTATACTTTTATTCGACAATCGAAATGCATCTGTCAAATTTTGAATTTTGCTGTTTCCAAAGGCCACCATCTTTACATTTACCACATTACCACATTTACCACATTTACATTTTAATACCGAAATAACCCCCATGATCAAAACAGATACACCATTAATCGCTTACGCTTTTGTTCAACTGACCAGACAATACCCATTTACACGCGTCTTGTTTTATAACATATAACCGCCACAGTTGAGGCAGAAAATCCAAAACACCATAATTTGGACAAAATGATGACAATTATTATAAGGACAAAGTAGTACAAGGTGTTCTTTTGATAATGTTATAGCAATGTGTAATTCAATTTCAATGGCTTCTGTCAATCAAAGTAAGCAGCTGATAGCATGACGGCATTCCGTAGCACAACTTCAAGTTTTGTTTGACACTACAATTGTATAGTTGTCAGGCGTCAATACTGCAAACTTGGGATATGGAACAGAATAAAAAAAATGCAAGTTGCAAAACTTGAAATTTTTATTTCAAAATTAAAAGTTTGCATCCATTTCTAAACCAATTATTTCTGTTTAAGTCCAACTCTATATTATGATGAATGGATGGTTACCATATTTTCTAGAAGAGTCTCGAATTTGAAATGAAGTTGTTGCCAGATGTTACAGCGATGTCGAGATGTAACTCCAGTGTAGACATTTCTTATCCTCCTAGCATGTCTAGCATGCCTAGCAAAAATGAAGTTGCTTTGAAATGGTTTTTCTTTCACCTTAAATATCGTATTTAAAAAATCAGCATTACTGACTACGTTTTCATACATTTAAACTCAAATATCTCGTAAACGATGCGTCTATCGAGGTTAAACAAAGGGACCTTTTTTTTTGGTAGAAAACTCCAATATTTCATAATTTCTTGTTAAATTTGAAAACGATTTACATTCGAAATGTTAAGGTAATTTTTACCCCCACACCTCAGCCAGACTTACCCCTGGTGAATTATTTTGGAAATAATCTTGCCTAACTTTGTTGGGCACAAGAAGGTTAGTGGATTTGTCAAGTTTGATTGATTTCTTTTGAACGATTTCAGAGATATTGAATAGAAACCATCTTCAGGATCCCACCTTTAGGGGCCTGTAGCTCCCTTAGGAAGCGTTTTCTGACCCATGTTCATGGGAACTTTTTTCTTGTTTCGATGAGAGAAAGCTGCCCTAGAACGTTGTCGGTGTATTTTCGAGACACCCTGTATATTTGTATTGAAGACAAAAGTCTGCACCCATTGCATTATTTTATTAAATGTGAATGTAATAAAACCAGGTAATTTTTTGCGACACCCTGTGTATCATGGACCTAGAAAAATTTTCATGGATAAATTTGAAAAATTCAGCAAAAATTCTTCAAAAATCGGTTGTTTTTTTTTTAAATTGGTTCAGGGATAAGCCGGCTAGTGGGGGGGTCAATCTTAACGTGAACACCCTGTACGTCCGTCGTCCACTATAGGCGATTTACATTTCAAACCGCCACCTGCAGTAGAGGTCGAGGAATTTTTTGAGAAGGATTCAAACCGGAACGTCTAGCAGCCTGGTAGGTACTAGTAGATGCCTGCAATACCTACATCACTGACATGAAATTTGACAAGTGAAAATAACGTGAAAGGCGATTTGGCTACCTATTTGATGTTGTGCTTAGCGTATTCAGCACTTCAGCAGGCCACTAGCAGATCTATTCTATCTATCTACACTAGTTGTAAATTAATAAGGATGGGTGGTAAATAGACATTGAGTATAGAAGGAAAAATAGGTGGTATTGGGATGTGTGTAGGAATGGAATAGATTATATGAGATGGATGAGTATGGGAGAAAAATGGGTGATATGGGAATGGGTAGTATGCATGGGAATGAATGACACGGGTATGGGAGACATGGGCAATTGGGTATAATTTGGGAGGTATGGGCATAGTAATAATATTATTAGTACTATTGTGTATCTAATATTATATATTCGACAACTGTGAAGGTCATGAATAAACATTATCATTATCATTATTATCTGAATAGTTTCGGAGGTAAGGGACTGAAAGACAACGCTGTCGCTATCGGCAGTGCAAGACATTGCGGGTGCGGTGGAAAAACTGCACTGGGGACTGTTACGTTATAACACAAAGGTGGCTATAAGGCGAACTGTAGAATGTAGAATGCGGATCTCCAGGTGAAGTACAAGCAGAAAATCTGTAGAAAAAGATGATGTTTGAGGCGCGGCCAGCCCAAAATGGCCTTTTTTTTTGGCTGGATTCAGCAGATACAGTCATGGCGTCACATACCAACAGTTGATATGTGACGACTCGCAAAGTGACAGTTTTGACGTGACTTTAACTGATGTGACAGCCGACGTTGCCTGGCGACAACTTAAACCTTGTAAAATATTCAATTCCCTAATGGTGGCCTTACATTGAGCATCAAATGCTGCAGCATTTTTAGCTACCGAGCTCTCATATTGGTCACATGTTGGTCATTGACAGCAATGACATGCGTCAGTTCCAATCAGAACTCTGCAGCTAAAAAAGCTGCAGCATTTGATGCTCAATGATGTAAGGCCACCATAAGGTTTTTTACACGAATGGGTAATTTCCCTCAGTAGGGTAACTCGCCTATAATAGATCTAATGACTCATGCCTGATGCGAATACACACGAATGGGACATGAGCCCGACCCGACCCTTGCCCGAACTGCTATCTGCTGGCCGGTAATGTTTCTTGCAGACTTCTCTGGTGGCGATGCGCAGGAACAGGGAACTCGGAAAAAAACACGAGTTTTTGCATTTATTTGATACCTCATGGTCATCTTGAAGTTGCAAAATGAAGAATAGAATCCTGTGCGGCCACACAACCACCTGTGGGCTTCTTGGCAAGTTTCCCTGGCGACGATAGCAAAGAATGCGCACTTTTGTGTTCAGTGGACAAAACTTCAGACGTCTTCAATAAATGCGCGGTTATAAGGATGTTCTCTAAGAAAGGCGCCTGCTTGAAAAAAAATTCTCCAATAAAGTGAGATAGAATTAATAGTTGCGCGGTCATCATAAACAGAGACGACTGCTTAATTTAAAACGTCTATCAGACCTAAATATTTCAACTAACCAGATCTCACTCACTGAAGTTTTATTTACATAGACTTCAACCCTAACGGTAACAACAACCAACGCCTTAAGTGTAAAAATTTGGCCCTGTACGTTTGATGTGTGAGGCCGATAACACAACAAAGGCAAATTACCGGCGCCAAAACCGAAAACCAGCAACTTGATTTCATTGTGTTCTAGGCCTGACACATGAAACGTACAGTTCCAAACTTTTACACTAGCGTCAGTGTTGCTGTTACGTTCACGATCAAGGTCATGTAATTTCACTTTTCTGGCCCCCCACTAATGAAAGGAAAAGGATTGTAATTGTGCAGAATTTTGTCTTGGATTTCGACAGATATCTATTTTGAGGTCTCCCAAGAGGATTAGGACCTTTTCCAGAATGACGTCTGTCTGTCTATCTGTCATCTTCTACGGTAACTACCAAGCCTTAATTTCGATCAACTTGAAATCTGGTCCTATACAGATATGGTTTTCTGGCACATACAATGAGTCCATTTGTTTGGGGCTGTCATCTGTCAAAAAGAAGTGTCACTATCAAAGAATAACAGAAGCTCTATCTCACGAAACTAGACTTGCAATATGTCGTTTGAAAGCACTTGAGAAACTGTATTCAGAAGAGTTTAAAGTATTTCCCTCTCTGACATCTGTCAAATGTTGAGTTCAAAACTTTGAAGTTCAATCATTCAGAACCTATCCGATTGATTGGAACCAGATTCGGCAGAAAGCAACACAACAAAATTATCAAATTAAGTCTGCAGTTGAAGTTTTCCACCTTTCTCAGTCGGGCGTAACAAAATTTTTGATGAGTTATTGGATTTCCCCTTCCCCCATGCACAATAATTAATTGGTGTCACCGTCAACGTCAACTGTTGTAAGTATACAGTGTTCACATTTTATTTATTACTGAACTGAACGCCTGCCTAGGCCTTAGTCGTTTCTTCTATAACTGCAATGGATTCAAGGAAATTCTCGCACATCCTTCGGGAAAGTCTTCGAACTTTCTCGTCGCGACCACTCTATTCCGGCATAAGTATTCTATAATATCTATTTCTAGTCTAACCGTGACAGCTTTGGAGGATACCAAGAGCTTCGCGAGTTGCGACGAATCCGAGTAATTCGACACGCTATTGACACATGGCCCCTCCGCCATTTGTACAGGTTTGTGTCTTAGCCCCTAGTTGAAGTCTATCAAAATATGGGAACAGAATTGTGGTCGAAATTATGATTTTTTCCCAAGAACTTAAATGTATACCTATTCACTCTAGTACTCGTATCTCCCCCGCTTCTTATATCTTTTCCGCCATCTTAGTCCCCAGTCCTAATCTGCCATATTACGGCCAGGGCCGGGCCTGGCCCATTTGCCGCCTGCGTGCCAGCGAAAAATTGCCGCCCCCCCTCACCGGCAGTGGAGACCCCCCCCCCAATACGGGAATGAAAATAATCCTTTTCAATTTAGAATTCAACTTTATCTTATACAGGGTGTTTCAGCGATGATAGCAAAAAAATTGACTGTTGGTAGATCTCGTCAAAATATGACGTTTTGCAAAGTTTAGCCTATAATAACGAAGATACGAAGATAAGTCCTTCAAAGTTGGCTTTTTAAAGATTTTAAAAAATTGTAGTTCAGTGACGTTCTGACGAAAATAACGCAAATTCAGCATACACTGATTTGTCGAAACTATCTACCGACCTGCCAAATTTTGGAAGAATTCAACCAGTGGTGTGTGGAAGAAGCATCCGAGAAAAGTTGACTTAAGGTGACCTCTCGGAACTTCTACGCCACTGATTGGATTCTATCAAAATGTGGCAGGTTAATAAAAAGATAACTATGACAACAAACCAGCTCATGCTGAATTAAAGCTGAATTGGTATTGGACCTTCCTGAGTTACAAATTTTTGAAATCCGAAAAAAGTTGACTTTCAAGAGCTGTATATCTTCGTCATTAGACGGAACTTTGCAAAATGATAAATAGGTTTTTGTCATATTTTGAAGAGATTAAGGAAGAGATCTACCCACAGTTGAATTTTTTGCTATCATTGCTGGAACACTCTGTATATTGCCGCCCCTATGACTTGCCGCCTGCGTGCAGGCACGCACTGCACGCCTGCTAGGCCCGGCCCTGATTACGGCCATACAGATGTCCCGGAATTGATGACGGAAAATAAATTGAACTAATTTGATGTGAAGACCTGTGCAATTATTTGTTTTCCGAAGTTCAGCTCCATGGCGGAGATATGACACCTCAAAGTTTAACTTTCTGTCATCATGTTTTTACGAGTATATTCAATATATGCAAAACTTAACGGCTTGACACACGAAGTTGTAATTTGACAGAGTGATGCTTTGACTCACTGTCCTTTTTGCCTCTTTCAAGTCAAATTTCAGGAAAATCCCACCAGCACCAAGCGATTCAATGACAAAAAACAAAAGTCGGATTTCAAACAAAACTTCACAGCCAATCCAAACATCATCTAAGAACTCTATGGTTACTTTTTTCGTAATCAGTTCTGGGACACCTGTATATACTGGGAGCTTCTTCATGTGGGAAATTGATAGGCACTAAACCAGTTCGTATACCAACAGAACTTAAAATGGTGATTTCGTTACTCAGGCGCTCGCCCATTCAATTTTCTTCGAAATAAAATTACACCAAACCCCACTGTCGCCTTCATGGCCCGGTCCCGACATATCAGACCGATTTCTACGCATTATATTTACTTAAACTGTATGATTTGGACGTTGTTATGTTATACCCGTGCGTTCTCCATAAAAAACCCAAAGGATAATATAAGACACAAAGGACATTAAAGTTTTGTTCCCACGCCCCTAAGATCCGACGCACGTTATCCCTATAAGCTTAAAAATTCTCGTGATGGCGGTGCGGTGGTGCCATCATAGCACCATCCCGAGGAAACCACTTTTGGTCACACAGGCATAACCACAGGCGATATGGTTCTAATAATTATGGCCGGGTCAATTTTGCTTTATTATAATTTCAAATGTTCTGCGTTAATGCATTATAAATTGATGATATGGAATCCAAAGCGAAATCCCGTGGGCTAGAATTATAGACTAGGTTAATGTGAACGGTGATGCAGACTGGCGGACCTACCGAAAATTGATCCCTGGCTCCTATGCGTATAGACGCGCGTAATTGAAGGGACATGCGGATGATTATAGTCTTTTCGGTGTCATTTAATTTCGAAGTACGACACGACAAGAGATGCAGTACCCTCGCTTGTGTGCCTTTGTGGTTTGGACAAAAATGAAATTTAGAAAACAGTAATTTGGTAGTTTAAAACGTTAAAATTCAGTCCGAAAATTGTTGTGTTCCATACAATCGGTCGATAATCGCAACATGAGCCAATTTTGACACTCTCAAGCAATAATTACCTACTTTGGATTGTTGCATTGGTCTTTGCATGGCTCGCTGCCGACTCTAGCTAAGTCTAGCTATATTGTATTGTACCTGCTGACTATTTTTTGAGTGAAGAATTATTTTAACGAATAGATAATAATTTACTTGTCGAAGTTTACCTCTTCCACTAATTCCATTGTGTGGTCTAAAGATATTTCTTGATTAACAATAAATTGTTGTTAGCACTCCCTTACATTGAAATAATTCAAATAGTTGTATAATATTTGAATAAGAGGATTGGTAAATAAGGATAATTAATTTGTATATTACGTATTTGCTCATTAATTTCTGAAAAGCAATGTAAATCGAGTGATTAGCAAGTACTCCGCCAAGAGATTGGTATTTACTGTTTTTTGTTTTCGCACCATTTTGCTATCTAAAGACATGAACAATAACAATTCTACACCAAGCAAAACATGTAGGCATACTGAAACAAACAAAAAATCCAGAGTAACAGGTGTTTTTTAAAATTCCACCTACGCTACTTATGTGCGGTAACTTGAACAACAGCAGTGACACTATTGGCGTTTGTGTTTCTACTATATCACATATCTGAATTCAGATTTTGTTTATGAGTAGTCATTAGTGATAAGTACGTGGTCATTTATATTCCAAATGATCTCATTTCACTTTTCTTTTTCAGGTGATCCTCAAGAGGAGTGCACGCGGTGCGGCAAGATGTTCATTTGCAACGGATCCCCAAGCATGTGCAACTCTTGCACAGGATCTGGCAAGACCCGGCATGGCGATTCGGCCGAAGATTCCAGTGGGAACCACACAGAAGACAGCAACAGTAACACGCCTGAATAAAAAGCCCTCAAAAACGTGATTATTAGTGATAGTAACGATTTTCAGTCAACTTGAAGCTCAAGAACAAACGAGAACTTTATCGTCATATAAACATAATATCTCTCTTACGTATCTCACACAGTTTTATAAAAAATGTTATGTATGTACATATATTTACAACTTTGATTGTCTATGATTTCAGACTGAAACACAAAAAATTGATATTAATTGTACTTATTTTGTAAATAATTTCATTTATTATTCTTGTATTCGTGCTAATCATATTTATGTTGTATTTATTTACTTATTTAGGCTTAAAAATAAGTGTACAAGTCAAGTTATTACTATTTTTATTATTATACTCATGAGAAAGGCTACCAATAAAGCTTACGATGATTCTGAAAGTTTGTTTTTAGGTTTGCGCGTTTCGAAAAGCACGGTGATTGCCCATTAAAGAGGCGTACAGCTTACAGATTTTGATGCGGAGTCTAGGTACTGACTTTTGGAATTTTTGTCTTGGTTAGGCGGTTAACATTATCAAAGACAGGATATATCGATTCCAGAATTAGGATACAGGGGCAGACATTAATATGATGCCTAGATTTGTGGACAATAGAGCAGTATTAGCAAGCTGAAAGAAAGAACTAGAAATAGCTTTGAACGAAATGAAAGAGGTTTTGACAGAGGGTTACGGCATGAAAATCAACAAAAATAATGCTAAAATTTTGATATGCAAGAGACGAAAAATAGGGCTAATACGAGAATACAGATTGGGAAACAGAGATGTAGAAGAAGTCGCAGATTCCTGCTATACAGTCAAATCACTCGGGATTGTAACATTATAGAAGGCTTCTTTGCTTATTATTATTAAGCAAAGAACAGCACAAGGCCGCAATGCTTGGTCCAGAAAAGTTTTCTTCCGCCAACTGGGATCGAACCTCGGTCTGAGAGAGGACGCGTTGAAATATGGGCTGCGTTGCGAGCACGTTGGTTAAGCCACCCAGCCTCAGAGGAGGATAAAATTTTTTGAAAGTATTCGAAATGTGGCGTTACAGGCACATGATGAAAATACCATGGATAGATAATGTCAGCAATAAGGAAGTACTAGAAAGAGTAGAGGAAGAAAGGTATATAAGGAAAACAGTAAAGAAAAGGAGGGAATGGGATGGTAGGACACTTGCTAAGACACGAAGAACTATTTAGTTACATATACAGGGCTGGTCCGACTTTTATGTCATTAAATTTAAGGATCAATAGAGAATGAAAAATGAAGGGGACTTTCTCCAGAAAACATATTTGAGAAATGCCTAATAACAGAGATACAGCCCTTCAAAGTTGGAAATAAATAATCCATAATCCAATAATCCATGTTTTTTTGCATAACTTTTGAACCGTTCAACCGATTTAATTATAAATAGAACCAAAGGTTCACTGAAATTATCCCCTGTCGAACAATCATAACATGTTCCATAAAAAAGTTTCAGGGGCTTTGACATTAGGGGGTGACCCTACTTTCCCCCCTTATTTTCCACCCCCTAGTTATTTTTGAAAACTGTTCATAATTTTGAATTCTACATTTAATTTTGAAGAAAAAATCACGGTTGCCAAATTTTGATTAGAGGCTTCGTTTAGGAGATATTTGGGTTTGAAACTTTGGGAAACATCCCGAAATCGCCACTTTCAAAGGTCTAAAAATTAAAATCCAAAGAAACTCATGATTTCTCAGCTGAAATAGGTTTTCTAGAATTTCTAAGTTTAGTCCAGTCAAAATAGGTTTTAACCGGAAATAAATTCAGAAGTTGACAAAATTTGGTGGATCGATGCGGAATTTAACGTGGAATAACATACTGAAATTCCCGAAAATTCCAAGGCTTGGCTTTTTTTCTAGGGCCAATAAAAGAGCGCCATCCTTGGAAATTTTCGGTTTTTTCTGAATAAGTTGTAAACTTTCACTTTCAGAACACAAAGACCAGCGAAGCAAATGTAGCCCGTTAAATTCTCAAGAGATCAGTACTAAATTTATTACTCTATGGTCAATAGCCTCTGAGATACAGCGTCTGCTAAGACGCAGTGAAAATTACTCAAAATTTATTTCCGGATTTTACGTGACAATTTGCATAATGTCAGTTGAGGGGCTGTAACGTGGACAGCAGATGTGCGAATTTTATTGTGTTTTACATTCTTGAAAAGCCAATTCAACCTTTGGTATCACACTTTTGTCTAGAAGTCGCCAACTCCAAAATGGTACTTTTCCTCGACCTCTGAAATTGATACTTGATCACCCGAAGAATCCCCAAAAATCGATTTTTTCATAGCATGCCATTTGCCCAATTTTTCAAGTAGAGCAAAACCATCCAGGGAATATATAAAGAATTGAATACCAAAAAAACCACATGTTCCGGAATCTTTTTCCCAGTGATGGTTCCAGAGTTTTATGAGTTGAAAGACTAAAACGCCCTATTTGGACAAAAAACTGGGTGGTCCGACACTAACTGCTGAATACTGTACGGACCTTGCATTTGAGGTGTAAGATGTCACTTGACAGACGTGGAAAGTACATAAGTATATTCAATACGTCTGCTAAGTGGCATTTTGCATCATCAAATGCAAGGTCCGTACAGTATTTAGCAGTTAGTGTCCAAACTACCTATCTTTCTTCCAAATAGATCGTTGTAGTCTTTCAATCCATATAACTCAGGAACCATCACTGTGAAAAAGATCCCGTTACATGTTATTTTTTTGGTATTCAATTCTTCATATATTCCCTGGATGGTTTTGCCCTACTTAGAAAATTAGGCAAATGGCATGGTATGAAAAAAATCGATTTTTGGGGCTTCTTCGGGACATCAAGTATCGATTTCAAAGGTCGAGGAAAAGTACCATTTTGAAGTTGGCGACTTCTAGACAAAAGTATGATACCGAATGTTGAATTGGCTTCCCAAATACGTGAAACAGATTGAAATCCGCACATTTGCTGTTCACGTTACAACGCGTGAACTGACACTATGCAAATTGTTACGTAAAATCCGGAAATAATTTTTGAGCAATTTTCACTGCGTTCCGGCAGACGCTGTATCTCAAAGGCTATTTGATCAGAAAGTAATGAGTTTAGTACTGATCTCTTGGGAATTCAACGGGCTACATTTGCCTTGAGAATATTGGTGTTCTAAAGGTGATAGTTTACAAGTTATTCAGAAAAAATCGAAAACTTTCAAGGATGGTGCTCTTTTATTGGTCCTAAAAAAAAATCCAAGCCTTCGAATTCTCGGGAATTTCAGTATGTTATTCTACGTTGAATTCTGCATCGATCCACCAAATTTTGTCAACTTCCGAATTTATTTCCGGTTTGGCCCGATTTTTGCTTAATTTGACTGGACTAGTTGATAAACCACCATTTTTTCCAAAACACGGGAAATTTTCAGGAAAAAAACAATTTGGGTTCTATTCTGGAAAGTGGCGATTTCGGGATGTTTCCCAAAGTTTCAAACCCAAATATCTCCTAAACGAAGCCTCTAATCAAAGTTTTGCAATTGTGATTTTTTCTTCAAAATTGAATGTAGAATTCAAAATTATGAACAGTTTTCAAAAATAACTAGAGGGGTGAAAAATAAGGGGGGAAAAGTAGGGTCACCCCCTAATGTCCAAGCCCCTGAAACTTTTCTATGGAACATGTTATGATTGTTCGACAGGGGATAATTTCAGTAAACCTTTGGTTCTATTTTGAATGGAATCGGTTGAACGGTTCAAAAGTTATGCGGAAAGAACGATTATTTATTTCCAACTTTGAAGGGCTGTATCTCTGTTATTAGGCATTTCTCAAATATGTTTTCTGAAGAAAGTCCTCTTCATTTTTCATTTTCTATTGATCCTTAAATTTAATGACATAAAACGAGGACCACCCTGTATACTCGAGGCGGAGGTGAGAATAAAAGGAAGCAGAGGTAGATCCAGGTCAGAATACTGATACCAGATAGTTAGGGATGTAGGATGTTCAACCTTTAGGGAAATGCTTAGGTTAGCGCAGGATAGGAAGGGACGGAGGTACGCATCCAACCAGTCTTAGGACCGAGAACTTTGTGATGATGAAATGATGACGATCAAAGTGGAAAGGTAGCCAAGATTTGAAAAAAAAATTGTTGTTGGCTGCACAAAACTTTCCCAACTAGTATCCAGAAGCCCATGTGGAAATTCTCGTTCGAGACGGCCCTTCGGGAGGGAAGTTGTAATTTGAGAGAAAGAATGGGAAGTATCCGGTCTCGATATACAATAGTAAACTTTGCATTTTCAACTGGAAAAATCTCGGAAACTGGGAGAAATAATTGTTGGAAATTGTTCAAGAGCAAGCTACCTCTTGATAAAAAAATTGGACAATCACTTCACGGGATAAAAAGTTAGAAATCTGCAGCTTCTCCAAGAGGGAAAAATAAGAGGGAAAGCCGTTGGTCCGGTTGCAAGAATTTCCCCCCAAAAATTATTTAAATCTTCTCTCCAACTATGACTCGCTGCAAGTCTACACCTAAAATTAATGTTTCAAGGAGCTTACCGCCGAAGATTGAAATTTGCACTGTAGTTTTTTTTTAATTCACCGAATATGCAATTTTCATTTTGAAAAAATCACCGTCAGAAAACCGAAGCCATGTCGCATTCGAAAATGTGCCTAAGCACACGACGCCCAATGCAATTAATTCTACATTCGATATCAGTTGGAATTTCTCAAAAAAAAGTCGATCCTTCAGCAGGAAAGGACGTCTCAGATGAGTCCTGCACAAAATGCCGGTCGGGTCGAAAATAATGGAAATTCGTAACGCCTGACTGAATAATGGTGGAAAACTTCAACTGCAGGCTTAATTTGATTCTTGTGTTGTGCTACTTCCTGCCAAATTCAGGTTTCAGATTTTAAATATTTAAATGGCACAGTTTTGAATCTTGATATTTTTTATATTTGACAGATAACAGATAGGAAAATACTTTTGACGGTTCTGAATACAGCTTTTCAATGCGACGTGGGCCGCGGTGCAACGTTGTCATGTTTACAATTAAACCATGCAGGAGTGGAGTATTTGAACTGATTGTTTTCAACCGCACAATAAATTGTTGCAACTTCTTTCCAACATTAATTTGCATTGCACACGTTACCACCGCATCTTAACGCGAGGACTCATTGAATACACTTCATCTTTTGAAGATAAAGTCAATATCTTGCGCTAACGGCAACCCTGTGTTCCATGACGGTGACAGTAATGACAGTATTAGTATTATAATAATTAATAACATAATCAACATGAATTGACTTTATTGTTGACTTTTATTGCTACTTTTTGCACGTTTGCGAGTGTTTTATTCGCCAGTTGTGTTTTTTGCTAACAATAGATAAAGGTTATGGACACGACACATGCGAAACAATAGCCTTTTTCGAGCGAATAACCGTTCATGACCGGTTACACTTGGTTATAGAATTTGACGTTTGAGCGAGGATTGGTTATAAGCGGTAAAGGAAGTGCCGCCATTTTGATATCATCACCGGTTATACATTTCATAACCTGGTCATGGGTCTGGTTATTGTTATGGTGGGGGAACAAATTGTGGCGGCAACAGATTTGAATTTGAAAGAAGCAGCGGTCCAGAATTTCCAAACGTCAGACGTACTTAACCTAACCTCAAAAACTTGACTTGGCGTCGAGGGAAGAAAAATCGAAGACGATGGATTCCTCTGCGATGGACCCACAAGAACATCGGGTAATCCAGATGTCCGATGGCCGCCTGCCGCCTATGGTTAACCCCTATGATCTATTATTCAAGTTTTGAACGGATTCTACAGGGCGTTTCCAAGCTGGTGTTACAAACTTCAAAGGGGGATTCCCCTTGCGTAAAAGTGTAATTCACGCCGTTTTTTTAATTGTAACGTCATTACCGAGATATCACCCTTTAAAGTTGGAGTTTTTAAATTGTTTTTTAGCCGTAACTTAGATTTATTGGAGGTTTTAAATTAGGATACCAATATTTCAGATAAAAACAAAAGAAATTCCAAGAAATTAAGTTTTTATATTTCCTTGCCGGTACCGCCAAAGTACCGCAGAATTTTCTTCGTCAGTTAAATTCACTGTTTTCCCGCCAAATGCTGATAACCAAAGTTATAACCGCAACGTTTCAGCGAGAAATATCAGATGTCAAAAAAATGACAGTATCTGTCAATCTAATGTCAACCGCTAATAACCAACCAATGAAAAGTGTACTCCAGCGCTGTCACTTGTTGATCACCGATCGTTCCGATTGGTCGGTCTCGAGTCAAGAGTGTTACGTCACAGCCACACACCTGATTAAAAAATGATTCAAACAGCTCCTACTTAAAAGCTGATTGACAAAAAATCACCACCATTTAGATCCGAATTTTCTTCTAGTAATCATCTATAAAAATTCATAGATCACTTCTATTCTGTTATGTTGCTTAAATTAATTTATAGTCCAGTACCCTATTCAAAAATTAAATAATAATTGTTAGAAATTTGTACCGCAATTTGTGCAGGCTCATAGTGAATGTATGGGAATTATAGCCATTTGCATATTCAAATAGTCGCAGCGGTACACTGCAGGATCGATAAAAAAGTGGCATTTAAGTATGAAAGCAAACCACTTTGCACAGGTGTCGTCTAGGACCATTTGAGTGATTTGGTTCGCAGCATCTGAAATTTCATCCCTTAGGGCTTGACGTTTGACCTCTTTTCCAAGATGGCGGCGAAAAAATGTTCAAACACTGATAACGGTCGCTCTTTCGCAAACAAGGGGTCATTTCCGCACAATTGGGAGATGAAAATACCGAAAAAGGCCGTATGACTGTTGTCGGGCTTTTTTCTTCAGTCCAAGGGCCAAAATTTTCAAATTTATTGCCTTGCGAACGCTAAAGTTCATATTAGTACAAGCGGTAGGCAAAACAATCCTGCATTGATTGAAGAAAACAAACATTTTTGCACAGTGACTCTGAAAACCATTCTGAGCGATTTGACCCGCAGCACTCGATCATTCGCCCCTTAGGGGGCCCATGGGGGCCCTCCAAATTTTCAAGATGCAAGAACTTTCACAAAACGATTATTGAGTATCGTCATGTGTGTCATAAAATAAGCTTATAGGTCTATTGAAAATGTTTTCAGCAATTATCGTTGTCTCCTTTTCATTCTTCACACTTGAAAAAAAAATTCTTCAGCAGAGGTCGAAAAATTGTTTTCATTTTTTAATCTACGCAAGGAAACAATAAATTCATATGTTTTGTTTAGTTCCCGAACAAATCGCATAACTGGGCCGACTTCCTTAGAAATTCGAAGAAAAAGGCTGACTTCTCAGTGAATCTCAGTAAACCGACGTCACTTCTGATAAGCATCATGAACAGAAGGATTCGTTTAAAAAAAAGTTAGCTGAACGTTGCGTGGCATTAAAAGATAGCTTTCTGGGAGTTGGGAGTCTATTCCAAGAGCAAAGCGACCAGCTCATAGTATTAGACAGTCACACTGTCGTCTCTGGCGATTAAGTTAAGACTCTATACGCAGCTGAAAAAACTGGCATTGCGGCATACAAATTAGATTTGTGAAGAGGCTTGTATCTCGGTCAACGTCGTTGTACGATCCTGTGAAGAAGATGAACACCAAAATCTTTTCTTCTAAGGTAAAGAAGAAAGTTCAGGCTTCGTCTGTTGAGAATCTCACTTTGGATATTCAGCTGTTCTCAAGGCTTTTCATGGTCGCCCGTGAGCGAACGTTGGATCTGAAAACGTTTTTCAACTTTGAAAACCAGAAGTAACCGCCGTCTCTCCTATGAATGGCCAGCTTCGCTCGGGTTAAAAGTCTGATTTGGCAGAGAAACTGGAGTCTCTGGTTGATGGTGTTCTTATTCCTACAAGTTTTGATGGTATTTTCTATGATGGGACAGGGGCAGCTGTTGTTCAATCTCATTGGCCGCACAATGTGAAAACTTTCCAGGAATATTTTCCCTACAAAAAAGTCACGAGCCGACACTGCTTTGAAGATGTACCCCATGTAACAAAATGGCGACCTTCACAGGTTATGATCCATGGTATGACATTATAGTGACCACTGAAGTATAAGGACATCTTAAAATACTCAAAACTCATTATCCTAGATAGGTATGTAACTAACATTAGTACGGACGTTAGCGGCACATATCAGGACCAACCTTGCATTTCATTCCGATGCAAAACGCTCTTGCATGTGAGTAGTAGGTACCTACAGGTAATTTTTAAGAAGTGGTGCCCGGATGGGACTCGCGACTGGCGTGCATCCTAAGAGGTCGAAGATCCAAAAAATTACCATTTTTGAAATCGTTGCTTTTTCATACTTTTTTCGCTAGACTATATATTTTCAAGGTCGAAGAGCACAATGCGGTAAGTTTCCAGAATGTGTCATGCATCAGTGGCGTACCAGACGGCTGCGAAGGGGCCGAGGTGCGATTCTTCACAAGTCTTATGGTAAACCGTAACTAACACTGTTTTTTGACATGTTCAGTATCATTTCTGACCAAATCACATATTCTGATTCAAAAAATAAGTATAAAATTTTGATAGAGACTTGTTTAAACCGGTTATATCAGAAAAAAACATTTTTTTTTTTCACCCTCAAAATTGATGTTCTGTAAATTATACTCCCACCATTTTTCAATGTTATTATAACTATGAATTTGACTTAGTCAGTTGGTTTAGGCTATTTCACACAAAAATATCATTTGCTAAACTTTTTTCCCATTTCCACAAAGTCAGGGAGTAATTATGTTTCTTGAGAAGAATCATGTCAAAGCTTGATGTGACGAAACGTGCTATTTCACAGATAAAAATAGGCTAGGGTCAAAATGTAGCTCTAATTTGGTACTTTATTCATTTCAAGGCATGAAAATAGTATTATCTATCGAACAAAATCACGAACACCAAAATCGGAGCCGTATTTCAGTCATGATATCATTTTTCTTCCGACATTGCGGAATAAATTTCGACCTATAAATTTGTCGTTTTTGAGCTCCATTCCCATTGTGGTTCAAAACACCGATGATCACAATTTTGACATAGATTGTTCAATTGAACTATTTTATGGATGAATTTCATACACCAGAAGTTTCTATCGATGTTACAAAGTCACACGGTAGTTTTGTTTCAAAACGTGCATCATGTAGAAATTTAATTCCAAAAGCTCGCAATGTCGGAAGAAAAAGAATGTCATGACTGAAATACGACTCCGATTTTAGTTTTTACTATTTTGTTTGATAGAGAGAACTATTTCCATGCCTTGAAATGAATAAAGTAACAAATCAACGCTACATTTTGATCCTAGCCTAATTTTTCCCGTGAAATAGCACGTTTCGTCACATCAAGCTTTGACATGATACATCTCAAGAAACAAATTCATTCTGTGACTTTTTGTAAACAGGAAAAAAGTTCAGCAAATGATATTTTTGTGTTAAATAGCCCAAACCAACTGTGTAAGTCAAAATTATAGTTATAATAACATTGGACAGTGATGGAAGCAGTATTACAAAACATCAATTTTGAGGGTGGAAAAATCATGTTTTTTCTGATGAAACCGGTTTAAACACGTCTCTATCAAAATTTCATACTTATTTTTGGAGACAAAATGTTCGATTTGGTCAGAAATGATACCAAACATGTCAAAAAAAGTGTTAGCTACGGATTACCATAAGTCTTGTGAAAAATCACACCTCGGCCTCTTCACAGCCGTCTGGGACGCCACTGGTGCATGACACTTCCTGGAAACTTATTGCATTGTGTTCCTCGACCTTGAAAATATGTAGTGCAGCGGAAAAAGTATGAAAAAAGCAACGATTTCAAAAATGATAATTTTTTGGACCTTCGACCTCTTAGGAAGCACGTCAGTCGCGGGTCCCATCGGGGCACCACTTCTTAAAAATTACCTCTAGGTACCTACTACTCACGTACAAAAGCGTTTTGCATCGGGATGAAATGCAAGGTTGGTTCCCCTAACGTCCGTACTACATAGAAATTTTTCGTTCGAAGGACAATAAATTTGGAGATTTTGGCGCTAGGACACAAAATATAGGGTCCGCAACATTCATAAGTCTTTTTTTGGTATTTTTATGTCCGAATTGTGCAGAAATTTTCTTTTGTCTGTGAAGAGGCGACTTTTATCAGTGTTTGAACATTTTTCAGCCGCCATCTTGGAAAAGAAGCCAAAAGTCACACCCTAAGGGATGGAATTCCAGATGCTGCGAACCAAATCGTTCAAATGGTCTTAGACAACAACTGTACGAAGTGGCTTGCTTTCATACTTGATTGCCACTTTTTTTCACGTACCGCTCGTACTAAAATGCCATTTCTGTGATGCCACATAGAACTTTGTCCATCCAAGACGAACAATTATTGTTAATTTATCTAACTTCACATTAATTCGAAATCAAAAGGGACTTGAGCAAGAAAACACCGTAGCTCCGGCAAAAAATTGATTAGATGGGAAATGCACATAAACAATTTCTACATAGGAACTCAACAATTAGTTGACAAGATGTTTTAAACTGATAAAAACACGAGGTTATACTTCTTCTCGGCTAATCTGAAGACCGTGACAGAACCAAATTGACATATCTGTTGAACATCGGGTTCCAATTAAGCCTTGAGAACACAAGACCACAAAAATATGTTTTAATATGGGGGGATTAATGAATTGAGCCTCTTTTAAATAATACTAGCCACAACCGATTGAAGCGGAACATTCTGCAAAAATCCACAAAAATAATAGGATCTTTCTCAACTTCCTAATACTTAATTGATTTTGCGATGATTCAAACGCAGATTCCTGCTCGGATAGAGTTCCAATTCGAGGAAAATTGTACATTTTTTTCTGAACAACTCGTAAAAATGCTGACACGAGCTAAATGAGAGCACCCATAGCGCTTTGGCTCTCAAGCCCATATAGGTGAGCGTCCATGGGTGGAGGTGTAGTTCCGCTAATCGGCCGATACTAATCTGATGGCTTTACCGGTCTAGTAAAGTAACTTAACTCGCTGTGACATATCCAAGTTGACAGCCGACAATTCTTCCACCTATGATCGATCGACTTAATTATCCATTAAACTGGTCGTTATATTTTGCCATGATTTCGTTCCTTTGACCATCTTCATCAACATCGCAAGTGCTGTCAATTATCGGAGTACGCGCTTGTTCATAATCAATTTGTTGTCGCGTTGTCATCAGGCCATCAAGTTATTGGCATTTGGCAAACGGCAATAAATCATATTATCTCAACTTGAATAATGCACGTACATATAATCAATTTCACGGCTTTCTGCATTAGAGCAAGCTATGGAAAAATTATATTCTGTTGGTACGAGTGAGTATGAAGCCATAACCGTCGTCGTAAATAGTTTGTGTAAATGTGGTAGGTATGTGAAAAGGTTAGGTATTGTGGCATTTGTGGCAGATGTCACTCGTCGCGCGGTGTGATGCACGTCAAGTCAAAATGTTCTAGTTTATGTGGCGAAAACAGATAAACGACGCGAGTTCCTCCGAGTGTAAATTCGCTGGACACCTTCTTCACGGGTTGGTGGGTCTTTGCTTGTGCTCTGGTAATGGCAGGCACTGTATAAAATGAAGCCAAAAGAAGTCAGCGGCAGCATTGATAGTAGGAAGTACTACGTGCTCTAGCTCGTTCATACAACACAACTGACTAAAACAGCATACAAGCCAGAAGAAGATGAAGAAAGGACTACCTACATACATGAAAGGGACAATAATTATTTCATGTTGATGAGATCTTCCAACACAGAGTGCACTCATGCGTTGAGTATCTGTAATGCGTCGTGTCTCGATTGTCTCGTCTTGTACAGTCCAACTTCATAAATCAATGTCCATCCAAGCGAATTTTCTCAACCTTACTGGGGCCACTGGACAGGCATTTTCATCAAATTTTCTTTCCTTTAGTTCTGCCGCTGACTTCCTTTGGCTCCATTTTATACAGTGGCCGCCACTACCGCAGAGCACAAGCAAAGAGCCACCAACCTGTGGAGACGGTGTCCAGCAAATTTACACTCTGAGGAACTTGCGTCGTTTATCTGTTTTCGCGACATGAACTGGAACATTTTGACTTGACTTGCATCATACCACGCGACGAGTGACATCTAAAGGGTGACATCTGCCACAAATGCCACAATACCTAACCTTTTTACATACCTACCACATTTACACAGACTATCTGCGACGACGGTTATGGCTTCATACTCATTCCTACCAACAAAAAATAATTTTTCCATAGCTTGCTCTAATGCAGATAGCCGTGAAATTGATTATACTTGCTCTTGATTGGTTAGTTTGGTGTTCAAATTTATATGTTATAAAAAGCAACTGAATGCTGTTCGTTCTGAGATAACACGAACAAAACTTTTAAATGATCTATGACCATCCTCTAGGGATGCCGGAAGGATACAATTGCGTAGCGTCTGAAAGTCTTATTGTAGCACGATCCATGAAGCAGTATTCTGTTCGAATAACTAGATGCTTTTTTAAAACACTCCACTAGATATCTAGTTTAAAATTTTCAACTGGATTTTTTTCTGTAAAACCTAAGAGTTCCACTCTAGACGAGACTCTAGTTTTTAGAGTCGTTAGTTCTTAAATGAAATCCAGTTGAAAACGTCTGCACTAAACTGGTATCGTCCTGGTCAAAACCCTGTTGAGCGGCCCTCTCGGGCGGTAACAGCCCAAAGAGAATTTGAAAATTCATAACGCCTTGTGGAAAACTCCAACTGCGGATGGAGAGAGATTATTCTGGTTTGTTGCTTCTTGCCGAATTTGATCCTAGTCCATCGAAGAGATTTTGGAAAAAAATTAAAATTAAAATTAGGTCAAAGTTTTGAACTTTGATATTTTTTGATTAGTGACAAATGACAGTTGGAGGGGTATTTTAAACTGTTCTGAATATAGTTTAATTTTTATTTTTGGCTTTTAATTAAAAATTTTGCGAGTCAAGTTCCGAGAAATGAAGCTTCTGTCATTTTTTGATAGTGACACTTCCACTTGACAAATGATGACAGCGGAAAACTAATCAGCTTATTTGACAGCAAAACCCTGTCCGTATACCAGATTTTTAGTCGATCTTATCTGGATTGGGTATATTTTTTTTTGGGGATTTTTGACAACTGGCAGCTCCCAAGACGACTTGTTTTGGGAAGGCAGACTCAGACTGGCGTTTCAGCAACTAGTATGTGGGTGACTATATCACCACAAAAAGTTTGGAGCGGTCAGAAATGACAAGCTCTCAAAGGCCACTACTACCTCACGGTCCACAAAAGTATAATGTAGGTTGTACCTACTCATGCCATTTTCGTAGCCAAAATAGCAGTTGGTTTATCGCTTTAGGTGTTGCACTACATGGAACCTTCGTCAAAGCTGGTACAGCCTTTCTGTTAACCATTGCCATTCAAAATATTGACTTAATCAAAATTTCTTCTTCGTCATTCATCAGGTAAAGGCTGTCTGATTTCTACGTGATTCTAGTGGGCTGTGTTTCTGGTCGCCATCGGCCGATCGCGGCTTGAATCGCAGTCCACTAGAATCATGTTGAAATCAGAGAGCCTATATTTTGTTAGGATAAGTTCATTTATCCAATCCTATTGAATAATGCACGCATTATCATGCGCATGCATGCTTGCGTTTTCCGTAATAAGACTGGATAAAGCATAGTATTCTACTCGCGGATAATGGCTTTTACCCATTCGGATGCTTTACGACACTCGCCAAGGCTCGTGTCAGCAAACTGCATCCTCATTAGTAAGAAACAATCATTACCCGCTTGTTGAATAATATACTATTACCTACTCCTATCAAATAATTCTGACATCAACTATGCGTTTCTGATTAATTAATGACATTCATAACTCACTGCCAAAGCCCCGCCCCGTGGGTTATGGGCTCATAACCCAATGGCTCCAACCAATCACGAGTGGCAATTTGCGTAAATGTAACATATCAAGGAGGCTTATGAGATGATTTGATTTTTAGTCAAATGTCAAATAAAAAAATTACCAGGTACCTGTCACTGTAAATTTCCATTTTGCTACATTCACGAAGCCCGAATGAATTCCTACGAAAACGTAGGGTATGAACCTTCATAAATTTTAGAAGCGGCGAAATCAGTGGTCCTGAATCAACTATCAGAAAAGTCTTGACCCAAACCCAAGTCGACTTGTGTTAACTGCAGGTCGGCTGTCTTCTTAGCGGACTGAGTCCGCCATTTTGAATTTCTCTAAAAGTGATCCGATTGAAATATTTTTTGCAGGCAATGTGAATAACATTATACATCCTATTTTCGACAATTGATGCTTTGCCGCCATCTTGTATTCTCCATATTAAACATGTTCCAAAGTGATTCACTGATAGAAAAATTTGTAAATTCACACAAAAATTACAATGAAAATGCAACAATATTACTTGAAAAAATGTGTAAAAAATATTTTACCAGTGATTTTGTGTGAAACTCACGACAAAAATGTTCAGTCACAAATATACTGTGATATTACAATAATTGTTGTATTCCCACAATCTTATAATTACATTACAGTGTGATTTTCACCATGCAAATTGTGGATCGCGAGTAAAATTGCAACAGCATCCCGTGAAATTACACATATTATGTAAAATCACAGCGAGTTAGTAAATACTTACCAATTGGATGAATTCATTTGATCACGTGACAATTACGCTCGTCCCGACTTGAATTGTGCATGACGCCATTTTTCAGTCTTCCCTGGCTCTCGCTGGAGCTCAATATTAGTGGTGGTTCTTCCAATAAATTAGCTATATTTCGGTCAGGTTGAGCAACAATTATCGACAGGTATGTTCCACTGTGGAACCTTCTATTATATATTTTGAATCTGGTGTACCTATCCCAAAGAGATTCCACTTCTCCTGGAAATGGTCTAACGGTGCTTCATCCGGACCAAGGGACAAAATCAAAAAAGCCAAAAAGAAAGATCATAACTTTGAAAAAGCTGAATTAAACAGAATGGTGAGTCTCTCCCTATACCTTTTTCCCAGTATTTTAGATCATATTTGTTTATTGTTGTAATACATTGTTTCAGCTCTATCCCAACCATTTTGGCCGGGAGGTAGGTGTGTCTTTTAGATTGTGAGATATAGAATGAATTTTATAATTTTTCCCGTTTGTTCCAGAATCGAAACCAAAATGTTTCTTGATTTTTTGTGTTACCTTTCTTCATGATAATAAATATGACCTACAATTCTGGTGAAGAGGTAAGTCTATTGTATTGTCAAAAACAATGCATTGATCAATTATAGTTACTTCTTTATTGCAGAATCGTCACCAACCAGAAAAGCATACCTTTTTTTTTTTGTTCACAGAATCTATGTGATATCTTATTCTGAGTAATAAGGTAAGTTCATTATATTGTTACAAACAATGCATCGAAAACTATAATTACTTATTTGTTTGTTGCAGAATCATAACCAATCAGAAATGATTATCCTTTTTTTTCACAAAAATTCTATATTCTAGTGAGGAGGTGAGTCCGTTATATTGTTATCTACATTTTACCGATTATTTGTTTTTTTTTGTTCCAGAATCTTAGCAGTCTTTTCTCATGCTGAACATAATGATATTGTACATTATAATTATACAATATTGATGTGATGATTCACAATTATCAGTTCAATAAAACAGTACTCCCTTATTTTGTAATCTTTGTATCATTATTCACAAATCATGTTAACAAAAATTGAATTAAAATTTACATTGTATATTTATATAGGGAGAACCCGAAACGGCGCTTCCAAAGTCCAGAGCGATGTAGAGGGGTCATCAGGAAGTGAGGTAAAAAAATCATGGAAAATGTTTTTGTTGGAAATTCCTTCAGTTATGAACTTATGAAATAATTGTTGACTAAGATGATTGGGAGAATTCGAAACTGTAATATGCAAAACAATATTTGTTATTTCTTTCAAGTAAAATCTTTTCTTTTGATGTCAAACTTTCAAATTTACCTGATTCTTCAATTTTGATAATCGAAAAAAACAAGACGAATGTTTTTCAATATTTTTCCATGACTACCTGATGGCCTCTCTACAACGTGTACTAGACTTCTGGTGCGCCCTTTCGAGATCACCCTTAATAAATATTTGAAACGACAATGCAATTATACACACAAAAATATAAAATTACAATGACAATTCACACAAAGTATCGAAAATCGCGATGTAAATTTACATCAGTCAGTGAACATACATATTAAATATTACATGAAGTTTGTAAACTTCCAATGGACATTTACAATAGAGATGTTATTATACAGCAAGAGTGCAGTCTCATTCGTTTTGTGAATTTACATCTTATTTGAAAACTTCTCTTCAAATTGTAATTTTCATGAATTATCATGGGCAGCAAAATTACCCATGATAATTCATGAATTATCATGGGCAGCAAAATTACCCATGATAATTCATGAATTTTACAAATCCTTTCTATCAGTGTAGAACTAGGAGAATTATGTCTTAACAAAAAGAGATAAGAGATTTCGATGTGTTGCAAACGCCAGTCGAATGCGTCAGTGTCCACCATATAAAATTGACCAATGGTTTTTGGCACTTCGCCGCCATCTTTGATCCGCCATTTTGAATTTATCAGAAAGTGCCGATTCAAGTGAAATTTGCGGGCGATGTGAACTCCATCACGATACATCCAATTTTGAACAAATGATGCTCTGCCACCATCTTGGTCGCCATATTGGAATCTCTTTTTAGTAGAACGATTTTCATGAAACTAGTAACTTACTTTTGACGAGTAGACCATTCTGATTTTCAAGCCTAATTCCATGATTCTGCCGCCATAATCTATATTGAAATTCCTTATTACATATTGGAACGATTTTCATGGAACTTGAAACTTACCCTTTGCCTTGCTTCGTATGATCATCCATATTTTTTAGCTAAATTCCAACATTCCGCAGTCCGCCGTCATCTTGGCTGCCACATTGAAATCTCTCTCACCTATTAGTGGAACGATTTTCATGAAACTTGAAACTTAGCCTTGTCTAGTACGACCCAGTGGCGGACTAAGGGGGGGGGGGGCGGTGGGGGCGGTCCGCCCCGGGCCTCGGGGCCTCAATCATCTGATGGGGCCTCCAATTCATATTGTTTGTAAAAAATACCTTAAAAAAAATTGGGATAAAATCCAAAGATTTCAATTTTTTCCTTCGATGATCATTTTTTTCGCATATTACTCAAGGAAGGGGCATCCACATAGGATTAGTGCAGTGGCAACGGTATGGTAGAAAAGCTTAACCATAGGTTTTTGCATTGAGCGTTTACATAGGCTTACGGTAAGAAACGAGTGGCAGTGGAAGTGCAGTTGGGATGGCAGAATTTTGAAGTTTTCTGGCATTCTGCACTGCCAGTGCCAATTTTCTTGCCATCGCTAATCACAATTCACGATTCCGTTGCTAAGCTATTATTGCGGCGTGATGACTTGACTGATAATGCGAATCTGCTACTGTGGGATGCGAATGCCAAATTTTAGACGTTACAAGAAAGAGCCGTTTGACGGTTGTTGCGTCAGGTCGGCAGCTCACGTGTCAAGTTGCTAGTTCCGCACTAATTCTATGTGGACGCTCGTGGTAAGATTGGTTTATCATCTACGCAGTCCCCCTGCAGTCCAACTGCACTAATCCTATGTGGATGCGGCTTTAGGTGAGAAACATTGTTTTTCTATTTTTTCCATTTTAAAATTACCTTGGCAGGCCCCATGACAACAGGTTTGGGGGCCTACACACAGGCAATAGAGGTGTAACTGTATCACGGAATCCCTGCGAATTATTCTCACTTTAGGCTTCAGGGGCCCCGGCCCCGGATAACACAGTGCCAGGGGCCTCAAGAGTTTTGAAATTTTGTATTTTATTATTTCTTTTCAAAAAAGGGGAAAGACAAAACAACAAAATTATCTTGTCTGCGCGCTGCAGGTAGTAGAAATTCATATTATTCCTAATTTTGTATATACGAGTAGGTTTTAGCATTAAGTCAACAGTTCAAATCCAATTCAACATCCAAAGCTGGAACCGAAAACTTCTTGTAGGTACTGGGGTGATCAGTGGCATAGCCAAGGGAGGCGAAAGTGGGCGAATGACCCCACTCCCCTACCTCCCAAGCGCCCACGGCACTCCATCCCACACTAAACCGATACAGAAAAAAATTCTGGCGAAAATTTCCAGGAAGCGCAAAACTTTTCTGGAAAGAATAAGTTTGATCATCAAGTAATAATTTTGGTGAAAACGTCAAAAACCGAAATCGTATAACGCATGAAATATACCGATTATCATCAGCATCATTATTATTATGCCCAAAAAATTTCGCCTGCGGCGCTACTTTTCCCTGACTTGCACCCTCGCCGTTGCCTTTGCCCTCTCCGCCCTCAAATTCTGACTGCGCTACTGTGTGTTTTATAGTCAAGTTAACAACTAATTTTTTGTTTCTTAGGCTTTTGCTCAATTACGGCGGGGCAGGGCGGGCCAAAAAGTCTGCCAGCCCCCCTTTATATTCTTAACTTTCACTTCTCAGGGGCCCCATCTCACAATTCCGCCCCGGGCCCCCAATTCCCTTAGTCCGCCACTGGTACGACCATTCTGATTTTCAAGCCGAATTTCATGATTCTGCCGCTATTTTGGGCGCCATTATGCCCGCTCTATGAAAATTCGCAACGCAACCGCAACGCAGCCGCAGCCGCAACGCAGGTCTCTGATTGGCTCGCAAGGTATCCGCAAAGCCATCGCAACGACGCGAAAGGCTTGCGAGCCAATCAGAAACCTGCGTTGCGGCTGCGGCTGCGTTGCGTAATTTCATAGAGCGGCCTTTAGGAAATTTCTGCCCACATAACAGTAGAACCCTATAATTAACATCTTAATAGCGTTTACTAATCGCTCAAAAAGGAAGTGCGCTACTGAGCCTCACACCCGTGAGGCATATTCGAAGGTCTATTTCTGGAATCTCCTGCATAAAGTTGCAGTCATTTGGCAAATAGGTTTAAATTAGTAACTTGGTCAGGAACGGTGAGTTGTATGTAAGATGCTAGACACATTTCTAGTAAGTAAGTACCCATGTAAAGAAGGTGGAAACTTGGGTCAGAAATGAACCTATCTGGTAGGTCTAAAATGAAGAAGAACGCCTGAAAAAAGGGTAGCCACGGTGGTTCAACTGCGTTATTTCGTCCTGCGCTGTTTTGTCTATAAGCTCTTTTGCCTGCGCTATTTTGTCTCGCACTATTTTGTGTAGGCGCTTCAAGTCCATCAGGAATTTTTTTGTCGTGTGCTGTTATGTCCTGTATTTTAGAATAATAATAATTTCCAACTTATATAATGATGTCAAGTTTTGAGGCCGCCCGATAGTCCGGACATTAATAAGTGCTACAACCTTGCAAAAAACGATCAAGCGATGAGACTTGTCACGAATGTTGATTAGACCTCTGAGCAACTTTCAAGAAGTGCATGGTGCCACAGTGGCTTTACTTGCAAATGCCGTGAACCAGGGTGTTCAATAATGTAAAAATTTAAACTTGTGAACCAAAAGAGTTGAAGCCATGAGAATCACCACGTAGACTAACAATTTAATGCTTGTTCAGATAAAACAATCCGAAAAATTTTCGTCTGCGTCGCTACTGGGGGAGCCAAGCCCCCTTTTCGGTTCTCGCGTAGCGAAGGGGGCGGCAAAACTGGATTTTGCACTCTCTAAAGAACAACATAGTTCCGGCACTGCCTACACTGACCTGTGAGGTATTGTTTCGAAATTCGACGGAGACCACAACGTGCGAACAAGGCACACACCTGCACAATTGGCGGAGGAGCCATGCATCGATCGCTTGCGGAATGTTCGCGAAACCGATTGACTTTTCGAGAGCTCTCGCTCTGACTAACAACTGATGCTAGAATATGCCGGAATAATTGATAACAGCGACGAGAGCCCTCGAGGTTCTTCCTAAAGACGTCTGGAATATTCTGGGATAAAAAATATAAGAGCGACATCACAATGGAGCAGGTCGTCTGGAATATTCTGGGATAAAAAATATAAGAGCGACATCACAATGGAGCAGGTAATAGATATGTATTCGGATTGACGACAGTTTTGACTACTTGTTCGATTATTCCACAATAATTTTTTCAACGACTGGGCCTTGAAGGCTGGACTACAGAGTTTTTAGTTCAAAATTCTAAAGAATTAACTAGGTAGTTCCTCGATCACTTGCTCTTATCATTTTAGAATCAATATACAATACACATAGCAACTTAGATAACTTGTAAATTGGAATTTCCAAGTCTATGTTCCCAAACTCTATGGGTACAAAACAATCATACATTCTATTTTATTAATTGAACGAGGGGTCAAGTGACGAACCCGAAATAGGCACCTACGTAAATCATTACAGACCTGAACCGCGAAAGAAGAAATCTGGAAATGGTGGAGGTGCGGAAAGTTTATAACATGACTAGGGCTTTGGTGTAGAATTGGTGGAACGGATGAACTAAAAGTACGGTCAAGCCTTAATTAAACGTATGGTGAGAAATCGAAAGATATCGGAAAACTTTGGGTTTTTTTAGCATACAGATTTTTGAGATAATTGGAAAACGGAGCTTCAAGCTATGCAACCGCTTTCGGCATGTGTAATCTTGGTTGCGTAACTCCTCGCGGAAGGACTTTTCAAAGTGGAAGCTGCGTAGGTAAGAAAGTTTTCCTAATCGATACGTGAAAATAAGGTTAGATCCGCTAAACACCACATCATTCTGCACCAAATAAGCAAAATAACTTTCAATTTACAATATGTTATTGCTCCCATAGAACATGTGAGTACTGGACAGAGATTCAAATGTACCTATATACTTGAAAGTCACGTGAGCTAGATATTCCGCGATAAACTCAAATAGTGGGATTCGATTGGATGGTACTTATTTTCGCGTTTACGTGTCACGAATGTTTTCACATCCCGAATGTTGTTGACTTTCAACTTTACACTTTGAGCCTGTACGATTAATGGCAAGAAATTAAACGATTACCGCGAGTGTCGATATTGTCGTTGCCCGTGTCACAAATATTGAAGAGGATTAAAAATGGGGATGCTTTCGAAACCGATGATCAGTGCTCTGAGTTTTTATTTCGAGCAATTATTCAATAATCCAGTTAGAACGAAATCCATTAGCTGGTGAGTAAGTCAGTTTAATTAATGGAGGCTCTCTGCAACAACAATTTTTATATTCCAGTGGTGTGATAGCGGCTGCTGGAAATTATGCCTCACAATGTATTGCTGGCAGTAAAGTCACCAATTATCAGAGCCTTTTAGTCTATGGGGTGTATGGGTAAGTTACCTACTATTTTTATTTGTATACACCTAATTAAATCACTTAAATATTTCGGTATAAACCTAGGTACCGACATAAATATGTAAATTAGTTTGACTAAAGTAGTAAAGTAATTACTAGGTAATAAGAAATGAAAGAAAGTCGCTCAAGTACAATACACCCAACTGAAATAAGGAGAACATGATTGCAAATCCTGTACCTCTAATAGGTATAAGGATTTTGAGTGCAACGAAACTGAAACAATTGAATGCCTTTTCAAAGATAAGCGGTTCTAGCATTCTCATTCTCATTATTATACCTATGTGAAGGTTTTACTGAAACATCCCAATCTATTTTCAGGTTACTTTTTGGAGGTTCCATTCCACATTACTTCTATCAATTCCTGGAGAATGTCGTCCCTGATGAGGCATCTTTCAATACCGCAAAGAAATTGTTTTTGGAAAGACTGATTTATTCTCCATTGTACATAGCATTTACGTTGTACATAATAGCAAGACTAGAAGGAAAAAGTCACGAAACTGCTGTCAAGCAACTGAAAATGCTGTACTGGTCTGTCTTATCATCCAGCTGGAAGTATTTGACTATTGTCCAATTGCTCAATTTAAGCGTTGTACCGCCTATGGTAAGTTGCAGGATATCTTGTACCTACTTACTTTTCTTATTAAGGTACATTTCAATATCTAAACCATCAACTATAATCTAAGCGAAAATGATTATTTTGATCTGTAAAAGAGAAATTGCTCGTTTTAAATATGTTTTACTGGTTGCCTATAATATGAGGATGAATTTGAGTCGTCCACTACGTGATGTGCTCACCAGTGAACGTCTGAAATGGGGTGATCGGGGGAATTTTGGACAAGCATCACCATCAGCTGTTAGACTTTTCTGTGATGTTCTACATTTGAACATATATCCCATACACCTTCTATTTTCAGTAGAATGACTTTTTGGAGCAAAAATAAAGTGACGAGCTGGGAGAATACGGCCGATGGCCGCTGATAGTTTCGCTCCCAAACTTTGCAGGTGCCATCAGCCGTAGTCGTGGCCCCCCATCTTGTAACTTTATTTTTGCCCAAAAAGTCATTCTACTGAGAATGGGAAGTATATAAATGGGATATAGCTCATCTAGACTCATTTCCTCCTTCTGAAATTCTCTATTGGTGTGTGAATCAAAAGGTTAAAAAGGAAAAAAAGCAAAAAACACTTACTGAAAGATCCAGGTTTTAGAATCCCGGCCAAAACCTGGATCTTTCAGTGAGTGTTTTTTGCTTTTTTTTCTTTTTAACCTTTTGATTCAAATAATTTTCCCTGACCGTGGTTCCGGTAACGAACTAGAGAATTTTTTTTGGCATTTCCCTTCCGATTTTAATTTTTTTTTGTCATTCAGGGCTTAATTCCAACATACAGGATGTCTCAAAACTCGCGCCTCAGGGAACACTGACATGTGCCTACAACAATAGGTTCCCAGAAAACGGAAGAAATTTTTTTATTGCTGCTTGCATAAAGGGGTCATGAGTCTTTTGAATTCACCAATCCCGGAGTGACAATTCGAGGTAAATTTGCAAAATTCAACCGGCTGCTAAGTCTCGAAAGTAATACCAGCTGCCTCTCATTTTGCAATAGATGTTTGGCTCACTGTTAATAAAAGGAAACCTAGCAACTTAAAATTAAGGTAACACACCTCGAAGGTGTAGGTCTCTGATTGGATAACTCAACTTTGTTTTTTCTCGAATACCATTTGAGGTAGATTTTTTTTTCCTCGGTATTACACATCCGACTGCCGTCTAGTTTTGCCTCATTTTCTCTGGGGCGCGAGTTTTGAGACACCCTGTATATCTGTCACTGACGAGAGCTAACAAGCTCGAAACAAACGTTTTTATGTCAGTTATGGGCGCATCGACAGTTTTTTTCTTTGAAATAGTCAATGCGAATTGACATTTCATCCTTTCTTCTTCTTCATTTTGACCTTTCTTTCTCCCAAAAATGAGTTTTGTTGTCACCTAGTAAATTCAATCTATTGGTGTGCTCTTTCAAAGAGGGGTGGGCACACTCTAGTAGGGTGGCTGTACTATAGGCTATAGGAAAAGGTACTAGGCAATAAACAAATCAAGAATCCCATTGTGCTCATTGCTCGACCCATCGCTACCTGAAAGTCTTCAAGTTCCCCAAAAAGAAGCTCATAAAAGGTTATCATACTTTTAGGGCAATAATAGTAGATATATTAAAAGGTGCCATAAAAAGTATAATGGTAATGACTGTTGGTAATAAAGTCACAAATGTACCCCAAATCACTTTTCAACTTTGTTTCTCATTTGAAATTTATTAACCTAGTTACCTACTAGTCCTGTCCCTATAGCCAAGACCCAGCAGTACTTCTGTATAGGAAAAACGATGATCAGAATATTGTTTTTGGAATCGTAGAGGGTCATCCCAGGACAAATAATCACTTGGGTGCTTTCGCGATTTCTGGTACATTTTCCAGCAATATCGCATCAAAGGTGGCGGAAGGTCAATTCTTCAGTTCGCTGATATTTTTTCAAGTTTTTGCGATTTTCTTCAAATAAAAGTACTGATCTACCCAACAAACAATTCTGGATCGAATGGTGCTGTCAGATACTGGGTATACTCATATTTTGCCGTGTGAAAAAAAAATTAAACGAGTTTTTTTTATAACTTTTAGTTAGAAAAATTATAGGCCAGGCGGTATGTCGGTAAAATCACTACAATCTGGAAAAAACTCCGACCAAAGCTTTTATGGTGTCAAACTCTTCGTAAGGTCAGTAGTTATCTACCACTGAGTTTCCGCCCAAAAACGAGTTGTGCTGATTCCTCCACATCTGCGCGAAGGTAAAGGATGCCTCGAAAGTGCAAAAAGAGCTGTTAAACCTCCGTACTTTTTTGTTATATTTGCTCAAATGCAAACGTACAACTCTTACGCAAACATTGGAAGCATCTGTCATCATCTCTGTGCCAGTCTTACTGTTGAAAAAAAAGATTTCTTTGTGCGGATCAGATGAATCACATTTTATTATTTTTCCACACAAAAAACGATGGAGCAACATGTATTCTGGATGTTTTCTAATGACTTGTACTCATTGAGCCCATCTATAGCATTAAAATTTCAATAACAGCATTTTTGAAGATGTTGCCAGCAAAAAAGTGAATAATTTTCACCCGCCTGTTCAGCAGGAATTTTTTCAATTTCACCAAACACCGTTTGCGAAAATTTTATAAGGAATGGAAAGCTCAAACTCTTCTCTAACGATATCGTGCCTGGCTTAACCGCGGCACGCACTTGAAAGTCTAAAAAAAACTATTCTCTTTTCGAGAGGTCCTGTTTCACCCGTGTGCGGCCGTGCCTACTTGACATATAGACCGGACTGATTACACGAGCTTGGAAATGTACTCTTTTCCAGCTTTAAAACGCGACCATTATTATTGCGACTTTGTACATTGATTTATGAAGAAATCATACATTATTTTATCATTAATGGTCGTGTTTCAAAGCTGGAAGAGGGTACATTTCCAAGCTTGTGTAATCAGTCCGGTCTATGTCAAGTAGGCATGGCCGCACGCGGGTAAAATAGAACCGCTCGAAAGAAATCAGTTTCCTACACTCCCAAGAAGCGTGCCGCGGTTAAGCCAGATATAATATCATTAGAAAACAGTTCCAGTTTGTCATTTCCAATAAAATTTTCGAGAACGGTGTTTGGTATAATTGAAAAAACTCCTGCTGAACAGACGGGTTAAAATTATTCTCTTCTTAGCGGGCAACATCTTCCAAAATGCTGTTATTGAATTTTTAACGCCATAAATGGGCTCAGTGAGTACAAGTTATTAGGAAACATCCAAAATACATGTTGCTCCATCGTTTTCTTGTGTGGAAAAACAATTAAATGTGATTTTTCTGACCCGCACAAAGAAATCTTTCTTTTCAACAGTAAGACTGGCACAGCGATGATGACAAATGCTTCCAATGTTTGCGTTAGAGTTGTACGTTTGCATTGAGGCAAATAAAATGAAAAAGTACTGGGGTTTAACAGGTCTTTTTGCACCTTCAAGACATCTTTTACCTTTGGGCAGATGTGGAGGAATTAGCACAACTCGTTTTTGGGCGGAAACTCAGTGGTAGATACCTACTGACCTTACGAAGAGTTTGACACCATAAAAGCTTTGGTCGGAATTTTTTCCATCCAGAATGACCTACCGCCTGGCCTATTAGGATAGGGTAGGATTTTTAGTTTCTTGGCCGATTTCAATAATGCCAAATTATCAAAAATCAAGATGACGGCGGCGAACCTAACAAAAAATGTGTCTTATTTCGAGTTTTTTTTTGTTCCTAAACTTTGTAAAATAAAATATGGTGAATTAATGAAAGGTCCACTTGTCATTTTTTCCAAATTCACATTAAATCAACTGTTTAAAAACTTCCTGCCACAGACTCCTGCGAATCCTAATTTTTGAAGCAATTTCTACACGCACTTGGTAGTGATCGTAAGCTGGTGTGCATAGGCTACAAATACCGTGTTAATGCGTGGCCGAAGTTTTAAAATTTTACGATTGGTTAAAGGTGGTTGATATAAAAGTACAGGGATCAAACTTGCCTTAAGTTGCTAGTTTCTTGCCCCAAATCTTCGTCCTTAAGGACGAAGTTGAATTGGTGAAACAAGCGTTGCAAAATCAATCACTGTGGGTTTATTCCTTGACAGAATCTTACCACTTAGGTATGTCTTTCGAAAGCTAATATGATGTACTTTGGCTTGAGCACATTGGCATTTCCAGAATCCAAAAGAAAAAAAGAGAATTTTTGGATTTTGGAAATGCCAATGGGTTCAAACCAAAGTCCACCATAGACATGGTATCGTATAGGTAGTACAGTACTATGGCCACTGAGTATTTGAACTGAAAATCTGACAGATACATTTTTCAAACATTTATATTTGATGAGTATTGCATCACAAGAGGGACTTCTTACAATACCTGCTATCAAGCGCTTTACAGTATCAATAATCCAACTAAACTGCGCAACAAATATGTTGTCGCAAGGGAAAAATTGGTCCGACTTTAGACCACAATAACTTTTGAATAAGACAAACCATTTCAATTCTGTTTTGACGGTTAGCGAGCTCAGTTTTTCCGTTATTCATCTCCAGGAGGTGAAGATCAGGAAGCTCCATGTAAGATATCTACAGGGTGAAATGTAAAACAGTACAAAATTTTAGCAAATTCAACGGACCCCCATTTTCAGAAGAATTTTTTTTCTCAAATGTAAATGAAAAGATCATAAAGCGTGATGTTTTGGCTTGCGCCCAGTTTTGAAATTTTTGGAATCGGAACTCTGATTCTGACTTAATGATTTCTTTTCTCTTGGAGGATGCTGATTTATCCTATCGCTACAAGGAAGACTATGTTAGCCTGGGAGCATGTCATCATCAAAAACTAAAATTGACCATCAGCATAAAGTTTAGGAGGTCAAAATCACAAAGAAAGTTGGTTTCAATTGTGAAAATCTGATCAAATTAAATTTTTAAGGAAAACACGAGGGAAAACACCTGTGTCGCCCATTTTGAATGGGCCCCCTTTCTGAATCTTTGATCAAGGTATTCCAGATGGTCTGCGAGTTAAGTTGCTGAGAACCGTTCAAGCAACAATATTAGTGAATTGCAACCTCCTATCGTCAGAGTAACATTGTCTTCTTTGTAGGGATAGGATTAATCAGCATCCTCCAAGAGAAAAAAATCATAAAGTCAGAACTAGACTTTGGATTCCAAAAATTTCAGAACTGGGCGCAAGCCTGAACATAACGCTTTATAATCCTTTCATTTGCGTATGAGAAAAAAAATTATTCTGAAAATGGGGGTCCGTTGAATTTACTAAAATTTTGTACTGTTTCACATTTCACCCTGTAGATATTTTACATGGAGCTTCCTGATCTTCACCTCCTAAAGGTGAGTAACGGAAAAACTGAGCTCGCTAACCGTCAAAACAGAATCAAAATGGTTTGTGTCATTTAAAAGTTATTGTGGTTCAAACTCGGACCAATTTTTCCCTCGCGATAACATATTTGTTGTGCAGTTTATTTGAAATCTTACGATTATAATTTAAACTGGCGTCGCAATTTTGTTTTCTCAAATGCAGCCTAAAATTGTTGATGCTGCAATATTGAATTGTGTTATTTTATTTCTAGCTTCGGGTGCTGTTCGTCAATTTGGTGGGATTCTTCTGGACAATTTACGTTGCCAACAAGAGGCGCCAGCAGGAAGCCAAATCAAAGTAATTTCTTATTGTATAAGAATTGACTATACTTATGATTCTTAAATCTTAACCACATTGTTATATTTTGAGGTGTTGTGTATATTTTTGTCACTAAGCAATATATTTTCAGTTTAAGGATGTGCTTTCACTTTCTTATACTTTTGTTTGAATAAATATTTTTTTTTAATTGTGTTCTTCACTCGGTTCTCCATAAACAGATATCTATTATACTCTGTGGAAATTATGGATGTCTGTAGGTAGGTATACATGAATGACAAGTTTGATTTATGTGCAAGATAAATCATTTTACAACAATTACAACTGAATTGCAGAAGATACCCTGCGCGATTGTTAAAGGAGTTATGTAATGTAAAAAAAATATCTTGACTTGTGTATCCGACTGATTGCGGTGGCTCAGATCATCAGAAAAAACTGAGTACTGAGTATAGGATTTGTCAGGCTTCTATTATCTAACGTCTTAAGACAAATTCTTGGCACGTACTTATTATGTTATTTATATGATACATATTGTTTAAATAACAAGTTATGTCAGGTAGGTACTATACGCTCAAAATTCGGGAAGCATTTTAAATTATGGATACAGTGCACGTTTGAAAGCTGACAAAAAATGGAAACGTATACTTACACAGAAAAGCAGTTTTGCAATGGCTTATCTTAATGCATGTTTAATTCTAAAGTAAATGTATGGTATCTACTGACTTTATTATAAGAAAAACCTGTTCACTTTTTTAACTAAGGTGAAACTTCTTCAGATTCTTCAATGCCTCCACTTGATCGGATCATTACTTCATCATCAAATTCAATTTACCTATTATAGTTACCCACCTATACCACATCCTATACTTAGCTTCTATAGGGCTTGGCAGAAAAGTTGAGAACACTACTGAGCGATCAACATTAATTATATTTTGAACTGACTTTGGAAACAGAATTTTCCCCAAAGAGGTCCTCTACGAGGCATCGCGGAGCCAAAACCTTTTCTATTTGATTTTTTTCATTCGTTTAGAGCTCGAAAAAAATCATGTAGTATTTACTTTAGACAAGCATATATTAACTAGATATGGCGCCAGGTGGAAGTGTTGGAACCTGCTTACTCTAATCCACTCGAGGGACACTGTTTTACAAGCAGTGGTTTGGAGACTGGCTTTATTTCACATTCAAGCATCAACTTGCATCAAGTCAATGTTTTCTTTGACTAGTGACTTGAAGTCTTCTATGACATATACACATCAAAACAAGTTTCACACCATGATACTAGCGGTACACTACCTAAGCTGAAATAGGCCTGCATTATGCATATGCATATGATCCAAGTAGCTCAAACATATTTGCTGTTAGGACTAAACTGAACAATTATAGTCCATTTCACTAATCGATTATGGGTCAGTCACTCCACTCAGATAATTGAGTAGTGCATCTACCTCTAGCTCTCAGTATTGCATTATGGGGTTGCAATTCATAATGTTGGTACATATCAGAATGATATTGCTATACAGGGCGATATGTAAATGTAGCCTTAAAACATAAACGGACTGCTTCATAGGCAACTTTTAATAGCAACAAACTGCATATGTAGGCAAACTTTCATTGATGTGTGTATAATGTACTCGTATGTAAGTATAATAAATATATCGTGTAATCGAATAAATTCAGGGAATAAACTAAAGCTCTTTTTGGCTAGGGCATAGCCTACCTAAATTACATATTTATATTTGATATACATAGTGTGTTCATACAAAAAACATTTTGAGGACTACAAACCACCACAGATCCCGACAATAATATAGTATGTTCACTTGTACCGTGACTCTAGTCGGCTGTGAGATTTTGTTTTTAAGTTTTCAAAACTGAAATATAGAAAATCTCCAAAACTTGGTGGTTGGCTGCTCTGGCTTCATTTGGCGTTCGTCGTTCGGACCACTTATGGAACACATTTTTTATGCATTTCCTCTGCAGATAGACGGAACATTTTTGCGGGACGTGATGTCTGACGCTTTTTTCCATTATATTAGAAAATGTAGTAATTTTTCGACCTGTTTTTAATTTTCGCCAATGAACAAATAAATCAAAGCAACTTTGACATTTGACAGGTGTCAAAAATATTTCTTACCTCTCGAAGCCGGTTCAACTTAAGGTTGATTTAAACTAAAAAAGTACTAGGTGTTCGTCTAAAAAAAGGGGTCCTATGGAATCATCAATCCTTTCACCTCTTGCAGTCGAAAAGACACGACGAATCATGAAGAACTATTGGCAAGACAAGGAACATCCCAGCAGGCCTGCAGTTGCAGCAGGATTTACGTGTAAAATTAGGATTGAACCGGATTTGAAAAGAAAAACAGCCGAAATATTTTCAACCTCTTGAAGCCGGTTTAACTTTACGATCATTCTAACCTAAAAATACCATTCCTTCGTCCAACCGAACCATAAAGAACTATTGGTGAGACAAGGAACATCCCAGCAGGCCTGCTGTTGCAGCAGGATTTACGTGTAAAAAGTTTATTCAACAGAATTTCATAAAACCCAGCCTCTCAAAGTTGCGTATTGGACCGAAATTCATGTTAGTACCTTCAGTTTGCAATTTGCTTGCGTTTTGGAGCTTAGAAGAACAAATTTTTGTCGGCCTTGAATGGCCGCAGTCAAGTTGACTTAAATTGAAGGCGGCCCCCTGGGGTTTTGGTGTCTAAATGACGGTAATACAGCTCTGCGCCCCTCCAGTTGCATTTCCACCTATGACAAGGTCAGTTTCCCCAAGGTTTCAATATCAATTTGATACGAAATATAACTTCACTTCTAGAGAAGTCATTTTCACAACAGGTAAAAAGGCGGCAAGCCTACAATGCTGAAGTAGAAAATCTGCTCAGCCAACTAGAGTCACAGTACAAGTGAACCTACTATAGTACAAAAATGGGTGGAAGTACAATGTTTTCTTCATTTTCATTCCTGACTTCATGACGACTTCTCCATAATGGAGAGTTTAGTTTATGCGTCTATTTTGAATGATCTTGTAGGTGCCTACGAATACGGATGAGATATGGTTATTACTAGCTACTGCTAGGCTTAGTATAAGTTACACTTTTACCTAAGTAACCTATAATAAATTATGATAATATGTAATCGAGTATGTAATAGTATGTGTAAAGTAGATGATCGAAAACTCCATTGGAGTTGAAATGTATTAACATAACCGCTTTAGATTATTTTTACTAAAATAACTCAGATATTAAAATATATTAATTTTAAGACTGGTAGTCTCGGGAAAATCAATAAAAAATCCGTAGTTGATCAGTTAGGTACAGTATAGTATGATAAATTATCCTCTTACAACGGATTGACTTGAATGCTTAGCTAAGCCTAAGAGTAGCTAAGAACAGTAATCATCAAGGAAATCGATGACACTTCACAGAATGTACTTATAGCATTAAGTACACAAATTATTACTAACTTGCCGTTGCCGATACCACTTGGGACGGCCGTTCACTTGGCTTTTGGCCTGACGACCCGCGTTCGCTGCCAAATTTACCGCAGGTGACATTTCCTGCTGGGCGATCGACTTCTTTCGAAAAATTCCTGCTGATGTCGAGGGTAGAATGACATTTTCATGTATGCCCATATGTGGGTGTGTGTATTTTGCCCAATACTACTTCCCTCTTTCAGTAGGTATTCAGTCGGAATACATCATAATGTAGGTAAATGGGGTGATTGTCACCAACATCCCATGGTTATGCGATGCGTGACAACCACCATCAGCCACCGTGCTACCGACAATAATAATAATTGCTAAGGGCGGAGTTAATTTGGTAAAATGAGGCATTGCTGAATCAATCCGTGTGGGTTTATTCCTTGACAGAAATTTATAATCAGGTTTAATTCAGGTCTTTTTGGACAGCTACAAGGATGTACTTTGGTTTGAGATCATTGACATCTCCAAAATCACAATTTTTTAATTTTAATTTTTGTATTTTGAGAATGCCAATGGGCTCAAACCAAAGTACATCCTTGTAGCTTTCGAAAGAGCGATTGATTTCGCAACGCTTATTTTAGCAATCCAACTCCGTCCTCAAGGAGTTGTAAATAGGACAAAGTTGAATGAACGAATGAAAAAAAAACTCGTTGAAGAATGAAGACCACGACGCACGAATATGGCACAAACTTGCACAAATGGCGGAGGAGCCGTGTATTGAGAGCTTGCCGGAATATTCGCGTTCGCCAAAGGCAATAAACTTTTCTGGAGCTCCCGACAATAAACTAGAAACCGATTCTTGAATACGCCGGATTTTTTTTTGTACACGATGTTAGAAGCCTTGTGGTAGGAAATTAAGACGATCATAAATAAATATCACAAAATCGTAATTTTTAATGGTATCATCCGGCTTCAAAATTCAGGTTCTTTTTTGAACGTTTTTATTTCGTATAGTCCGGTGGACTAGGGTTATAACTATGCATTTTATGACTACGGAACAATTTTTTGCAGGCATGTTCAGAAAGCCTTCATCTATTATTTGAGAAGTGCTGCCAAGCAATTTTTCAATGTGGGGGGTCAGGGGGGCCCTTCTTTGACAACTTAAATCGTTTTTTGTCGATAAAATCCGTAATAAAAATGCTAAATTGAAAATTCCAACGGATTATTGAAAAGCAACTCGAAAGGTCACTTATGTGTGATAAAAACTGTTACAGGGTTAACAGGTTCCGAAGAAAATGACTTCCCGTCAACATGCAATATAATAAAGAAAATATTGTGCCAAAGACCTTCAGCTCCGTCATTGAAAAATGCCGATTGGCATATTTGTTGATCATATCCACCTGAACTGGTTGAGAACAACACCCAACAGCGTCAACAGTGCCGGAGCTATATACAGGGTGGAAGAGAAAAATATATTTGTTTTTATTTATTTCAAAAACCAAGATAGATAAAGGGAACAAAATTGAGGAATTGATGTTTCATTCAATGCATGTGAAGACACAACAGACTGTTTTGAAATATCTTGAAGCGTTCCTGAAATACTTCCAAAAAAATGAAGAATATCATCAAAATTTTACTTCCTACTCTGATTTCGTATTTTCCATTATACAGATGTATATCCTTAAGTTATGCAACAAATTTCACAATATACACAAATATACAATAAATTATGGTTGAAACTAAACAGCACCATCACCGGCATCAATTATGTATGCGTTATATACAGGGTGTAAGAAAAAATGGCTGTTTTTTTTTGCTGTATATGAAAAAACAACCAAAAAACCGTGTGGATTACACATTCACGTCAGTAATTTACCTTATCAGGTGTCTTGGCTTGGTTTGTTTCCCCGGAAACTTCTTACCTCCCTAATTTTTCACTTTTTATGTCTTGATTTTTCTATAACAGCAAAGAAAACAACAATTTTTTCTTACACCCTGTATATGACGAATTGACGCATACATGATTGATGCCGGTAAGTGATGTGGCTGTTTAGTTTCCACCCTAATTTGTTGTTAAATTATAGTATATACCTCTATATAATGGAAAATACGAGATCAAAGTAGAAAGTAAAATTTTCATGATATTCTTCAGTTTTTTCAAAATATTTCAGGAACGCTCCAAGATATTTTGAAACGGTTTGTTGTGTCTTCACACGCATTGAATGAAGCATCAATTCCTAAATTTTGTTCACTTTATCCATCTTGGTTTTTGGAATAAAAAATAACAAAAATATTTTTCTCTTCCACCCTGTATATAGCTCCGGCACCAATGACGCAGTTGGGTACGGTTCTCAACCAGTTCAGGTGCGTATGATCAACAAATATGCCAATCGGCATTTTTCAATGACGAAACTAAAAGTCTTTGGCGCAATTTTTTCTTCATCATATTGCATGTTGACGGAAAGTCATCTTTCTCGAAACCTGCTCACCCTGTAATAAGTCTCATCACACATAAGTGACATTTTGAGTTGCTCTTCAATAATCCGTAAACTTTTTTTTATAGCATTTTTATCACGGATTTCATCGACAAAAAACGAGTCATGTTGTCAAAAAAGGGGCCCCCCTGGCCCCCCACATTGAAAATTTGCTTGGCAGCACTTCTCAAATGATAGAGGAAAGGTTCCCGAACATGCCTGCAAAAAATTGTTCCGTAGTCATAAAATGCATAGTTTGGGCAATATTTGGCGCTAGTCCACCGGACTAGTAGACGGTCGAAGCAACTGAGCCTTAGTTTGGCACAAGCTATCTAACAGGCATCGCCGCCACTTGTTTTGCCAAAATGTAGTTATAGTTGCAGCGGTACGCTAGCAAAATTACCCTGATTCTGCATTTTGTGATACTGCAATGAAATTTGGCATATGCAAACTACGTAGAATTTCAAGTGATTTGACTCGCAGCACTCAGGAATTTGTCCATTAGGGGGCGACTGGGGGCCCCTCCAAACTTCAAGATGTCAGAGTTTTTACCATGCACCATTCAGTACCGCCCATCTACCGTACAGGACCTAAACAACTTTGTTCTTGAGCATCATTACATTTTTTGTCATGTCAATTCCATTCTTCTTACAGAAAAAAAATTATTTCTTTGTCTGGTCAACAAGTCGAGAAATATATTTTTTTTTTGGACCAGAAATAGATTGTTGAGTCGTTTTTGTGTGATCATCGATAAATCCGCATCCCCTTGATTCATTTATGAAAACAAAAGTTTTGCTGTTCTATTCTTTAAAAAAGGGGTGACCTCAACTTACCATTATTTTCAACATTATCTATTTCAATGTTTTATCCCTAAAACTATGATTATTATTGTACTATTATATAGCTTGAAGTTTTCTTCAACGGTGTGGATGATGAAACAGCCTCAGATTTCACCTGGAAGCCGTGCATGATAATTTTTCTGCAAGGCCGTCAAATTTGGCATTTTTGATTTCCTACCGGGAGCGGCCAAAATTTCAATACACACCACTCCGCCAAAGAGCACCGGTTGAGGTACTTTCGCACCAACTCTCATCTCAGTATCACAAAATGCAAAATTTTTAGGCGTGAATATCGTTTTCCGCTAGAGCAAACCGGTGCTCTTGGGCGGAGTGGTGTGTATTGACATTTTGGCCGCTCCCGCTAGAAAATCAAAAATGCCAAATTTGACGGCCTTGCAGAAAAATTATCATGTACGGCTTCCAGGTGGAATCTTAGGCAGTTTCATCATCCACATCGTTAAAGAGAACTTCAAGCAATATATTAGTATAACAATAATCATACTTACCGGCGTGAAACATTGAAAACAGTAATCTTGAAAATAATGGTAAGTTGAAGTCACCCCTTTGTTGAAAAATAGCACTGCAAAAGTTTTCTTCTCATAAATGGATCAAGGGGATGCAGATTTATCGATTATCGCACAAAAACTACTTAACAATCCATTGGTGGTCCAAAAAAATATATTTTTCAATTTGTTGACCAGGCAAAGAAATTATTTTTTTTCTATAAGAAGGATGGAATTGACATGACGAAAAATGTTATGATGGTCAAGAACAAAGTTGTTCAGGTCCTGTACGGTAGATAGGGCGGTACTGAATGGCGCATGGCAAAAATTCAGACATCTTGAAATTTTGAGGGGCCCCCAGTCGCTCCCTAATGGACAAATTTTTGAGTGCTGCGGGTCAAATCACTTGAAATTTCATGTAGTTTGCATATGCCAAATTTCATTGCAGTATCACAAAATGCAGAATCAAAAAGCGTACCGCTGCAACTATTAGCGTATCGATAGTGTGGGGATTCCGTTACCTTTATACCTTCATGTATCAACCAAACCACAAAAGTCAAAGTCTTATTATCCTCAACGGTTTTTTTCTTTTTCAGATCTAACTAGCAACTGCAACTCTTGAGCAACTCTCAAGCACCGATTAAAGGGTGCTTGAGAAACGTTTAATCTAGCGTTGGTCATAACATAACTGAACAAACGATTTTGATTTGAAAATGGACGATTTATTTCAATTTTTATCGAAACGTTCATCAATACTCCCAAAATAAAGCGTTATATTCTTGTCAAAAAATGATCATTGAATAAGAGGAGCTTGAGAAACGTTCAATTACCGTTAGTGATGAATTGCAAAGCTTTTATGGTTAGAAAATGAACGTTTTTTTCAAGTTAAATGTGTGTTAAAAGTGCGCATTGTCCAAGTATAAGTTAGGGCTACACCGAGAGAGGGCGCCCTGACTTCTAGCTCAAAACGCTTCGGTGAGAGCTTACATTAACTACTCTTATCAAACTCGGAGAAGCCGAAGCTTGCTACTTAAACTAGATGTTGTTTCCAAAAGACATTTGACAAGTCGTTTTGGTGATGTTGAGTTTAACGTTACATAGTCGCTCGATGATGCAACGAGAATAGTTGTCGACAGAAATGTTCGAATGAGCGACTCTACGACATTAGACTGTTCAGTAAGCGTTATGGTTGAAACGTTTAAGTCCGTATTTTCTCCGGCATCTCTAAAATGTTTGATTTTGCGTTTTAAAGATGTTCGTTTCATTTTATGCCTTGGAAATGCTACAGATGACGTCTGATAAACGTTTGAACAGAGTTGAAGCGTTTTAGCTATATTTTTCAAACGTTTCTGACGTTTGCTTTTTATCAGTTCCAAATTTTTCATCAACGATGTTGTGCTCACTGGGATATTTGATTAGGGTTCTCTGCAACTGAAAGCCCGTGAAAAACTGTATTCAAAACTGTTGTAAATTTCTGTCTATCTGTCATCTGTCAAAGGGACTCGATTGTGTTCCGAAACTGCCCAGAAAATACAAAGAGCTCATCGGGGCAAAATACGGTACCTTAAGACAAAAGGGGGGCTTCGATTGACACAGCAAGACATAATGGGTCGCTAGAACTCCAAAACATGAGAAAAGTGAGCATGAGGGGGCTCGCGTTTTCCGAAAACCACAGAAAACATGAGGGGGATCATCGTCAAAATGACACATAAAGGCACAAAAAGGCCTTTTGAAGCTCCGATTGACAAAACAAGGCATAATGGGGACGCCCGAGAGGGCGCCATATAGGACTGGAAACATAAGAAGATACAAGGGGGTTCATCAGGGCCTGACACAACACCACAATCATGAAGACACGAGAGGGATTATCAGGTTTCAAAACGTCTAGTTGTCCCGCGTCAAGTTGTCCTGCTTCGCACGTATAGACAATACAAATAGAGAAGACCATATGTTATCACCACCGTCGTCATGGATATTGGGGCATCAAAAATCAGCCAACCTTTTTTTGAATGATGGACTCGCCTAGTTCCTACGCAACCGTAAAAATCCGTGACGACATATTATGGTCTTCTCTATTTGTATTGTCTATACCACATTGTGACTCGGTGAGTCCGCCTGGTCTGGGAATGGTACAATGGGTCAAATAGTAACGCCTACGTGCTAGGTGGAACTACGTTCCATCAACTCCCCTCAATGAATACAGAGTCCAGATCTTATTACGTTCCATCTTTCCGCAACCATCATGTCAATTTTGGATGTAGAACACTTCGATGGAGGCGCTCAGGAGAAAAATATGGGGACCAAAAGCGCTGGAGGAGTCGATACAGCGTTCCGTGCTATACATCACATCATTACTGTATGGCCACAATTTGCGGTGTCGGTAATGGGAACGATAACAGGCCGGTAGCCACCCAGCGGTAAATTTTGTGAGCATGAACAATGGCACCGTGAAATTTTTTTGACAGAAACACCCGAAGCCGTCGATCCAAACAAAGTGACGCAAACGAAGCATCGACCTTTTGCCCTGTTCCGTGCAGTAAGCCGCGCAAACCCCCAATTTTTTCATTTATTGATATGTATGAACATTGGGAGTCGGTAAAAGTCCCTATCCTGAATAGTGTTGCCGTCTAGAGTTAGACTTTCTAGACTCTTGTCTTGAAAAGGCGTCAAGACTCAGACAAGCCCTAAAGAAACTCTTGTCTTGAAATTTCTAGACAAGACAAGAGTAAAGCTGTCAAGATCAAGAGTCTTGATTAGACTCTTGAAAAGAAAAAAAATCATATGTATTCCTCTCTGTTGACGGTTTCTATTGTCTACTGAATGTGTGATTTGCTTAAAAATTTCTTAAAGAGTTTATTGACAACATAAAATAACATAATCAAGGGTAAAAGGTATGACAAAATACTATTCAAAACTATATTTACTTGAAATGGAAATGATTGCAGTGGGTCCTTATACTATGTTTCTTTCATTTGTTGAAACCAAAGTACCGAGATCACTACAGACGTTATAAAATATTTTGTCTCAAAGCCCCTACTTTTTCCAGAAAAAAATCTGGTAATTTGGGAGTTCAAACTGAAAGAATAATGGAGTAATGAACCTGTTCTGCGCTTGCACACTATAGGCAGGTCATCATGTCATTATGCATTGACGTTGTTGTCAGACTGTCAGGCTTGATAGGCAGTCTACAGTCCATGAATATTTACTGGTTACGATTAAAAATCAAGAAAAACAAAACAAGAGAATGCAGTATCTTTCTGTATATTGTGAATATTATATGTATATCAGCAGAAGACAATTTGATTCTCTGTTTGTGATGGCAGTTCACTATAAATTTATCAATTTTGCATCAGAGAACAGGAAAGCGTTGCCAAAGAGATGCCATGTCGCATTCTGTTCTTGTAATTATAGGTATATTCACATGACATCTCTTTTAAAGTCTGTATGTCTCTACTGTTTTTTATGGTTCCCATGCGGAAATTTCGTCCAAGTGATTTTTTTTCAAGGGTTGCTCCACATCTTTATTTCTACTTCCAAAAAAAAAAAGGTGCACCATCTCAGATCGCAGCTTCCAAAAAATTAGGTCGTTCGATGAGGCTTTTGGTCAACAGCTGCAAAACAAAGTGTTTTTGCCAATAAAAGGGAAATAATTCAGACAACATGCTGCAGCCAGATATCATTTCAATGTACCAAGGCAAAATACCGATTAGGCTGGTGTTCTTTCCACAACTTGAGCGAAGTGAGTCTTCTTGTCCGCGTCAGGTTGACACAAACAGAAACCTGACACAGGTCTGCAAACAATCGGTATATTTTCGACAAAAATATTGGACCACGTTCGCACGACATCTGGGAACTCTGGGTCCTGCTTAAAACCTTAAACTGAACAGTATCTAGCCGGCTATATTCACTCAGGCATTAACCTACGGCAATAAAATCCCATCTTCTCATTTTATACAAGATCTCGATCTCATTGCAGAAATAAGTCTACTAACAGGTCAGGGGTGGCGGTCGCAGCCTTTTCTTTCAGCACTCACACCAATGATAAATTTCAGTATACCCAAATAGAATATTTGATTGGAGTGCAAAGGCTATTCGCGATTCAAATTAATTTTTCCCGCCACAAAATGGCCGCGAAAGGCGGAATTCAACTGACAGCTCGAGGTGACATGAGATGTCACACGCACAACTCACAACCCCACTTTTTTTGTATTAATCATCCACCACTCAGTGTCTTCTGTTTACTCCAGTTTACTCCTTGCTTGGCTTCCTAGTGGAGTCCTAGTTAGAGATAGTGCGTCTGTTTGCTGTATTCCAGTTTTGCGAGTAAATTCAAAGTGATTGTTGTGTTGTGTAAAACGAATCAGCACATCGTCCGGGACCTGTGCGAACCCTCTTGAAGTTCCGGGGAGTTCAAATCCAGAAGGTGCTTCATGGACATTTAGGAGCTGGTTTCATTCGGGTACAATTTGTTGAGCCCAGTCTTCTTTCCATTTCTCTTGTCCACCAAAGTTTCCTCGTTCACGTTCTGTGACTAACGATGGGATACAGTAATACTACTAAACACAACAATCACTTTAAATTTACTCGCAAAACTCAAATACAGCAAACAGACGCACTATCTCTAACTGGGACCACACTAGGAAGCCAAGCAAGGAGTAAACTGGAGTAAACAGAAAACACTGAGTGGTGGGTGACAGACTGACAGAGGTGGGTGATTGATACAATAAAAGTGGGGTTGTGAGTTGTGAGTATGACATCTCATGTCACCTCGAGCTGTCAGTTGAATTCCGCCTTTCGCGGCCATTTTGTGGCGGGAAAAATTAATTTAAATCGCGAATAGCAAGGGTGCTCTTTGCTCCTTACAGTTCCTCTGTTTTTCTTGCTAAAAGATGTTTACAGTTCTGTCACATGTTTTTATTGAAAGAGAAGATTTTATAGTAATTTAATTTCAAGAGTCTTGATAGACTTTTGGAAAATGTTCATCAAGAGTTAGAGTCTTGTCTTGAAATTTCGAAATGATCTTGATATTTCAAGACAAGACAAGAGTAGGGCAACTCTTGTCTTGTCTTGTCTGGATGGCAACACTAATCCTGAAAGGTGGAGAACGGAGAAATACTTTGAACAATTTTAAATATGGTTTTAAGTGATTTCAAATGACATATTGCAAGTCAAGTTTTGTGAGATATAACTTCTGTCAGTTTTTGATAACTTAATTTGTTTATTTTGTTGTGTTACTTTCTGTCGAATATGGTTACAATCCATCGGCCAGCAGTGCCGTCTTCAGGCCCATGCCCAGGCCCCGGCTTTTTCGAGGGCCCCTGAGGACCCCTCAAATTCCCAAAAGTAAAGAGTGTTGCTGTAAAAAATATTGTTCTCATATCCCGTTCACGCCGTTTATTTAATTATGTTACTTTATGAGTTGATCGTGTGTCCCCCCTTAGCCTCCCAAGTGTCCATGGCGCTCTGTCCCACTTAACTAATCCAGAAAAGACCGGTTTTTTGTCAAAAGTTTTCGAAAAGTGCAAAATTTTTGTGAAAAAAAGTTTGTTCAATAAGTAATTGTGCTGAACAATTCAAAAAGTGAAATTGCAAAACGCTTGAAATTCAGCCGATTATCATCAGCACTTTTATTATCAAGTCGGAAAAATTTCATCTGCATGCGGCTCTACCTCTCCCGAACTTGCGGCATCGTCGTTGCCTTTGCCCCCTCCGCCCTCAACGTCTGGCTACGCACTGGGTTTCCACGCCTCTTTTCGCGAGGGGTATCAGCCCGCCGTGCTGCTCGCCTCACTCGCGTTTTTTTTTGCAAACCTTCATAAGGGGGCCGCCTCACTGCCTTGTGCCCGGGGCTCCATTTGTTCAAAAGACGGCACTGTCGGAGAGATCTTGAATAATTGAATGGCAAAGTTTTGAACTTTGACTACTATGAATTTTTCAAATTTTTTCCAGGCCGTTATCACCCTAGACGGCCGCTCATCCGGGTTTTGAGCAGAAAAAGAGGGTTTGGTGCAGGACTCAACTCAGACGTTCTTTTCTGCGCTTTTCAGCTTTTTTTGGAAAAATTCCAACTTATATCAAAAGTGAATTGCATTGGGCGTCGTGTAGGCTCATTTTCAAATGTGACACAGTTTCGGTTTTCAAAATGAAACTTGCACAGTCCGTGAAATAAAAAAAAAGTGCCGAGCAAACTTCGACTTGCGATAAGCCCCCGTGAAGTATCCATTTTAGATGCAGACTTGCTGTGTGTCATATCTGGAGAAGAGATCAAAAATTTTCTCTTTGGAAAAACCGTAAATTTAAAACGTTTATCCTTTGAACAGCTTTTCACCTTTTTATTTTTGAACCAGTGGTACCTAATTGGTTCTGAATGTTTTCTAATAATGTCTCCCCCAAATTTTCCTACTTTCCCAGCTAAAAATGAAAAATGGGCTTAGCGTATTAGGACCAGGCTTGAATGATGGAGATTAGAATGAAGAAAGGACAAGAATTAAAATTTTTCAAGATGAAGCAAATTTGTTTCCTATTTTCTCCCAAGCTCTTACATGTCCCACACGAAAGGATGTCTTCAACAAAAATTCTCATTGGTCCATGGATACTATACGGGGAAGTATTGTGGCGCCAAAACAGATTTTTTAGTTACTATAAAACTGACGTTGTGTAATAGTTTATGAATATTCTTCAGCGCCTTTAAACACAGGCGCACGGCGTCAGTGCTCGTCAGCAAAATACACAATTGTACCTAAATTTCTCCTCGAGTCTCGAGTTATGCTAGTATGCCTACCTCTACTTGTATATTATACCGTATATAGGTACCTACCTATACAAAGAAAACATTGAAAGCGAAATTCAAAGTCTTATTGATACCGACACAAGCATGCTTTATTTACTTTTGATACAGCTCAAGTGGGGAACACAAAGCACTCGAAAATTAATGTGTCCTAACGCATCTTCCAACAACAGCGGGCTGCCCGGGCCTCCCTCCAGAGTCACCTACCATGGCTGCACGCTTCACTGGCCTAACGAAGAAACGGTTCAATCCAAAAGCACGTTAGTCGCGCGCGAGTCGACGTTGTTGAGCCGTTCAAAGCACGTTAATAGATCTCCTTTTTAAGCGTGTTTACAAACTTACATAATAGATAAATAAAACGAAAAGATCTCAAGAATCTCTCGAGAATCCCAACTAGAATTATTTCATGTACTGGACTCATCGTGCCTCATCAAGTGACACGAGAAGTGTGCCTCCTGAACCTCACCGGAGATTATGTCAACTTGCCGGGCTTTCAAAGGATAAACAAGAAGGTACCACCTACCCCCAACAGTAAAAACAATTATTGTCATAAACAATTTTCTCTGTTTGAATAATGCTTTTTACTGTTATCGAATTTATTTTTAGAATTAAGTGCTCCACCTGTTGATGGTTTATTAACTTTAATGTTCGTGAAGATATTAAAAAGTAATTATTATTGCATGGCCCCCGATTTTGATAAAGGGGTGTTACAGTTGGAGCAATAAAATTCGCGGTTGGTTAAATAAAAATAGCTGATATATGCGCATAAGTACCTACATACACGGATTTAAATTGCAGGGTCATAATACCATCAGCGTTTTATTGAGAGTACGGTCAGGTTTTAAAGACCCTATTTAATTTAGTGCCGGACAGGTCCGCCGCAGAGGTTTAAATTCCTTTTAAATCTCTCCTCTCAGGTATCGTTCGATTGGACATATTTTATGTAGGTTTGTTTTCAATGATGCTAGCGATATAAAAGGAAGTACGGGGTATAGGTGTCAACTATATATTACGAGTTACGAAAATGTTAATTGTTATATTATGTGGAGATTAGAGAAAGAAATTCAGTTGATTATTCATTAAGGTGATAGAATGACAACACTAATTACATACCACTTCGCGTTGTATCAATTACGGTTATTGTTTGCTTTGCATATTGCATGTGATTTAACAGATTGGGAATAATAAATTAATTTGTAATATTTAGAGAAAACTGTACTGAAATCAATTGTATTAATTTTAATAAATAAGCTGGTGAATATTAAATACTAGAGTAGATTTTACGTAAAAGTTTATGATGTGAATACTGAACGGAACAGCAACTGGTTCTCGTCATCACCACCCCAATAATACTGAACGGGGATAGGGTTCGTTGGATGGGGGAAATTGTGAAGTCAATTGTAGGTATAGGTACCTACTAGAAGAGGCCAATTGTTATACTGGACCATGTCAATGGAGACCTAAACGGACCAGAATAGAACCCCTTCGTAGGTATAGCACATATGCTGAGTTTAGGAATCAATGATTTTGTTATTGTTATTTAATCATTTTATATACTCTTACATTACAATTAATTAATTTAATGTTAATTTTATGATCACTAGCTTGCATGCGTGATTAGGCAGGTAGGTGGGTACTTTACGTTTTCCCACGTTATTGCGAGGAAAACATAACTTGATCCTTGATATCTTGTAGGTATTTTATCATTCTTAGCTACCTAAGGTCGGGTAGCTCAGTGCAAGTTCAGTTTTAAAGACGGCGTCACCCTGGTGAGAGACTCAGTGAAAAGCATTCACCGGCGTCGGTGTAAGGCCCTGGCAGCGGAAATGGGCCGACGTTAAATAAACGAAAAACAAAACCTATAACTCCAACGCCGCCTCGAATTCAATATCTCGGCCTCTCCCTTCTTTGTGGATGCATCAACTGCCTGGCTTATTAGTTATTATACCGCTCTTTTGTTCATAGATTTACAGATTACAAACAAAGATAGCATGCGCGTTACGAGATATAGAATAGGCATGAACATCTTGCTTGACGATTTTCACTGATTATTACAACGCTCTTGATTATTACACCTAACGTATGGTCCAAAAGTTTTGGGAATTTTTTTAAAAGCTAATAACTTTTTTTTTATAGCTTTAATTTTGTAACTTGATATTGCAGAAACTAACAACTAACATCATCTATAATAATATCAAATTCATATTCAACATATTGACGGTGGACCATTATTGATGGCTCTCAGTTTTCTTCTGCCATGTTCGATCATTCTCTGGACAACAGCAGGATCAATTTTTTCTAAGCTCCTGCCTCCCAATGTACGACCAATATAAGATTTTTGGTGAGTATTGAGCAAGACAGTATACGACAAGGGATGGGAACCTGCAAATGAAGACTAATCACGGCGTCGCATTTTTCAAAAACTTTACGGAATTTCGAATTAAAGAAACTGATCCTGCTGTTGTCCAGAGAATTATGGAACATAGCAGAAGAAAATTAAGATCCATCGAAGATAGTGGTCCATTATCAATATGTTGAATATGAATCTGTTATTGTTATATATGAAACTTTCGGACCATATGTTACAAGGAAAATATTCACTTATCTAAATCCCACTGTCAATGGCAACCGAATAAAATGGATGTAATCAATAAAATTTGACAGCTGTTACTTCGGACTTCTTTTCTGCAATAATCATCGAAATATCACTCGTGCGCGAGATTTTCCCAGATAATTTTGACCATGCGTTTCGTTTCGCTCGGGCTGGTTGTCCCTAAATGAATGCCCTCCTCCTAGGAAGTCGGGCATTTACCGCTAAAACCAGCACTCGCGATCGCCTGACCAAAATTATCGTGAAAATCTAAGCACTTACTACACACAGTCTAAGTGAAATTACTGTTGATCATCACACTAAACTACTCAACAAATTGAACAGATCAACCCAAAATGTTTATCAAAGCTCAAAGTACCCTAGCTCCCTAAGAAACAAAACTAATTCGAAAGTTTTCTTTTCCCCTAATATCTGCATTCTTTATCTAGCACAAGCTACATACCAAATTTCATTCAGGAACGCCTTATTAGTTATACACTTATACAGGGTGTCGCGCAAGGTTTCGCAAGAACTAAAAAGGTTGGATGATTCCCAATTCCAAAAAAAATTAAATAAGTAGTAATACTTAGTGATTTTGTGGATCTGAGACTTACACAGACAGGGAGACAGGGAAGAAGAATGGAAGACCGAAATTGAAACCAAAAGTGACGCAAATCTGAATCAACCTTAAAATTTGATTTGATGATAGAACTCGCCGGAAATCAACTTTTCTCAAAATAAACCATTCATTATGATCGTTTCAAGATGTACCTATAAGACAACCTTTCTTGACGAGGGAAATAAATTGACTATTTCCACTGAGGACACGCAGCTCCGTCTTGAATAACAGCTGATCCGGGGCAACGTCAGACAGATGTGTGTTATTTGTCACGGGGCACGTGGGCTACGTCACTCACGTGCGTCAGTCAGATTGGTAGTGTGTCAATCGGTCAGCCGGTATAGGTGTGGGTGGATTTTTTTAAGCAGTGACTGCTGCAATCAGTACTGCTGTCACCTGCGAAAATTTCTCGCTTTCTCAAGAACAAGCAACTGAGGGGAAATGAAAGAGCAGCAGCAGAGCATCTATACTCTTCAGCAATCGGTTTCATTCAGCTGCGTAGTCAATAAAGAGGCGACAGTAAAAAAATGGAAACTGCTGAGCAGCCCATTGCGCAGTCGGTCTAAAAGAACGGTTATCTGCGAAAACTGCAGCAGTCACTGCGTAAAGGAGAACACCCTTGTGAGAAAGTCACTGGAGTCACAAATTTTTGATAAATGGCACGTCTCGTGGCACGTGTAGTTGACGTTGCCCCGAATCAGGGGTGTGGCTCGTGCGTGTGACGTCACGTGGGAATGGTCTATTACGCCTGCGCATGTTTTCAAGCTAACATTAGTGTCCTTGCTCACCTAGATATGGATGGAAGCTACGTTACGAGCATCATGACCAATTACCTGGCTTGTCTGTCTCTCATTCTTCTGATTCTCGTGATGTTGGTTACGAGCATTTTCAGGTGATCAAGGGCTGTTTCTTCTTCCTAGACAGGCACTCAGGCAGCAGTGAGTTGTTCTCCTCCAACCACAAGTTCTTGACTCAGACCAGCAAGAAAAATCTTGACCTATTCAGATTTGGATCAGCTAGGAAGAACCCCTTGATTTTGAATGTTTCTTTTGGATCAATTCTGATCTTTGGGTGTTATCACCTTAAGTTTTTTTTCTAATCACTCTGTGATTATTTGTGAGAACAAATAATTGTGAAACTGAGAAACTATTTCGAGATATAGGTGTAGGTATACCAACCTCCCTAGATCAGTTGAAAATATTCAGAAATATATTTTAGAAATTGGGAGTCATCCCAACTTTTTAGTTTTTGCAGGTTCGTATGCGACAAGAGTCTCTCTACTTAAATACGGAGGATCTGAACATAATTCGGCATCTACAGCCTGCGATAGGCAAAGAGCGCACTAGCGCAGGTAATAGGGGAGAATATAAATTCCAAATTATTTCTATTCTATCGAAAGCCAGGCATCTTTAAACTTAAATATATAGGAACTTTGGTGGGTCACCATTTCAATCGTCGAGTAGTTCATTGGTTTCAAAAGGATACAGGCGAATGTAGGTTATTTTAAAATTATTATGCTTCTGCACATTCTGATCTGGACGAGTATCTACCACCATCTTTGATAATGCCAGATGTCCGATTCTTTAAGACTTTGATAAACAGAGATATAGAGAGAAGAGAGAGCCTCTCAGAATAGTTCGGCAAGTGGGAAGAGAAGTCCAAGATAGTGCAATAAGGTGCAACAGGGGATGAATATGGTATATACATACAATAGGTGTTTGGTGCTGATTGGGGAAGCAAAGATGCCTTTAAAAGGTCAGGATCTGCAACAATATGTTTTGCCTTAATTAACAAGGTCGAAGGAATCTTGGGAACAGAGACTGTATGAAAGAGCTACTTATGCAATAGATATCTTGGCGGAGCAGATGAAGAAGAATGAGGGGTAGAGTTAGAGTTGTTTGAATACTGATACGTCTGGATGTCATCATCTTATACCCAGTCTGAAAGCCCAGTTGTTTAGGCAGCGGAAATAAAGTTGACATTGATGCATGATTTTCAAAATTCCTTCAAACGATTCTTGAGATCCCATGGTTCCAAGGAGCGTGTCGGAAGATTTTTTTTTATATTACTGCAAAAGTCTAGGTACTACTTTCTTTGGATGTCCTTATTCAATTAGGTAGGTAGAGTTTATTGCAAACCCGAATGGTACAGCGTCGTAAAAGTGTTTGTGTTGGGGATGGGCTTCAGCCAGCAGACAGTGTCGTATCAAGATAATTTTTCACTAGGGTTGTGAGGTGTAACTAATAATTGTGCAATTTTTTGGAAAAGAAACATTCCAAGGCAATAAACTCTAACTACATATACATACCTATTCAATACTCTAGAGCCTGTCATGAGAACCGCCGGGCTGGATTTTCGATACGATCGATCAAAGCAAAATCAATGAGGCTTGGGTAACTAACTACTCAATCGACGTGTGAAACGTGGGGTGAGACCCATGGCGGCTCCTTTGCGTGCAAGAAACAAGATTTCTGCAAGAGAGCTCGGGCATATAAGTATTCTAATAATACCTAACTCATTAATTTGTCCAAAAAACCTTTTTTTTTTGTTCAGCAAATAAAACAAAATAATAACTTCAACGGGTCTTTAACCGCAATGGCGTTCGTGTGAACCCGAGGCGGTTCAAAGTTCATACCGCTTGTGAAGATAAAGATGGTCGGAGATGGTATCTACATTGATTGCACATTGTGTATAGTACCACGCTTGTTATAATAATAGTATACCACAGGATGGCGAACTACATTTCGCCCTAGGTGTAAGGCAAAGTCCAAACAAAATGAGTGTTTGGACCACAATGAAAACTTGTGCTGATTTGAAATTCAAATCAGATTCGCGCGGCCCAAATACCGCAAATTCCTAGGGGGTGCCCAATTAAATGTTTCGTTTCGTCTCAGGAGTCAGGCAGGGTTGATTAGGCTTCTTGATGATTCAGTGTAATAATAATAATAACAATAATAATAAATGGATTTATTGGCGGAAATGAATGATCATAGATCTTTACAAGATGAAAAATAAATACGCCAAAGGGCGGAGTTCGGATATAATCTGTTCAATCAAAGCTTTTCAAGGCTATGGTAGTAAAAAAATCAGTTATACTGAGTGAATTAAAAAATTCCACGTATTTTTTTGTCACACAAAGAATCTAACAAGTAATATGTCAAGAATGACTGACACAATTTTGTGAGATATTATGTTACATCATAATTAATATGTATGAAGTATGATTTAGCGTTGAATAGGTCATTCTCTTGTTTATATTATTTAATTATATTGAAGTTTCTCTACATTGTTTCTCTATGAGCACCTACTATACTTATAAATCTTTTCTACATAGGTAGGTATAGGCAGTGTTCAAGTTTTGAATGAAAGATGTAATAAAGACGCAATAACATTCAGGGAGATAATAATGATTTCATTGTTCATAGATGCTTCATTTATATAGGTTTAAAACCAAAGCAGGTCATTTCACTCATCTCTAATTTTTTATCAATTGTTCCAACAAAGTTGAAGATGGTTTTCTTGTTAAATTCTTTTTTGTCATTTGACAAAGTCATTTGATTATTTTTGAAACTTGATATTTCAATGGATTTTGAAGTGTCCTTTCTCACTGTGAGGGCTCTTTTCAATTATACTATGTAATTTGAATAACAAGACAGTGAAGCGCCATTATTGACACTTTTTCTGATCGGCTATTAAGAGTAAACACCAGCGCCAGTGGGAAGGCAACCTAGTAGGCAAAATTCCAGTTTTTTGCGTTTATCAAGAAAATACAGATATAAACTCAAGTTTCCGCCGCACAGCGACATCTAAAACTTCAGACTTTAGTTAAACTTTTGTGATTTTTATTTATATATTTTCGCAAAAAATGTAGATCGAAGAAATAACTTGTGATCTGCATATTTTGGTTCAACTGAATGCAAAAAATACTTATAATAGGTTCTGCTAGGATATGATGAATGAGAATGATAAAGTCTATGTCGTTATTCTGCAAACAGTTGAATTTCTATATCTTAGGGTGGGTTCAATCAGCCTCTTTAGTCGCGGTTTTAGTTTCAGCCGTAAGCGCTGCATCGCTTATTGACTGTTCTGAGGAGGCTGGTTCATAAGAGCCAATGGGCGTCGCTGCGCTTGCGACTAAAATGAAAATCTGCGGCTAAATAAGCTGACTAAACCCAACCTTACTTTTCCAGATAAAGGCAATAGACTGCGCGGAATTGTATAACTGTGTTGCAGGGTCCACTGGTGACTGCTCTTTATTTTGCGGGTGACATTACAACATCACGCAAGAGGATGCAATTCATGAGGATGATTTACAACAGAGGCTAACAAGCCTCTGAATGAGCTGAGTTTGCTGGAAGAGCTTGATGACTGAGTAGACAATGATCATAATATATAGTACCTAATTTGCTTTTCACCAAATAAATTCCAGAAATCTTCGGATCAAGTTGTGAGAAACAGTGCTGACTAAATTTTGAAAGAAAACGGTGCAATTTGGCATGCAATCTCACGCCATATACGTGCGAAAAATGAAACTCTAATCTTTGTGTGCTAAGAATTCCTAAATTTCAGGGAAAATGCCTCTAGCATCGCAAAATTTCTTCATAAACATACAATTTCAATATCATCAAGCCCCCATCATCAGCTTCGTCATTTGCAATTAAAATTTTGCAAGCCATTGTAATTATTGTTCTGATGCGAACATGCAATTTTCACAAACCTTGAGGTTTTTCAACGCTCTGCACATGATTGCAGATATACGGGGATTTAACACAGCATTGTTGTTCTTAGTGTTGAGCTTTTGAAGTGCACTACTGCAGTAAAAACGCAAATTCATGGACCAACTCACTTTCGACTTTATGAAGGTAGGTAGCTAACAAATAAAAATTCCATGCTAATGATGGAGATTCGTGATTTTCAAATTAAATTCGTCAGCTATCCGAAAAAAATTAATAAACTTCCTGTTCGTAATACTTCCGGCTAACAGTCAACAAAACGGTCGGTATTACTCAGGTTGTCTTCAGTTCAAACAAAAAAATTGTACCAGTAGATAATTTCAGCTCACGCATGCAAACTTTTCATCCATCTTATTACTCATCTAATTGTGTAAGATTTGACAGTTTAATTTGTACGAATTACGAAAAAAGCGTTTCCCAAACGTGGCCCAAAGTCAGCTCATTAGTCGCCGCATATGATTGAGCCATACCTAATTTGTTTATGATAACTGCTTAGTATAAATAAACTTTAATTCCACCAATGCTAAATACCTTACGATGGGTTCCACAAACAAAGATATAAATCAATGGTGCTCGCTAACTCAAAACTACATGGATGCTTTCCTATGAGCTACCAAGAAAAATAAACAAAGACCATAAAGTCTGCAGATATCAGTTGTCATATCTCTCATTAACTTTTAAGCAGCCAGGATTTTCAACGTTAAATAAATAAAGGAATTCCTCTAACATGGCGTTAAATTGGCTCAGCCTAGGTGGAACCGGACTTTATTCTCTTCCGTCAACAGATTTATTATTGTAGTAGAAAACAATAGCTGCGTTACTATCTCACAGACTTCCACAATAAAAAAGACAAGCTGTTCCGCAGCATATCGAACTAAACACACACATTATTCTATGTTGAAGAAACTATTAAAATAATATTACCCGTAACGGGTTAGGTAGGTTACCTACATATTATTTTATTGTGAATCTGTCGGAGCATCTGATAGTAGGTACACTTACTACAACAATAAATTTTTCTCGTGATAAATTTATTCCTCTTGGTGATGGATGGGTTAGCGATTTTGTATTCTTTGAATTTTTCGCACATAGTAAGTAGGCTGCAAGAGAAGGAATGTCAAGGAAATCGTTACGCCAGCATCGGACAGTAAAATTGCTTTTGAATCCACGTCGATTAAAAATTACTGTTAAATTTGGCTGCATTCTCAGATGATGATGTGGTTACAGTTTTTCACTGAGAGGGTAGAAAGGCAGTCAGGGTTCGATCACGACGTGTGAAATGTGATGTAACGTTGCCTGTCAGCAGCCTATCAGAGAGATGGGTTGCTACTAGCAACTTGCTAGACAACGTGACGTCATATAAACAAATTTTAATTGTCGGGATATAGCCCCTACTCAAAATGCAGGTTGCTGGTTGTAAACAGGAATGGATCTTTCCTCCCAGTATTGACACCGCATGCATCAAATGATTTTTGACAGATGTGAGTTGTCAATACAGGCGGATTTTATGTAGAGAGCGATTACGTCTGAGTTATGTTTCAACTGTCAATAATCTCGATGCCAAAAAAAACGCCGAGAGATCTCTCATTTAGGAATGTCATTTCAATGTACGGTTCTTTTTCTTCTAAAGCGTGTCAACTTCAGGATGTGAAACTTCAACACCAAAGTTGACGGTACCTATCAGTCAGTTGTTCAATTTCAACAGTGATTATATTTCAGTTGCCTTTTGCAAGTCAGCTAAGTAGACGTTTCCAGTCAAAACTGTCTCTCTCTAACGTCACTGATTAGACACCGACACTGGAAATAGATGGTCTTTTTGTTGGTGATATAAACACTGGCGATAAATTGTGGGAAAAGCCCATTTCTCCACAATCTTGATGTGCTCTTGATTTTTTTTACCAGGGCTGCTGCCATGATAGAGAGTTATTACAGGACTACCTTACGTAACGTGGATAAATTATGTAGACTACCGGCAGATTTTTTTTATTATAATTTTTTTTATTCGTTAATTTATTTAACGTCGGCCTATTTCTGCAACAAGGCCTAGCACCGACGCTGGCGAATGCTTTCCTTCACTATACTGGAAATTTTACCGAACCCCTGTGTGTTCCAACACAGGGTAAGGATTTTTAACGACCACCAACATCGCATGGGGTCGGCACCATCGTTCGTATTTTATTTTAGCAAGCATTCTAACTAAACCAAGAAGCTTGTTTTCGAGGCGAAAATCTGTCCCCGGCGGGGATCGAACCCGCGACCTCTGGAGTGGTAATCGAACGCGCTGACCACCACACCACAAGCTCCACTACCAGCAGAACGACTACTAGCGTTCAAGTGAGCGTTTCCGAATGGGATATTCTGTAGGGATATTGACTCAAGTCAACGTTGATATAATGACACTAAATTGACATTTTCCATTGTGTTTCATTATTAGAATGACAATTTAGTATCAAAATATCAACGTTAACTTGAGTCAATATCCATACAGAATAGCCCCTGATTGGCCGTGTTCCACTAAACGACCGCATCGCAGCAGACTCGCGCTTAACGTGACAACCAACGTAAAAACGTAACCTCATCTCTATAACGTGCAAATTTGAAGTTGGTTGTCTTACTCGTTTTATTTTCGTTGTGTGCTTTGTACAAATCCAGGTGTGAACACTGTGTGATCCAAGGATTCCTTATTTTCGGTGATAGTTGCGGTTTTTGCACATCAAATGATGGGCGAATATTTCGATGGATTTGAAGGCTTTGAAGGAGGCTTTCAAAGGAAGGTTCAAGGTCGCCGGTCGTTTGCTATAAAGTGCGTTGACGCCTTCGTGCTAAACAGCCTCAATTTTCTACAAAAAATCGTTTAGGTCAATTTGGAAAGAGAAAGGATGGCTCTACTCACTCACAGCGGGTTTTTTTCTAGAAAAAATTGTTTTGCAACCTAAAAAAAAACTTGCAGGGAATGAGCTAAGTCATCCTTTCTCTTCCCAAATTGCCCTTGACGATAAATTTCTGTTGGAAAATTAGGCTGTTTAGCACGAAGGCGTGAGCGCATTTTATAGCAATCGGCCGGCGCCCTTAAGTACCGTATGATCAAAAACTTTTGTGGCGGCTCTCATATGGGCATGTGGCGGAGAAACTGTTGTCTCCCCCGATAGCTTAGTGGTCAGAGTATTCATCCGGCAAATGGAAGACCCGGGTTCGAGTCCCAGTCAGGGCAGACACTTTTTCTCCGTCACATCGCGCCATACTTTATTACTCAAGGCAGGCTGTGGCCTGGCCAAAATCAGCCTCGTTTGCCTGCCTATGACCAGACCATACAGCCTGCCTTGAGTAAGAAAGTTTTTGATCATATGAATTTATTATCGTATAATCATGTTGTTGTATTCTTGTGGCTGAATTGTTTTCTGGTGGTAAGATTGCAGTTTATTTTGGAAGCCCGGTATATAAAGTCTGCGGTTGATGCTGTTAACAAAACACTGACCGTGACTGAGCGTTGGTCAGTAGTTGAACTTGGTATCTTCATTCATGCCGACCGATTCTCAAGAACAATACTGAGAAGAAATGAAAACACTATAGCATTTACCATTTATTTAGAATAAAATGTCTTTTTCTGGTCGAATGCTGGTGAAAAAAATAATATTAAGTAACTAATACACACAAAAAGTTCTGAGTTCAGATATTTCGTTATGGTCTATTGGAAATAAAATTCTTAGTGGATTCAATTGAACAACAACTTTTCTTTTGTATGGCAAGTTTTTTGTCCCCGCTCCAACATATCAGTAGTGTACATTTTTGAGGTTTGAGTGTGCCACAAATTAGTGTGCAAGGTGAATATTGTTTCTTTATTTTATTTCAATTTTGAATAACTGATCTTCAAGAAGAACAATATCAGGGTAGCTCGGTGAACAATACTTTTATAGAACGTATGAAAACATACGGAGGAGCTTGTGGTGTAGTTAGTTAGCGCGTTCGACTACCACTCCAGAGGTCGCGGGTTCGATCTCCGCCGGGGACGGATTTTCGGCCTCGAAAAACAAGCTTCTTGGTTTAGTTGGAATGCTTGCTAAATGCAAGACGCGCCGTGTGTCGCATAGCACGTAAAATACGAACGATGGTGCCCACCCCATGCGATGTTGGTGGTCGTTAAAAATCCCTACCCTGTGTTGGAACACACAGGGGTTCGGCAAAATTTCCGGTATAGTGGAGGAAAGCATTCACCGGCGTCGGTGTTAGGCCTCGTTGCGGAAATAGGCCGACGTTAAATAAACGGATAAAAAAAAAATGAAAACATACATCCTAGTAACAGCTATGTGTCAATTTACAGGATGGAAGGTCTCTTTTGTTCAAGTTTTTTCTTCCATGAATCAACTCAAACAAAAACCATTTTTAGTTCGTTTGCAAGCTTATGGGTATGTATAGTCTCTACTTGAACCTAGGAGGACTTGAACATATAAAAAAATCCCTGTAATTGATGCGTTTCAAATTACAGGATGAATTTTTTTTTTATGTTTCGCTTGATGATCAGTTTTAGACCAAAACAATTTCAGATAATTCTGAAAACCTATACCTAGTGTCACATTAGACAATTGTTTGAAAAGAATTCAGTTCTTGTAATTATTATAGGGGGAAACTTTTTGTTCAATTTTTCTGCTATTGAATTCACTCATGCAAAAACTGACTAAATAAAAACACCGTGAATAAAAATGACAGATCTCTTGAATTTTTAGCATTTGACACTATTGCCAGTCATAACCAGGGATCGTCATAACTTAAAAGTCGTCGCCCTCTACATGCAATCCGCCAATATTGACAATCCACATCTGTCAAAAATCATTTGATGCATCTGTCAATACCGGTAGGGAAAGTCATGTCGTTGAGGTTCACATCGTTGTTCCTTTATATTTGAAGGCATTGCTAGTCTGTTGAAAGCTGCTTGAGCTTTTTCTGGCCCCCCAACGTAATCGCGATCGCCCGCTTTGTGAAACCAAGCTGAATAGAAATGGGCCGCATGCGACAATAAACAACAAGTCCAACTGATTATTTCACTATTTCTAAAATATGAGTAGCTCTTATAATTTTCTGAATCTAGTTTCTGGCAAAAAAAATCGTTCACAGGTCACTTCAGTTACGTTAGTGGAAGCGTCCCTTTTGTTCAGTTCTTTTTTCTCAACTTCCAAGCAGATCCGACTGATCGAGGTCATGATTTTGACCTCTGTAATGTTTCAATTTGCCTCGTTTCAAGTTCTCGCCATAAAAGACGACAGCATCGCAATGATCATTACACCGTAAACGCTCAGATCATAAAATTTTACTGCCCTCATGCAAAGAGACAGTATCTCTTACCGAGCCTTATCCCAATAAATTTCTATAGTGTTCGCTCCATACCTCCTCCATCGCAAAGTTTTATTCTATCGATATCCTCACAGAATAAAATATGATCCTGTTCTATTCCGAGTTATCAGATCAGATTATTAAATTTTTTCGTTCGGCATAATATTTCAACTGGCACCGCAATACAAAAATGTTAATGAATGTTGTTGCTATTTGTGTTGCAGGAAGCACGATCTGAACCGGGCTTATAAGAAGAATAAGGGACACACATGCACTGCTAAATCTAGATTCAAACTCGTGTCATGATGTTGCGATGAACTCTCCAGTGCCGCATAGTGCTCGATCCTATACAGAGCTAGGGGGTCGGTGTCCCGCCGCCAACAACAGGCCCCACTCGCATCTTCAGCCGTCTTCAGAATCTCCTCCTGCTCCGGGGCCAGAAGATTCCACCGATTCGCCCAGTCTGGGACAGCGATCAGTTTCTTTGGTGAGTTTGTATACAGGCTCATATGCTGGTGCTATGCCTCTTCGCGTCGTCGTCTTCCTCTTCTTCTTCGCCTTCTTCTTCTGCTTCTTCGCCTCATACACGTCCAATTCGATTGTTTTTATTTTCTTTCCTGCTCTCATCTCTCGCCTGATGCATATATACGAGTCACGAAGTCGTGCATGCACAGCTAGCAAAGGTCATCACGTCGGTGTGTTGTTCTTCTTCGTCTTCTTCTTCTTCTTTATGCCATCAAGCTTAATTAAACTGTGGGAGCAAGGACACTTAATTCGATGTTTAAATTCATGAGAATAAAACCAATGATGGATGATGGTGCACTCTTCAGCTGTATACCGAGCATATATGAATGATGGACGTAATCCGCGGTTGATATCTAAAGTGACATGTGGGATTTTCAACACCCCATTAAAATCCCAATGGCATAGAATGAAATTCAAATTTCTCAATGCTGTGATAGTTTTATTTGCGACTAACATGCACCAACATGATGGTAATTTGAGGCCATTACGCAGAATGGAATCGAAGTATTCCATTACTTGACTAAAAGAGCACCCGAGGGCACAAGTCTTGCCATATCTTCGGTTAGAGGTTTAAAATTGCCTTGATTAACGTGTTGTCTAGACTATTCATTAGAGCCATTCCTTTCTGATTACCTATACCTTTTCTGCATTTTTCATTTTATGCTGTACCAATTATAAGTAGTTTCCTACAGCAGTAATTATTAATCCCTTTATGTAAATTGTTACGATTTATTCTACACAAGATTTAATTTGTGCACAAGATGAGTCTGTTCAAGTTTAAATTAAACCATAAGTAGACAAAGCGTCTGATGATACTTTTTTAATTGTCTAAAAACTAGAAAAATATCGAAGTCAGCCGATATATTCTTGACTGAAGTACTTATTCCTTAGTCTTCTACCCACCAACCAGGTATAAGTAATCTGTACATTTTTCTCACATATGAAATTCACTTGAATTTTCATGTGAGTTTAGGTATCACAAAGTGCGATGGCATTTCAAACTTAAATGTTGAGGTGAGAGGGTATGGAGGGGTTGAAGCTATTAATTTGCCAGTATATACGTATAGTCCGGATGCTAGTTGAAAGTACCTTGCATTTTTTGATGAGAAGATGCCACTCGGTGGAAATGTTCTTTGCATCGTACTCTTCCGATCCAGAAAGGTAGCCATCAGCGCCATCCATGCCGGCGGCGTATACAGGGTGATACAGAAAAAAAAAGTTGAAAAATTATATTCAATCAACCGAAACATGTGGAGACATGTAACTCACTACATACATTAACTATTTTATGCTTATGAAGTCACAGCAAACTATTCTTGATTACCTTGAACCGTCTTTGAAATGTAAGGGAAAACCAGAAAAAATACAAGAACACTCTTTTTTCTATAAATCAGTAATTCTTCAAGATATTGACACAATACTTGGTATTTCTACAAAAAGTAATGTTAGAAATGATATGAGATGGGTAGCCAATTCCTAAGCCAACTATTTCCAGAAATACGATTGTCAACTTTTTTTCACTCTTGAGTACCATCTTGAATCTGCCCTGTGAGGCATCGTTAAAAAAGTGATTGGTTATTATAATAATGGTGATGTGTAAATCATTGCATCGCAAAAACAACCTCCTCATCATGATTTGGTGACCTCTTCGGCGGAAAAGAATTGTCATTCACATATTTTTTGTCTCTTCAAAGCTTTAGTGCCCATGATGGCATTTGCAACATCTGTAATAGTGAAATGTGTTACGCATTATGAGCCTTGATGTACTTTGAGGCAGCCTACCAAGTTTCACCATCATCCATTGAGAGGTTTGTTCTTAAAAGCTGTTTGAACAAAATTTGTGTCGTTTTGTTATGAAAAATACAAAATATTGGGTCTCTCACCCTGACTTGATCCCTCACTGAGGATAGCCTGAAACCGAAAGTCTTCAAATTTTTTATGATAATGGTTCAGTGGGAAGTGCTCTTCGATGTTTGAGTGTCAAAAATTGCATAGTTGCGTTCAGATTCCAGACAGAGAGCGATAAAGAAGTTCATGCAGTAAAAAAAGACATAAATTACAGTTGAGAAAAATATAGTCCAGGGCTAGACTGGAAGCTGTCTGGAGACCCTGCTTTTTATAACATAAATGTGCAATTCAGTACACTGTTAGAGCCTCAAGTTAGTAATGTTTCAAGCCTTTCACCCACGCTTGAGAGTCTTACAGAAGCTGTGTATTGCGGAAAGCCTATCTAAAAGCGACATTTCCGGGATCTCTCCGTTGCATTGAAAGTTGTGTCTTTTTTTCACTACATAAACTTCTTTGTCGCTCTCTGTCTGGAATCTGAACGCAACTATGCAAATTTTGACAACTACACATTGAAGAGCAGTTCTCAGTGAACCATTAGCATAACATTTTTGGAGACTTTCGGTTTCAGGCTTTCCTCAACGAGAGATCAAATAAGGGTGAAAGATCCAATATTTTGCATTTTCCATGCAAAAATTAAACAAATTTTGTTCAAACAGCTTTTGAGAACAAACCTTCCAATTGATGATTGCAAAACTTAGTAGGCTACCTCAAAGTACATCAAGGTTCATAATGCCTAACATATTTTACCATTCCAGATGTTGCAAATGCCATCATGGGCACTTAGGCTTTGAAGAGCCAGAAAATATGTGGATGGCAATATTGGCAATTCTCTCCCGCCGAAGAGGTCACTAAATTATGATGAGGAGGTTGTTTTTACGATGCAATGATTACTTATAGCCATTATTATGATAACCAATCACTTTTTCAACGTTGCCTCACAGGGCAGATTCAAGATGGTGCTCAAGAGGAAAAAAAAAGTTGACAATCGTATTTTTGGAAATAGTTGGCTTAGGATTTGGCTACCCAGCTCATATCATTTTTAACGATACTTTTTGTAGAAATACCAAGTATTGTGTCAATATCTTTAAGAATCCATTATTTATGGAAAAATAGTGTTTTTGGTTTTTTTTCTGTTTTTCCCCTACATTTCAAAGACGGCTTAAGGTAATCAAGAACGGTTTGCTGTGACTTCATGAACATAAAACAGTCAATGTATGTGGTGAATTATACGTCTCCACATGCTTCGGTTATTTAAATATAATTTTCCAACTTTTTTTTTCTGTTTCACCCTGTATACGCTGCCGGCATGGATGGCGCTGATGGCTACTTTTCTGGATCAGAAGAGTATGATTCGAAGAACATTCCCACCAAGTAGCATCATCTCATCAAAAAATGCAAGGTTCATTCCATTTTATGCAACTAGCATCCGGACTAGTATAGTATAAACATGTTAGATGTCCTTTATTCGAATATCTGAACAGACCTGTTTTTGAAGAATCGGGAACTATAAAAGGTGGTCGGTATTTCGGGAAACTATCCCATAATTTTGGACGTGTACCTTGATACTTGGGTACGCCTAGTAAAAAAAAAATTAAGGACGTCTGTACAAGAGTATAATGCTCTATTTTGTAGGAACTACTTACCTACTAACTTTGATAATGAATAAAACTGGTTTCACCATCAAACTTTGGGTATGTTCCCATCAGTTACCTATAAATGATCAGAAGATAAGGTAGGCACTTATATTGTCTTAGATCTAGAGTTTTATACCTATATGTTTGAAGCTTTGACTAATCGCAATGTATAATTTATAGAGTCAATGTGGGCTGTGAAACATTACTCAAGCCTTGAAATTGATGAGATATCAAAGGTTCTATACGTGAATTTGAATATATCAATGAATCTCAAGATTCCAACGATTCATTATTGCAGAGCTACCTACCTAATGAGGTTTTACACAAAATTACGAAAGACAGATTTATTGGCGTAGGTCGCAGCGTGAATAAAACTGTTCAGTTGCAAAAAAAATGTTTGACACCGAAAAAGGGAGCAGAAATCCAGCTCATCACAGTCCATCGCATCGGTTTAAATCAAGTGAATGAATAAATCCGTCAAAAACAGTACCGAGTTGCTACGTGAACTTCGAGGAAAAGTTAACGTGTTTCAATCAACGACAGTACTTGCTGTTTGGTGTTCGAAACGATGGCTGCTTGAGGGAAATTTGAGTAATCGGGTTCGAGTTTGAACAATATACGCAGAGCGATTTTTGAACAGGACCCACCCCAGATTTCTCGCCGACCAAATTTTTTTCAGGAAAACGCCGAAACAGGGCGACTTTTATCTTGAATAGGATATCTAGGACACACATTATCAAATTTTCATCTTCAACCCCTTCGCCCCCACCCTACCCTACTTTAGAATTTCAAATAGCACTACGTATGTTGTGATACATCAAATTAAAAGTAATAAAATTCTCTTTCTGTAAAAAATAATATCAAGTTTTCTGAAGCTCCCTCCAACCCCTTTCAGAAATTTTCTTAATTGGTAGGCGAAGGGGTTGAAGATAAAAATTTGGCAATACGTGTCTTAGATGTCCCCTTCGAAATAAAAATCGACCTGTTTTTGCTCAAAACTCATTTCTCAAGGATCGGCAGTTAATACGGGGTAAACTTCCCTCTATTTGACAATAAAAAAAATTTGAGAAGGGTTTGAGGTGGTTTAAAAGATTTCAAAATATGTTTGACAGGAAGAGAATTTTATTACCTTTAAATTGATGTATCACAGCATAGGTAGTGCTGTTTGAAATTCTGAAGTAGGGTAGAGTAGGGGCGAAGGGGTTGAAGATGAAAATTTCAATGTGTCCCCTCAGATGTCCCCCTCAAAATAAAAATTGACCTGTTTTGGCGTTTTTCCGGAAAAAAAATTTGGCGGCGAGAAATCTGGGGTGGGTCTTTTTCAAAAAATTACCCTGGGTATATCCCGAAAGGTCGTAGTGCGGAAATGGTTTCCAGTTTTATCGAAAAAAAGCCTATTTTTGCAGATATTTCTCAAGTTTAGGCTTGTGTCAACTTGACGCAGGCGGGAAGACTCACTTGGCTCAAGTTGTAAAAAGAGCACCGGCTGAATTATTTGGTATTATACAAGTATTTAGCTTAAGTACCTACAGCAAATAATCGTTGAATTCAATAATAGGTTATTCGTGCTTAGATACTAGAGGCTGATGCAGCCGGGAATAACTTATTGTTATCTTGTTGGAAAGCTTTTGACTAACTGTCACTTGAATTAAACATCAATCAGAAATCTGCTCATCAGTGGCTCTCAAACTTTTTCTTTCCGATACGTTTGTTAGGGCCGAACAAACTTGATCGCACGTTCCGAAGAAAAAACATATTATTGTTAACGCACACTTCAATTTAGAAACTATAGTATGTTCGCTCCTACCGTGATTCTAGTCGGCTAGGCGAATTTTACAGTTTGGCATTGTAGACTTATGGCGGCTTTACAGAACTCAGAATGTATGTCGCCGGCGACAATCCCCCACTTCACTGTAGTTGAATAATTTGAACGGCACGACGACAGAAACTCGTGTCGCGAGAATGATATGGAGTGGGGTAGGGGAATACAAGCAGATTGAATCCTATTGGCCAGCGACACTGTCGCCGGCGACATACGAAGTTCTGTAGAGCCGCCATTAACGTCCAACTGCCTAGTGTGCGTCTGAGCGTCTAGCTTTGGAAGATAGGTTATGTTGGTGTGCTGCTGTCAAGATAGGTTATGTTGGTGTGTTGATTGTTGTCAAAAATTAAAAAAAAAACAAATAACCTTCGCAAATTGCAAGTATGGAGTGGATGCACTCCACCCTTCACAATTCCCGCTTTCTTGTTCCAATACGATGTCCTGAGCAGTTCGGCCGAAAGAAATTCACTCGTTGTTTTCATAGTATGTCATCCAGTTTCATACCATCCACACAAAAATTGGAAGGGTGTAGCTTTCCAGTCTTTCAAAGTGTGGGTACTTCTTTTAAAACCCAGGAATAGTTCACAATGCCTCCATATTATGTGGTTTTCGAAAATAAATTCATGTCTTCTCCGCAAAGCTGAACGTTATGGAAGTTCATGACATTTACTCCGCCCATTCTTTCCCAGAAGCCTTATAGCCCAGGCGCCAGGCAAAACAATAAGGAAATAATTGTTTCCTGGCTGTAAACTAGGTTAAAACGATCCGTGTAGCTTAGATTTTGACATACTAGTTTCCCCTCCTTCGGAAATGTCGGCGTCATGTCGCCATCATCAACAAGAAGTGCACCAGCGTGGTTTTTGCCAAAAATCTTAATTTTGGGTCATCTGACAGCAAAAGATGTGAAGAGTCATTTTGAAGCCTAAGAAATTCCCTACAGCTTGGTTTCTCAATCTATTTTCTACGACCTATGGTCTTTGAGATAGAGCTTCTGGAAGCGAGTGTCATTGTCGTCAAAGCTCCATGGCCATTGGCCACTTGACTCGAAAAACTAAAATGTCGATGTGACAAAAAAAAATCAAAATGAGATTACTCGAGAATCCTTCATGCTATAGTGTCGGTAACAGTCTTAAACTCTTTCTCTTGAACCGTAAATTACGAATATTGAAGAGTCAAAAACGTCACATTGTACATATACAGGGTGTACTACGGGAATCAAATCAGAACAGAGAAATTTGACATATTTCTTCGATTTAGCCTATGCTAAACTCTAAGCACTTATCACGAGTCCAATATCAATATGCATTGCTCTGTAAGCTTCACTTGATGCACTTAAGAAGTGGTCAGCTTACAGCCTTCCTGTAAAATGTTTTGAAGGCCCTCTGAAATCATCAAAGTTTACAATAGCAAGAAATGTATGTAACAGTATATTATATACCAAGGAACCAAAGTGAATTTTTGATCCCTTGGGTGAAATTTGTTGCTCGAGGGCCCTTTGGGTCCAAATCCTCAAATTGAAAATTCACCTTGGTCCCTTGGTATATAATATACTGTTATATACATTCCTTGGTACTGTAAATTTTCAATATTTTGATGATTTCAGAGGGCCTTCAAAACATCTCACAGTAAAGCTGTGAGCTGACCACTTCTTTAGTGTATTAAGTGAAGCTTACAGAGCAAATCCATATTGATATTGGACTCGTGTTAGGTGCTTAGAGTGTCGCATATAGGCTAAATTGAAGAAATATGTAAAATTTCTCTGATCTGATTTGATCCCCTCAGTACATCTTGTATGTGTACAATGTGACGTTTTTGACTTTTCTATATTCGTAATTAACGGTTCAAGAAAAAGAGTTTGAGACCATCACCGCAACTATATATAGCATGAAGGATTCTCGAGAAATCTCATTTTGAATTTTTTTTGTCACATCGACATTTTAGTTTTTCGAGTCAAGTGGCCATGGAGCTTTTACGACAATGCCTCTCGCTTCCAAAAGCTCTATCTCAAAAACCTTAGGTCGCAGAAAGATCATTTAAAAACTATTCCGTAGAGAATTTCATTGGTTTTAAAATGACTTCCTACATCTTTTGCTGTCAGATGGCCCAAAATCAAGATATTCGACTAAAGCCACACTGGTGCACTTCTTGTTGATGATGGCGACATGACGCCGACATTTCCAAAAGGGGGAAATTAGTATGTCAAAACCTAAGCCACACAGATCGTTTTAAGCTAGTTTCCAGCCAGTGAACTATTATTTTCTTATTGAGCTGATTTTTGCTCCCTGGCGCCTGGGCTATTATGGAACCCTCGAAAGCTTCAAAACAAGCACTGACTGGATACTATTACTATTGTTCACGACACAAGCCGAGGCACAGGCACAGTTTTCACATTCCATTTTGGTAGTTTTCTTATCAGTTATTATGTCCAGTCAAGCTTGGAGCTTTCAAACATCAGTGCAACCAACTTCCAAGTTCTAGGGAGTTTTCAAATTTTTCAGAAACAAAATCTCACTAGGATCATGGTAAGAGTGAACCTACTATAGTATCAATATTTTCAACAAGCTTTGCATAAAGTTTTGCTCACCTTGACAGGCGTCGTTTTCTACTACTTAATCTACAAGATATAACATACGTCCCTTGCTGGAATTCAGTGTTGTTTTTTGGAATCCCAGGCTAAGGGGTGACGTGTTATTACTGTTCTAGAAAGAGTACCTAAAGACTTATTTTAGTGAACTTTGGATCTTTGATCAAAATGGATTGAACGGTTCAGAAGTTACGAAAAAAAAAATAACTTCAAGAAGTCGCAACTTCAACTTCATTTCAAGGGAAATTTCAGGACTGAGTTTTCTGTTTTTTTACTTAATTTTTGATAGGAAATCACCCCTCACAATTTGTGACAACCAGTACTTTACCTTACCCCAACACCCTCTATCCTCAAAGGGTTTTTAACGCTACTGAGTTAGCAGAATAGCTTTTTGGGGCCTTTTAAAAAAATAAATAGATTCGACATGCGACTCTATCAAAGAGAAACACTTATGACCAAATTTTTCTGAAATAAAATTCAAAAATTTTCAAAAATTTGAAAATACGTTCGAAATCATTGGTCATACCTACATTCAAAGCCCTTGAAAACTGATTCTACTAATCCACTTTTTCATTCGGATAATTGAGAACCTCCCAAAATAAATTTTTTACTAAATAGTAGGTATAATACATAGTAGTCCGGTGGACTAGCGCCAAATATTGCCCAAACTATGCATTTTATGACTACGGAACAATTTTTTGCAGGCATGTTCAGGAACGCTCCCTTTATCATTTGAGAAGTGCTGCCAAACATTTTTTCAATGTGGGGGGCCAGGGGGGCCCCATTTTTGACAACTTGAATCGTTTTTTGTCGATAAAATCCGTGATAAAAATGCTATAAGAAAAACTTCAACGGATCATTGAAGAGCAACTCAAAATGTCATTTATGTGTGACGAGATTTATTACAGGGTGAACAGGTTCCAAGAAAGATGACTTTCCGTCAACATGCAATATGATGAAGAAAAAATTGCGCCAAAGACCTTTAGTTCGTAGAGAGATGCCGATTGGCATATTTGTTGATCATACGCACCTGAACTGGTTGAGAACCGTATACAGGGTGGAAGAGAAAAATATTTTTGTTATTATTTGTTTCAAAAACCAAGATAGATAAAGTGATCGAAATTTAGGAATTGATGCTTCATTCAATGCGTGTGAAGACACAACAAACCGTTTCGAAATATCTTGTAGCGTTCCTGAAATATTTTGAAAAAACTGAAGAATATCATAAAAATTTTACTCTCTACTTTGATTCCGTATTTTATATTATATAGAGGTATATACTATGATTTTACAACAAATTAGAGTGAAAACAAAACAGCCACATCACTCACCGGCATCAATCATGTATGCGTCAATGCGTCATATACAGGGTGTAAGAAAAAATGGTTGTTTTCTTTGCTGTTATAGAAAAATCAAGACATAAAAAGTGAAAAATCAGGGAGGTAAGAAGTTTCCGGGGAAACAAACCAAGCCAAGACACCTGATAAGGTAAATTACTGACATGAATGTGTAATCCACGCGTTTTTTTGCTTGTTTTTCTATATACAGCAAAAAAAAAAAAACAATTTTTTCTTACACCCTGTATACAACGCATACATGATTGATGCCGGTGATGGTGCTGTTTAGTTTTAACCATAATTTATTGTATATTTGTGTATATTGTGAAATTTGTTGCATAACTTAAGGATATACATCTGTATAATGGAAAATACGAAATCAAATTAGAGAGTAAAATTTTGATGATATTCTTCAGTTTTTTGAAAATATTTCAGGAACGCTTCAAGATATTTTAAAACGGTTTCTTGTGTCTTTACATGCATTGAATGGAACATCAATTCCTTAATTTTGTTCACTTTATCTATCTTGGTTTTTGGAATAAATAAAAACAAAAATATTTTCCTCTTCCACCCTGTATATAGCTCCGGCACTGTTGACGCTGTTGGGTGCCGTTCTCAACCAGTTCAGGTGGATATGATCAACAAATATGCCAATCGGCATTTTCCAATGACGAAGCTGAAGGTCTTTGGCACAATATTTTCTTTATTATATTGCATGTTGACGGAAAGTCATTTTTTTCGGAACCTGTTCACCCTGTAATAGTTTTTATCACATATAAGTGACCTTTCGGGTTGCTTTTCAATAATCCGTTGGAATTTTCTTTTAAGCATTTTTATTACAGATTTTATCGACAAAAAACGATTTAAGTTGTCAAAAATGGGCCCCCCTGACCCCCCACATTGAAAAATTGCTTGGCAGCACTTCTCAAATGATAGATGAAGGCTTTCTGAACATGCCTGCAAAAAATTGTTCCGTAGTCATAAAATGCATAGTTATAACCCTAGTCCACCGGACTATAGAAGGATAATGTTACTTTGGAGCTTTATAACGTTTTTCAACACTGCCGGTTGTTGAAATGACCAAACGCATTTTGGGGACATATTGGATGGTCGAAAGTTTTGGAAATAAATAACCAAGCTTTGAAAAATTGCAGTGCTGAGTTGCTATCGACGTCCAGCTGATGTTGAGGAACCAAAATTTCGAAAACAAAAAGTACGTGCCAGATATCGAACTCGTGGCAGGAAGGGTAATTAAACGACTCATATAGGTACAGGAAGTGATTGGAGAAAATTGATCAATCTCCCTTTCAAAATCACAGTGCTTAATTAATATTATGCTAAATGATTATGTATCATTAGTCTAATGAACTTAATCTACCGGTTGAGGCGCATCGCAGTTGTCACAACCCAGCATCACCATGCAGCACAGCACGCGGACAACGTATCGCTGGGCTTTAAATGAGCATCGGATACTTACTTCTCTCGAACAAGTCAAGTTAAGCTTCTATAATAGGAATCATGTCAGTAGTAGTCACGTATATAAAGTCTTCCTCATCAGCAACAACAAATTCTGTTTCAAGGAAGTGAAAACCATCTTGTGAAAATAACTGTCCTTTTCGTCCGCTACTGAGATACTCGAACTCGTTTTGCCTATAGGAAGGTGCTACTTATCCTGCCTTGCTGAAACGAATTAATCATTGGCAGCGCAACATGGCACATAAGACACTTGACAATAATGTTTAGCTTTATCAATTATTCAAGCTTGTTAAGAGGATTTTTACTCAAAAAAAAAGTTTACAGTTTTCACAGTTAGGTAGGTGCGCTTCTGGAAGAGGTGCATCACAAGGTGTTCTCTGTGTATCATACAAAACAATCATCAACAAAGAGTATCTTGCGACCTAAAGTAAATTTTGGGAGTAATCTGGGCCACGCTAATCGGCAGTAAAAAAGTTGTAAAATTATACAATAGCTGGAGATGTAATGTGTAGGCTGATACACGCGAATAAATAACATAAACGCCAAATCTTGAAATAAAATAAAAACAGGAGAGAAATTATTCAATTTTTATTTCTAACACAACGGTTAAAGAAAGTTGTTATTGTCGGATGGCCATATATTGATATTAATAAAGGTAAGCATTTAATAATCAGAGGGAAAATGATGGCGATTAACATAAAATATGATGCGTTACTAAGAAGCAAGGCTACGGTGTAGTAACAGTGCTTTGCTAGGTTTGTTAGTGTTTTTCCAAAAAAATTAAAATATGAGCTCATGCACCAAAATATTTCCATAATTATACGAAAAGAAAGCATCAGAAAAAAGTAAATTTTAAATCACTCTTCTGCATTTTGTCTAATCTGCCAGGGTACTTCTCTCTGCAATTGTCTCTAGGTATATTGGCGCCTGATCTCCAGGTTCTTCACAATGTTGTTTTTCTTCCTGAATTTCCATAAATGTCATAAGCCACTTGTCAAAATATGAAATCAAAAGCCTGAATGAACAAAAATTCAAGCAAATTATTGGAAACTATGTCTCTGTTCGAACTATTTCTACTCTGTAATTTCTCGGTTTACTTCGCCCACTTTGTGTTCCGTAGGTAGGTATGTTATGGTTTAGAGTTTCAGCGTCTAGAAGTAACATATGAATGACAGCTGACGTTTGCTCACCGGCCTTCGAGACCGGTTGTTTCGGTTGACATCAGTTAGTAGACCATTTTCTAACAACTGATAGGTATTATGTCCTCTAAAATAAAAAATAGTTCCATAATTTTCAATCTTAGGGCTGGATTTCAAGTTGAAGATACGCCCGCGCAAGTGTAAAGTCCGGTCACTATGGCAATATAACACAATCAGACGCGATGATTGGCTTATCGATGCTGTAAATGAATGGCGCAAGTTGCGTCGCTGACTTGAAATTCACCCCTTAAAGAACTAATTGACATGTGTGCCATCAATTAAAACTGAAATTTGGCTAAGTGATGAGTCTTGACGAGCTCAGTTTATCGAGAAATGTGTTGAAATGATCAAGGTAGAATCAAAAAATTGTACCTATACCTAATTTCAAATTTTGTCAATTGAAATGCCAACAATGAGACAGGTGTCAATCACTGAAATCAGAATATTCAATGACAATTAGAGAAAATTGTATTCTTTTCAATTGTGTCAATTTTCCTCCAGCCAGACCATTCTGTCAAATTCTTACCCTACAGACAAGCCAAAAAAATGAGCTTGAATGAATTTAGTCGACCAATGAGGATATTATGCCGCAGTGGAAAATGAAGATTTATTCTCAAAATGTACTGCGACATTTTTTTCGTTGAAACAGTTTAGCTGGTGCCATTCATATTAAACAGTGATTCTGATAGCATTTTTCGCAGCTTCTTGAATCTGGTAACAGTTTTCCAGAACGGTGGGTGGCCAGAAAATGTACTTTTGGACCAGGTAACAGGGGGGCACATCTTTGTGATTCGGTACTGGATTTTGATTCACCCATGATGGCATCAAGTTCCAACAATAAGGAATGTTATAAGTCAATTTCAACAAAATATCTTGAACCGTTTCAGAAATATCGCTCATCCAAGTTCTATATCAAACACACATTATCTTCATAATCAATGGACAAATTTGTTTTCTTCTGTTGATTTTGACTCGCCTTGGGGTTTTCTATCTGCCATTCGTCTATTAAACGTCACTCATAAATTACTCTGTACAGGGAGTTCACGATAAAATTCACCCCCCTCTAGGAGATTCCCCTGTGAGATGATTTAAAAAACTAAAAACTTCTTCTCAGCGATTTTTACTAGGGATCTTGAATCGATCGTCTAAAAGTTTTCAATTGGTACCGTATACAGGGTGTGACATGTAACTTTTTTTATTTCAAATGTAACACCCTATATTTTATTACGACATTTCATGAAGCCTTTCTTCCTGATTACAAAAATAAAAAATATATAACATTAATGATTTATTTTGACAAGGAAGCTGTCAAAAAAACAATAAAATAGGTAGTCAAATAAATTAAATATTGAAAATTACGCTACACCCTGTATTACGAACGAATTAAGACCATTTAACCATGCAGAGTTAAATTCTGCAGACAAAATGCTGCGAGAATAACTTTTTGTAAAGTGAACTGTAGAAACCAAAGCCATCTTGCCGGAAACAAAATTATTTGACTACTTATTTTATTATTTTTTCGACAACTTACTTGTCAAAATAAATCATAAGTGTCAAATATATTTGTGATCAGAAAAAAAGGCTCCATCAAATAACGGACTAAAATATAGAGTGTTGTATTTAAAATGAAAAAGTTACATATTACACCCTGTATACGGTACCAATTATTAGAAACTTTTAGAGGATCGATTTAAGGTCCCTGGGAAAAATTGTGAAGAAAAAGTTCTCAGTTCTTCGAAATATCTTAAATGAGAATCTACTGGAGGGGGGTGAATTCTATCGTGAACACTCTGTACATATGAGCGAAAAAACGACCTCGATGTGTTGAACCATAGTTCATGATCGCTCCGCCAGAAATCCTATTTGCTTGAATTCGATATTGATGAAACATTTGGAAGATGTGGAAGGTTGTTACGATATTCGCTGGAGATTCCGATTTGGGTCTAAGCTACAAACCTGGAGACCCAAGTCGGGTAAAAGCCACAAAACGTAAAATTGGCGGAGGAGCCGTTCGATAGATGCCCGGATTCGTAAAAGCTGCTTGATTTTTTTTCAGAGCTTTCTCGGTTGAACGAAACTTAAAGATGAAGATACATTAGTGTTAACCGCAGACCGATCGTTCTTAAATTCAGCAGTTGAAATTGAGCCGGAAACTAAGGTTCGATTAGCGAAGAAGAGAAACTTACTTCGATATGTTGAACCATTTTGGAGATCTGCGGGGGAAAAAAATGAAGAATCACGAAGAAAACGGCCACAAATAGCCTTCGCCACTCCGTATGACGAGGCTTGATTACCATATAAAAACCATCTTCAGCACTCAAACCTTAAAGGGGATTACGAGGAGCTCCGTAAATTGAGTTTAATAGCTCCGTCAGAAAGTATTTCTGGAGGACTATTTTCTAGAATGACCTTCGAAATCACCCCTCTGAAATTTTTCTGAATTACTATGGAGCGCTTACCAACGTCGAAGTTTGATAAAACGGTTAAAGGGCTCTTTCTGGCACTACGTTAACAAACGAATCCTAAAATAGTTCATTGACTTAACCTGTACTTTACCAGATGAGTTTTCCCGAAGCCCAAATGTGAAGTGACCTTAAGTAGCCCCTCTTACCTATGCAACAAAACATGTTGAGGGGTGAACAACCGAAGCGGAGACTCCAGCAAAAAAAATTGCCTAATTTCGTGAAGCAGTCAGATTTTGCGCGCTACAATTTTGAGATAAATTCAGGAAATCAATAATCTTTCTTTTTACGATCATTGTAGACGAGGCATTTTCACTTTGTCATTGCTGCTTACAAAAATTTTAGTTGAAAAAAGAGGTTGTCATTTAACTTCAAAAAATCGGATGTTATTGTCACTTTTCTATGTTTAACGACAAATGGTTTTTGAGAAGATCAAATCCATAGAAGCATCAAGTCTCAGCTGTAATCAGCAGTCAGCACGGTCGGTCCTATCGGAAACTTTCAAGTACTTATGACCGTAATTAAGTAATTTCCCTTCCACCAGGTGGCGGCCTGTTAATTTAAATCGCGTATAATGCAAAGCATTGTGCTAGTTGTGGTTATCCTATAATGGAAATCCGTCATCTCGACCATAAATCAACGGGCACACAAACTGGTGCTGTTGTATTGCACATAATTATTCAGTTCAATATTTATTGTCCTATAACTCACACGGTATAATATGCAGATTGCAGATTGATTAATACATTATTCAATTCCTTCCAGATTACTCTGCAGCAGCCCAGAATGGCTCAACTCGAGACGCTTGAAGCTAAAGTAAGTACATTTTGCAAAAATAAAAACCAGACGAAAAACTTGTGATCTTCGATATGCTACAGGCCAGTTCACATATTGGCATAACATCAACATAATCTCAGCTCTCAGCCGGCGCACATACCTACAACACACATAAGTACATAAATTTGCTAGCCTAAGCTATTGTTTTCGGGGCATGTATGAGTGGGTGGCTATGCAATCTTACTTCGAACCGCGACCTGAAACGCCTAAGGTTAAACATGTTGTGCTGTAGAATATACCAGCATTCATATTCCTATTATACTTTATGCGTTTATGCAACGCACCGTGGCATTGTACGCGTATGGTGTATCTGTTACTGGCTTTTATTCAAGTACGTTTTACGTTTTATGTCAGACGCAATCAAATCCAACCATGCATTCCAGATGGCCAGCATCGAAGTGTCGCTGTCCAGCACGCCCAGACGCAAGAAAAACGGAAGTCTGGGCGGAATAAGCCTGGGCTCGTCGATCCGTTCGATTCCGCGAGAAATCGCCGCCAAAGAGCTGGAGAGTCTACGGAACGCCCTCCGCGACAAAGAAAACATCATCCAGAGTTTGAAAGGGCAACTCACTGTTCCTGAAATCAGAATTCCTAACCAACGGAACGGACACGGCAACGGGACGACTTCCGAACTGTCGCCGGCCGAAAAGAAGCAAACAGAAGAGAGACTGAATAGACTTAAGATAGACATCGACAGCAAGCGACTGGCCATCAAGAATCTGAAGATGATCTTGGACAGGCTGGACATTACAGAGTTAGTTTTTTTTGCTTTATTATAAAATTTGCATTCACGTGCAATCATATAATACCTTAATGTTGATCGACTTTATCATGGATAAGACTACCATGATCAAGGCTCTGTATACCCACTCCAAATAACGTCCCTTCACTTCGTGCATGATGTACTGCAATTCTACTTTTTTACCGCACCTACTGTTTCTGTGTAGTTTGAGAAATGTTGGAAATGGGAATTTGCCCGTTGGGGTTCGGCAATGGCTGCCTGTATTTGGTTCACTGGAAACCTCAAAATCCATTATACAAACGTCCGAAATGTTATCGATTGCAATATATGAGCCCAAATTAAACCAAGCTTTTTTCCGCTAGAGGGCTTTGAGGCCCGTAGTCCCCGTTTGGAGTATACTGCTGAAAATTCCGTATGAACTTAACAGAGCAGAAGTTCCTACACGCAGCTCAAGAAGACAGCACTTTTCACATAACCTCCACACTAGTTGTAACTTTTGACTTTTTGTCAACTGAATCGAAAATGGCCGCCACTGCCGAACCTTAGCGGAAATAATGGAAAGGTCTATTCATTAGGTGATATCGAGGGTAATATGTACATATAAAATCATAATATAAAGGATGCGACGCAGGAAGATATTTGATATCATACGTCCGGCAAATGGGGTTTCACTGTTCACGAAGTCACAAACAGCTAGGTATCTCGTGTTGTAGAACACATTTTTGACAGACAATAATGAACCTTCATATCCCACTTGAGATCGTCACAACACAACCACAACACACGAGGCAAAACATATTATGGAACAGTAAAAACGTCATGAGTGACATATCGAAATTATCTTTTTATTGGTATTTATTCCATTCATATTGTTAAGAGCCGCGATTCTGATGGGGAACACGCGATCTATTAGGTCGCAGTGTACAAGTGCAGAGCTCTAGTGCATTTCAGAACATGCGTGTAGGCTTTGGCGCGTGGAACTGAATAGAGACTTCAACAGTGGGTTAGAAAACATCTGTCCATTTTGGCGGAGGTGCCGAGTTCACCGCACGTTGGGATTGCTCGCGAAAGATGTGAGATTATTCGGAAGTCGCCTAGAAACCATATGCCGGGTCATTGTGGAATTTGCTGGGAGACGATGGAAGGTTCGAGAACGCTAGTCGTAGGGATATATAAGCACCATGGATCGCCCACAGCACCAGTATTGAATCGGAAATGATCGAGTGCGATAGACAGCGAATAGTTTCAGCCATATTCCCAAGTAAATACTTGTTGGCGTGTATTTATTGTGGTACGCAGTAAAAAACATTGTGTATTTAAAACGATCGTCTCAATTATAATCGAACCCGTACGCGAAATACGTAACAATATAGAGGACATTTTTTGTATCTACATTAGGTCGCATACTGGTAACTTGTGACCGAGATTGTGACATTTTCTTTCTATTGTACGTGAAATACTGCATTACGCACCTTGTTCTTGAAGTGCCATTTCGGACGGAACATTCAAAATAACCCACCAGGGTCAAACCGAAAAAGTGCACCTGTGCTTGGTAATAACTATCAAGTAAGGTTTATTGTTATTCTCTTTTTTACAGTAACATAGACGTGCGGATTCAGCAAGCCGAGCTGGAATACCAGCTGGGTCGCGAAGAACTCAATTTGTTAACTTTATTAGAGGAAACGCGGACGTTGCAGTTATGCTTAGAGGAATCGAATAAGAATTCTTCGGATTCGTATTCGCTTTACAGGTATGATGCTAGTTTGTGGGTTGTACCGGTAGTGGTGATTACAGAGATTAATTTCTCACAGGTGCGTTAGCGGCAATGGATACATTTTACTGCATGGAGTGGAAGTCGATTATAATCCAAAAAGTCCGAAGTTTGTGGCGAGCGAGAAGGATTCGTCGCAAGGGTTATGGATTGACTGGGCTCTGGACGAAACTGGCCTTTGCAAAGGAGACAGGTACGTGTTTTTAGTCTTCTTTATCACTTTATCCAAAAAAAAATGATTTTTATTGTTGCTTATTATCAGAAAATTGTTGATGATACCCATCCATCAGTGACAGTGCCTACACTCGTAGTAGACTCACCCTATAGCAGAGTCTTATTATTAGATGAAGTTTCTTACTTTTGTCTTATTGCCGGAGTTGTTGAGTCGAGCAGCGACTGAGTAAGCGGGCAAAAAGGCAACAATAAACCTAGCTATTCAAAATGAAAAATAACAAAATTCAAAAAAAGTACAGTCGTGGCCAAGGTCAATTTATCCATCCATTAAACAAAACGTACCTAAGCATTAAAATGCACTTTAGTGTCTACACTCTACACATCATGCAATACTTTTCTTTTCATTTTCTACAATGCAATTCGTTTAGGGGAGAGAGAAGCACGTTCGAACAGAAACACGAAGACTCTTTTTATTTTTTTTTCATTTATAACCTGTCGTATAGCAACGAATCGACAAACTTAACAATATTATCTCGTTCGTGATGTTTATTCAGTAATGTCACTTTTTGAACTGATGGGTACGAGAGATATGAAGAATCCACCTCTCCCATGAGCCATCACGCATACCTGTGAGGGCACAACTGGCGGTCTGTAGTAGCCGTCTGTATACTAGCGGGAATCTGCGCTCACAGGTATGCGCGCAAGTGATTTCCCTGATGGGGAAGGTGGATTGAGGTAGAATATCTGAGATTGAAAAAAAGAATGCAGCTAATGTCATTATGGAAAACTCAAATCTGCATCATTGAAAATCTGCCATATTTTTTGAAAAACACTAAAATCTGTCAAAATACAGGGTTTCAAAGAATCGCATTCCACCAGTAACTACTACGGTATGGAGAACATTTTACCCAGTATACCGTTGAGTGAAAAATTACAAAAGCCGCCACTGGTGACATTTCTGACACTGATGATAGTTTTGGGCATTCGCGAAGGCATTCGCTTGCTATGACCCACATGGTAAGGTGAGAACTGCGTCTTTATCCTGCAGAATTTCCCACTATCAAAGGGCAGACTGATGACACCAGAACAAGATCTTTTCTGTCTGTTCAGAACAGTGATTTCTGCTTGTTATGTTGGTGAATGATTAGTAATGTCCCTAGGTTACCCATAGTCGGATTATTGTTTGTTGTAATTCGACTCTTCAAGTGACTTTAGCAGATGAGCAGATGACGGTGGCGGTTACCAGGCAACATTCATTAAAAATCGTGGCTGCCTGGTTACCGATACTAACAATTTTTGTCTTTCTAGACGCTAGACTAAACCTTGTGTTTAAATTAGACAATTTTTTAAACACTGCACTGGAGGCAATAAGACAATAGGCTAAATTTCAGGTACCTAGGTAGCCTACCTGTTGGAAATCTTACGCCTGCGTTTATTTTGTTTCTAAAAAGCCAAGTGTATGCTTCCTTGCGCGTTCAATAGTGAGCAAGTGAGCGGAACTTGAATTGCGAAGGAATGGACCTATTGTATCGAAATTAGCAAGTTGAAGCTATGAGCATAAGAGATATTTCATTATGAGACGAGTAAATCTTGAGTAAGCGGTCGCGACTTTTGGATGTGGTTAGCTCAAGTTGCACATACACTCTTCGCAAAGAGCACGATAAACTACCGGAAATACCGACAATGGGAACCGGAGTCAACACTCGTGACCTTCCATCCATGAATCCGGTGGCACTTATAAAATATTTTTTTCCGAACCTGCATGTGTTTCCCTCTCTGGATAAGGTTCCGAATAACTTTGTCCGGCAGATAGGCACCACGTGTAGAGAACATACACCTACATCGCGGCATTCATCTTCCGAAAAGCGTTTTTCGTAAGTTATTTGTATAAAGAAGAGAAATACCGTGGCCCTGCCCTGGAGAAGATAAGAGACTGATGCTAAAGTCTTGCCGCAAGAAAGAACTCACGGGGAAGACCTCTCGATGTATTCTTACATAACACAACCGTCTTGAAAAATGGGCGGAGTACCACGACAACCTCGCCAAAAATGTAAAGAATGCATTTTCATAACAACAATAATGGAGTTAGGTGGGCCCCCAACGAAATTGATTCTTGATTGTTCAATACGGCAACTAATTTCATGGACATTTCCTTCTATTTTTATATTCGAATGCTTCGATTTTCTATCTCTGCAAGACATCTTATTAGTGAAGAATAAACAATATGACCTAAAGCAAGTATATAGTATATCTATCCACTTTTCTGGTTGTGGCAGGTACTGCGGTAACTATATTATTCCGTAACCAGTTTTGTAATAAAATCATCACAATAATTAATGACTGTATAAACTCGCTAAGAAGCGTTGAGTCACGTAATTGAAGGTGACCAATTTTGCTTGTACTGGAGCGATTGGAATTATTCACAATCGCATGTACCTACACCAAAAGGAACACATCCAATTACTAGCAAGTACCTTCACCTTCCTCCATTGTAATCAAACTGTGCCTATTGTTGAAAACATGTGTTCTAAAAACCGACTCTACAATTTTTGTCGAAGTTTATTCACATGTAACCATTAATTACAAACATTTTACACGGCATTGTATTCCATTTGATGCAACTTCCGCATGAAAATGCAACAATGGATCTAACCCGCGAATTCAATCTTCTAGTCAGGTACTTAAGCAGTGCCAGTATAACAATTTGTTAGCTCCCAAATAATTCCGGGAACAAACGTAACTGTAAATAAAACATCTCGTCCTAAATCTGCCAACACTTTAGCGATTGTATTTTAAAAGTTTACACTTCATTGTTGTTAAAAACACTTTCAATTTTCAGGCTGGTGGAAGTGAACGGTAAGATCGTACTGACGAAAACCAGGGATGACTTGGCAAGACTGTTGGCCGCAGCGCCGGATCCAGCCCAAATCGTCATCCTGCGGAGATTAAACGAAAATGGCAATATCATAACGACCTCACGTGGCGGCACAAACAAAGAGGTGTCGTCGCTCCGGACGGAGCTGGAAGCGGTCCGGGAAAGAGCGGAAGAGGCGCAGAAGACAAAGGATAGTCTGATATCGGACAACATTCGGTTGACTCATCGCATTTCGTATCTCGAAGAACAGGTTGGTTTCTACATTCAGCCGTTTTCTATGTTCCACCATAGAGGTTTCACAGTTAGCTAACTACATATCTCAAAGAGCAAATTCTAGAGGGAAGAAATCTGTCAAAACAAAAACATAAACTACACCTTTCCCATTTGTAGTTCAGAAGGCGTACAACGTTCAACTGCAGTTCAAAAAGCGTCAATTGTATTTTAAATTATTATTATTATTTATTATGTTATTTTCTCCTCATCGGCACATTTCACGACCATAGAAGTTCATTGCTCCATTCCTCCATTATTGAATTTTAATACACTGAAAAATTACATTTTGTTTGACACAACAACCAGACTTCCATTACCGGGAATCGAACCCGGAGCTCTACTTCGCCAAGCAGGTGCGAATCTCAGTCGACTAGTAGGCCGTCATTTTGAATTAGTAAAATGTAGTTCAAAAAGTATCTATTCTATTTCAGATTGATCAAAACGTATTCCAGAAACCAGAAAGCGTTAATTGTGTTTCAGATTGAAAAATCATATTTATCTACTTTGCGTTACTAATGGAGTCATTATTGCATCGAAAACGGTGCTCGAATGAAGCATATTATTAAACTGTTTTTCAACCACTAGGAATAATTTATTGCCAACAGAAGGTAGACGAACGTCAGTTCCGTAATGTCACCTGTCTAAAAAGTTTCTATTTTTAGCAGCGATAATTTCTAATCCTGGGTGGTTATCATGGAAAAGTGGATAAAATTGTATATCATCCTCGTTTCATAAGACGTATAAGCACACTCCTTCCTTTGGAAGATATATTTAGTATTGTCCTTTGGGTGACAATATGTACTATGTTTTTCTATTTTGCGTTCATAAGAAAGTCATTACGATACGCAAATGACGTCATTCGAGTATCGTAAGAGGCTCCATTTCGATACGCATTTTTTTAATCCCAAATGTTGGCAATATCAGCGGCCAAGACATCGACATAACAGCACTCACTGACAGAAAAGACAGCTTAGGTGACATCACTTCGCAGAAAATCCAGATTATTTCTGATGATAAACTGTGCTTTCACCATCAAGAGCAATTCCCAACAATTTTGTTAGCAAGGTACAGTTGGGAGCGACATGATTCATACAAAACTGGCAATCAAAACTGGCATTCAAGAACGATCCAAGCAGCTAACATTTCTGAAATCCAGCCGACTTCCTAGCGGTGCCGTATGAATCATTTCGCTCCCAGCTGTACATATAACACATTTTTTTATAGAAAAAAAAGCATAGAATAGTTGCAAAATAGAAAAAATTGTATATAACACACGTTTCATAAAACCTATTGTCACACTCGTCAATTGAATCACTCGTCGCTTCGCTCCTCGTGCTTCAAAATGACGCGTGTGACAATACGATGTCTTATAAAACTTGTATTATGATATACTATTTTTCTACTCCCGTATCGTACTGGCCACTTTTTGGACCCTCCTAACTGCGTTCGTCGTGCCCCAAAAACAGTCGTGTGACAAACAGGGGCGTTCCTACCCATGGTGCCTATTGTGCGAACAACAAGGGCAGCCAAATTTAGGGGCAGCATTTCTCCGGTTAAGTACCTAATGCAGAATGATCCCAGTTACAATTTTTTCCAAAAATTTTGTCTGTTTTGAAAACGATGGTACTTTTGATTTCCGCCAAATATTTTGATTCGGTTTGCGATGTCCGTTGGCCTCATCTTCTGGTAGTTCATCCTATAGCCACTCTCATTTACCCGGGGTCCTTGGGGCGCAGGCTCATCAGTATCGTTCATCTTTGCACTGATTGGTTTAGTAGTAGTGAAGTGCGTGATGGCACCTGCAAAGCTTTGGAGCTAAACTATCAGCGGCCATCAGCCGTATCCGCCCAGCGCTCATTTGAATTACAGCTGAAGACTTTTGAACTACAACTGACTATAACCTCAAATACAACTGACGCCATTTGAACTGCACTTGACTAACGCGAATACAATTATTGCCGATTTCTGAAACACATACAATTGACTATACATACAGCTAGAGAATATTCTCCGGTTGATCTGGCATCCTATTTTCTTGATCTCAAAGTCCTTGAACCTTAAAGATTCTCAAAGTTTTAGAAAATCCAAATGTTCCACAAAGATCTTTCTACAGATGTTTCATATACTTATTCTTGTTCCCAGTATAAAGTGGTAACCAACAGGAAAATTGCCTGGTGACTAAGGGGTCGTTACTGGTGTGAACCCACTCGCTGTGCCATCAGACAGTAACGAATTAATGAAAAATAAAGCATTACTAACGCTGTCGTGTTTAGTAAAAGGACCTTCCAGATGTAATTAGGCAATTGTCAATTGTATTCAAAAAATTTCTGTTCTCAAGTCAGATTTTTCAATTGAGTTTCAGGAAACACAAATTGTAATTGAGATTTGTTGACCAAATTTCAGAAAGCGTCAATCGTAATTCAGAAAGTTTCAATACTCGGTTTGATTCTTGTCATTATCAATTATTTATTCAAAGTCGCATTCATGGTCGTTTTCTTAAACTAAGGTTATTTGTGTGACATGCTTCCAGATTCAAATCTATACACAACAACAACAGCAACATCGAATCATTTTGGCATGTAATAATTATTTATATCTTCAATTTTCGTGCTTAAATCAAATGTTTATCCTATATGACTTGGAAGGTAGCGAAAATAGCTTGAAAAACAGAAGAAAGTCGAACTCTGAAGGAATGTATCTCCATAATAAAGAATTTTCCCCGGAAAGCTCTGCGACACTCTGTATACTTTGACCACCAAAGTACTGGTTTTATAGAGGTGTCTCAGAAGATCCGCATTTCTCAAAGATATAGTGCGTTAGTAAAGCGCTAGAAAAGCCCCAAAAACTTCTGTCTTTTTTTCTCAACATAACATGGAGGCTCAAAAGCTGGCAATGTTAACCCCCTGACTTTATTTCCGTTATATGAAGAAATTGTCGTGAAATGTTTGAAACAGAACAATCATAGTCAAATCTTTGAGTAGTTGAATGTGTATCGAACTTGTTTTCATAGTACAGGGTGAGTTGTAAGTCATGAGAATTGATTTTTTCCAAAAGTTCATGCGAACAGCCCCACTGGTTTCAACGGATAAAGACCCCGAGAAAATACCTTTTTTTATAGATTCCCATTTGGTTTGCACGATTTTTATAAAAGATATGGAAAAAAAATTGTGTCAACTTTGACATCATGTATCCTTCTTACAATACGAGTGAAAGGCTTATTTGTTATATTTTTCTAAATCGGGATGAGGAAACCATTTTCTGAAAATATCAGGCAGTAAAAGTGAATCACCCCTGTATGTATAACGTGCCACGGAAATGCGTTTTTTCTAGATATCCCGTGTATATGTATACAGGGCGAGGGGCAAACCGCTGGGGAAGTCTGGTGTACATGCCGGAAGGAAGTCCAGGGGAAGTCCGGGGAAGTCCGGGGGAAGTCCGGGGGAAGTCCGAGGAAGTCCGAAAGAAGTCCGGGGGAAATCCTTACAAGGGGGAAGTCTGGGCCGCGATTCTGTACTCTCCTACCGACACTTGTCGGTGTCGGTAGCTAGGCAGGAGCGAATTTGATTGGTTCTCACCCTAGCTACCGATCCGATAGTTGTCGGTAGGCAAGTACAGAATCGCGCTCCTGGTGTACAGAATTTGACCAGCGGTTTGCCCCTCGATACAGGGTGTCTCAAAAGTATCGCATTCCGAGTCCAGAGCGATAAAAATGGAATTACTCAAGAACACGAAAAGAATATTCAAAAGAATTTGTGACGTTTATTTTTGAAGATGTGGAATCAAAGGGTGGGACTTCGCCCCTCCTATTTTTGTAAGTTTGAGTGATTTTGGGGAACTGTTTGTGATAGACTAATCAGTAATAATTATCAACTATTGGGTGTGCACTGAACTTTGATCTAATTTACAGGGTGATTCATAAATTTCAGAAGTTCATTTTCTTTCAAAAACGCCACAAAAAAATTTTCTATGGAAACGAGGTGAGTCAAATCTTGTTCTAAATTATTTTAGGAACCAGTTGAATAACTTACAGACATAATTGAAGAAAACTGGATTTTTGTGATTTACGACTCACCCTGTATCGTAAACAGATATTCAGTGCACTCTTACTGATTGATAATTTTGACTGTTCAGTCTATCGTAAACAGTTTCTCAAAATCACTTTGAATAATGAAAATAGAGAGGGGCTAAGTCCCACCCTTTGACCCCCCATATCTTTAAAAATAAAAGTCACAAAAAAAATTTCATATTTTTTTCGTGCTCTTGAGTAGATTCCATTTATTGCTCTGGACTCGGAATGCGATACTTTTGAGACACTCTGTATAGAGTGCTCAAAAACAAACTCCATCACATTGGCGCCCATTGAGAACATTCGTATTTGATCACGCGTTATTTTATATGCACTAAAGGACAGAATTATGTCTAATACCGAATTTTAGGTTTCAGAACTGCTCTGCCGTAACAAATCCAACCAGGACGTGAAAGTCACGTCCCAGAAATCAGTGATATCTACAGTGAAAACGAATCAGAACGTCACCAACATCAATATAACGACGCAACCCACTTTGAACACGCAGAATCAAAAGGACGTACAAGTGTTCCAAAAGGGACCTCAAATGACCATGGTGTCATCAGGTCAAGACTCACTTCCGCTCAGATCAAAGAGCAGCCTGTCGAACGTTTCCAACACTCACATCGTGGTGCCGCAACCTCTCGACGGCTACCATTACCACAAGGGCCACCGACACAAACACAAATCATCCCGCCACAGCTTACAACCCGAACACGAAGAAAACGGAAAGATAACATACAGAAAGCACAACCATCACCATCATCACAACATGGAACCGTCAGTCGTTCCGGTCAACGACAACGTTTCCAAATATAACAAACGAAACTTGGACAACATCCACAGGTATTCAATCGATCAGAAAGACACGTCAGATATCATGGATCAGAGCTACAAAAAAGCCACAAAAATCGTCCACGAACTGACCAGAACAAACAAAGACTTATCATTGTATGAAAAACACCGCCAAAAGTGCATTACGGCTTCGGAAAAGTACAACACCGACATCCTGAAACATTACAATTCGAGACGGTCCGCGTCAGTGTTAGACTTCAGACAAGAAATCAATGTAGGATCCAAAATGTACGCCGATTCGAAAAGCGCTGAAGAACTGGACACCCTGGACAATTCCAACGACATCAAGAAGTACATGTACAAGCGGCTCCAGGATTCGCGAAGCATCAAATCGCTGGATTTCGACAGCGATTGCAATTCCGTCGCTAGCACCAACTACCGCACCAATGGCTCCACGAGAAGCGTGGATTACACGTCCGAACCGATCGAAAGCAACAGGAAGTTGTCTTATTATTCTGGATACTACGGAGAGAACATGAAGCCGAGACCGACGCCGCCCAAGAAGCCTTTGCGATTGTCCCTACACAAAACGCAAAGTCTGCAATCGGTGGAGACGCCGCCGGTTACGCCTGGCAGCTCGCCGAACAAGAACGAATCGCGAAAAAGGAACTACAAAGGGGAAATTCCGCTGATCAAGGGTAGCGAAAATGGATATCACGAGTCGCCGAGGTGGGCCAGCAATGGTCATTTGCAGAAGTAATTCTTTGTCCTAAGAACGTTCTGTGCTCTGTAAATAAGTACCTACTATAAGTATTGAGTAGTGTGAGAAAAACAGTGATGTAGTTTCATGCAATTCTGCATTCAATAAGCGTTCCGATGTATAGCTATAGATTTTGTAATTTTATTGACTGAATATTACGAAGTTTTATAGGTTATTGTTGTTTTTTTTAGGACAAATAATTTTTAATCACTTCACAAATTATTAATACAGAAAGTACCTACTTATAATTATATGATTCTAATTTTACCCCAGTAAGTAGTTTTCATCAGGTCTAGAGCGCATGCTCACGTCTCTTGCCGGTCGGCAAAAGTTTGACCATTGTGTTTGACCTTCGTGTGCTTGCCAGACTCGCACAGCTCTGTGATCATTCTCCCCACTCTTATATACCTCTGGTGCTAGCCGAACCGAACTGTCAAATCTTGCGCATGCCCACTGAAACACAAAATTGTCATGAGAACTACTATTGCTTGTAAAATATAAAGTCGACAACCTACTATAGAACTGGAATAGAGAATACGGTTGAGAGAGTATTTTTTGTAAAGAATACCTACAGGGTGTCGTATTTAAAACCCCACCGCACGGGCCATACTGCCGTATGGTTTCTGATGCGACTAGAAAAGTTGTTGACGGGGATCAGTTTTATTTTATTTTTTCTTCAAGTAGAAACTCCTCCAAAGAGAAAATGTACGGCAATGCTATCAAATTTTCAAAATTTCCAAAAATTTTCTATTTTGATTTTTGAAAAGCTAAAAGCTAGATAGGACCGATATTATGACAGTTGTGCCTTCAAACTTTCAAATCTATGACTGCGTTTCTATCGCAGCTTTGTATCCGAACGAAACTCTATCCGATCGGGTCGATCCGCTTGAAAAGGCCGATATAAACTGTCGGGATTGAGATTTCAATCGGATCGAGCAGTTCAAGTCGATCCGGTGCCCAGCTTGACTTGAGTCGAGCCGATCCAGGCTTGCATCCGCTCGTATTTTACCCGATGTAAACGGGATCGGATCGTAGTGACAGATGACAAACTTGTAAACAAAGCGTAATTTTCACGAAATCAAGGGACGCCTTCCAGTAGTTGTAGATAAAATGCACCAAGAAAATTCAAAATTAATATCTTCTTCGGTTTGGCGCAGTTTGATGCGTTTTAAACTAGTTGTTGTCTCTCGTCAATTCTTACCTAATTCTAAAGGAGTAGAACAGGATTGAGTGAAGCGGATCGAACGTGCGACGATAAAAACGTGCTTGACCGAAGCCACTTTGGATCCGATCGAAACTCGATCGGATCGAAAGCTGCGAAAGAAACGCAGTCATTGTATAGTCTTACCAAATACAATTCGGTGTTCGCTTAACAGTCTATAGTCTATCATTTCTACAATGCAAGAAAATACAGTTCGTCCTTTGGAATAATAACTCATAATATTGCCTATTAAAACAATAAGCGCACTACTTATTGTATTACTATTACTACTGAAAATGTACAGTGGATCTAGGTGGTTTACCTCTCGTTCACTGCTGAAAAATTTATTTATGACCTTTTTCAACTCTTACTACAATACTCCAAACACACTGTATACACCATTGGAAGTGGTTTCACAATGTTTTTGAAGTAATTTGCATGTGGCCAACAAGTATAATGGACCCTTTATTCAAATTGTACAGCACGGTTCAACTGGTTCAACAAAAACAGATAGAAGAGCATGTCCTAATGTTCGATAACTCCGTTGATGAAGAACCGTTTGTTGTTGGTTGACAGCTGGTAGACCATTTTTTGACAGCTGACACTTCCAAAATATTCAGTTTTGCAGGCAAACCAAGGTTCCAGCTCGACAGAACTCATCATTTTCGAGTGAAATTGATAGCAATACTTCAGTGCGTATGCTGTAAAATGTGTAGCCAGTAGGGGTTGGGTAATGGAATATCCCAGTGAAAAATATCCTGCCATAAATTTCCCAGCAATATTATCCCCGCCAAAAAATACCCCGGGCTAAAAATATCCTCGCCATATCTCCTATCCTGGCCAATACCTCAGCCAAAAATATCTTCCCCATTACCATCAATATATCAGCTCTTCTATGTCCAAGTTGTGTTTGAATCAATAATTAGTGGTAGGGCACCGAACGTACCGTCAAGAGCAATATACTGCCTACATCAAAATTTTTGTCTTTGGAAAAAAAGCGACAAGGTCTTGCTTTGTTGCAGTTATGGCCTAATAAAATAAAAGGCTTGGGCCCTGACTTCATGGTGAATGTACTACGTAACGGCTCCTTCATGGCTATATGTCACATTTTTTGGAGTTACAAAAATTTTGATGTATGTAATACAGTGCTCCCAACAGTACATGACGAGGTCCCAGAGGTCCCTGTGCATGGCTTTTTCGTGTCCAGGTTTTTTTTTTCAAATAAAAATCGGTGATAGGATATTTTTACATGGGATGTTATTGGCGGGAAGATTTTTCGCCTGGGATATTTTGTCGCAGGAATATTTTGCCACAAGAATATTTTTGGCGAGGAGAGCTGCGTCCCGAAAACCAGCGCCTTGATTCAGTTGGAATGTGTGTCGCATAGCACGTAATACATATACAAACGATGGTGCCGACCCCATGCGATGTTAGTGGTCGTTAAAAATCCCTACCCTGTGTTGAAACACACAGGGGTTCGGCAAAATTTACCGTATAGTGGAGGAAAGCGTTCACCGGCGGCGGTGTTAGGTCTCGTTGCGAAAATAGGCCGACGTTAAATAAACGAAAAAATTTTTTTGGCTGGGATATCATTAGCGGAAATATTTATATTGTTACGAGCGACAAGACTCTCGTGCATTCTAGAGCACACCTGATCATTCTAGACTGTTTGCATCAGATCGCAGTGTTACACGTTACAAGTGCGAAGCTCTGAACATCTGAGGACATACGCGATGATTTGGCGATTTCAATAACTTGAGAGACTACAATAGCCCAGTAAGACACATCTTGCCAATTGGCGGTGTGGGATTGTTCCAGAGTCGCCTTGAAAGCAGATGTAGCGATCAATATGGAATTTACTGGAGAACAGTGGAAGATTTCAGATTTCAGAACAACAGTCACAGGTATATACCGTATGGTCCGAAAGTTTTGAGAAATTGTTCAAAGCTAATAACTTTTTCTGAATAGTCTTTATTTTTCAACTTGATATTGCAAAAATTAACATATATATAACAATAACAAATTCATATCCAACATATTGATAATGGATCATTATCTTCGATGGATCTCAATTTTCCTCTGCCATGTTCCATAATTTTTTGTATCAATTTCTCCAATGCGAAATTCTTCAATGTTATTGAAAAATGCGACGCCGTAATTGGTCTTCATTTGTAGCTTCCCATCCCTTGTCGTATACAATCCTGCTCAATACTTACCAAAAATCTTATATTGGTCGAGCTTGCTGTACATTGGGAGGCAGGAACTCTGAGAAATTAATTCTGCTGTTGTCCAGAGAATGATCGAACATGGCAGAAGAAAACTGAGAGCCATCAAAAATAATGGCCCATCTTTAATATATTAAATAAGAATTTGGTATTGTTAAAGATTATGCTAGTTTTTGCGATATTAAGTTACAAAATTAAAACTATCAAAAAAAAACTATTAAGCTTTTAAAAAAATTCCCAAAACTTTCGGACCATACGTTAAACACCTATGCGTCCACTGAAGGACAGTAATGGACCAGTATTAAAGAAGAGCGATAACAGCGAGAAGTTGGAGCGATATACTCAAGCGCAAGTACCCACCCATTTTATCTTGTATTTTATAGTACAGCGTTGACCAGTCAGTATGCCGACTTTTCGCGAGGCCAATACTGGCTTATGAATTTAGGTAGAAAGATGGATCAAAAAGCAGAGGAAAGCTCATTTCATGCTTTTTCTAATGATATATTGAACTCTGAAAAGTAACATCGGGCAAATGCGCCTCGTGGGAAATAATACATCGTTGCATTCTTGAGTGAAAATTCCGCTCTAAAATGTCCAGCACTATTCGCTGTAATTTCGGCTCGAATACTGGTTTTAGGGTTTGTTAGCATAGACTTGAGCTTTCAAGAAACCCCAGAGAAGAAATCTGGCGGCGTGGGATCGAGTGATCTCGCCACTCAACCAATGTCATCATTTCTCGGGATCAAACGTCAAATCAAACTTGCCAAATTTCCAAAACATTCTCGAATAGCTCTTTTCATGAAGCGAGTATCCATGGATTCCATGGAATGATTGACAGATAAAGTAGTCCAAAAAACATGGCGTCTTCTAAACGAAAACTGACGGAAACCGCTAACGCTCCGGTAACACAGCAACGTTTCGGGACCTGCCCTGGACACCTGCCGTTCCCGTCTGTGGTCGAGTGTCGTTGTGACAGCCCATCTCCGAAGCAAATGTTTTGTCAAGGACCGCCCGGGAGGCATCAGGTCCAGAGGAGAAGTTCACGGACATGCCGGCCGATTTTGAGATGAATCTGATCGCAATCTTATTTCAGGTATCTACAAAACTGCATTTTTCCGTAACAGAACTGATGATGGGGTGTACACTGTACTGTACACGTTCTGCTGTCCACATTCAAGAACACACAACACAATCATGCTCTTGCATTGCTTTGCATCTTTGCTTCTAAATACGTAGATAGTTGAAACCATCTAGCTATGTTACTTTGAAAGCCAAGTGCACGTAATTTTTTGGAAGTTAGTAAGGTAATTCCCGAGGTATTCGCCTTTATTAGCTCTGGCCACACGGGGAGCGAGAGTAGGCACTAACACAAAACACACTTCTATAACACTGGGTAAGGTTTTTCTGCCCCTTTTTCCGTTCTTTGCTCACGATTTATTCTGAAGTTTGATGATACTTTGGCCATGGAACCCCAAAACTGAAACCTGCTTTCAGCCATGTCAGTCAGGGAATGTCACCCACGATTCGTTTAGACAGCTATAGTTTAGACTACATTATCTGTCAATTCTCGCGCATGCGTTCAGTTCCGTGCAAAATGAGTATGAAGTGAATGGCCATGAAAAGACCTATTATTCGGAATTAATTCTGACGAAAATAGTCCAAACAAGCGAAGTTTATTGCAGAGTAAATTGAAAAACGAGATATTTTGAAAGCCTTTGAATTGCGTTGCAGTGTGCATTGGAAAAAACATTTTCCCCTAAAACTTATCAATTGGCGGAAAATGGCATGGAATGAGCTTTCTTTTGCTTTTTGATGCATCTCTCTACCTCAATTCATAAGCCAGTATTGGCCTCGCGAAAAGTGGGCATGACTGATCAACCCTGTAGTACGCAGTAATAAACAGTGTGTGTTTTGAAAACGATCGTCTCAATTATAAAAGAACCCAAACTCTTTTCAGTGTGATATTGTAGGTAGGGTAAAGTTGGATGGAAAAATTCTAAAAGTAGAAATAAACTCATCATGGTGTCAGAAATGGGTTTTCGAGAAAAAGAAAAGAAATGGGAACTGTTTAAGTTTTTCAATTTTTGGAGTACCTGATTGGGCGCCCTGTATAATTACTACAAAGCACCTGTATAAAAAATGACCCATGACATTTTGAAGCCCAATACTTGAGCTAATCAGAAAACAAAAAATTATTCTAAATAGTTCACTCATTCAAGAGCTATGCCACTTTGAATGTGACTGAAATTTTTGGGTGGCCCACTTCAATTGGTGCGCAGTTTAATACGCCACCATTATTGTGCAGGAAGGAAACGGTGAAAAAACTTCAGCTTGAAGAACGCTTTCGAGTAAAAAAAGAATTATTGTGATCGAACAACCACAAGCCGATATACAAACGATTCCAAGAGATCGAAAGTGTCCATCTTTGGGACCGCCACCTCGCGTTCCTGCACAAATTTTCAAGTAGCCTTTTTTCTGGAAAACTTTGTTGGGACTTTATCTATGAGCACAGCAAAAAAGCATATCACAATTGTACGGCTAAACTAAGGAGGGAAGCCCTATGCTACTACAGACATTTTTGTAGATAATTTTATCCTCTAAAACTTTGTACCTAAAAACTTTCTCCTACCTATCATAGTTTACCCGGAAAACAGGAAAAAAGACCGCGGCGCACGATAAATTTGATTTCTGGTCGTCTTCAAAAGGCCTTTTGAGGATGTTCCGCCAAGAGAATTTTGGAGAACTTTTGGCTGGAATGTTCTCACATGATGTACTTTCGGATAAAATTGGTCAGAAAAGGTTAGAACGAGGGTTAGAATGAACTTGCCGGTTTTTCAGTTTCTAAGCTACTTTTACGGTCTGAGCTGCAGGCCTATATGGACAGGGAGCTGGTGCCTCAAAACTTACGTCATAAGGTACATGATTTTAACCCTGTAGGTCTAATGTGCGTTGATAAGGTTGTTAAAAATTTCTTTGTCTTACATGTCAGACCGGGGGCTTTAGGCTGGTATAGGCTTGTCATCTTGTCAATTTTCGAAAAATGTCAAAAATTTCTATCATAAGGTACATGAATGAAACCAACGGGCTTTTGTGTGGGAACATCCCCTTAATCGAAAATCGGGTCATAAGACGAAATTTTTGGAGGCTTTCGGTCCATAAGACAAGTTTGAAATTTTCAAAAAGGGCCAAAATTTACCTCCTCTGGGGACCTCTCTTTTGGCATAATTGTATATGTATGTACCCTCCTCGGATTTGTCTCTGGTATCCCTCACCCTTTTACTGGGCTCTTCTGCCAGTAAAACCCTTTTACTTCTCTCTTCTATCCTGATTACAAATATATATCACACTTAGTGGGTTAGTCAACAAAACGCCTGTGAAAAAATTGATAAATTTTGGTCCTTTTTTGAAAATTTCAAACTTGTCTTATGAACCGAAAGTCCCCAAAAATTTTGTCTTACGACCAGATTTTCGATCACGGGGATGTTCCCACACAAAATCCAGTTAGTTTCATTCATGTACCTTATGACGTAAATTTTTGGCCATTTTTTCGAAAATTGACAGGCTCATACCAGCCTAAAGCCCCCGGTCTGACATGTAAGACAAAGCAATTTTTAACAACCTTATCAACGCACATTAGACCAACAAGGTTAAAATCATGTACCTTATGACGTAAGTTTTGAGGCACCAGCTCCCTGTCCATATAGGTACCTATTTGAAATTCGCTCTCAGCATTATTATTAGCATTATTATTATCATCCCGGAAAAATTTCGGCTGCGACACCGTCTCCCTCGCTTCGCTCTCATTTTAAAAAACTAGTGTAATATTTTCACTTTTATTATTCAGAAATTCCCGTTCTGATTTTGATTTTTAAAACTGGCAGCTTCAGTCGAGAGGGGGGAGGGGCCTTTTGCCATGAATTTGCCCAGGCCCTCTTGATGGTCCCAGCACACGCCTGCCCGACATGGTGCAATTTAGCAGGAACTACACGGAAAAATGGCTACTTCATCGAATCCAACATCGAATAGCGAAAATTGCATTAGGAACAGAATGGTAGTAGAATGAGTATTATAAACTTTGTGGATTAACGTAAAACTCTACGTTTATGACACCGGTCACCTAGTGGTAAATAGGTAAGGTTGGGAATGTTTTCTTTGTCACCCTGTACTTTATATATGATATGCATAATGCAAGGCATAATGGCTGGTATAAAGGTTAAATTGGGCAGGTGTCTACCTGTACCTATCACATGATCATAAAGAATAACCGAATAACCAACGATAACGTGAATAATGATGGGATTTCTTATATTACCTATCCTTACCTTCATGTGCCTTCCATATTGATGCCTATTCACATTAATGTCACACTACAGCACAGATCACTACAGTCATCACTGATCCAATCTCTTTCTACTTTTACTTTTCCTGGAACCTGGAACCAAGCAGTGACCGTTGAAATGGGAAATTGCCACTCTTCGGACTCGGAGCACTTGCACTGTCGTAGTTCTCGCTCGTAGCGTACCTAGGTAAGTCATCGTCATCAGGATAATGAATTATTAAACACGCTACACACTACAATCTCCGAAAACTCGAGAGGAGATCTAGACTAAAATTCACGACTTTTGTTTTTGCTTACATCCACGCATGTGTAGGAAGTAGGTGGAGTATGGAGTAGAACTAGTCAGAGATCCAGCGAATCAACCAAACAGCCAACATAATCAACCACACTGGAAATTCATGGAAACTTTCATAACTTTGTGTTTGTGAAGCTCCCAACTCCAAACGAATTTTCACTGTAGGTACCTACAGGTACAGGTAGATACAGGGCAACAGGGGAAAGGCAGGACCGCGCCTAGACCTTTTGGCCTTTTGCCGCCTTCGTGTAAGGTTCAAACTGGCGCCGCTCTGTTGGGCAAGATCAGACGAAGGCCAGTTGCGCCGCAGGCGAAAAAATTTTTGAATTTAGGCGGACCGGTGCCAAAGTTGACTCTCTCTTTGAAAAAATGTAATGGGAATAGTAAGATAATGGAATGTTCACCGATCTACTATTGCCGACACGTAAAAGTGAACGACAGATGAATAACATTTGACACTTTTGTCTTGAGAATAAAGCTTAAGAGTTATAGCCCAGGCGCCAGGGAAAACAATAAGGAAATATGTGGTTTCCTGGCTGGAAACTAGCTTAAAACGATCTGTGTAGCTTAGGTTTTGACATACTACTTTCCCCCCTTTCGGAAATGTCGGCGTCATGTCGCCATCATCAACAAGAAGTGCACCAGCGTGGTTTTTGCCGAATATATAATTTTGGGTCATCTGACAGCAAAATATGTAAGGAGTCATTTTGAAGCCTATGAAATTCCCTACAGTTTGGTTTTTCAATCAATTTCCTGCGACCTATGGTCTTTGAGATAGAGCTTCTGGAAGCGAGAGTCATTGTCGTGAAAGCTCCATGGCCACTTGACTCGAAAAACTAAAATGTCGATGTGACAAAAAAAAATTTGAAATGAGATTACTCGGAAACTCTTCATGCTATAGTTGCGGTGATAGTCTTAAACTCTTTCTCTTGAACCCTAAACTACAAATATTGAAAAGTCAAAAACTTCACATTGTACGTATACAGGGTGTACTACGGGAATCAAATCAGAACAGAGAAATTTGACATATTTCTTCGATTTAGCCTATGCGAAACTCTAAGCACTTATCACGAGTCCAATATCAATATGTATTGCTCTGTAAGCTTCACTTGATACACTTGAGAAGTGGTCAGCTCACAGCCTTCCTGTAAAATGTTTTGAAGGCCCTCTGAAATCATCAAAATTTACAGTAGCAAGAAATGTATGTAACAGTATATTATATACCAAGGAACCAAAGTGAATTTTTGATCCTTTGGGTGAAGTTTGTTGCTCGAGCGCCCTTTGGGTTCAAATCCCCAAATTAAAAATTCACTTTGGTCCCTTGGTATATAATATACTGTTACATACATTCCTTGGTGCTGAATATTTTTAATATTTTGATGATTTCAGAGGGTCTTAAAAACATTTTACAGTGAAGCTGTGAGCTGACCACTTCTTTCGGGTATTAAGTGAAGCTTATAGAGCAAATCCATATTGATATTGGACTTGTGTTAGGTGCTAAGAGTGTCGCATATAGGCTAAATCGAAGAAATATGTAAAATTTCTCTGATCTGATTTGATTCCCTCAGTACACCCTGTATATGTACAATGTGACGTTTTTGACTTTTCTATATTCGTAATCAACGGTTCAAGAGAAAGAGTTTAAGACCATCACCACAACTATAGCATGAAGGATTCTCGAGAAATCTCATTTTGAAATTTTTTTGTCACATCGACATTTTGGCTTTTCGAGTCAAGTGGCCATGGAGCTTCTACGACAATGCCCCTCGCTTCCAGAAGCTCTATCTCAAAAACCATAGGTCGCAGAAAGGTCATTCAAAAACTATTACGTAGGGAATTTCATTGGTTTCAAAATGACTTCTTACATCTTTTGCTGTCAGATGGCCCAAAATCAAGATATTCGGCAAAAACCACGCTAGTGCACTTCTTGTTGATGATGGCGACATGACGCCGACATTTCCGAAAGGGGGGAAATTAGTATGTCGAAACCTAAGCTACACAGATCGTTTTAAGCTAGTTTTCAGCCAGGAAACAATTATTTCCTTATTGAGCTGATTTTTGCTCCCTGGCGCCTGGACTATTATCCAGATGCTAAAGGATGATTCATTAGCCTTGCTGCACGCACCTTGAATTTTTCAGCATGCAAACGGCTCGCGTCTTGGAGAAAATTTCAAAAAATCATCCATCTGTGAGATCTGTCGTTCAATTTTTTGTGTCGTTAATAGTAAGTACTTCCAGAAAAAACTGTTCAAAAGGGGCTAGAAAAACATCAAGTGAAACGCATAAGTAAAATATAAAATTATATCTACTGTAATATTTGAATGTAATACAAACAAAAAAACTACAATGGACATAATGGGATACTTGTATGAATAACCATCGAAAAAATAAAATTGCATATAAACAGCAAAATATATTTGAAGGCAGAAAATGCGCCCACGGCGCATATGCTTCTCTAGGTACAGACATTTTACTTCGAGCGGTTGCAGTTATAGGTGGCGCCTCTGATCAACTGATCAACCGAAGAACTAAAAGGCGCCCGTTGAACTTTCGCTTGGTTTCAACTATTTTATTAGATGGTTGAGCTTTTTTGCAGATACAACAAGAAAAAATCGATTAAAAAACAAATGGGAAAATTTTGGCGCCCCTTGCATTTAGGCGCCTTCGTGCGGAACATGAAATTGCCACCCGCTAGGCGCGGCCTTCTGGGAATGGGAATGTTACCGCAACAGGTTACCGCGACAACGCAAGATAGGGAAAGGTGGAAGTAGGGAAATCCGGATGTTTTTTTAATGATTCCTACTTCTCATCGAATTCTTAACCAAATAAGAAATATAGTAATCGCAAAAAAAAATCGTCGTCATGTCTGCCGCGGGACCTCTCATCCTCATCATAGCATTTTTCCTGCAACGTCTTTTAAAATAATTTAAATTGTCTGTAAAATTATCTTGATAATGCAACATTATTTTTGTACAAACACTATTTATCTCAGTTATATCTAATTACAAAATTTATTGGTTTGGATGTACCTACCTATAAGCAATATCTAACTTGACTGAATTTGATTGAAATCCGTTCAGTACTTCTCGAGTTATTGAACGTCAAAGCATAGTCAAAGTTTTGGCTTTGACCGCTTATAACCTTTGACAGATGACGGATCAGTCATAAGTTTCACATGTTTTAAATAGTTTTTATTTTTAAAGAGCTTCAAAAGAGCTGTCAAAAGTCAAAATCGTTGTATCTAAATCATCTCTCTCTGCAACAGTGACATTTCTGTCTGACAGATCACATTTTCACCATCATACCATAGACCTCACGTGCATAACAAATTTGATCAGATCAATCAGACGGTTCAGAAATAAATCTGAGGACAAAAAGAACTTGCTACACACACCACTGGAGTTATTATTACCATTCTCAAGTCGTATGCCTGATTGTTATCATAGCTACACACTACCCATGTTTCGTCAAGACTCTGGTGGGTAATCTTGCTGCAAACAAAATTTGATTGAAATCCGTTCAGTAGGTACTTCTCGAGCTATTGAACATCAAAGTTTTGGCTTTACAGCTTATAGATTTGGACAGATGACAGGTATGTCATAATTTCTGCATGTTTTGAGTTGAGTTTTTGAAGAGCTTAAAAGATGCTGTGAAAACTCAAAATCGTTACCTACATCGAAATCTCCTGTCTCTTTGACAGTGACATTTTTGCAAACCAACGGCCAATTTTGTATTGTGAATTTTTATTTTATATCTTCGTAATTATTAATCCGATTTTGATGTAATTTATTATTGGGGTAGGAGTCTTAGTCTTGATAAAAAATGTCCGGTCTAAAAATAGGTGGGTAATGCAAGTAGTGGATCACAGCGGCCACAGTTGAAAAAAAAAAAGAGATGAGATCAACAAGGACCTGCTTGAGTTGAAAAATTTTGGTTACTTCATTATTTAGGACTGTGGAGTAATGCCTTATCCCGAAAGTGCTATATTATTACATTAATCATAATAAATATGACTGTATCCAATTCAATCTATCCAGGTCCAAACTTCTACACTCACGTTAGCGTTGCTGTTACGGTTACAGATGGTTACAGTTTCTGACTATGCAAATGGCACTTTGGTATTTTAGATTCGGCCCCGGGAAACTGTTATCTTAGGTTCTACACGGCGAGACTAGCAAATTTCAAGAAGCCAAATGTGAAAGTCAACAAAAATGTTTAAATGAAAACAAAAAATAACTCAAGAACGAAGAACGATATTCCCTACTATTTTTTTTTAAACGTGAGTTTTATGAAAACTAGTGGAGTAGGAGAATTGAAAAAAAAGAAGGGTAATCTAAAATCAAGTATGAAAACGTATAAGTATTTCAAAATTTTTCAATTCGAGAAACTTGATTTTTAAACTTAATAAGAAGAATTAATAAGAATTAATAAGATTAATAAGTACCTGTACTAATGTGCCAGTTTTGTATGTCGTAATAACGCGCATGTTGTGTGCATGCTAGCTTTATCTGTATTTATCAATTCCCTATACCCCCCCTCTCTGGCTACAAAATAGCCCTGTAAGTACCTACCGTATGATCAAAAACTTTCTTACTCAAGGCAAATGAGGCAATCATTGGCAGGCAAACAAGGCTGATTTTGGCCAGGCCACAGCCTGCCTTGAGTAAGAAAGTTTCTTGATCATACGGTAGGTACCTGGTATGTACCTGCCTGTGGGAAATGGAAAAAACAAAATAAGTAAGCAATAATTTGATCTTTACATAATATGAAATAAATTTATTAATATGTATTATTATTACACTTGAACCTCAAAGGCTAACATTATCACAGCTCAAAAGTACGTATTTCAGTCTAATCTGTAGGCATAGGTTTTATCTACATAGGTAAGTAATATGAATTCTCTAAATTTCACCAGGGTCGCCACACATTTTCAGCAATCGGAACAGCCCTGCAGCCCTCTTTTTGTTGGACGTCGCAATTTTCCAACGTTGTCGTCGGCATAACGAATACAATTTCCCCAGTTTTCAGCCTCGTGGGAACAAAAGTAATTTTCACTTTTTCCGAAGAACTGTCCGCCGGTCTGATGGCAACTTGTTCTTTTCTTATGTTGATGACCGATGAAGTTGATCGACTAGAGACGAGTTTGTTGCGTAACTGCTGAACGTAGCGCACTGTCATCTCCAATATATCGGCTTTTTCCAATTTGGCCGTTTTATTCTGCTGTTGTCCACTTTCGTTCGTTGTTGTTTCTTTGAGTGCAGTTTTCGAATCCAACAAGATCTGCTTCAGGGTCTCCAAGCTGTCGTTGATGCGGGCCCGGCGTTTCTTCTCCATCAGTGGTTTCCGAATCTGGAATTGAAGAAGTTCGTTAAGTATTTGTGTTTTCACTCAGAATAATTTAGTAGGATCTGACGGATTCATGTAGGTACGTACATTTACAAGATGTTTCAAATTAAAACCGCGTCCTTTCAGGAAATAATGAGAAACTTGGAAAGAAGTTGACTATAAATCGATTTTCTATCATAACTTTGGAACTTATCAACCGATTTTTTCCAAATTCAAACCGAAGCTTACCGAAATAATAAGTCGGTATCGAACAATAATAACGCGTTCCATCAACATTTTTCAGGGGCGTGAATAATTAGGGGTGCCCCCGCTTTCTTACCTATCTGTTTTTTCCCCTCAAGTAATTTTGTAAATTTTTAATATCTACGATCAATTTGGAGAAAAAGTTACATTGCAAAATTTTGATAAGACGCTTCGTTCTTGCGATATTTGTAGTTGAAACTTCGAAAAACATCTCGAAAACACCACTTTAAAAGGCCTGAAAATTGAAATCCAAAGTAACTAATAATTCCTCCATTGAAATACGTTTTCTAGGTGTTCTAAGTTGATAAAACCACCAGTTTTTCCAAGAAACGAGAAGTTTTCAGGTAAACATTTTTTGGGCTTTTGAAAGTGGTTATTTTGAGATATTTTCGAAGTTTCAAACCCAAATATCTCAAAAACGAAGCTTCTAATAAAAGTTTTGCAGAAGTAACTTTTTCTCCCAAATTGAACGTAGAATTCAAAAATATGAAACTAAAAAATCACTCAAGAGGGTAAAAAATATGAGGGAAAAAGCGGAAGCACCCTCCATTATCCACGCCCCTGGAAAATTTTGATAAAACGCATTATTATTGTTAGATACCGACTTATTTCAGTAAGCTTTGGTTCAAATTTGAATAGAATCGGTTCAGAAATTTCAAAGTTATGACGAAAAATCGATTTTTGAAGTTCAACTTTGAACGCCTATAGCTTTTTTATTTTTATTATTTGTTTCTACTACTACTACTACTACTTCTTTTGAAGTTTCCCATCATTTCCTGCAAGGACGCGATTTAAATTTGATACACCCTATATTCTATTGAATAACAATTCAGCAATTTTTTTTTATACGTCTGAAAACCCGCGAGATCCTACTATATTTTACAATAATTATACAGACGAGAAGGCATTAAAAATGATCAGAATAATACAACAATTAGAATAATGATGTCGCATCATCCAAATTTGAAAAAAAATGCGAATAAAAATGAAAACAAATGTTCACATGCTGGTAAATTTGAAAAAATGAATGCGTTGGATCCAAAAATTTGAGAAAGAAAATTGAAATTTACCTTGCGGCTTTCCGAAATCACTCTTTTGCAAACGTCACTTTTCATTTTCGATGTATTTCTTCGTCTATCACTCTTTCACTTTATTGGGCTGAAGAGACGTCTTTGCAATGGCAGATTTTGAAATGTCGATTTTTGAGAATTCCACGTGCTCTTAAGGTGTCTCAGCCCCTCTCCATTTCAACCCCACTACATCGTTGCTCTTCTTTTCAATAGTGCTCTTTTGTATTGATGGTGCTGGATGAAATCGAAAGAAGCAGTGGCGTAACACGATTAGGTCTCCTCTAGCAGTGGGTCATAAATCTTCAATTTTGCTTTGATAGAATTATTTTAAGTAGGCAAGAAATAGCAGAGTTTACTTTTCAACATTGAAGCAAAGATTAGATTTAAGCGAAAAATACTAACAGGTATCTACCAAAAATGTTATCTGCTATTTACGTTTTCTATAGGTATATGGTTATAGGTACAGTCAAGAGCACGGAGTTCCATACACCCATCAAATTTATTGTCATTTTGAAAAATGCGACAATAACGGATTGCTTCATTGTAATTGCAGGCTTCATGATGTACCTATATACCGTGTGGACAATAAAATTCGTTATCAGGGGTGAATTATTTAGGAACACAATTTTCACCAATAAATGGAGCAATTAGATTGGCTGAATGACTGATTATATTGACAGCAAAGCTAAATGTGATTGAAAGTTTCGTTGATCGCACGGTAGGTACTACGTACAAGGACTCCTTTATTGCTATGTCGCTTTTTTTGGGGTGACAAAAACTTATGCATTTACTATGAATTATCCGAAAATCAATCTAATCTGTTAAATTAACTAAAATATTGGGTAAAAAGGGACCTAAGTAGGTAGGTACCTACTTTTCTTGAATAAAATGTAATAAAAGGCATATGCTATAGGTACTCATGTACCATACCTATCATACCTACCTATATCTCGTTCACTTTTTATTTCCAGTACTTTTTGGAACAAAAATAAAGTGACAAGCTGGGGGGCTACGACTACGGCTGATGGAATCTGCAACGTTTTGAAGCGAAACCATCAGCGGCCATCAGCCGTAGGTATAATCCCAGCGCTCCGACTTGTCACTTCATTTTTGCTCCAAAAAGTCATTCTACTAAAAATAAAAAGTGAACGGGACGTGGAATTTGATTAAACGCTGGCTATTTATTTAACCATGACCAAATACGGCTGACTTTAGGGATAAATAGGTACTTTCCCATTAGATGACCGGCTGCTAATCGAAGTCGCGAGTAAGACCACCTATCTTGGGAATAAGGCTGCCGCTGCCCACATGTCACTGTCAGTGTCAAACAAGGTTGAATACCTACTTGGTTGAATAACTATTTTCAATTGTCATTGACTGCGTTTCTATCGCAGCTTTCGATCCGATCGAGTTTGGATCGGATCCAAAGTGGCTTCAGTCAAGCGCGTTTTTATCGTCGCACGTTCGATCCGCTTCACTCTACCCTATTTCACTCTCTCAGAATTGGGTTAGAATTTAGGAGCGACAACAACATGGTTTAAAACGCGTCAAACTGCACCAAACCGAAAACTATTTAATAATTGAATTTTTTGGTGTATTTTATTCACAATTACTGGAAAGCATCCCTTGATATTCAGTAAAAATACGCTTTGTTTACAAGTCGGTCATCTGTCACTTCGATCCGATCCCGTTTGCATCGGCCAAAATACGAGCGGGTGCGGGTCTCGATCAGCTCGACCTCAGTCAAGCCGGCTAAAGCACCGGATCGACTTGAACTGCTCCATCCAATTGAAAACTCAATCCTTACCGTTTATATCGGCAACTTCAAGCGGATCGACCCGATCGGATAGGGTTTCGATCGGATCGAAAGCTGCGATATAAACGCAGTCATTTGTCGCATATATGTACTACTAGATCTGTGTTTTCTCCAGCAGCCATCTACGCTACACGCAACTCCTAAACCAGCTTTGTAGCGGATCGTTGTATTCGTTTTCTGATATAAATAGTTATATACCTAGGTACCTACTGAAAGGACTTTGTTCTCAGTTTGCTCTTTATTTCTGAAAAATTCTTCAAGATAAAGTAGCAATTCCCACGTCACCATCAGTGTCAGAAATGTGGTGGCGGCTCTTATAATTTTTCACTCTACGAAAACAGGCAATAATTTCAACTTATTGGCGTGAGTAATAATAACTACTGTGGGTAATAGTATATTATACCAAGGTTGTGAAGAATGATTGACTGATTGATTTGTAACGATTTGTAAATTTTTAAGAATATGGAAGAACTGAAATGTGACAGGAGGTTACAATAATGGTGACAGGAGGTTGATAATGTGACAGTCAGCCTGTTGGTTGTGAAAAATAACTTCACGAACTCGAAGCGGGTCAATAACGGCCTACTTCACAGCTAGGAGTAAGCAAAAGATTTTCTTCAATTAGTAACCACATCAGAAGCCACATATATGCTGTACACGTTTTAAATTCAGTAGAATGACTTTTTGGATCAAAAATAAAGTGACAAGCTGGGGAGCTACGGCTAGGGCTGATGGCACCTGCAAAGTTTTGGTGCGGAACTATCAGCGGCCATCATCAGCCGTATCCTCATCCTCCTAGCGTTCCAGCTTGTCACTTTTATTTTGCTTCAAAAAGTCATTCTACTGAAAATAGAAAGTGTACAGGATTTACAGCAAAAACCCAGAAGAGGAAGAATAGAGAATACTTTACAGCAGATCTTTATTTATGGCCCTTTTTACGACTCCAGAATACCGTACTATACTTACTTATAGTTACTTTATAAGAAGTAGTCGTGAAAAGTAATCTATAATCTGAAGTCGTAAAAAGGGCCATAAATAAAGATCTGCTGTAAAGTAGCCACAAATCCATTATAGTTATATGGGTACCAGCACCTTTACTATCACCATTGTCTATTACTAGGTATGCTAGGTATACTAGGTAAACTTGAAGGTTCACTTCAACACCTTCCACATTATATTACAATAATTACTTTTTTCACACCACGGACGCCACATCGCTTTGAAGCTTGCTTCAAGACCAATTCAAAACTGAATAGATTTTTCAATTTCTCTCATACTACTAATACTAGTCTTATTATGCGGCCACTTTGAGTCCAGTTGTGTGGAGATAACATTCAGGGTGACATCAGGTAGCCATTTCAAGAATTCATAAAGGACCTTCATTGTTTAGTAATGAATACTTATTAGTTTTGCTGGTAGAATTTATTTATTACTCTTTTTACGACTTTAGAATATCTCGATATGTAGATTGTACAAGGTGTTCACGATAAAATTCACCCCCCTCCAGTAGATTGCCCTTCAAAATATTTCGAAGAACTAACAACTCTTTCTTCACGATTTTTCCCAGAGACCTTGAATCGATCCTCTAAAAGTTTCTAATTTGTACCGTATACAGGGTGTGATATGTAACTTTTTTATTTTAAATACAACACCCTATATTTCATTCCGTTATTTGGTGGAGCTTTTTTTTCTGATTAGGTACAAATATATATATGACACTTATGATTTATTTTGACAAGTAAGTTGTCGGAAAAATAGTAAAATAGGTAGTCAAATAATTTTGTTTCGCGGCAAGATGGCTTTGATTTCTACAGTTCACTTAAAAAAAGTTATTCTCACAGCATTTTGTCTGCAGAATTCAACTATGCATGGATAAATGGTCTGATTCGTTCCTGGTACAGGGTGTCGCGTGATTTTTAATTTATTTGACTACCTATTTTATTATTTATTGACAGCTTCCTTGTTGAAATAAATTATAGATGTAATATATCTTTGTAATCAGAAAGAAATAAGGCTTCATCAAATGACGTGATAAAATATAGGGTGTTGCATTTGAAATAAAAAAGTTACATGTCACACCCTGTATACGGTACCAATGGGGAACTATAGGCAAAACGGATTGTAGAGGGCGACGTGTTCCATGCACCCATATTGACACTCTTGACAGTTATTGTGCATAACCTCCCTCAAAGAAATGTACGGAAAGGGGAAAAGTGCTAATGCTCAAAGAAGAGTCGAGGCGGAAAGGAGCCCCACTGAGAGGAAAAAAGAGCTGGTGCAAAGGTGCAGCCTCGTACTTAACACGGCACTACCTTTTTTTTCACCGCTATTTTTCGTTTGTCGACTTTTCGACTTTTCTCTGTTTTTTAATTCACGAAGTGACGCAAACCGCTGGTTATATGCTGAGTGCTGACAAATGAAAATGAAATAACACTTCCATAGTTGAGGTTATGTACGCTTAAAATGACACTAATGACAGCTGGGGTGCATGGAACACGAGCGCCATTACTTCGGGCGTTTACCACTATAGTTCCCCATTGAAAACTTTTAGACGATCGATTCAAGATCCCTGAGAAAAATCGTTGAGAAAAAGTTTTTAGTTTTTCAAAATATATCAAAGGGGAATCTCCTAGAGGGGAAGTGGAATTTATCGTGAACACCCTGTACATACCTTATGTTGTTTTTTGTTAGTTATTTACGTAGGTAGGAACCTACTACAGCTTTAATTTGAAGTTATATTCAGAATAATTCAGATACGGAAGAGACGAGTCGACCATGGCTTACCTGCACGTTCCACGCTTCTATACGCTCTAACCCAGTGTTATTATGCTTTACGGTTGCGTGAACAAATGACAAAAAGGGCAGCAGCGGCTCATTGAGAACACTGATGATTCTTAAGAGGCGCTGTTGAATGGATGAAAGGTCGAACTTCAAACAATTAGTTAAAGATTTTTCGTCGTTTAGGGCCCAAGTGATATATAACATTTTCAGCCAGATGTTATATTGTGTGGACATGTCAAATCTATAGACTGCCATGCATCAAATCAATTGCCTTTAATATGGTCAAATTGCTTTAAAATGCGCTTCTTTATGGACTATATTTGCCGCCTGCAGATTCCGGGCAGAAGGTAACCAGTGGCAGATTTATTATCATAAAGTTCGATGATTTTCCACTTAGGTAGGTATATGCTTCTATTCTATTCCATCATCGAATTTCATACAACACCTAGAATATGTTTCGACAAAGGAAACCAGTAGAGAAAGTGTGGGCGCCCTTAACATATTCAAATGAACACTTGCAGATCATCCTTTACGATAACCGAAATGTCTAGGCGCTTCTTCAAAAAATTCGTTGGGAATAACCGATCGAGCAGTGTATTAAAATACTGTCGCTCTCAGTGCTCTTGTAAAGATTTAACGTACTCTGGACAAAGCACAGGAAGAGGGAGGCGGCGCATCGTAAGATGAGAACGAGACAAGTGAACGTTGCTCCATTTAAGTTCAAAATACCCGAAAACTTTATAAGAGGGATAGAGCATCACAATAAAGCTCGTAAATAAAGAACTGAAATTAGCACAAAAAGTTGGATTTTTTCTTCCATCATCATCATCGCCCATCCCAAGATCACTGAATTTGAACACAGCTATACAGCTCCTCCGGAGATTTGTTTCGTTATGCACCGTCGAGCTTAAAAATATGAGCTTCCAAACAAAAACCCTGTTTGTTTTATGAATAAAATCACGGTTCCGTCGCTGGACCGTGTCAAAACTAAAACCGATCGCCTCGAACGGATGTTCCCGTAGGTGCTAATGATCTGACCGCAACGATGCAGCCATCAAGCCCATCATCAAGGGTCAGCTTATTAGGTGCTGGGTTCTGGGTTGTGGTCCTATCTACACAATAAGACGTAACAGGAAATGGACCGTTTTGGGCAGTAATTGCAAGACATGTAACAGAAATCCAGCTTGACCGATACCTACCTACAAAGAAATAATGCCCGAAGCGGTGGATCATGAATGGCAATAAGTATATCCTTTACAATGTGTAAATCTGAAGGTGTAAAGCGTAAGTAAGCCCTAGGGATCCACCCTTTCAAACGTTCGGTCAAGCTTTTTCGGCTTCCCGCGTCAAAGACATGATACAGCGGTAATCCGCTGAAATCTGTAGGTCGGTACCTCACACCGAAGTAAACACACACGACATGCCGCGATAAATCGTCTGAAACGGAGCACCTTTCAAAAAATGCCGATTATCGCAGCTCTTTTCGGGGGTGGTGCAGAAGTATTGCACCTGTGTGTGAGATTTTAAGGTAGAGTGGTTGCGATAAAATGAACATTCCTGAATTTAGGGCAAGGATATGGGGCGGCTGAGGACACGTGTTCAAGGATGAAAGTACCTATACAAGCTTTGGTTCCCTCAGTCATTAATAAATTCAAAAGGTGCCAACATTTAAAGGCGCAAAAAATAAAAACTTGAAAACGGCACATCATAATATTTCCAAGGATATCTTTGATGTTTCAGATGAAAAAAATCACTAGGACTGTATGTACATATACCCTATCCCTATACAATATGCCCATATCATGCTTCACTTCGGCTTTACATTTAAATATAGTGTTACGAGCGGCGATTCTGGATAACACGCGATATTTCTAGACTCTTCCCGTTAGATCGCAGTGTACAAGTGCGGAGCGTTCTTGTGCATTCCAGAGCGTGCGTGTACGTGAAACTGAATGGGGAGATTTCAACGCTCGATCAGGACACATCTGCCCATTTGGCGGCGGCGCCGGCTCTCGACCACGGCAGAATTATACGCGAAAGGTGTGTGATTATAGACATTCTTATATAGGCGGTTCCCTTTGCTCGCAGCTCGTGCGCAGGTCTTCAAGTATACAATCTCGCTGGTTCAATTGACTGTTTAACCTGGAACGCTTTATCGATTGGGCTGGTTAGAGTTGGGGTTGGCGACGGCGCCAATCAAGGTAGACCTGCGCCCCGAGGACCCCAGGTAAATGAGAATGGCTATTCGGGAGTCGTCTAGAAATCGTATGCCGGGTCACTGAGGAAACTGCTGGAGAATGCATGAAACATTCGAGATGAATTGGTCGGACCTATATAAGGATAAGGCATCAACCGTCAACTCACGGGCAGTTATGAATTGGAATGCGAAGTGGTAGCGAGCAAACTAAAAGCGAGTAGTAATCACAGCAATAATTCCAAGTAGATAATTGTTGGCGTGTATTCATTGTAGTACGCAGTAATAAACAGTGTGTGTTTTGAAACGATCGTCTCAATTTTATTCGAATCCGTACGCGAAATACGTAACAGTAAATATACAAAATAGCCGGAATAATAATAACTAGGTGGATCCGTGGGCTACGCCCCACGCTCTTTCAGTAGCAATTTTTTTTATAATATGTAATAAAGCAGGTTGGTGTCTTTCGAACAGCGGGTTGTTTCGCAAATGTATTACAATAAAAGTCAGTCTTCCAGTCTCGAGGTTAACTCTCACCTTATTGGTTTTGTCGTTTATTGTCGCACTAATTGTTTTCATAGTGAGAAATTCAAAATGAAAGGGTCAGGTGAGATTGAAAAACAGTGATACATGTTCGAAAAAATCTGACGTCCGAAAGATATCAACTTTCCCCTATTATATATTTTTATTTGTATATCTACCTAGCCAAAACCCATGTACTTCCCTAGGACATTATTGTCGATTGTGAAGAAAGGGTCCGGTGCAACATGGTAGATAAACAACAAATACTATAAAAAGTGTTTATTTAATAGAAACCGAACGTCCACATTTGCTACATATTTGCAAAAATAAGACTGTAAACTTTCCATTCCACAATGGCCGTCATTCCTAGGTAATTGCTCAAGTCAATGAGTTTTCGAGATACATCGTGGTGCAATTTGGTAGAAATAATAAAAGTTATGCTAAGAATGAAATCTTCAATATTGCATGAACAGACGCAAATGGAGCTATGAAAACTCAAAGAAACGTGCTTGATTCATTGATTCATTCCTTATCAAGATGCAACAAACCGTTTTGAAATATCTTCAAAAGTTTCTGAAATATCTTGAGATAATGAAATCATGCGAAAAAATTCAATAATTTAAATGTTTTGTCTCATCGGTTTTCTCACCTTTGTATTTACCAATTTTTTTCAGATATCAGATTTATTACCCTGTATACCTATACATATACGGTGCTAGCCATGATTGCGGCGGTGGCTACCGATGATGTTTACTTTTTGACATCACTTTTATTGGGGAGTTTGCGTGCACACGTTCGTACGACGTAACGTAACTTTCAACGTGAAAATATACGAGTTTATTGTTATTTGGAATTCCTTAGTTACAGGGGAATTTTCACGTTCTACGTTGCGTTACGTCGTACGTTGCGTAAAATTGCAAACTCCCTATTATGTCTACCAAGATTGCACCATGATAATATCTTGGGAAAATCAGTGAATAGTTGAGAAACTAAAAAATACGGCCATGATGAAAGGAAAAGTTGCCAGTTGTATTTTTGGAAATAGAAAATGTGGCCGTTTGCTTTTCATTGGATGATATTTCTTATTATAATTTATTGTATATGTACCAAGTTGCACTACTATATCTCGAACAATACGAGTTTTTTGGAGAAATCAGTTCATCAATACAATTTCAGAAGATTCAGGACCTTATTTTCAAGATATTTCAAGAAGTTTTGGAAATTATTAATTCAAAATAGTCTACTGCATCTCAACAGGGATTCACTCGAGCATGTTTGTACCTACAAACTTCAACAGCTCCGACTGTTTGGGTTCATAAGTATGAATTTTCAAGATTTTGCATCATCCTGTACACGCGTCGGCCATGCCTGCGGTGGTAACTACAAAGTTTTACCAGTTCAAGAGGCCCCCGCCAATAGGTCTACCGAATGGCAATGCTTAATACCAAAAAAAGCAGTAGCGCCCAGAATTACTGACCTATAATGATTTGATGATAACTCGAGTGATAACAATTATTATTATTATTACTGTTTCAAAAACCCTACAAACACCTTAAAAATGAAGAAGCTACCTACTAGATAATGAGGGACACCGAAAGCTACAATGAGGCGTGCCGCATGCCGTATAGAATCGAAAGCCGCACCATGAATGGGTTGAGTTGACTTTGAGAATAACCATTCAGAAGTGCCACCCTGTTCCTAGTTCCTCTGCTATGCATTCGGGTCGAGTACAGTTCTCACTTACGGAAAAACTTGCAGAAAAACATCAAACAATAAAACTCCGCTAGAGAGGGCACAGCCGAGCTGCAGCCACCTGTCAGTGTTAAGAAATAGTGACTTTTGTTTGTCGAATAACTTCTTTGCAGTTCATAGTAAAAGCGGATTCATATAGTACACCCAGCGTATAAGGAGACTATTATTTACCTGTTCCCAATACCTCGAGGGGTGGGCAGAGGCCACTATAAGGTACTTCATTCATGAATGGCTTTCAGGTCCTTCGAGACACAAAATACAAAATGTATTGTAGTTGATTTCTATGAGGTTCGGTTTGCTCGCGTTCTATAGGCAGGAAGTGGCTTATTATTGATTACATTCGGCAGGAGGATAATAAGAATTTAAATTCACGTTCATCATTTTGGCGCTCGATTTTCAAGTAGGTAGGTTTCTGGTATGTAGGTGAACGATCAAGTGGATTTCCACAGGTAACAATACAGGTAACAACTTTATGAATAATTTTTGGGTTCTGAAATAATCTTTCGAGTAAGTACCCAGACACCAGTAAGTCGAGTTTATTTAACTCTAGGAGCTCCCATTTTAAGATAATTCAAAAAAACAAAAAACGCTCCTTGAACGATTTTATTTTGTAGCTTCCAAATATACAGGTTGTCTCAAAAGTATCGCATTGCGGGTCCAAAGCGATATGGAATCCACTCAAGAACATTAAAAAAATTAATGACGGTAATTTTTGAAGATATAGGGGGGGGTCAAACGGTTGTATTATTGTAATGTAGGTATATCTTGTTCACTTTTTACTTTCAGTAGAATGACTTTTTGGAGCAACAATAAAGTGACAAGCTGGGGGGCTACGGCTACGGCTGATGGCACCTGCAAAGTTTTATTGCGAAACTATCAGCGGCAGCGACCAGCGCTCTACCTTGTCACTTTTATTTTTGCTCCAAAAAGTCATTCTAGTAGTGGGGTTGGTAGCCATTCCCATACGGCATTTAATGATACAGAAAATTCCTTTTGCATGAGTGTTCTACAAGGTCTATCGAACGATATTAGAAGGGGAAGCACAAAAGCTTCCCCTTAGGGGGGCCGCAGGGGGCCCTGTCAAGTTGACGGTCCAAGAACTCCTACCAAACCATCTTTTAATTTCGTTGTATCACTGAAATGGGGATGATGTGATTCCATTGTGAATCTCGATGGCATTGGTCGCCATGTCTCTTTCATCCTTCATGCTTGAAAAAATAATTTCTTCGGGAGGTCAGAAAAATCACTTCTTATTTTTTAAAACATACAAGAGGATGCGGAGTTGGCATGTTTTGCGTCATAACCTATTATTTGGCATTCCCAAAATCCTATTATGAAGTCAATTTTTCAAATTCCCAATTTAGGGTCAATTGGTAGGCTAAGAAGTAGGTACTTTTTAACATCCAGTTCAGACGTACTTTTTTCAATGTCCAACTGAATGTTACTGAAATAATCGCAGGGGTGGATAGACTGAACTATTTTCTAAACATTATGTCGAAGAAATCAATCTCAAACCGCACATGGAGAGTACACAAATCATTTTTCTTCCGGTCGGTCGAATTGCGAAGCCTACTACGCCCGTCAGGGAGAACGCTGAGCATCGCCAGACTAAACTAGTATGAAAACAGCCTAAACGGATCCAAAACTGCCTGAAACACTCATTATATGGTTCAAAATTCAATTCTGAGTCAGCACTCAGAGTTTTAGTCAGTTTTGAATTTGTTTAGGCTGTTTTCATACTAGTTTAGGCTGGCGAAGCTCAGCGTTCTCCCTGACAGGCGTAGAAGGCATCGCAATTCGACCGACCGAAAGAAAAATGATTCGTGTACTCTCTATGCGCGGTTTAGAATTGATTTTCTCGACATGATGTTTAGAAAATAGTTTAGTGTATCCACCCCTGATGATGATTTCAATAACCTCCAGTTGGACACTGAAAAAAGTACGTCTGAACTGGATGTTAAAAAATACCTACTTCTTAGCCTACCAATCAACCCAAAATTGGGAATTTGAAAAATCGGCTTCAAAATAGGAATTTGAGAATGCCAAATAACAGGTTAAAACACAAAACATGCCAACTTCGCATCCTCTTGTATGTACAAAAAAATAAAAAGTGATTTCTCTGAAAAAAAAGAAATTATTTTTTCAAGCCTGAAGGAGGAAAGAGACATGGCGACCAATGCCATCGCGATTCACAATGGAGTCACATCATCCCCATTTGAGTGATACAACGAAATTGAAAGATGGTTTGGTAGGAGTTCTTGGACCGTCAACTTGACAGGGCCCCCTGCGGCCCCCCTAAGGAGAAGCTTTTGTGCTTCCCCTTCTAATATCGTTTGATAGACCTTGTAGAACACTCTTGCATAAGGAATTTTCTGTATCATCAAATGCCGTATAGTACCGTTTTTTAATGTGCACCGACCCCACTATAGTGAAAATGAAAAGTGGGATATAATTATATGAAAATCACTGTTTTGCGTTCAAATTTGCCATATTCTACATTGACATTGCTGACATTTTGGTGAGAGATAGATAAGGTCGAATGGCAGAATGTGATGACAATCCAGTGAGATTATGATTGTAGGAAAAACTCGAAGAAAACGTCTTTTAGCGAAAATTAAGATACACCCTGTACCTACAATACTTCTTCTATACTGTGAAAAGTTAAACCATAGACATACAACCGCTAGTTTCTATACTAAAGATTTATTAACGGCATAGACAGAAACATTTTCAAAAAATTCACAAGCTAGACTGAGTTTTTTTTAATAATTGCATACGAAGCGTTGCTGTTTGTGTTTAGGGTTTTCAGGAAATTCTGGAACTCCAGTGTACTACTTATTATTCTTTTTGGGGAGCTTGGTTCATCTGAAGAGGAGCTATCGCCAGACCTCATCATTTGTGCCTGCAAAATGAATTATTATACTTACAAAATAGAAACTCAAACGGTAATAGCTTTTCAACCTTGTAAATATTGTAATTCAACAAGTTACTTTGTGTAACGTTTGCCATATCAGCTTTGTCTTGTTCGTCTGAGAACAACCTCTCCTCTTGTATTTCTTCTTGTTCGTTATCTTTTGATGTATCGTTACTGGACTGAAAACGTAAACAAATATATTTTCAATCCATTTTCAGATTATCATCCAACCTCATCAAGATCCATTGATATTTTACTATTCGTATTGGAATTCGAATGCGTTGCTTTCACACTGAAATTGTTGATGTTTCTTTGAAGCTCCATCAAACGTGTTTGGAATTTCGTCATGTCAACTTCCGCTTCATGAACTTCAGAATCTGCAGCCTGGGAAAAATTAATAAATGAACTGCATGATTTACAAGAACTCTAAGACTCACGTCACTGATCGACTTGACATTCTCATCTTTTTCGGGAATCTCAGAAACATCCTTCAAATGAGCCACTTGTTGCTTCATTTCGAAAGATTTGACGCGTTCATCGAGCTTCTTGCACGTTTTCTCCATGCTGGATAGTTTGTTCTTCAGCAAATCTCGATCCCTGCTGACATCTTTCAATTGCATTTCCAAGGTGCGAGTTTTGACCGCAATCATTTCTTGACTGGCACTGAGGAAGTCTTTGTTCTTCGTATTCTGATTGAGTGTTTCTGCATTTCTCTTTAATTTTTCTCTCATTAGAGTGGATTCGATTTTTATCTCTTCAAGCTGTTTGCACTTTGCAAGGTTTTCTTCTTCGGCAGCAATCAACCGCTGTAACAACTCACTGTTGACCTTCTTCAAGTGCTCAATTGGATCCGTCTCCGATTGCCGCTTATTTAATCTATCAATGACTCCAGACGACAAAGCTCTGTTCTTGAAGAGCACTTTGCAATTGGCCACTGTTATATTTTGCGCATTCTCAGCCAACTCTTTTATAGTGGTCCCTGCACTCGAAACCACTGCATCTTTCAACGACGTTTTGGTCCTGTTGTGAAAAATGCATTTTTCAGAAACTCAAATGTTTCTGATTTTACTCGACATTGGTACTTACTGATAAAAATTCCTTATCGAAACAAATACATTCCATACCACCCAAGTTGTCGACTTTACGAAAGAACAGAATATCAGCGAACACAAAAACGCGCAGATGTTGCAGAATAAAAGCCACCAATTGACTTTTTGATCTCCTTGACTCAGTTGTGACTTTTTCAATTGCATTTTGCTAACTTCTTCAAAGTAACTGGTTAATATGTCTTCTAGATCTGGAGGGGAAGGCTTGATTATCTATTTTTTTGGGCTCATGGTGGAATGGTAAAGACTTACGTTGCGAGTATCTTTTCCAAGTGGATTCACCCAGCAAGTCAGTGAACCATAGGACAATCCAAAATGCGACGCCCAAAGATGTAAGGGATTTCCAATGAACGTACACCATTTTTAACAACTGAGAGATTTTTAATAGGACCCATAAGGTATAAACTAAAGTGAATTGAAAAATTTATGTGAAATGGATGTTTGAAGAAAAAATGACAAGTAAAATTAATTTTGACGGAACTGCCTGCTGCATACTTGATTCGATTGTAAATTCAGTGTACCTCAGTGTACCTGTAAGTAGCTGGTACATACTAGAATTCTGCATGTCTCTGAGGGTGGTGTGTTCTGTGTAGTAAAGTAATCATAAAATAATGCAGAGTGGAGAAAATCCGGGTTCATCTGTGGTCAAAATTCGTTTTTTGAACTCGATGTTTTAAATCTGAAAATTTGAGGATCCCTTCAGAATTTGATGGAGAACATACTAAAAGTCCCCATCTGTCCGAGGCTTGGCACTTTTTCTGTGGGAGGTCGAAGGTACAAAAATTTATACCATTTTTGAAATCGTTGCTTTTTTCATACTTTTTTCAGTGGACCTCATATTTTCAAGGTCGAGGAACCCAATGCAATAAGTTCCCAGAAAGTGTGATGCACCAGTAGCGTACCAGACGACTGCGAAGAGGCGAGGTGCAATTTTTCACCAAGTCGTATGGTAAACCATGACTAACACCTTTTTTGGCATGTTTGATATCATTTCTAATTAAATCGCACTCTCTAATTTCAAAAATTAGTATAAAATTTCGATATAGACGTGTTTAAACCGGTTTTATTAAAAAAAACATGATTTTTTTGTACCCTTTTTGATGTTTTGTAGCTCTAATTCTATCAGTGTCCAATGTATTCCTAACTATGATTTTGATTTAGACAGTTAGTTTGGACTATTTCACACACAAATATAATTTTCTGATTTCCCGTTTTTACAAAGTCACGGAAAATGTAAGGTCCAATTAAAAAAGTACAAAAAAGCAACGATTCAAAAAATGGTAACTTCTTGTACATTCGACCTCCCACAGAAAAAATGCCAAGTCTCGGACAGATGGGGTCTTTTAGTATGTTGTTCTCCATCAAATTCTGAAAGGATCCTCAAATTTTCAGATTTTCTTAATTATTCCTTAATTTATTCCGGGTTAAAACCTGTTTTGCCTGGGCTATTTGTCAGATAATTAATCATTGAAGTGAACGATACACGATATTTTATCGCTTTCTACTATTACTAAATAGATAGAAGCCGTAACTGGATCTCAACGTAGGACCAATAATTTCAACACTTTATGCACTCTATAGTGACTGGAGTGTGACGATACGGCGTTTGATGAACAAGCAGTGCCTTTTTGCACGGTTGTTCTTGAGGCGTGATCCCTGATCTTGAGGATCTTCTTCATTCCATTCCTCAGGACCTCAGGTTCGTTTCAGAAGTGGGAGGCAATGAAAATTATCCTTTATGGGAGCAATGGTGATGGGTCCTTAAAACTTGAGGGTGAAAAAAAAAATCATAAAACTTCTGCTGGACCATAGTTTAATATCGATATACCTATGGCGAAGAAACATGAACCGAATCCATAAAATAAAACTCTATTTCGAGTATTGACAGAATCGGTTCCATAATGTTGATGCCATTCTTCTAACTTGGATTTTTTTTCATCACCGAGTTACAAAAATTTGTTTTCAGTATGTTTTCCACGCAAGACAATGATAACCTGATGTTCTTCATTGTGTCCAACCAATTCTCATGCGGTCCGTCTGTTTATCAAATAATTTTCTCAAGGGTGTATTGAATTGGTGAAATAAGCCATTGTGGAATCAAGCGCAGCAGACTTCTTCCTTGACAGAAATTTGCCATTCAGGTCTCTTTCGATATCTACACGGAGGCGGAGGTACTTTGGTAGCAAAACTGGGAGTACCTAAACTGGCCTTATAATACCGTACATTGTTATGGCTCTGGTAGAAGGCTAGCACGGTAGCTACAGCTAGGTATTGGTCGTCATTCTAATGTTGCCATTCCTTGCCGTTTTGAGGTCTGTCTCTGATAATTTGCGATTATTTATAGGTCTTATGAATGTGGCCAACGTGAAGTTTTTATTTGGAATTTTATTTCATCATCAAAATAAAACACATACCGGGTGGGCCATAAAAAACCGTGCTCTGAATTTTTCCTTCTGAAATTTTTATTCCTCCACCGATTTTATCGAACTTTTCAGCATTGGATAGCCAATTGAATAGGCTATCTTTTCTGTAATTCAAAATGGCCGACATGCCAAAATTTATGATGGCAGAAACAATTGAAAATAGGCCTTCTTTTGTTGTCGTTGCTTTTTATTGAAAGTTACCAGAAAGTCAAAACCAATAAAGTATTAATAGTATTATGAAGGATTAGACCTTCCTTGTCATTTCAAGACCACAACCAATAAAATCGGGTTATCTGCTGAGGAGCTATTGCGAGTTGAAGCGAAGCCTACTTTCCGTTTTTTTCATTTCCGCATAATTGACCCAAATTTAGGTATCCTGCCCGCCAATCCGTCATATGCTCATTTCGCAACCGATTTCCTCAAATTTGGTATCAATGGCTAGCCAATTGGACAGGCTACCTTAAAAATATGACAAAATGACAGACTTGTCAAAATCCAAGATGGCGGAAGCAATTGAAAATAGAATTTTTTTTGTACTCATTGCTTTTTAATAAAAATGAGCGGAAAGTCAAAACCAATAATTGTTACGAAGGAATAGACCTTCCTTGACAATCCAAGACAGCAACCAATCAAATTGGTTCATCTGATGAGGAGCTACGGCCAGTTGAAGCGAAGCCTACTTTCCGTTATTCTATTCCAACAAGGACGAATAAGGCCCATTTTCAATAGCTTCCGCCATCTTGAATTTTCACATGTTGGCCATTTTCTTTTATGAAAAATAGCACCCTGTCCAATTGGCTAGCCATTGATACCAAATTTGAAAAAAGCGGTTGGAAAATGAGGATATGGCGGGCAGGATTCCTAAATTTGGGTCATTTATGCGGGAATGAAGGAACCGGTAGGTAGGCTTCGCTTCAACTCGCAGTAGCTCCTCAGCAGATGACCCGATTTGATTGGTTGCGGTCTTGGATTGTCAAGGAAGGTCTATTCCTTCATAATAATTATTGGTTTTGACTTTCTGCCAATTTTTATTAAAAAGCAATAAGGACAAAAGGAATTCTATTTTCAATTGCTTCCGCCATCTTGGATTTTGACATGTACGTCATTCTCTCATATGAAAAAGATAGCCTGTCCAACTGGCTAGCCATTGATACCAAATTTGAGAAAATCGGTTGAGAAATAAACAAATGGTGGATAGGCGGACAGGATACCTAAATTTGAATCAATTATGCGGATATGAAAAAAAATAGAAAATAGACTTCGCTTCAACTCGCAATAGCTCCTCAGCCGATGACCCGATATTACTGGTTGTGGTCTTGAATTGTCAAGGAAGGTCTATTCCTTCATAATAATGATTGGTTTTGACTTTCTGGTAACTTTCAATAAAAAGCAACGAGAACAAATGAAAGCCTGTTTTCAATTGTTTCTGCCATCTTGAATTTGATTATGTCGGCCATTTTGAAATACGGGAATGATAGCCTATTCAATTGACTAGCCAAGGCTGAAAAGTTCGATAAAATCGGTGGCGAAATGAAAATTTTAGAAAGAAAAAATCCGAGCACGCTTTTTTATGGCCCACTCGGTATTTGGTTATTCGGCTAATTCAGTCAGTCGCTTAACGCTTTTATACAGGTGTCCCAGAAATGAGTACACAAGAAGATATCACATATATTCCTGACAACAAAATAGGCCGATTCAACCAAACTTACCTCTATATCAAAATGCTTCCTAAGAAAGATGCAGGCCTCCAAAGTTGACTTTTGCATGTAGTTTTTATGGAATATCTCCGAAACCGTTCGTGATAAAAGAACAGAATTTTTTACAGTCCCTCAGGTTTTCATGCTTCACAGTATGACGTTACGAGCGTTACGAAATCGGGGGTGTCAAACTTATTGGAGGGGAAGTAAAATCTTCTCCAACTTTTTTGCGTGTGAGTTTTTTCCAAGTTGAACACAACAATATGGATTTTCTAATATTTTTACAGAGGAATGGTGCTCTTGTTGAGTTTCGATAAAAAGCATGATTTTCGAGAAAAATCAATTTAAAAATTCCATTACCCAAGAAACTGCCATCCTCAACTTTTACAGTTCCCAACCGATTCACTTGAGATTTTGAGTCAACATGTAATTTCAAAAGACAATCGATATGCATCTGTCAAGTTTTGAATTTTCTCACAGTCACCATTTTGGACTTTTACAGCTTTCAACTTGATGATCCGAGTGGTGACCTCTAAAAACGTCAAAATTCAAAATTTGACAGATGCATATCGATTGTCTTTTGAAAGTACATGTTGACTCGAAATCTCAAGTGAATCGGTTGGAAACTGTAAAAGTTGAAGATGGCAGTTTCTTAAGAACGGCATTTTCTAGTGTTTTTTCTTTAACCATGAATTTCATGAGAACCAGTGGAGTAAGAGACTTGAAAAAAAAAGTAATCTAAAATCTAGAGTGAAAATTAATAAGTATTTAAAAATTTCAAAATTCGAAAAACTCGAATTTTTTTTTCAAAATTTTTATATTTTTTTCAAAAAAAGTCTCTTATTCTCTTGCCAGCCCAGATTTGGATTACTCATTTTTTGTTACATTTTTAGCGGCTCAGATTTGGCAGAAACTCACGCCACAAGAATCTATCTGTTTCTCTTTCGCTCTGCAGCTAATCCGCAGTCTGTTTCAGCCATTTTTTATGCTAGGAAATGCCGTCCTTGAAGGAGACCACAACACAAAAATCGAGTCTATATTTTATTTGACTAACTCATGGGGGAGGTAGTTTGAGAGTATACGGAACAAATCTAAGTTTTCTAGACGAGTCCGATCAGCCGCAATAAAACATTTTGAAAATATTATCGTGACGTCACTTGGGAAGATGTTTTCACCTAGATTTTCACCCCCGATTTTCACCTATCACGTTCCCATGGTCTTGATATTGCTATTGTCGTTTCGACAGACGTCATTGTCTTCAAACAATCAGTAATAATTATGGCAGTCTTGAAACCATCGTCGTCTCATCGGCAACGGAATCAGGTACAGGTATGCCCGTGCGTAGCTATAGGCAGCCCGTGAAAATTTGCCCTTCTGACGTCATTGTCGTTCTTAATGGGGCCTTGCAATCCACGTTTACCATCACGTACATCACTTCAGCGCACACATGAGAACGCATACCTGCAGAGCGCGGTAATTTCAATTTTGACGCACGAAGTGTCACTGTCAATGGCAACTGTCAATCAATAATCGAAATGTAAACAAACAACAAACATAACCTCCTAACCATTCAACATTTAATATTGTTCAGAATGAAATGTCACGTGCCGTATGGCAGGAAAACGCAGAAAAGATCCAGGGGATACGAAACACAACGAGCTGCAAGGCGATCGACGAAACAAGAGCGTTATTTGGTTGGATCTGTCGAAACGTCAAATCGACGTCAAGTGCTGTCAGCTGAAATTTGCGTGATACAACACACGCACACCGTATTACAGTGTTGTCAACTTGTTGTCGTGATATAGATATGACAACGTCCTACTTTCACAGGTATGCGCAGAAGCCTTTCGGGAAACGTGGATTGAAAAACTCAACGTGAGGTCGCCACTACTGTATGGGGCGCCTACTTTGATGAAGTGGCCCTAAATGACAAGAAAACACAGTAGTTTGAGTAGTTTGACCAGTAACTGACAGTGACTGGAAACGTCAAGCACGAAACAGAGGTTATCCAAAATTCAAATTAAGACATAAAATGACGGACGCCAGTCGTTGAGGCGTCAACACCGTCAAAATTGTCGAATTTGCCCCCAACGGTTGTGGCGCCCTCGGTGTTTAAAAGTGGCAGTGCAAGGCCCCATTATAACCGCAGTGCCCGCCACGAGCTAAGTAATATTACAAAACCCTATGCAATCGTTCTAGTTTTTTCAATTCTTTCATCTGAGACCAACTTGTATTTTGTGTTGTGGTCTCCTTTAAGCTGTATTACACTACACAATTTCTTGTTCAATTTCTTGTACAATCTGTCAAATCAACAATCAAGTTCATTGTTTTTTGACACTATTTTGGCAGATGGTTCAAGAAATTGTACAAGAAATTTTGTAGTGTAATACAGCTATTGGTAATGAAATTTTGAAATCGATTTTTCTTGAAAACCATGCATTTTATCGAAATTCAACAAGAGCACCTTTCCTCTGTAAAAATATTTGAAGATTCATATCGTTGTGATTTGTGATCAACTTCAAAAGAACTCACAGGCAAAGAAGTTGAGGGGGATTTTACTCCCCCTCTCAATCAGTTTGACACCCCCTGGGACAAAATTTTGAAACGGGCGTAACATCATATTATGAAGCATGGCAACCTAAGTAACTGTACAAAATTCTGTCTTTCTATCACGAACAGTTTCGGAGATATGCTATAAAAGCTACATCCAAAAGTCAACTTTGGAGGCCTGTATCTTTCTTAGAAAGCATTTTGGTAAAGAGGTAAGTTTGGTTGAATCAACCTATTTTGTTGTCAGGAATATGTGATATCTTTTTGTGCACTCATTTCTGGGACATCCTGTAGAAGAAAATGTAGTGTCCAACGCCAGTAATAAAACGACGAGTGGAAATTTTAAAGATTGCACAGTAGGTAATCGCAGTATAACGCTTGACTACCTAAAAAAATAGTGAAAGTCACTGCAAACTCGAAAACTGGCAACTTGGGCATTATCTTGCTTTCTTTATAAAAAATTTTTGTAATTAGCACTTCAAGAATTATCTTTTTTGATTATTTTTTTGGATTTCCATTTGATTTTTAATAGTACTTAACTGCCTGCCTACTTAGCTAGAGCTACTCTGGTTCTAGAGCTATTATCTACAAGTGTGTCTACTAAATCAACATACATATCCAACCGAGTACCTATCCAGCTAAACCGAGAAATCAGTTTCACAATCAGAGGTTTCATACTTTCCAGTTTTCATACTGACATCGTAAAAATGAAGACAATATTGGTAAGTAAGTACCTAGAGGTGAATAATTGAAATGAAAATCGGTTGCCTAAAGAGTAACCCCCCTCAAAATAAAAATTAAATAATAACAATTCGGGCCTGTGCCTCCTGACATCTCTATTCTTCATTTTTGTACCCGTCACGATAGGTGCTTTCCTTTTACCAGAAAACTCACTGATCTGATCTAAGTTAAAGAGAGAAAAAGCGAGAAATCACATGCGCGAAAGTGAGATACCACTAACAACTTAGGTCAGAATACTTAGTTTAGGTTGTAAAAGGAAAGCGCCTAATGTAATGAGCCACAATTTTGTTCAGGAAGCCACCAAAAGTTTACCTCTGGACCGATGATGATGAATTTTGGTACTACGTATTGTTACTAACATTTTGGTGGTTCCTGGACAAAATACAGGTGTCCCTTAATAACTGTCGTACCAGAACAGTACTATGCAACACTAGTGCCGTCTTTTAAACAAATGGGGGCTCGGGCACAAGGCAATGAAGGGGCCCTCTAGTGAGGTGAGCAGCACTGCAGGCTAAAACCCCCCGCGAAAAAAGGTTGGGCTAATCCAGTGGCTTAGCCAGAATTTGAGGGCGGACGGGGTCTTGAAAATTTTCGACAGAAAACCGGCCTTTTCTGGATTGATTTAGTGAGATGGAACGCCGTGAGCGCTTGGGAGGTAAGGGGGGGGGCGCACGATCAGCTCAAAAGATGACATGATTAACTAAACGCAAAAATTCTCTTTAGTTTTGGAAATTTGAGGAGGCCCCGGGAGCCCTAAAAAAAACAGGGGCACAGACTATGCATATAAGATCTCGAACGAAGCCCGCAGAAAAACGAGCAAAAAATAATAAAATTCCCAAGTAGGGAAAGTGAAATTCGACTTTCATTTTCGGTGGTGCTTCTTGGAATTTTGAAGTTGAGATTGGGGGGGGGGCGAAAGGGTTGAAGATGAAAATTTCCCAAGTTTTCACATGATCACCCGGTATGTATAGGGTGTCAATTTTAAAACTTCCCACCTTCCATTTCTCAAGAGGAACCTATGATTTGCACGAATTAAACGTTCCTGCTTCATCCCCTGATGCAGGGCGACCATCATTTCGAAAATTTCGAGACTAGGGGTCGAGTACTTGATACATTATTTTGAAGGCCTTTCAACTCTTTTTATTTCAGTGCAACAAAAATAAAATCGAACCACCCTGTTGAATGGGACTAGGGGTCGAGTAGGTACTTGATACATTCTTTTGAAAGCCTTTCAACTCTTTTTATTTCAGTGCAACAAAAATCAAATCTAGCCAAGATTCTCCAGGGTGACCGAATGCATTCTTGAAAAATTATTAATGGGAATAGAGGGGTCAAGTACACATATTTTGGAGGCCTTCCAACTCTCTTTATTTTAGTGTATAAAGAAACAAGATCAAACCACCTGTTTTCAAGTATATAGGTAACGATTTTCTCAAAATCGAAAACCCTTCAAGTTATATTTCTGAAATTGAAAAAATCGTAACTTGAAAACAGGTATAGGCTGTCTGATTTCTAGATGATTCTAGTGGGCTGTGTTTCTGGTCGCCATCGGCCGATCGCGGCCTGAATCGCAGCCAACTAGAATGATGTAGAAATCAGACAGCCTTTAGTTCGATTTTGTTTCTTTTTACACCAAAATAAAGAGAGTTGGAAGGCCTCTCAAAATGATCTTTAACTCGACCCCTGTAAGTACCCATTTCAATTTTTTCAAGGGTAGCCATCCTGCCTCAAGAAATCTTGAAAGCCTTCTTCTTTAGTTGCTCCCTTCCCCCCGGACGGTTTATTTCTATCAGCATTTCAGTAAATATGGGAGAACAAAAAACTGCAGGGATGGTCAGAATTTTTATTCATTCTGAATTCTTATCTGAGACACTATTCTGAGTGGTTTATGATTTTGTTTTACAAAATTTGAGAGATGGACTGAAGGTAAAACTGGCACTTTCGGTTGGGATGCCGTTAGGAAGAAAATTTTACAGGAGAAATCGGAGATGGGAAGTTTTAAAATTGACAGCCTGTAAATTGAGTATTCTATGATTATTCTATTCTTCGTTAGCTTCTAATTATTAATCGCGTGACTCCTGAGTAATTATTGTTGCATTCAGCATTCACTAATGAACTATTAGCAAAACGTTAATGGAAAATCGATTTCTACGGCGGTAGGTAAAGGCGCTGGTAAAGAGCAGAGGTACACAAACATGGTAGGTACAAAATAATATGCAACATGATTGATAGCACGTCCGCCTCTTTGTTTCGTGTATATTGAGTTGCCTATCTGCATCTAGGGAATTCCCTCTTGTTGGCTCCTGCGCCAGATTTTCTCATGCTGCTCTACCACCATAATGCAACAATAAAAATTTGTTTGGTGGTAAGGTAACTACCAGATGACAGAAGTGATAGAACGTTCTCCTGAAAGTGCAAGCTCGCTTGTGTAAGACGTCGCAAGAGTAGGTACCCATGTGAAATTGTGTTTGTTGGTCTGGTTTTGAATGGTAGTCGAGACAGAGTGTTCCCACAAAATAGCCCACCAACGTTTACATAAAGGTAAGGTTATGTCACATTGTAGGTACGTAAGAATGTTATTTAACAAAATTAGATTGATTTTGATTATCGTCATTTGAATTCGATGCGGGTTAGACTAGTGAGGGATGCTGCAGCTTATCAGTACTTTTTATTGAAATTAAACCGAGTCACACTCATATTTTCCTCTTCATTTTATTTAGAAGTGAAAGTTCTTTAGCACGTAAAATCCGGTTTGTAATTTTGACAAGCCTGCATTGATCTGATTTCTTTTTCTCTCATTTGGGACGAAATGTGATTTGCCACAGGTCAAGGCTTGAGTTGGCTTGTATTGTGAAAATAGACTTATTGTCAGAGTTGCGAAAATTGTATAATAGGAGGTAGGTAGGTAGCTACCTTATATTGAGTATCTAGCTGGTAGTGAAGGCCATTCATGACTTCATGAGTCTTGAGGTAATTTGGAAAAAATTAAAATGAACAATTTTTACGTTTGAATTCAGCTACCCATGCATCTACTCGTATCTTTTAAAAATATTTCAGAACAATAAGTACATGACCCGAAATCCGGTTAACATAACAATTCTTGTGGTTTTTGAGGCTTTATTTGATATATATTTTTAAACCCAATGTGTTTTTATCACTGGAAACTGTTGTAAACACGAGTAGGTAAATTGAAGATAATGCATCTGGAAGGGGAAGAATAATAATTATAAATAACAATGCACAATTGCATGCGAAAACCTTATTTCAAAAATGTTCTCAATTTATTCATTTTCTCTTATTGAGTGATTGAAAATTTGCAAACATGGTAAGACCTAATCATTGGCAAGACTAAATTTTCAGTTTGTTTTCATATAATATGCTTGGTCATTTACAAATCTGAGATTAAGGTGACTGGCATAGTGATTCATGAAATTTTTGTGTCAAGTATTCAGAGCATTTTTGTAATTGCGATTTTATAAGCAAAATTAAAATTACTGTTTTCTTTGCATGAAAATGCAGCTCATTATTTTTTCAAGGTTTTTCACCTTTAACATTGTAACTGAATTGATTAGATTCAAGCGGATAGTCAACAATAGGTACTATAATATGTCACTGTGGTCGCATTTGCGTTTTTTTTTTGTCAAATTCAAGTGTCTTGTCGTCGACTGAACAAAGGTAAAATCCTGTTAGTTGGTCAGTTCCGTTGAATCATTCCAGAGTTTCAGCTTTATCTGCGGCTTTGAATCTTGGAAACAATTCTTGGCGTTATGGGGAAACCCTATTACGTTTTACAAAACTGAAACGCTTCTTGTGTTTCAAAGTTCAAACTCATCGCTCTAGGTTTGGTGTAATCTTGTGCTATTTTTTTTCCGAATTTTCCTGCATCAAGATAGCTCTTGAGATGGAGATAGTTTCAGGGCCATATATTTCATAAATTTGTCGGACTGATGAGCTATCTTGAACGATCCTTCGCGTGTTTGCAATGTTTTGTTCAACAATTATTATTATTTAAGAGCTACCTATCGAATTAATCTTTATTTGGGACACCTCGTCTTGAAACATGTAGAGTAATACAAAAACCAGTAGTCCAAATCTGCAATTCAAAACGACCACATATTATTATACTTTTAAACGCTTGTGAACGACGCAGATCAAGAATCATGAATTTTCGAAACAGTCTGAAGCTTTTTAAATTCTTTCCAGATGTGTCCCATATCAGGACTAGTCCAATTCCTAATAATAATAGTAACGTTATTATTAATATGCCATTCAGTCGTGGTACATGCTTTGAAAATCACTTTCGAGCCAAAAGCTTCCACCGTCCAAATGTACCACACAATATCAGTCAACTACAGTATTACTGGTAAGTACCTATATAGTCTTTAGCATCGCGAAAATTTACTTCTAATAATTTTTGTAGATTACGACCCAGCAGAATCGTATCAATTGTACGTACAAGATCCCAACGTGGCCTTCATAGAAAAACCGCTATATCTCCGAAACGACATACCTCCTGATGGATCTTTTGATCTCACAGGAAATTTTTTAGGTAAGTAATCAATGTCGACACCTTTATTCAAGATTACCAACAAGGTTTTACAGGAAAAACCGAAATTGTTTGCGAAACTGTTGGTAGTAGACAGAAAGCCGAAGGAAAGCTAGACGTAACAGTAATCAGGGAGAAGAGGACCATAGACACGATTTTCACAGCTTCGGTAGCGACGCTAGTTAGCATAATCTACATCAATTTTGGCTGTGCTATCAATTGGGGTAACATGGTTCAAACGCTCAAGAAACCGATCGGACCAATCATTGGATTTTTCGGACAGTTCGTAATAATGCCTTTGGTATAAGCATTTCTTTTCTGATCATTATTAAAAGTAATTATGTCGGTTTCAGTTGAGCTTCGGATTAGGGAAATTGCTGTTTCCTGATAACACGGCGATGCAATTGGGTATGTTTTTCACTGGAGTCTCGCCGGCCGGAGGCGCGTCCAACATTTGGACGGTCGTGCTGGACGGAAATATAGATTTGTCTGTGACGATGACAACGATCAGCACGCTGGCCGCGTTTGCAATGATGCCGCTATGGCTGTTTACGCTTGGCAAATTGATTTTCGACCAAGGAGACATCAAAGTGCCTTACGATCACATTTTAACGTACGCCATAGCTCTGGTCGTACCTTTGGCGATAGGGTTTCTCATTTCGAGGTACTTGAAAAAAGTCGCGCATTTCCTCGTGAAGATCTTGAAAGGATTTTCTTCGTTGCTTCTCGTTTTCATAATAGTATTCGCCATCGCCACGAATGTTTATTTATTCAAACTGTTATCGTGGCAGGTCAGTACCAGTAGGTTCTTGCAAGCGGGTAATTGAACGAGTTTGAATTTCAGATCGTTATCGCTGGCATGGGGTTGCCGTATTTGGGCTTCTTGTTGGCTTATGTGCTCGCAACGGTTCTAAAGCAACCTGCCCCGGACGTTTTAGCCATAGCTATCGAAACTGGGATACAGAACACTGGAATTGCAATATTTTTGCTCAGGTTTACACTGCCTCAACCTCAAGGTGATTTAACCACAAGTGAGTATACTCTTCGACCTTAGTTCATGATCGTTTTTATTGAGTTATATTTTGTTTTCTAGTTGCTCCAGTCTCAGTTGCAATGATGACACCTTTGCCTCTTTTGTGCATTTTCCTCTACAAGAAAATCAAAGCGAGGTTTGTATTCTGAACTGCTCAGCATTGTAAACGTTGTGGTCTCAATTTTCCTTGGATTTCCGAATGAAATCACTCCAGATTGCAACAAGAATGGGTAGATATCTGCCTAGATATTTGTACTGTAGGTATCTAACCGCAGGTTCCGCCAAAAAGTCAACACAATGTTAACGCTAACACGTTGTTGAATCAATTTTGTTCTGATCACTGCTAGTTGCTTGACCACGGAAAATTCGTAAAATATTGAAGAAATAAATCATTCTTCGTTCTGTTTTGTGGAACTGGGAATTCTGTCTAATAATCTATTCTGTGAATTCTAAATAATACACCTTTTGGAACTTGCTTTCCTAATGTGACGTCATAGTTGTATTATGGTCATTTGCACATAGCAGGAAAAAGGGGCAAGCGTAGTGACAAGCGATTTGTCAAACATAGACGCCCTTGCACCCTCAACCCTAAAGGACTGGGCGGTTATTTATCTCTTTTCTTTGGAAAGGACCATTAACTGTAATAAACCAAACGAAATTTCACTAACTCGTGTTAATCACGAATGTGTTCACAGCTTTGGTGGAATCCGAGGTAAGAGAATTGGTTTCCAAATAGTGGCAGCTCACATTGGCCCTAATTTAGTTTGATGTAACTTTCTTTTATCGGGTCTGATACTAGATAACAATGAGCCGTATTAATAAAGATTAGGCAAACGCTTCTGCTTTGAATTCGGTATTAAAAAATGCTTAAAATACAACATAGATCTGTTCAGGGTGTATTGACAGTTCCCATTTATCTCGCGCCACGCACCCCAAATGGGAAGCAAAACAAATCAGTAATCTAGAAACTTTACAGTAAGGTCTTTATACTGTATAAAATTATTCAAAAATGTATTACATTATGAAATCCAACAAAAAATTCGGCCACAGCGTTATTATATTGTTGAGTAGTCTGGAAAAGGCTTTCCAACATTTTGTAAACAGTAGTTCTCGTGCAGGATATCGCCCTCTCACAAGAAGTTGAATGGCGTGAAAGAAGCCACAACGGAAATAAGTGTGGAAAAACGCGTCGATAAGAATTGCAACGCAGAAAACCACGACAGTCTCATTTCGACGATTTCCCAACACTAGCCGTTCCAAATTTCGCCAACTTTTGAAATTCCGAATTTTTAGTATAAGAAAATCGTAGTTATTGTGTATAAATAGTTGGATATATCATTTTCCTACTTAATTCAAATGGTATTACGTGTTGTTTCGTGTAAAATATTTAATTAATATACATTTTGATTTATTTCTGATGTGGACAATTTTTTGAAGGTATCCACAGGAAGGATACATACGTGTAATAAAAATTATGATTGCGTTTTTTTTATCAATCGAAACGTTTCACCTTGAAGTTTCTTATTTGGGCCAATTAGTAATTAGCCATTCTCGCTGTGACTGAATGAAATAGCTTGAGTGTTTATCTCTCCGTGTGTTGTGGTTTGATCTCAAGGTCATACGCGACCGGTTTTGCCAAGTGGAAAAAAATCGCCAGGAATGGAGGGTGTTGACACGTAACTCTTGGGTTCAGTTAATTATTTATTTTTCACAAATCATTTCCATTAAGTACGTATCAATGCTGGCGCTGCTAGAACTGGACTTTTGGAAGATTAAAAAGGTGGAATTACTAAATCTCATGTTTCGCCTGGAACAGTAACTCGCTTATCTGATTATCAGTATATCGTGGCTTGCACGTAAAATTGATCCAAGTCAGATTCAATAATTCAGTAATAAATCTAAACGATCACTCTACCAAAAAAAACCGATTCAAAATATTGAATGGTTTTAATAATTTATAATTATATCAAGTTAGTAGTTTCATAGCTAGAAAACGACTTGAACCCGATTGCAAGTCTGACTGCAGCTGGCATAAGGAGGGTCATTTATGATTTGGTCAATTCTACCTGTAAGCCCACGAATGTGAAATAATACTAACAACTAAACTGTATTATCACAAGTACGTGTAGTAAATATTATCATTCAAATATATTATAAAAAGGAAAGAGTGAACACATGAAAACCTTTTCATCTTCATGCATATAGATAATAATAAATAAATAAAAATTACTAACACTCAGATCTCTAAAATTTCTTTCTCGTCTTGTATAAAATTGTAAATAAATTAATTTGATAAAATATACAATAATTTACAAAAGTACAAGCTCCCAAAATATCTATTTAAAAAGTCCTATCGTACAAAATAATTTAAAAAATTTAGTTAAGGCTCACTTTCCTCCTACCAAAAATTCTAAATGAAAACCTTACATTTTAAAAGTTATTATTCGAATAGAGAAGCATTATTAGATGCGTGTACTCAACTTTGTAGTGCCGTTCTCCTTGACCATTTCGTTGATATTATGTGTATAATGATTGTAAACCGTTTGAAGTGGCACATGGAGCAATTCGATTATTTTCAAAAACTCTTTTTCTGAAAAAGCAAACATTAATTCGATCCTTGATCATACAAAATCCTACCACCAACCATTTTCTGAAGTGACTAATCCATGTCTAATTAAAAAATCTAAAGTAACGGGGGCACTGGTAGTTTTGAAATCGGGCGAAAACAATTTCTCTAAGCACTGGGCAGCCGGAAGCAACTCGAATGTTTCTACTTCGCCATCTGCGTTCACTGGAATAAAATCTAATGGAAGTTCCAAATCAAAAACAAATTCCGTGTTGGGGAATAGGCCTCGTTCGGATTCGAAGAAAAATCTGAAATTACTTATTTGAGTAATTTCGTATTTGCTGGAAGAAGAATAAAGGCTTACGAAACACAGCCGGCACTGACGACGTTTTTCATTAATTGAGGTGGGATGGAAGCCTCTTCCATCGCTTCTTTACGGGCAGTTTCTAAAATACCGTGTCCGACAGACAGTCCACCACCGACCATGTTGTCCCATTTGCCTGGCCAAGTTTGCTTTGTTGCCGACCTCTTTTGCAACCATATGCAAATGCCTAATTTAGGGTGATTGACGTACCCGTTAATATCCACACCATAGTTCCTAATTCCAAATAGGCAAGTGGCAGATCTGTCCATTTTTAAAAGACTTTTCGATGTAAAATCAGTTTTAACTTCATAGCACTACAAAAAAAATGACGTAGAAATAGCGCTTCAAGGACGCATTACTCCTATCTAATTAAAAAAATTTCAGTTATCATTGCATGTCATAACAAAGCAAACTCAAGGAATGCATCTAACTAGGAATTTTTCAGCACTATTCTCAATATTATGCTGCCCGAGTTTTCAACATTCTATGATAAAATTCCAGGTGATTTATCAAATAAGAAAAAAAATTACCTCGTCCCTCCACCCTTTCAACGCAATAAAAATATTATGATCTTTCAATTCCCTCAGGACTTTGTCAATTTTATTAGTCCTCTCCTCGTAGTCCCTGAATGCTGGATTTAGCTCGACACATCCGGCAGTTATTCGAAAAACCTTCAAAAATCCTGTTATGCAGAAAAGTTTGCATGAATAAAATCAAGAGCATTACCTGAGGATACTTATTCAGCTGTGCCATAACATCAGGTCGAACAAGTCCCACTTGGAGTCCTTCAACAACAAAAGGTCTACAGTCACCAGAGGACAAACCTGTAATAAAAATATTACATTTAAGTAAATTTCAATTCATTACCTGATTAGACATTGATTTTCGACTCGTTTGTGGAAAGCTACGAAACACATATTGAGAAATATTCAGTGAACTGCGCCTTTTTCCAGCCAACACTATGGGTGTATTCCCAAGATCAATATTGTTACAGTACAGGTTGTGGTAGAAGAGATTAGGGTTTTTGTGAATGTAGCAAGATGAGAAACCGTCCCAGTCGAGCTTACGCTTAGCAATTCTCACCTGACAAGTAGAAACAGTTAAATTTTTGAGCAAGTTTGAGTAATCTTGACATGTTCTCTTCACCAAGCTCTAGTGACATTGTGCAAGTTGACACTAATGACAAGTGTGCGGTGCGGTAATTTTTGTACTTGACGTTTCGTCTGGGGAGTTTTATTTTGTTGTTTTAGTTATTAGTTACTTTTACTTCACACACACACACGTCAAATTCATGTTGACGTGTGCATTTGTAAAGCTGTTAGTTTTTTCGTGATTTTCGAAAAATGAGCTCATTTAAGCGCGACAAAAAAGAAGAAGAGGATGGTAAATAACTTTCCACAGCTAAAATTTCAACTGAGTTACTGACGCTTGTTTTCAAGGGGGTGGCAACCCATTCCAAAACATCGAAAAGACCACGGTTCTGCAAGAAGCCCGCACGTTTAACGACACTTCGGTGAATCCACGAAAATGCACTCACATATTAACAAAATTGCTGTACCTCCTCAACCAGGTAAGTACCTAACGCACTCGCAACACCCCCAATTATTGTGAAACATTGCTTGCAGGGAGAACAACTCGGCACGAAAGAAGCAACCGATGTTTTCTTTGCCATGACCAAACTGTTCCAATCGCGCGACGTTATCCTACGTCGAATGGTCTATTTGGGAATCAAAGAACTGAGTTCCATTGCCGATGACGTGATCATCGTCACATCCAGTCTTACCAAAGATATGACAGGAAAGGAGGACTTGTACAGAGCAGCCGCCATCCGAGCTTTGTGCAGCATAACAGATGCTTCTTCCATGCTCCAGACCATCGAGCGGTACATGAAGCAAGCGATTGTCGATCGCAATTCGGCAGTCAGTTCTGCAGCTCTGGTTAGTTCACTTCATCTCACGAAACTGGCGCCGGATGTTGTCAAGAGATGGGTCAATGAGTCGCAAGAGGCTATCAACAGTGATAAGTAAACAAGACTCCTTTTGTTTGTGTGCAAAAGTTTATTTGTGAACTTTTTTGCAGCATCATGGTGCAGTATCATGCCTTGGGATTGTTATATCACATCAGAAAAACTGATCGTTTGGCTGTCACCAAGTTGGTGGCCAAGCTCACTCGAATGTCCTTGAAGTCGCCCTATGCAGTTTGTATGTTGGTAGGTATCAGATGAAGAGTGCTCTATCTTTTTTGATTTTTTCAATTCCTCAATCTTGATTTAAAATTTTGATGTTATGGTACTGGTCTGGTAGATACACCAGCTTGTAGTAGCAGGGATTAGTGATATTTGCAATTCTGTCAGATCAGGTCGCAATACAGGCTGTTCACTCGAAAGTTCTACCTCGCCACCTTACTCTAGGGACTCCCCCTTTGAGATGATTAAAAAAAAACTAAAGATTTTCCAGTGCAATATTTTCATTTCTTATTTTTAAAACATATTTTTCATACTTTTGCATCTCAGGATACAGGGTGTCACATAATTTCAGAAGTTTTTTTTTCAAAACAACCTGTATTTCAGCATCACAATCAAATGCAGCTCTTCATCCTAATTACAAAACCTGTAGACACTCCTAGGTCTTTTTACCTGACTAAAACGTGATTTTTACGGAAAATTAGAGGTGACGCTTCATCTTCTTCAGCCTTTCATAAGCCCTTTAGCCTTAAGAAGTTTCACTTCTTCCGAAAGTGACTCATACTTCGGTTTTTAGCAATTTTTTTCCACGAAATGGCGCTTTCGGTGGTCTGTCTGTCTGTCCGTCCGTCACAGAAGCTACTCTTCAGGGAAAAGAGCTATTGGTTTGGTGTAAACGCTAATTGACAGCTTGTCAGACATGTCAAGTTACCCAAAGTCTTCCCGTTAAAGCAATGAATAATAATACAGGGCATCTCAAAAGTATCTCATTCCGAGTCCAGAGCGGTATATGTAATCCACTCAAGATCAACACGATAAAAATAAGCATAAAAAAATTATAACTTCCATTGTCAAAGATATGGGGGTCAAAGGTTCTGACTTCGCTCTTCATTATTTTCGTTATCCAAAGTGATTTTGAGGAACTGTTTGTGGTAGATTTATCGTATGTAATACCACAAGAGCTAATAGGTTAATCGATAAAATTTTTGAACTATCTCGAAAGCTTTGTTTTCAAGAAATTCACCGAGTGTGAAATGGTTCCTTTATTATCTGATATAAACCCGACAGCGAAGCTGGAGCTTAGCTCGAGTGATATTTACGGAGAATATTCCACAAAACGTAAAATTCATCAAAATGTAACGTTAAAAACGTTTCAAATCCAAATCCACCCCCAGTCCAAAAAGGAATTTCAAAAGGAACGTGCACTTTTACAGCGATAAAACAGATTCCATTGGTTCAACTCGAAGGTTTCACACGCATTGATTGGTCAGAAAGAATGCTGTGTGGAATAGTCAGTAAAAATTATCAACTATAGGCTCAAAATAATTGAGAGTGACTAATATGCCTAACATCAGAACACCATCACTATGAAGTGTACATACAAATTATATGCAGTTACTGAACTTTTAAAACGAGGGAATAGTTGCGCTTTAAAAAAATGGAGAACCGCACTACGTGTCGCTGTAACACAACAGAGCGAACTTAACCGAACAAGTTCGCAAGGAGCCGAAAGCAATTCGTACTTCCTCCGAGCGACCCGAATACAATTTGGTCTTGGCTTTCACACCTGTGAGCAGTAGCGTGGCATGAGGTGTTTTCCTCTCGCAAATATTTGAAATGGAGTCCTCGCCCGCCCGTAATAAAGCAAATTCGCCTCCAGCACCGAAGCGCAAATTGTTGACGCGCCAAGAACAAGAAATAATTTGCAACGTGTACGAGGAAGTAATTTTTTTGCATTTCTGCATTTTTGCCCCCGCTTCACGACTCGCCAAAGATTTTCTGTCCCCTTCCTACGTTTTTCACCGCAACGCTCCAAATACTCAAGTATGAGTCACTCTCAACTATTCTGAATGCTATTTCATTGGTCCCTAAAATAAATTACGACTAAGATACGTCTCTTTTCGTTTCCATAAAATAATTTTTAGTGGTGTTTTTGGAGGAAAATAAATTTTTGAGATTCATGAATCACCCTGTACATTCAGTGCAAACCCATTGGTTGATAATGTTCATTGAATACTCTGTCACAAACAGATTTCTAAAATCATTTTCAAAGTAGAGGACAGCGAAGTCCCACCCTTTAACCTTTTACATCTTCAAAAATAAGCATCATCATTTTCTTGAATATTTTTTTCGCACTTTGAGTAGATTTCATGTATTGCTCTGGACTCGCAATTCGATACTTTTGAGACAGCCTGTATAGTGTGGCACAGTCACGCCGAAGTATTCTCTGCCTACTGCACTTTCTTGACTTACGGCCATCTACCTCATTTTGTGGAAACTGGAAATACATGGGCACATATGCGAAATTATACAGGTGTCCCAGAATCAAAAGAAAAGGAACCCTAGATATCCCATGAACATAAAGAAGAACCAAAATTACAACAATGCAGCAACTGACCTACGGGACGTATTTGACCTTATTTCACGTCGTAACTGCTTGTGAAGTTGGTTTCAAAAAATTCGTCGTGACGGATTTGCACTGTACAGCTCTTCATAGTTCAAGTTTTCAATTGGTTTTTCATGAATAATTCCTAAGCGGGTTGAGATGTTTGGCAGTAAATTGCCATCTGGTTGGGATTAACAAAGCATTGGCTTTTGGCTATTAATCGAATTTCACTGAAATTCAATCAGTGGTTCCAAAGTTGAGATGGGCTGAAGGATCGTAAAAAAGTCGAATTTCGGAAAAAAACTTCATAGGTGGGCATGAAATGAGATGAGGTATCTAGAGATTATTTAAAATTTGTTCTAATAGAAACAGTAGCTCGATATGACGTGCGGATCACAAGTTACGAATTTTTTAAAATGACCCTTCTCAACAATAATTATACATACGCCCGGCTACGCGTTTGGTAGGGAAAACCAAAAAAGTTACAGACACGGGACAAAAACTATCGTGTTTCTAGTTACTATTCTATCCTAATAAGAATAAGAGTACGCCACCTCTGACTCAAAACTCGAGAACTACACCACAGAGATGGGACAAAAGCCATCGTTATTCTAGTTTTTCTGAGCCGTCACCGCCTCCTGCGTACGCCGGCGCCGTTCTTGGGGAAAAATTCGAGAACTAAACAAGTTACAGACACGGGATAAAAACCATCGTGTTCCTAACCCCAATCTATTTCAATGAAAGTGGTTTCCGCCGTCACCACCGCCCCAGTACTCTACCCCCGACGAAAAATTCGAGAAGTAAACAGAATAGAGAGGCAGAACCAAAACCATTCTAGCCCCCCATATATCCCAATGAAAGTTGTTTCCGCCGCCATCGCCATCTCCGATGAAAAACTTGAGAACAAAAGGTACAGAGACGAAGCAAAAACCATCGTGCTCCTCGCCTCTAATCTATTCCAACGAATTTCCGCTTCCTCCGACGAAAAACTCGAGAACCGTGAAAGCTACATCAAGGAGACAATAACCATTGTATTTTTAGCTTCTTCTCTAGCTTTACGGGCATATTCACTGCTTTTTTCCTGTGTTTTTTTTTGTGGTTTGATTACATTCACGATAATTTGCTCAGATCCGCATCACTGCCAAGCTCTTGGACGAGGAAGAACCCGGAAACGATTCCCCGATGTTCGAATTTATCGAATCCTGTTTGCGTCACAAATCCGAAATGGTTGTCTACGAATCGGCCCATGCCATAGTCAACCTGAAGCGCACCACCAGCAGAGAGCTGGCGCCGGCCATCAGCGTTCTGCAGCTGTTCTGCGGTTCGCCGAAGCCGACCTTGCGATTCGCCGCTGTCAGGACCCTCAACCAGGTGGCCATTTCGCATCCGGCAGCCGTCACGGCCTGCAACTTGGACTTGGAGAACCTGATCACCGATTCGAACAGATCCATCGCCACGTTGGCCATCACGACTTTGCTCAAAACTGGTAATGGACGCGACAAGAGTCACAAATCAACCGTTTTTAAACATGAACTTTGTCTCTTGCAGGTGCCGAATCTTCCGTGGACAGACTCATGAAGCAGATAGCCACTTTCGTTTCAGAAATCAGCGACGAGTTCAAGGTGGTCGTGGTGCAAGCCATAAGAACGCTGGCATTGAAGTTCCCGCGCAAACACAGCGTGTTGATGAACTTCTTGTCGGCAATGTTGAGAGACGAAGGCGGTTTGGAATACAAAGTTTCGATTGCCGATACGATCATCACCATTATTGAAGATAATCCTGAAGCGAAAGAGACTGGTTTGGCACATTTGTGCGAGTTCATTGAAGATTGCGAACACACATCTTTGGCAGTTAGGATTTTGCATCTGTTAGGAAAGGAAGGGCCGAGAACTAAGCAGCCATCAAGGTAATTAACGGGGGTCTTACGAAGTGAAATTTTTTGACCGCCGTGGCATAACGTTTCTTTTCATGTATCATCTACTGGGTTAAATAATTTTCTGTTCTTTGTCCAGGTATATTCGTTTCATTTACAACAGAGTGATTTTGGAAAATCCAACTGTCCGAGCCGCAGCCGTTTCGGCCATGGCCCAGTTCGGCGCGACATGTCCCGACCTTCAGGAGAACATCCAAGTCCTATTGGCACGCTGCCAAATGGATTCGGATGACGAAGTACGTGACAGGGCCACATACTACTCCAGCATCCTGAATTCACAAGACAAGAGCATCTATAACAGCTACATTCTGGAAACGCTTCAAGTATCGATTCCCTCGCTGGAACGCTCATTGAAAGAGTACATCCAGCAACCCGCCAGCGAACCGTTCGACATAAAAACCGTTCCAATTGCCGCCGTGCCGACGCCAGAAGAACACGAGCATGCCAAGGTCAAGGCCGAAGGCATGATCGTCTCGTCGAACGGCGCCGCCGGCAAACCGCCAAAGATCTCGCGCGAAGAAAACTTTGCTGAGAAACTCAGTTCGATCCCTGGCATCGGCGAACTGGGCGCCCTGTTCAAGAGCTCGGACGTCGTGGAACTCACCGAATCCGAAACCGAATACTTCGTGCGGTGCATCAAGCATTGCTATGCGAACTACGTGGTTTTGCAGTTCGATTGCCTGAACACCTTGAGCGATCAGCTGCTGGAAAACGTCCGCGTTCAGCTGGAACCCAGTGATGGGTACGTCATCGTCAGCGACATTCCCTGTCCGAAACTGCCGTACAATGAAACCGGCACGGCGTACGTCATCTTGCAGTTCCCGAAAGATGATTTGCCGAACAGCATCGGCACGTTCGGCGCCGTGCTCAAGTTCATCGTCAAGGACTGCGATCCAAACACTGGATTGCCGGATACCGACGAGGGGTACCACGACGAGTACATTCTGGAGGACCTGGAGGTCACGCTCGGGGATCAAATACAGAAAATCAACAAGGTCAACTGGGCATCGGCCTGGGACGAAGCGGCGGCCAATTCGATCGAAATGGAGGACACTTATTCGTTGAGCTCTATGAGCACACTCGATGAAGCCGTGAAGAACATCGTGCAGTTCCTTGGACTGCAACCTTGCGAACGCACTGACAAGGTGCCTGAAGGAAAAACAACTCATACGTTGTTGTTAGCAGGTAATTGTCAAGTATTTTTGAAAAAGACAACAAATTTCAGTTATGATCCAAAAAAATCCTACAATTGAAATTTTTCCCTATGATTAATAATAATATAATAATAATAATAATATAGTTTATTTGCCTACCAAAAATTGATACAAGATGTGAATTTAAACTGAAAATTCCGTAGCAAGCAAATGGGCTGCCGTTCAACTTTCCTGTGTATCAGGAAGTTGATCTTCCACGGCAGCCGTTGGTTTATTCTTAAAATAAATAAAAGTACAAACATTCTTGATAGAGCCCCAATTTCTCCTGATTCAAACAAATAACAATACTTAAACAAAATTTACGTCATTGATCCACACTTTTTACAGTACATACAATACGCCCACTGACAAGTAGTTAATATTTACGTCTCAGCGCTAAAATATCATATCATGAGTTTAGAATTGTATGGGAAGTGGTAGAGTGTAGAATTACATATTCAGAAATATGCACAGTACACGTCTGTCATTGCTGAGGAAATTTAGTGCGTTTCACACGTTTTCCATGTCCACACTGACAGTTTTTTGAAATGCTACATTCTCTCTCATAATTGAATGAAGGAAGTAGAGCAAGGCAGATTTGCCCGCAAACTCATTTGTTCATGTTTGAATAATTGTTTTTCATATTTATATGGGCAATAAATGTCAAAGTATTATATTACTGGTCAGTTCAACATATACGCTCAGTAAAATTTCACGTCAATTTAGGCGAGCTCCTTAGCGGCAGAAAGACAAGCCAAGTATCAAGACAATATTTGAAATTCTTGAAATTTGCATGATACGAACATTGCGAACTCGTAGCACAATATCGCGGTCGACAGCCGCGCACATGAACCCAACGAAAGTGTCGAGGTTTTCTTAAAGTATATAGCTCTACAGCCAGAGAGCGATCTGGCAACCTCCAATAACTGTTCATCGTAGCACAAAACTTGAAGCTTCATGTGTCAATTTTCACTAGGAACTAATCACGGAATGTACGGAATCCGAAATCCGAAAAATCTTTGCGAAATCAGGTCACTACACAGGGTGATTTTGAAATGGTGCACCAGAACAGTACTACGGTATTATGGAATCTCTTACGAAGCCCACAAAAGAAATTTAGAAAATTCGACTTTTATTTTCGAAGTTATGAAGAGTCAACGGGTGGTCCTTTAAACCCTTTCAAGTTCCGTTATTTCAAAATAAAGAGTGATCAGATAAATTTCTCCTCAAAGTAGGCCTCGCCCTTGGTCCCCTTGGTAGGCGCTTTTTTCCGCTCGATTTTCAGGAATCATAGGCGATTTGAGGAGAAATTTATTCGATCACCCGTTATTTTGGGAAAATGTTGGTGGCTGAATTATGAGAAACAAATATTAGCCATTGTGTGTGTATTGAATTTTCATTTAGGATTTAGGGTACCTACTATACAGGCGAAGTCCGAAACCTCGAAAATTATTTTTCTTCAAATTCTCGAATACCCATTTGATTTCTCGAGCCTGAGCGGCTAGTGAACGGAGCTACGGGGCAAATAGACCATGTACAAGTGTTTCAGAAATGAGTAACTTAGAAACAGAGGCTGTAGACCACTTTTTCAATTCATAACGCTCACTGCATAGAGTAGTACGCCCCCCTGTGTTCTTGGGAAGCTCCGCTCCAGTAGGCCTTACGTTGACAATAGTTATGCATCTGTGTCCAGAACATTGTTGTTCTTAACATCAAAAATCGTTTTACAGGCATGTTCCGCGGTGGAGTGGACATTTTAGTACGTGCCAAGCTGGCTTTGAGCGATGTTGTCACCATGCAACTGACGGCCAGGTCGACCAATGGAGATGTCGCTGAACTCATAACGTCAGCTGTAGGTTAGCTTTAATTAAAGTATTAAAATATGTGAAAGTACCCAATATTACGTTGTTACAAAAATTTTATTCACTCACAATATAATTACATTATTATTATTATTAGTAATATCATATTAAAATATTATTACACAATGTATTGGTTCTCTTGTATTTTCGCTATCTCTTCCTTAAACTGAGAAATTGTTTCTTTGGCTAGCTTGAGTCGGTTTTTTAGCTGCGATATTTCTGTCCTCAATTTCTGTTTAGCTGCTATTATTGTCTTTTGAGTCTTCTCCTTCTTTTCTTCAACTGAAAAAATCCAAAAATAATGATAGATGGATGTTTTGTACATAGAATAGGTTACTGGAATAAATAAAACTATTCAGTTCAATGTGTGCAGAGTCTCTTCTACACCTACATTTTGTCAGTCTGTAATAGTGTTCAGTAGCAGGAAGCTCTACATAGGTTGAATTGAATAGGTTGCAAAAGTAATAAATGCTTTGAAAACTGCACATTTTGCCTTCCTGATCTTAAATGAATGAAATTGACGCTTTCAGAACCCAAGGTATCAGAAACTGTCATAAAAATGTTGAAAAAAAATTCAATGTTTTTATTACAGGCACTTGCATGCCCTTTGAGGAATGATGGGCATGTGTTGAGTTTTTAATTTAAAATGCAGTTTGCTGCAGATCAAGCCTAGTTTAGTTCAAATTGTAATTTGGTATGAAACATGGGATCAAATTTACCAAATCACTAAAATTAATAACGGGATCACTAAAAGGATTTTTTTTACAAATAAAAAAAAGTTTCCGGCATTCTTCTGGCACTTGTGAAGCACCTGTTGACAGTACCTTGAACTTCCGAAAGTGACAATCCTATCCTGTATCCTATAACTGACGCATTTAGGAACACTACTGGTTACTTACAATTTGTATGATGTTCCCATCGTCCCAAGGTCAACTGCTTGGTATTAGTCAACAAATGGTGCATCAGCTGTGTGGGATCTTGGAAAACAATCTCATCATAGCTCTCGGATAATATGCCTTTTCCTTGCTCCATCCCAATATCGATAGTTCCGGCCGAAGGGAATAACTTCAGGATGTGATACATCGTCACCTACAATAAAGTTTCAGCATAATCATAATCTGCAAAACAAACTTCGATCATTTACTGGTCGTTCATTGGGATCGTGGAAATGGATCTTGATGACGATTTCAAATTCGCCCCAGCCTGTTTCGCTGATCTCGTATGGCGGTTTGACCACTATTCGGTTTTGGTTGGAGTAACTCTCGTGCAGTTTGAAATGAACCTTCTTCACATAGCAAGAAATGTCTTCGTTGTGATATGGTTTGACGTACACTGTCCACTGATGCGTGTGACCGTCTTCCTCTCGCTTTTTACCGAAATATCTGGCTATGTTTCCGTACACTATGGGTTTTACGATGCAGATTCCCTGAAAATCTGAACGTTAAAAAAAGTGGTGTGTGGAAATTGTTACTCACTTTCATGCGACCGCCGGAATCGGGGCCGAAATCTGTGGGCAAACTCATATCGTTAATTCAACACCAAAACCTATTAATTCTCCACAGTTTACACTTTTGTTGTGTTTTGAGTGGAGAAATCGAAAAGCCGTGCAGGAGCTATAACCTCAAACGTCAAAAGCATAGACGTCAAAAGTTCAAGTCAACTGTCTAAACTGTCAATTGTCAAATTGCATAACGGTCAAAGCAGTCACTTTTACTAACCGATAAATTCAGTGAAACTGATTTTGGCCAAAAATCAAAATTCCAAAGCCGTAGACATGAAAAGCTTGAAGTTCTTTGGGGCAAGAGCTTTCATAGCTAGTTGGTAAACTGTTCTGTAATAGCATTTTAATAGTCTCTTGAGTACTCTTGAGTCATTTCGTAAAATTGGTCAGAATCACCAACGGAGCAAATTTTCAGTCCCTAGTTTTGTGAAGGATCTTGGTGGAGGTTTGAGGTTAGGTTAGTGAGAAGCCGCCAAATGTGGGGGTGGGCTTTTGAGCAGTTTCGAAATTCTAAGGACCTATTTAACATGTTCAATGACTTGGCACCCATTGTTTCACTTATCTTGTCAATAATAGCACTGTGCCTCGTAGTGATAGTATCATTTCTCAATTTATATTCAAGATTCAGGTGAGTGTCTTTTACTGCATTCATTGTTGATTCTTGAGCTTATGGACCTATTTGCTGGTTTAGAATAAGTAGCAATATTTGCTTATTGCCATATCATAGGTTTTTTAGTGAAATTAATCTGAATTTTTGCAGGCGGAAGTTCCCGGTAACTGTGAATTGTTGGTTTTGCAATTCCAATGTCAAAGTACCCTACATAAATAAGAACAGCTTCGATTGTTCAGTTTGTCTTCAGTACAATGGGTTTACCAAAGTAAGTAGCGTAGCATATGTTGGAGTTTGTTTTTTCAATCACAATTTATTGCAGGAAGGGGATTATAACAAAATCATACCTGAACAGCACGATGAGTTCATGAACGCTAGTCTCGACACAACTACAAAATCGAAAAATGGAGGAACCCACTTGACAAATGGTTTGTGCACTTTGTGCAACAATAACCAGCAATTAAAAATCCACCAACTGGCTAATTTTGTGCCAATGAATGAAGAAAATTATAATGCTGAAATTGAACATTTCCAGTAGGTTATACTGCATTAGCAACAACATTCATGTTTTGATACTTCTATTTTTCAGAGAACAATTGGAAAAAGCTTATAAGCTGTGCAAGCGATGTGACCGAGTCTTGAAAAAGGAAATTGATAAACAGAGCGCTTGGATTTTCGGAAAATCCATAAGAAATTCGCGTCATTCCTTTAGAATGCCGGAAAGTGGGATAAAAATGAGAAAACCTTTGCTCTTGACAATAATTAACATAACGTCTTTGAGTCTAGCTTTAGCTGTATACTTGATTGGTGTACTGCCTAGCTTATTCTCGGCAAAAATGTTGAATTATCTTCCCCAAGAATATGCACAGTTCTTGACGAATTCTACCATTCCATATTTCAACTTGGTAGACAAGAGCTGGACGTCTTTTCTATATAGAAAAGACTTGCTGCCATCAATCAGTATTGGAGGGCTGTTGCTGCAACTTGTTTCCGCCAAATGGAACTCGAGCTTTGTAAAACTTAATTGTGTGCTCAGCTGGTTGATTATACTCGTCACTTGTTACATAAATACAAGAAAATACTTCACCGCCGTTATTATAGTCCAGGTAAGTTGAAGTCCTAGTAGTGCTAGCAGTTCATAACAACCAAAAAAAAAAATACTTGTATGCTTTTGTGATAAAGATACGCGACAAGCTGGTATTGATATTGTTGGGATCTTTGGATGTTGTGACCAAAATACATGAGTACATACACCAAGAACATTTTTCGTGGTGATTCATTTTTCCACCAAAGTAAAAATTGATGGAAATAAATTTGGGGGAGGGCAGGTACCTTTTTAAATGTCATCTAGGTACACTGACCATCATAGAAATCAGGTCAGTTCAATGTGTAAATCATAGGACAAATGACCCGATTTCTATGGCAGCCGTTGACCCTGACGTTTTGTGGTCGAAGGTTATTTTACTGGCATTCATTTAGTCTAGGCTGGGAGCGCACAATTTGACTCATAGAGAATCGCTCCCACCACAGGGGCCTTATTTCTAGAGAGGAGCGATCACCGGGCGATCACGGTGCAATCCGATCGCATCCCTGGCAATGAAAAGTGGTATTTCTAGGCGTAGTGAGTGCTGACCAATCACAGGACGCACAGAACGTTAAATGTGCCAAACTGTCCAATGTCATGCTAGTGCGGAGGTTAACGGGATCAACCTTGCTTTTCATTCTGCTGGGATGAAACTTTGCAAGTGATGAGTACATATCCTGAGGTCACTTTTAAGAAGTGGTGCTCAGCTGGGACCCGTGACCGGGCCACGGTACAAGAGGTTGCCCTACCCGACAGGGGCGATTTCTTGAAATTCCTAAAAAGTCAGTTTGCTTTTCGGGGCTTCCAATATTCTGGTCAGAAATGATCCCTTGCCTTGTATGGATGTACTTTGTGATAATTTCAAGCCTCCCCGCACTAAAAATGTCGCAGATTGTCTATTAATCAGGCGTAATTTGCAGAATTCAATGAACAGCTTACTAGTATGGACGTTGGGTGAACCAAGAACCCATTTCATTCCGATGCAAAACCCTTTTGCATGTGAGTAGAAGGTACCTACAGGTAACTTTTAAGAAGTGGTGCCCCGATGGGACCCGCAGCTGGCGTGCTTCGTAGGAGGTCGAAGGTCCAAGAAATTACCATTTTTGAAATCGTTGCTTTTTTATACTTTTTAAATAGACCATATTAATTATTCTCACTCTCCCCTTCCACTAGTCATTTGTAAGTTAGGTATGTGCCTGTGACCATGCGCACTGCAGTAGATCTCGCGCGCCACAGCATGCATAGAAAACGGAACTTTGCTGTCGCTGTCAGAATTTACGATTTCAAGGTGTTTTCTTTATTCTTGGGACGTTTTAACCTTTTTAACCATACTTTTACGTGACGGCTGACGGTCGGTTCGCTTTCAAGCGCTGTCAAAATTCTCGTGAGCGGAAGTTGTGCAGTAAAATATGGCGGCTAATTTGAAATTGTTTTGGATTCAAAAAACTCCATTTTAAAATGCTTCGCATAAACTTCACAGCAAGATTTTCCATTTCATTATGGTGAAAAGTAGTTCAGGTATTTCTTTTTACACACTTGCTATGTTATACATTCGTTGAAATTGTCAATTTGCACCTTGAATTGATCATTTTACAAAGTCATTTAACATGCATATTCTTATGGGAGTTTCAACCCAGCACATGTGGTTGTCTCTCTCCCCGATCTGCGACTGCGCTTTGAATAATTAATATGGTCAATTGGGCAACATAAATTTCGAGGTCGAGGAATAGAATGCAGTAAGTTTCTAGAAAGTGTCATGCACCAGCGGCGTGCTAGACGGCTGCGAAAAGGCCGAGGTGCGACTTTTTTCAAAGTCTTCTGGTAAACCGTGACCAACACTTATTTGACATGTTTGGTATCACTTCTGACCAAATCGCACATTCTGATTCCAAAAATAAGTACGAAATTTCGATAAAGACATGTTTAAATAGGTTTTATCAGGAGAAACATGATTTTTTTTATCCTCAAAATTGATGTTTTGTAATTCTTGTTCCATCATTGTCCAATGTATTTATAAGTATGATTTTACCTTGGACAGTTGGTTTGGGCTATTTTACACACAAATATCATTTGCTTGAACTTTTTCTCATTTTCGCAAAGTCACCGAGTGATTTTGTTTCTTGGGATGTATCATGTCAAACCTTGATTTGACGAACCGTGCTATTTCACAGGAAAAACTAGCCTGGGACCAGAATGTAGCTTTGATTTGGCACTTTATCCATTTCAAGGCATGGAAATTGTTTCCTCCATCAAACTAAATAGAAAAAACTGGAATCGGAGCCGTATTTTAGTCATGACCTCATCTCTGATATTGCGAGCTTCTGAGATAAAATTTCTTCATGATGCACGTTTTCAAACAAAACAACCGTGTGCTTTGTAACAGCGATAGAAACTTCTAGTGTTACAAATTCTTCTACAGAGCAGTTCAGTTGTACAATCTGTGTCAAAATTGTGATCGTGGGTATTCTGAACCTCGATCGAAATGGAGCTACAAAACGACGAATTCATAGGTCAAAACTTGCGTTTTTCGCGAAAGTTATCTCGCATCGTCGGAAGAAAAATCATGTAATAACTAAAATACGGCTCTGATTTTAGTTTTCCTCATTTTGTTTGATGGAGAAAATCATTCTTATGCAATGGAACGAATAAAGTACCAAATCAAAGCTACACTATCGCCCTAGCACAATTTTTGCACGTTTCATCAAATCAAACTTTGAAATGTTACATCGCAAGAAACAAAATCACTCCGTGACTTTGTAAAACAGGAAAAAAAAGTCAGCAGATGATATTTGTGTGTGAAATAGCCCAAACCACCTGTCCAAGTAAAAAATCATAGTTGAAAATACATTGGACAATGATGGAATTTGAACTACAAAACATCAATTTTGATGATAAGACAAATCATGTTTTTCCTGATAAAACCGGTCTAAACACGTCTCTGTCAAAATTGTATACTCATTTTTGAAATCAGAATAAGCGATGTGCTCGAAAAGATACCAAACATGTCAAAAAAGTGTTAGTCACGGTTTACCATAAGACTTTGTGAAAAATCGCACCTCGACTCCTTCGCAGACGTCTGTTACGCCACTGGTGCAATACATTTCCTGGAAAACTATTGCACCGTACTCCTTGACCTTGGAAATAGATAGTTAATGAAAAAAAGTATAAAAAGCAACGATTCCAAAACTGGTCATTTCTTGGACCTTCGACCTCCTACAAAGCACGCCAGTCGCGGGTCCCATCGGAGCATCACTTCCTAAAAGTTACCTGTAGGTACTCACTACTCACGTGCAAAAGCGTTATGCATCGGAATGAAATGCAAGGTTGGTTCCCCTAACGTGAGCTGTTCATTGAATTCTGCAAATTACGCCTGATGAGTAGGCAGCCCGCGCCATTTTCGGCGCGGGGGACTTGAAATTGTCACAGACTATGTATATTCGCACAATCCAAGAAATCATTTCTGACTAAAATAGTGGAAGCCCTGCCACTGCAAATTGCATTTTAAGGAATTTCAAGAAATCTCCCGTGTCTGGTAGGGCAACCTCTTGTACTGTGGCCCTGTCACGGGTCCCAACCGGGCACCACTTCTCAAAAGTGACCTGATGGTATGTACTCATCACATGCAAAGTTTCATCCCAGCAGAATGAAAAGCAAGGTTCGACCTGAAATCGACCGTTAACGTCCGCACTATGCCATACGACCGTGCAATCTAAAGCAAAGGATGCGATCTCGTTCGCGTGGCCCAAACCGTGAGAACGATGCGCCCTCGTAATCTGCGCCAATTTTCAGGGAGGCGATCTATCACATCCTTCCTAGAAATAGAGCCCCAGGGAGGTGCAACCGAGCAAAAAACCTACCGCTGCTACATTTAGTCCACAATAAAAGCAGCAACCCGGTCGGTAGCACGGTGAGCTCGGCCCCTCTTTCAAAGGTGGAGGTCCCGGGTTCAAATTCGCACCGGACCAGATGGACTTTTTCATGCGTTCCTTAGTACTGGGCATCTATGTACTATCGTGCGGTGTTGCCCCGGGAAAGGGACGAAACGGAAAAGCTATCGAAAAGTCGACAACCAACCATACTGAAAATCCCCAAAAACTGGGTGTATACACGATGTGCCGTTGATAGTTGTTATCGTCACAGAAAAACTTACCGAAAGAAGCCTGCTTATAACCCAGTAAATAGTTGATGCAAGAAAAAAAAAATAAAAGCAGCATACTGTTCAAAAACCTAGACACAAAGCTTCCACAGTGCAATCAGCAAACCATGCAGGATACCTGCCGCGTTTAAACCAACTATTTGTATAGGTATGCGGGGTATGCCTCAACCGCGACACACCCCAAAACAGTTACACCCACTGACGTGTTACACCACAGTGAAGCTTTCCCGCAGAAAAAACCCACCGAGCCAGACCAGACCCACGGTCTATGAGACCCACACACTTACTGACCAACGTATGGTTGGTTATGCAACCGATTATGCAAGTCAAACGTCAGGCTTCTTTGTGGTGTGTCGCGCGGTACTCGCGGTTGGGGCCTGCCTATGCAACCAGTGGGTCTAATGTGCGGTGGGCTTTCTGCATGGGTTGTTGATTGCACTGTGGAAGCTTATTCTACGTGGATTTTTGCAGTTATGCTGCTTCTACAAGGTGTTCATTTGAAAAGTTGTCACCCTTGATTTCTCGCCGCCAAAATTTTTCACAGGAAAACGCCGAAACAGGTCGATTTTTGTTTCGATGCAGACATCTAGAGCACATACTGTCAAACTTTTATCTTAAACTTCTTCGCCCTCACCCCACCTTATTTTAAATTTCAAATATCATTACGTATCTGGTGATACATCAAATGAAGGCGATAAAATTCTCTTTCCGCCAAACATATTTCTAATTTTTTTAAACCACCCCTAACCCTTGTGAATATCCTCTCTTTGTTGATGAAAAGAAATGTTTTCCACTGTAAACTGCCGATTCTTTTTGAAATAGACTTTCCAGCAGAAACAGGTCGATTTTTATGTCCATGGGGGGTCATCTAAGACGCGTATGTCCAAATTGTTATCTTCAGCCCTTTCGCCCCCACCCTACCCTACTTCAAAGGAGTAGTATTAAAAAATTAGAAATATGTTTGACGCAAAGAGAATTGTATTGCCTTCAATTTGATGTATCGGTATATGGATGTATCACAAGATAGGTAATTCTATTTGAAATTTTTAAGTAGGGTAGTGTGGGGGCGAAGGGGTTGATAATGAAAATTTGACCACACGTGTCTTAGATGACCTCCTTGAAATAAAAATCGACTTGTTTTTGCTGGGAAGTCTATTTCTCAAGAATCAGGAGTTTAGAGGGGAAAAAGTTTCCTTTCATTAATAAAGAGGGGATTTTCACAAGGGCTGGGGGGTGGTGTTGAGGAATTAGAAAAATGTTTGACGGAAAGAGAATTTTATTGCCTTCAATTTGATGTTTCACAAGATAGGTACATATCGCTATTCGAAATTTTAAAAGTAGGGTGGGGTGGGGGCGAATTGGTTGAAGATGAAAATTTTGCAGTATGTGTCCTAGTTATCCCACTCGGAACAAAAATCGACCTGTTTCGGCGTTTTGCTGTGAAAAATTTTGGCGTTGAGAAATCAGGGGTGACAACTTTTCAAATGAACGAATGTATGGTAGAATCTCGGGTAGAATTGATAGGTTTGTTCCATCAAGAGGTTTCAAACTAGTCAGAGCTCAGAGCCTATAGCAATCACTGATTTGGGCGCTTCTCATTGGCTCTGACTGGTTTGAGATTCCTGATGGAGTAAACAATAAACCTTATGTAGCGGTGGGCTTTTACACGGTATGTTGATTGTACGACGGTAGGAATGCTTGGTGGAAGCTTTTACGCTGTCAGGCAGATCTTGTGGCATTTTGCTCGGTGGATTTCCTGTGTTGTGGACTATATGCATGGTAGGACGATTCTTTGGTGGACCAATGCACATGGATCCGTCTAGGCCCTCTGAGAGAGTAGTCCACCAAGTTTAATTACCATTAACTACCATACCAGAGAACGCACAGCGGAGTGTACATCGCTCGCTGCTGATGATAACCGTATGCAGCAACATGGCTAGTAGTCACTTCCTGGATGGGTGGCTCCTCCACGGGTGAGGGAGAGCATCTGAACGGACACCCAGAAAAGTGGTTCCTGTGCAGAACCCCCCTCCTTCTCCGGATAAGTTCTTGGGCAACGCCTTCCGGGTTACTATCCCCATAATGTTACATGATGGAGCAGCGAAGCGTATGAGTCAAACTGAATGTCGCCTCTCAAAGAGAATTAATTTTTAATAATTATTTATTATCATACCATCAACCAAAGAGCTGAGAAAATTCGAGGCCCTGATATTGTTGTACTGGGCTGAATCGTTCGTTTTGGTGCTTTATTAATGTCGGAGAGGTGCTTCCTCTAGTTTGTATTTTTGTGTATCAGCGGCGCGCATGTACGAGTCTGAGCGTGCTGCAGCCCTGCGCTACTTGCATAGACAGACTTCGCCCGTGCTACCTCTGAGTGCAACCACCTAAGTATTTGAGAGATCGTCTTTGGTGAAATAAAGTTCCACGTTCATTAAATTTGATTATTTTCACTATCCCACAACAAAGAAGTGGCCAAGTCCAACAATTAATCATACAAGGCTAAGTACATAGCCTGATCCATAGATTGAACCAGCCGCCCCCTTGGCTGTGACTTGTCAATTATTTGTTTCCAAAAGCCTGCAAATTGAAGTCAATCTTACTCCATAAACGTTTTCACTTTTTTGACTAATCTGTTTTTTTTTTCATGTAGATGTTCTGTTGCGGCTATTTACTGTCTGCCATTTTCTCAAAGACTGAAGAACAAAAAACTCCAAAGAAAACCAAGAAGAAAAGATCGATGCTTAAAATAGTGAAAAATCTCGAAAACACCTGCTCAGATTTCTCAGACGTTGAAGAATTCGAAAGTTCCTCGACAAATACTGTCTCGAATGCGTCACACAAGGAATACTTGAACTCTTCTTGCGCTTCATACTGGACGTCATCGCCAAAAGACCAAATGAATACTTCGAATGTATTCAACGATACGTTCGCCACTGCCAGTGACTATGCACTGCCTGCCAGACGTGCATTGAACGAAAACCACTTCAACAGCTCCATTGATGGAAAGTTGAAGAATAGCCTTAGCAATCTCAATTTAGGCACCAGAAGCCATGTGTCCAGTTCAGAGAAGATCAAGAGACCGAGACCGTTGTTGTCTCCCTCGAAGCTCAGCGATTCCTTCAGCCGGAGCTCTTGGGTAGCCGGTGGTTACTGGAAAAGCCCGGACGGAATGACCATGCCGACGTTGCAGAGAACGACGAGCCGCTCGTCGAGCGAAAGTTCCGGTTTCGGGTCTCAAAGAAACGAGTACACTTTTGGTAATGCCAATCCATTCTCGCCGTCGCGGTTGTGCACTAAAGAGTTTGATAGCGCTTCAGTAATTTCAAATTCCCAGTTCAACAACTGTAATACCCATCAGTTTCCAGCCTATCATGCTCCAAGCATCCGGGGAGAACATTTTGTATACCCAAACAATTCGTTGTTTATCCAAAAAACGAGTCATATCCCGAGTCCAAGTATGCTATATGTAAGACGAGAAAGTTTGGGTTTCAATCCTTTATTTCCACGCCCAATCTATACAGAGTCTTACAATCGAAGCGCGTTCCAAAATTGGTCTGAGGTCATCAGTGCTAAACCAACTCAGTCTTTTAAAGATTTGAGCTTGCAATTTGCTAAGAATAATTATTACGGTCAAAAGTGATGGAAATATTGAAGAGGTTGATTTACTGTAGTAATAATTATTTATTATTTTTGCTGTATTTTCCAAACTGTTGCTGTTTATTTTTTAAGTTTGTATAATATGAAGTTTTGTTTTAGGATTTTAACTGAAGCATTTCCTCTTGATTGTACTACTTGTTCTTCTGTAAAAAAAAAACTGTACATGTTCATTTAAGGACGGTACGATTAAAGGAAGTGCTTCCTTTTATTGTGAAAGAAAAACTTCGATTAATTTAATAAGCTAGTGCTTCATTGGAATTCAGTTAAAATTCGAACTCTCTACATTCGAATTTTTTGTTGGTAAAGTTTGACAATGTTCGACTTTCGAATTTATTGGTCTAGAATTGATTAATTTCTTTTATAAAATCTTTCATTGTATGATATTATAAGCTATCAATCTTTCTTTCACAATGAAAACTTTTTACTTACAATACATCCAAGTATTGTAACTGCTTCACGAGTGAATTTCACTGCCGATGATAACTGTTGAGATCTACCTCATTGGAAACTTAATTTTTTTACTTTGAATTTTTGAACTTGTACAAAATTCTTTCACATTTTCTCTATGATATGAATTAAAAATAATTTATATAAACTTTTTTTTCATTTTCCTAGAATGACTTCCATGGACATTCCCACGTGATTGGATTGCAGCGTCTTTCTTCCCAGCAAACTGGTTTTGGTGGCAGTGGTGGACCCCCTTTCAAGAACAAAAGTTGAGCATCATAATCGATTTGCGGTCTGAAAAAAGAATTCTTTTGAAAGAGAATTTAATGAAGCTTTCGTCATACCTACGGTATAACCGCGTGACGTCTAAATTTATAAGCTTCAAGAGGATATGTAACATAATTGTCTCTGATTTCTGTGGAAGCAGTGGCCTGACGCGGATCCTGTACGTCACACCTCCAGTTGTCTTTCAAGATATCCAAAAGCCCGGTTTTGGTAATGTTACCCTTGAAAACGACATTTAAAAACATGCATTTGACTTTCATCACAGTTTGTAAATCTAACATAACTAGGCAAGTACTCGTCCGTGACGATCTTTTGCCGCACTTTTCTTTTTATTTCGCTTCCGAGGCATCTTGGGAAATGATTGTATGACAGATCGTAAAGAGTTGAAAAGTTCTCAAAGAAGTTTGGGAAGTCGTATCTGCCTTGTTGTGGAATAAAGCTGCTATCCTACAAGTAACAATAATTATTAATGTGCCTGTAAAAGGGAATTGAAGCGCCCACTTCAGCATCTAATTTTTTATCCCAGTTGAAAATTTGGTTGGCATCTTTCGTGATGGGTTTTCGAGTATAAGAAACTGAATATGTTGTATCAAAACTTTGCTTTTCTTTTGGGGCTTCACAAGGGCATTCACATTCACAAGGGATGTCTTTTATGGTTGATGCAGTTGTTGCTTGGTGCGAACAACAGTTCTTGGTTGCAGCTACTCTTTTAACTGGTATAGCTTGTGATGGCTTCGAACAGCATTTCATGGTTGAAGCTGACTTAATTTTTTTCTGATTCAATTATTTTTAAAAATACATTTTCCAGATTGATTTCTTCAAAGAAACTTCTATGAAACTGACATACATAAACCAAAGTGACGTTTATTTTGAATGACGTCAAATACCATAGAATGCTGATTACCTATGTAGATAGCTTGATCGTCGGAAATCAGTTTCCGGAGAATTAAATTTCAAATTAATATCAAATACCTTTTGAAATTCTACCTACAGCTTGAAACTATTAGTATTTAGTATTACTTTTATTTGAATTTGAAATTTAACGCCAGATTTTAAGTCTTGCGCAGTACACGCGTTGTTGAAGTTGACATCCCAGCCCTGAATTTGACACTTGACAGTTTAGAACTGTCAATCAGATGTTGACAAGTTTTGTTGGTGATTAGTTTCAATTTTATTAAATTTTATACGGTTAAATACAAATTATAGTTTAAATTGATCAGTTGATGTGATCATCATCATTGGAGTGTTGTTATTCATGTGATTTTTGACAAATAATTTATTTCCAACTCAAATTATTCAATAGAAACAAGTGTTACCGAGCCCAAATTACAAATTGCAACAAATATTATTCCTGAAAAATATCAATTTCCGGTCGTTTTAAATAATTTCGACAAAATCAACACCCTTCCTTGTGGGTCAAGAGTGCCTGGCTGGAGTCTACGAGTCGGTCTTCCTGTCGCCTAATTGTCTGTCGCCATGGTAACTCATCCAGCGGGGGATGATCCGCAACGACGGGATAATAACTTCATGATGATAATAATACAGCCGCAGTAAATTACTTCTTTTATGAATTGAAATGGGCAAATGGGAAATGGACAAAACACAGAGTACAGAGCAAATTGAAGAAATTAACAATTGCGAAAATGCCACTCCAGATTTGGCGCCCGAAGAGGAGGAAAACTCGTGCCGTTTTCTCAAGTGCAATCTCAAAGAAAAGCACAGTTTCGGCGAGGCGTGTGGCGGCGAAGAAGTCAAGAAGCATCAAGCATTGGAAAGGGCCTTGCCAAGCAGCAACAGAATTTTTGCTCATCGCAACATCGAGGACGGCTCTTGGCTGTTGCGTTGGGACATTGCCAGCCAGAAAGTTGGAGATTTCATTGCCTTGTGCTACGAAGGTGAGAATTATGTAAATTGTTCTGTTGGGCTGATCAGCTCATTCAACAACAAAACCTTGTCTCTGTACCAAATTGCAAGTCGATTGGATAAACGGTTCATGAACGGTCAACAGTTGTACGCTTTTTTAATAGGCAATCACTGTACGTAGGCCTAGGCATGTGGGTACCTCTAGCCACCACTGTGACGGGTTGTCATCTGGTTGTCATTGAACAAATGAAAACACACTTGAACCATCTCTACTTGGTTTTCCACCGCATAAAACACAGTGAAGAAAATCAGAAAAACGGTAACGTCTACGAAATAGGTTATTGATGGGTCTTTTTCCGTTGGGCAGTGTTGTCATCGTCGAGGTCATCGATCAGAAACGAAACGTCGTGTGTCAAAACATGACCTTGACGATCCACCCTTACGCATGACGTCACGACAGAAAGAGACGACAAAAAATTGGGACCTTTCATCCAAATTGAAAATAAAAATTTAAAAAAAATACGGAGTAATTAATTCGAATTAACTACTTTCGAGATCCTGGTACAAATGCCAAAACGTGGAGATATGTTGAAACAAAAAGGCGGTCCATCGTTCTGTCCCTTGCGTTTGTTCACTCGTTTTACTCCTAAACTGTCCAACCAACGTCGACCAAAGCACTAGGGGGTAAAATATAAATAATATAAAAAATAAAATATCTCAAAAATATCGCATTAGGAGTCCAGAGTGATATATGGAATTCTTTCAAGAACATGAGAGAAAAATATAAAAAAAAAATATTAGACGCTTCGCTTTGCCCCCTTTATTTTCGTTTTTCGAAGTGATTTTAGGGAAATGTTTGTGATAGACTAATCAGTAAAAATTACGAGAAAATTATCAACCAGTGGGTGTGCACTGAATTTTCCTATTGGTCCATAAAATAATTTAGGATAAGATATGACTCCACTCGTTTCCATAGAAAAATTTTTAGTTACGTTTTTGCAGGAAAATTAATTTTTGAGACTTTCGTACCGTAAATGTTCAAAAAATCAATAAAGGGTGATGGCTTTGGAGAGTAAAACGCGAGGTAAAACGTATATCCACGACTTGATTTATACTCATAAAATTCGACTGGAATGTCATTGAGTTTTCAACTCGGTTTTCAATTTATGTCGATTTGGAAAATGTGGCTTTTACTTCCGAACAGAGAACATTCATGATCGAGTCATATTCCCGTAATGGAATTTGATGGAATTTATCAAAATCGGCAATGGGTGTATGGGTACGTGCATGACATGTGGCGCCGCGGCGACATATGAAGCACTTGTTGGACTTGATTAAGTTAGCGAACATCTTACTAGATGGCGCCATAAATCGACGAGCTCTAGGGAACCTAATTATCACGCGACCGACCGGCCGGCGTAAGGGTACCGCATTCTGGCCGACCGTTTGTTTACTGACCGGCCTCACGGAGTCAAGGACTGACAGCTGTCGGCCTCACGGAAGGCCATAGGCGTCCGTCCCAACAGGTTCTAGCTGTCAAGAGCATGTTTATTTTGGATTGAGGTGTACAAATTCGTGTGAGGGGTGGATATGGTTTGCCCGATGAGTTTCAAAACACGTCTTTTATGCCGCTAGATGAAATGAAATTTCCATATTTTGGGTTGCGGCCATCAAGCAACAGCACCGAACCCCCCAAATTTCTTTTTTGCTCCGCTCATGATAAATTTTGACACATAGCTGAATTTTAGTCCCTCCCATCGGCCCTCAGCAACGGATGATTGCGTAACCCTTGTAGAGCCAAAGCTGTCGATAATCTAGCAACCCTAATGCTGGCCTTACATTGAGCATCAAATGCTGCAGCTTTCTTTACAGCAGAGTTCTGATTGGAACTGACGCCCAGGGCCGGCCTCACGGTTTGCGAGGCCCTAGGCAATGATACAATGAGGGAGGGGCACCGCACCAGCCTCCTGGTGAGGCGTGAAATATTTAGCCCTCTGAAAAGACCTACATATTATTTTAGGCTGGGGGGCTTCAAAAATCAACAGATGGCACCACGGTGCAAAAAACTGATTTTCTTAAGAAGAAGCGAATCGAGAAGCGAATTTAATTTATTTTTAATTATTAGATATTATTTTTGTTTGGAGCAAGCGCAAGGAGCGCGAGGCCTCGCGCTAACGCTTAGGGCGCGAGGCCCTAGGCAGCCGCCGCGCTTGCCTTGCCCTAAGACCGGCCCTGCTGACGCCTGTTAATGCTGTCAGTGACCAACATTTGACCAATGAGAGCTCGGCAGCAAAAAAAGCTGCAGCATGTGATGCTCAAGGTAAGGCCACCATAACGAGCTCAGTTATGATTGCTAAAAAATACCGGGGTCATTTCAACAATTTCTGTAGACATCGACTCTTACACGTCCATTTGACTTTTGAGTTTTCAATAACATAACCTAAAAATTATCACTGACACTTTTATTTCATTGTTATGATTATGAATCTGAATCAAGTAACGTAAATACGTTTGAACTTCCACTTGCGTCAAAAATTGTCAACAATAAACGGTATTGCAGGCTGTCAAATAACAAAATATATAAAAGGCCCTTCCTCCCTTCCAAATAGAAATCACTCTTTTCTCAGCGAAACACCGTGCTAGGAGGATCAAGTGCAGTTTAGAGTGTGATTAGCGAGTCAGCGTCAACTGTCATTTCGGGTTTGTGTCCATGTAGTCATGGCAACAGCGCCTTGACCTACACCAACCCCTTGCCCCCCCTCCAACCCCATATCTTAAAAAATAATCTTCAATGATAGCATACACACAGGGTGTCTCAACAAAAAGTCCCTATTTCTTAGGGTTCCCCCTTGAAATTCCCCCTTGAAATAAAAATCGACCTGTCTCGGTGTTTTTTTTTTAATATAACGTATTTTTTTATTCAAGAAACTCCAGTTGAGTACTTTTCGTTTAGACATTTTGTGTAAGAATAAAATTTTCGTAAAAATCGCAGAAGAAAAACATCCCCGTATTCGTTTCATTCGATACATTTTTTTTTTTTTTATTCGTTTATTCAACGTCGGCCTATTTCCGCAACGAGGCCTAACACCGACGCCGGTGAATGCTTTCCTCCACTATACCGGAAATTTTGCCGAACCCCTGTGTGTTCCAACACAGGGTAGGGATTTTTAACGACCACCAACATCGCATGGGGTCGGCACCATCGTTCGTATTTTACGTGCTATGCGACACACGGCGCGTCTTGCATTTGATACATAATACCTATAAAAATTGGTATTATAGGTAATGTCACCTGCTGATACATAATGGGGCACTTGCCTAAAAAAATGTATTAGCTCAATCGATAGTATGGTCAAAAGTAATGTACCCGTATTTTTTCTTTTTTCTATATTCTCAAAATTGCGGCCGTAATGGGTGTTTTAAAAATATATTTGTGACGTCACAAATATACTAAAAACTAAACAAACAGCACTGTTGGATTGAAAACTCAAAAAACTGTTAGAGAGGCATGACAATATGTATTTGAAAAATACAAAAATGAAAACTCCACTAAAGTTTTCTCACTGTTACCAACCTTTTGAAAAAAAAAATTAAAAAAAAATCTTTTCAACCAATGGATATATTTTCTGGAAATTTTCAGGGAATACTCGTTATCACTCTTGTTGATGATTAAAAGTATTTTCAGTAAAATCTATCTCATTGGCAAGTATGTACCCCATTATGCATAGATTTTTGAGTTAACGTATTACTCGAGGTATTACTCCTTGTTTCACGCTTGACATTTTTTGTCAAAAGTAGTGTCAGAATTTGCAAGAAATTCAAGTTTTCTCATCTAGCGAAACGCTTACGAAAAATGCTGTTCGACACTCGAGCGCTGTGCTGTGCCATTTCAGGCCCCCCGCCTCTTTTGCAACGTTCAGCTTCGAAAATAGCACTACATATCGTGGTTTTGTACCAAAAAGTTGACACGGCTTGACAGTAGTTACCAAGGCACACTAAATTTGTAATAGTCGCCTAGTTAGCAACGTTATTCGGAGTTTGTATCAACGCAATCTTCTTGCTTTTTAGAATTTGCACACACTTTTAGTACCCGTTTTTTGCTTAGTAAATGACATATTTTGCCGAACAATTTCCATTTGATTAACTTGTTTCCTCCGCACCCTGCAACTGTAATTCGGACGGCATAAAAATACTTGCAGCAGGGATAAGCGCGTCAAGAGCACTTGGCTCGTGAATTGCTATAATTGAACGGAAAATTTCCATAATTTTAGATATCCTGTGTTTGGTTCATGTCCATATTAAAAAAAAAATAATGAAAAAGCACCGCATAACGCCGGCCGTAAAACAAGTTTCGAAAATCTGGTAAATTTCCCGAAAATTGACGCTGTAATGCATTTTGTACGCAGTATAATTAAGTCAATATTTATGGTACGTCGGGTTATTTTGCATCAGTACAACGTCAAGATTATACTCGTGAAGGTATATAAAATAAATAGATAAATAAATTTATTTCAATATTCATAACAACGGCGTGTTGACATTTGAATGTTGTACCAAGAACTTTGTGTGCGACCGACACGCAAAAATTGTAAACACTTGAAATTCATTCATGCGAATTCAATTTTCCGAAGGCACAATTTTTCATCGCCGTCGCATGGTAATGCGAATATACTTTGATACTTGCTTTGATATTATTGGTATTTGACACCTATAGGCGTTTCAAGCTAAGCGATACGCCACCCATCGGGCACTTAGTCTTGTTGATCTGAGCATAAAGTTGACATTATAGTGACAATCATTTTAAATTTGAATTGACAAAAGTGGCAGAAGCTACACACCACATCGTCTTTGTCCTTTCCTTAGTATGCTTGCTTGTGGAAAGGAAAGTGAAAATTTCGCATTTCTCGGTGCACGCAGGCCGCAGGGCCACCTCGAGTGCCACAGCATTTGTTATCGGTAAAGAAAAATGCAGGATTATCATCTTTTTATTTCTGAAAGCTGGCAAACAACACTTAAGAAGCAACAAGACAGCAATCAAGCGACCGGACCGCTGCAAAGCTTACTTGGTTATTTGAAATAAAAATCGAAAAATTACTGTTGAAAGTGTTGAAACCAGCATGGACAGGGAGCTGGTGCCTCAAAACTCACGTCATAAGGTACATGATTTCAACCCTCAAGATCTAATGTGCGTTGATCTTGTCCTGAAAAAATGTCTTTGTTTTACATGTCAGACCGGGGTTTTAGGCTGGATAAGCTTGTCAATTTTCGAACAAGGGCCAAAATTTACGTCATAAGGTACATATGAATGAAACCAACGGGACTTCATGTGGGACACCCCCTTTATCGAAAATCTTGTTGGACAAAAATTTTCGGGGCTTTCGGTCCATAAGAAAATTTTGAAATTTTCAAAAAGGACCAAAATTTACATCCATATCAATCTTTTTTTTTTCACAGGTGTTTTGTTGACTAACCCATCAAGCTTCATATATATTTGTAATCAGGATGAAAAGCGGAATCGATTTCCATGTTAAAATCGATGGATCGGCCACGATCGTTGGAGCGGTCGTGGCCGAGTGGTATAGGTGATGGCAAGCTGACCCATTCGCGCTGCGCTGTGCGGGTTCGAATCCCGCTTCATCCATGGATATTTTGTTCTGTCCCCAAGGTTCCATGGTAGAGCAGCTAATAGCTGAATGTCGCTTCGTTAAATAAGTCAGTTGAATAAAAAATTGAATGAAAAATAAATACAGGTGTCCGATTTGAGAAATTTTTTTTGATGTTGCACTCTGTAAGCCGATATACCATTAAACATTTTTGTGGACAGATTCGAAACCTACGTAAAAAATCATGCAAGAATCGTTTCTCATTCCTGAAATTATGTCTAAGAGGAAGTCGCCAGGAGGGGGTGAATTTTGGCCCTTTTTAAAAAATTTCAAACTTGTCTTATGGACCGAAAGCCCCCAAAAATTTAGTCTTACGACTCGATTTTCGATTAAGGTGATGTTCCCATACAAAAGTCTGTTGATCTCATTCATGTACCTTGTGACGTAAATTTTGGCCCTTTTTTCGAAAATTGACAAGCTTATACCAGCCTAAAGCCCCCGGTCTGACATGTAAGACAAAGAAATTTTGAACAACTTGATCAACGCACATTAGACCTATGAGGTTGGAATCATGTACCTTATGACGTAAGTTTTGAGACACCAGCTTCCTGTCCAGCATATGTTTGCGGCACATGCCTGAATTCGTAAAATTTCCAAAGAAATAGTAGTTTTCGATACAAGAGCGATACAAGATGTTTTCAGGCCCGAAGCAATGTTTTCAGGCCATTCAGGCCGTAAGGGTCTGAAAAAGCACAGCGATCGGGTGTCGAACAACGTTTTTCATAATCGTTGCTTGCTGGATTCCCAGATGCGAATGTTCGGACAGAAAATGCGAAATTTTATGTCAAAGTCCTCATATTGGCCAATCAGAGCCCTCAAATTCAAAATTTGACATAAAAAAACGCATTTTCGCATATGGGAATCCAGTTTTAGATTGAGAGAAAACCCGAATTTCTTGTAAACTTTGACACTACTTTGACAAATGTCAAGCTAGTAGATACATGCAGTGCAAAACTTACATTATTGATTATATCCCGTTCACTTCTTATCTTCAGTAGAATGACTTTTTGGAGAAAGAATAAAGTGACAAGCTGGAGTGGAGCACTGGGGGAATATGGCTGATGGCCGCTGATAGTTCCGCTTCAAAACTTTGCGGCTGCCATCAGCCATAGCCGTACCCCTCCAGCTTGTCACTTTATTTTTTCCCAAAAAGTCATTCCACTGAGTTTAAAACGTGAACGGCATATATGTATTACTTTGCGCGTTATGTATCTATGAATGAAACGATTACGAAAACATAAATTGCCTAATATTTGAATTGAAGCGGCTGTTGGCATAGCCATTATACAGCAAAGAATAATAATTAGAAATATTATAGGTTTCAATGGAATCTCAATTAATAATAGATTAATTCTTTAATCTAGGGTCCGATAGAAGAATATGATATTTATGAATGTTGATGGAAATAAAACGAACATCGCAGTGTGTAGTGTAGGACGGCAAAATGGGACAAGAATTAAAATTCAAATCGCAGAAATAAAGTGAAAGAGTTATAAAAGTGGCAAATTGACTAATAATGCTCCAAAGATAGAGTTCGAAGCATTAAAAATGTGGTGGTACAGACGCATGATGAAGATTGTACGTGGAAGAAATACTCCGGTACCTACACGTTTATTTTCTCTACTCTGTCTGGGATTCATTCGAAGTTGATCCTCGAGTTATTGAGTTAATTTTTACCTAACACTGGTTATCATTATAATGCGATTTTTTTTTATTTACCGAGGATATAGGTCATTATATAGGATAACCAATTTCCTATTATCCTCCAGAATTTATCGTCGAAAATGTGTTTTTTCAATATCTTGATAACGCGTCCGATGCAATCAGCGGTCACAATGTGACAGAAAAAAAATGAGTGCGTGGGCTATGAATTTGGCTGTTACCATGGCAGTCACATAAATATTTGCCATTCGAGTTTTCTCCGAGTTTTTTTTTTTAGATATTTCAAAGGCTGCTGTGATCAAACTTTTTTTGTTTAAAGAATAGACACTACCCGCACTTTTTTCGAGCGCTCTATATCGTGCAAAAATATGGGAAAGGGAAAGGGTAATTTTCTATTCACGGAATTCTTTAGCGTCACCGCATTGAAAATCACAGGATATTGCTGTATATTTTTGTCTCGTACATTTCGTGGAACGTTCGCGCCATTTTTGAGTAATTAACTGACTACATGACTTGCAACACAAATAAGCGGTCATTAAATTTTGGTTGGAATGGAATTTCAGTTGATTTAATTTTTTTTGTTTTTTTTTCTATTTAGGTACTTGTAGAAAATTGTTGCAATACATGAATGGAAAACGTGAAGAAAAACGACAAACAACGTTTTAATAATGTGCAGATTTTGTTTAATAGGCCACGCTTAGCCGCATCACAGTCCACAATAATCCTTTGTTATTCGCTTGATGTTTAGTGTCTTTCATTGAAACTGCGTTGCAAACGTGAGACCGGATGTAAACCCCCGGTGTGGTAAAATTCAACCGAAAAGAATTATTTCCAGGAGTCAAGTCTGTTCCGTTCTTGTTCTTTATCACCTGCGCTATTTTGCTAATAATCTTCCGGCCACATGTCGCTCCTCGCCGGACCGGATGTAACCCTTCAGAATTGTGTTGTTGATGATGTTCAACAATATTTGAATATCGCACAACGAATTTCAAGTGTGTGTGTGTTGCAAAATAACGTTTTGTGTAGCCTGGCCTGTTTTCCAAATTGCTTATTCCACTGAAATAAAACTATACGGCTATGCAAACAAACCGGATGTGAACCCCTGGCCTGTGGCATCGAATTGCAAAATAATTAAAAATTGGTGGCCCTCAGACGGCGGCCCCCTGTTATTATAATGATGATTATAGCGCTGTGCTGGTGTACTAGGTGTTCCAAACCGCTTGATTTTGATCGTTTTTCATGATGCTTTTGTAAGTTTTGGATCAGATTGAGGACCAGATAGAGAAATACTGAGCAAGACGTCCACAGCTCGATTTTTGTGAAACGCAAATGGGCGAGAGCCACTCCCCGACATTTTCGAAAGTTTCCGAGATATCGGCAAAAATTATAATTTTTAACAGACTTTCAAAGGGGGGTTCCGATTGGGAGTCCTACTAGTTTGTTGAATTTTTTCGAAGCGGTGTTCAAATTTTCTGCGAGTACCTACATGAACTTCTAACTTCTCAACACAGAGTTAACTGCAGGTACATATTTGGAAAAATGCTTCAACTTTCAAATATATGTAAGACTAGATACCTAACGTAAATAAGTAAAATTGAAGCTGACTGAGCATTTCCATACAGAGGGAAAACAGGCCAAGCATTTTGGGCTCCTTCTCCCACGTCACCTTCTCTTGATGAGAAATTTCATTTATACAGGGTGATTCGCAACATGCGAAATTCCTGTCAAGGGTAGATTACTCAACCTATTATAGTAATATGTATAGCAATAATCAAAATCACCCAAGAGATGAATTTCTCGATGGGGCAGAAATTCCTCTATAAAATTTATACACATTTTCTACTTTTCAATTCTGATTGTATATATATTTTATAATATTTTTGTTATTGAATTGAAAATATATAATAATATCAAAATCACTTCTTTGTCAAAAATAAGTGGAATATAAATGGAAATACGAATTTGAAATTTTGAGTACCTGAATACCCCGTACTCATGCGTATTTTGCACGGACCTGTAGTAAAAATTGAAAAAATTAATAAAAAAAGGGGGACCTGTAGTATTTTGCCATGAATTTTATTTCTTTACTGTTACTAAAAAAGCGACACAAAAAAATCTTGAATGAGTTGGAATACTTGAGTAAAATACCCTTGACAGGAACTTCACTTCAAGTTCAAGTTGTGAATCAAGTATTGATTGTACTGTATAGGTTTTTAATTTTAACACAATTAAATTCACATATGTTTCATCACACAGAAAAAAAAAACTGTTGCTTGCAGATACCATACCTTGCACACCATACCTTAATTTTTAATGATCAAATTGCCTTTGCATTTGGAGAAGTCACTTTGACAGTAATTAAAGACACATAAGTCTTGTTTGTCTTGTCTTTTTTTTTGAGACATACCTAAATTATATTTTCACACATTTTCCCGAGGAGGTAGAAAAAACTGACCTATTAGGTAGACTCGTATGTCATAAGCTCGATTATTGAGAGAATTTGATATGCCATCTTGGGACATCAAGAATGCTGTTTTCTTTCACCAATCGAATTTCCTCGACATTCGAGTTTATGATTAAACGTCTGTTTTTCTTCCTTCTCGGGGTCCTCGGGAAATGAGTAAAAACGCGAAAATCGCGAAAAACGAGGCGAAAAATAAAACACCCGATATATTATTTCAAATGTCCACCCAGATTGTTCCAGGTATGAAGCTGGGCATTGTGATATTGTTTTGAGCATGTTTATTTTTCTCGCTTCTCACTGTTACTTCTTGATTCTTACCTCACAGCAACTATGAATGCAGCTTGAAACACACCAAGATGAATTTTGTATATTTTTGGAAAGATTTATATTTATATTTTGAAAAAAGTCATTTGAGAGCTAGACGACAGTTCGATTTGATTCTTGAAATGTACAAGTGTTGTACCTACTTATATCATTTTCAAGATAATGGGGGGTGTTACTCAAAAAAATTGATTTTTAATGAGTTTTCCTATAGTTTCTGATCTAATTGTTCATATCGTGAAACAAGCGCGTCCATTTTTCCTCTGGTTTTCTGAAGCAAATATTTTTCAAATCCTATGACGTCACTCGGTCAACCTCAGGCGCAAAGCAAAAGTGACCTGCTGCACATGATTTTGTTACCTTCAGTTTCAATTTCAAATCACTTTTCAATAAGTGTAATTCGAGACTTCAAATTTCTTGAAAGCTGTAATCTATTGTTGTTTGAATCGTTGTTCCGAGTCCGCACGACATTTAGCTAAAGAAATTCGACAACAATTTTTCTTCACGTGGTGTCATCTGTCACGAACTTGATTCACGCGAAATTTTCAAAAAAAAATTCGAGGCCCAAATGAACGCAAAAAAATCAAATCAAAAACTTGTGAGCTCCACGATAGATCTAGTATTTAAATTCATTTTTTCGCAAAACCCGTGGAAGACCCCATTATGTTACAATAATTTATGTTGAAAAGCACCTACGAATTCTTGCCGTTACTTAAAAAAATTAAATAACCCAGTACAGTTTCCCGAAATCTGACAAAAATATACGCTTGAGATATCAAGATGCAATTTTTGCTCCAATTTTTGCCACTGGACGTTTCGCCAAAATCGAGCTAGGAATGCCTTCCTCAGTTTTTTTTTGTCAATCTGGTCCAGGAGTGCGAGAAACTGCGAAAATCGAACATTAATTCGGGACGCCCTGTATTATTTTGTTGTTGTTGCGTCTTTTTTTTTTCATTGAAAATAAAACTACGCTGATGTGCATGTGCCGCTAAAATTAAATTTGAATGGGAATCCAAAGGTAAGACCGGATCTAGGCCCCCCTGCGCTCCCCGGCTCCCTCGACTCGCCGTTCCGCCGCACTCTTCGGTAAGGTCGTGCGATTATGAATGAACCTGCCTCTTGCCTCCCAACTTCCCCGGCCGATCCCTTCTCGACCGGAATTTCGTTCATAACTCCCACCAGAGCCAATTGAAGGCGTGTGCTCACTTGTAGTCCGAGGTGGGCGTGCGTATGTGTGAGAGATGTGTGTGTAGTTTTCGAGAAAATTTCGGTTTTTCGCCACCTCTGACGGGGTTTCCGTGGACTTTTCCGGCTTGTGCATCTGGGAAATTAAAGTTCAGCGGCCTGCGATCGAGGCTTCGGCAGTGTGGAAAGCGTAAGTGGCCCCCATTGAGAGCAGAAGACGTATTATAAAATAGTTTTTCGAGCCGTGTGCCCACATTGTATTAAATTGATGTTGTGTGTGCGGATGATGCGTGCGCGTGTGACATTACTGGCCATAGATCCAGATGTACAGGGTCTTTCGAAAATATGTAACTTTCTCCGTTACCGCCACATCCGATTGAAATCTGGAAAAAATCCTCACGTCCGGTCGACATCAGACCGGGTCTAGGCAGCACCGTAAGCCGCGCGCGGCCCCCACGAAACTTTCAATCCAGTGAAAATATCGCATGAAACGTGGTTTATAAAACGTTCACTTTGTTTATGTAATATGTAAGCCATGGATATATTCAGAGGCACCAAATATGGTTTGGTTCCGGTGTATAGTTTCCGAGATGACCAAACGGCCCCTTATTAAGAATGCTCAATAATTAAAACATTGTCACCAAAACCGTTTTATATTTTTTAAAACGCGAACTTAGTTTTCGCCGCATCTTTTTTGCCGCCCTTTTAGCGTGCTCGGCCCAATTTTAAGAGAATTTGTAAAGAAGTTTGGAATTTTTTAAGAGCCCTCAGTATGCTTAGACCGGCTCCAAGTCCTCCAAATTGAAGCCGGTGATTTTCTTCTAACAACATGGCATTTGGAGAAATGATTTCATATCCCAATATTATAAACACGTGAAAGGAAAAAATCCAAGAAAAACCGAGCACAGATTCACAGCTGAAGGTCCTCATATTTTACACACGCCATCCTAGGACTTTTATTTGACTCGGAATTTTTTTCGTTTTTTAAACGTGCACTCTCAGTATATAGTTGCAGCGGTACGCTAGCAAAATGACCCTGATTCTGCATTTTGTGATACTGCAATGAAATTTGGCATATGCAAACTACATAAAATTTCAAGTGATTTGACCCGCAGCACTCAAAAATTTGTCCATTAGGGGGCGACTGGGGGCCCCTCAAAATTTCAAGATGTCAGAATTTTTCCCATGCACCATTCAGTACCGCCCTATCTACCGCACAGGACCTGAACAACTTTGTTCTTGACATCATAAGATTTTTTGTCATGTCAATTCCATTCTTCCTATAGAAAAAAAAAATTCCTTTGCCTGGTCAACAAATTGGAAAATAATTTTTTATTGGACCACAAATAGATTGTTAAGTAGTTTTTGTGTAATCATCGATAAATCCGCATCCCCTCGATTCATTTATAAAAAGAAAACTTTTGCAGCGCTATTTTTCAACAAAGGAGTGACCTCAACTCAACATCATTTTCAACATTACTTTTTTCAATGTTTTATCCCGATAAATATGAATATTGTTGTACTAATATATTATAGCTTGAAGTTTTCTCCAACGGTGTGGATGATGAAACGGCCTCAGATTCCACCTGGAAGCCGTGCATATTAATTTTTCTGCAAGGCCGTCAAATTTGGCATTTTTGATTTTCTACCGGGAGCGGCCAAAATGTCAATACACACCACTCCGTCCAAGAGCACCGGATTAGGTAGTTTTGCACCAACTTTCATTTCAGTATAACAAAATGCCAAATTGTTAGGCGTGAATATCGTTTCCCGCTAGAGTAAACCGGTGCTCTTGGGCGGGGGGGTGTGTATTGACATTTTAGCCGCTCCCGCTAGAAAATCAAAAATGCCAAATTTGACATCCTTGCAGAAAAAATATTATGTACGGCTTCCACGTGGAATCTGAGGCCGTTTCATCATCCACACCGTTGAAGAAAACTTCAAGCTATATATTAGTACAACAATATCCATATTTATCGGGATAAAACATTGAAAAAGGTAATGTTGAAAATAATGGTAAGTTGAGGTCACGTCTTTGTTGAAAAATAGCGCAAGAAAAGTTTTCTTTCAATTAATGAATCGAAGGGATGCGGATTTATCGATGATCACACAAAAACTATTTAACAATCTATTAGTGGTCCAATAAAAAATTATTTTTCAATTTGTTGACCAGGCAAAGAAAATTTTTTTTTCTATAAGAAGAATGGAATTGATTTGACAAAAAATGTTATGATGGTCAAGAACAAAGTTGTTTAGGTCCTGTGCGGTAGATAGGGCGGTACTGAATGGTGCATGGGAAAAATTCTGACATCTTGAAATTTTGAGGGGCCCCCAGTCGCCCCCTAATGGACAAATTTTTGAGTGCTGCGGGTCAAATCACTTGAAATTTTATGTGGTTTGCATATGCCAAATTTCATTGCAGTATCACAAAATGCAGAATCAAAAAGCGTACCGCTGCAACTAATAGCCATTCTCATTTATCTGGGGTCCTCGGGACGCAGGTTCACCTATAATGGCCGTCATTGGTCGAGTTCATGCAACCAGCCCGATTGATAAAGCGCTCCTGGTTAAACAGCCAAATGAACCAGTGAGCTTGTATACTTGAAGACCTGCGCACGAGCTGCGAGCAAAAGGAACCACCTATATGAGAAGGTCTTCTCTGAGTAATTTTTCAATAGATTTTCAGGCCAAGATATAAACCTGCAAATTTTGAAGCAATTTGTTAGCGATTTTCACAACCAAATTACTTCGGCTTCAGATTTTTTATGGAAAATGCTCGAACATCTCGTGCAAAATACTGTGGAGAATCCACCCTTGAAGACGGGGAATTTTTTCATCTCAAATAAGAGCCCTAGGATGGCGCGCGTAAAATCTGGGGATCTTCAGCTGTGTTCGGTTTTTCTCGGATTTTTTTCCTTTCACCTGGTTAGATGGAGGAAATAATTTCTTTGAATGCCGGTTGCAATGAAGTCACCGGCTTCGGTTTAATGCATCACAGGTTTAGAGCTCTTCCAGTTTGAACTGTCCTGAGCACACAGAGGGCTTCTAAGGGGTGAGCAATAAGATCGAAGGTTTTCTCGAAGAAGTTCCGAAAACTCCAGGTAGAAATCCGCGTATTATATAATTTTAGCGAGGCTATGGTGTTGTTTGTGGACTCGTACTTTGCACATCCCTGCTTTAGTCATAATTTGTGGCTTTTTCGGGAACATGACAGTCACTCTGTCCCTAGATACGTAATACTCACCCGTTCGGGCCGCCCGCTGGTTTTATGGGTTTACAGTAATTGCAGGTAGGAAGTCAGTTCCATTTATTATGAAAAGGACAGTCAAATAATGTTGAACGATACCTATCGTTTTGCGAGATGTAAAAGTACGCAGTGATGTAATAGCATCTGAAAAGACCTTACAAAAAGCAATTTTTGCACGGGCACGGTTTTTGATGTCAAAAAGGGGAATCAACACAAAAATTGCCTTGCACGGTAAGATTGCGATGACTACTATCCACTAAATTTTGGGTTGGCATCAGTAGGTACCTACCCTCATATAATTGATTTTGATTTCGAAATTTGAAACACAACCAGTGCAATACTTGAAAACCAGAAGCCCTCAAGTGTTACCAATCGATTATGGAAGTGATACTAATATCACAAGGCAGGCGACGTTAGACAGCGATATACAGGATGTACAAAGGTAACCGAGCTCGTGTACACCGTCGTTTTCTCAGGTTTCGGATACTTAGGTTAACATAGTAGAAGGACATCAAAATTGAATGAATCCGAATCCATACCATTATCTGAACGATGTCATCATCGTATCAGAAAAGTGTATATCAGAATCATAGGTATTCTAGATTTCAACTTTCAACAAAATTGCTGGTACTGTTAGTTTGGATGGCTTACTTATATCTAAACCTGAACATTGTGATTGTCTCTCATTCACAAAGGGCAGATATTTTTATAACACGAAATCTCAGGTTTTTGACTTTTTGTTAAAAAAACTCATCAACAAGATTGCTGCACAAGATTTAAGAAAAATCTCGAGAAAAATTAACGACACTTTACGTCCGTCGCCCCTTTTTGGCGCCCTTTCAGTGCTATCGACAGCTAAAATTGTACACCGAACTCTGATCTTGGATCTTGCTTATGTTTTCGTACTATTTTCGGATTTGGCTGCTCTTTCTCCCGCACCTCGTTTTCCACGGTTTCGGAAAATAATATTGATGCGTGCGTTCTAAATAGGTCGTGAAGTTTACGGCCGGAAAATAGATCGATTAAAAATACCTGTGTAGTAGAAATCGTCGCATTATTAATAATGTTATTATTATTATTAATGTTATTATTCACAATCCGACCTATAGATTTCATTGAAACATCTAGATTGTACAACAACGCGTCAAGTCGTTTGAGTCATTTCCGCCTCGAGACAGGAAGGGCAAGAAATTGAAGCATACGCCATAAAATGTGTGGCCGCCTTTATATTATCATATGCGATCATTATATAGCTCATGCATCAACAAAGTTTCCATTTGGATCAGTTGGGTTTGGCACGAGGCAAAATATTTTGCCGCTTACTAGTTTCTCCATTTGATCAATATTTTATTTCTTAAGCCGACTTCAATTGGGAATTTTGTTGATCGCACAGTATCATCAAATTCTCATTTGTTTTTCTAGACAATGTCACCTATCTCAGTGCTCCATGACCTATATTGAAAACAAATCAAGAAACAAATGAATAATTCCGCAAGTCGGATTATGTTCCAAAATCTGCAATGAATTGTTTACCATCTTATTGTTTTTCGCACGGTTTTCTGTTGGTTCCGGCATGTATGGAATCATAATTTTAGACTTATGAGCAAACTTGAAGTTGAATTTGGTATTTAGTAGCTATTTTCCTTAACTCAAGCATGGTTCCCCATTACGCCACTGATCAGATTCTTTCGAAACTCAGCAGGTAGGTAGATATTCCCGACAAACCAGTGTATGCTGAATTTAGGCCAATTTGCTTAAATAATTAGCAAGTTACCAATTTTTAAAAATCGAAAAAAGTGAATTTTGACACCCTGTATCTTTCTTAGGAAGCGATTGACAGGCACGTATGTTATATTTTTATGAATCAAGAGGATGAGGAGAATCTCATCCCAAAGTTTTATCGAATTAAACTAAAACACCCTGTATACCGAGGCGAGTACCGAGGTATGCGCTAGTTAATCATTCATTTGACTCTGCTCTAAACTTTGACAACAGTTCTCACCATGTCCACAGTGTTCTTTATATTCAAAAAAAGTATTTCCTTCGGAATGTCATAAAAATCAGGTTTTTTTTCACTTTTTCATGAAAGAAGAGTAAAATTGATCTGTAATGTATTATTATTTATCACTAATTCGAATCTGCTGAAGACATTTATGTGGTCCGTTTTTTCTACTGACATTCTGAGAAGTTGAACATTGAACACACTGCACAATTTCTTGTACAATTTTTGGAACAATCTGCCAAAATTGTGTCAAAAAACACAATTGATTGTGTTTGATTGTGTTCTGAAACAAACTTGATTGTTGAAAATAAAATAATCGAAGCAGCCAATACAAATTATTAAAAAAGCTCCCACCTGTATAATAATTGATATAAATTGATTAATAGCCATAATAATTGACATTGGGGAATGAAGTGAAAAACTCTGCAGTGAAGTTCTTGTAAGACTTCCGTCTTATAGCTGTATTATAGCTGTATTACACTACACAATTTCTTGTACAATTTCTTGAACAATCCAATCTGCCAAAATAGTGTCAAGAAACAATGAACTTGATTGTTTAACTGATAGATTGTTCAAGAAATTGTGTAGTGTAATACAGCTATTAGCTTTTTACCAAATGATTCGTTCTGTTGAATTTTGTAACAGAGGGTGTTACTGCGAATTGAAATGCACTAACCCTTGAAATCTTTTGTTTTCAGATAATACCAATGCAGAGAACTGCGTGGCGCGGAAAAAAGTCATTGGACAGGAACACAGCACAATGTGGTTGTTGGATATGCCACCACACAATGGTAAGCCATCCCTATATCCTGTTATTAATTCATTTCTATTTTCCTGATGTTTCAGACTGTGAAAAATTATTGTGCTTTCGATACTACGACGGATCAACGTTAGATTACATAGCTCAAACTGAATCGCTAATAATCAAGCATCCTCTCAAACAGAAAACGAAAAAATTGCTGGGCAAGAAACACGCGACATGCAACGGCATTGAAAACGACGCCTTCCAAGATGAATCGGAAATTCCCGCCTTGCTGCGCAGCTCAAATTCTTTGGAAGATATCAACACCAATCGAGAAGAACTGTTTTCGGGCGTGAAGAAAAAATCGATCAATGGCCTGGTCAGGTCGGAAAGCATCAACATGGGCGGCACGAAAAAGAAAGTCAAACCAGTCAAGCCTTCGAGCAGAGAATACAGTCAGATTTGGACGGCTTACAGCAGCAAGCCCGTGGACGGTGCGAAAGAAGCGTGCAGTTACGATTTCGGCTTCGAACAAATGGCGGCGGCGCCGCCGCTCCCACCTAGGATATCGCACAGGCCGCTGGAGCGGTCGCATGCCATCAATTCCGAATTCGAACCGCCGATTGTCCTGCGACAGAACAAACCGAAGCGCAACATCCAAAATCCAGAGGACACGTTCAATTTCGAACTGATAGACACAGATGAGGATTCGTACAAGGCCTCGTGCTCTGTGGATGTAGCAGATGGAAATTTAAAAGCCGATAACAAAATCAAAGCGGCCCTCATAGATAACGGAAACAAGCTAATTGGTAGTGACAATTATATCACTACGGTGTTATCAAAGAATTTCGATGCTGCTGCAATTTCTAGTCCATGCAATAATGCTCATAAAATTCTAAAAGTCAAAGACAGCCAGAGTTCGACGGAAAGCAGCAGTTCGTTGGACCTGACGGAAAGTGAAATGCAAAATGTGAAACCGCACAGACCGTTGATGCGGCAGGGCTCGTACAGGAGCAAGCGGGAATCTCAAGAGGAGCTGGAAGGAGCGAGCTCGGAAACGGCGGGTACGCCCGTTCACACGGCCAAAGACATCGAACCGCTGTTCGCCAAGCCACATCTGAAGGCGATCGACAGGATCGCCGGCTTGACGAATCATCTGCCTTTGTGTCCTCCGACTCCGACGCATCGTTCGAGGAAAGCGGCAAAAAATATAGATCTGAGACCTCCGGCGTTGAAATCCGACGATTCGGAAAGTGAGTCGCTCGAAGTCAGACAAGCGGATATTAGACCATTGGAATCTTTGAACGATTCGGATTATTTCACCGGAGCTGCGAGCTCGGCGTCGAGCGAAGCGAGCGAGTCTGCAAAGGAAAATCCCAGGATAGGTTTAGTGACGATGTCGGAACTGAAAAGCGTGACGCCTGAGGTCACATCGAGTCCCATAAATAGGCCTACGCTTCGAAACAGGGGTGAACATTTCGAAGGAGCCGTCAGCAGAGGAGTCTCGCTGCCCCTGCAGAGATTGAGCACAACAAGGCTGCCGTCGATCCCTGAGAGGAGCCACAGAATCTCGGCCATGTCTGACGTGCCTGGTGATCAAGGGGAACCTTTACCGCCGTGTAAGTTGCCGTTTATCAAAAAAGTGGTTACTTTCATTGGAAACATTAAACTGCAATCTCTAAAATATGATGAGATTCAAGATATTGTCGGTTCTTCTACTCACCCCCTTTCTTCGAAATTCGACTTTTCTTACGACCCCTCCACCCTTCCCAATTTTGTAACCACTGGTCCACCGAAACTAGACTTACAAGTACCTTTACCTGTTTATGAATTATCCATGAAAAACCAATAAAAAAGTCAGAAGTTGGAAGAAAGTTGAAACCAACCTCACAGGTAGTCATGATATCATGAAATGGAGTATCTAGAACTCTTTCTTTTGCTTATTTCTGAGACACTTGTTGTATATCACATTGATTCGAGAGGATCTCTAGTGATCAAATGAATTCTTAATTTAGACAGGCTGTGGCCTGGTTAAATTCAGGGATGCGAAGCTGCCTAAATCAATAATTCATTTGATCACACGATAGAATAATGCAGCGAAAAATTGAGAAAGACTAGAAAAAGATTCATTCAGGTCCAGACGAAATGAAAGAACGCAGAGGACCATTTTAGCTTCGAATATGCGGGAAAGGAAAAACGCTTCTAGGATATGTTGAAAGGGAAAGTTTTTGACAATGGGACACGTATAATGGAAGGACAATGTAAAATTTATACACGGAACACACGACTGTTACTGAACTGGAGCAGGAAGGTAGAGTGAGGTATTATAGGTATTAGGAATGGAACATCTTCCGTAATCAGTGCTGTACCACAAGCTGCTTTGTCAATATCAAATAAATCAGTCCTTGTGTAACATTCCCAACTTGGGCAGCTCCAGTGTTAGCGAAAAAACCGCCTTTTATAAACTATAACCTTTGTAATAGCTTTCATGGTAATGCACACCATAAAAATGTTTAGTGACAATAATAATAATTGATAATAAGTTGGGTCATTCAATTCACACCATGTAGGATGTTCTTTCGGGATGATGCGCTTGTTAGTTTAGGGTAGAAAAGATTGGAGGAGCGCGTAAAACCTGTACATTGATATCTCCATGATGCGCTAATTATGATGATAGATAATAGATAAATATAACATTTCAGCTTGGGAAGCGAGAATGGATAGTCATGGAAGAGTCTTCTATATCGACCACGCCACTCGGACGACGTCTTGGGTGAGACCGGGCGGCAATTCCAGTTCCGGTTTGAACAGCACAGGTGCCGAACAGCACCGGAGGCAACTGGACCGAAGGTACCAGAGTATCAGAAGAACAATCAGCTCAAATCGGTTGGATGTCAGCGACTTCACCGCAGCGTCTCCTGGTTGCCGTTTACTAACGCGCCCGGATTTTTTCACCATTTTACACATGAATCAGGTATGTTCTTACATGTTTGCCTAAATACTCCAACCTGGAAAAACCTCAAGAAAAAGAATCGTTTTCCTAATTCCGTATTATTTCCAGGATGCCTTATCTTTATACAATAGAAATCCTACTTTAAAACACATGATCGTCCGTATACGAAGGGACCCATCCGTTTTTGACAAGTACCAACACAACAAGGAACTAGTCGCTCTAGTCAATTTATTCGCCGACACCACGGCGGATTTGCCTAGCGGATGGGACACGAAAAAAGACAGGAATGCTAAGGTTTGTTTTATAAAAAAAAAAACTTCAACTAACCATACTAATGCTACTAACATTTTATTAGCCGTTCTTTATCGATCATGCAAACAAGAAAACGACGTATATGGATCCACGGGTGCCTACTGAATCTATTTCGTTTGCCAGGAGGTTGTCTGACGATGGACAGGTACATTATCATATTGACATCATAACAATAATATTAAAATATCGGAAAGTCGTTGTCTTGAAGAATGTTGTTGTTGAATCTTATTTTTTTTTGCAGGCACCTCCTCCTCCACCAAGGCCTGTCACGAGTTCCAGTTTCGTACCATCGAATAATCTTCCCGAAATCCCTGTGGCTTACAATGACAAGGTGGTGGCATTTTTGAGGCAACCTAACATTTTCGATATTCTTCGCGAACGACATCACCCCATCGGAACGTCGCTATCGCTAAGAGATAAAGTGAATGCCGTCAGAGTCGACGGCACGGCTGCTTTGAACAGGTTCAGTCACGATGTTCATCTCACCATTTTGCTCAGGTGAGTTTTAGTGAAAGGATTTAAAGATTTGGAGTCATTTAGGGTAAACTGGGAAACAAATTCAGTTTTTGATGTTGATTATATGAGTGTACTGGGTGATTCAGCGGAGGACCAAAAAAAGCTTCCACACTGTTTCTCGAGAAGTTTCTTGAGGACCGGTTTTAGCTATACCGCCATGATCAGCACTTTGCAGCATATTTCAACATGTATATTGTGGCGTTTATCAATTTTTTATTGTAATAAAAAAAACTGTCGATAACTCTAGCCAAAACCGGTCCCACCAATTGAAAACAACTTTCGAGAGGGAAGACCTCTCCCGCCTTATCTCAGCAGCCCTTCATGATTTCCACACATGGTACTCATGTTGTTGAGTGCTCAATTCATTCATTAAATGGGAAAATTTGGAATCAATAATTGAATCAGTGGCACAGGAAACAGAGGGATTTATAAAACGCGCTACATAGTGATAGGGTAACATTACTGCGGTTTTTAGCTAATTATTCTGAATGATGAGCTCTATGAAGAACTTTCAACAAAAGGTGCGTTCAGTCAGCTTATTTAGCCGCAAGTTTTAATTTTAGTCGCAAGTGCAGCGACGCCCATTGGCTCTTATGAACCAGCCTCCTCAGAACAGCCAATAAGCGATGCAGCGCTTCCGACTAAAACTAAAACTTGCGGCTAAATAAGCTGACTGAACGCACCTAAAGATGGGCAAAATTAAACTTTGTTTCAAATAATATGATGTTTGGAAAGGAGTAATCACGTATAAAAAAAAGTCAGTTTTTATCACAAAAAAAAAACGGGAAGTTCACCATTGCTTTATAAGGGCTGAATTTCAAATTAGCGGTGCAACTTACGCCACTCATCTAGGGCATCGATAAGCCAATCATCGCGTCAGATTGTGTTATGTTGCCATAGTGACCGGATTTACGCTACACTTGCGTGGGCGGATTTCTGATTTGAAATCTGGCCCTTAGGGCCTAATTTCAAATCCGACTTGCAATCTGCGTAAAATTGCATGCTGTCAAAATGGCAAAGCCTAAAATTTTGATTACCTATAAGCTCTAAATCTCCATCAAGTGCGGCGAAGGTTTTCACTACCATTTTCATCGAACAAGGGTCGGTTTCAAGTCGGACTTGGAATTGAGCCTCAACCACTACCTCAGATTGATATCCAGTTTTGACATTATTGTTGGAACACTGGTATTGATGGCATTTAACCTTAATTTAACCTACGGGTAGAATTAACCCGAGATGGAAATATTGGGTCATAATGTATTGACTTGGTAGTCATAGTCACTTCGAAGACTTCATCGTGAACGATTCCTGAGATAATAATCCAAATTGCTCGTAAATATTCAACTTACGAGAGCTGTTTACATCGAATAGCGAATAGGGTCGGCGAAAATCAGTGTCAACCAAGGAGTGTCAACCGTCATTTCATTATCTTCACTCAGGAATCGAAGTTTTGGTTTGGTTCAAAGCCTCTGAATTACCCTGTACGTGGATCTTTTTTACCGCGTGTCAAGTGACCTGGGTGTCTGACTGTATGGTCACGCTTACTAAAGGGAGAAATTCGAGAATCCAAAGTTCACTTAATACGTGATAAAGTAATCCTTGTGTACCAATAATCTCGGGAAATGTCATGTGAATGGGATTTTTTTTGGTAAGCTACGCGTGCTCTATGGTGATGCTGGTCACTCGCTTGCTAAGAAAAATACAGGGTGTCAGAGTTCACAAAAAGAAATTTAATTTCTCATAACTTCAAGAAGAGCGAGGGCATCAATTAAAACAAAATTTTATATGTATACCTTACCTATGTAGGGCCATTATTTATGAATAATACATTTTCTTCTTCAACGAGGCGACATTCAGCTTGACTTACACTCTTTTGCTGTTCCACCATGTAACCTCAAGCCGGGTGCTAACCCGGAAGGCGTTGCCCAAAATCTTGAGCCACCACCTATAGTCTATGCAGAAAGTGACTGACAGCAATGTTGCTGTATGCATGTTATTACCCGCAGTGAGCTTTGATGAATGATGATGAATACTTTGAATTTTGAAGGGCCTACCAGTGGCGAGCAATAAGATCACTTGGAGATGATTTCAATGAAAAAGTTCTCCATTTCGAAGTCACCTATTGCGCGCCACTGGTGGGCCCTTCGAAATCAAAAGTATTTCCATAAAATGACCCCACATAGGTTCAGGCCTGCACTTGAACTTAACTGCTATTCGGGATACCAAACCGAACAATAAAAATGAGCCATGCGGGGGCTACCATGGTGTCTAAAATAAGAGAAGTTCTTGAAAGTCCACGGAAAGTTTACAAGCTGCATCGAAAAATTTTGTACTATCGATATTTGTAGATACAATACTCGTTCATAAATAACAGATTCTGCCAGCAATATATTTTCCAAACCCTGAAAGGTGCCATTAGGTCTGTTTGGCTTCGAAAAACGCATTGTGAGTATAAGCAGTAGAGATAGTTTGAGTGCATATAGATAGTTTGAGTGCTGTCTGCCAATTTATCTGCGGCAGATTTGCAGTTCTGGGCCCACAGCCGCAGGATGGACTAAAAGAATCTTTTTCCAAAACTGGATCGGTTAAACCTGGAACACCCTGCATAGGTTGTCCATTATTTGTCACAGCAGAACGATACTACGTATATCATGGAATCTTCTACGAAGCCCACAGAAAAATTTAAAAAAATCTCGACTTTTATTTTCGAAGTTACAAAGAGTCGAAGGGTGGTCCTTCGCAGCCTCCTAGTTTCGTTATTTCAAAAAATTTCAAGTAAACTTTTGGGGCAGAATTTCAGAATTATGAATGAAACCTTGTGATCTGCTCTAAAGAATAATAATTTTCGAGGTTTCGGACACGCCCTGTATACAGGTGATCTACAACTTGTGAAGTTCCTGGCCAATGGAAGATTCCTTGGCCTATTATGTAATAAACTTTTAAAACAAAGTGTGAGCGGCTTAGTTTTCAAGATACATACCAAGGATGTTGAAGTTGGGGGTAAAAATTGTTTTTTTGTCGTCAATAGATAGAAAACAGATTGGAAGTAGAAAAGTGAAACGTTGAGTACCTGAATAGTGAAATACCCCGTACCCATGCGTATTTTGCTATGCGTTTTTGTTCTATCACTAGGTATACAAAGGCTGTGAAAAGATAGTACATTTCACCTTATCTTTTCATCAAGCTCATTTGTCCAGAATTAGATTTTTTAAAAGGCCCACTGATTCCCCAAGTGCTAAATCGATACGTAAATAATATAAGTAGATGTCGACCATTTCTGTACCTCAAACAATAACGAACGCACCCTTTTTGAGCATTCCGAACTTGAAACAAATATTCGGTGTGGTGCTTTCTTCCCACCATCACGGTACGAGAGTACGTACAGTGTGTTCAAAGTTTATTGCTTCACCACAAGAAAAAGAACACTCAATTTTATAATAATTTTAATCATGGGGCCATTCAAAGTCATCACTCAACCTACACTCACACTTAATTCCCATTCAATTTCAACACAATGCAATGGTCTCAGGTAAAAATCCCATTGAGTTAGGGTAAGTTGAGTGAAGAATGAGTGAGAGTGTAGGATGAGTGCCGTCTCTGAATTTGGCCCTTATTCTGAATGTCAAGTTGAAACTCAAGTTAGACCAATCAACACACATTCCGTCGAAGCTCATCAAGTAGGTATGTAAATTGATCAAAGGATCTCAACAACAGAAAAAGTCGCAGTTTGTCACTGGGGGATTCAGAATTATCTTTAGAAAATGTGAGATTTCAAATTCCAAAAATCATTGTGGGAATAATTTCTCTTCGGTATTTTGAAATTTCAAGGTTTTCGTCCTATCCAACTCAATCTCGAAATATGCGCTTGTTCCTATTTCTACAGCTGCTGGAAAAGAACGATGTGTATGAAAGGGCCCCCTTTCTTAGCAAGGACTTGACCCCAGCAAACGACTTTATTTGGGGAAATCAACACCTCAATCAAATGAACCCAACAGGATCAAGGATATCAAAGCATCGACAGCTTGGTAGCCAGTCAGTGACAGTTTGCCCTTACTGGGCTCATTTGTTTTAGGGGTGATTTTCGCCAATACATTTGTATGGTTACCATGGAAACTTAAGTGTTCAGAATAAAGTTGGAGTAACGGTCGTGGTGAATCACTTACGCACACTGTATGTACCTACCATACATAATAAAGATTTTAAAGTATATCAGTAATTTAGTTCAGTGACAAGACTGTAGTGTAGGCAGAAAAGCAGAAGCAAAACTATCACAAATAATAAATTTTTGCAACAAACAAAAAAACCATTCTGCGCAAACCACAAATCATTAATGTGTTACGCACCTGTACGGAATCACCTCGCAAAGAGTTAATTTATTAGAAGGATTTGAATGCATTCATTCACCTATAGAGTATTACATCGAAATTATGCCAGTCACATCAACAAATCACATTGATAGGTTTTTTGTGTTGTACGCTTTAATCTGCATTATTCTAAAAATATGAACGTAATTACTTAATGTTCCATATGTAGGTATTTTTGATAGAAAAAACGTCCCCAATCAAAATGATTGCCAAATTAGAAGATCGTAAAACTTTGTCAAAAACTTTTTTTCAAGACGGATCTTTGAAATTCCATAGTTTCTGATAATCACAACGTTAATAATACTGCAATAAAACCGCCACTTCACGCCCTAATTCACAAATTAAATATTAAATAGGGGGCAACATGCTAATGGCTTATAGTACGTTTGGCTTTTGTTATAACACATGTTCCGTATTATAGTGGATATACGCGCCTCGACCATCGTTGATTGGATCACGTGCGGCAAATTCTTGCAACACCACCGTCGTCGAGGTGTTTTTGAGGCATTTTTTCATTTTGCCATTGTGATAATTTAAATGAATTGTGATTGTTTAATATTTTATAGTCATCGACCTTGCTACAGTTATTAGTTTTTCTATTACAAGAGATTGGTACCTAGTGTAGGTATCATTCGTCCTCTGCTGTATTTTTTTTTGACACAAAGTAATCACAGAATATACATATAACTACTGTTCTCACTAACATTTCCAGTTTGAATTATTGAAGGGATGAACGGCAGCAAGTTTGAACCAAAGCCTGCGGTTTCAAATGATTCATTTGCTAATCGGCGCTTTTGAGACATCCGTTTCGCATGATCATGGAAAAATATGTTTGTAAATTTCCAATTGGATTACTAAACTAAGTACTTACTATTAATCAATTTACAATGTAATTCAGTTAAAAGTTTTTGCTGCGTAACTTCAGAGCGATGCATGATGGCGTGATGCATCTCAATAATAATACACCTGCGACATCTATTAATATCCATAAAATGTAAGAAAAACCAAAAAGACTGGAGATGGAGTGGAAGACCTCCCTTGATATTTTATTTATATACCCATCATGCGTGTATGCGCTTCGACAAAAACTTGTAGTACTCAAACCCTACAATTTACATAAAATAACAACAAATTTTCAATGCACAAATTTTACGATGGTAATAACTATAGTTCTTCTAATGTATTCTCTGACGCTGCCGGAATTTCAATTTGGCCTTTCCTTAGTTCTCATTGTTTTGTTTATCTTGTCATTTCCCTAAATATGAAAGGTTTCGAGTTTTTTTTTTAGAAGTATGTTACGTAGTTGATCTCAAAAGACGAGTAGTTTTATTTTCTTTCGAATGTATACCACGATCAGAAATGCATTATTCGTGTTTGTATCCACCATAATAAGTATTTTACATGTAATTATGAATACAATGACAGAAATATAATAGAAATTGTACGAGGTTAAACGTTAAATGAAACAAGCTCCATTTTGTAACAATAATAAAACGGCACACGAATCCATTATGTTTTGAATTGGTGATTTCGAAAAAGTTGTTCGTTGCTAAAATTTTCGCTGGGCTTAGTAATTTGCAAGGGAAACAAGAATCAACTTGGGGCTAATTTCCGGTTGGATTATAGAATTCCACATTGCTTTGCAGGTGCTAACTAACGTCTAACATACCAGCTGTACTTTAACGAACTATTTTTGCACGCTTTGGCGTGGAGTTATTAACATTTCAAATAATACCTTTTATATTTGTTATGAATACATATTTACCACTGTTGAACTAATTTATCTCGTATACCTAGGACATAATATACACAGGCACACACACACACACACAGAAAACACTTTATGAACTGACATTTTCATTATTAACCACAAAAGAAACAATTATGATGCTATTTGACGTTGAACTTAATTTTTTTTCGGATTGTTGATTTAATTTTTTCTTTGCCTTGAAATATTTAACACTTGATGATAGTCACAGAGTATTTATTGTATTTATTTTCCAGGCTTGTGTAACGATATAATAATTAAATTAGGGAAAAGTTTGAACCACCTACGCTTGTTGTTTCCATATATTCAGAAAAATAGATGATTGTGTAGTTACATTACATATGTCATACGTATGTACGGCGTACTCATGCACTACTTGCAAATCAGACGTATAAAAGATGGAATTTTTCGTAAAATAATTTGCTTGAAACGTGATTTGGTTGGTCATATTTTTCGGTTTTCAATTAGGCATGCTATTTTTTTTTATTATCTATAATTTTTCTTCATATAATGTTATATACAATTTAGAAATAAAATATTTCCTCGAGAGCTAATTCTTCAGGAACAGCTGCTAAAATGCTCGATGCGTTGCCTTTTTGGATTGCTTGGCTTAAGCGTTGGGTTAAACATGCTAATTGAATATACCAAGGGATAAAACTTGAACCAGAGCACAGTGCGTGATGGGCATTGAAAGCACTCTTTTTCTTGATGAAGAATAAATTAAACAAATAATTTTAAAAGAAGGAAATTCTCAAGGCGCTCGCTAATCGGTGGAAATTATAACACTGTAACCGATCGCGAATAAATTATTAATAATAACTCCATTCTTGAGTCAACGGGTTCGTTCAAGAAAATGTGACACTTGCTACTACTACGTAAGTGATGATTGGGTATCTATCTACAGCTCATTCAGCTGTGTGAAAATATTCCAATATCGGCAGGGAAACGTTGAGTAGTATGAGAAATCGAAATGATTACATACTGATATTATCGAGGTGCAGTATAGTATTTAATGAGTGATTATCGCACTAAACAAAGAAGTTAATAATGAAGTAGGTACATGTATTTCTGTTTCTTCAGATTATCTTTGCATCTTTGGAGATGAAGTTTTCGACTGGCCAGAACGGAGCCAGTTCAGTTCGAAAATCGCTATCACTGATTGGCCTCGGGTTCCACCAAACTTTTATCAACGCGATAACTTTATCACTCTTATAGTAACTAAGCAACTGGCCATCCTATTGGCTGGTGCATAGCAACTATCAGCGTGATAGATTTAATCTGCTTTTGAAATTTTGGTGGAACCCGAGGTGGGCGAGGATTTTCGAGAACCAATCAAATCCTCTAATTTTAGAGCCGAACTGGTGCGGTTCTAGTGACTCGAAAACGCTAGTGTTTTAATAACAATATGCCTTGGCAACCGTAAATGTCTCTTCTGGTTAGTACCTTGACAGCTACACATTTTGTCATGAAGTGATTTTTTTTACTCTTCTGTCTTTTTTTTGACCTTACTTGCCATTGTTTCCAGGTAGTCTACGAGGGTGGGATAAAAATTCTCTGGGCTAGCCTATAATAAGGGCGTCAAATATTTATGATCTTTCTAGGGTTTCATTTAGTGCCATCATCCATGGTGCCATCCTTTAGTAGTTCATCTTTCTCGTTTCATACAATTACTTCCGCTAGTTTTTATTTTACAATTTTTAAAGTGTGACGATGTCTTGCTTTTTTTGAGTACTCTGGAAAACTTGAAATTTGATGATAGTGCAAAATGAGATTTAGGTGGATATGGCTTCATCCCTTTGAGATCTCAAAACGGTATCGAGATCTGGCCGAGACCTCCCAACGTCAAGACGAGTTGAGATTCATCCCATCCAAGTCTCGTCTCGCGAAATGATCGGTTAAAAAATACAAACAAAGGGATAAGTGACAGATAAGTAGACTATGACGGAAAACAAGTGACAACTAGCGCCAAAAAATGTGATTGAAGCCAAAAAAAAGTTCCTGTAGAAAGTCGATTTTCTAAACTGGGCCAACACTGAAGTGGACGGTGGACCCTCGGAAATTTTGCCTCGGTTAAAATAAGGATCTCCGGAGAAAAAAATTGCTTGACGTTGGAAATTTTTGTGGTGCTCGGTAGAGTAGTTTTTTGACTACAGTGCCTCATCTTAGATGACCTTATTGTCGACCATATACACAGGGTGATTCATAAAACATGCTCACCTCCATTTTCCTCGAGAACTGTTTGCGATATCGAGTCGCGAAAAAAACTGTTGAATCAACAATAACTTGCTAGCAGAGTTTTTTCACCAAAACTTTCTGTACGGGGACGTCTCAAAAATTTGTATTTTTCCCACATTAAACAATGTTGAGTAATATGAATGTGTCATCTAAAAGGGCTTTAAAAATTCAATGGAAAAGTGCAAAAAGTTTTGAAAAAATTTCAGCGGTTTTCATTTTATGTTGAAAACAAAAAACCTGGAAAGACACATTTTCACGTATAATAAGATGAGAATATATGGGTATTTTTTCAAACTGCAAACGGCATTCAATAAAACTTATCGAAACGGTCAGTATGATGTATACTTAACTCAATATGCAATGGCTATTTTATGATTTTGAGATCTTCCGAAATCAAAATTTTAATGGGTAAGATTGAATTGCCTCGAAATTTTAAAATAATCATTCCATATTGAGTTACACACCGTACTTACCGTATTGATAAGTTTTATTGAATGCCGTTTGCAGTTTGAAAAAATACCCATTGATTCCCATTTTATACGTGAAAACGTGTTTTTCCAGGTTTTTGTTCTCGTGATGAAATGAAAAGTGTTGAATACCAACCAGGGCCCCTAAAATTTTTGAGGGAATCAAATTTTACAAAGTTACCATTATTGCGGAACTTACTCCCTTCTTGCCCATAAAAATCTATGACGCGCACACTTCGGGCCTGGAACTTCGGCACGTTGATCAGCATTGCTTGAGGGACACATAGATAGATAAATAGATAGATAGATTGGCTTTATTCCCCTATAATTACAATTACAGAGAAACGTCGAACATTTCGAAGGTAACAAAGGTCGACGTTGAGACTTACAGTACTCTTTTCTGAACTACAGCAAGAGTTGATCTGATTTGTCAGCACTTACTCCTTTCTTGCTTAAAAAACTCATGACGCGCACACTTGTCGAACCGAAGCTTCCAGTATGTTGTTCAGCATTGCTCGAAAGCCGTTTATGCAAAATTTCAAAGGAGACATATTCATTTCAGGGTCAAACCCTAAAATGCCTGGGCTATAAAAAGGTATATAGTTATTTCCAACAAATTACAATAAGATAAATAATTTTACTTATAAGAGCAGCAATTAAAAAATATGACAAAATGATCAAAATGATATTTGTTATATTTCATTTCGAATCTCAACCGTTGACTGTGTTTTCTCTGGCCAACTTGACGTTACTCCTAAATTTTCTTCAATTATTTCAACCAGCAGCCAATTAACAATAGACCCAATAAAACAAGTCACTGCATGTTGCAGCAAATCCTTACATTACCTTCTAACAATAATAATTTTTGTATGATTCACTCTCATTAGCAACTTTTTAGTTTCCAGGAACTTCCGTTCACTTATGAATATGATCAAATTTATCTGGACCCAAATTAGCTTTATTTCAATCGTACAGATCAGACTGAACAAATTGAATATGAAGAAAGTGAACACGTGTAATGAAAAAGGCCCTAAACCGAAACAGAAGGTGTTGTGGCTCAGTGAAATTTCGTTACTCCTCTCCCGCGCACCATATAATTTACACTGTAATTCGAAAACCAATTTAAAAGAGCTTACATATTTTGTATATGGCATACCTACACTATACAGGCGTCCGTGCTACAGGCCTCCGACCAACGCCGGGGCTCTTTTTTCCACCCATAATTAATGGGTTAAAATGAAGCATGGCCCGCGGCTTTGGAACATGAACCATCACAACATCATACTTCGAAATACATTACTATGATATACAAGAGCATGGCACGTCCCCACCTATTATTACCCGCGAGTAGTTCGTTTCGGCCCACCTCCACTAAAGTTATACACACTCGGAATTGTTGTAGTTGTAGAGTTCAGCCCGTGTTGTTCGGGATGAATGTAAATTGGACGAACACAACACAACAGCCACAACACACGATGTTATGAATAGAACACGTCTCTTGGTGAAGTTCTCGAAATAATATTTTGTGGATGCTTCGTCGTGCCAAAGCGAGGGTGCCGTACGGACTGTAGTTTTGAACAATGTGAACACTTTGAAAGTGAATTTTTTTTTTCGTAATTATCAACAGTCTAGGAATTCTGGAGTGACCAATGGCTTTATTTTGTGCGGCACATATTTTTGGAATCAAACGCAAACATGGGAATCGTAACAAAGACCATCGGAATCATATTCAGCATGTAAGTTCAAAAAGAAAACTGCAGTTTCCGGTTTTTGCCAGAATTTGGCTTCTTTATTTATTTTTTTTCGTCAATTAACCTCGATGCATTTAATTGTTTAATTTAAATATATCACACATTTCCTTCACGTTTTTAATTATCGTTAATAACGCATGCGGTCACCCCATTTAGTTGAAGCAAGCAAAAGTTGAAGTAATGGAATAAAGAGCTTTTGCAGTTGAAATTGTAACAACCCTCATGGCCAACATATGAGAACTAGAATGCAACTTCTTGCGTTAAATTACTTTCGATTGTATAATTGGATAATTAGTCAAGTATGCAAGCAATATTTAGGCAATTGAGAGAATATTTTCATTTAGTAAGACTGTTTGAGAACGATGCACTATCAATTTTAAAATATTTGTTTTCAATATTAACATTGGAAATCGTTATCTATAAAAATTTCCACATTTTCCATCGAACGGCGTATCTCAGAAAAACAGGTTGGGCTACAATTTATCTAGAAATCAGTAAACATCGCAATTATTATTATCCGGTTAATTTGGAGCAATTAAGTTTTTGGCAAAGTTATCGTAAGTGGTAATCACATTTCCTGGCGTGAATTTTAATAAATGTTCATAGATCGTTAATCATCGATAATGGCGACAAAAATTTTGAAACCTCAAAAGCGCACTTTTCGCTCATACCACTACTATGTTGTTTTCCTATCCGGTTTTATCGTTTTTATTTTATCGCTTCCGGTGGAACTGAAAATGACATCAATTTTTTTATCGACTAGTGAACTCGGTACTCGGTGTAACCGTATGATTCAAACATCGAACATGTTTTCTGCTATGAAGATTGTGTAAATTAAGGAACATAATGCAAATATGGCTTCTTGTAGCTATTCATTTTTAGTTTTTCGGTTGGGAATCTGTTAATATGAAGTGCCAACGGTTTTTAAATGACAATGGAAGAAAATGTTTAAAATAAATATTTTTATATTTTCAACTAAAATCCTTCCTCCTTGTGGGCATATGTGGGTAATTTCATTATACATTAATTAACAAGAGCCAGTCGAACTGAAAGTTCAGAAAACAATGGGTGGTTTTCAGTTGCATTTACATCTCACCATCGGGAAGTTCGTTTAGATATGGGTGAGGATATACAGGTGTCCCAGAAATGATAGTAAGTATTTTAACCACCTTCACAGATTGTGAAGTTTTTTTTTTAAATTCGTCTTTTCTGTGACACTCAGCTTTTCAACCGCTGATGGGATTTTTCCGAAATTTGACCTGAAGGTAGACTATGAGTCAAGACGGTATGTTCAACTAAGGATAGCTCAACTATTCTAGGTTTAATCTATAAGGTAACTTTTTCGGGATGCTTTTTACACATAAAGAGGGACGTCCGTCAGCAACAGCTTTGATTTAGTCTAAACATATAGTTAGAGCAAACGAAAGAGTTCGAATCTGAGGAAGCAGGAAATGTGGCCCGTGTGGCGGTAAGGCTGTGTTTTTCCCGCCAAACATCCACTCCCCATTATTTCATCTTTCTGTTACAGGTTTTTCATGGCTTAAAATTTTTCACTGAACAATAATCTACAATATGTTTGCTTAGTTGTGGCCCATACTCTTGAAAATGTATTTGTACAAAAATATCAGATATCAGATTGTCAGTGAGCGAGGTCTGGTCAGTTGATGTTGATCAAAAGACGGACCAGTCTGATGGTACCTATAAAAGTTGTAATTGGAATAGGTCAGGTGATAAAATTGTTCGTATCTTTTTGGAATACTACCTTGACTGTGAATGTTATGTTGATAACGACTGTCGATCGATGAGATATGGTCATTTATTAGTTACTCCTTTATACTTTATCCATACCTTGCTTGAGTATGCTTCTATTATTTGGAGCCCCCTATATAAGACTCATATTAACAGCCTGGAGAGAGTGCAGCGAAGATTTTTGAAATTTCTGTCCTTCAGGTTGGACAGTGTCTATCCTCTTAGGGGTTTCCCTAACAGTGAGCTGCAGAACAGGTTCCACTTACAGAGTTTGAACAATCGCAGGGCTGCCCACTCCGTTATTTACCTGCACAAGATTCTTTTTGGGGGAGTTGACTGCGCTGAGATTCTGAGCAGGATTGACTTTCGCGTGCCTGGTGCTCATTTGAGATCAAAAGCTCTGTTTCTGCTGCCTTTTGCCAGAACAAATCTTATGGCATCTTCTCCTCTCAGCAGGATGTACTCAAATCACAGCTTGATCGAGAATGAAGTCGACATCCTGTTCTGCACTCCTGCTTCTGTATATGCTGCCTTCTCTAAACTCGACCTGTAATTGGGCTCTGGCCTGTTGGTCGTTTTAATCACTAATAATAATAATAATAATAATAATAATAATAATAATAATAATAATAATAATAATAATAATAATACCTACTCTGCTTGCATGCCCGTATAATTCAAGATTTTAGTCTAAACATATAAACAACAACGAACAATATAGCACCTACTACGTTATTTTTACACTGTCCACAATTTTGTAAACACCCTCGCGATCCAAGGTAATTAATTATCCTTCCGATTTTCGAGACAAGTCGAAAAACACTACTGCAAGTACATACCTAAGTCTCTCTATTTTCAACTTCAGATTTGAACTAATGCTGGGTTCATACACCAAGATAAGGCGTAAGGAGTAATTCTCAAGCGGTTGGGTGGCAGCAGCTGATTGCTAGGGGAATTGGTCTGGTTTTTAGGCGTTACTCTTAAGCGGAGAGCACAGATAAAACTGTCAGAGCCTTGTCTGGGAATCGAATTCGAATCAGGGTCTCCCGATTGCCGTTCAGTTGCCCTACCGCTGAGCTAACGAGGACGACACCAATCCACCCCGGCTATCCGTCCAATTGAAGGAACATGTCGTTTCTTATCTTTGAGTATTAAATTTAGTGTATGAACCCGGCATTACTGTTACTCAAGTACATTACTATGAAAATTACTATGAAACCTCCAACTATAGATAATTGAAGCGTTTGAGATATTCAAAAATACTAGAACGATTCTGAAGTTCTGAAAAAATGCAAGCTTTGATTTGGTTCCCGCTTCAAATCGGAAAAGCGGGAAAAACTTTTGATGTTTCCAATGATTTGAGAATTATTGTAAGGTTGACGCATTTCTCCAGAGCTCTTAAATGAATTTGAGGTCTGAAGTATCCAGAATTTGAAAAACTTTACGCTTCCGACTTTTTTTTATTTAGAAACATCTGATAAAAATCAACTTAATCCCGATGAAGTGCCGTAGATTATCTTTTCAGTTACTTACCAAAGTCTGTTCGGGTTGTTTCCTCGTTTTTCATCACAGGAAAAATATTGATGGACGTCATTACTTTTATTGCATCCAACATTTATCATCGTACAGGTTTTGATCTTTTAAAAAATCAAAACAAAACATTCTGTTTTGTTACGGTCTCTTATCTTGCGCTACACTTGTTGTTTACTACTCGCAGACACATTCCTTTTTTTGATTATTATTAAAAGTACTCTAGCAAAATGCAGTTCGCACCATTCTTTAGCTTCAATTCTTGTTTCAGTTTGTTCGAACAAGAAATCATGTCGTACGTGCCGGCAGTTGAGACCAGAACGGCAACCAACTCCACCAGAAGTCCCCGAGAGTCTCCCCAATTATCTCCGATCGCTTCCCCAGGCGTGAGCAGACATCGTGTTACTGCACCTCATCGACGAGATTTCGAAGCTAAATTGCGCAATTTCTACCGCAAGCTGGAGAGCAAAGGATACGGACAAGGACCTGGAAAATTCAAGTTAGTAGTAAAATTAAAGCTACCAGTCTGCGGCAGGCAGGTTAAACGTGCACCTTCATCATTTCCTGTCCCAAGCTAATTTACACATTTCACCAAAACATCCTGGACTTTCAACTGTTTGCGAGCAGTGACCCAATCTGGGCCTGTCTGCACATCTCTATTCCTGAAAAAATCTTCGTATCTCATGAAATATCCTATCATTCCTACCTTTGAATTTCTACAATCCTATCACTCCTATTTGTAATTTCTTTTCATCAGCTCTCACAAATACTTGCCTATTGTCAATGTTTTCCAATCCGCTTCTGCCTTCATCCACGTTTGACAGCCGCACAATGCGTTGCCCCAAATGTACCTACATTTTTAAAAGCGTCTTCTATATTATTAAATTCAAGCATTTAATTTTGTTCTGTTTAAAGGTTGCATATTCGCCGTGAGCACTTGCTGGAAGATGCCTTTAGGCGGATAATGTCGGCAAATAAGAAGGAGCTGCAAAAGGGCAAACTTTGCGTAATTTGGGACAACGAAGAAGGTTTGGACTACGGCGGTCCATCCCGCGAATTTTTCTTCTTACTGTCACGGGAGCTGTTCAACCCTTACTATGGACTCTTCGAATATTCAGCGAATGACACTTACACTGTTCAGATCTCGCCCATGTCAGCTTTCGTTGACAACTACCATGACTGGTAATTTTTCTCTTTTTAAACCAAAGTTTTCTCAAAATGAATTTGGCCGAGAATAATTAAAATTTTGGAAAATTTAGAGCGAGGCCTCGTAATTCAAAAAGCAAGTCCTCTGTCTTTATGAAGGCTCATGAAGTGTGCTCGGCGGTGTTAAGAGGCCAAATTCAACCTTCCCTCTTCCAGAGGAAAACTACTCGGTTAGGGCCGATTGTGCTAGTCGAAGCTCAATGGTCGCTCAAGTAAGCTGAGCTTAGCTGAAGTTTACTATTGAAATGTTCTACAGCAGTGAATAAAGTGTATAAGTAATATTGTATTCATTAATAAATTTTTCATGGTCTTGAAGAACTACTAATGAATCTGTCTATCTATACGTCTAAACTTAGGTTTAAAAACGCACGAACTGAGCAAGTGAGCAAGGCTTGAACCAGACACAGGTCAGATCTCAATTTAGGGTGAGCTTAAGGTTTAGCCACACTTGAGCTTCAATTGTATAATCGGCCCTTCCCGATGTTGATTACGTTGATATAGTTTACTAATTTCCATGGTTTTGCAGGTTTAGGTTTAGCGGTAGAGTATTAGGCTTAGCTTTAGTGCATCAGTATCTTTTGGACGCGTTTTTCACGAGGCCATTTTACAAAGCTCTGTTACGACTTCCGGTCGCCTTATCTGACTTGGAGAGCTTGGACTTCGAATTCCACCAGTCCCTGCAGTGGATTCGCGAGCATGATGTTTCGATGCAGGGTGAATTGGAACTGACATTCGCCGTGACTGAAGAAGTTTTCGGTCAAATACTAGAACGCGAGCTCAAGCCTGGCGGTAGAAATGTTCCTGTTACTGAGAAAAATAAAAAGGTAATGTCAACGCAATCTATTGCAAGAGTTTGATCGTAATTTGAAGTGTTTTTACAGGAATATTTAGAAAGAATAGTGCGATGGAGATTAGAAAGGGGTGTAGCTGAACAAACCGAGTCGTTGGTCAGAGGTTTTTACGAAGTCGTCGATCCAAGACTGGTCAGCGTGTTCGACGCCAGAGAATTAGAATTAGTCATTGCTGGTACAGCCGAAATAGATTTAGTTGATTGGAGGCACAACGCCGAATATCGCGGAGGATACCATGACCAGCATCCTGTTGTTATATGGTTTTGGCAGGCCATAGAAAGGTAAATATTTTCGTTGCTTTCAAGATGTTCCAAACATAAACATTCACATTACTTTGCAGATTCACCAACGAGCAACGCCTGAGGCTGCTGCAATTTGTCACGGGAACTTCTAGCATACCGTTTGAAGGCTTTTCCGCTTTGCGCGGTTCGATTGGACCCAGAAAATTTTGCATAGAAAAATGGGGTAAACCAAACAGTCTTCCAAGGGCTCACACGTGTTTCAATAGATTAGATTTACCTCCGTATCCAACGTCGGAAGTTTTATACGAAAAATTATTATTGGCTGTAGAAGAAACCAATACGTTTGGTATAGAATAAGCACTTGTCTCATTTAAACGTGTTATTGGAAGATAACATTTTTTTACACTTTTCATAAGAGATCAAGCGAGAATGAAGATCCACCTTTGTTAGTCGTTCTTCTCATGTTAACAATGAATATTTATCAAATCGTATTGACCTGAAACCCCGTTTTTTAAATTATTAATCAATAATATAAAATGCTTATTGTTAGTCCCAATGGGTACTCGAAGAATCATTTTAATGTTGTAACCGTAACCGCTTCATAACCAGCATCTTGGCTATAACTGAAATTATTGATCCTGACAATAATTTTTTAGACATTGGTTGGGTTTTTATAAGGTTTGTCGCAACTTGATGGGTTTTTTACAGATCTTTTATATCTTGAATCACATGACGTCATGCTTGGTTGCTTTGTCAAGTGCCGTGACGTCAACAAAAACTCTTTATTTCTTTAATGCGTTTTGTTTTTCTTCATAAGAATTTTACCTAGTGAAAATCTTTAGTAATTTGAGACGAGTTTACTTCACGCTTGATGCTAGGTCAGGCATTCAGAAGATCACATTATACATATTATTCACTATGGAGGTCTCCCCGGGGGCACTCCAATTAAATGAGTATGTTACAGAAGATGACTTTCGAGATGCATCAGCTAAGATACATTAGAACTCTTCTTAAATGAGCTGTAAAGATCTATTGTTTTGTGATAACAAACCTTGCATTAATATTAATAATTTTTAATGATTGAACATATTAAAAGCACAAATTTTATTATACATACTAGAACCTGTGTCATATACGTATTCATTAAATCGCCGAGCCAATAACGCAAAAATGCTTTAATTCGCCAATGCCTAGAACGCAAATATTACAAAACATTGTATGAAAAGGCGCACGATTACCTAAACTTTGGTATATTTTTATTTAATGAGTCGTTAAGATTATGTATATTTTATATTTTTAATAATTTCGTGTATATAGTAATCATCAACTCACCAATAATTATGTATTTGTGTATAATCTAGAATTCTAGTTTATTTTCATTTATAATTCTAGTTACCATATTAAATTATTATTTTGTACCCTTTTTTGTTTTATATTATGATGATGATGATAATATATTTTTGTTTGTTAAAAATAGCTTGCATACGATATTGTGATTTATTTAATTCTAGTCAGTTGATGGTTTAATAAAGATTATTTCTGTTTGTAATTATTCAGGTACTAGTGTCTCATATACATATTATAATTACTTATACCAATATGCATATATTGTCTTAATTACTTATTTGTTCCTTGTGTGTATTTGTAATTTATGAAAGAGCAGAAATCGTTCTGTAACATTCCAGAAAAATAAATATTTGTTACGATAATTAATTTTTGTGTTATATTTTCTGTGTGTCTGTAGTTGTTGCAATCTAAGTAACTCATATGATACTTAATGTAAATTCTATATTTTCTGCGGATTTTTTTGTCTTGATAAAAATTGGAGGAGGGGCAGAAGAACTCAGATGCGATGTTCTGAACCTGCTTAACAAATCTAAAAGATACAGGGTGGCCCAACGAAAACAACAAACGGGTTTTTGGGTATTTCACTTAAATTTTTCGAAAGAAACTCAGACAGGTCAATTTTCATATTGAGGGGGACATCTGAAACATACATTGGCAAATTTCTACCTTTAGCTCCTTCACCCCCGTGACTATTCATTACTTTCCATTTATCGCTTTTATTATCTATCTGAATCTGATTCGCAGAAGAAAAAGTAAAATTCTCGGAGACTACGTTGTATACCTACGTTTCGAAAAAACTGATGATGGAATGGCTGAATGGCAAAAGAATAACAATAATCTGCTAGCGTCCATAAAAAGTCCACCAGCTTCGCTTTTGAATCCGGCAAGCTCCTATTGAACGGCTCCTCCGCCAATGGTACGGGTTCGCGGCTTATCTTCAAGTCGGAGTCACCGGGCTTGTGGCTCATCCCTGAGTCAAAGTCTCCAACGAATATCGTAGTATCGTAGTAAATCTTTCATATCTTCCAAATGGAATGATTTGATCGAATTGTAATTCGATCATTTAAAGATCAAATTCGTATAATAATTACTGCCGCAGATGTAATATCGCGGAAAACTACCATCCTCCTGTTCCAAGGAGATTCAGCCCACCGTCCACCCCTTAGAAGGCGGAACCGCGGGATCGGTACCCAAGTTGTTCTGTTTGTGCTCCAGCTTTTGTGAGTGTCGCTGCCTCTTTTGTTTTCCCGATAGGTCCCTGTAGGTATATGGGACCTGTTTTGGCACGTGACAACCTAACCGCTACGAAGGCGTAGAAGGGACACAACATGTATTATTTTTCCTCATCTCGGAAGCTTCGACTTTATATAACACGAAATTTCGACTTATAACGCGAAATTTCGACTTATAACGCGAAATTTCGACTTATAACGCGAAATTTCGTCTTATAACGCGAAATTTCGTCTTATAACCTTGGAGCTTATAACACGAAATTCTGCGCGCGCATATTCTTGCTGATGACAACGCAAAGCAGGAAGCAGGCGATGGGTATAAATCTAAAATGCGGAACAGGAACAGGAATGGAACAGACTTTGCATGGTGAAAAGGAATAAGTCCGCAATGGGCAAAACGTGCGATTTTTCCAACAGATGTACCTATACAGGGTGATTCAAAAATGGCGCATTTCCTTTCGGGCACGTTATAATGGACGTTGACAGAGCATGGGAAAAATAATAAAAAAAATTAATCGGCTTCGATTTGCAAGTTATTAACAAAAACAAATCTGTCCAATCTGGCAGCATCGCATTAGTACCTACCTGGCACCTTTAGATCAAAGAGGTACATCACAATAGCATTATTGTATTGTTAGGATTGTTACCCTGGAAACTCTGTAGAACCTGCCAGACCATACCAAACATACTTGCCAAATGTATTTTCACGGCACTTTTGAGGTGAAAGACGATATTTGAAATTTGAAAATACGACTCAAATCTCCGTTGCAAGAGAAATTTTCAGTCGTGAACTACTAACGACATGTGACTCTTCGCAAGTAACAATGCTTTGCTTTGAAATCATGCAAATTGAAGAAGTTAAATTCTCATCTTCACCTCTTCATAACTCGAAGGATAAATGAGCCAATTTTTTTTTACTATTTTTTCCGTGCTCCCTTAACGTCTCCCACAACGTACACGGGAGGAAATGCGCCATTTTTGAATCAACCTGTATATTATTAGAATTAGAATTAGAATTAGAAATGTTTATTGTTCTAGAACTGTTTATGTTATGAACAATGAGGTTGTTAACTTAAATAGGTATAACTTTTATAACAAAACTTAATAATATTTTAAAAAAATCAAAAGAACTTAATTAGATTTTCCGTGTTGCCTACGCCTAACAAATACAGTCGTTAGAATTAACCTCGGGTTCCACCAAAATTTTAAGAGCAGATTAAATCTATCACGCTGATAGTTGCTATGCACCAGCCAATAGGATGGCCAGTTGCTTAGTTACTATCAGAGTGATAAAGTTATCGCGTTGATAAAAGTTTGGTGGAACCCGAGGTTAGTCAGAAGCGACACTGACCACAAAAATCGGTTTCATCTAGTTGCCTACACCGAATTTAGTATTTCCATCAACTTCAAAATGATAGGTAATCTTGACGTTTTCTGTCAGTGCCAAATTCGACTAGGTTTTGAACAACAAAAAATGAGTGCGGTACGGGACTTTTCTTGTGCGATACGTGGATGTGTGGATAATTCGTCCCTCAAAAAGACACCTTTCTCAAGTTCCCAAAGGAAGCGGAAAGGTGTGATATATACCTAATTTCCAAGAAAGTGAAGGAAGAAAGTGAATAAAGGTAGCTGTTTTGTTCAGTAAAATTGTCTTATCTACCCACTTCTACATAATATATCTTATTCATAGACATCTTATTCTTCAGAGCGACAATATGGCTAGAAGCTCGGCTAGAAGCTTGCAGCCGCGAAGACTTGACGAATAAGATTGGAGCGGGAAAATCAAAATACGTGCGGCTCATTTTTGTGATATGTACTCTGTTTTCAAATGATTAAAAGAACAGGCTTTGTTCCAATTATGTCCCTACAATATTCCCGCATGCGCCAAAAAGGAATCACCAGGATTCCAAAGGAAAGGATGGTGAATCTGCCATCTGACTATAGATTCCACTGACGGAAGACTTTCTCACCAAATATCAAGTAGGTAATGGGGTGTTTTCTCTGCAGTTGTCAAGTTGTCAAGTAGATGGCAGCAGGGGCCAACTCGGGTTATTTTCCCACTACTTTTTGAACGGTTCTCTCATGGAGGGGGTTTTCCTTTTGACTTTGGTGTCTGCCTGCCGGGTCGGCTGTCATGTCAAGTCAAGTATGGATGTGTGTCGTCAGAGGTGAGGAAGGAATTAGATGGAAAAAACTACGTACACTTGGCTTTCAGAGTAGAGGTCTTTAGTATAGATGTTTTTGAAGAAGAACATGATTGTATTCTTGAACATGGACAGTCACACGGCACGGTGGCAGGTAGGTTGCAATAGGTTTCAAATCGGCCGGCGCCGGCGTGCCCGCGAACTGCTCTTCGAGTGCTGTCTCCCGGACGGTCCCTCTGGCAAACATTTGCACGGTCATTGGGCCCTTTCAGCCCTCGAAAATCACCAAAACCGACCAGTACAACCCCACGTTCAATATTTTTTTCAGCAAATGTCAGTCATATGGTCGTTGCTGTCATCTTATTGTTGGAGTGATCAGTGGCAGGTGACAAAGTGCTTGGTGTAGCATGATGCTGCTAGGCAATATAGCGTTACGCATACACACACAGACACATCCCTGACAGACACACAAACGGGCTGAAGAGATACGAGATACCAACATGGAGCAGGTAGGCTTACCAACCCTGTCGCAAATTTCATATAAAAACCAATAAAAAAAAATTTTATTTGGTTCTATATGTGCTGTATTAGGTTTTTGCATTTGCATTTTGTACAGAGAAACCAATAGGCACCTTATTTGGAAATACTGGTAGGAAAACGATTCATTCATATAGGATCATATAGAGCTTTATCTGGAAATACAAATACACGAGTGTGATGGAAAATCCAAATAGAATGTTACATAGCAGATCCATATAGACTTTTGCAAGTTCCAATAGAATATCTGGAATTGCGAATAGGTCTGCTGCTGGAGATTACATATAACCTTTCGCTGTAAATTCCAAATAAAGTTGCATTAAATAATTTAACCAATGAGCATCAAGTATGACTTCATAACCTAAAAGTTTGTTGCTCACACGCACACGTAAACTACTGTTCTAGAACGGGTTCATAGAACTGTTCGGGTCATACGATGTGATGTCAAACTTTTTTATGCGGGATGTTTCCACGACCTCGCATTCCCCGTCGTAGTAATCTAGGTACTTTACATATGCATAGGACGAGGACGCCTTGGGGGCTGCTGATGCTGTTGCCATTTTAGACATCAAATAACCTGTTGCATAAAGTTTGATGAGATCAACAAAAGTTCACCAGATTATAATATGTAGGTAAAAACAAAAATTGAGAAATATCTTTACTCACACTGGTCTTACTTGCCCTCTGCTAATAACCATTAACCACTGCTAACACGAGTAACCACTTCACTAACGACTTCACGACTTGCACAGAATAACCGTCAAGTGATAACCACCGACCACCGCCGCTGCACCGCACCGCACAGAAATAATAGGTTAGGTTTGTTCGCGTCGGCAAATATGGAACCTGCTTATTCGGCGCGAAATTCAAAATCTTCAAAACCTACGTGTAATCATGTGTAATTCCAAAGAGAATGAACAGCGATTTTCTATATTGGTTTTTGCAAATGGAAATTTTACATGGATTTCCATGATTTCAACATGTTTAGCAGTTGCCATTTGGAAACCAATAAAGCTTTATTGGTAATTCCAAAAAATGACTGATACCTACATTTTTCATATAGGAACCAGTAAGTCGGAAAAAGTATTCATATAGAACATAATAAGGCCATTAGAAAACATATAAAAGCAAATATAATTTCTATTGTTTTTTATATGAAATTTTTAACAGGGAACCAACAGTAACCTAGTGATAAACCCGGGTTGGCCCCTGCTGCCATCTATCGTCTTCTTCAGTGGCGAAACACCCCATTGGTGTATTTTTCTCTGGAACATTTCAAATCTCTTGACAGGAATACTAGTCCCGAAACACCTGGCAGTTCCAAGGTCATAGAATCTGGTCATAGCAACAACAATGCTACAACAATAGAGTGTCGCTTCTGGTTTGATATTCGCGATTTTAACTACCGATGGTGCGCTGTCGTCGCAGGAAACAAAATGGAGGACTACAAGTAACTTTTGTCGGTGTCAGTGTCGTCAGTGACAGTGCTGTCTCATCAGCATTCAGATATCTGTCACCGACCTCGCACTCCGTATAATATCCTTTGTAATTGTGAATTTAAAAGAGTCTGTCCGTTTCTTTGGTGGGTATTTCGAATGTTGATGCCAGCATTTACACGTACCTATGGATTCCTCTAACAGAATTTCAAGGCGCGCTGACTCTGGCCTAAGGCTGAAAACAGTGGAGACAGGTTGCCAGTTTCCAGTGCTGATAATCTTCTCTTGAACAAACAGTGAGCGCCCGCACTTTGACCAGGACCCCGCCGAGACTTCGTCGGCCTAGACAGGCAACCTGCCTTCGTTGTGTTTTCTTCTCAGCCTAACGGGCCGTGGTATTTAGAAAAGGACTACTGATGTTATTAGAAATTAGAACTAGCTAGCGAGACTTACCTGTCGAAAAATTATAGCTAGGTTTAAAAGGTAGCGAACAAGCCCTCATGCTTGTTATTGCTGGCTTTCTGATGCTCAGAACAGTTCTTCATGCCCTTTCACGGCACATGGTTTGCGAAACCACGCCGAAAGCGTTTATGATTGTGATGATATGCACTTGTGATGCGTCTTTCCTAGGTAAGTGATAAAAATGACAGACCTACCTGGCGTTTTCTTGATTTACTACTAAAGACAGTGCAAGTGGTGTATAAGTCCTTCTTTTGGCCGTTTCTGAATCACGCGAAGTCAATGAGACAACGCGCAGACAGCAGCAGGGATGACAGCAGAACAAATTCAAAAATGTCAGATGGACGTTAGAGCTTTCTAGATCAGAGCCGATTTACTCATAGTTTTAGTCCGCACAAACGGCACCAGAGCGCGTCTAGATTTTTGAAATCGCGAATTCTGTGGTTATACCAATTATTCATCGGTATATTGATTTTGTAGTTGAATGGAATCAGAAAAAGCTGAAAAATAGGTGGTTGTTCATAGATAAGAAGGCAAAACCCAAAAAAATGTCATAATTATTAGTAAAATACCTATAATCTTGAAAATACAACAACTTGCGAAATTCTGAAAACAAAAAAACTTGACAAACCTAATACATATTTGATGTATAAAAGGTAAGCACTAGGTCTGTGAATAGTAGGTACTAGGTATACCTATACCAAGGGCCGGTATTTCCGAGGGTGTTTCCATGCCCTCAAAAAGTTTTGAATAGGCTATTTGTCAAATAAACCCTGCGCAGAGCATAGAGCGCAAAGTTCATCAGCCAAACAGACTATCCGAAATGTTACCAAGAGATGAAAATTCTTGCCCTTCCTCAGATACTTATCTGAGAAAGAAGTCTAATATCTATAATAGTTGACGGAAGGCGGCCGCCTCGCCTCCATTCTTGACAAACTGGTGTATTTTTTCGGCACTAAAAATTCACAATTTACGCAGGGCGGCCGCCTTAGGTCTCGAAAATCATAATATCGGTTTCAAAGAGAGAGAAAACTTTATTCAAAGTGGGCTGCCCGTTTACTTCGGGTTGCAATAGTACACAGCATACCGATCAATCCAATGGAAAAATGTAAAATGTATAAAGTTAAAACTCAAAAAAAAATCGTTTAAAAAAATTGGGCGACCATTCGCCGCCCTTGAATTTTGGCCGCCCTTGTGCAGGGGCACTCCTAGCACACCACTCAGAATCGGCCCTGTTTTCAACCCCCGTTGGGGGATGAACAGGGTTCCGGCTGTTTTATTTATTGATATTACTGTTGATATTACACATCAACCTTGTGAGGTGACTGCACGCTGTACAAGTGTACAAGCAAAGGAGAAAACTGAGCTCAGGTTTCCGCTAGATGATAGCCTACATATTTTAGTTTGGCAAATGGGACGGTACGTTGGGCTGGAAAGGCTCACGTTTGGCTCATTTTTTATACTTCCCGGTAATTTTTGAAGAAGGGGTGTAACCACCCCGTCCAGCTCTTCACTTTGGGACCTTTTATCTCTTGAACCGTAGATGTGGCTGGGCTCCAGTTTAAAGCACAATGGAGCACTAACGAAGCACTAAGCATCCCAATAGTTAGCTTCATTTGTGCTTCAATAACAAAAAAGCTGTAGCCAACTTCCAGCACTGCAATTCGAACTTTGGAGCCCTATATCTCTTGAACCGTAGGTGTAGCTGGGCTCTAGTTTGAAGCACAATGGAGCACTAACGAAGCACTAAGCATTCCAATAGTTGGCTTCATTTGTGCTTCAATAACAAAAAAGCTGTAGCCAACTTCCAGCACTGAAATTTTCACTTTGGAGCCCTATATCTCTTGAACCGTAGGTGTAGCTGGGCTCTAGTTTGAAGCACAATGAAGTACTAACGAAGCACTAAGGATTCCACCAGTTAGCTCCATTTGTGCTTCAATAACAAAAAAGCTGTAGCCAACTTCCAGCCCTACTCCTTGCACGTTGGAACCCTATACCTCTTGAACCGTTGGTGTGGCTGGGCTCTAGTTTGGAGCACAATGAGGCACTAACGAAGCACTAAGGGTTCCACCAGTTATAATCCATTCCAAGCTTAAAAAAACCACAGCTGGCCATGAAAAATTCGAGTTTTGTTGGTGTCCCTGACTTTTGATGTTTAATGTCATATTGATACAAGGGAGGTTACGTTAAAATTTGTGTCCGTGTGACATGAAACCTTCACCTGAACTACGCTGTGTTGTCAAATTGTCATTCTGGGGACTGCGTCGCCGGCGGGCCGCAGGTTTGCTCACTGACCTCAGCCGCTTTCTTTCGGCCAGGATTACAGATCATGATCCTGGAACAGAGAGTGAATTAACCTGTCTAGGTTCTCACAGGGTGCGACGAGCTCAGGTCACGAGAACCTCGACGAGAACACTTGGACGGAATCACACTACAGCGCTAGAACTGGGTTCGCCTCGATCATTTTTTAAACTGTATATTCTTACTATTGCACCTCTCAACACTTTCACTATTGGAATAACGTGCCTAACGGCGTTTTCAAGACAAGAACTAACGAAAATATTGTGTCAGTGTCAAAATCTGACCTAACAATTAAATTAAAACGGCAATCCAGCAGAGCAAACATCACTTTGACAAATTTGATTAAATCATCTTGACTTCTTCAATCCATCAACTTATCAGATTGTCCAACTTGAAGAAAAAATATCATAGGCAACTGTGGTTTTTTTAAGCTTGGAATGGATAATAGCTTCATTTGTGCTTCACTAACAAAAAATCTGTAGCCAACTTCCAGCCCGCCCCTCTTCACTTCAGAGCCCTATATCTCCTGAACCGTAGGTGTGGCTAAGTTCTGGTTTGAAGCACATTGAAGCACTAACGAAGCAGTAAGAATTCCACCAGTTAGCTTTATTAGGCTCCAATAACAAAATAGCTGTCGTCAACTTCCAGCCCTGCACTTTGGAGCCCTGTATCTCCTGAACCGTAGGTGTGGTTGAGCTCCAGTTTGAAGCACAATGAAGCACTCACGAAGCACTAAGGATTCCACCAGTTAGCTTTATTTGTGCTTCAATAACAAAAAAGCTGTAGCCAACTTCCCACTCAGCAAGAAAACATCTCTGTGACATCACTTAGATGTTCAAGTCACAACTGCGATGTTAACAAAAAAGTCTCTGCCATGTTAAGTGGACATCTCTGTTACTTCTTATGTCCGGGTAATTGGAAACTTCTTATGTCCGGGTAATTGGAACATGAATGAGATATCTCAAAGATGTCCAAATGTGACATACCATCTACATCGCTATTCCACATCTCGTAGATATCACTTTTTGACGTACATGATACGTCGCATTTTGGATGTGTATTTTTAAATAAAAATTAATTTTTTACCACTTTTCAACATAGTTTTATGTCACAGGGGGTTCCGCACCTATGTTTACTAATTTTCACAATCTATACAGCACGTTTTTTCCCTAAAGGGCCTGCCACACGCACAAGCTTTACCTCGCGCTTACTTGTACGGTATAATTTGCGCAAGTTATACGGAACACCACAAGGCCTGCCACACGCACAAGCTTCACCTCGCGCTTACTTGTACGGTATAATTTGCGCAAGTAATACGGAACACTACAGGGCCTGCCACACGCACAAGCTTTACCTCGCGCTTACTTGTACGGTATAAATTGCGCAAGTAATACGGAACATTTGAGTGGCTTGCACGTGCTACCATTTTGTCGTCCACACGCACGAGTTTCCCGATACATGCCAGTTTGCACAAGTAAAAAGGGCCTGCCACACGCACAAGCTTTACCTCGCGCTTACTTGTACGGTATAGTTTGCGCAAGTAATACGGAACACTACTGGGCCTGCCACACGCACAAGCTTTACCTCGCGCTTACTTGTACGGTATAATTTGCGCAAGTAATACGGAACACTTGAGTGGCTTGCACGTGCTACCGTTTTGTCGTCCACACGCACGGGCTTCCCGATACATGCCAGTTTGCACAAGTAAGCGCGAGGTAAAGCTTGTGCGTGTGGCAGGCCCTTAAGAAAAGTTCTTCTTCTATGGCGTCCTCCGCAGGATTAGAACCTGGATCCCCACAGGTGATGGTTAGAGGCACTGCTGCCGATTCGTCTGAGCTACCAACTTGTCTACTACAGTATATTTAAGCAGCGCACTTGATGTTCAGGGATGTTTCTCGGAATATTTCATTAGGACTCCAAACGATACACCGAGCTCAAAACGCCTCGCTGGGGCTCGAAACGTTACAGCAAGGCACAAAGGACTCCGTTGGGGCCCCGGACATTACAATAAGACATGAGCGGGAGTCATCAAAGTATTCGAAAGCACAATAGAACAAAAAGGGGCCCATTTTGGGGTTCCGAATAACGCAAAAGCAAACACAAGGGTTCACTAAAGGTGCGAAAGTCACGACAAAATGCAAGAAGGCCCAGTAGGCTTTCGAAGAACACAAGGAGACACAAACGGGGCACACTAGTTCGGAAAGCCACAAGCACAACAAGACACAAAAGTTGTTCCAAACGACACTTGAAGACATAAGAGGGGCAAGGCCTCCACACTAAACATGAAGACATAACCTGAACCTCCGCCGAGAGGGTGGTTCAGGAGGTGATATATCATCAGAGATCAGAGCCCGGAGCCCCGTGGAGGGGGGGGGGGCGTGAACGCGAGTAAATTTTTTTTCAAGATTCACTAACAAAACAAAAACTAAAAAGAAGTTGAAAAACCCAAAAACAAAAACCTGATTTTTTTCACTGGGGGCCTGAAACAGCAGAGCTCATTTCCGGAAATGTCGGAAAAGCAATTTCACACTGGCATATAAGAAGAAATTCACTATAACAAAGCTACTACTGCTTAAGTGGATAGGACGTACTTCGCATCCGCAAAAGTTAAAAAGCTTTTGTTTAGAGTTAAGCAAAAAGCTCAATTTTTGTTTGTTTTTGTCATTCTTCTTGCTTCAGTTGGTGGAATTACGTAATATTATCAGTGTTATTATTATTATTTGAAAAAATCTCGCCTGCGGCTCCCACTTCGCTCGCGGGCACAGTAAAGTACAGTATGTTCATTAAAAAATTCAATAATGGGAGGCCGTGGACCGATGATAACCTGGCCGTTTTCGGATCGAATGGCCTGCGTCACAGCCTCCCTTTATTGAAGTTTTTAATGAACATACGGTATATTCTCAAGAAGGGGGCCCGGCCCGTAGCGTAGGTGACATCCAACATCAGGGCCCGGCGAAGCTCTCAGCAGGCTCTCGGCGGCCCTGAGTAGACCTAGCTCACCTTATGGCTACGTTTACACCAGAGGACTAAAGCCGGACTGACCCAAGCACTGACCCAAATTCCACCTAAAATGGTCCTTCTCTTCCAGCGTTTACACCGATAAACTAAAGGTCGACCTCTTTCGAAATATAGTCCAGATCTAGATCCATAACAACCTTCTTTTGAATACTCGACCAGAGATTACATAGACTCGACAGTCAGGAAGCATCAGTCAGGTTGATTGAACACCGGCCAACCGAGTCTAATACAGATTTTTGCGGCTTGGGCCTGTCCGGTACCGTTTACACCGCATCTTTGGGGATTTGGTCCAGACTAAATTTAGGTCAGTCCACGGCTGCCTAGAGACCTGACCCAAACAACTTGGTCTCAGTCCGTGGTCGTTTACACCACGTGGACTAAATTTATTTGGGTCGAATTTAGTGCTTAGGTCGCGGACCAAAGCCACGGTGTAAACGTAGCCATTGCCTAGGCTAGGTTGCTAGGTATGTACCTATTGAGCATCCGAAAATTTTAGGAAAATCGGCCAATCCGGCCCTGCCTGGCGAATCATTGGCATCCTGGCTGGCACAGTGCCAATATTACCAATAAAATGCCATAAAAATAGCCCGGAACAATTTGATTCTTGTGAACCTATGAAAAACCACAGATTTTCAGGGTTCCCCATGGAAATGGACTCAAACTCGGCGGCCCGGCTCTCGGCAATCTCAGCCTTCCGCGTTTCACAACCGCTCGGCTGCAGATCCGCAAGTCGAGTTCTGCTCCCGACATCCGGAAGATGCCGCTGGCATCGCCGCGGCCTGAACCCTTCTAATCTTTCCTTGTTGAGCTGTATCGGGTGTTGTTTTCGGTTACTCTGTGGAGGTACCGACGACTTGACTCTTGACTGGCTGTTTGAGTCATAATAGAGCGGAACACGGTCAGTTGTATGAGAGCATAGCAAGTGTGAACGTCTTTGTATGTCTCCTTGATTGTGTTCGTAGGCAGCAGTACCTAGTTCTCCCATGTTTCCTTCCTTATCAGTTCGTGGAGTGCGTTTTGGTCGAATATGTGTGTCGCATTCAACAAGTGCTGCTTGACGGATAATTGCAATTCAACAATAATTACTGTTTTACCGCAATAACCTTTTTGGTCGAGAAGAGGAGGAACCACTTTTCGACTCTCCCCAACCATCCTAACGGATTCTGGTTGTATAGTTTATTGCGGCAGCGAGAATCGATTCTGCGATATTCTCAGGTAGGAGCATTGTTTTTTAACGAACTTTTGGCCTAATAATCGAGTCGGTGTGTGAGTGGATTTTTTGAGTGAACGAAAACGTCAATTTTTACAGAGTGTGGAGAGACTGGGAGGCCCTACCTACTTACACGAAAAATGATGGGATTTTCGACTTCTCGCGATGGTCTTCTGCAAATCGCCAAGGATCACTTGTCGACGGTGGTTCACAACGAATCAATTTTGGACGTGTACGACGTCGACAAAACTCCACTTGGCAGGTAATAATTAACAACAATTTCGTAGTTTTAGCCGTGGTTTTGTGCAGAGAGCACCCCTAACTTTTTCTAATGGAGTGAGAGCATTCCTTATCTTTACAACCGTCAAGTATGTTCATTTATTAATTCATGCGTAAACTGATAACAATATAATAACATCGAGGAGGAATGCTGTATGATCGAATCGTTTATCTAACTGGGTAAAATTCAGAAAAATCTGCAAAAGTCAGTGGCAGGACTGGCAGGTGACATATGTCAGTACTGTCACGTAGACAAAAACTACAGTGTGGTTATAAAACATCTCGAGAGACAAATTTGAGAAAAACCTCTCAATTTTATTGTTTTTTTTTATGGACGTTGGTGTATGCGTGGACAGAGGGCGTAGGGCTCGACGTAGGGGTAAACCTATGCAAGGACGTTTGCAACAAGTTAACGGCAACATCAAAGTAGAAATTTATTTTCAAAGATATAACAGCACAATAATGGCTCTGTTCAGTTTGAGGTACAAAATGCAGGCCAAAAAACAGAATCGCAAAATTATTACAAGTTTCGTCCAATTTTGATTCTATCTTTATCTAGGTAGTACATTATAATATAAACACGTAGGTACTTAAGAATGTATTTTTTCCAAATTTTCACCTACAAAAAATTTCCAGACATTTGAAGAAGTTATGAATGTACGTTATGTAAGTTAAATATGACTGTTTTAATTTTTCAAATGTCGACACACTCGATCGTTCATTTTGAAATGTCATTGTCAAAAAGTAGCTTACTAATAAAAAAACAAGACCTAATGAGACGACTTACCTATTCTACAGGGAGATAGGTAATAATGAATGTTTTGAATAACGGATAAGATAAGTATAAAGTATATATCTAAAATTGAAACCAAAGTTGTTTTAATTTCAATTATAATCTCATAAAAAAATTGGATTTGTAGAAATGCTTTGTGATAACGCCGCCTGCTGGTACAAAGTCTCTTGTCTAGTCATTATAATTTTTTCGAGAATTTTTTCGACTACTTACTAGATTGAAAACTGAAAACTACACATTTTTAACCAACGAAATCTTTTAAATTCGCACTACATATTTCTTGATCTGGATTATATTCGAAGAGTTTATGCTTCGCTATTGGGCCTGTTGCACCACCTCCCCAGACAAGCCGGACCGAGAGCCGGACTGAGAGCCGGACTCGCCGAGCCGCAATGTGATGCTTGGATGACCCCCCAACCGCGGCTGCAGGTATACAGGGGGTGTTTCAGTGACCTTGCATAATACTTCGGGAGGTGATTCCTCTCAAGAAAATGAGTCGAAAAGTGAAAGTAAAATGTTTTCCTCAAGTGCTTCCTGATGCAGTTACAGCCCCTCAAAGGTGAAAAGTGCAACAAAGTTTTTAATGATTTTCTTAAGAACTGTCAAAGGTTACGAGCTTCAAATTTGATATTTTCGATAGGCTCATTTAATCTGGGGTTTAATCCAAAACTTTTATTCCTTCTGCAGTTTTTCCGTAGGATGCACTGAAGTAAAAGTGAAAAAACACTAACGTGTCTAGAATAATTTTCAACATGATCCCAATTTCACTGCCACTGGTTAGATTTGTTTAAAACTTTGCATGTGCATTTGTATTATTGAGAAACTTCTCTACACTAAATTTGAAGTTCCTACCTTTGACGGTTTTTCAGAAAATAATTGAAAACTTTGTTTTTCTGCGTACCTTTGAGGGGCTATAACTCCCTTAGGAAGCACTTTAGGAAAAAATGTTACTCCTACTATTCGATTCGGTTTCTTGAAAGGAATCACCTCCCTAAGTATTATGCGAGGTCACCGAAACACCCTGTATAATACCCGTTGCCCGCACTGGTCCGTTCTTGGCTTCTTGGTTCTGTCCTACCCCATGCCTTTGCTGGCGGTTACCGTCTACAGGGTGATTTATAAAACATGCTCACCCCCATTTTTCTCGAGAACCGTTTGCGATATCGAGTCGCGGGAAAAACTGTTGAATTAATCATATCTTCAAGGTCCGATTTCATATACTACCAGAGTTTTTTCGCTAAAACTTTCTGTATGGGGGCACCTCAAAAACGTTCAATTTTTTTCACACTCTACAATGTTGAGCGTTATGTCATCTAAATGAACTTTGAAAGTTTAATGAAAAAGTGCAAAAAGTTTTGAATAAATGTCGGGGGGGGGGGGACCATAATTGGAGGGGGACGCATCAGCCAGTTCAGAATTGGACGGGATCCGCCCACTCGGTCAGCCATCCAAATTCTGACCCGGCTCCGCGTTCCTGCAGTCGAGTTTCATCTCGACTGGAGCGGTGTACCACGGTTATGTGGTCCCCAATTAGCACTATTAGGTTTTGTTACCCTAGGTTAATAAATGAAAACTGTCAGGGGTGTCGAGCTTCACAGCATTCGGTATTCGTCTCGGTATTCGTCTTGATGGCCTGGCAGTGCCGATACAAACTTGTCTCACGCAGGCCCCAAAACGGGGGAAAAAAATCACAAATTGATGGTAAACACATGATTTTGGTTCAATACGCATCTTGAACGGTTTAATTTTCAAAAATAAGGATTGTTGAGCATTTTACACGTATATAAATCCGGATGAAAGTGCAGGTCTGCCGGGATCACAAAGGGTCGATTACTCGAGCGGAAATAGTACAATTTTTAAATTTTTCGTAGGAGTTTGTCTCAGGAGCAGCAAGATACCAACATTTTTGGGTAATTGCTTCAAAATTCAGCAATTTTTTTGAATTGAATAGGTATATTGGCAACAATGCCAGCATTTCCCAAAACTAGGAATTTTCTTGTTTGGATAGCTTTTAAGGGCGCCGGTCGATTGCTATAAAATGCGCCCATGTCTTCGTAACACATTTAATACGAATCAGCATGAAGGCGTGAACGGATTTTATAGCAACCGACCTGAGTTCTTTCAAGCTAGCAACATTATTGTAAAGATTTTTGGCATATTGATTGGAAAATTCTCGATTGTTTTCAACTATCAAGTTTTCGACAGTGATGTCTACTGCCTATCTGACCTTTTTGCCCTCTTCGCCTGTCCGTCCTGTGATCCATGTGGTTTATGTCCTTAATATCAACTTGGGGTAAACCAGGTTCAAATTCGACCGGCAAAAGACTTCTCTGACAAAAAAAAAATGCAAAAGCTGAAGAAACAGTCTGTGATTGTTGAACAGTTTGGTCTGTTTTGAAGCGTAAATCAAAATCAAAATTTAGGTATTATGGCTTCAGAATACGCTTTGATATCTCTTCCAAACTCCTGTTCTTTTTCGCGACTTGTTTATGAATTATTGTCTCGATTGTTAGTTTACTTATTCCAAATCTAAACACGGAGTCTGAACATACGTAAAGCCATGGCATTGAAGTTTATCAACACCCTATAGATAAATAAAATATTTTTCGTTTTCGTTTATCACTTTCGACGTTTAGCAAAATTTCCGATATACTTTGATGTTGATGATGCTCAATCCATAACCTTATTTGTTTACTTTGGCACTTACCGCGAATCTATCTATTATGGAGTATGTACAGAAAATTTTCAATTTGAGTGGAAAGGTTGTATACGAAATCTTTATCGACGCGCCTGATTTTACACTATACAGGTGTCCCGAGAATAAAGTAGCCAATGGCCTATGGGAGATAGGCCAAAACGAGGGCCAAAAGGAACTAAGACACCTTTATAATATTATCTACACACCCAAATGGTCTAGGGATGGATCACCCCGAAATTCGGTTTCGGCGAAAAACATCACAATTTCTCGAGAAAACGTTGGCCGATTTTGGAAATTTTTGTGGTGCTGGATAGACAAGTTTTTTGACTAGAAGATACCACCTTAGGTCACCCTATTGTTGACCTTATGTATGATATACAGAGTGGCAATGGAAGGGGCTCAAAAATAACCTGACTCCAGAAAGGTCCCGTTTTAAGAAAACAAGTCGCAGAATTTTCTAGGTGACATTTTCGAAAAGCGTACATCAATATCTCGAAACGGTTTTGGACTTTCGATCGTATTTTGTTTTTTTCTTAGAGTTATTGATTTTTTGTGATTTTTGGATTTTTTCTTGGATTTTTTGGTGCAGACTGCCAGCGGTCTTGCTAACCCTTGAAATTGGACAGAAACGTATACAATAGCTCTGTCAAATGTATAATGAAATAATTTGAACCCATCGCCCCTCAGAAATGGTGAAGACTTGCACCTCTTTTGGGAATATGACAAATCAAGCATGCTGCGACATTGCATTACATGTTGAATAGCCCGAGGTGGTTCAAAATGAACCAGTGGCAAGTTTCCGTTGCATTACGATTGCTATAGTAACCAATTTTTCCCATCTTGGATGCTTCTTTACGGCCTAATGTTCGGTCCATAATAGCTGTATTACACTACACAATTTCTTGTACAATTTCTTGAACAATCTGCCAAAATAATGTCAAAAAACAATGAACTTGATTGTTGATTTGACAGATTGTTCAAGAAATTGTGTAGTGTAATACAGTTCCGAATCACACAAAAATCAATAACTCTTTGAAAAAACAAAATACCATTGAAAGTCCAAAACGTTTTTGGTATAATGATGTACGCTTTCCAAAAACGTTCCTAGAAAATTCTGCGACTTGTTTTCTTAAAAGGGGACCTTGCTGAAGTCAGGTCGTTTTGGCGCTCCTTCCATTGTCACCCTGTATATCAAAGATAAGGTCAGCAATGAGGTGACCGAGGGGGTGACCTAAGATAGTACATATCTAGTAGTCAAAATATTACTTCATGGAGCACCACAAAAATTTCCAAAATCGGCCAATGTTCTCTCGAGAAATCGTCATTTTAGCCGAAACAAAATTTTGGGGTGATCACTAGACCATTTGGGTGTGTATATTTTTCTTACGAAAGCTCAATATGACTGAGCTACAGATCTTCAAAACTTGACTTTTTTATTGGTTTTCCATGAATAATTCATTAATGGTTCAAAGTATTCGGCTGAAATTTGCCAGAGACTTGTTTTGAATGATCATCTACCTCTTGCTTGAATTTTACTAAAATCCAACCAGTCAGCACTGGATAAAATTGAAAAATTAAATAAAAACTAAAAAAAAATGGATGGCTACTTTATTTTGTGACACCCTGTATTTTCCTGAATTGGATTAAGCAATTTTTGTTGGTATTTTGTATAGGTATTGTGCATGTACGAATCAATTATTTTCTTGTGAATACTCGCACTTTCAGTTCTATAATGCCTAATAGCACAGACTCTAATACAGGGTGTTTCATGACTTATACGACATAGCTCAAGGATAGATCCAGTTTTTTGTGGCGGATCCGGATCTGGCTTCGAAATTTTTCTAAGATCCTGCGTTTCAAAGTTACAGGGTGATTTATGTATTTTGGTCAAAACTTTGATAGATCATAACTTTGGAACAAATGAATGGAATCGGATGAAATTTGACAGGGCAAAACTCTTACCAAGAACAATTACAATGACCAACAAGGCATAGAAAAATCCAGGGCCAGACTGAAACAAAATGGCCCCCATTAATTATTGGCCAAAAAAGCCATTTTCGCATCGGATTCCTAAAAAAATGCCATTGTATTTGGAAAGTTGAGAAAAAATGCTACAGAATCAGCTATTCAATACGAACGGCACACCTCAATAGGTTTAGTAAAAAAATAAAATTAAAAAAATAGAAAATTTTATTAGCGATATTTCCTGTATGATTTGAGATAATTCATCGCAATTACTACTTTTTAAACAGGAAACAAGCAACATTTGAAAAAAAAATCAAAACTCCTAACAATAGGTGATGAATACATTACATGTTATTCACAAATGGTTTTCAAAATGCCCTTCCCCAACTTCGACGCATTTTCTACATCTCGTCACTAAAAGTCCAGTGGATTTTCGAATGATTGGTCTATTGTTCCGCGTTTCATTAGCAACTGCAATGATCTTTTCTCTGCAATCATTCCTGGTGTTCATTTCCGTCTTGTAGACCTCTAGATCTTTCATGTGGCCCCATACATAGTAATCTAGGAATGTGAGATCAGGAGATCTGGGAGGCCAGGAATGAGGACCCCCGCGACCAATCCAGCGATGGGGGTATTCTGCATCCAAGTATTCTCTGACGTTTAATGAAAAATTAGACGCTGCCTCAATTGCATTCTGATGTAGAATTGTTTCTCTTGCTAATCATAAATGTCCATAATTATGTGCCTGTTGTTCCGAGGCCTGTTCAAATTGCCATATTTTGGGAAGTAGAGCAGCTGCAGACACCGGCACCTCTCTTATTGAAGCTTAGATTTAGGGCTTATTTTTACAAAAAAGAAGAATTGTATTGGCTGAACGGTTTCTGAGAAAATCACGCCGAGATGTTTTAGCTGGGATACACTGTCTTGTGTATTGAAGTAAAAAATGAAAAAGGACCTGCCTTGTAACATCCGGCGCCGTGAGATAGAGAGAGCGCTCTCTTTGCATGGTCCGCTGATGTCCAGCGCGTCACGGTAGAGTAGGTTGTGAGTTGAAAAATGGAGGGATACACAATAACAATGATGAGAAGTCCGAAATCGCCCTCGCACAACAGGGTGGCGAAACGGAACCAAGGAGAAACGAAAAAAATTAAGAAAACCTTCAAAACTGAAACTGAGAAATTCCCACTTATGGGCACACAAAAACCCTCATGCCACGGTACAGAAGAACTCTTAGCGGAGGTTTTCACTGAATTTGTGGTGCGGAGTGGTTGATGACATTTTGACTGGGCTACATTTCTTTGAGGAACGGCTGACGGGGAAAGGCTATCTAAACTTCCTCCAAAATGTTTTGCCTATTTTCAACAAAATGGGGCACCGCCTCATTTTTCATTAAACGTCAGAATCTTGAACGCAGAATACCCCCGCTGGATTGGTCGCGGGGGTCCTTATTCCTGGCCTCCCAGATCTCCCGATCTCACAGTCCTAGATTAATATGTATGGGGCCACATGAAAGATATGGTTTACAAGACAGAAGTGAACACCAGGGAGGATTTGAGAGAAAGGATCATTACAGCTGCTGAAGAAATGCGGAACAATAGGCTAATCATTCGAAAAGTACAAGATGTAGAAAATGCGTCGAAGTTGGGGGAGGGCATTTTGAAAACCATTTGTAAATAACATGTAATGTATTTATCACCTATTGTTGAAAGCTTTGATTTTTTCTCCAAATGTTGCTCGTTTCCTGTTTGAAAAGTAGTGATTGCGATGAATTATCTCAAATCATTCAGGAAATATCGCTATTAAAATTCTCTATTTTTTTTATTTTATTTTTTTACTGAACCTACTGAAGTGTGCCGTTTGTATTGGATAGCTGATTCTGTAGCATTTTTTCTCAACTTTCCAAATACAATGGCATTTTTCCAGGAATCCGATGCGAAAATGGCTTTTTTGTCCAAGAATCAATGGGGGCCATTTTTTTTAAGTCCGGCCTTGGATTTTTCTATGCCTTGTTGGTCATTGTAATTGTTCTTGGTGAGAGACTTCCCCTGTCAAATTTCATTCCACTCCATTCATTTGTTCCAAAGTTATGACCAATCAAAGTTTTGACCAAAATACATAAATCACCCTGTAACTTTGAAACGCAGGATCTTAGAAAAATTTCGAAGCCAGATCCGGATCCGCCTCAAAAAACTGGATTTATCCTTAAGCTATGTCGTATAAGTTATGAAACACCCTGTATATTTTAAATTGCCCATTTCAGTTAAAAGTCGCTCGTAGTTTAAATAATATGTTGTATGGGTAACGACCCAGTTAACCACAGTCTGCGAAATTAAATACGTGTATGAAAGAATTAAGAGTTATTATGTGATATTGTGAATGCATAATAATGTGTGTGCGTGTTATTATTGCTATTACCCAATTCAATTGTGCTAAACCGATTTTATTCATATAAAAGCTCTTGCCAGTGAATTTAATAGGTTTTATGTATAGAGAGGTACTTGTTGAATGAAATAAGCCAGCTTTTACTGTGCCGAGTTACATGCATGGATTTTAAAACAAGTATACAAAAATGATAATTGGTAGGCAAGTTATTATTTATTATTTTTTGCTTTGAATGGACTAGTAAAATGCTTAATTTTGAAAATAAATAAAGTTGAATAAAATCGAACGATGTATCAGGAATAATAGGCAGTTTGTGATTTTTACGTAAGCACGACGCAACGCAACGTGAAACGTTAAATTTCCCGCCTAGCTAAGCACTTTACTCGTGATTACAGGCCAGGATTTCATGTGACATTTAGCGTTTCGTCGACTTACATGAAGATCGGAAACGGTCTAAATACCGAATCCACAATGGACGTAAGCCCGTAATTATTATGACATAACCGAGGGCATAAGACATGGGGACCTTACGGAAAGTGACTTAATTTCAATATAAAACCAGCAACTGTTGGCAGTGAACGTCAATCATAACATTCATAATAGTGTCCACATATCCAACAATCCACAGCGAAATCATACCATCGTCCAAACAGCCTCCCATGGGAACGATAGTTCGAGCGATAGTTACTTTCCGCAACTTTTCTTACGTATATGTATTTCCTACATGTTAATCATGTTATGTCAATATTTGTAAGTCGGGTATAAAAACTGAGTAATATTATGTAATCTATCATCACTTTTTCGGATACATCATCTAACCTACAGGATGTTTATGGTGTATATAGGATAGGGTAGAAAATTGAACTGGTTGTGAATGGTCATTAATGATTGCTCCAGCAGTGAACATTGCTGAAAATCCAGAATTTTTAGCGAAGTTATCTACTGCAAAGTTCAGCTTCTTCAGTTTCCGAAAATCATAATTTTGAAACGGCTGAAAAAACTGAGTCTTTTAGCAGAAGATATCTTACGGGCATTGCTCAAATAGAAGTCAAAATCGACTTCCAGATTTCCGTCGCGACTGGCTAGATTTTGTTGAAACTTGGCATGTACAGGGTGATCCACCGAGATTCCCCCCATGTTAGAATTTTCCCGTTATAATAAATTGGTGGGGAAAAAAATCCCAACCATTCTTTCCGTAGAATTCAAGTTTGGACACCAAATTTTTCTGGGTGCTCACTTTTACACTTCTCACCCCAGATTTCTCCCTGCCAAATTTTTTTCAAGGAAAACGCCTGAACAGGTCGATTTTTATCGATGAGAATTTCGGCAATACGTGTCCTAGATGTCCCCGTCAAAACCAAAATCGACCTGTTCCGGCATTTTTTTTTTATTTAAATTGGCGGGGGGAAATCTGGGATGGGAAGTGTAGAAGTGAACACCTGTATATGATCTCATTCAGATATCAAATTACATATCTGGACTCGGAAGAAAAAGCCTAATCATTTCCAATATTTAGATACAAGGTGTCGAAAAAATTGGAAGTACCCTGTACATATACTATAAGCCTAACCATAAGATATAAAAAAAAAGTTGTGTTCAAATTTCAACTCTACGGGGATAATGGTTGGGAAAAATTTCTTTCCGGACCAATTTATTCCGACGGGAAAAATTCTAATGGGGGGGGGGGGAATCTCGGTGGATCACCTGTACCTACCTACCTACAGGCTGTCTCAAAAGTATCGCATTCCGAGTCCAGAGCGGTATGTGGAATCCAAGATATGAGTGGAAGGCCTCGCTTTTCTCGATTTTCGTTATCTTTTCAATTTTAAGTGATTTTTGTAACTGTTTGTGATAGACTAACTAGTAAAAATGATCAACCAGTGGTGTGCGCAAATTTCTGTTTACGATACAGGGCGAGGCTTAAATCGGAAACGTCCAGTTTCCTTGATAATGCCTGTAAAATATTCCATTGGTCCCATAAAAATCTAAGACAGATATGAATATTTCTTCTCGTTTTTAATGAAAAAAATGTGGGGGCGTTTTTGAAGGCAAATGAGTTTTTGGGATTCATGAATCATGCTGTATATTGAACAAACATAAATTCATTGCAAACCCAGTGGTTGATAATAACTGTTACTGATAAGTCACAAACAATTACCCAAAATCAATTCGAATAACGAGAATAGAGGGGAGCGAACTCCCACCCTTTGACCTTCCATATCTCTAAAAATAAACATAATTTTTTTTGTGCTCTTGAGCGAGTTCTATTGTGTCGCTCTCAGTTCGGAATGCGATACTTTTGAGGCATCCGATATGTAGATTATGTCCACAGTATACTAGGGTATCTTGAGTCAAATTTAGGCTTCCGCGAGGGCTTTCGTAAAAAACGTTTTAAAAAATTTAATTTTGAAGGCAGTTTTGTTAAAAAACAGCAATTTCCCAAAAAATTTCACTGCACCAACATTTTTTGTGATCCTCCATAACCTACACGGCCTGTCGTTATATGAAACACCCTGGATAGCAGGTACCGTCAATGGAAAGCGCAATAATATCTTGTATGTAAGCTGAAACAATTATAATGGTCGGTGTTTCTTGAGAAAAATTAACGTGAAAACGTAAAAGAAAACGTAAAAACTGCATGTAAGCCTCGATGTAAGCCTTTTGATGTTCGTTTTCCACCTTAAGACTGAAGGGATTAACTCAATTACCATTATTACCAGTACAATCACATGAGTACACAGGTACAATAATTTTATGGGAAAGACGAGAAAAAGCTGCATTTTTTCGTTCAAGCTTAGGAATGATAGAAGAATAATTAATATTACTTTGTCTAAGAAGTATGTCTCCTAAACTTAGTATTTGTTAACTTTTTTTCATGATTATTTTCTTCGTTGTCTAGCAAAATTTCACAAAATATTCTTCCATATCTTCCGAACGGTTCAGCATATCGAGTTCGTTCTTTCGCCAATCGAATCTTATCTATTTCGGCTCTATACCGACGACATTTGAGGACGATCGGTCGAATATAAACAGTCTTCAACAAAAATAAATAGCTTTTCCATATTCCATAGCTTTTCAAATAACATCTTTACTCTACCACTTGATCGATTCCAGACGTCAGTTACCTCTCCTGTTGCCCATTGAATGAAGTTTTTACGTCACGTTTACTGGCATTTCGTGATTTTATTCAATACAGACAGAAAGTCGTGTTGGTAATAAACTAAAATTTGTGCAAGCTGTTGCCGCATGCCCTACCTGACTACACTAACGACTCTTAATTATGTTTTATTTTAAAAGAAAACCGTCTTAATTGACATTGATGCACCACGCACATATCGAAACAATGATAATGACACAGCATGCATGAATACTACTACAAGTTTTTGTTCATTGTTGACATTTCCATTAAAAGTCTGCATGCACCCATTGTATGGTATGTGTATGCGCTGCGAACACACAGACCAGTACTATTTGCGAATAACGGTAAAAATGTTGAGATTTTAATAAGCTGTTAATAATGTGTTTCTTCTTTCGTGGAAATAAAATAAAGGCACATTTGCCGGATTTGAGGTCGTCGAACGCCGGGGCCGACTTCACTTACTTATATACCCAGCGCTTCAAGAGACATTGCCATTGTTTGTTGTTGTGTTGTGTTCCTTTATTGTAGGTACATAACACTGTTGTTGTAGCATTCAATTTTCATTTTTCTCCCGATACTAAAACATTTCGAAGTATGGCACTGGATTTTAATCCATGCTTGGAAGAGAAAAGGGCGTTGCGAGTTATTACCGTAATGATATGCCATGTGAAAATAGTCGTGGAATGTGGTAGTACGAAAATATTAGCTAGGTACTTCAATCAAGCGCATGGTTTTAAGTTTTTACTCAGCATTGTGGAGGAAAAAACACAATAAAAATGCATATACAGATTTTCACCGCGCACTCAAGAATTCCAAATTAACATAGTCACATAACAAGAGTTTAACGCAATTTATAATTAGATGAATTTTCCCCGCATCTTTCTTGTAAACTCCAACCGGCATCAATCCGGAGTAATTCTACCAGTTACACTGCATTATTATTCACTTCGTCAACTTCTAGTACAATGCAAAATGCAATTGCTTGAGTCATCGCCATTAAAACGAAATGAGCTCTGTTAAAACTTAACCGCGACCGTTCACATCGAACCAGTATAATAATTGGTCGGTAGTTTTTGCGAGAAGAATGAAAGCTTGAGATTACTAACTTACAGGAGAAAAATTTGATTTAAATTGAAACTGAGGACTGAGGAAAATACGAACGAGAAATATTTGTCAATTCGCTACGCATCATAGACGTGTGTGCGTGTTGTGTGTGTGTTATATGTAAATTTCGGATTGTTTTGAAATTGACGGGGAAAAAGGAAAACGCGCATGATGCGTCTGTAACTTGAATTTTAGCGACAGCGGAAAAATTTGTTTGTCGGTTTACGTGATGTGAGAGTTTATGGAAAATGAAATCTCGTGTGTGTTTGCTCAATGTGTTATGGTCTTTGATGTTTACGGTATAGGTACTTCTTTTGAAACGACATTTTCATATAAATTGTCAATCAAATGCTCATCAGATAACTCTCGCAAGCTAGATTTTGTTCTCTTGACACTCTTGATTTAGGAAGCGTTGCAGCTTCAACATCGGTGAATCAATCCCTCGCTGAATTCAAATTTCAAAGGGTAACCACTAACCAGTTCGAAAAGCCAGGAATTTTCATTGATAACTCGAATCAAGAGAATGTCGTTTTTTTGACATTCGTACGTCGATCCTTACCGAAGGGTTGATACATTCAATTTCGGAATTCCTGGCATTCTTTCGGAAATCACCGGAATTCCCGGAAGTCTTTCGGAAATCACCGGAATTTCCAGAAGTCTTTCGGAAATCACCGGAATTCCCAGAATTCTGTTGGCAATCACCGGAATTCCCTGAATTCTTTCTGAATTCACCGGAATTCCCGGAAATCTACCCATAATATTTCGGGAATCACCGAAGTTCTCCAATTTCTTTCGGAAATCACATCACCAGAGTTCCGGGAATTCTTTCGGAAATCACCTGAATTATTCAAGAAATCTTTCGGAAATCTCCGAATTCCCGGAATTCTTTTGATTTCCGGAATTCTTTCGGAAATCACATCGAAAGAATTCCCGGAAGTTCTTCGGAAATCACCGGAAATTCTTCGGAAATCACTGGAATTTCCGGAAATCACCGGAATTCTCAGAAATCTTCCGAAAATCACCAGAATCCCGGGAATCTGCCGGCAACCACTGAAATCCTCCAAATTTTTTCGTTAATCCCATCACCAGAATTCCCGGAATACTTTCGGAAATCACCGGAATTTCCGGAAGTCTTTCGGAAATCACCGAAATTTCCTGAAATCTTTCGCGTCACCGTAATTCTCGGAAATCTTTCTAAAATCACAAGAATTCCGGGAAACCCTTCGGAAATCACCGAAATTCACCAAGTTTTTCGGAAATCGCATCACCAGAACTCTCGGAAATTTTTTGGAAATCACCGGAGTTCTCGGAAGTTTTTTGGGAGTTGGAATTCTTGTGTACAGGGTGTTCACGATAAAATTCACCCCTCCTCCAGATTCCCCTTCAAGATATTTTGAAAAACTAAAAACTTTTTCTTCACGATTTTTCCCAGGGACCTTGAATCGATCCTCTAAAAGTTTCCAATTGGTACCGTATACAGGGTGTGATATGTAACTTTTTTATTTCAAATGCAACATCCTATATTTTATTCTGTTATTTGATGAAGCCTTTTTTTCTGATCACAAATATATATCACACTTATGATTTATTTTGACAAGTAAGTTGTCGGAAAAATAATAAAATAGGTAGTCAAATGATTTTGTTTCGCGGCAAGATGGCTTTGGTTTCTACAGTTCACTTGAAAAAAAGTTATTCTCGCAGAATTTTGTCTGCAGAATTCAACTCTGCATGAATAAATGGTCCAATTCGTTCGTAATACAGGGTGTCACGTAATTTTAAATTTTAAATTAATTTGACTACCTATTTTATCATTTTTTGACAGATTCCTTGTCAAAATAAATCATAAATGTTATATATTTTTGTAATCAGAAAGAAAAGCTTCATCAAATGACGTAATAGAATAAAGGGTGTTGCATTTGACATAAAAAAGTTACATGCCACACCCTGTATACGGTACCAATTGGAAACTTTTAGACGATCGATTCAAGGTCCCTGGGAAAAATTGTTGAGAAAAAGTTCTAAGTTTTTCAAAATATCTCAAAGGGGAATCTCCTAGGTGGGGGGGGATTTTATCGTGAACACTCCGTACACTTTTTCTCGGGAAATCAACTCCTCGGTTCGGCGATATGTCCGTTCGGCCAGATGTTCGTCGGTGAAATGTCCATTCAGCCTAATGTCCATCGGTCAAACGTCTTTCGGCCAAGTGTCCGGGAGCAGCCGGTTGTTGTTGACAGTGTTGATGGCCGAAAATAAAAGCTATCTGTCACCTGTCGATAGTCCAGGACCGATTTGAAATGAGGCAAAAACGAGGGTAAACATCTTTGATATAAAACTACGTTTTTGCAGAGATATGCGAGCATGTTTAATTTTTCTGCTAAACGGTTACTTGCACGTAAAATAAGTAAAAAGATCAAAATATTGCTCACCAAATCCTGCCTTGAAAAGTCCACCAACCATATGCCTAGGTCCCACCCAATTCGCGCAAACAGGGCTTGAAGTGGGGGGTTGTTACAAACGCGCAGTGAGAAATATGTGTAATAGCTCTATTACACTACAGAATTTCTTGTACAATTTCTTGAACTATCTTCCAAAATAGTGTCAAAAAACAATGAACTTGATTGTTCAATTGACAGATTGTTCAAAAGTTGTACAAGAAATTGTGTAGTGTAATACAGCTTTAACGCCGTATGTTTCAAGGTAGATATCTTGTAAGTGGCTGATCTGCAAAAAAAAAGTGGTGGAAGGTATCAGAAGGGTGAAGATAGCTTCAATCGGACGTTGAGGTTTTTCCTACTTGATATCAATTTACAGCAAAATGACAGTTTTTTGTTTCAGTGAAGGACTTTTAAGGCCTCCCATAGCGTTGAGCTGCGGGCCATAGCTTAATGGTCATACGAGTACAATAACAGTATAACTAACTTGGGGCAAAAACATAAGCACCTTTCGGCACTGTTATTTCAGTGAATAAGTGCGTTAACTTCTATGAAATTGTCATGATTTGCAGAAAAGGTCGTGAACCGTGTACAGTTTTAATGACCGGACAAGTTGCGAGTGCTTTTTTTTTCTCGGTTACTCATGCAAGTACTGTAAAAGTGTAAAGCGCCACGAGGGGACCTGCACGCGGGGTGATTGCTATGTACACATCACACCGTTTTGCGTGGGTAAATATCGAAGACGTGTAAATTAAACTGTCAGCGTAAACAATTATTTGGTTTGGTACTTTTGGATTTTTTCACTCTGCGCTTTTGCAAAGGTCGTTGGTAAATTGCACGTTATTATTGTAGTAAATCTCGGGTGAAGAAACGCTTACTTGGATCTCTCTGCTGCAGACTGCAGAAACTTTAAGACAAAGTATAGGCCATAGCATCGGTTCCGAGTAAAACGAAAGCTATATCGTGTATAGGTCGCGTACATTTCCCATAGTAGTGAAGAATGTCGTGATGAAACGATAACCGCTGTATTTGACCGCCTGACCGAGCTCTTTGTGGTCACATCAAGTAACAGTACCTTACGATCAGCAGCGTCTGAGATGCACACCAGCATCATCATCATCACCATCAACAAAGCCAATTTTTTTTCGCGACAATTCATAACACAAAACGTATAGATCTTCGGAAGAAAAACTAAATTGATGGGTATTAATTGTTATGGTCGCAGTAACTCGTGAAAAAGTGGATCAGATCCTGACAGATTTGGGATGTTGGCCAATATCATGAGTCCGAGATCACATCCAGCCGGGTTATAGCGATATCTGTGTTGTTTCTTCAGTCAATATTGTTCTTGATGCTCATTAGAAATTTGAACGTTCTTTTCCGGATGTATGGCACACAGTTAATATACCGCAATATAATAACGCAATGACCTCCATCAGTTTGGACCACAGAGAGGTCATTTTACAAAAGATTGAGTGATCCTGTAATGAAAAATTAGAAAAACACGAACCGGAAACGGGGTTGTCCAAATTTTGAAACCCTACTCTTACTACCGAATAATTGAGCAAAATCGTGAATGCGTTTTCGGGACCAGTTTCACCGTTTATTTTTTTTTTTTGGAAGTGTATACGCGTATGTTTGCTTTTCCCTTGTTGTAGCGAAAATTAATAAGTAATTATTACGTCCTATGGACACCCAATTATCAAACGAGTTTTGCCTGCTATAATGAAAGTTAGAAAACGACGATATGTAAATTAACCGGGTCAAGATGACTGCTTAGGCTGCTGCGGCACGGGATTTTTTCCAAAGTCCCGCGCGCGTGAAAAGTCTATGGGTGGAGTGAGTGGTTTATCTTTTTTGATATCTCGATTATCGTCGCTGCTTTTTATTTATTGCTTTAATAGCCTAATGGCACAAAGTTTTCGGAGATTTTAAGCTTTCATCAAAATTCTTGAATGATATCGTTGCTAATCGACGAAAAAAATCGTCGTCGAGTCTGTCGCTTTTTGCAAAGAATGATGGGCTTTTGATTGAGGAATTGCGTTGATGGATCGAATTAGGACAGTTTGAAAATATGAAACTGTATATCCCAAGCACCTATATGAAACGAACTGGAGAGGTACATATTGGTTTTTGTGTTTTCCCTTAAATTGGCGAAATCTTCTTGCGCGCTGATTGGATGCAGATCCAGATGCTGGTATTAGTTTTCTCGAGTTTTGTTTTAGATAAACTAGGTTGCTCTGTCTAGCTAAACTCACTCACAAGTGGCTGTGTAGCTTTCAGTATTCAAAATGTACCATTACGTGATTTGTTCGAGGATCGACTGAGGTGTATACATCAGAGGTGTGATATTTGCTATATAGGATATAATTATACAAAACATACATTTTTCAATGCTATTGTTTTTATCATCATTAATACAACGATAATTATGAGGATGTAAATTTATACCTATACAGTATAGTTTCCAGTTACGTTATTCGATAGAATAATAACCGTATTGCATGGCACGAATTCGCTGATGTGAAAGAATTATTACAGGGTTTACTTTGTGCTAATGAAATTCAAAGACCCATATTTCATGGGGCTTTGAATACCCTCAGGTTTTGCAATCGTTTGTAAGTTTTTTTTTTGCAACAAGTTCAAAAACTCAAAATAAGTTATTTCTAGTTCCTGGAATGGAACTAAGCGGCAATTAATATAACTGGATTTCTCTCGAAAATATAGGTAAAACAACATTCTTGGTTAGTAGGGGCAATATTAATTTCGCCCACTTCGCAACTATTCCAAGACGATCCAATTTTATCAATGAAGAAAGTTATTATTATGCAACTATGCATATTATAATAGTGTTTGAAATATAGGAAGCTCGTTTCATTCACCTAATTTTTTTCATGTGCCCGACACAGTCTTTCCTTTTTTGCAAATCGCACACATCAAAAAAGGGGTTCATACGAATTTGACATTTCGCGCGCGGATTAAATTGAGGTTGGACTTTCACCTTATATTTTCTATATATCGATGATGATAATAATATAATAATGGGCATTGAAACGTCACTTATGTATTTTTCAACTCTTGTAAGATAAAAGATATCTATAAATTTAATTAAACATAAATAATAGAAATGCTTTTAGCGAGCACAATAGAAAACGTCCCAGTTTCAACGTCCGTTATGGATAAATCGGGGAAAAAATTGTGCAAGTTTTGCAACCCGAACAAAAAAATTTAAAAATCAAAAACTGCCTTTCACATCGGCCTTTGAAATCACCACACAGGGGCTTGTCGTTTCGGTTCAAACTCGTAGCCAGCTAGACATTGTATAGAAAAGAACGCGTTTCGTGTACAAGGTGATTCAAAAGTTGATACAGATGCTTTTGATTGGAGGTAGTTTACACGTGAATACATGCATGCAAAATGAGATACAAAAACAATCATACTTGACAAAAAAAAACTTTGATAAGTGCGAAAGTCCGCGCGGGCCTGGTGAAATTAGCCTTATCATAATAATGAACCAATTGTTTTCAAAGAAAACTTGAAGTGGGAACGTTCACAGCGCCTGCACAGAACACAAAGCAAATATACAGGCTGATTCGGAAAACATGTACACCCCTAGTACACCCGCATTTTTCTTGGTTGAAAACAAAGTTTACAGTATCACAGTGGCGAGTTGCGGGAAAAACAATTGTAGTCTAAAACTCTAAATGCATCAGGAGAATCGCATATTTTTCACTCCATTTTTTCTCACTGAACGTTGTTGAATGATCAAGTTATTGAAAGTCCTTGAAAATCTTGACCAATCCCTGAAAAGAGATGCTGGATAGTTTGGACGGTTCTAGTTTCATGCTCAAAAGCGTGAGCTTATCAAGCCGTTTTCTCTGATAATAATAATATTGATTATTACATACAACGCCCTTGATTATTAGACCTACAAGGATAATATTCACTTATCTAAATCCCACTGTCAATAGCAACGGAATAAAATTCATGTAAACAACTAAATCTGACAGCTGTCACTTCGGACTTCTTTTATGTAATAATCTTCAAAATATCACTCGTGCTCAAGATTTTCCCAGATAATTTTGCCAGGCGTTTCCCTCGGGCTGATTGTCTCTGGATAAATGCCCTCCTCCTACGGAGTCGGGCATTTATCGCTACAATCAGCACTCGCGATCGCCTGACCAAAATTATCGTGAAAATCTAAGCACTTGTGATATTACTGTTGATTATTACATACAACGCCCTTGATTATTAGACCTACAAGGATAATATTCACTTATCTAAATCCCACTGTCAATGGCAACGGAATAAAATTGATGTAAACAACAAAATCTGACAGCTGTCACTTCGGACTTCTTTTTTGCAATAATCACTAGAATATTACTCGTGCTCGAGATTTTCCCAGATAATTTTGGCCAGGCGTTTCCCTCGGGCTGATTGTCCCTGGATAACTGCCCTCCTCCTACGGAGTCGGGCATTTATCGCTACAATCAGCACTCGCGATCGCCTGACCAAAATTATCGTGAAGATCTAAGCACTTGTGATATTACTGTTGATTATTACACACAACGCCCTTGATTATTAGACCTACAAGGATAATATTCACTTATCTAAATCCCACTGTCAATAGCAACGGAATAAAATTCATGTAAACAACAAAATCTGACAGCTGTCACTTCGGACTTCTTTTATGTAATAACCTTCAAAATATCACTCGTGCTCGAGATTTTCTCAGATAATTTTGGTCAGGCGTTTCCCTCGGGCTGGTTGTCCCTAGATAAATGTCCTCCTCCTACGGAGTCGGGCATTTATCGCTACAACCAGCACTCGCGATGGCCTGTCCAAAATTATCGTGAAAATCGAAGCACTTGTGATATTACTGTTGAATATACATTGCTTCTTGAATATTTTCAATTTTATTAACGATGAAGGACTTGCATACGCATACGACTTCCTTGAACGTTTTCAAACCCAGAAATTTAGCACAAAAATAGGTTTTTTATGACAAAAACGAAGAGGGGTGGATCCTCTGAATCCACTCACCCCTCCTGATCTATTTTTTGCTATATAAAATTCAATCCTAATGTCGAGGGTAAATTTATAACACAATATGCACGCCGATGTGATGCAAACACCAAGTATTCCACTCTACGATGCTTTAGAAGTTAGTCAGAATTAATCAAGGGGCTTAATCAAGGTGGAATCTAGATGCGATCGTTTCCAGAAAGATAGGATAGGATAGACTAGGAAGATAGGCGCATCCAAGTGTTCATAGTGTGTTGTTCACAGTGTGATGCGAACACTGATTACTGACTTATTTTATGAGAATTCTCCATGTTTTCAATTATATTATCAAATTAAATTGAGCTCTGTGCTCGGCTCTGTGGTAATATTTAATTGACACTTCTCAAATTTCCTGAGAAATCGTCTTGATTTATTTACGTAATATTGAAAACTTTTGATTACTTATGAAGCATTCTTATAAAATGAGTCAGTAATCAGTGTTCGCATCATACTGCGAGGAGTGTTCATTGCGATCAGCAGCTGATGGGCTGTCCTATCAGGGCGTGTGTTATGTAATCATTTGGACCTTCTATATTGCTGGAAACGATCGTATCTGAATTCCACATTGATTTAAGTATCATTTTGGGAATGACAAATATTTTTTCAAAAATTCAAAATTTGAGCTCGTCAAGTCGACTATTCTTGTAGCTTTCAAAAGAAACCTGAATGGTAATTTTCTTCCAAAGAATAAGGTTTCTGGAACTGACAGAAAACTGTGCTATTTGACCAATATTCCGGCCACCTTACCCCCTCGATTAACTCGGATCAACTCCTAAAGCATATCAGAGTGAAATGCTTGAAGTGTTCGCATTACACCGGCATGCTTATTGTGCTATGCGAAGACTTGGCCCTATTTTTCGGGAGACGATCGCATTTAAATTTATTCTCGACTGACGCCCTCGACATAAGGATTGAATTTTATATCACATCATAAAATTCTTCTGGTCCTCCTCATTCAGAAAATTATAACATGATTATGACTCTCGCTCGCTTTCTAGGAAAAATTCAGGGTGTCAAAATCCACAAGATAAATATTTTTTGATTTTGTCGTAATTTCGAGAACAGGCTTCGATCAACACAAAATTTCGTATGCATGCCATACCTGTGTCGCTCGGGTCTTTATTTGGAAATACTTTGGATTTCGAAGGGCCAGTGGCGTGCAATACTTCGAAATAAAGTATTTTTTCTTCGAAATAATTTCGAAGTGCTGGCACGTCACTGGGAAGTCCTTCGAAATCCAAAGTATTCAAATAAATTCAAATAAAGACCCCACGTAGGTAAGGAATGCACACGAAATTTAGTTTCAATTGAAGCCATCTTCTCGAAGGTATGACAAAATAAAATAGATATATTTTGTGAATTTTGGCACCCTGTATGTTTCTTGGGAAGCGAGTGAGAGGCATATATATCTTATATTTTTATGAATCAGAGAGACTAGAAGAAATTGAAGTTGCTCCTCTCGACGGTTCTTGAGCAAATAATTAAAAACTCTGTTTCACTTCGTACCTTTGAGGGGCTGTAACTCCCTTAGGAAGCAATTTAGGAAAAAATGTTACTCTTACTTTTCGACTTATTTTTTTGAGAGGAATCACCTCCCGAAATTTCATGCAAGGTCACTGAAACACCCTGTTTGAAGCACTGATCCTCGGTCTACGAACCAGTATTCAATTGATAGCGATTAGAGCGAGTAGTATCGGCGATAACCCAAGCGCAAGTAATTGTGGACGTGTATTTTATAGTAGTACACAGTAATAAACAGCGTGTTTTAAAACGATCGTCTTAATTATAAACGAACCTAAACGCGAAATACGTAACAATATCGTACAAAAAAAGTCACTAATTTGTGTTCTCTCAACGAAAGATTTCAAGAATTTATTTCAAATAGAATAGAATTTTCATTCATCTTCATTGAGTTAAGTTTATAAAAGTAGCTACTGTTGGATATTGGTCCATCCCGAAGTTCATGGGATTCATGTGCTATCAAAATCTGGAGTGGCGACGCTGCCAATTTGGGTGTATAGTTGTATACTATGACCGTTTTGTCAAAGCGACTTCATTGCACTACGATAGAACTTTCGGAGAATTTTTAGCAAAATTGACGCTTTGAAAAACTAGACGACTCAACTGCTAACCGCTAGTACTAAGTACAGAATTCTTGTAGACGGCTACTGCGCTGGCAATAATAATTGCTTACGTTAGGCATCCTCGTTTTTTTTTCTCAAGCAAAATTGCTGTAGTTTTTCGTGGAAGCTGTAGCGTTTAAAATTGCAACACGTGAAAAAATTGCAAGAATTGATTTCCTACACACGATCTCCATAAATGGATAGCGGCCCAATCTCGCGGTTAATTATACACCACACCGATGGAGGAGCGATACAGACGGCTGCTTCTGCTGGATGGCTGCCTGAATAATTTCGATTGTGTAGAACAAAAATATCTAATTGGGCGTTTTATGTAACGCTTGCGACGACGACGACGTCTTGAACCTGAAAAATTGCAACATACACTGCACTGACCGTCCCCACTTTAGATTAGAGTCGGAGCCAGGAGGAGAGGAGTAGCATACTCCTCCAAGTGCCCAGCGTTCCGGAGCCACATTCCGGTAGGTATGAAAAACGACCATGCATGCACCACACACCACACACATTCAAATGGCGATGGCGGGAGTAGTCAACATCTCCTCTCAGACAAATAATTGTGAAGGAATTTCGCCGCGAATAACCCGGGATTTAAAAAGACCTCTCATCATCATAATCATCATCATCAGTGGCAAGCAACATAGAGGTATATTTATAGTCCGAAATTCTCTCTTGTGTTGTTGGCATTCTTAATGATCAACCGTTACAGACCGCAAAATTACTCTTTAAGATCGAAATTAATCAGGTGTTGGATTTAGCGACGGACGAACGGACGGGACATTGACACCGATACACAACATCAAGAGACGAATGCAATTTCTATTTCGAAATGCCGGCAGTCTAATTCTGGATACGTGAACGAGCAAAGAGATAATCAACATTTGATATTAAAGTTATATTTAAAACAAAGAAACGCCTTGGCAATGAAAGATATGTGCATACATCCCATCGGCGACATTCCACGCAGTTTTCCTAATAATAAAAGCGCGCATCGACGCGGCAATTTCTCTTCTCTCGCGACTAATTGTCGCCCCATTTTAGGATTTCTTCAATCATCCCGATGACCCCGATGCAGAAAAATTCCAGCTTGCTCTCAGAATACCTGAGCAGTGAACATTATTGTACCCCGTGGCGCCAAGATTTATATAAATAGTGGAGCACAGTCAGAATCCCCGACATTCCAAGTCCTGATTCTCCCGTATCCTTGGATGTCCCAAAAAATCTGGGGAAGGGGGACATGGGGCACAACTACAAATTTAATCTTGGCGCAAAGAGGCTGGGATTATTCAACTGGCATGATGCGGGCTTGTAAATAATGCTTCCTAGTTTATGCTGAGAGCAATTATGTAATAAAAAAAATGCTGATAAACGCCGGATTGAAATTAACGCCGTCGAGTGTTAACGGATTAGCAATTAATAAATACGGAGATTAAGAGTGGATTTCAGAGTTTCATTCACGAAAGCCTCGTCTTCCTTTTGATAAAATTTCATGGTATTTAAAATAGTCAGATTGTAATAAAATTTATGCCTTCCTCTCATTAACACCGATACGTTCCTCTCAATTTCTACATTGTTGTCGATTGAATTTTTTGTTATTTTGTTTTATTGTTTCTTTCATCATCATCATTATCAGCATTCAGCACTACAATCCGGTTTGGGTCCGTCCCGGCTTGCACAAGCTTTTCCCTTCATTTTGAACAATCTCTCGCTTTCCAGTTCTTTATGCCAGTGTTCTTTGTGCCTTTGCCTTCCGCTACTCTTATCGAATCAGACCAACCTGACATGCATGCCTCCAGATCTATCAACCATGGATGGGTCTCTGAAAACCTGACTCGCGGGCTCTGTGTCGTCTGTCCGTACATTTTTCAGCTCATGCCATTTCCTAGAAGAAAAATCTCATATCCTGCTGTCCATGCTCGATGTAAATTTTGAAGTTATAGCTTTTACAGACCCACCGTTTTCTGTCATGACACCGAAGATCTTTCCGAGTGATCTCCCAATACCAATACTCTTTTTTCTCAATTTGGATCTTTTTCTCTAACTATTTTATCTTATTTCTCTGCTTTTCAGTATTTTTAGCTATATTCAGGGTTTGAAAAAACCCGAGTTTTCTCGAAAAAACCCAACCCACAGGGTCCATAGTGGATTTTTTCGGGCTTTTCCGGGTTCTTCCGAGTTTATCGTTTTTCGAACGAACGCATCGTCAGGCGGACCCTGGCTATAATTGATCCTAACAACCAATGTTTTTTTTGTTGGCTTTTGACTTGGCAAAATATTTTAAATTCGATCAGATCGCAATATATTGTGTAAACACGGAATGACCAGCTGATCCAGATCCTTAGCAGCTTACAAAAGTTTAATGTATATTGGAAACCATAAAACAGCTCCATAAACAGTGGAAACCACAAATCACATGGTTTCCGAAATAATTCAACAACTCTACTCGAATGCAACTGACCAGCTCTCAGTCACATAGCCATTTTCTTTCAAGTCAAGTAGTATAGAAAACACTTGATTTTTCAAGTTACAGACACAGTAACGATAGGTCTTCCAGCGTAAATGTGATTCGAGTGACATGAGAGATTTTGTTTCTAAGTTTCCGAATTTGAACACAATGTCGTCCGGGTCATTTTTGAAACGCATTTTTCGCACATTATTGTTGCAGATAAACTGAAGTTTTTTCGAGGCGTGATGCCCATTTTTCCCACGCTTATCTCCATTTTATTGGAAAACTACTGTTCGGTACCGATCGTACCTAGTTTAAAGTTTATTGTTTGATTTATATTTTTTGTATATAGTTTTCGTATGGTAATTGCATATATATATTCGCGTTAGATTCTAGTAGATATAAATAGTTTAATTTGTAACTTTGCCTTCACAATGTGTGTATTTCGTTTGGACCTATCCCTTCGTACGATGGTCACTCACAAAACACATGTGGAATGTAACTACCCTTGGCTCTCGTCTGAAAGGGAACGAGAGAGGACTTACCACTTGCCACCCAGTCGTGAAACACAAAACAACTCGTGTCTTAATAGAAACGTGTAAGGTGCATCCATCGGTACCTAATCGTAATCATGTAATCAAAGAACTTTAAAAGTGACCTTACGGCTGAAACAACATCTCATCGGTAAGTCCTCGTTTGCACTAATTGTGGAGGTCACTTTGTTCTTTTTTTGTCGTATTTTTTCGTATTTATTTTCGATCGTTTTAATCGGTCCTTCGGAGGTTTAATTATTGAAAATTAAACCAGCTGGACAAAGTCAACTGTCAGTTGGCGGAAACATGGTCCTTCGATAGCCGGATAGTCGTTGTTTGACTTGAGTTATTAGATAAATGTATGCAATTACCACTTCGATAAAATTTGTGTCGAATTAACGAAATATTCGATTTCGCTAATTCAACTTCGTCGCATTTTTAGGCAAGTCGTGCCTTTTCGTCTCGAGGAAAAATTAATTAGAAACAATCGGTTTCCAAATTAATAATTCCAAACCCTTTCGTCGTCGTCGTCGTCAAAAGTTTAGCTTGCATTTTGTTACTTGTTCGATAGTTTAATTTAATTAGCGCATTCGGTTCTAATTAATTAAATTTGTATTGTCGTTGTAAATTATTTAAAACAATCGGTTTTTAAATAATTCATTGTCGCTTCGTTATTAGTTCATAGAGCAATCGGCTCTGATTCTTGTAAATGCGGATCTTTCTTCCAAAGGTCCCTTTGTTGCACGAAGAAACGGGAAGTCGTAAATCTTCGACATCTGTGGGTCAGTCTTTAGGAAAATTTGGCCGGTCAGCCGCTGGAACTTACAGCCCCAGTTTAATATCGGTTTCGCTTTATTGTTGCGCCTCATCGTCGTGAAGACACCATTTAGTCTCGTAATTATCGAAAATTTAGCCGCACAATGGCTACAAAATATAAGGAAAATCGCGCCCTTAGGGAGAGTTTGATAAATCAATTGAACGAAGCACTTGACCTGGCTCAAAGTGCTAAGGAAGAAATATCATTGCGTGCTTTGTTTAAGCGGAGATTCGTTCGCGCCCAAACGGCATTTGAGAAATTTGAGATCGTACACGGTGCAATTGTCACCTACATAGCAGGTACGCCAGACCCGGATTTCCAGGCCGAAGAAGAAATACGAATAGCTTTCGATAAATGCTTTTCGGATATCGAGCATTGCTTTACCCTTTGGTTCCCAGAACCAGCTGGCGAAGCTTTGTCGGATACGCCTACATCATCGTTGACGTCTATGTCAAATTTGAAATTGCCGAAACTTTCACTTAGGCCATTCGATGGCAGTTTCGCGGAATGGACGGCCTTTAAGCAGTTTTTTGACAACGCCGTTCACGAACAAGCACACCTCGCTAACATAGAAAAATATCAATACTTGATCAGTTCGTTGAAGGGTGAACCGTTGAACCTTCTAAACTCTTTAACCCTTTCGGACGCTAATTACCCCATAGCGTACAAAACGCTCACCGAACGGTATGAGAATAAACGAAAATTGGCCTCGTACTTTTGGACGAATATCCAAAATATACCGCCCAACAATTTCGAATCCGCAAAAACGCTGCGAGATACTTTGGATAAATTTCGGGAGAATCGCTCCGCTTTAAAGGCTTTACAAATAAAGGACGTCGAGGACTTCCTTTGGGTTAATAGCTTACTCGATAAATTAGACCACGAAACTAGACGTGCTTTCGAATCGCACTTCCGAACCACAGATCCTACAAAAATTCCTAGCTTTGAGGAACTATCGTCGTTTATCGAGAGCCAGTGTCAGGTACTAGATTCGATTAGTTCAAGTGACACTGGTTCAAATTATCGTAATCATCCCGTGGCATCAGAGCCGTGTAGTTTCAAATCGAATTTGAACCCTACGCGAGCGGCCTTTATGGTCAAAACGTCGACATCCCATGGTGATGATAAATGCATTGTGTGTGAGGCCTCGCATTTCGTAGCACAGTGTCCTAAGTTTTTAGATATAGCACCATATGAACGCTTCGAAATCGCGAAGAAAAACAAATTATGTATAAATTGTCTAAAGCCCTGGCACCAGCTTCGCGAATGTAATGTCGGGCAATCTTGTGACACGTGTGTTGGAAAACACCACACCTTGTTGCATTTCGTTAAAACTTCAAAACAGGCAGAAAACGCGGATTCTACCCAAAGAACGGTGATGACCACATTAGCACGCTGTAACGATTTGCCAATAGTTTTGTTGCCAACAGCCCTGATTCAAATTAGGGACATAAATGGAACATACCACCAAATTCGGGCCCTCTTGGATACCTGTGCCGAAGGTAGTTTCATTACAAAAAATTGCCTACTTCGTTTGGGTATTAGATATAACCCTTCCGAAATAACGGTACACGGGATAGATTCCAGCTCCTCAGGTGTGAGTTCACCTGGGGAAGCTTTGTGCACTATACGTGCGGACAATGACGAGAAAACCGAAAAAAGTATACAATGTCATGTTTTACCAAAAATCGTAAATGGTACGCCAGCTATTGGCGTGGATCACGCAAATTGGAAACATCTCTCTGGATTGAAACTGGCAGACGACAGTTTCTTTGAGTCGAGTCCAGTTCAGATGTTATTAGGCGGTGATATATATGCTAGTTTGTTGCTACCTGGGTTGTTACAGGGCAATTCGAAAAACCAGCCTGCCGCGTTTAATACCATTTTTGGGTGGGTAGTTAGTGGACCCGCTGGAAGTCGGCCTACTGAGAAAATTACCACATGCTTCACACGTGTGGAAGCTGAAGACAAAATTGAATTTTCGGGAAATCGAAGAGGTGCCCTCTCTCCCTATCGAGTAAGAAAAAAAATGCATCGCATTTTTGGCGGCCGGGATGTTCGGTACCGATCGTACCTAGTTTAAAGTTTATTGTTTGATTTATATTTTTTGTATATAGTTTTCGTATGGTAATTGCATATATATATTCGCGTTAGATTCTAGTAGATATAAATAGTTTAATTTGTAACTTTGCCTTCACAATGTGTGTATTTCGTTTGGACCTATCCCTTCGTACGATGGTCACTCACAAAACACATGTGGAATGTAACTACCCTTGGCTCTCGTCTGAAAGGGAACGAGAGAGGACTTACCACTTGCCACCCAGTCGTGAAACACAAAACAACTCGTGTCTTAATAGAAACGTGTAAGGTGCATCCATCGGTACCTAATCGTAATCATGTAATCAAAGAACTTTAAAAGTGACCTTACGGCTGAAACAACATCTCATCGGTAAGTCCTCGTTTGCACTAATTGTGGAGGTCACTTTGTTCTTTTTTTGTCGTATTTTTTCGTATTTATTTTCGATCGTTTTAATCGGTCCTTCGGAGGTTTAATTATTGAAAATTAAACCAGCTGGACAAAGTCAACTGTCAGTTGGCGGAAACAACTACATCATTTTTTGAAATGTCCTTAATTTTCGCCAAAAAACAAATTTAAGATGAAAAGTTTATTAGTCCCGAAAGCAATTTTTACAATGTTTTGGAGCTAAACTATCAGCGGCCATCAGCCATATCCTCCCAGCGCTCCAGCTTGTCACCTCAATTTTGCTCCAAAAAGTCATTCTACTGAAAATAAAAAGTGAACGGGATATTATATACGTTCAATTTGGAATTTGCCCTCGTTTTGTGGCCTGCGCGAGACGAGTTTGTGTCGGCGCTACTTGGCGCCAATCTAGAATGAAGAACACAGAGCCATCAACCTGAAAGCACCACCTTGGAATATGTCAAGCTCTTTTGAATTTAAGCAGATCCGGTCGAGGAAGAGAGTTGTAAATGAGAAACGTCCGAGATGGATCAACGTAGACGGTTTCGGAATTCTTTAGTCCAGGACATCAGTCAGTTTCAGCATCGAGCATCTGGACTATTTTGATTTTCTCGTGTTTTGACGAAAAAGGAGAGGACTGACGATGAAATATGTTAGGACCTCTCTTGTAGACAATGAAATTTCCAACAGATTCCTTTCGGGAACTTTTATCCCTAGTGCTATTGTTCATGAGATATACGCGAAAAACTGATCTTCTTCTCGAGGCCACAACGGCTGAAGCTTATACCGGATTCTTGAGGACTTTGAGTATTGTCACGATATTTCGCGTACGGGTTCGAATATTATTGAGAAAATCGTTTAAAACACACACAGTTTATTACTGCGTACTACTACAATAACTACACGCCAACAATTATCTAATTGGAATTATATCGCAGGTACTTCGCTTGTTTCGCACTCGTTACCACTTGGCATTCCAATTCGATACTGCCGCGAGCTGCCGGCTGATGCCTTATATAAGGCCTCCGAATAGTGTTCCCGAACTTTCTGTCTACTTCCAGCAAATTCCATAGTGGTCCGGCACATGCGGTTTCTAGACCATACCTGAATAATCATACACAGTACCCGTATAATTCTGCCGGGTTCTGGAGCGTCGCCTCCGCCAAAATGGACAGATCGTTCTCGATCGAGCATTGAAATCTCCCCATTCGGTTCCACGTAAACGCGCGCTCTGGAATACACCAGAACATTCCACACTTCTACACTGCGATCTAATGGATGGAAGAATCCAGAAAGATCGAGTGTTTACCAATATGTACGGAATCGCCGCTCGTAACAGTATGTTAAACTACATGCTTAACTGAGCTTATATGCAAAAATCCGGCTGGCTTAAATTCCTGGACTAAAGATCTTGACGCCGAATTACGTGATTTTTGTATTGAACATCATAATGGTTGCTTTGGATTCTGTTCAAATGCGTGTTTTTGTCAGTAGTTCATAATTTTCCCAATAAAATCAATACTGGGAATTGATAAACGCGCGACAGTTTTTCTAAAAATACTCCATTTATCGAGGAGCAAAATCATTCTAGACAAGCAGTTCTAAATCTTGAAAAACCTTTATCTTGAAAAAATCAGTAGCTTGTTGACACGTTTCAGAAGGTGCTGTTGCTTGATTTCTAACAGTGTATTACGAAATGGTACTCTTGAAAATCGAAAAAAATAATCTCTATTTTTCAAATGAGTAGGTACCTAATTAGTCTTTTGTGCGACTGAACGATTAATTTAATGGTCATTATTACAGTTATTGTTGTTTAGAGAATCTAATACGTTGTACAAAACTAGGTTTTGTGTATGATAACGTATTGTCTTTGTCTAGCGAAGACGCATCCTTGTTCCTTATTATCATGTTCTGTATAGTTCATGCTGCAGATTTCGTACTGCAAAGAAAAACTGTAGTCCTTGTAACGATACAAATGATACAATACTTATGAACACAGAATGAGAAAAGAAGAATAGTTAAAAAATTTCCGTCACGATTTTCATGTACTTAGGTACTTTCCCCGTATCTCTAGCTCGTTTAACGTTCAGTGGTTGAACAACATGAACAAACTGCCGCGGTACAGAACGTGTCTCGGTGGAAATCGCTAGGACACTTTGGCAGAATGTTCATTGCAATATTTTAGAGCACCATGTATAGGTACAGGTACGTACCATTTCCCTCTCATTTTAATATCTCGAACAACCGTTGAAAATACGAGAAACTAGAATCCAAAGAGTCAATGAAACTTGACTCATCGCGCGAACTGGTCTCTAGGCATGCCGTTTCTTTTTTACGGTTTATTTCAGCTTTAAAATGATTATGGAAAAGAATACACGGATCTCGCGAAAAGATCGTCTTCAAGAACCATTGTGTAAAATATAAACGGCTGAATTTATACGAGTTCTGCCCACATTCTTTTTGCAGTTATGTATAGCGAGACAGGTTACAAGTTTTGGATTACTAAAATGGTAATACTGTGAATTTTAAATTTTGCTGGTTGCTGGCGCTTTAGGACATTGATTTTTCTAATTGTTGAAAGCCCAATTAAAATTTTTGAGCGAACGTCAACACTTGCCAGATCGATTTTTGAGATTTGACCACTACTTCGGCGGCCGCACGTAGGTGGAAAATTTTGGTCCGGACGGCCGGTTGTACACCAGGCACGGATTTGCACTTGTATCTGTCAGTTTTATTTGGAAGGAAAAAAGTGGACATGGAAAGAAGAGGTAAATGTGGGTAGAAAGTGTACGTATAAAAAAACTCAACATTTATATATTGACATTAAGATTTAAATTATACGATCCGCGAGCGCGTCTCGCTGTATTCATATGGACATCGTCCTTGAGTAAGTGACCACCGTATTCTACCTGACGCGCGCGGTTCCTTATACTGGAATTAGAGGACCGACCGACCATTATACAGCTCTTTGTTTTGCGTAATTGTTTGTTTACAGAAGTCGGCGTATAAGAAATTACATATCGCATATAGGTGGTGGGTGGCAGTTTGTAATAATTCTCAAGTTTCTTCGAAGCTTTTGTATGTGATTGAAGTTGACATTGTAAAGAGACAATGAGATATACGATCTATAGAAAACCGCACAAGGTGCAAGGCAAAGAGGTATATGAGTGTCGCCACCTACGCACGCGAATTTTTGAAAACTCTTAAAAATAAACGTCGTGTTATTCAAAAGATTGGAATTCAAAAAGTGTAATTAAAACAGAACTCAAAACCCCTCTCGGCCTCCAAAATACTAAGCCAATTAGCTAAGGAAAATACTATGCAATATATCTGTAAAAAGATCTTGGAACAACAACCAATTACTATTGCTGCTGATCTTATACCTACTACTAAGTGTGACCTTAGGGATGGCGATATGCATCTTAGTTGCGCTAACTAAGCCAGCGGTGTTGATAAAATTAGTGTAGATAAAATAGGAATTGGGAAGGGGTATATTTGGTACAGTATAAAAAAAGTCTCGTGGTTAAAACAAATGGAATGCAGTTGGCTGCCTGCTCCCAAATTCTATTTTTAAAATCAAGGTTCATCCCTACAGGATACGTATATTCCTCGGTATTTTTATTTTTTCGATTTTTCCTTGCATACCTGTCTCTGGATGGGTGGAAATTGCCTTATGGAGATGCAGACACGTTGTGTTTTATTTAAGTGGCGCTCGGTTCTATTTATGACACATGCATGTCTAATAAACGCGTCGCCAGTGTACGGAAACATCGAAAATACACCGACCCTAGCATTCCTGGCTGAACGCCGGAATCTTGGTGCATCCAGTGTCGTAATTCACACACACCCATTTTTTCCCGAATAGTTTTGAACCAACTCACTGGCAGAGATCATTTTATTATTAGATTTCCTTTACCAATTTGTAGCAAGTCGGCTTGGACAAATCTAATGAATTTGTATGGGGAGGTGGGTTGTGACATTTCCGCCAGGGGCAAAAGGAATGCCCGAGGGAATGCCACAACGCGACGTGAAGATGTCAATGCCTGACATGAGGAATTGAGGATGTCAATGTCTCGAGTCTTGCTAGCTTGCGCAATTATTTTGAAATCACATCTACAAATTGTATACTTGTCTAGGTACGATTCCAACAGAATCGAAAAGATACAGGGTGTTCATTATATTGGGAAAAACTTTCCAAAACACGAACGTTTGAGGCGAGTCGTAATTGTTTTGCAAGATTGCAAGCTATAAAATCAGCTACCGACTCGCGAAATGAGTCGAATAACAACGTGTTTTTTCAAGCAGTAGTACTTATCATTATCAAGCTTTGTTTGTCTATTCATTCAGTAGATCTTCTTATTGCGAGTTCAAACAAATAACACTTTTCTTCCAAACTCACAGCAGATACAGTCCACAGAAAAATTCGTTGAAGATGGAGGAAGCTCAAAAATCAACCTACGGTGGATATTTCATCATAGGAAAAATGTCGGACAAAAATTGAATCCAGTCGAATTTTTGTATTCTAACTCAGTTATTGAGCAAGTACCTACTTTAACATAATAGAAGTCTTCAAGGATACATTCACTCTGGCCCAGTATTCACCCTCAACGTGTAAAATTCCTGGACTACTAACCAGCATGTATATGAGTTGTTGCAGGTATGAAAATGATATTTATATGAGTTATTGTATTTGAATGTTATTTACAACACCCCTAATGACGGCAATAAAGCTGCGGTGCTCACTATTATTCGGGTAGATTATATGAGTAGGTACAAAAGGACCATTATTATTATCATCGACTTCTAAGTGTTGATGCCGGCAGAATTATACTCAGTGGGGTCATAAAAGTGTAACATTTTGAAATCATTCTCGAGGCTGCTCTCGAAAGGCTCCTCCGCCAGTTGTACGGGTTGGGTTTGTGGCTTATACTTGAGTCGGAGTTTCCGGGTTCGTAACTTATTCCCGCGTCGGAGTCTCCAAAGAATTCCCTATGACTGGAGATCTTATGAATTAAGCCAATAGCTCCTCTGCCATCTTGGCCGTTACATTGGGTTTGTTCCATCAAGAGGTCTCAAACTAGTCAGAGCCAATAGGAATCGAGAAATACAGTTTGCAAACTGATTTGGGCGCTTCTCATTGGCTCTGACTAGTTTTGAGATTTCTGATGGAACAAACCTATTGAGATCTCTTACTATAGTACGTTCACTCCTAATGTGATTAGTCGGCTGTGAGATTTTGTTTCTAAGTTTCCAAATCTCAAATTTGAAAACTCCCTAGAACTTGGCAGTTGGTTGCACTGCTGTTTGACAACTCAAGTTTGACAATACAGTCCTCAAATTGATTATGGCTCTAATATCCATATAAAATAGGGCTACGGCTAATTCCTTTTTCAAGTCTTTTCAGATCTAGAAGTGAAACATCCGCCGGCACAGATAACCCACCCATAATTTCAATAACCTATGTTATAGGGACTCAAGCCAGACGCACACTTGGCAGTTGGACGTCAAGTCTATACATTGCCAAACTATAAAATTTGCCCAGCCGACTAGAATCACGGTAGGAGTGAACCAACTATAGTTGAACGATTTTCATGAACTCGGAATGTACTGTTGTCTCGCATAGGCTTCCTCATTATTTCCATGTTTCGCACTTCTTTTGGTGCACTCTTCTTCGTCCCCCAAGCCTAAATCTGAAAAAAACTATGAGTGCAATTTGTATTTCACGCAATGTTTGATATGGATTTATTAAATTATTCAATTAATATTGTAAACAATAAGGAGAACAGTATACACATACACTTTAAATTATACAGGTTGTTTCATTGGTTATGCTGGCTCCAAAAATAATCGAGATTGAACATTCAAATTGGTCATAAATTACCTAACTACCTACAAGATGGCACTATCAGTTTTTCAGTTTTTCAACTACCAAGTTGATGGCGCCGCTTGGGAGACTCACATATTAGGAGCTCCCCTATAATGTGTACATTACAAGAATCTCTGACTACCACAGCACCGCGCGGATGTGGTCGGGCCGGATGCCTGCGCACTGATGAGCCCCCAACAGGGGCGAAACACGTGTCTATGCAGTTTTTGTCTAATCGTCTGGTGTTGTGGTAGTCGAAGTGCTTTGCTTTTAAAAGAAAAGCTCCAAAATCCCCCCTAAAATATTCAAGAATCATTTCAATAGAAATTAATTCGCTCTTCAGAATTCCTGCAAATCAATGTGATACAGAATCAGATTTGGTTCGAATCAAAATCATGCTTGCATAAAATACAGGTGTCCCGGAATAAGTGTTATAGAGTTCATAGGGAGAGAGAATATTCGAAAATTAGGAGACTTTTCTTAATAAACATACCCTCGCATACGTATAATAACGGAGATATAGGCCTTCAAAATTGTTTGTTTAAAAATAGTTTTTTTTTTCTTAAATTTTGATCCGCATCACCGATTTTATTCAAATTCAAACCAAAGTTTACTGAAATAGATCTCTATTGAACGATGGTAACGTGTTTCAACAAACATTTTTAGGGGCAAAGATAGAGGGATACCCTTCACTTTTTTCCCCTATTTTTTACTCCAAATATTTTTGTGGACGATTTCAATTTTTAAGCCTTGCCAGACGTAGTGGCGGAGGCTATTCTGCCGTGATAAGGTAAAGGGCAGTAAGTGAAAAATATTGAAATACAGTTACAGCGATTCTACTGCCGAATTCACTTCACTGTTTTGGAGCTACTCGACCGCTGTCGTTGTCAGGGGAACTCCAATTCATCTGCTCCCTGACAATGAGAGCGGCTGAGCAACTCTGGAGCAGTCAAGTAAATTCGCCATCAGAATCGCTGTAACTCTGTATTTCAATATTTTTCACTTACTGCCCTTTACCTTATCACGGCAGAATAGCCTCCGCCACTACGTCTGGCAGGGCTTAAAAATTGGAATCGTTCCCAAAAATATTTAAAGTAAAAAGTAGGGGGGAAAAGTGGAGGATCCCCCTATCTTCGCCCCTAAAAATGTTGGATAAAATGCATTATTATTGTTCAATAGAGACCTGTTGTAGTAAACTTTGATTTGAATTTGAATGAAATCGGTTGAACGGTTCCAAAGTTACGCAAATAAAACTGTTTAAAAAAAACAACTTTGAAAGCTTGTATCTTCGTTATTGTATGTTTGCGAGGGTATGTTTATAATGAAAAGTCTTCTTATTTTCCATTTTTCTATCTTCCTGTGAATTTTGTAACACTTATTCCGGGTCACCTGTATATAAGCCTATATTTCTTATTTCCACTATTAATTATTATTGCAATAATTGTTGAAAGCTCCACTCGACCAAAATTACAAGAAAAAAACACAACAGTTTCTAAAATTTTGCGGTTTTCTTAGCGGCATTTTGCTCATTGTTCATAGACACAGGACAGTGATTATTTCGTTGCAACACACCCGTGATTTCATTCACAAAGACAAGGTGCATTAATCGCCGGTTGTTTGTTCCGCGAGAAATTATTTCAAAACTCCTTCTCGAGTGCATAGACACAAAACGATTGCTACGGTTTTAGAAAATGATGACAAAAAAAAACAATTTCAGTGCGGCATACTCCAAAGGCGCGCGACATCCTAAATTATCGAAATGATAGTCTATTTATACGCGCAAATACTATATCAACATTTCTGACCCGCGCTACTAGTTTTAAATATAGCAAAGATACTTAATTACTGTTTTGGTTGTGCATGCCAAACTATGAAATAAATTCTTAACCTAGCCCAACGGCTGAAAAATGAACACTTTCCTTCATTCTCTTTATGCCGCGGCAAATCAACATCAACAGAATATAAAATGCCGCATTACCGTGCGTATGTTGCACCTGTACAAGCGTTGAAAAAATGCGAAATTACATTCGGAAATCCGTAACGTCGCTTCGTCTCAAACTCGAGTGCGGAAGTACGAACAAGTACTTTCTATGTAAGAATTTCTTAAATCACGAATTTTGCGAGATAAAATTTGTATTCCGGCGGGCATTTGCCAAATATACTTCGCTCCTTAAACGCGCAGACATGACAAGACATTTATGAAATTTAATGAGAATTTGCTCTTATTCTGCAATATTCTAAACTTGCATCTCATTATAAACAGTTGACGTGTATCTCTCTCTGTACGCGCATTCCATGCACTTTCATTCCGCGAGGCGCTCCGCAGCGCATGAGAAAACTCCTCTGGGGGCTCTCTTTGTGAATTATTTATCAATGTTATGTACACAAATTTTGTATGTTTACAGATTTCTATTATAATAGAATGTTGCACATCTGTTGCTGCAAGTTTTGGGTTTGGCTCTATTTGTTGTATATGCTCACTCACTTACCAACAACCTCTGAACAAACGTATTTCGCAAAATTTATGTACAAGTTGCATTAATGCCATTATCGTTTAATTATGCGAACACAATAGATCGCAAAAGCTTGGAAAACGCGTCAGTCGCATAAGGAAGGTCGCACACAAAAATCTAGATAACTAGGATAAGGCGAGGCCGTGGAAAACAGAAGTTTTTGCAAGTTTCATTTCTTCGAAAGTGTCAATGTGCAAATAAATGTGCCTATTATCGTTGCGAGTCTATTATCCATTCACTTGTAATTTGCAACAGAATTTAGGCGAGGCTAGGGTGGCAGATTTTACACGCAGTCAAGGGTGCTGTCGGACCACAGTATGATAGATTTCAGGTCGGGAAACTCGGTTAGCCAATAGAAATGTGCCATTGTGAAGTACAAAGGGTCAGGTCAGGTCAACCGTCAGCTTCGTCATATTTACGCCGCTGGGACTGGACTGTTTTTGAACAAAGTCGTAATCATTGATGAATTTATGAGTGTTTCATTGGTGGTTGTAGAAAATTCAGGCTAAATGGGTTCAGTTGTTTGAACCCATTTATTGGAATTGGAAGTTTTAGCTTTTTGTAGTTTTTTTTTCAAAAATCAAACGTTGGAGAGCTGCAACTCGGCCAAACATTCTTACAGCAGTGGCGTAACACAATCTGAAATACCCAGCTCTCTCCCTGTACTTCAGCCATTTATTAGAAGTCAGTTTGGTATCGTTCTCGACTAAATCGTATGTGTACAACGAGTCCTTAATGCAGTCCAGCTTTCTACAAAAAAAATTGCATATTTTTCTTGGACTTTTGCTAGCGCCGAAACTGCAGAATATAAATTCACAGCTAAACAAAAAAAAAATTTTTTTTGTTGCCCTGGATATTTTTGCAGATTTCCATATTTTCGAGTCTACAGTTTTCGAACGTATTCATGAAAGTACTAAATTGGCTTTGGTTTTCATGGTTTTGGCGTATTTTATATTTTAAATAATTAACCGTCGGTTCCACAAAACAGATAATACGAGATTAGTTGATTTGCGATTTTTGTTTTTCAATTTGTAGCTGACTGATCAATGGAAATGCTGGTTTATCCCTCAATAATGGAATGATGATGGGTCTAGTACAGATTTCAAGCATTTTTTGTGAGTAACCACCTAGCATTCGGCAGAAAAAAGTTCAGTTAATCTGCAATCAGCCTTGATCGCTGATTATCTTTTTTGTGGAACTGACGGTAACAGTTTAAATCGGCTCCTTCGATCACGAATTTTATTATTCAGTGATTGGTATCCAGTTGAAATTCACTTCCTGCGCATTGATTTCGCGCCTATACTATGTTCACTTGTAGCGTGATTCTAGTCGGCTGTGATATTTTGTTTCCAAGTTTCCAAATGTGAAATATAGAAAATCCCCAAAACTTTGCAGTTGGCTGCTCTAGCCGGACCAGTTTTGAAACACATTTTTTGCGTATTTCCTTTGCAGATAGCCGGAACATTTTTGCGGGACGTGATGTTTGACGCTTTTTTCCTTATTGGAAAATGTAGCAATTTTCGACCTGTTTTTAATTTTCGCCAATGAACAAATAAATCAAAAGAGCCTTGACATTTGACAGTTGTGAAAAATATTCCTAACCTCTCGAAGCCGGTTCAACTTTCGATGCTTCAAATTGAAGAGTATACAATGCCCTTCGTCCAAAAAAGGGGCCCCATGCAATCATCAACCCTTTCGCCTCTTCCAGTCAAAAATACAAACCAAACCTTGAAGAATTATCGGCGATACAAGGATCGCCGTGCAGTCTGTCATTGGCAAAAGAATTTACGTGTAAAAAGTAAATTTAACCAAATTTATAAAAACCCAGCCGCTCAAAGTTGCGTATTGGACCGAAATTGATGTAAGTACCTTCAATTTGCAATTTGCTTTCGTTTTGGGGCTTTCCGGGACGAGTTTTTGTCGACCCTGAATGGGCCGCCGTCAAGATGACTTTTCGAGCCGCTAGAGCCGAGCCGGTTTTGCTCTAAAATCAGGGGATTTGATTGGTTCTCGAAAATCCCTGGCCAATCAGTGATAGCGATTTTCGAGCTGAACTGGCTCGGTTCTGGTGACTCGAAAACGCTATTAGATTCGCGGCCACCCCGTGCTCTTTTGGTGTCTACATGACGGGAACACAGCTCTGCGTCTCCCTAGTCGCACTTCCACATATGACCAGGTCAGTTTCCCAAGATTTTAATATCAATTTGATAAGAAATATAACTGCACTTCCAGAAAAGTCAGTTTCACACCAGGTGAAAAGGCGGCAAGCCTACAATGCTAAAGTAGAAAATTTGCCCAGCCAACTAGAGTCACAGTACAAGTGAACCTACTATAGATACATCACGTGACCCCCCGCGCCCCTCACTTCTTGTCACTGACCAAGCAGTGTTGCCAAACTTGTTACTTTAGTAATAAAGAGTTGCCCAGTCAGATTACCGTTTTTCGCGAGGCCCACACTCGCTTTTGGATTGAGTTAGAGAGATGGATCAAAAAGCAAAAGAAAGCTCATTTCGTGCCATTTTCAGTCATATTCAACTCTGGAAAATATCATTGGTCAAGTGCGCATCGTGGGATCTAATGCAGTGTTGCATTTTAGAGTTGAAATACCTCTCCCAAATAGCCAGCATTATTTGCTGTAATTTCGGCTCGAATATTGGTTTTGAGCTCTAGTGTAAGGAGTTTGTCAGTATAGACTTGCGCTTTCATGAAACCTCAAAGATAGAAATCTGGCGGCGTGAAATCGAGTGATCTCGCCGGCCAAGTAATGTCACCATTTTTCAAGATATTGAACGTCCAAGAAGTAAGTGAACAATAATTGGCAGGTAAAATCGAACCTGTCAAATTTCCAAAACATTTTTGAGTCATTCGGAATAAATTAGGACGAAAATAGTCCATAAGTTTATTTTATAGGGTAAGCTGAAAAACAAGATATTTTGGAGGCCTTTGGATTGCATCGCAGTGTGCATTGGAAACAATAGTTTTTCCCGAAAATTATCATATGGTAAACAATGGCATAGAATGAGCATTCTTTTGCTTTTTGATTCATCTCTCTACCTCAATTTATAAGCCAGTATTGGAAAAGGTCTGGCCAAATTGGTGTGATGTTTGGCTGATGCTATGTGGAAACGGGCTAGGAATGCCGGAAAAACCGCGGTCAAAAACTGTCCGTGTAAACGCTCCCATTAGAAACCCACCAGCAACCAGTCAATCACATTACTTCGTTTTCTTACAAAATGTGTCACTCACATGATATCGCACTTTAACACTAAACAAAGATCTGATTATGAATTTTCCGTGTTATCTTGATCGGAATACAGTTTTCCACTATCTTCGCATGTCTTCGTCAATATTATTTCAGAAATTACTAGTAGCCATTTGGACGTAATTCATTGAAGAATGGAAACTTATGAAAAAACCAGCGAGTCCAACTTATCTCGGTTATTATTATTTGTTTTTAAAATTGAAGTTTGCGGATAAATCTGGACCTCTCTCGGTACTCGGTAGTCATTTTCTCGCAAAAAATATAGCCAAACACTCTCTTTCTGAACCCGGCCGATTGGCGGTTCTTTGCTATGCATTGAGTCTTCTGGCTTCAAATTCGGAGGTTGTGTATCCAGATTCCAGCATGGTCTTCTCTCAAGAGAAAAACACTCATCCTCCTGAAGCAGAAATGCCATCGACAGAATGAGTCGAGCTTTTCATTTTCAATGAACACCTAATTTTGCTTTTGTTGTATATTGATGCGAGTATTAATGTTAGTTCTTGGTAGTACATATTCGAACCTGTAAATTAAAAATAAAAGCTTAGACTTTGCCCATCGTCAGGTTCGCACTTCGATTTCTCACACGACCACCTACCAGCTGAACCCATCATCGTCAGATTCGTGAACGAAAGGAATTCCTGATGACACGTCTTATGTCACTTCATTGATATCCACAGTAACGGTGTTATATTGTGTGATTCATTTCACTCGGCGTTTTCGCTGAAAAATGCTGCGTGTTCGGCATGACTTGGTCATAATGATTGTTGTCTCGCGATGAATTTTAACGATGCGGCAACCCAGCCCATCCCTTGTTGAAGACTTGTCTATTCCCCAAATGTCTGGCGTCAAGTTTAAGGATGTTCCCATGGCTGAAGCTCAATTTAACAATCCGAGCTCATATTGGACATCCGGTGCTAAGCTGAGGCGAGCCGGCGTACAATTTGAAACAGTTATTTCTGGTGGTGGTATAAAATGTGGTAGGTACCTACTATTGCAATAAAGAAATATATGAGAGGTCAAGGGATTGTCAAAGATCCTCGAAATTGTGCAAAACGTGTCGAAAGCTATAAATACTGCATTGAGTCGTGATTGTCGCATTTAGAGGTATGTATACCTACTCTACTCTAGTTGTTGCGCACTTTTGCCCTACCCTGTGCAATGAGCGCTATGTATAATGGAGTCAGTCAGTGATCACTTGAAGCATGCGGATATGCAGCAGGCAACTCTCAGACTTGAAAATGCACACGATGTCGAGTGGGCAAAGCCAAGACGTCAAGCCGCAATTTCCGTCTCGTTCTGGTTGCTGGAAAAGTCGGACGTCGAGATTCGGTGACGTACGTCGGGTTATATCTCGCGCCATCTTCTCGACGTGTGTCGCCACAAATTCTTTGGCCTCCGATGACCTTGACAAGAGTAACGTTGTGTTCGCTGCATGCGGTCGCTACTCTTTCTTGGTTGCGCTGAGCCGGAGCTGCCGTTGGTTGCGCTCTTTGCTCTTTGTCTCCTCACTTCTTCTTCTTTCTTCAATAATAATTGGTGTTGCGGTAAGATTGCTAAGTAACCAAAGCTCTTCTTGAACACAGCCGATAGTCCCTTAACCCCGGAAATCGGCGAACTGTTGCACGCTTTCAAAAACGAAAAATCCAACCGAGCAAACTCTATGAGAGAAGGCATTGCTGCAAGAAAACTTGAAAGACAACTCTAAACTGAGGGAACTATGCCATTATTGTGCATATGAACGTATACCTGCTCGTTTGTGTGTGTGTGTGTGGGACAGCGATTTTTTGGGTTTCACACGTTTGATAAGGGGGTGTTGGAGGGAAGTCGACGCATAAAGGTAACAGAGCAATAATGCGATTAGCACTTTACGAAGGAAAAGTCACTCACTTGCTCGATTCAAGGCTCTAAAAGCTAAACTGCTACCTACCCATTACAACTGCATTCAAGGAAATGAGGTGTTATTTTGACCAAGTTACTCAACTCTCTAGGATCTCTCGTTGTAATATGTCCACCTTTCGTTTGTACATGGGTGAAAAATTATGTATTACACACAAAATATTTTAATCCGACAGAGGCATACATCCTTTGATTTGTGTGACAGTGAAAAAACCACTTCCGCTTATAATACCTGCAAATTATATGTCAACTTTCAGATTTTATGTAACACCCTGCATTCTTCTGTGATTGTATACTGTATTTTGTTTTACACACACATACATTCATGCCGAACTAGCTATCATTTTCCAACTATGTAGTAGGTATACCTACTGATTTGCATATTCATTTTGTCACGCAAAGTCGTGTGTTTATCGGTTTGTTCATACCTATTTCTTGACCCCAGTTAACTAAAGAAAACGACACGTTTACAATTGATTAGTCAGAAGGCAACTTGAACAAGATTTACAGACAATCCTTCTCAGAAAAAGAACAGAAAGGGAGTGCGTTGCTGTATTCTTTGCGGTAAAATAGCTTACAAGTTCGCTACTAACATTCGATTGAAGATCACATTTTTTGGCGCAACGTCAACACAGTTGACTGATGACGTGTTTTTGTGCAATGATCTGGTTTTCTATAAAACTGAAAGGGAAAATCATGTTTGCTTTTATATGATGGACAGTTAAGAATTTTCCTACTGCAATTTTTCCCGTCATTACCTATCGCGGGAACTATCGCGATCTTACCTTGGGGCTTTTCGCAAAATTTAGGTACTGCTTGTATGGTTAATGTTCTGTTTCTTACAAGTTTTTCCGTGGGATTCACCCACAATTAGTTTCTTTGAAAATTTACAATTTAGAAAATTTGAGAAATTATCTGGCATCTATATCAAGTAGTAGTTTGAATTTTTTTTTAAACCTCGAAATCTTTTTGTCTAATTCTGCTTGAAAGATGAGGCAAATGCAAAGGGGTATAACGTGTTGCCATAAATTTTCAAAACAGATGAGTGACACAAAAAAAGAATTAGGAAAATTAATTTTCGATAATTTTGTGCGATTTGAAGAAGCATTATAAGGCTCAATTTTATGTCTGCGGCTAAGGCGTAATAAAGCTAGGGCAGCTTAACTTGCCAAATACGGCTATCTGATTCGTTGATGGAGCTTGTGATGCGCCGTTGTCATGGTGATTCTCACATTCGCCGGTCTGATCACTACGTGAAATCAAGCCCTTAGTTAAACAAACGTACCGGAAGGAGTAAATATAAATAATTATAGACTAGATATGTATTGCCTATACTGTTTATTCATTATTCCGACAATTTTCATACTTTCTTTTCCCTGTTTTTGTTATTATGCAAGGCCTTGTCTTTGTAAAAAATATTATGGTGCGCAGTCTAAATGTGCAAATTGAAATTGATGATAAATCTTGAAATTTGACAAAATCGAACTGAAGTTTAAAATAGACATGGTAAAAAACTTCTTATGCTGTAATTTATAGAAAAACCAAGGACGTTTTATTTAAACCAACTCCATAATTTATATCTACCAATTTTTAATTTAAATCAAATGACTTGTTTTATGTACAAGAAAGATATATTAGCTACGTTATAATTAGGTAATTGTTTTCATTTACATTGAAGAATTTCAAAAAGGGTTTACATGAATGAGAAAGGGTTTGCGACCTCTTGTATTCTGCAATGCCTTGGAGCAGACCTTCTCCACGTGAATTGAATTAATTCAATAGTTTTTGTCACCTCGTGTCTTTTGTGGTGCTACCTTTATATGAAACGCTGCTATTAATTTTTAATTACCACGGATGATGTGGGCGAATTATGAACCGCGCAGTTAACTTGTATGGTCTGGCTCATGAGAACTCTGCAACATTTTCCATTTACAAAATTGTCTTTATTTTTCCATCAAAATCCACGACAAATGTTACACTATTGGTACTGTACCGTTTCGCGAAGTGAACGTACCGCTGATGCAGACCCGCGCGGACCCCACCCGCAGCATATTTCATGGACTCGCATCGCAGAGGCGCCTCTGTGGCCTTTTAGAGAAAGCAACATCCTTCCGCATTATAAATTCATAATAACGTTCTCGCAAGCTCAGATAATATGATAAAAAAAACCTTATGGGCATACCCATACGCACACCGTAATTGGCAACCTTTAATTTTATTTGTTCGAAACGCGTCAAAGGAATTTTTCCCAATTTGATTCCATCGCAGTCTATGATCTCCTTATTGGCAATAACTTCACTTTATGGAACAAGAAAAAAAAAAAAAAGGATTGCGCTATTGCGGAATAAACGCAGTCCGTGTTTCAAGGTGAGTTCATGTTTGCTCATTCTTTGTACTTTGTGTGAAGAATGGTGCAGTGAAAGTCTCGTATAGGATTAGAAGTAATATTGAGTGTAGGTACCTAGGTACTCAAGTATCTATAGGTACCTACCTTAAATGATACAAAAAAAGTTGCATATGATATTACCAGATATAGTGGGTCCTGAAATTAGTGATGATACGATTGTTTTGCCTTAAATGGCAAGTGAAAATTTAAGGAAGGCGAGTCTATACTGTATAGTCAACCTTGAATTTGAATAAGCGATATTTTCAATTTGAAATTAGAGTGAATAATTATGGAAAACGGCCATTAAACTACCCTTGTGAAAATTCCTTATAATATGCTTTGCTGCGACGCATTTTCAACTCTTTATTGAATGATCAACAGCTGTACTAACTAACAATTTAAAAACTATTGAGACACACCACACACACTCAATGATTCAATTAATTGGAACCGCGATTTGATCCTTGAAATTCTTTGTGCGATTAAAATTCTAATTTGTTTCTTTTTATTCTCAACAGGGGCAAATACGCCACGGTATGTCGGGCCGTCCACAAATCGACGGGAATCCAGTATGCGGCCAAATTCGTGAAAAAGAGACGTCGCAACCAGGACCAACTGAAGGAAATCATACACGAGATTGCCGTCTTGATGCAGTGCACCTCGACGGATCGTGTCATCCGGCTCCATGAGGTGTATGAGTCACCTACAGAGATGGTGTTAGTTTTGGAGCTAGCTGCTGGCGGCGAACTCCAACACATACTCGACGGTGGCCAGTGTCTGGGCGAGGTCGAGGCCAGAAAAGCCATGAAACAAATCTTGGAAGGGGTCGCGTTCCTGCACGACAAAAATATCGCCCATTTGGACCTGAAACCCCAAAATTTACTGCTGAGCGTCGAGGACTGCTGCGACGACATTAAGCTGTGCGACTTCGGCATTTCCAAAGTGCTAGAGCCTGGCGTTAAAGTGCGAGAAATTTTAGGTGGGTGGCCTCTTTGAAACTCGATAACCGTAAAGCTCGAATTGAGAAATTGTGATACAATCGGGTTGCATGAGTTACCAAATGCAACGCAACCCAGCAGCAGCAAGAGGAGAAAGTCCTATATCCATTAGCATCTAAAAGAATGATACACATATATTTCTTTAGTAGTAGTATCTCTCTAAAATGTTATTTACGAAAGAAATTAAGAAGCCTCCAAATTATTTGCTTGTATGGTTTACACGCTGATGGGCATCAGTCCTGTGACCTCTGTTTTTATTTATTTAAAAAATCTCGTCATCAACTTTGTAACGCCTAGTGCTTTTCCAAAGTTAGCTCTGGTTTCCTCTCTGAGGTTTCACTTTTTAGTGGTCACCCTCATTGTAATCTAATCGTCTATACAACCACCGGCCTGATATTGAAAGTTCGATGGAATAAGACTTACGTTATTCTCTGTACACTTCCACAATGGAAGTGTCATTTTTTGGTCGTCAAGTTGCGTAATTTTGTAAACCTAAGCATCACGACCGCAAGCTAGCCGAGCACCGTGCAGGGGCCAATCAGCGAAGTAACATGACCTACTAAGAACTCTTATGAATTATCCCGTCAGGATGGGCGCCAAGTAGGCCTCGCGTTCCAAATTTTTCGAATCGTCACTCGTTCTAACTAGCATAAGAATGTGTTCATATTAATTTTTGGACTCTAATTATATGTCTCTAATTGCAGGTACTGTCGACTATGTGGCGCCAGAAGTGCTCAGCTACGAGCCTATCAGCCTGTCGACGGACATCTGGTCGATTGGAGTTTTGGGATACGTTCTTTTGTCGGGCTTTAGCCCGTTCGGTGCTGACGACAAGCAACAAACTTACCTCAACATATCTCAATGTGCCTTATCTTTTGAACCAGAACATTTCGACGATGTATCAAGTGCTGCGATAGACTTTATTAGGAGTGCGTTAGTTGTTGATCCAAGGTAAATGGAGTTGCCGTTACAAATGCAAATTATGGTATCGTAAGATCTTGTGTTCTGTATAAAGGCGGATTCCCATGTGCGAGTATTCGTAAAAAAATGTCAGTTTGAATTGTTGCCTGTCAAATTTAGAGGGAAACAAAACCGTCAGTGATTCAAAGTTGACAATAGTCACATTCCTTTGCCTTCAATCTCAGATATTCTTACCCATATACCTTCTCACCTCAATTAATGGTGGTATCTCACTCGGCAATCTCCCGCATTTTCTCTCTCTAACTAAGTGAGATTTTAGTAGAAGGAAAGCGCGTGATGTCGGCGATTTGTTTTGAGAATGTTCACACATGGAAATGCAGCTTTAAGGATATATTGCGATAAAAGCAAACTTTACGTTATGGTACGGCTTAGGGCTCGATTCCGTGTTCAGAATCAGACCGCTACAAGTGATAATTGTCGCAATGACGGCGCATAACAGTCTCTATCAACTAATCAAATTGCCGTCTTTGGCAAATCCCCAACTTCGCCTCCAACTTTAAAGCTCGATTCATTTAGCGGCGAATCGCCAAATGCGAACTGCGAATATTATTCCTCTTCACCAATTTCTGACAGTAATTTGATCATTTGATATTCACCAACAAGATTCAAGCTGGATTCCCAAATGCAAATATTCGGGAAAAAAATCTGTCAGTTCGAATTGTTGCCTATCAAATTTGAAGGGTCAACAAAACCGTCCATAATTCAAATTTGACAATGTGGTCATCTTTCTATTGGCGAAAATCTTTTCCGCGTGGTGGCGCTGTACGCAATAAAACATGGTGGCCCAAGAGGCCTTGACAAATAGGTAGTAAACGCAGTGCACATTTACATCACAACAGCTGTCAACAGTGATAGCTGTCAGTGAAAGCGTAACAGTCACGAACTCGTAACAGTGGGCCAAGAACTGGGGGTTCGTTGGGAATGGAATTTCGTTGCAGTATCTCTAACTTATTTTTGTTTTAGAAAATGCCGATACCTAATACAGATTCATTTGCCCAATATTTATGGTAATGTTGGTGACCAAATCAGCTCCCTCTCGACTCGACAAAGTGCGAAGAAGTGATTGAGGCAGGTCATTTAATCGTGTGTGGGGTGACAGGGGCTCACTGCGACTGAGACTCTTGTGCTTTGTTCTGTCTCATAAATGGATAATTGAAAACCATTTGGAGGTTAGATTCTGTGGACCAGTTGTTAGAACAGTGTTTTGAACTCGTGAAGCCATCTGCGATAAGCCAGTGAGAGCAGCCGGAGAGCCTGGAGATCAACGCCAGCGGTAATGAGAGAAGATACCTGGCCTGCAAATCAGAATCCGTCACTCGCCTCATCAGTTCAGATTTAGAACAACTTCATCGATATGAAAATATTTTCCATTGTAGAAACACTAACATCAACCGATGATGCTTTGATTAAACTTTTGATTGAAGAATACTCAATTATTATTGATAAACTATGATTTTTATTATTCTAGACAGCGGTAAATGCTTATTAGCTACAGAAATTTCACTTTACAGTCATTGTATGAGTCGTACGATTACTCCAAAAGAATGTTTATCTTTCTGGCCTAAACGATCATTGTTGCCTGATTTTCGTGATGCGTCCTGTTGTACCTATGCCTTGTCTTGTGGGGGCTTAGTATTTCCACCTTGTGTGCAAGGGGCTCACACAACTCAACATCTGTAATGTAAAATAAGCATTCAGAGATTGCATTTTTCGGCCAGCATTTCACCAACTTACGTATCGTTTTTTGCTGCTGCATTGTGCATTGTGTCCATCGGCGTATACTAACGCAGTAATTCAAGTCAAACTACAACCAGAGCTACAACACTCACTCGCTCACATTCACGACGATGTGGAAAACAAGGAAGACAAACAAATTTAATTATTTTTCAACTGTCAAAACTGTCAATATTCTTTTGATTTGGAGTAGGTACTGTCAACTGTCGAGTGCTACTGCGCTACGGCGCTGGGCTGTGCGCTGGGTACCTATTTGTCAAGGCCCCTTGGGCCACCATGTTTGACTGCGTTCAGCGCATTCTGGTGGCCGCTGATTTTCGCCAATAAAGCTTAGTCCGCACGGGCGGTATACCGCTGGTTTTTGGCGATATACCGCTATTTTTCTTGCCGCTGAAATCATCGTCCGCATGAGCGGCGAAAATCAGCGAATAATTAGTGTCGCGTCTGTTGTTTAAAGTGTCAGATCCGGTTGTCAGTCGTTTGTCACGCGAATTGCATGATGTAGTGTCTGGATATTCTTCAAAAAACGGGTGTTCTTCAAATCAAAGACGATGTTAATACCTACCTAATGTTATTGTGATAAATAAAAAAGCAAAATTCTCATAAGTACGTGGTCTTCTTTTGAGTAAGAAACTATTCTTTGCAATAGATACATGCTGGCGACGGGCGTCTTTCAATGATTTATGTGAGCATTTTGAAATGATCAACTACAGAAATGAGCAGCCCGAGCCCATGAGAATCACAGTCACACCTACGACGATGACGAGTGACGACACGGTGTGGACAGTAAACCCCGCTCTCAGCCTTGCAACTAATTGAAGAGGTTTAGAAAAGGCCTCCACTGTGGAACTTCTAACTTCCATTGCGGGAAAGACACAAACTCGGGCACAAATATATAAAAGAAAAATTGTGGCGTGAAACCTAGGTACATGTATTTTGATGGTACTCAAAACCGTGCACGTTTTCTTTTTTTCTTGATAATCTTGCCTCCGACCTTGCTCTGGTGCAACTCAAGCTCATGCAGACTGCAGATGGATTCGTAACTCTGAAATCAAGCTGATACGTGTCCACCGTCCAGTAGTCACGATTTTTCCTCTCTCCCTTGGACTGGTACACCCATCGGTGATCAAGTTTTTCCATTTCGTCTTGAGATAAGCACCGGGCTCCTTCCTAGCAAAACCTAACGTCACATTTTCATGCTGTGTCAATGCTGACACTTTGAAAACAGCGGTCAATCGCTAAAAGTTGGCGGGGATTCAACTTTTAGCGAATATCCGCTGAAAGTTGGACATTTTTGACAGGAAATCGATCCAGCGGTATATCGCCCGTGCGGACTAGCTTTAAAAGCTGGATTCCCAGAATATGCGAATATTCGCAAAAAAAAAATTGATGACAATGTCAAATTTGAATTGTTGACGGTTTTGTTGACCCTTCAAAATTGACAGACAACAATTCAGAATGACAGATTTTTCCTGGAATTCGCATCTGGGAATCCAGCTTTCGCTGTCACACAGGCAACATCACATGATCACATGGTCCCCGGTTTCCGTGAAGTAGGGCCTCTGGTGGTAGATATTACGTCATTTTGATGTGGCCAGTGTTTTATTTTCTGCAGTCCTGAGCTTTTGAGAAAACCCACAATATCATGCCGTCCTTAGATACGAGTCTGTTCGAGTCGCCCGCTGGTTTTACAGATTTTCCGTTATTACAGGTAGAAAAGCAATTCTGTTCGTTTTAAAAAGGACTATGGCCTGAGTCTCAGTTAAAAGTTCCTGTCACAGGCCGGTGAGCGACAATGAGATGCGCCCCTGGCTCTGGAAGTTCCAGGTTCTTGTCAAGATCTTCATTAGTAGCTGTCACTACATTTTGACAAAATGTTCCCACTTGTATGCAGCAAAAATTGAATTCCAGCGCAATCTTGATTCAGTAGCTTTAGAAGTACATCAATTAAACCTCTCCTTGCATCTCTTTGAGTCTTTGCAGACTTTTTTGCATTGTTCATACTGAGTAGGCACCTAGTTGAAAACTGACAGCTGCTGTCACATAGTCTCGTGAGGTTTATATGGTGACCAAAATGTATACCAAAAACAGGACCTGACATGAGCTTCCATTATAAAAGCTGTATTACACTACACGATTTCTTGTACAATCCCTTGAACAATCTGCCAAAATAGTGTCAAAAAAACACTGAATTTCATTGTTTAACTGACAGATTGTACAAGAAATTGTTTAGTGTAATACAGCTATTAGAAGATGATCTAAGAATCATTGTCGAAATATTTCAAGGACATACTTTTGGCCTATCGTAACATAAACCCAGGTTCGTATAAACGGTGCATCAGCTCATCCCTGATGCGAATACACACAGAAACTGCTATTATTTATTGCAGACTTACGTGGTGGCGAATAGTGATCCGCAAGAACTGAGGAGTATACCTCGCATGTTCTTTCAGTTATCCAATTTTTGACCAACTGCCTCAATGTCACCAACTTGTAAACGTTCTTCAATGTTTTTGGCTCTTTACTTCAACAAGAGACGTACATTTATTTCCGACCGTTTTCTTCCGAGCACCAGCTCTTGTGGATTTCCATTCGCCACCAGGTAAGTCTGCAATAAATAATAGCAGTTTGACAGGGGTTGGGCCGTGCTCGTGTCACATTCGTGTGTATTCGTATCAGGAGTGAATCGCTGCACCGTTTATACGAACCTGGGTATAGCAGAAGTTCAAGAGTGAAGACTCACCTGATCGCATATAAGATGATCTTGCAAAGTCACCTCAGACGTACGTATCTAACTGACCAAAAAATGATGCAAGATAACCGTGGAGAAAACTAAGCAATAATATAGTCCGGCCGTTAGCCGTTCCTGCCCTGCAAATTTTGAGGCCGCGATGCCACTTGACAGAATTGTTCTATGGAACATTGTCTTAATTTTAAGAAGTGGTGCCACGATGATTATCGGTGAAGACGCTGTATACAGAGTGATCAAAATGAAAAAATTCAAACTCTGGAACTAACAGAGTTGGAGCCATGAAAATTACCATGTATAGATCCACAATTTGATGCTTATCCAGATAAAACAAATCACGTCTGAATATCTCCAGCCGTTTCAGAAATATCCTGGAAGTAGTGGTCGGTTTCATGAAAATTGAAAATTTTCAATAAACCAGTGATTTTTCAAGATATTCAAATGAAATTTGATATTTCCGCCAAGATTGACATCAGAAATGCAATGCGATGTGATGCCACCGTCTCCGCCTATGATTTCGGAAAATGAGACAAGCAATAATTGTAATTTTTTTCATGACTGCCATTTTGAACTCCCCAGTATTCAATAAGTAGAAACTCGATTGGTACTGCAATAATTTAAAGGCAAACATAACCATTCCCAGCAAGTCACTTCTTTTTTTATTGGGTATAACGTGATGTTGGACCTGCATCTGCACCAACCACCATCGTGGCATCACTTCTTAAGATTAAGACAATGTTTCATGGAACAATTCTGCCAAGTGGCATCGCGGCCTCAAACTTTGCAGGGTTGGTCCAGTTTATGTCGCTTAGCCGCGCAACTAATGAAAGAGACACAATTGTTCAGTGTTTCATGAAAATAAAGTTTCGGAATCATTCTTCCTCAGTAACTCCGATCGTGCTTCGTTTTGCAAAGGCATTAGAAAATTGTGCTGCTTCGTGAAAAAAGTCGAATTTTGTGAAATCAAATGAACAAAAAGTCATCATATCTTCTAATAGGGAGGTTGTATCACTTTGAGCTCCACTGAATTTTTTTGGGTGGGCCATTTCAAGTGTTGAGTACTTTAGATGTTTCCTGATGCGCAGTTCGTACAGTGTAGGGGCACTTAGGGCACCAGGGCACTTACCATAATGAAAATGTTAGTCTCAATCCGGATTGCCCAGAGCACGTCAGTCCTAGGGCTCGAATAGAGACGTCACTCATCCTATGCTCACATTCACCTCCATTTTCACTCAAATCAAATCGAGAAATATTTCAATGCACCCTCACATCTCGCTCAGTTCTGCACTACAGTAATTTAAGATAAATGTGAGTAATTCCTTTCTTCTTCTTCTTCTTCTTCTTCTTCGAGGATTCAAAATTGAGGATCGAGACCAGATCAAGTTTAAATACGTGTGAGTGAAAGTTGAGTGGTATTATCTGAATTTGGCAAAATTTAAGTGAAGGATGAGTGAGGTGATATAGGTCACAAACTAGAATGGAACACCTCAAAGCACCTTGGGGCAGGACAAAAACATACTTGTTGTTTTCTTTGCATCATCGAGGCAGACTTGAGTTTTTCGCAGTTGTTTGGAAACATCCGTCACGACTTCACGCTAGCCATTTCAATTCTAACTACCGGTTTTACTAACTACGATTATTATAGAATGAGGTAATTTGCGACTAAATACATTTCTTCGGTCAATTAGAGGTTATTGAGCAGTAAAAGTTCCAGTAGTAGAAAAAAAGAAAACGAAATGAAGGATTAAGAAACTATTTATGAATTGTTGCTATCAATAAACTAGCAAAGTCGGCAATTAGAAGAAAGTGTCCCAGAAATAATTATTTGGGCAATTGGCCAAGAAAGGGTAGTACAGTGATACGTAGAAGAGAGAGACTCCTTCATAAAGGGTTGTAGGAGCTCAAAAATTGACAAACATGTTCAGATCTTTGTCCAGTTTGGAAAAAATGTTGCTGTTGGAGATTTTGAGCGAAGGCTTCGGTTTTGAGTTGATGGAACTCGAGTTCATATGTTAGATAAATATTCCAAAACATCAGTTCAATGGCCTACAGATCTAAATGTGTGAAACTCCTAAAAAATCAGACCTATTTACCGTTATCGACATTTGGATCGAATTCAATAGGTCACATAGAAAATTTGTTTGACCTTGTACTTGAAGACAGCTATACTCACCAAAAGAAGTGACTTAGGCCTTAAAGACTAATGGGGTTATTCTCTAAGGACGATGTATAGATGTAAGCGCTGTATCGCTGTAAGATGACACATGTGACAATGCAAAACATTATTTTTGTCATTTTACAGCGATGTAGCGCTTACATCGATGTATCTTTTTACAGAATAGCACCATAAGAGTTTTTAGCGCATTTTCCATCTTGATGAAAATCGCTATTGCAACCGCTTTGTCCGTCCGTCCGTCCGTCCGTCCGTTCCTCAAACTCCTCGCAAACTAGACGCCCTAGCTTTCTAATTCTAATTCTAATTTTTCAAATTTTTTCGCTGTTACATAGCTGCCACTCTCAAAGCTGGGCTAGGCTATATTGAATGTCCATATTGCGGCCCCAACATAGAGAAAACCGCCCCCGATCAACTTGAAATAACATGATATTGCAATTTCTCCCAGACCTAATGCTCTGGTGTTCTCATTTTATGAATAATACATAGTTGCTACTTATAAACGTAAGCCCAGAAACATTCCATCTTCAATATGCGCCGCCGACATGAAAAAATTGCTAAAAACCGCCCTCAATTACTTCAAAATAAAAAACATAAACCCGAAGACATAGCCATCTAATTCTTTCAGTATATGAATAGCTGATTAAAAATGAGAAAGGATAGGCTACTTTTGGTTAGTCGCCGCCCCCAGATTCCACCCCCAAACGACAAAAAGTGCAACTTTCACAATTGTTACTGATTGAGATGTTCCCTCAAACATTTAGAAACTGCCAACTCAAACTGTGCAACATTTGCTTAGCCGAACGCTGCCGTTCCCACACGCCGCCCCTAAAGTAAGAGATAAATGAAAAACATAAACCCAAAGACATAGCGATCCAAGTCTTTCGCTATATGGATAGCTGACTGAATATGTGAAAGGATAGGCTACTTTTGATATGGCGCCGCCTCCAGCTTCCGCCCCCAAAAGAAAAAAAGTACAACTTTCAACAATTTTCACTGATTCAGATGTAATTGTTACCTCAAACATTTAGAAACTCCCAACTCAAACTGCAAAACTGGGCAAAGAATGATGTTTCTCCCGTCAACCAAATTTCTTTACATTCACAATATGCCTCTTTAAGAAAATGCGCTACTGAGACTCACGCACGTGAAGGCATACTCACTTGTTTTAAGTTGAGACCAATTTTGTGGCAAAACTGGGACGCTCATTTCACTAGAAACGAAGAACGCAATAAGCATTTCAGTTTTGAAATAGCTCCAGGAATATGTCGACGTGGTTTTACCAGAAAGCATAGAAAATCAGAGAAATATTTAAACTAAAAAATCACATATTTTTTCAAAGTTCAGTGCACCTTTAAGGCAGTTCCGTCTAAACGGTAAAAATGACCATTTCCACCCTTAGTTTCCACTACAATGACAGTGATGAGTGATCACCATGGAAACGACAAAATTGAAGCGAAATTATTCCAATCAGAGTGGCGCTGTTGATTAAATGTGGTTGTCACAATCATGTGAAAATTTAAAAATCATCAATCAAAGACATGCAGTCTCATGGTTCGCTCGATTTTGGAAAGTTTTCGCTCACGTGAACGTAAAACGTAATCGGTTTGTGTGCTGCTGCTGTCATTTCTCAGATAACTTTATGTTGAGTTCTATAAATTTCCTGAACTTGCATAAAGAAACCGTGTTATATTCGTAGATAAAATATTGAAAGTTTTATAATTGGTTTTGACTTAGCTGCCATGATTATAATTAGCTATCAAGACACATGCAATTTTTTTCCATAAATTAATTCTCTTTGTTTACATACATCCAGTTATGAATGTGTATAAACATAATCTCTGGAGGTGGGAAGATAAGTGAAATGGCCAACCTGATAAATAATTTATATATTGAATAACAATGTAAACTAATTGACGTCAAACTGAACTGCATTAGTGATAATACATTTTTTTTTCTTCAAGGAAACGACCGTCAATCCAAGAACTCCTGGACCACCCGTGGATATCCTTGAAATCGAACGTGTTAACCCTGCCCACAAAGTCGCTGAAACCGACCACGTTGGACTCGTTATGTCCGTCGGCGGTGGCGACTCTGCCGCCAAAATCGACGCCGATGAGTCAAAGGCGCAGCTTTACCTGCATCACGGAAACACCAAAGTCGCAGCGGAAGACCTTTTGCCCTGACTCTATAAAAGGAAGTTTCACAGACTCAACAGTTCGTACGTACACGGTGTCAGCCAACTGCCTTTGTCCCCAATGCGGGACGACCTGTCGTCACCTCTCACACAATCCAGTGCCTAAATCTACCATTACCGTCGATCGGGGCATTCTTTGTTAGCCAAAGTTGTTTTGTGCATATTTACTTTTTGTATAAAAAAATCGAAAATCGAATTCAACAAGTTGTGTAAAAAAAACTAAAAATCAAGAGTATTGTGCCACCAGTGGTTCTCATTTTGTATGGCTTGTTGGGTTTTTGTGTACATTGCTAATGTAAGTTATGGTAATTTATGTTTGATTGCTTCAGTTCTTTTTTTCTTGTTTTTGGTTAGTGTACCTACAATAAAGTATTCTTTTTATGTGTACGTTAATCCTGTTTCATTAGCATTGCTCCCTTTTGAATTTGTCTTGAGTATCAATATCGCTGATTACTTCAGTACCTTTAGTACAATCATTAGAAATTGTCTTTGATCAGATTGTTACATAAGCTGGGTGAGCTCCAATCTAATGTCATTAAGTTCTGGAGGTAATTTGTTGATCGTTCTCATGACTAAAAGCCAGTTCCACCTGCGAATTTAATCATTGTTAACTAATTGAGCTATTTTCTTTGGTGAATATTGGCTTAGTGACCACAGAAAACACAAGTTTCACGAAAGAATATGGAAAAATGTTTAGACCACAACAGCTTGTATGCATTTTCCGTGGTCATTCAACCAGCACTGAACTAGAATCCATCAGAGAAAATGTCTCATATAACTAACAATAATTAAATTCGCTGGTGGAACTGGATGTAAATGTCTAAGCAAATTTGTTCTAAAAGGTTTAGTTTAAGATAAGTATCTAACTAGGGGAGCCTTCCAATAACTGCGGCACAAGCGGACACATAGATACACACTTAATGTCAAAGTGCACTTGTCAGGTTGATGTCAAACCGCCCTAGGTTGTTGAAGTTGGAGGTGAAAATTTTTTAACCAATGAAAGAAAAACATGACAAAGACATTTTTGGAACTTTCGACAGATAAATACGGCTCCTACGTATTTAGTCAGAGGTATTTTCTTATTATTATCGCTCTAAATAAAACAACCGCGAAAAACAAAAGTTATCAATAATGATTTTTCCAATCATTTTCGTCTTCAAAATGAGTCGAGGAACGAACCTTAAAATGAATTAAATAGGCTGGAACTCACCCCGGATGCGGCAGGTCAAAAGGGAAATGTGCATGTACCTACTTTTTAGATCTGGTGACAGAGCTTAAATTTCATTATTAGCAAAGAACTGGCTTCAGTTTGTTGTTTGTGAACTTGTGGCGCGCTTGCTGGGACTGCTTTGAATAAGTGCTTTCGTTCAGCAACTGGGAAACATGATTTTCATTGTCTCTCCCATCCCATATTCCATGAGTAGGTACCTACTGCTCAAGAAATACGGAATAGTTCTTGATGTTTCTTCTATAGACGTTATTTAAAAAAATTAAGGTTTAAGTTATGCAAGGAAGGCTTTCAGCTGCTAACATATGGTGCGATTCTGTAAAAAATTACATTCCATAAAGGCTCTGTTACGTTGTTATTACCTAGGCAACAACCAATGGCCGACACGAATTTTTACATAACAGAGCGTTTATGAAATGTTATTTTTTACAGAATAGCACCATTAGACTACTCATGTCTTAATTTTTCAACTGAGACCAGGAAAAAGCTCGCATTTTTCTAGCAAAGCTCCGTTTTTGCATTTTTTAAAAATAGAAAAACTATTTCTCAGTCACAAACTATAAATATACGGTGCGATAAACAAAATGTCATTCATTTTAACGATGGATTGGCTGAATGACTGAATATTTTGACAGCAAAGCTAACTGAAGTGGACATTTGGTTGATTACATTTCCAGAGGCGACGGCATCGTAGGGTTCAACTATAAACAAGACTCAAATTTAGTTTCTTCGCTGTGGAAATATTGAATTATTCTTGCAACAGTTAAATTCATGACACAAAATCAACTGCTTGATCAACTGTGTTAGCTTGAACATCTAAGACTTGAACTGAGCAACTGGTAGTCCAGGCAATGGGTAAGTTCTACCTTGCAAAAGGTCGCGGAGAGTCGAAAATTTGCCGTCTGGTACAGTTTTGTGTCCTGATTAACATACTGAATTTTCGAATTCGGTACGCCGCCGCTCGGTCCTCCACATCGAAAAGTTGGTGCTGAAGGACCCAAAAAGAGCCACTTTTCACTAATCTATTGTGCATCGCCCTCTGACTTACCGCAATGAAACCACATGACTGTAGTGAAGCCCTTGATAGCATTTACTGCCACGCCAGTGCGATTCTTCGCGGTTAAAAAGAAATAATTCCTTTGGCAAACGTCTAGTTTTTCTTGATTTTGGAAGGATTTTTTTCTCATGCGGGAATATCACAAACTGACCTAACTCAGGTTGATTTCGATCAGCTTCTTTCTTCTTGAGCTCGTTCTGGTCTCATGATTTTCTTAACAGTATTTGTTGACAAGGTGTATTGCAAGAAGTGTAAAATTGCCAACACCAAATCAACAGTGATTTTTTCATAATTTTCATCGATCAGGAGTTTCAAATTCCAAAGGAAATGGTACCTTGGACTGTTTTCTGCTTATACAGCATAGATCGAATCCCCAAATGCCCGTGGGAATACCGAAAAATGAATTATTCTCAGAGTGCGCGTAAATCTGCGAAGCTGCATCTGAACACTTGAAAATAGTCGTAACCAACACTACAACACCCAAAACAATGAATGACAGAAGAACCAGTTCAGGTTATTTATTGTTCAAATTTATGTTGTGTTGGTTACGACCATTTTCAGGTGTTTAGATGCGGTTTTGCAGATTAACGCGCGCCAAAAACAAAATGATTTTTTCGTACTTCCACGTGAATTTTGAAATTTGATCGCAAGCTGAATAAACATAAAACAGTCCAAGCTACCAATTCCTGTTAAAATTGAACTTCATGATCACTGGCAATTATGAAAAAATGACTGTTGAATTTGGTGTTGGCAATTTAACATTTCTTCCAGTGCACCTTGTTAACAAATGATGTTATGAAAACTATGAGACCAGAACTAGCGCAAGAAGAAAGAAGCTGATCGAAATTCACTTGAGTTAGGTCAGCTGGTCATATTTCCGCGTGAGGAAAAAATCTTTTCAGAATCAAGAAAAACTAGATGTTTTCCGAAGGAATTATTTGTCTTTAACCGCGAAGAATGGGACTGGCGTGGCAACAAATGCATCAATAGTTTTAACAAAGTCATAGGTTCCCATTGCGGTAGGTGAGACGACGATGAACAGTGAATTGGCAAAAATTGGTTCTTTTTTGGTCCTTCGGCATCATCTTTCCAATGTAGAGGACCGAGCGGCGGCTTGCCGAATTCGAAAACTGAGTGTGGTTATCAGGACACAAAACTCTACCAGAGTGCAAATTTTCGAATCTCCGCGACCTTTTGCAAGATAAACCCTATTTTAATGTATCGGTCGACTGTACTATGGCTCTTATGGCGAGTTCACTTGGCTGATCCAGTTCTGCTCAGCTGCACTCGGTGCCAGAGGAACTCCAATAGAATGAGCTGTTCCCTCACAACGAGTGCGGCCGAGGAGCACTGGAGCAGCGAAGTGAATTCGCCGTTAGTAAATAAGTACTCATCTTAAATGCGACAGTTGATGCAGTTTTATACCGAGCGATCAACAAATATCCCATTCAAGGTTGGCTTTGGTGTAGAAAAATTCAATCTTAAATAATTAATCTGAAAAAATTAACAAAAATGTTAGTGATGTAGAAATACAGTTATTTTGTGATATACAAGTGTTCGATGATAAGATCGACAAACCGCAATATATCCGACACACTTTCTAATTTCAGTAGAATGACTTTTTGGAGCAAGAATAAAGTGACAAGCTGGAGCGCTGGGAGAATACGGCTGATGGCCGCTGATAGTTTCGCTCCAAAACTTTGCAAGTGCCATCAGCCGTAGCCGTATGTGGCCGTAGTCCCCTAGCTTGTCACTTTATTTTTGCTCCAAAAAGTCATGCTACTGAAAATAAAAGTGTATGGGATATGGTATATTATTCTACCACAATTTTCGTAAAACTCATGATTTTCAGTCTGTTTGATATAAACGGCAATGTTGATATTGTCAGGCTTGAACTTTCAAACATCAGTGCAACCAACTGCCAAGTTTTCTGAAGTTTTCAAATTTCAGATTAGAATACAATCTCACAGCCAACTAGAATCACGGTAGGAGTGAACCTACTATATAGCGTTTTTCAAGGTGAATTTCAGGATCTGCCTCTGCCTTTTTAAAGGCAGATACTGCATTTTGGACTAGGGCAACGAAATTTGGCATGGGCGAACTTAATACTAATACGGATGCCGACAATAATTGCTGCCAACGTGTTCAGTAGACTCGTAAGCTTCCTCCATCCTTTATGATTCCCAGACTGTCCTCGAGACGAAACAACATTTTCCAACATACCGACTACTCGAAGTAACGCTCTAAAAATGTCAAGTGCGTTTAGACTGTCACTCTCACAATGAAAGAGAATGCTCAATACTCAATAATAATACCATGCGATCAACAAAATTCGGAATTGGGGTAGGCTGTGCCCTGGCCGAAAGCAGCTTGACATCGTGAAATTTGACCGGGTCACAGCCTACCCCAATTCCGAATTTTGTTGATCGCATGGTATAACAAGTGGTATGATTATCATCGATGATAATTTCGAATGGAATCGTGTCTGGAGTTGAATGTGCAGCATCGATTCCATGAGAAAATATCATCGATTAATAATCATACCACGAGTTAAATTTAGCAAGACTATATAACAAATTGAAAAAATTTAATTGTATACTTACATCTTACATCAGACATTTCAAGGCAAATCTGAGGTTCACCTATTTAGTGTCTATATGCATTATGCATTACAAAATACAATTCAAAGATTCGTCCATCGATAGTAAAGCGTATTGCATGGACATGATTTTCCATGTTACGAGCAGATCCCGTGTAAATCCACCCAATGTGACATTTCTCTGATCTGAATGCCTGTGTCCTCATCAACACCACAGACGAATGCTGTATCTGTATATATTTTGTACAAGAACCCCCTTTTGGGGTGAGTATAATCACGTTTTAAACTCTTTTATTTGTATCCCATCATAATTTATGTATTTTCAACAGTTTACATTCAAAATAAAAGTTAACCTCAAACTGAAATCAATCTGACAGGAGGTGAACAAGCCGAAATCGGTAATAAATTCAATTGTTTTTTATAGTCGCTGTGATATCCTCTTGGTACCCCGAATCCGTGCATCTCATTGGCTGAAATGCAGTCTAGTTACCTATGCGTTATACAGAGGGGTGCATAAAAAACGGCCACCGCTGCACCGCTGTAGCATCGTTATTCCTCATCCGATCTTCAAAATTCAAAAACTAGTTCAAATGGTGTAATGTCATCTATGACTCGACAGTAAAAAATATTTTTTCTATCATGATGCTTCTGAGCACTGACAGTCAACTTTTGTTTTTCAAATGACAACTATATTTTTTTAATTTATTTTTGGATTCCTTACGCTTATCTGAATATAATGATGCATCAATATCACCCTTTTTCTTATCAAACACGAAGATAAAAAATTGAACAGCGAAATTTTTACACATCACAGTAGCATCAAAACACCCACGATATGCACGCAATCCGGTTGGCTGGGTGCAAAATGATGTTCAAAAGCATAAAGTAGGTCAGGCGTTTGGTATTTGAAAACCTAAATGTCAAAATGTTTTCTAGCTCAAAAAAAGCTGTCCGTCTCTAAGACTTGTTTATTCTATATTTCTAGTTTATAATTTTATCTTTTAGGTGGGTATGTGTTGTTAAAATGAAGAATTAATAAGACATTTTTTCCTGACGGGTCACAATACATACTCAGGAAGATATAAAACAGTGAGCTGAAAATAGAGAATAAAGACGTCTTAGAGACGGGCTTTTTTTTGAACTAAATAGAAAACATTTTGACATTTACGTTTTCAAATACCAAACGCCTGACCTAATTTATGCTTTTGAACATCATTTTGCACTCAGCCTACCGGATTGTGTGCATATCGTGGGTGTTTTGATGCTACTTACTGTGATGTGTAAAAATTTCGCTGTTCAATTTTTTTTTCTTCGTGTTTGATAACAAAAAGGGTGATATTGATACATCATTATATTCAGATAAGCGTAAGAAATCCAAAAATAAATTAAAAAAATATAGTTGTCATTTGAAAAACAAAAGTTGACTGTCAGTGCTCAGAAGCATCATGATAGAAAAAATATTTTTTACTGTCGAGTTATAGGAGACATTACACCATTTGAACAGGTTTTTGGATTTTGAAGATCGGATAAGGAATAACGATGCTACAGCGGTGGCCGTTTTTTATGCACCTCTCTGTATATACTACGTTTCCATGGAGAATTGAAATCGATTTGAAAACGGTATCGGGATTGAATACGGAAGTGTTCACATGAGTGGTTCGAACTCGGTATTCAAATCGATTTGAATTCTGTTTACATATCTGTCATGTAAGTCTAACCCTAACCTAAAACTATCCCAACCTAAACGTATGAAAGAAAGTGCAAGTACTCTGCAAACTGCAAGTGTGCAGAAGGCAGAAGTGCAGACAACAGGTGCAAGTATGAATGCGACCCTCGATGCGACCAGAACAGCGGTTTTACTCATTGCTATGTAACAGTTTCTGTTTGTTGATGTTTCGATCCAATCCCGATGCGATCCCAGAATTTGCCTAATAATCGACCTTGAGACTCAAATCGATTTGAATACGATGTTGCAAGCGTTTACATGCAGTTTTCAATCCCGATACCGTTTTCAAATCGATTTCAATTCTCCATGGAAACGTAGTAATTGTCGGTCATACAGGGTGGTGAAAATTTCGATGCTCACCATTGGTATCTTGGAAACGGTAAGAGATACGAGGTCGGTTAAATTAGAAAAAAGTTGCGCATTTTTGTGGCGATTGACAATCTGAAAAGAAACTTTGAATATTTTGATTGGTTTACGATTTATCACGAAAAAACTGAAAATTTTGATTTCAGAAATTATTTTTTATCTTTCCAACCATTCAAGCGATTTCAATCAAACTTGGTAGTTTCATGTTTTTGATCACTCCGAGTCGATCAACGTTGACAGAAATTTTCCAGGCCTTCTAGATGTCAAATTATGATAGTCAACATTTGTTTTTCTTATGGCCGCCATATTGGATTTTTTGCACAAATAGATAGAGAAAAAAATTAGCTTTCCGAATTAGTAGCCAACATGTTCTTTTTATGACATTTGAGGCCTCAAATTTTGAAATTTTCGTAAATTATTGACAAAATCGGGAATGCTTTGAAAAACAATTGGAATATCATCAGTAGCAACAACAAAAAAGTGACAGATGGTGTGCAATTGACGTATCTAACTTCTTAATCGTGTTTTGTGCTTGTTTGTACCGGTAGTTCATAAATTGAATGGGTCAAGGGTGTCTGTGAGCTCAAAAACGTCTGTCGGAACTAGCATCGTTCTTGTTGAAGTTTGATAAATTTACTAGAAAAGGAGTAAAGATTACCCTATTTCGACAGACGTTTTTGAATTCACAGGCACCCTTGACTTATTTAATTTGTGAGCTCTCGGTACAAACAAGCACAAAACACGATTAAGAAGTTACGGCTCGATACCAAGTTGGGGCTAAGACCGCCGTAAGTGCCGTTACCATAGCAACGGCGGATACCAACCAATCAGACCGCGCTGTATTTGGCGAGTTACGCCGTCCCAACCTTCGCGCCTGCAACTTGGTATCGAGCCCTTAGATACGTCAATTGAACACAATCTGTATTTTTTCTGTTGTTGCTTTTGATAATATTTCAATTGTTTTTCAAAGCATTCCCGATTTTGTCAATAATTTTCGAAAATTTCAAAATTTGACGCTAAAAATGTCATAAAATAAACATGTTGGTTACTAATTCGGAAAGCTAATTTTTTTCTCTATCTATTGGTACAAAAGTCCAATATGGTGGCCATAAGAAAAACAAAAGTTGACTATCATAATTTGACATCTAGAAGGCCTGGAAAATTTCTGCCAACGTTGATCGACTCGGAGTGATCCAAAACATAAAACTACCAAGTTTGATTGAAATAGCTTGAATGGTTGGAAAGATAAAAAATAATTTCTGAAATCAAAATTTTCAGTTTTTTCGTGATAAATCGTAAACCAATCAAAATATTCGAAGTTTCTTTTCAGATTCTCAATCGCCACAAAAATGCGCAACTTTTTTCTAATTTAACCGACCTCGTATCTCTTACCGTTTCCAAGATACCAATGGTGAGCCACGAAATTTTCACCACCCTGTATATCCATCCAATATATCACTATAATATAAAGTACGGAGTTTTCTTAAAATCTCCAGTAATATCTCAACAATGGACAATATTGTGATGAAAAAGTAGAGTTGACGGCACACCACAGGAACCTGTGGGCGGAGCCTAACTGCGCGAACTTAGTTCATCTAGTGGTGCACTTGGATTTGCAGTGGGGTTTTAGGTTTGTCTGTGACCGGGTAATGGTCCACCACTCCAGCTGACGGTGTTGCTTCCCCTATTTCAACACAAGGACTCTTTCAAAACGATTTTTGTTTCTCTGTTTAGCCCCGCCCACAGGTCCCTGTGGTGTGCCGTCAACTCTACATATCATTTTACTATGAAAACTTGAGTTCGGTGCAGAACTTCCGAACTTCGACTTGTGGTCGGACGCCGTTAATGCTGGCCTTACATTGAACATCAAATGCTGCAGCTTTCTTTGCAGCAGAGTTCTGATTGGAACTGACGCCTGTTATTGCTGTCAGTGACCAACATTTGACCAATGAGAGCTCGGCAGCAAAAAAAGCTGCAGCATTTGATGCTCAATGTAAGACCACCATAATACGGTTGTATGGCTTTGGGAACCTACGAAAGGTGAAATAGCTCGTCAAATTCAAGCATCCTGTGCGGTAATCCTCGCTGCCTTGTCTACCCTATAGTTTTTTCAAAATTTTCCTTGATTTTATGTTCAATATTCCAAGCTTTTTGACTCTTGTAATTTCAAATGAAGTATTATCAATGGTACCTACGTCGTTTGGATGTCTCAGTTTTATCATTTAGATACTACCTATGTATAAATCTATTCAGAAATCAAAATAATAGCTTTGCCAAAAATTGTATTGACGAAAATGCGTGATAGAGGATATATTATCTAATCTGAAGCCCATTTCAGGGCAAGGATGATCCTGTAATCCAGGCCCTGTGTCAGACCCTACGACTACACCAACACCAAAAATTAAACAAATTAATGCATAAATTGCAGTTTGCATGAGCGCTTGAGCTCGAAATTTTGCCCTGACCTAATCCAAGCTCATTTTTCCCAAGAGCCAGTGCCGTCTTCAAGCATGGGCCCAGGGCCCCGGCTTTTAAATTTCCAAAACTTGAGACTATTTCTGTAAAAAAATATTATTCTCATATCCCGTTCACGACGTTTATTCAATTATGTCACTTTTTAAGCTGATCGTGCGCCCTTGGCGCTCCATTCGACTCAACTAATCCAGAAAAGCCCAGTTTGCTGTCGAAAATTTTCAAGGAGCCCAAAATTTTGGTGAAAAAAGTTTGTTCAATGAGTAATAATTGTGCTAAAAGTGAAATTGAAAAACGTATATTTTCATAAGAAGGCCACTCATTGCCTTGTGCCGGGGGCCCCATTTGTTCAAAACACGGCACTGCCAAGAGCGGGAAAATATTGATTTATATCTGTCATAAACGTTTTTAACATGGCAAAGTTATTTATGTTCATGAGCTTATTACTTTCGATATGTATTATCACTAATATTTTGTTTTCAACTCAGTGCCAAGTCTAAATGTTCTTTTGTTGATCGCACTGTACCTACCTGGTAAATTGAATAAATAAATAAATAAATAGTCTTTATTTCCACTGACGGTGAAAATGTGATTTTTCGAGTTGTTTTAAACAAAAAAGTGCATTAAAAATACGTAACTTAATAGGGACCGTGCACGGAGGCGAGGCCAAGCAGTTTGTGACTGACAGCGATCAGGGTGGCCGACTAGGGAACCTCTTACCAGCCATTCGTTTGGCAGCATGACGGCTGTTAGCTGCTTGAGGTTAGGTCAAATGCCAAATGCCGTCAACGCCAAATGCTTTGGCATGAAATGTTGCTGCCTTCGTTTCTTCTTTGACGTTCCACAACGAATTTAATCTTGCAAAATGCAATTTTCCTGCCCTTTCCCATCACCCCTTCACTAAACACAATGTCCCTGTCCCACTTCACTTCCGAGAGCCCTGTTTTTAAAACGATATCTATTTTTGAGCAAGATTCTCAAATGCGAATGTTCCCAAAGAAATTTGATGACATTGTCAAGTTTGAATTGTTGGCGGTTTTGTTGGATTTGGGCAGGCAACAATTCAAACTGACAGATTTTTTCCACAAATTTGCATCCGGGAATGCAGATTTCTTTATTCAAATCGCTGTCGCTGTCAAAAGATCGTAATTATTGTCAATTTCGCTCACTACGCTGCGCCACATGGCATCATACACGGTCCCTATAGGTTTAAACAACTACATATACCTAATAGTAGTACACGGTAAAAGAGTGCATAACAAACATATTACTACAAATTGAGAACACAATAACAATAAAAATCAGTCATAACATCAATAAAATGGGATTTTAAAATTTGGAATTCAAGAAGTCATCTATTTTGTAGTAACAACCTTTGATCAGAAGCTCTTTCATGGCGCGTCGAAAAGCATGATACTGGTAATCTTAATAAGCTCAATAATAAGCTTCGCCAAGATACTGAAGCTATTGAACGGCTCCTCCACCAATTGTGCGGGTTTGTTTCTTATCCTCGAGTCGGAATCTCCAGCGAATATCGAAACAAGCTTCCGTATCTTTCAAGTGGTTCAACCTCACGAGTTCTTTTTTTTTCGCTAACCGAATCTCGACTATTTTAGCTCGTTTTTTTATCGAATGAAAGTTACACTTTTGACATACCAATTCGGAACACTATCTAAACGTATCGATTTATTTTGAACATCTTTTGAAACTCAAGGACGATGTTTCCCATCATTAGATAGTTAAGATTTAGGATAAATATTGCATAAAAAAGCTGCTGATTTATTTATTAGGTACACTTACCAATCTCGATTTTGCAGGGGATTTCATCCAAAGCATGTTGAATGAAGCAGACCCAATCAAAATACAAGTTTGACACAGAGCTCACCTCTATACCTGCAATCATCAAAATCATCGCATCGTGTTATGATTGCCAACTATACCTACCTATATGTAGGTATCTAATTTATTTACTATTTATATTGTTGTGTTTTGTTTTGATGTTTACTTGATTACAGTAAGTGTTACTTAAAACAAATAACATTGTTTACAAAAGGTTCAAATATTTGTGATCTCTAGTAAATAATTGTCTTTACGGCTTTTTGCTTGTCTCCCTCTCCTAAGTAAGCTCCTGTAATAAATACCTACTTACACCTTTTTTCACAATACCAATCCGGTATGCAACAACTACTGAATCTGCCTTTGTGTAAGAAAGCCACTGATTTTAATTCACCATTTAAAAAGTATAATCAGCAAATTATACCTCTACGTATGTGAGGTAAGTAGGTATGTGTACCTACAGTGCCTATAGGTACTATACCTAAATATGTAGGTATACCTACTTATGTAACAATTAAGAGAAATTCGCAATAACAACAATTTTGAACTGTTTGTTTGATAATAATACGGAAAATATGTGGCATGCAACCTTGCAAATGCCGTCATATCTCGTACCTTCATTACCTTCCCTGGGGGCAAATTTAGAATATTTTGCGTGGAGGCAACTTCTTTCTTAATACCCTAATGGGTTTACCTTCACGCCAAGCATGATTCATTGTTCTATTGTTTTCAGAACCTGTGAGATGAGCGCAATTATTTTACTCTTCATAATTTTATTTGGATCATGAATCGAGCTCTTTTTCAAACTGAATAGGCATAGGTATATTACTTATTAAGAGTAGGTATATACCTAAGTATTCATAGGTACAATGTGAAGTAAAAATGAAAGAGTTCTTCCATCAATAGTCCTTCATATTTGTCTTAATTAGGTAGATAGGTAACTTACCTATTATACCATCTACCTACTCACGTTAAGAGAGCAGACTGAGAAAACCAAAAGAAAAAATTAAAACAGACGTTAGGTTCAACAACAGCTGCTTTTGTTAGAATATCGGATATTAACTCAACGGTATGTGTACTGAGGTACTTTTACATCTGTTTCTTTGATTATTTTTTAATTTATTATGCCGGAAAGAATAAATCAGTGATCCAATAAGGATTGAAGAGCTCGTTGTCGGTAAATATACTGCGATTTGCAAACATCTAGGCTGAGTAGCTGACAGCTATACCTCGGACTATACTTACTGCTTTGATGATTGATATAGGGGTACCTACCAATAACCTATTAGCAGATATTTTTGAAGTTTTTTAAACTCATTATTTCAAAGCTTTTTTTCAACTTAATCAGTATACAATGCGGTACCTACCTGTATGTATCAAGGTACCAATTCGGAATTTATCTTGTGGATTTTTATTTTTTATTCATCCTTCTTTCTGTCGAACAATCAAGCACAAGAACCTTTGAGAACGAAATAATTACTCCGGCATAAGTTCGTCAAACTTGCTGGAAATAATAACTAGCTAGGCAAATAGGTATAATAAGCAGGTATGTCATAGGTATCTGTAACACAATAATGAACGTAAAATTGGTCTAATAGTAATTTGATTGTATCAGAATGATGAATGAGTGCATAATAACTAATTATTACATGTATTGTTATGACATGGGTTCTCGTGCGATTCCACTACGTTCGAGAATAAACGCGAAGGCGTATACTGCTACATTCGAAACGGTGCAATTCCAAGAATTTAGAGGAAGCTGGAGATCAAGAGACGCGAGTATAACACATCTGCACAATTGGCGGAGGTGCGCCCTTCTACAGCTTGGCGGGAATACACGCGAACCTGATGGACGTTACAAGAGCCGCTGCGAACGTAGTGGCCAGCACGTAGTGGGATGCAGCGGCCAAACTGGAAATATCAGAAATATCAGAAATCAGAAAGATATATTGGTCCTGCGTGGAATGGTCCTGAAGGTAACATACGAGTATATAAGGTGAGGCACGCCCACTTGCCCAGGGTGAGCCAGATTTCAATTCACAGCGACAGCGAGTACATCAACCGCGAAGTTAGGCAAAGCGATATATCCAAGTGCGGCTATTTATCTGACGTGTATCAAGTGGTACGCAGTAATTAAAAGTATGTGCTCAAACGCTCGTTTCCCAATTTTGAAATTTCCAGTGATCCAGTCAAAATTTGTAACATTGCTGTCAGAAGGGGCATAATTGAGAACAATTTGGCCTGCGACTACAGGGAGTTTGAAAAATTCTGGAATTGATTTATAAATGCCGGAGACGAAGAAAATGTCGAAAACAGAAGTCGAAGACGCTTTGGCGGGCATCATGGCGATGATGGAGGATCAAATGGCGAAGCACTTCTAGAAAATATAAAAAAGGAGTGAACCAGTTTCTAGAAAGACAAAAAAAAGAAATGATGAAAGCTCTGAAAGCTCAAGAAGGATTACGCTTCGAAGAAAAAGAGGAATTCAAAAAGATTTTGGGAGAACAAGATAGCAGACGCCAAAAGCTTAGCAAAATTCTAGAAAGGCAATTGCTGAAAAGCTGAAATTTGACATTCTAGATAATGTACACGAGCAGATACAAGATGTGCATGTGCAAGACCAAATGGAAGTGGTACAGGTATTTGACCATGAAAAAGTGGCAAAGATGGAGGCGAACATAATGCAACTAGAACAACGTGTACGGTCGAGTACTGCCGTAAGTACTAAAATGATCCCGATGGCTGCTTTGGCAGGTATCCATCGCGTGAAGCTGTTGAACTTCGATGGAAAAAGCTCATGGACACCCTATAAAAGGCATTTCGACACCGTTACCAAAGCCAATATATGGAGCGACAATGGCAGAGCTACAACACTATAGTCTTGGCTCTCAGAGGCCCAGCATTGGAGCTGGTCCAGACGACTGACCAGACGGCTGAACCCGGACAGCGAACAGGACTTTGCCCAGGTGATCAGACTACTGAAGCTCCGATATGGAGACAATCACGTGCGGAAAATTCACTGAACCCAGCAGCTGAAGACTATAGGACACAAAGAAACGGAAAAGCCTGCAGGAATTCGAAGCCGAAGCCCTGAGGCTGGTTCACCTAGCCTATCCAGCGCATCCAGCGAAGGCTTTGGCCGACATCGCAAGAGACACTTTCATGGGCGGACTAAGAGATCCAGATCTGCGTCAGATAGTCATGGTCAGCAATCCAGCCAACATCAGCGACGCACTCATCCAGGCGATGCGCATATTGAGGCAACCAAATATGCTTCACGCACTCATCGTCTTAGACAGGTGAACTTCGACAAATTCGGAGCATCACATACTGCCGAGAAATCTGCAAAGGAAATGTTCGAGGAACTCCTCAGTGCTTACTTAGTTTCGGAACCAAACCCAACGCGAACCAAGAGCTGGAGGAAGACCGCGTTGCTGCGGCTGTGGAAAACAGGGACATCTGAGTCGAGACTGCAGGCGAAGGTCGAGTTCAACCGACCGTTCCACACCGGGTGAAGAACTTCCAGACCAGAACGACGCTATCAAAAAAATTAATCCCAGCTAGCGCTATAGGGCGTACGCTGGCTGGCAGTTCTCAATGTCGCAGGAGTTACTTTTGAGATACCCTGTACCTACCTACCTACCTATATCCCATACACTTTCTATTTTCAGTAGAATGACTTTTTGGAGCAAAAATAAAGTGACAAGCTGAGGGGCTACAGCTACGGCTGATGGCACCTGCAAAGTTTTGGAGCGAAACTATCAGCAGCCACCGTCCGTATTCTCCTAGCGGTGATAAGCTGGAGCGCTGGGAAAATACGGCCGATGCCCGCTGATAATTCCGCCCCGAAACTGTGCAGGTGCCATCAGCCGTAGCCGTAGCCCCCCAGCTTGTCACTTTATTTTCTCTCCAAAAAGTCATTCTACTGAAAATAGAAGGTTGTATATGGGATATACCTATACCTACCTACCTACCTATATGTATAGCGTAGCTAGGGTACATGCTACACAATCTATGTATTTATTACATCAGTATATGCTTTATGAGCTCGTGTAAGTACTTACTTAGGTTAATATGGTACCTACAAGGAAACATTAAAAACCTTGAAGCCATTTTTACTATTCAAATCCTATTTCTTTCGAAATGTTTGAGAATTTACTGTCGGAAAACCGTTAGAATTCGCGGAAATAGGTGGGTATAGATATGTCTATGTTTTCTCACAGAACCGCACCTAATTATTGCTGCGAAAGATGCAAGATGTGTTCAATTTCACAAAATGCAGAAAAATGTTGTCATTGACGTCATACTTACCGCAGAAATAGTTTCGAATGTCTTGTGTGCTCGACCTGACCCTCTACCTAATTAAGTTTTATTAAGTGGGTAGGGATACTTAATAGAGAAGCAGCTTTCTTACAAAAAAAGAGCACATTTTTTTCGTTGAAGTATCAGATTTTTATCGGGTTTACGTGCGTCATGCATATTTTATATGTAGGTATATTTGAATCTTATATAAAAAAAATAGCGAATGTTGTTACATAAAAACGTGTGTTAAAAACATTAAATATGTATAGTTGTTCTCCTCCAAAATATCTACAAATTACGGCGAGGTGAATTTGTAATTGTTGCACCAAATTTAATTAAGTTGTGGCTGTCTTTGATTCTGTACTCATACGATCTTTCAACTTGCAACGAAAATTTGGATGTTTTTCTTCTTTTTGGCTCACACTGACCATAGGAGGTTTTGCCTTCATTCATTTACTAATATATACAAACGTGAAAAATTGCATATTGGACAATACAAACACCCAGACTTTTGACCGGGAATCAAACCCGGGGCTCCCGAGACCGCAGGCAGCCACACAACCACCTGCGCCACGGGGCCGTCTTCAACTTGCAACGAAAATAAGGATGATTCAGGAGCTAATTATTGTGACACCCTTAGGGAAAATAAAAGGGACCGTTATAGTCCAGTCAAAATAGGTTTTAACCAAAAATAAATTCGGAAGTTGACGAAATTTGGTGGATCGATGCAAAATTTAACGTGGAATAACATACTGAAATTCCCAAAAATTCCAAGGCTTGGCTTTTTTTCTGGGGCCAATAAAAATCGAAAATTTACAAGGATGGCGCTCCTTGTAAATTTTTGATTTTTTCTGAATAACTTGTAAACTATCACCTTTAGAACACAAAAACCAGCGAAGCAAATGTAGCCTGCAAAATTCTCGAGAGATCGGTGATAAATTCATCACTTTGTGGTCAATAGTCTCTGAGATACAGCGTCTGCTTGAACGCAGTGAAGATTACTCAAAATTTATTTCCAGATTTTACGTAACAATTTGCATAGTGTCACTTCAGGGGCTGTAACGTGGACAGAGAATGTGCGGATTTCAATGTGTTATACATTTTTGGGAAGCAAATCCAACATTCGGTATCACACTTTTGTCTAAAAGTCACCAACTTCAAAATGGTACTTTTCATCGACCTTTGAAATCGATACTTGAAGTCTCGAAGAATCCCCAAAAATCTATTATTTTCATACCATGCCATTTGCTTAATTTTTCAAGTATGGAAAAACCATCTAGAGAATATGTGGAGGACTGGATACCAAGAAAATAACATGTTTCGGAATCTTTTTCCTTGTGATGGTTCCTGAGTTATATGGGTTGAAAGACTAAAACGACCTATTTGGAAAAAATATTGGTAGTTCGGACATTAACGGCTTAATACTGTACGGATCTTGCATTTGAGGTGTGAAATGCCACTTGACGGACGTGGAAAGTACACAAGTATACTCAATACGTCTGCTAAGGGCATTTTGCATCATCAAATGCAAAGTCCATACAGTATTCAGCAGTTGGTGTCCGGACTCCCTATCTTTTTCTCCAAGTAGGTCGTTTTAGTCTTTCAACTCATATTACTCAGGAACCATCACTGGGGAAAAAATTCCGAAACATGTTGTTTTTCTGGTATTTAATTCTTCACATATTTCCTGGATGGTTTTGCTCTACTTGAAAAATTAGGCAAATGGCATGGTATGCAAATAATCGATTTTTGGGGATTCTTCGGGACTTCAAGTATCGATTTCAAAGGTCGAGGAAAAGTACCATTTTAAAGTCGGCGACTTCTAGACAAAAGTGTGATAGCGAATGTTAAATTGGCTGTCCAAAAATGTAAAACACATTAAAATCCGCACATTTTCTGTCCACGTTACAGCCCCTGAACTCAGGGCCGTTCCTAGGAGTTTGAGCGCCCGTGTGCAGAACTTCTAGTCTGCGCCCCCCCTCATTCTATACTCGATCAAAAAAATGAAAGAATTCAGAATCCATGTCACTGTTTTATTGTTTTACAAAAGTTATATAATAGCCGTATTACGCTACAAAATTTCTTTTACAGTTTATTGAACAATCTGCCAAAATACTGTCAAAAAACAATGAACTTAATTGTTCCACTAACAGATTGTTCAAGAAATTTTACAAGAAATGGTGTAGTGTAATACAGCTTCAACAGACATAAATCTTACAAAAAATAACAAGTCAGTGAATGAATTAGAAGAAAAAAACAATTATCCAGGGTATCAATGAATCCTGGGCTTTCAAATATATTTTTGCATTTTTACTGGAAACTTTTCATTATCTTTCAGGGATCACAAGTATAAATGAAATAAGATACCTACTACATATTGCCGACACATAAAAGTGAACGACAGATGAATGACATTTTACACTTTTGTCCTGAGAATAAAGCTTAAGAGTTATCCAGATACTGAAAGATGATTCATTAGCCTTGCTGTACGCACCTTGAATTTTCCAGCATGCAAACGACTCGCGCCTTGGAGAAAATTTCAAAAAAATCATCCATCTGTGACTCGATCTGTGACATTCTGTCGTTCAGTTTTTTGTGTCGTTATTAGTAACTTTCTTCCACTTGTTAGGTAGAAGCTTTCGCTTCTAGCGAATCAGAAGGATTCGCATTCGTTAGCGAAGAACGTTCGCGCAACGTTGGGTGACTCAGCCATTCGACACCGAAGGTTCAATTCGAGCCGAAAACCAAATGAACGTTCGCGTGCTACTAGGGATGCATTTCTTTGCATTCTGTTTATTTTCCTCGTCTGGGCCGGAGCTGGCTGTCATAGTTACCGTGGTCCGTGATTGTCTTTGTCTTGTGATACGGTTTTCTACGATTTGCTTAGACTACCGTTTGCGTAACCGTATGCGGTTCCGTATCCGCTTGCGTCGACTATAAACTAAGCTTAACAGCGGAAAATTGCTTCGTATTGGTATTTATAGCGGGGGGCGCAATGCGCCCTTTTTGGATTTTTTCAGTCGGTCGAATTTTTGCGCCCCTGGCAAAGTGCGCCCGCGTGCGTCGCACGCCTTGAACGCCCTGTTAGGAACGGCCCTGCCTGAACTGACACTACGCAAATTGTTACGTAAAATCCGGAAATGAATTTTGAGTGATTTTCACTGAGTTTTAGCAGACGCTGTATCTCAGAGACTATTGACCACAAAGTAATGAGTTTAGTACTGATCTCTTGAGAATTTAACGGGCTACTTTGCTTTGCAGGTATTTGTGTTCTAAAAGTAATAGTTACAAGTTATTCAGAAAAAATCGAAAATTCTCAAGGATGGCGCTCTTTTATTGGTCCTGAAAAAAATCCAAGCCTTGGAATTTTCAGGAATTTCAGTATGTTATTCTACGTTAAATTCTGCATCGATCCACCAAATTTCGTCACCTTCCGAATTTATTTCTGGTTTCACCAGATTTTTGCTTAATTTGACTGGATTATTATGAGCTAGGAGCCCAACTCCTAGCTCTTAATAATGTTTGGTCATCAATAATTACATCGGAACGAAATCAAATACTTAAGTACTGTAAGCGGGATTCTTCAAAATATTTGATTCGAAAATAAAATTTACCCTTTCAAGAAAACCCCCAATCTCAAACTTTTTTGTGGTGAGAGTAGATAAGTTCAGTTACCATTACCTTTTGGAGAGCGTATTTTTGTTGTCCTTGGTATGTCCTGAAAATTTGGTTTAAATCGGTCAAAGCGTCTTAAAATTGAGTACAGCTCTTTAAAACTGCCAAAAATCCAAACTGTGGACATTTGGAGAATTTTGGAAGGGAAAGAGGGGTTTGAAAATTTTGAGAATATTTTTTTCAGAACAAAATTCAGAGCCCGAATCAGACTCTTCAATTTGATGTACCACACAGTAGGTACCTATACCTAGTGCCATTTTAAATTTTAAAGTTGGGGAGGGGAAAGCGAAAGGGTGAAGCTGGGTAGCACTTTTTCTACTGGAAATTGTCTTCTTTGATGCATTGCAAAATGTAGCTGAGCTGACTACCTTCATCAATGAGAATGTAAAAAATGAAAATAATCAATTGGACACTTAAGAGAATTTTATGAAAGCGGGTTGGAGTTGAAAATTCATTTTCTTTAGAAAATAATTTCATAAAATCGGGGTGGGGAGGGGATCGAAATGATCAATGATAGAAATCCGCCAATATATGATTTAGATGTCTTGTTTGATATAGAAATCGACCTTTTTCTGCTCGAAGAAATTTTCGCTAGAAATCGTAAGTTACCTATTATAGTGCGGCGGTTAGTAAGAACCACCTTGCATTTTGTGATAAAAGCATGAAATTTGGCATATACGCTCTACAGACTCTCCTTTACTATTTACGAGGCGGACCCACGATGGAACCGCCGTGCAGCTGTCAGAATTGGCATTTGCCTACCTTCCAGGGGCAAAAACTGAAGTCGGTTATCAAGCTGATTCAAAAGTGATGTCTATCAATGCAGTAGACCTTCACAGTAAAACTTCACCAAAACAGATGTCAATATTACGAAGGGAGGGGAATGGGAGGGGATAGTTCTAGCCGCGGCACAGATTTTTTTATTTGTTAATTTCGGACCAAATTGACAAATTTGGTGTCGTTTCCGACTGAATTACATCTTCTGAGTTCAAATTGAATGTTGTGATTGCAGTTTGAAGAAAAAAAAATTGTTTTGTCGAAAAAGAATATATCCCAGGGAAAAATCTTAGTCTTTTTTCATTTTGACTTTTATCTCAATTCCGGGCATTCGAAGTGGAAATCCCTATTTAGTTCACTTCTTCAAAGCTTCCTGTACATAAAAACCATGTACGAAACCTGATTTTTACTCTGACAAGATCGTGAGCCTCATTTGTTCCTAAAGTCGTAGAAATAATATCCAATAGTTTTTAAAATTTCCATATACGAATGGAGGTGTGCGTGCAAAGCCCTGGAGTTTGTGATAAAAGCCTGAAACTTGGCATACATGGTCTATGGACTGTCCTTGACGATATAAGAGGTGCACCCCACCCATGACGGAACCGCCGTGCAGCTGTCAGAATCGCCACGATACCTTTGCACGCACATTTCCATTCGTACATGAAAATTATTGCATATTACTTTCACGACTTTAGGAACAAATGAGGCTCAGGAACTTGTCAAAGTAAAAATCAGGTCTCGTACATGGTTTTCATGTGCAGGAAGCTTTGAAGAAGTGAACTAAATAACGATTTACACTTCGAATGTCTTGAATTAGGATAAAAGTCAAAATGAAAAAAGCCTAAAATTTTGTTCTGAAATATATTTTTTTGGTAACAAAACAAATTTTTTTTCTCAAACTGCAATTACAACATTCAATTTGAATTCAGAAGATGTAATTTAGTCGGAAACGACACCAAACTTATCAATTTGGTCCGAAATTAACAAATAAAAAAATCTGTGCCGCGGCTTGAACTATCTCCTCCCATTCCCCCTCCTTTTGTAATATTGACATCTGTTTTGCTGAAGTTATACTGTGAAGGTCTACTGCATTGATAGACGTCACTTTTGAATCAGCTCGATAACCGACTTCAGTTTCTGCCCCTGGAAGGTAGGCAAATGACAATTCTGACAGCTGCACGGCGGTTCCATCGTGGGTCCGCCTCGTAAATAGTAAAGGAGAGTCTGTAGAGCGTATATATGCCAAATTTCATGCTTTTATCACAAAATGCAAGGTTTCTTTGAAAGATGGTCGTTACGTTAACCGCCGCACTACGGGTAGATAATTTTCAAATGATCACTTGGTATACCTAGTCGTGTCATTTCCAATATTGACAAATATTTCAGGTACCTACATATTATGGCACATAGATACCTAAGTACCTACTTGAATGTACAGGACTGATGAAGACGAACTTTTCTTGCGAAACATATATTCACTATGCCTTACCACAATATTTTCATGGCAAGTATCCAGGGACAAAGGAAGGTTGTTCATAAGGGATGAGGCTCGGGATGAAGCTTTCTAGAGCTTTGAAAGCTGAAATGAGATAAAAAAGGGGACTCGCAGTTGGGGGGGGGGGGGGGGTGCCTATGATCACCCGCACCCGAGGAGTTTCAGTTGTTGGCTTAGGCCCAGCATTATAACGGATTTGAACTTTTTGCTGATATTCAACCTCCGGTTAAGGACAAATTTTTAACAGCTAGTTTCAGCTGGCTTAGAATTGGATGAGACTCGCACGTGGCTCGCTCACAGGCACTTCGTACAGGCGGTCTCCCATCTAACTTTTGGCCGCGCTAAGCGTTGCTGCAGTCGAGTTATAAACCGACCGGAGCGGTGTACTACACGCCATGCCCTCCTTATACAATCACTCTATATCTAGTGGCGAATTGGTTGCGTTATCGCTACTCGACTGCACTCATTGTCAAGGAACAGCTCATCCTATTGGAGTTTACTTGGCAACAAGTGCGGCCGAGTATTCTAAAGTGGTCAACAAAATCAAAGTCATGGTCGATATTTTCATCAGTTTTAATGGGTTAAGAAACTTAGTAACTCCGTAAAAACTTAGTACTGTAACACTTCGATAATATACCTACTAAATAAACCAAGCTCTGTCCGAAGTCACACCACACATAGGGGCGCGGCCTCCTTAGTATAGGAAATCACTGCCTGTGGGAAGGTTTCTGTCTACTCTACAAACCGAATTACTGGCGGTGGAGAGGTGTGCCCAGATATGCCTATCCAGACAGTACAAAGGAGCAAGAATTTGCATTGCCACAGACAGCCAGGCGGCTTTAAGGTTAAGGCACCTGGAGGCCTATGACTGTAAGTCAAAAACCACCTGGAACTGCAAAAAATCACTCATACAAGCTGGCTGAGAGCAACAAACTCACTTTATTGTGGGTACCTGCCCACCAGGGTATCGAGGGAAATGAAGAAGCGGATGCCCTCGCGAAAAAAGGAGCTCAAAAAACATTTATTGGACCGGAGCCCACATGTGGGATGTCGTCATCCCTAATAAGGGAAGAAGTCGATAAATGGGAGAATAGGCAGATAAAGGCCTACTGGAAGAGCATTCCAGGCCAACGACAAGCCAAACAGCTTATTGCGCTCTCCAAAACAAAGACGCAGCTCATCCTGTCGCTCTCTAAGAACGAAATAAGACTACTCACGGATCTACTCACGGAACATAGCGAAGTGAGATACCACCTGCAAAAAAATGGGTAAGGAGAACTCACTTATTTGCAGGCTTTGTGCATCGGCAGATGAAACCACCGTGCACTTATAGGCCAGTCAAATTAGAACAAATTTTTCCGTTTGAGGGAAAAAACTGTTGGAGTTTTGGAAATTTGACAGTAATGTCCGGTAAGGTGTACTATTATACATACTAAAAGTCCCCAACTCTACCTATTGAGCTCGAGCCGCCATCTTGGAAAAATGGTCCTTCGATCCAGTTTTCTGCTTATATTCCGCTAATCATTAGAGATATTCAATCAAGTTGAATAAAAATTCAAAGTTATAAAATTGTCTACAAAAATTGTTTCATACCGATTTTTTCCTCGTATCTGTTGAAATTAATTAAATTAAATTAACAAAAGAAAAAACAAAAAAAAAAGCGATTTTTTGCCTATGGCTAGAGATATTGTTTTCAAAATTTGTGAAGATGTTGGCAGTCTACATCACAGCTAAACGTGACAGTTGAGATAGAAAAAAAATGACAAAATATTTTTTTTTATTTTTTTTTTAAATTAGGCAAAAATTTGGTTTTCGAGTTTGACATTTCCAATAGGGCGGAGTAAAGGTTTCAATCGAACATCAATCAGTTTTGATATTCACATATTGTAAGACAAAATTTCATCAGTATTGTGCCTTCACGAGCTTCTGGAATCCTCGATATAAATTAAACTAAACGAATAATAGCTAAGTCCAAAAAAAGTTTTCGATTGGTTCTGAAGGAAACATTTTGAAACAAAAGACATCAGCAAAGGATATACAGGAGGTCCAAAGGTTATTCAACTGTATATGAGCCCCATATTGATGTGCCTTATCCAAAATAGTACAAAAGAATCAATCAAAATGTTAAAATCCACCCTGTATAACAAAAAGTAACGATACAAAATGGAAGTAGTAGATCATACCTGGTGCCAAAAATACAGCCTTTACATTGCTGAAAAAAAGAACAAAATTAATTGATTTATTTGAAAGTTATTAGTCCTCAAACATGACATTACAAATTTCAGCCAGTCAAATGGGGAAAAGTAGAGAGAAGTAACTGTCGGAGTTTCAAAAATTTAACAGGGATGTTCGCTAAAGTACACTTATAAACATACTAAAAGTTCCTGCCTCTACCTGTTGTGCTCGAGCCGCCATCTTGGAAGAATGGTAATAAACTTGATCGAAGGACCATTTTTCCAAGATGGCGGCTCAAGCGCAATAAGTAGAGGCGGGGACTTTTAGTATGTTTATAAGTATACCTTAGCGAACATCCCTGTCAAATTTCTGAAACTCCGACAGTTACTTCCCTCTACTTTTCTCTATTTGACTGGCTGAAATTTGTAAAGTCAAGTTTGAAGACTAATAACTTTCAATTAAAACACATCATTTTGTTCTTTTGTTCAGCAATGTAAAGGCTGTATTCTTGGCACCAGGTATGATCTACTACTTCCATTTTGTATCGTTACTTTTTGTTATACAGGGTGGATTTTAACATTTTGATTGATTCTTTTGTACTATTTTGGATAAGGCACATCAATATGAGGCTCATATACAGTTGAATAACCTTTGGATCTCCTGTATATCATTTGCTGATGTCTTTTGTTTCGAAATGTTTCCTTCAGAACCAATCGACAACACTTTTTGGACTTAGCTATTATTCTTTTAGTTTAATTCATATCGAGCATTCCAGAAGCTCGTGAAGGCACAATACTGATGAAATCTTGTCTTACAATATGTGAATATCAAAACTGATTGATGTTCGATTGAAACCTTTACTCCGCCCTGTTGGAAATGTCAAACTCAAAAACCAAATTTTTGCTTAAAATAAAAAAAATATTTTCGCAATTTTTTTTCTACCTTAACTGTCACGTTTAGCTTTGATGTAGACTGCCAACATCTTCACAAATTTTGAAGACAATATCTCTAGCCGTAGGCAAAAAATCGCTTTTTTTTTTTTTGTTTATTCAATTCAATTAATTTCAACAGATACGAGAAAAAAATCGGTATAAAACAATTTTTGTAGACAATTTTATAACTTTGATTTTTTATTCAACTTAACTGAATATCTTTGATGATTAGCGGAATATAAGCAGAAAACTGGATCGAAGGACCATTTTTCCAAGATGGCGGCTCGAGCTCAATAGGTAGAGTTGGGCACTTTTGGTATGTTTAACAGTACACCTTACCGGACATCACTGTCAAATTTCCAAAACTCCAACAGTTTTTTCCCTCCAGCTTTCCTTATTTGACTGGCCTATTACTCTGCGAAAGCGAAGCACTGGCACAGAAAAGACTTACGCTGCTGGGAGGTGTGAAACTGACACCCGCAGACATCAGAGGTAAGTCTGCCAAGGAAATCATCCGATTCAGTGAGGAGGTGGATTTCCTGGGACATTAAATAGAAGCATGGTCACGCACAAAAGATCTTATAGGTCGCAGTGCAGAAAGGATCCTCCGAGACCAAACGACCACCTCTAATCTACATCTACATCTAAGGGCGCGGCCGGGCAATATTTGTAAAAAAATAATAACACACTATTGAACAAGTAAAAGTGTTGAAGGTACGCATTCAGAAGAGGAACGTTCAAAGCATCCTCATCTTTTTTTTTTCAGAAAGCTGATCAGTGATCACAGTACGATAGGAAAACTATAGAGAAGTGTCGGAAGTCCAGTATGCCATTACAGGCATGTATAGACAATACAAATAGAAAAAACACATGTCATCACGGATTTTTACGGTTGCGTAGGAACCAGGTGAGTCCATCATTCAAAAAAAGGTTGGCTGATTTTTGATGCCCCAATATCCGTGACGACGGTGGTGATAACATATGGTCTTCTCTATTTGTATTGTCTATACAGGCCTATACAGGCAGGGGCATTTTTTCGACATAAGCCCGGACAGTTCAACTTTGTTTTCAACAGGGACGTTCAACTGCTATAGGTCATTTCATGGAATTTCCAAGGTCACACTTTTTGCACGAAGCTGAGCGCATGCACGAGATTTTTGGCAGAAAATGGCAGTCCTGCGAGTCAATCACAATAACAAACCGACATAACCAACAATCCGTGAAATTCCAACGTGCTAATTTCCACATGGAAATGACCGTGCATCGTTTAAAACAAGGCGCTACAAAATGGTGCACTTTTGGGAGCTGCAAATCAGACAGCCGGCGCGTGTCTGTACCATTTCGAAACATCACGAAACAGAGAGCAGGGCCGCTATTCTTGAATCGTGTGAGAAAAGTCCCTGTGAGTTTTATACCGGGTGATCATTTGAAAACTATCCACCAGCAATATCTCCCGATTCCTAGTGCAAATGTCTTTGAGCAAAAACAGGTCGATTTTTATATCGAGGGGGACATCTAAAACATACATTGGAGAATTTATATCTTGAGCCCCTTCGCCCCCACTCACCCCAACTTTGAAATTTCAAATGACACGACTTAATTAACGCAAATTAAAGAGAATTGAATTCTCTTTCTTGAAAAAATATTTTGAAATTTTTCAACCCCACCCCCTGTTCTTCCTAAAATTCTCTGAGTGTCCAAGTTAATATTCTTGACCTCCATTTCCCTTTAATACAGTGAACGTCATCCTGCACAGCATCGGAAGAGAAATTTTTTCATAAAAGAAGTGCCACCCAAATTTACCCCTCCGCTCCCACCACCTGACCTCGAAAATTTGAAATGTCAATACCCACTTTGTGATACATCAAATTAAAGGAAATTGAATTTTCTTCCTGAAAAAGATATTTTCACAATTTTGAAGCCCCCCATCTCCCCCCCTAGAATACTCCAAATAGCCAATTTATTGGTTGAGGGATAGAAAATTCAAAAAAAATTCTTTTAGGAAAGAGAATTTAATTCCTTTCAATTTGATGTATCACAAAGTAGGTGGTGTTCCGTTAAATTTGGGAGTTGAGGTGGGGGAGAGCAAAGGGGGGAGTTTGGGTAGCACTTTTTCCACAGAAAATTTTCTTCTTCGATGCTATCTAGGATGACGCCGACTAAATTGAGAAAAAAATAAGGGGTCCAGAATATAAAATGGGACAGTCAGAGAATTTTTAGAGAAAAAGGGGGGGGGTAAAAAAATTTTAAATATTTTTTCAGAAAGAAAATTTATTTTCCTTCAATTTGATGTATCGCAAGGTAGGTAGTGTCATTTAAAATTTCGAGGGGGGTGGATATAGAAATTTGCCAATCTATGTTTTAGATGTCCCCCTCGATATAAAAATCGACCTGTTTTTGCTCGAAAAAATATTCACTAGGAATCGGGAGTTATTGCAGGTGGATAGTTTTCAAATGATCACCCGGTATAATCCGTACTACACTTCTGTAGCAAAAGTTGCCTAAAAACCACGATTTCGCTACATTCAAACAACATTCGCTACATCAGTGTACTGCGGAATGTATTTTACTCCCAGGGACTTTTCTCACACGATTCAAGAATAGCGGCCCAGGTGAGAGTCTCTGAGAAAACGGAACTCGCGCAAAATTCGACAGTTGACGGCAGACTCGCTTATCCGTCAATGTTCGATATCACGCTTGCGCGTAAGTTCCACGAAATGTGCTATTAGTTTAACCGTGAAGTTTCACCCCCGTAGTCAGGGTGGCAGCCCCTTCAAAAATTTCAAATAACAATTGGGGTCGAGTGATACATCATTTCAAAGCTGGTTCAATTGTCTTTATAGCGGTGTTCATTTTTTTACGATTCGATGCAAATTTTTCAAGATAATGCTAATTTCAGTGTTTTTGGAGGGTTACAACCCGCGAGCGAGCAACCTTCTAGGAGGCTCGCTCGAAGTTGCCGAACCCATGACGGGGCTTATGTCCGTCTAGAAAACATGTTACAGAATACAAACAAATGAGGTCAAGCGCCCGAAAATTTGTCTGTTTCGTTTTCGTTGGGCCACCCTGTATGTTCAGAACAAAGAGTTGCATTTGAATCATTGAGAATGTATCGACTGAAACAGCTTCGCCAAAATGTTCTCTTCTTATGTTGTCGCATATATCGGCAGTTATTTTGGATGATGAAAAAAATTCTAGCGCCTCGAAAATTTCACGTCTTGTACCTACTATTTTACTTTTGAACCAAAGAACTATGGAGGTAAGTACAGAAAAAGTTATTAGCGTATGAAGATCGAACCATCGGACATTTAGCTATTTGAGGTCCAAAAATTAAAAAAATACGATGCATGGATATTGAGAAAACTATATACAGGCGCATTAGTTAGTACCTGTTCATCGTCGTTCATCGCCTCTGGAAATGAGCTATATTCAACCATCCTCAAGGACGGAGTTGGAAAATAATTTTTTCTAATGTCAAAATTCTCAATTTTTTTGAATTTTGGAAATGCCAATGGGCTCAAACCAAAGTACATCCTTTTGTAGCTTTCGAAAGAGACCTGAATTGTAAATTTCTGTCAAGGAATAAACCCACAGCTCTTGAGTCCGCAACGCCTTAATTTACCAATTTAACTCCATCCTTGAATCTGTATACGCAGGGTATCAATATTTCTCTCTCAAAAACAAAGATCAAGAGATATAGAAAGTTTCATGGGATTCCATCAAATGTTTGTCCACTTGGTTTCCGTTTGGTGTTTGGATTACCCTACATTTTTTCAGAAGCTGAATAGCCCTAATACACTGGAAAAGTTTCCAAAGGTTTGCTGGGACATTTTCTGACGAACGAAAGAATTGTCAACTGTTTTTATAATTTTGAGAGACATAGAAAATTGAGTACAGAGCCGTTTTTAGAAAAAAGCTGTCAACAAAAAATAAAAAATCGAGAAAAAATTATTTTTTTTCACATACTTGATTGAAAAACGCTCTATATTCAATTTTTTAATACACTCAGTACACCATATAAAAACAAAAATTGAGCTTTTATCTTAATTTTTGAGGGAGAAATCCTCAAAATAATTTTGGCCTGCTGAGAATACAGCCTTAAGATAAGAAGCCAAATCGGAGGGTTCCCATGGATGTACCTATTCCAAAAAACTTTGTTTCTGATGAGGCTCATGCGATGAGTTCTTTCAAATGCAAAATAAAAAAGTTTTCCACGCAACTGGTGGCTCCTCCACCAAAAGTGCTCAACTTTGGCTGCCTAGGTATTGCCCACTCGTCTATGTTAGTTAGCGACAAAAATTCAGGTTTTATAAAACAGAATAAAAGAAGGATTTATTTTTTTCAAGATTTTACGAATTTTCCGTGGTCAAACAATTAGCGCGCATTGTCCAGAATCCACTCAACCGTGTCTCAGCGTTAACATTTTGGTGGAACCCGCGGCTAGTCGCCTACGTACAAGATTTTTAAATGTATGTAATTAGATTTAAGTAAAACAATAAAAAACGATAAAGAAACACAAAAAAAAACTTCCGAATTTGTGCAAATAAACATTTGCGCAAACGCGACATTTAAATGTTGGGGAAGGCGTGTTTTTCCTAACAGTGGATGTTGGACGGACGTCAGTGCTGTGGCTTGTGGCTGTGTGTTGTGCTTTGATGTGGGAGTGATTTCCTGCATAATAAAATAATAGATCTGATCACTTAGACTGTGGCAAATCATTTTTATCAACAGCGTTGACGGAAAATGGCTGATTCGGGAACCAATTTCCCACCACAGATTTACTCATCATCGTTTGTCCTGAATCGGCTTACAGACGTAAGTTTATAGGTTAGGTGTCCTAGAAAAGGCTAGTAAACACACGCCAATAATTGATATTTTTTATGTGTACACACTGAGCTTTTCATTCGATAACAAAACATGCTTGATGTATCACTAGTCGTTTAAATTTTATTGCAAATCGACAAATCGACTTGCTTCTGTATGTAGGTCTGAGTAGTTAGTAGGTCTACAACACATCAACACAGGTGTGTAATCAAAGATCAAGGGGGCTGGGGATGCCTTGTCACCAGTTGTCATTTAGCGTAGCACCACATAGGCACATCCGGTTGCCCATAAGTTATAAGGGATCGATGGTAAAATTGGTTGGCCTCATACACGTAGGTAGGTTAGGTACTTATTCCCTAGGCACTCTATTTTTGTTTATTGATAATAATGTAATAATAATTACCTCTCATGAATAGTCATGAGGGAAGCAACTGTTGCTAATAAATTCAATCAGGTTATATATTTACAATTATTAAGGATACATGGAGTTAATTTGGTGAAATAAGGTGTTGCGGAATCAATCGCAATGGGTTTATTCCTTGACAGAAATCTACATTCAGGTCTCTTTCGAAAGCTACAAGAGGATACTTTGGTTTGAGCCTCTTGACATTTTCAAAATCCAACAATAAAAGTACCTCCTTCCTTCTTGTATAGCTTTCGAAAGAGACCTGAATGGTGAGTTTCTGTCAAAGAATAAGCCGAGAATAAGCCCATATACCTACTTACCCACAAGAAAGTCGCTTTTTTGGAATAAAACTTTCCCATTTTACCTGTTAGGATTCGTCTATGGAGGTGGCACATTTCCGATTCAGAGTTGGTAAGTCAAAATAAAATTGTCACAAGTGACAACCAGTGTGTAAATCATGTAGAAGAGGCTAGGTAACGTTCCAGAGCTGTGTGCTTGTGCCCTGTCAGTTAATATGGAGTCTTCAGTCCCTATATAAGCTACCCCGAATGGGTGATGGCTTCATAGCCCGCTAGCGAAAAAAAAAGAATATGGATTTACATTTGGATTCGTGTTGGAATCGAACATTTTCAACGTTTCAATAGATTTTGAACCTTCCAATTCCAATGGGCCAGAGATCTTTACACATACAAAAACCTTACAGAACGGGCACAAAACAAAATTGAATCACTGCAGTTAGAAAAGAATAATCGTTCAAATCACCGTTGAGTTGACAATCTGACAACCGTTTCAATGCGCACCAACTGGAAATGTATGGTTACAGTTGACCAAACCCAACCAGCTCAGGAAAATTGGGAAGGTTTTAAAAAATAGAATGTCCGGAATGCTTTTCTCGCAACTGTATCTACAACCCACTGCTATAATAGTCCTTTTCAAAATAAATGGAACAGACTACGTAACAGGGGCGGTGAAGCTTTATTGGTAGCGATCTGTCGAATCCGTTGAAATTAATTCAGCCAATCATACTTATTCATAACACCAATTTCTGATCGTTTATTCGTTTCTACTATTATGGTGTAATCAAATCAATTCATAACTTCGACAGACTGTGCCTTGGCCAAAAACAGCTTCACTTCACATGTAGTCCATCAGCAGCAGCTTATGTAATCCCGTGTAGACCAAGAGCTAGCAACATTTTATTTACCTCATAAGCAAAATCCGGTTTAACTTCTGAGGCATGTAGAGATTTTGATTGGCTTCCATAAAATATTTGTCTTATGAAAAACACGCCTTGCTTTCTCATAAGGCAAGCAAAGAAAATGGCCATTTGACAGCAGTGTTCAAGAGCGGTTCTTCTAGTGTTCTTAATCGATATAAATTTTGTTACGATATCTCGCGTACGGGTTCGAATATAATTGAGACAATCGATTTAAAACACACACTGTTTATTTCTGCGTACTACAATAACTATACGCCAACAATTATCTACTTGAATTATCGCTGTGATTACAACTCGCTCATCCGCTCGCTGTCTCTTTTAATTCAATAATGCCACGAGCTGCCGGCTGACGCCTTATATAAGGCCTCCGAATAGTGTTTCCGAACTTTCTGTTTACTTCCAGCAAATTCCATAGTGGCCTGGCATATGCGGATTCTAAACCATTCCTGAATAATCACACACGTTACCCGTATAATTCTGCCGGGGTCAGGAACGGCGCCTCCGCCAAAATTGACAGATCTTTCTCGATCGAGCATTGAGTCTCCCCATTAGGTTCCACGTAAACGCGTGCTCTGAAATGCACCAGAACATTCCACACTTCTACATTGCGATCTAATGGCTGGAAGAATCCAGAAAGATCGAGTGTTTACCAATATGTATGGGATTGCCGCTCGTAGCAATATCAATTTCATCAGGAATACAAGAATGGATAGGTTGAACTATCTTTCAACTAAATTGAATGGGACCGAATCTCGGAATGTATTAGAAACTACCAAAGAGTTTCTCAACTGGCACGTTCAAGCTAGTGGGCTAGGCTGTTTGGATCGCATTTGATGGCCCATTCTCGAATCACATCATCGATTCGCCGATTCATCGAATCATTCCTGATTCCTCCAGAAAATCCGCTGTTGAATACTGCTGTCAAATGGCGACTTTCTTTGCTTGTATTGTGAGAAAGCAAGCGGTGTTTTTCATGAAACAAAAATATTTCATGGAAGCCCATCATAATCTCTACATGCCCCAAAAGTCAAACTGCATTTTGCTTATGAGGTAAATAAAACGTTGCTAGCTCTTGGTTTAGTGAGATTTTGAACGAAAAAGCATAACGACCATGTGGAATACATTCCTTAGATGCCCAGCAATCAGTCAATCACACCTTATCGGGTGTTTTGCTTGAATTTCTTGCAGGAAATTTATACAGGGTGAAACAGAAAAAATGAATAAAAATTCGTAGCTCCAGACTTGGAAAAAGTGGAAAGCTTAAACTGGATACGTGGTTTGATTCTGTTGTTGTGTTGATTTCTGCCACATTTGGTCCAAATCCATCTGATAAATTTTGAAGAATCAAATAACAAAGCTTTGAACTTTGACATTTTTCAATATTTGACAGATGCCATGCGGAGAAATACTTTCAACAATTTTGAATACAGTTTTTCAAGGGCTCTCAAATGACACATTGCGAGTCAAGTTTCGTGACATATGCTTTCTGTCATTTTTTATGGTGACATTTCCGTTCGACAGATGACAACCAAAACGTAAGAGACTCATTCGACAGCAAAATCATGTTCGCATACCGAATTTCAAGCCGATCGCATTAACGTTGCGGCTGTTATCGTGGAAGATTACAGACACAAGCATCACACACAGCTCCGTAATCTTCTCTAAAAAACTTTGCCATTTAATTATTCAATATCTATTCGATGGATTGGGACCAAATGTAGAAAGCAACAGAACAAAAGAATCAAATCAAATCCGCATTTGCAGCTTTCCATCAATTCCCAGTTGGACGTTACGAGTTCTTAAATTTTCTCTTGGCCGTTACCACCGGAGACAGCCGCTCGCTTGGATTTTGACCAGGACGACCCGTGTTTGGTGCAGGACTCAACTCGGCCGTCCCTTTCTGGTGGGGGATTGACCTTTTTCAAAAAATTCCAACTGATATTGGAAGTAGATTGCATTGGGCGTCGTGTAGGTCTATTTTTAAATCCGACACGGTTTCGGTTCTCCGACGGTGATTTTTTCAAAATAACAAAATTCAATATTCAAGTTTTCTTGTTTTTCACTTTATTTACCACGAATGTCAATTTTTCAAGCATAACCTTCAAAAGCATCAAGTTGAGCATCCGCACCTGGTGATTTGTACCTCTCCACCTCTTATAGTTCACGGTATATGATTTTTTTTTTCTCCTGTTTCACCCTGTATAAATCCCCTGCAAGAAATTCAAGCAAAACACACGGTGAGGTGTGATTGCTGCCCCTGCCCATTCAGGGAATGTATTCCACATGGTCGCTATGCTCTTTTATTCAAAATACCACAGAATGCTTTTTATTTACATAAGCTGATCCTGGTGTTTTGGCATTTTGAAATTTTAAGGGATGTTCAAATTTTATACAGAGTTGCCACTGTTGTCTGGCATCCACCCTGGTGCTTCACAGCCAACAAAGTCGAGGTCCGTATTATATTATTTAGACGGAGCCAAGGGTTGTTCCTGCACTTGTGGGCTCTTTTGAGAGAATTACACAATATCATGTCGTCCTTTCCCCATTAGTGGACGTGGTACAACCGAAATAGGGAATATAAGTTGCCTGAACTGGCATAGTACGTACTTGTTTACCCAGTCTTAAGATCAATTTCAGCTCTTCAAAATCCCATTTTCAATATTGAAAATTTTCAATGGCATAGAGAATAAGGCCGATTATCTGAATTTTGGTCTATGTGACATTGAAATGTTTATATACATATGAAAGCACATTAAATCCTCCACAGTTTGACATCTGAACCAGTTTTGTGCGACTCACGGTTCTTGAGCTAGACCTTCTGGAAGTATCAATTTTTGGTTCCAAAAGAAAGAAAAATCACCTCTTAGGGCTGTGCCAGGTCCACCAATGTTCATGATTTGAGATGAATGAATACGCGTTATCGATAGGTGACTTGATTGAGACATGGTGGCGATCCAGTGGTAAAATCCGGTAGGCACGGTCACTATTTAACACCGAAAATTGATACTTCCGGAAGCTCTAGCTCAAGAACCCCGAGTCGCACAAAAATGGTTTAGGTGTCAAATCGTGGAGAATTGAATGTACTTTCATACGTATATAAACATTTCAATCTCGCATGGACAAAAATTTAGATATTGTCAAAAACTTCTCTTCAGATTCCATTTTTTCAACATGGCGGTGCGCACTGCAAAGATATAAATCGGAAAAGTGCAAATTTAGAAAGGACACAACAAAATCTACAAATATGGCAATTTTCATAGAAATAAAAAAATAAAAAAAATCTTTTTTTTTCAAAATTATTTTTCATTTTTTCTTCAACATTCTTCAATGTCTTTTTTTATGGAAGGTATAAGATATGAAGAAGAATTTACTTTTCAACAAAATGAGATACCTTGTGTTAAAATCGGTTGGAAAATAAAAATATTACAGCAATTTTCTTATGACCGTACAAAATTCATGTTGGCGCCTCCACCAAATTTGCCTGCGACAGATGTCAATGTTCCATCATTTTTTTTAAAAAGTGTTTGATGTCCCAAAAATCAATCGAGACATAGCTCCATATATTTTAACAAAGCTGGACATCACCAGGCTATTCGATACTTTCTGCCCCTAGATAAAATCCGCCATTTTGAAAAAGGGGCGCCATTCAAATCCTAAGGGACGAAAATAAAAGCACTGCGGGTCAAATCGTTTATTCAAGTCTTAGTTACGATCCTGCCAAGTGGTTTGCCTTTATCATCATTTGTAACTTGTTTTTTCCTACCACGTCCACTACATCAGAATCCCAGACATACGAGCCTGTTTGAGTCGCCCGCTGGATGGGTTTGCGGTAATTGCAGATAGAAAGACAGTCATTTTATTTAAATAAGTGAATATCCCCTCACGTGTGTGAGTGGCAATAGCGCATTCTCTAAGTGCAGATCTGTCATTGATAGACATGAAGTCCAGCTTGAAAATAAAAGGATGTTCATAAGAGGCAAGAGTAAGTTTCACGTTTCATGACAATCGTTCCACTAATAAGAAATCTCATATGGCGGCCAAGATGGCGGCGGACTATGGATCTGTACCGGCGGACTCATGGAATTTAGCTTGAAAATAAGCTGGTTGAAATAAGTGGTTAACGGGCATATTCTATACAAACCTTGCACTTTTGAGAACATACCTACCTTACTTTCAAGAAGTGGTGCCCAGATGGCACTAGTGCAGACGCCGTATACAGGTGTTCAATAATGCAAAAATTCCAACTTGCTAACCAAAAAAGTTGGAGTCATAAAATTCACCATGTCGATTCACAATTCAATGCTTGTTGAGATAAAATGAACCGCGTCTCAATATCTACAGCCGTTCCTGGAAAATCCTGAAATTAGTAGTTGGTTTCATGAAATTTGACATTTTTCAATAAATCAGTAATTTTTCAAGATATTCGAGTGAAACTCGGTAGTCCTATGAAGAGTGGAGTGAAGAATGGACTGTCGTGTGTTATCATCGTTCCCATCGACCATTTTCGAAAAATTTGACAGTCAACTGTTTTTCTTCTCATAGTCCGGTGATTAGCGGTACCAACCTTGCACTTTCGAGTATAGCGTTGAGATTTGGCACAGTTGAAGTACATACCTATAACTTACTTTCAAGAAGAGGTGCCCAGATGGCACTACTTGCAGATGCCGTATACAGGGTGTTCAATAATGCAAAAATTCTGAATTCCGGTGAAAAAGTTGGAATTTTTGCATTATTCAACACCCTGTATATACTTACGGCGTCTGCCAGTAGTGCCATTTGGGAACCCCCCCAAATGGCACTCCCTGAAAGTAAAGTATAGATATGTACTTCAACTGTGCCAAGGCTCAATGCTGTACTCAAAAGTGCAAGGTTGGTACATCAAGTCACTGGGCAATGAGAAGAAAAACAGTTGACCGTCAAATTTTTCGAAAATGGTAGATGGGGACTCGAGACTACCGAGTTTAACTCGAATATCTTGAAAAATCACGGATCTATCAAAAAATGTAAATTTTCAATTAACTCATCATTGAAATTTCAGGATTGGCTGAAGATATTGAGACACGGTTTGTTTTATCCTAACAAGCATTGAATTGTGAATCTACATGGTGACTATATGACTCCAACTCTTTTTTTGGTTAACAAGTTGGAATTTTTGCATTATTGAACACCCTGTATAGGTACGGCGTCTGCAAGTAATGCCATCTGGGCCTGGGCACCACTTTTTGGAAGTAAGATATAGGTATGTACATTGTACTTCCAACTGTGCCAGATCTCAATGCTGTATTCAAAGATACAAGGTATATATCGTTTGATCACACGATATACCAGGTGTTTCGATGAAAACGAGCCACCCTGAATAAAATTTTGGCAGCTGAAATTTAGAAAATTTACCGAGACCAGTCGTTTTTTGTTTTGAAGGAGACACCTTTTGACGTGAAATTCAATATTGAATTCTCATTCCCCCTAAACTTTTTAAATGGGAATAGGGGTCGAGCGATACCTTATTCCAAAGGTCTTTCGGTTCTCTTCACAACTATCGTATAGTTAACAAAAAAATTTAAAAATAATCAAATTAAAATTAATTTAAAGTCTCGATATCTTAGGAGAGAACAATTTTTGTTCTTCCTTCTTTTATTCGAAAAATTGACAATCGTTCGCGAATAATAATAATAAAGGTCATTCTTTGAAGGCCGAGCTTTAGGTGACATGACTATACCTGTGTCGAAAAGATATGAATCAGGTGCTATTACAATATAATATTAATTGACTCTATATAATTAGGTGCATCAGTGCATACCTACTTTACGTACTACCTATCTCAGTGTACGATTATTTTGGGCTCGAGTTTCGCTGCTTGAAATTCAACACTGATATCTTGAATGTTTCGTTTTGTCTGTAGTTTCGTTTTTCAATCATTAGATTGACGGAACAGTATTAATGCCACTTTTAAACAAAAGCCACATTGTGTGTCATATTCGCTTAGCCATCGCTAATCCGGAAACATCTGGAAGTAGGAACACATCATCAGTTCAATTTTATAGTTTTTTAATCGCGTTGTAATTGAATAATAGCAATCAATAATAATCCTGTCCATTGGAGCAGTATCGCACAAGTCAACTCGCAAGGGATTCTGTTTGACGCTGTTTATCACTCAGTTCAATTGATATTCAACTAGAGCTGAATATCAATGTAAATTCTCAACCAATAATGATTGATATGCATGCGGCCTATATGAATAGTGGACCAAGGGGCCATCATGACATCACCTAATGTTAAATGTTGATTGTTGATCTGCCATCTGCCTCACTTCGATATACTTATAGGTATATATATTTAGTGATCATCAATATACCTACACTGCAATAAAGTTGGTCGGCGAAGAAAAATTATTTGCGTAACATAAAAAAAAGGTTATTGAGACATTAGCTTTCAGGAGAAACATAAACTTTTGCTACATAAGTAAATATTGTTTGGTTAGTATCAAAAAAGCGCGCCAGCATGAGCGATTTATGAAAATTTATTTTGCTGAGACCTCATTTTGGAATGTGCCAAAAATAACATTCTGATGAAGCCGAGGATGAAGCCTCAGACGATTACCAGACGATGGTCTAATATTTCACATAATGTTCACAAGTTCAAAGCTCGGCGAAATTGCGGTAGAATCGAGAGTGCAATACCTTAATACTCATGGCGCTTTTATACCATACGAAAATTATTGCTGTTAAAGAGATAATTATTGAGTTTTTTACTGCATATGGTTTTTCATCTGAATCCACTCAGTTGTACAACAAAATTTTATGGATTTCCGATGGCCAAATAAAGCAATAATAGTAGTGTTACGAGCGGCGATTCCAGAGAACCCGCCATCTTTCTAGACTCTTCTCATTAGGTCGCAGTGTGCAAGTGCGGAGTTCTGGTGCGTTCCAGAGCGCGCCTGTAGGCTTCTGCCCGTGAAACTGAATGGGGAGACTTCAATGGTCGATCAGAAAACATCAGCCGAATTAGCGGAGGTGCCGTCATTCCAGAACACACGGGAAGCACGCGAAAGGTGTGTGATTATTCGGGAGTCGTCTAGAAACCATATGCCAGGTCACTGTGGAATTTTCTGGAGGACCCATGGAACATTCGAGATAATTAGTCGGGACCTATATAAGCACTATGGAACGCCCACAGCACCAGTATTGAATACAAGGCGATAGACAGCGGATAGAAAGCAAAGTAGTAACCTGCGATATACCTTCCAAGTAGATGATTGTTGGCGTGTATTTATTGTAGTACGCAGTAAGCGAACCCGGCGTATGCGAAATACATAACAGTAGTATTCACCAGACAAGAACACTCTATTCCAAGGGATGTTTCAATTTTTTTGAACCTTTTATACATTATGGGTACCTATTTACGCGAACATCCTTTTTAGATATTTGAAAAACCGGTTGTGTTACCCCAAAACTGTGTTACTGGAAAGCTCGAAAAGTTAATTTCGTCATAACATACCTAGGTTTCGTATCATTCTACGATTACACCTTGCCATCATGCGGTGTCTTCGCGCAACATTCCATAGCAAGTCTTGGCACCGCCTGGAACATTCCGTGTGCGATCTCGGCTAATTCAAACTAGCCAATCAAATTTAAGCTGCTGCCAAGGCGTATCACGGAATGTTAAAATGCTGTCCGCATATTCCTCATCAAGGAAGCTGCATGCCAAATTTGAACTTTCTATTTTCAAAGAAAAGGTAGGTGGTACCACAAGTGCGTATTCTACCAAAGCACTTTCTCAATCACATCAGAAATCTCTTGAGGCAAAAGAATATTTTTTGTGAACTTAGATGCCACCCTGGCATCCTGCATCTTTCATAGGAAGCGAGTGAGATGTTGGCATGGTGCTGCAAAATCACCACATCAAAATAGTAGTACTCATATGTTCCAGGGTGTTTCAGAAATAAGTACCCAGCTATACCGGGTGGGCCTTAAAAAACTGTGCTCGGAATTTTTCCTTCTAAAATTTTTATTTCGCCACCGATTTTATCGAACTTTTAAGCATTGGCTAGCCAATTGAATAGGCTATCATTTCCGTATTTCAAAATGGCCGCCATACCAAAATTTAAGATAGCAGAAACAATTGAAATTAGGCCTTCTTTTGTTCTCGTTGATGCTTTTTATTGAAAGTTACCAGAAAGTCAAAACCAATAATGTATTATGAAGGAATAGACGTTTCTTGTCAATTCAAGACCACAACCAGTGAAATCGGGTCATCTGCCGAGGAGCTATTGCGAGTTGAAGCGCAGCCTACTTTCCGTTTCTTTCATTTCTGCATAATTGATCCAAATTTAGGTATCCTGCCCGCCAATCCGCCATTTGCTCATTTCTCAAATTTGGTATCAATGGCTAGCCAATCTGCCAGGCTATATTTTTTATATGAGAAAATGACGTACATATCAAAATCCAAGATGGCGGAAGCAATTGAAAATAGAATTTCTTTTCAATAAAAATCAGCAAAAAGTCAAAACCAATAATTATTATGAAGGAATAGACCTTCCTTGACAATCCAAGACTGCAACCAATCAAATCGGGTCATCTGGCTGAGGAGCTACGGCGAGTTAAAGCGAAGCCTACCTACCAGTTTCTTATTCTCGCATAAACGACCCAAATTTAGGAATCCTGCCCGCCATATTCTTATTTTTCAACCGATTTTTTCAAATTTGATATCAATGGCTAGCCATTTGGACAGACTGCCGTTTTCTTATAAGAAAATGGCCAACATGTCAAAATTCAAGATGACGCCGGAAATTATCGAAAATGGGCCTTATTCGTCCTTGTTGGAATAGAAAAACGGAAAGTACGCTTCGCTTCAACTGGCCGTAGCTCCTCATCAGATGAACCGATTTGATTGGTTGCTGTCTTGAATTATCAAGGGAGGTCTATTCCTTTATAATAATTATTGGTTTTGACTTTCTGCTCATTTTTATTAAAAAGCAATGAGGACAAAAGAAATTCTATTTTCAATTGCTTCTGCCATCTTGGATTTCGACAGATCTGTCATTTTGTCATATAAAAAAGGTAGCCTGTCCAATTGGCTAGCCATTGATATCAAATTTGAGAGAATCAGTTGAGAAATAAGCATATGAGCAGGAGCGGTGGTGGCCGAGTGGTACAGGTAATGGCAAGCCAAACCATTCGCGCTGCCCTGTGTGGGTTCGAATCCTACTTCATCCATGGATATTTTGTGCTGTCCCCGAGGTTGCATGGTAGAGCAGCTTATAGCTGAATGTCGCCTCGTAAAATAAGACAATTAAATAAAATAAAAATATGGCGGATTGGCGAACAGGATACCTAAAGGGTCAATTATGCGAAAATGAAAAAACGGAAAGTAGGCTTCGCTTCAACTTGCAATAGCTCATCAGCAGATGACCCGATTTTATTGGTTGTGGTTTTGAATTTACAAGGAAGGTCTATTCCTCCATAATCATAATACATTCTTGGTTTTGACTTTCTGGTAACTTTCAATAAAAAGCAACGAGAACAAAAGAAGGCCTATTTTCAATTGTTTCTGCCATCTTGAATTTTGGTATGTCGCCCATTTTGAAATACAGAAATGATAGCCTATTCAATTGGCTATCCAATGCTGAAAAGTTCGATAAAATCGGTGGCGGAATAAAAACTTTATGAGGAAAAATTCAGAGCACGGTTTTTTATGGCCCACCCGGTATATCCTCCGATTAAGCTTTTGAAAATGTAAAGTTTGCAATAAGAATGAACTGCAACAGGTGTCCCCTATAAAGTTATGGCCCCTCAAAGTTCAATTTTCAAAATCGTTTTCTTCAACCCAACTCTTTCAGCGTTCAACCGATTATAGCTTCGAATTTGGTGTGCGATATCACCCACCCACAAAACCCACTCAAAAATTAGAATTTTTTTTTTTGTGACATTTTGATTTTCGAAGTTCTTGGCTTCGACCCCTTCTAGTTTCGTTATTTCAAAAGATTTTAGCTACCAGTTGGTGACAAAATCACGGGGAAGAAAAATATCAACCACTGGATATGTAGGTACCTACTAGATGTGCATTTACTATACAGAGTGAGTCATGGAACAAAAAATCCGATTTCTCTAAAATATTCCCTAAAAAATCAGATCGGGGCGAGTCAGAGACCTCGAGAAATTATTTCTCTTCAAAAATGCATCTAAACCCATGCAATAATCCATGTAGAACATCACACGGATTTGAACCAAGAAACTTGCTTGGAATTTTTTATTCTATACAGGATGTCTCAAAAGTATCGAATTCCGAGTCCAGAGCGGTAACTTTATGGAGTCTGCTCAAGAACACTGAAAAAATATTAAAAAAAAATATTGACGATTATTTTGAGAGATATTAGGGTTTGAAAGCTGGAACCTCGCCCCTAACTATGTATTTCCATTCTTTGAAGTGATTTGGGGAACTCTTTGTAGTAGACTAATCAGTGGAAATTATCAAGAAGTGAATGTGCACTGTATTTCTCTTACTCTTACAACGATACAGAGTGAGTCATAATTCACACAAACCCCATTTCATCCATCAATGCCTGTAAAATATTCCATTAATCCCTGAAATGATTGAGAACGAGATATATGACTATTTTCGTTTTCATGAAAGAATTTTCACGAGCGTCTCTGAGGAAAATTAATTTTTAAGATTTATGATTTTATATTGAATAGAAGTTCAGTATGCACACTCAGTGGCTGATAATTTTTACTGATTAGTTTATCACAAACAGTTACCCAAAATCATTTCGAACAACAAAAATATAGGGGAGGGAAATCTCATCCTTTGAGCCCCTATAGGGCCAATTCTGTATCAAACCCGTTTAAATTTAAAGGCCGTTAAAAGAAAATCAGCCAATCGTGAAGCCCATTTCTGATCGTTCTTAGGTGACCGACGCCTTTAAAAATTTTAAGGGGCCTTTAAATTTTACAGAATAGCCACTTATATCTTCAAAAATAAACGTCATCAATTTTATGACGTTTTTTATTTTATTTTTTTCTTTTTTTCGTGTTTCCCAGTGGATTTCATTTATCGCTCTGGACTCGGAATGCGATACTTTTGAGACACCCTGTAGATCGGAGTACTGTTCTAGCGCGCCATTTCAAAATCAGCCTGTATTATTATCAATAATAAATTGATACATACTTGCATGCAAATTCATTGATTATCACTAGGATTATCATGATTTTTTAGATTCCACGTTCAATTTAGAAAAAATAAAAGATTGTCGTACGATTAAGATTTTGATAGCCGGCCTTACAGAGACATTGAGCCAGTAAGAGTGTGAATTGAAATTCAACTAATATGATTCATCGTCCAGGAAGCCATAGCCCACTCCAAAATGTCTGTTTATCGAACACCCGTTACTTTCTGTAAATATGATGAAAAATTCCAAAAATATCCACTATTGTCGTGGAAAGCTTGTTTACTTCCCCGCATTATTCCTAGAATTCTTGGAAGTATAACTTCTGTTTTCTTCGAGGTTTTCAAAACTTTTGATGGTTATTAGTCAGTAAGTGTACATAATGCAATAATTTGAAAACATCCTCCTGAACGGCTTTTCCAGAACTTAACCAAATAAATTCCTTTGGGATACGCTGTACTATGGCTGTACGGTGCTGTACCGATAAGATAATTTCCGATGCGTATTGTTGTGAAATTCATTCCGAGTATAAAGAGTAGGGTAAATTACTATCGGGGAATCCTAACTCATTTGCACACGTATTCTATAAAGCGGCTAATCCTTCGAGCTTCAAGGTATTTGTCGTTTAAAAAGAACACATGGGATATTTTTTTTGTCGTCAATGGGGAAAACTATTTGCTCGCTTTCTGTAGAAGTTGCCGACGTTTAAAATTTGTAATTAGGATCTTGTATGATCAAACTATGAAGTTAGAAGATGAATGTCTACGAAAACCATTTTTTTGGAACTAGTGAATATTTGTGACCGAAGCGATCCAAAAGTTTAGAAATCTGTTACCATGCATGTGACGTTCAAGACAATTCAAGACGTTCAAGATAATTTCCCCGGAAAGCAGATTTCTAATGGTGCGTTTATCGCACGTTTATCGTAACCAGGGGCTTAAATGTTATTACTAGGAAGACCTAATATCCTGACTTGTAGGGTAGATGAAGAATGTAAATAGTTTTTTTTCCTTCTACATCCCTAATTGTGACAGTTGTGATACTAGTTTGGTAGTTTGCACTTAGCAGTATATTCAGTATCAAACAGGATGATTTTTTGAAAAAGACCCACCTCCAATTTCTTGCTGCACAATTTTTATCTAAAGAAAAGCAGACACAGGTCGATTTTTTTTACGAGGGGGAAATCTAACTAATGTGTTTTCGATCTTTCTGTTCCACTCCTCCAGGCAGGGTGACCACCTTTTCAAAAATTTCAAATGTGAATAGGGGACGAGTTGCACATTATTTTTAATTTGACGGTCTTCTAATCCCTTCACGGTACATTTGTTCATAGTTGACTGATCGCCCTCAAATGCAATAAGTGTCATGCCAAAACGGTGCGGTGGTGCGAGATTAGATTAGAGAAAAACGAACTCGGGATATGTTTCTCGCATTGTTTGGTTTAAGGATTAGTTTTGGATAAGGATATTGCAAATATATGGAAGACTGTTATATTTGCTGGAAACTTCGACTCGGGGCTAGCCACAAACCCGTACAATTTTTTTTTAATAAATTTTTGTCCCCTTATTGGCTTTTTCTTGTTGCATAAGACTTTGTCCGTTTATTCATCAGTTTTACAAAATACCAACTCAGAAAAGTGCAAATTTCGGAAAACACAACACCCAGACTTTTCACCGGGAATCGAACCCGGGACTAGTCACTCGACCGCCTGCACCACGTGGCCGTCCATTACACTCGTACAAACAACTGGAGGAGGAGCGTTGGAGAGATTACCGGATTTATTAGTTGCTGAGATCTCCCAATTAGACGAAACTTGGTCATATACATGATTTGTTGTTTAACATTGTTTATAGCTGACCGATCGTTCTTAACTGTAGCCAACCGAGAAAAAGCTAAATTGCCGAGAAAAAAAAACAAAAAAATCACGAAAGAAAAACGAAAGCGGCTATACAAATAGTCTCCGATACTCCGTATTGCGAGGCTTAAAAAATATATATTTGGAGATCAAACCGATCTTCTTGGCATCTCTGCCCAAGTAGTATTCTAGAACTGACGGCGGTAAAAGTAACGGTAGACTCAGTTGATTTTATGACTCCATGTGAAGTCTATTTTTTGAAACTTAACTTTTTTATAGGACCCTGTAATTTTTCCGTCATTATTTTGTGACACTTTCTGTTCGAACTCTCAGTTCAACTCCTTAAAAATGTGGTTTGTTACAGGAAGACAGGAATGGAACCGAAAAGGCACAACGTAGAGTTCAAGACACGGACGGCACCAGTGACGACACATCACTTTTGAGCTGCTTCATCACTCCGGTATGTTTCATTAGATGAACTAACATAGTAGTTCGTAGAATTGATTGGGAATCCACGGCTCTGAAAAAGGATCGGGATTTTGCGTTGTGGAAAAACCTACCCACATGGGAGCTTTCTGGAGAAAACCGCTTTTACATTCATAAGGCTTTACACTACCAGAAGTGTCATCAATTAATTTTTCTTGCAAAGGAACGTGGTCTTGATCTAATCGCTTACACTCAGAAAAATATTGAACTTCCCATTAACTAAATGTAGCAGTTCTTATCAACTGATTATCAATACTGTAAAAAACGGTTCGTACAACGGCTCTAAGACTAAGTGACAGCTTTACAAATTGTGAGAAATACTACTTCAAAATAGTTGAACTGTGCAGTGGCAGCCACCACTACATATGTTGTTAATAACATCTTCGTAGAAGTATTCACCGTCAAATATCTCCATAGTTATATGTCCTACGTTCAAATGGTAGAAATTACCACTACAGAAATGTTACCATCACTGCTACTGAAGTTACGCTCTGTTACACGGCTACGATCGGTAATAATCGAGTCGGTCAGCCAATGAGATTTCCGAAGTGTGATCATGTGATTTGATTCGGGTTTTCGATGGGAAGCATCTCACCCCACGCGCCCAAGCCATATTTTTCTTGTCGGTGCTTGTTCTCCATTTTTCTTGCGGTTCCGTCCGGTGTGTGGTGTTTCTGTTTCTGCGAGGGCAATGGAAAAGTAGCTAAACGCCTGGTATTCCACAAGAACTGAAATCAGTCTTCGAAGGTAGGTACTAAATTTTATATTGTGGTGAAGTAGCTACCTAGTTACGCTATAGTGTAGTTGTGGTCGTAGATACGTAGGTAGTTTAGCTGCACGCATTTGCCATTCAGCTTCGGCATGGTTTCTGTTGCCATCAATGGTTTGCATTTATCAGCTTTAGCGCTTTAGCTAGGTATTTGCTGTAAGTTGCTAGAGTATCCATGACTTAGAAGTTTCCGGTTTAATTTTGAAATAAAAAGGTTAGGTTGTTAGCATAAATTAATCTGAAACGGTTTATTTTATAGCAAATTTTCTGGATGACGGAGCTTTCCTTTTGACGGAAGAAGATTTGATGCAACTAGTGCCTCAAGAGGGCTAAGGGCTGAGCTAAGGGCTGATCTAAAGCTGAAGTGGAGAGAATTTGTATCTAACGCGAGTGAGGATTATCTTAGTTCGCAAAATTAAAACTATGAAGTCTCGGATGATACCAGAGTCCCTAAATACGGATCTTTATAACATAATTTCCTCCGAGGCTTCAAGCTATCATGTTATTTGTACTGATTAATTACTAAGTTACATAACTATAGTTTATTTTATGAAATTCGCAATCTAAAATACAATGTAACCCCTTCTCATTTTTAATTTTCTTTGTAATATGTATTTTTTAACGTTCACCCATTTTTGTTTTGTTTTATGAAAATTTATCTGTTCCTATGATGTCTTGTAATCTACGTACGTATGATAATTATTCAAATTTCATTGAATCTTAATTGTATGGTTCTTTTTTTTTATTACATATTATTGTATTGAATTTCGATTATTTTTATTTATTCCCAATATTACAAGTATATTTATGAATAATGAAACGTAACGGTTAATGTTACCGACCAGATATGTGATAGCAATCTTTCCGTAAAGTAGGTAAAACCACCTAATATGGTATCTCTTATTACTATAATGCAGTATTCCTTACAACTACGAAAACATTCTGTCGACGACAGGGAATGTTGAAATTTACTTTGCTGTAGTGGTAAAATCCCCTATACTGTAGTGGTAAAATCTACTACTCCATTCACTGCGAATATATACGAGAAGTAGTGTATTACGAAACTATATCACATTTACTATTTTGTAGTAGTATTATTACCACCATGTATAAGTTGGCGCCTATTTAACTGCTACAGCAAGTAGGACCAACGCTTTATCGCGTATTGCTTCCGCTTCTTTTTTCTCGGTGTACTTATTTCATAAATGCATGCGATAGCAAGTCAGTGATTTTTAAAATTAGGATTTCCAAAGCCATTATTTGAAAGATTACTATGAATTATGTTATAGAGAGAGCTCATTTTCGTAATCCTTTTATTGCTGGGTACTTATCTCCCCGTTAAGTTTCAACAATTTACGTCAGTAGAAGTAATTATTGTTTTCCATTCATTTGTTTTATTTAAAAAAAATAAATTATTCCGTGATACTCTAATATCGTCCGAGGACAAGCTACGCCTCGAGGTTACACACTAACAGAACTCGTACCCGAAAACATAATTATTTAATATATCAGAAAAGTAGAACGTCTCGTTTATATTATAAAAATATTTTCGACCGTGTAAACTGGTGTGGCATCTCCCTTTCAAAACTCCAAGCGAATACACTCCATCCGCACTTTGGAAAAAACAAAACTGAACAGTCAGCAGTCAGTAATTTCTCTTCCATTTATTTTTCTAAAAAGCGCGCAAATCTGGAATATTTCGCGAAATTCATCAACTTCTAGGCGGTCATGCACATTGCGCACATCCTATTATGCTGCGTGTGTATGCTCACTCTATATTCAGTAAACAATGAGTAATTGAAGTTGAACCAACACACACACATATGCCCTATTTCCTTTCATCCTAATTACATAAGATGTAACGATTTTTAATTTTTTGTTATTGACATGAATATGTATTCCACAATCCTGATTCACTGTTTTCATTTATTAGCTTATTTTAGCATAATTTATGACAAATTGAAGCGTCCGTTGACTTGAATTGACGTCAATCATATGCATATAGTCTGTGCTCTGTCCTAAAATAAACATCAAGTGGTGAAACTATTTTGTATGACCGTAAGATCAATATTATTAACATTGTAACATGAGTTGTGCACTATACACACTGTTCCACATATTGCTTTATGCTTATGAACTGTGACCGCACAACGTTTCTTTGTAGTTTTTTTTTTCGTTCGCAATTGAGCAGAAAACTCGAGCAAAAACTTGCTGTTTTTGCCCATCACTTGTCAATAAAATGACGTACGTACTTTTATCTTGTTATAGGATGTGATGTAGTGAAAAATATTGTGGACAGATCAATAAAAAAAATTACATCTCAATCAAATATTAAAACGAGCGAATCACATCACGCCACTCGTGTTTGGGAAATATACCAAAAGGCTGAAGCCTGGTGGTGCTAACTAAAAATCTCAAGGACTTTCGAAATGGTTCAAGTACACTTCAAAGTAGAATCATTTCAGACAGGCCTTTTAAAAGAAAATAGATGAATTGCCAAGTCATTGAGAGTTGAGAGTTTCTGTTTGGAGAATGGCTTTTCACCATGCTTGCCCGTTTCAGCCACTATGTGCAATAACACGACATGACGTCACATTAGAGAAGAAAGTTTAAAACTTGGAAAGTTCCATTTCTTCACTTCTCTGCTATTGAGGCACTAATTGACACAATAGCATCCAGAAAAAAAACTCAATTCGACGCCTGAATCATCTATGTGCACCTATAGTTCTTGAGTTATGGGTTCTAGAGCTTCCGGAAGTATCAGCTTTCCGTAGATAACTCTATTAGTATAGTCCTTCCACATGAACTGTGATTTGATAGACCTGGGCAAATTTGTTTAGCATTGAAGACTTGCTGCCGAGTTTTACCTGGTGTGAATCTGGCTTGTCAAAAGTTTCTGTCTAAGTGACATCAAAATGTTGAAAATCTTTGAAAAGTTGACCATGTCATACTTGGCAAAGTGACTCGGGGGCCGCAGAGACGTGTTATCATCGTTTGGACACCAAAATCGCACGGGCCTCCTTCAAATTTCTCCAGCAATGGGGATTCGTCTTTTTGACGGTCAAGCAGCACCGCCACACAAATTCGTCTCACCCGTCCCCCGAAACGCACTTTCAACGGCTGGGTTTTTAGTAATTTGAATTATTAAACATTTTACATGTAAATCCTGCTGCAAGTACAGACCTGTCGGATGCTCCTTGTTTTGCCAATGATTCTTCAGGACTTGGCGCGTCTCTTTGGCTGGAGTAGGTCAAAGGGTAGGTGCTTCCATTGCGGCACTTCTTTGGAGGACGGCATGGCATTTCTTAAAGCGTAAAAAAATCAAGCGCGCTTCAAAAAAATGATGAATTTATCTCCATCTGTTGTGGAAGTGTGCGAAAAATGCGCTTTAAAAAGTAGCCCGGACAACATCGTGTGTCGTCGTGAATTATCGTGCTGAACATCGCCAGTGCAACCAAGCGTAAAGTTTTCGGGATTTTCTATAGGTACAGGCTGTTCACGAATGAATTACACCCCCCCCCCGGAGACTTTCACTCAAACATAATTTCAAAAATTTAAGAGATTCCATTCGAATCTGTCCACTCAAATTTTCTGTGGTATACGCTCACAGGGTGAAACATCGAAAATATTTCTCAAATTGGACACCCTGTTTTTAAATATGAGAATCGATCTCGCTCTCCAACCTGATTATAAATATGTTATATTGTATACCACTTGATAGGTTAGTTAACAAAACACATGTGAAAAAATTGATATAGGTAGTTTAAAAAAATATCAAGGAATAATTTTTTTCGAATGTTCATGTTTGTAGAGTTGAATTAGGTTAGGTGAAAGTTTCAAACTATAATCAAATCCATTTACCCAAAATTATAGAAAATTCACTGAGTTACTTTTGGGGAAAAAAAGATTTTTCGATAATTTTGAAATTTCATTATTTTTTCACCTGTGTTTTGCTCATCAACCTATCTAGTGTGATATATTTTTATAATTAGGATGAAATGCGGAGTTGATACCCATATTAAAATACAGGGTATCCAATTTGTGAAAAAAATTCCGTTCGAAGACAGATTCGAAGCCTACGAAAAAATCATATAGGAATCGTTTTTCGAATTATGTTCAAGGAGAGTCTCGGGGGAGCACATTGCAACAAGACAATTTTAACTACTCTTTGTATCAATATTTTGTTTCTCTTTATATCTATATTTCGGATAAAATTTGCTTGTCACCATGTAGAAATAGTAAATCTTGAATTTCTTTCAATTAACATTCGTACTTGGCCCCTGGTTTAAAAGGACACCCTGATAATTTTTGCGATTCTAAATGAATAAATAAATGGGGTGGATAAGGTAGTTCATGGTTCCATTGTCACTGTACAAAATTTAAATCAATCAATTTTGGAAATGACTGACTAATTTGCCATTCTTTTGTATGCCATTAGCTGGGACGGCGCCTGTATAATTTTTGGAAAATTGCTGTTGGCCTTTATCGTCATTATGTACCTACCTTAACAAAAAAAAAGTCTCGAGTCACGAGCCTTGAAATTACTGTACTTTAGTACGTTCAACCATAGTGTGATTCGAGCTCCCGAATTTCTTCTTTTCAAGGGAGCGCGTGGCGAGACTCTCAACCAACTTGAATCACACTAGGGTTGAACTTACCTACACCTACTTTAGATTAGTTTGTTTTACCCAAATAATAAGTACGTATTACACAGAGTGATTCAAAATTGGTGCATGCATTTCCTCTCTTATACGTTGCGGGATACGTTGACGGAGCACGGGAACGGGAACATGGTTGCTTCTTTGTGATATGAGCAAGAAACTTGGCACAAGCACTTTTCAAAGTACATCAAATAAAACTACTAGAGGCTACCAGAGCTGCCATATTGTTCCTGGAGCCCTACGGCGTATCTTCGATCGAAACGGCAAGTGATATCTACACGCTGAAAAATTCTTCCTGACTTATCAGTCCCAGATGATGGAAAAAAGTTGCATGAACCTCCTGTTTGCTGGTTGCCTACCTTCCAGAGACAAGACTAAAAATAGTGTTCGCGACTCAAGCAATAAAATATGTATAGTACGTTCACTCCTACCGTGATTCTAGTCGGCTGTGAGATTTTGTTCCAAGTTTCTAAATGTGAAATATACGAGTAAAAAATCCCCAAAACTTTGCGATTGGCTGCTATAGCTATAGCGATATTTGGGACAATAATTCACAAGGCACGAAGTCGTCCGGACCACTTTTGAAAGGAAAATGTAGTGAATTTTCGAGCTGTTTTTAATTTTCGCCAATGAACAAATAAATCAAAGCAACCTTGACATTTGACAGTTATCAAAAATATTTTCAATCTCTTGAGGCCAGTTCAACTTTCCGATGGTTCCAACTAAATATAAAGGGACCCCATGCAATCATCAACTCTTCCGTCTCTTCCAATCGAAAATACACGTAGTTCTGTCATGACCAAAAGAATTGATGCATAAAAAGTTGGAAAAACCAAATTTCTAAAAACCCAGCTGTTCAAAGTTGCGTATTGGACCGAAATTGATGTAAGTACCTTCAATTTGCAATTTGCTTCCGTTTTGGGGCTTGGCGGGACGAGTTTGACCCTGAATGACCGCCGTCAAAATGACTCGGACTGAATAAGGCGGCCCCGTGCGGTTTTGGTGTCTAAATGGACCATAACACAAGCTCTGCGCCTCCCTAGTCGCACTTCCCCGTAGAACATGGTCAGTTTTCCAACATTTTAATATCAATTTGATAAGAAACATCACTTGACTTTTTAGAGGAGCCAGTTTCACACCAGAAAAATTTTCCCAGCCAACTAGAATAACAGTAGAAGTGGTCCTACTTATCTACGTTGTCCTTCGTTATACGATATTTCCTATTTTGTCTGGGAGTCGGGCATTTATCGCTACAACCAGCACTCGCAATCGCCTGGCCAAAATTATCGTGAAAATCTCAGCACTTGTGATATTACTGTTGATTATTACATACAACACCCTTGATTATTAGACCTACAAGGATAATATTCACTTATCTAAATCCCATTGTCAATGGCAACGGAATAAAATTCATGTAAACAACAAAATCTGACAGCTGTCACTTTGGACTTCTTTTATGTAATAATCTTTAAAATATCACTCGTGCTCGAGATTTTTCCAGATAATTTTGGCCAGGCGTTTCCCTCGGGCTGATTGTCCCTGGATAAATGCCCTCCTCCTACGGAGTCGGGCATTTATCGCTACAATCAGCACTCGCGATCGCCTGACCAAAATTATCGTGAAAATCTAAGCACTTGTGATATTACTGTTGATTATTACATACAACCCCTTGATTATTAGACCTACAAGAATAATATTCACTTATCTAAATCCCACTGTCAATAGCAACCGAATAAAATGGATGTACAAAATCTGACAGCTGTCACTTCGGACTTTTTTTGCAATAACCATCAAAATAGCACTCGTGCTTGAGATTTTCCCATTAGCATTTCCATGGGGCTGGTTGTCCTTATAGATAAATGCTCTCCTTTCACGGCTCCTCCTCAACCAGCACTCGCGATCGCCTGGCCAAAATTATCGTGAAAATCTAAGCACTTGTGATATTACAGTTGATTATATCGCGATCGTGAAACAGTTGGAACGGAAGATGGGTAGCACTACCACTTTGGATTCATTAACTTCCTGGTTTTCGAATACACATACTGAATCCGCGGATTCAAAAAATACTTAAAAATCTTCTCAAATATTCGACTGTTATAAATTAATGTATAATGTATAACTCCCGTCCCGAAAAGTGCTTTCACAGCATTTGTTCCCGTTTGATTGCTAATTTTAATCATTACCAACTGACACGTGATTCAAGAGAATAATGCCCTCTATTCTGGCACAGTCTTTTGTCATAACAACGGGTCGTTACTTTCCAAAAGGTCCGCTTCAAAGTCCGCAAGCCGTACGTAACCATAGTTTCAGATCTCAGTTGCAAGGTGATTTTGAAAATGATTATCACCTGGCAGAAAAAATCACTTGTTGATGTTTGCGACCCAGCCCTTAATACCTTAATTATTATAAAAGCAAGACTACGTTTAATCGAGTATTCATTTACGCCAAATTTTTACTCAAGTCTGGAACTTCGACAGTTCCGTGCTTTAGTTTTTAGTTGGGGTGGTTTAGTTTGCTAGTACCTAATGTTTCAGTGAGAACTAAAGGTGAAGGTAAACGGTAACAGTGCTATTCCGTATTTTTTTAATTAAAAATAGTAAGTAGTTGTATGTTTAGCCACAGCCATCACTGTGCCTGTCTACTACATAATATTGTCAGGGCCGATTCTGGCTTGTCGGCCGCCCTTGTGCAAAAAATATTTGGCCGCCCGCCAGCTGTAACCCCGCAGAAATTTTCTGGCGGGGGCGTCCGGGTCCACTAGAAATTGCGCCGCAGGCAATTTTTTCCCACCTTGCGGGACTAAAACCGCCAAGGCCCCTCCATTTTAAACAATTATAATCTATTTTGCGCTGAGGATCAAGGTGCGTCCATAGCCACCTCACTTCAGCATACCCCTCGGCATACCCCATAGATTAGTTTTTAGGTACTTATGCCAATTCATAGGTATATTGATTTTCTAGTTGAATATAATCAGAAAAAGCTGTTCAAATAGGTGGTTGTTCATTGATAAGAAGGCAAAACCCAGAAAAATGTCATAATTTTTGATAAAATACTGTTACGAGCGACGATTCCCGTGCATCGTAAACACGCAATATTTCTAGGCTCTTCCACGGCCGCAGTGTACAAATGCGCGGAGCTCTGGACATTTCTAGAGTGTGCGTGGTGGCATTGAAATGTATGGAGACTCAAACGCCCGATCAAGGCACATCTGTCCATTTTGGCGGCGGTGCCACATACCAGAACACACCGAAAGCACGCGAAAAGTGTGTGATTATTCGGGAGTCGCTTAGAAAACCATATGCCGGGCCACTATGGAAATTGCTGGAGGATGATGGAAAGTTCGCGAACGCTAATCGGAGGTATATAAAAGCACCGTCCTCACTCCTCAGTGCGACAGTCAGTATTGAATTGGAATGCGAAGTGGTAGCGAGCGGATTAAAAGCGAGTAGTAATCACAGCGATAATTCTAAGTAGATAATTGATGGCGTGTAGTTATTGTAGTACGCAGTAATGAACAGTGTGTGTTTAAAACGATCATCTCAATTATATTCGAACCCGTACGCGAAATTCGTAACATTACCTATAATCTTGAAAACACAACAACTCTTGCAAAATTTTGAAAACAAAAAAAAACTTGACAAACCTAATACATATTTGGTATATGAAAGGTAAGTACTAGCTCCGTGAGTAGTAGGTACTAGGTATACCTATACCAAGGGCCGGTATTTCCGAAGGTATTTCCATTTCCTCAAAAATTTTTGAATAGGCTATTTGTCAAATAAACCCTGCGTAGAGCGCAAAGTTCATCAGCCAAACAGACTATCCGAAATGTTACCAAGAGATGAAAATTCTTGCCCTTCCTTAGATACTTTCTGAGAAAAAAGTCTAATATCTATAACAGTTGACGCAGGCGGCCGCCTCGCCTTTATTCTTGACAACCTGTTGTATTTTTTCGGCACTAAAAATTTACAATTTACGCAGGGCGGCCGTTTTAGGTCTCGAAAATCATAATATCTTTTTTTTTTTCGACACTCAATTTTCCGTTGAAAAAAATTGGGCGATCTTTCGCCGCCCTTGGATTTTGGCCGCCCTTGTGCAGGGGCACTCCTAGCACACCACTCAGAATCGGCCCTGAATATTGTTTTGATCAGGCCGACCGCTGGTTCAAAAGCATTAAGCGTTGACTTAGCAGCACCAACCCGAGGACCAAAGGTTCGAATCCGGCCGACACCGAGACTTGTTCTAAGCAAAATGGCACCATAAATAATAACGATATCTGTAAGTAGTGATGTACAATACAACAGTACTCCGCCAATAAATGCCAACTCCTGTGACCATGTGGATGTTCGCAAGGAAAACATAATTCAATGTTTTGATCCCATCTGAAATTTATGCCGGGTCAGGTCATTCAAATCTTCTGTTTTCGTCACGCACCTTTTATAAGCCTAAGGGCTCGATATCATATGCCAGAGACGCAAGATTAAGACTCGCCAAATAAGACGGTCTGATTGGTCGATGTGGCGAAGTTGCTACATCGAACGGGGCAACTACTGCTATTTCCATAAAGTTGCTCTGGCCACATCGTCACCTTGGTACTAGAACTAGGGAACTCCTAATTTTCTAATTTTTTTGAGCTATTTGCGTTAGGTACTATGTATTTTTGATGGGGCTCTTGTTCTAGGTATTATATCACGGGATGTATTGTTGGAGCACAATGATCCTGTCCTGTGAGACATCCAGTTGTAGCATTACCTGAATAAAACACTTCAAATTGGTGGGTGTAGTGACTAATTTAGAGAGGTCAAAAATAGAAAAAAAGAGTAACCTGGTTGTTTTACCAAGGTGACGATATAGTGTTTTGTAGGAGCTGGTTTAAATAGAAACCCTGCATCTGTAGGTGGTTGAGCTCTGGTCAGTTGAAGATCAGTGGACAGTGGACTTATGGGGTCTTCACCTGCTAAGTGTGAAGATTTAGGGTTTATTTTATGTAACAATAATATAATATTAGTTATAAAAACTAAAAGATTAGTATATTATTACACAACAAGCAACGAAAGTGATGTGCGGTAATCACATATGAATGCAAGAAAGACACTTTCTTGCGAGTTGTGTACACTATTTTTTCTTCGACTTAGCCTCTTCTTCCTGTCCGACGTCTGCAAACTGGCACTGGAGCGTTTTCTCCAGATCAACTTTTTTGCACTCAACTGCGTTGCCTATCTCATTGCAGAAGGAGTGCATTACACTGCATATAATAAATCAAATCTCACTGCAGTAGCTATCTATACTGATTCCATACTCAATCTCAATTATGATTCTTAGATCAATTTTCGGCCAAGAATAGACTCAGGGTGCAGTTTATCATTTTTCACTAGCATATTTATAACAGTTACCTATCATGATACTAAGTAGACACCTGAGGTCGGATTTCACTGCGATGTTTTCGAACATTCAAGAAATTTCAGAATAAATTGACGATCTGCTTATGATCTTTTGTTGAATAATTTTCAAAAATGTCAATTTTAAAATAAGAGCCTAGAATGAAACAAATACAATCATGAAATTGAAATCTTTTTATCAATTTGAATATACAAACTAGGCATTGTAAGAGCGAAAGCAGAAGGCACGACGACATTTTTGAGCAGTTTGTGCAATTGACAAGTTTCGCGCCCACTATGTATAACATACAGAATGTAACGTTTTCGTTGGCTGTCGTAGGAAAAACAATTTGATTCTGCCATACGATGGTATAGGTTTGCGGCTTGTTAGTTGATGATAGTAATAAATATGATTGATGGCTCTAGTTTTTTTTTTACCTATCTGCATTGGGAACTCCACCATACAAATGGTGCTCAAGTCCAACTACGTAAGTTCCGTATAATAGTGGTGATGTTCACATTGTTACATGTTACACGAACAATCGTCACACGATGGTGTTTTAATGAGTTTTGGAAATCTAAGAGAATTATATCGGTCAAATGATACAACCCCTCAGTGGCTGAGGCCTGCTGAACTTGATCGAAAGACCAGACAGTCCAGTCTGTTGCTGGAAGGATTTTATTGAAAATCTTTGATGATGCTATTTTCAGACTACCTATATCTAATGCCTAATATTATTGTAATATATCTATGCTTGATATTGATTGAAAACGGTGTATTTGAGGAGCTTGTGGAGTGGTGGTCAGCGCAGTCGACTACCACTCCAGAGGTCGCGGGTTCGATCCCCGCCAGGGACGGATTTTCGTCTCGAAAACAATCTTCTTGGTTTAGTTGGAATGCTTGCTAAATGCAAGACGCGCAGTGTGTCGCATAGCACGTAAAATACGAACGATGGTGCCGACCCCATGCGATGTTGGTGGTCGTTTAAAATCCCTACCCTGTGTTGGAACACACAGGGGTTCGGCAAAATTTCCGATATAATGGAGGAAAGCATTCACTGGCGTCGGTGTTAGGCGTCGTTGCGAAAATAGGCCGACGTTAAATAAACGAAAAAAAAAAACGCTGTATGTGATGTGAGCCTGGTCTGGTCACTTGAATCTGTTACAAATGAATACATGATTATAATATCGCAATGGGGTTTGAAATAGCTACACTGTTACTGACTTTCGCTCACTTTTAAGTCGAAAAATGAACTAAGGAATAAAATCAAAATATCTAGGCATATTGTGTTTTTGACTCAAAAAAATGGATCACCGTGTATATGTTCTTGAACACTTGAACAGAATGTTTGAAACGAATATGCCACAGAATTGACCAATATCGTTGTTACTAGTCCTATTATTTATTTACTCAGGGATTATTGTTATCACAAAATCAACTGTGTCGAAAAATATACGAGACAAAGGGGGCAAAGGGAAGGGTTTACTTCACCAAAGTGATAAGATAAAAAAAAATGCGAAAAACATATGTAACCATAGTTATTAGTTATGCACATATCAAGATCATAAATGAGGATAACTGTTATTAATCTAATTAAAAATTGTTTTACCATGTGGTTCTTGAAGCTAGAGAGCTATTCGAGAGAGTGGGAAGCCGACAAGTGTGTGTTCCATGCGTCACTCTGTGTCATGTCGACGATTGCTTATAACGTTCTTTTTTGACGGCGACGCACTTGGAATCGCTAAAAACTTGCAGGAGTCGCAGCCTGAAGCCCGACGTGTAAATAGAAAAGCCATCATCACTTTAATTGGACGTCGATTTGTACCGAGTTTGTTGGTTCTTAGAAGCAGAAATTTCGCTTTTAGCCGTATTTTGCTTGTGTATGAAATGTTTAGCACACCAAATGCGTCAAAAACCAAGGATTTCCTTTGAACCTAAATGTTTATTCATGGCAAGACCCGAGAATTTAGGGCGATCTATTCGCGACATTACCATTGAGCTATTCCTTTCATGGAAGGCTAATTTCTTATGATGTAATTTATCGCAATCCATCAGCTGCTCATAGATAGTTACTTACGCGAATATTCAAACTTAAAGACCTCGCAATTGCGAGGCTTCCAGACCTGGAATCTGGAATGCATCTGCACTGATACGCGCACCCCAGCAAGGAAATGAAATTTAATGTCTATGCAAACTGATTTATGACAAGAAATGGCTGTTGCTTATACAGACAGAAAACAACGATTCCGAACTTCACATCGTCAGAGCTTCGCATCATCGAGGCGTTCAGATCCAGAAACCTCTCATTGTCGTTTAATGGACTTGAATGCCTCCGCGCTGATGAGCCTCCAACAAAGAATGAAACACGTATCTGTGGAGTTAAGGGTTCGGCGATGGCAATGTCGAAGTGTGTTAGAGGATCGTAGTTTCATTTTGATTAGGGTGACTAGGATAGCCGTGATGGCAGGATACTGCCAGAGATTTTCCCGACGATAAAAGAGACAGAAAGTACCCATATTTTATGGATTCCAGATTTCATTTGACTTATGTGAGAGATCCAAAGTTTTGTGACGTCGAGCTGTCATTGTGGCCCCACTCTTTCCCATCCAGTCCACTCCGAGTTTGCATTCTCTGCTAGATTGAAGTGGCGAGTGAAAGCGCTAAAATATGTCTTTTTGATTTCCATCCAGCGGTCTCATTTTTGAATAAAATAAGAAAGTAGAGAGACAAAAGGATGCTCTAGGATAGTCTTATTATGAATCACCCTGTATATTTGATAAAAGTTCAGTGCACAACCAGTGGTTGATAATTTTTGGCGATTAGTCTATGACAAACAGTTTTCCAAAATCACTTCGAATAACGAAAATAGAGGGCAGCGAAGTCCCACCCTTTGACTGTCCATCTTCATCATCTTCGAAAATAAACGTCATCAATTTTTTAAAATATTTTACCCGAAGCTGACAGGTGAAGTGTCCATCACAAGCGTCTTTTGACGCAGGAAAGTGAGATTTCCTGCGTCAAAAACGTTTTGTTTGCTGGAAACTGTTGGAAACCGGACGCAGCGACGTGATATTTGCCAAATTGTGACAGAATGACATTTCAGAATTCTGGTACCAGTTTCTTTCTTTGTGGTTTATTAGGGCAGCTTCGGGTCAAGCGTTATACATAAAACGCCAGGAAAGTGTCTTTACAGGGCATGTAGGCTTCCAGGCCTCGCTTACGCTCGTCCTTGAATATTCCACCTAGTCCTGTAAAGATTCAGTTTCCTGCCTTAATGCTCGTAAAAAGTTCTAGAGGTTATAAAACTAATGTAGAGCAACAAATAACACAAACAGTTCCCATATGAAATTGTTTGCATGCATTTTGAAGACAACTTGATTTTCAGAATTTACGATTCACCCTGTGTAATCAATAAAACTACAAAACACATTCAAAGGTTCAAAAACATTGCTTTTTGGTCTGTTCGAAAGAGTTTACTAAAATCCATGAAAGAAACGAAAATAGAGGGGGTCGAAGGACCCCCTTTTGACCCTTCATATTTTGAAAGATATGGCTGCCTGCGGCCACGGAAGCTCCGGGCTCGATTCCCGGGAATAGTCTGGCTGTTTGTATTGTCTAATTTGCAACTTTTCTTGATAATTGTATATGAGTTATCAAAGGCAAAAATTCTTATGGCCGTTGCGAGTCGATAAGGAGAGAAACATCAATTTTTTATTCACTATTTTCTAAATATAAAAGCATTTGATTTTTTTCAACATTTTTCTGGTACTTTTGCACTTCTGATACAGCATCTCCTCAACTGCAGTTCTATTTTTCACCCCAAGTTTGCGAACACCCTGTATATCAAGTACGTACCTATGATATTCACCTAAAAATACCGAGGGAATCCTTGAAAAAATGTTGAATTTTCTGATTTACTGTTGATGAGACTGTGTGTTTTTTTTTTTAGAAAATTCGATTTTTTTCTGTTACTCTCTCTGTTCTCAACTTTGGAACCTCTGGTGAAATATTTTTTCAATATGACTTGAAAATAGACAGTGCAAGTCTAACCACTGCTCTGTCAAATTAAATCTTGGTGTGTCAAGTCGTTTGAGTTATTCGCAAAAAAACATGAAAAAAGTTGAACTTTGAGATGGCATTTCTGTCATGGAGCAGAATTTCGGAAAACAAATTACACAAGAGGTCTCCACATGAAATGAGGACTCTATATGTTTTCTTTTTCTGTTATCATTTTTGAGACATCCTGTATACTCTTTGCATTTGCTGTGTATGTTGTTTTTCTAAGAAATTCAAACAGATTTGAGATCGAATTTACCGTTACCCCATTCAAGTACTGAGATACCGAACTTAATAATTTGCTCTGTTCGTTAATGATCTTTCGTAATTCACAGATACTGATTTGCAAAAATATGGTAGGTAAATGAAAGGAAATATTCACGTTGTCTAGGTATATTACCTTTGGTTCGTGCCCTTTATGCCCCCTCTTTTGCGTGCTCTCGGGTCGATCTTCAAGCATTGCTACTCAAAGACGCCGCACGAAGAAGCCGAGCCAGAAGGTCAGTCCGACCCATTCGTGCTCTTTGTTGCTCCCAGAAGACTGTAATTTTTTATTTGTATGTTCAAAAAAGCGGAAACTACAAAATTTTCCGGAGACTACAACTGCAGATCAAGCAACGAACCCCGATTTCAAAGGTCAGATTTGATTTTTTCTCATGCATGAATTTGTAGATATTCATACTTAAGGGAAGATGTTAGCGTCGTTTAGCGTAGGAGTCGCCATTCAGATATCAAGTGGAACATTTTGCCACCTTTTTGATGTTCCTGTTAATTTCTGAAAAATCATCACGCTTTCATCATAAACACCATTTAATTGATATGTGTGAAGTACGTCAGGTTGGACTTGGATAAATTTTTGGAATTTTGTACAAGCGCTCGTTTTCATAATCACAAACGACAACAATTTCTGTAGCTTAACAGTAATTTAAAACAAAGTGTTTGAGCAATTTCTACGAAACTTGATGAACGGTCGATAGTTGTCTGTGTGTGTAACCTCTCAACCCCGTTTGGCGTCACTATAGTAAAGGATGTAAATATACCGAATTTGTTGTCAAAACTCGTTTTTTGGGTATATTGTAACATCCTGGTCATGACGACCAACTGTAAAATTCCTGGGTGATCAAGCACTTACTGTAAATTTCTGGTCACCGAGCACCATTTGTAAGATTCTGGTCATCATGACAACTATTTTGTAACATCCCAACCTCACGATAACATTTTGTGATAAACCTCGTCACCGGCCCCAATTTTGTGATATCCCCTCCTTCCCTACATTAAATTAATTAAGCTGTGATGCGTCTAATTACCCTAAGTCGTATTTCGTTGTGCCGTAGATTTTATTTTACCTTTACCTAAGTTATTTAACCCGATTACACCTACCTCAGCTTCACGTCGTGCTAATACCTCAAGCCTACTCTAGTAGTAACCTCACGTTCTTCTTAAAGGGAATGAATTGAATAAATATTGAAAGAATAAACAAAGTCATTTAACCACACCTCAATTTTATTACAAATTAATCAATCATCGCCAACTTAATTAAATTACCCTTAATTATTCATTTCATAATTTCCTGACGTGCTGGCATTCAGCTAGCGTTAGGAATTGGATTAGTTTACATCGAGATTTACATTCGGTTTCTGAAAGAAAAGTACATCCTAATACCGTGTGCAATCCTACGACGAATTTGTTCAACCCTTGCAAATTAATTCCGTTCTCATTCTTCCTAATTTTCAGAATTATGGGTGAATCCATTTCCTAGTACACTTGAGTTTAATTCCCTGCCTAATTCATTTATCCTTTTTCCAGTTTTCGTTTCAACCCTTTCTTCCCTTTCGCCCATTCACCCTGGCACGAGAAGAAATCTTTACTGTTTCATTGTACTTAGAGAGAGATTGTTGTTCACCGAGTTTTGTCTTGATCTTTCGAATTTATAGCCATTATTTTAATTATTGATCAAATAATTTACATAAAATTTGAGTGTTGACATTCCATAGATTTTATATCCAGCTGGTGCTATAGTTCATAATTTGAAGACTTATCCAGCAGCTCGGTTTCATGCAGGTTCAATACCATTACACAAATTTACAATATGGAGTACAAGTCATCGCAATGAGCCTCTAATTAATTAGCCTGCAAATTTGATTTTATGTCTCGTTCATTTCTTATCTTGAAGTGTTTCGAAACGACACTGAATTTTCTTAGCATTACTCAAGGGGTTTCTCTTTGGAAACTCGGCCTCATGCCTTTAAATTCTTTGTCGCGCGAAAGGGTTAAATATCTTATTCTATGGGGGAAGATAACGCGTAATCAAGATTTTGCCCAGATTTGATTTGCATAAATACTGCTAGTGCTTGTCTCAGCTAATAGAGTCTACAAAATCATGCTCTGTCGGAAGCCAAATCTTTTAAAAGGGTTGCTGAGGTTTCACCCTTTTTCTTGCATCTGGAAGGTAGTCATCTGAGAACAAGGGGCCGCATTTTAAAAGCTCAGAGCAATTACAAAGAATTCAAATCGGCTTGACGCTTATCATGGCTGTTCAAAAGATCAAACAAAACCTACTATCATTTTTTTAAACCAAAACAATTACTTCAACCTTATTTAAACCATTCGCATTCGATTACAATAGAAATCAGACTTGCCTTAAGGTTTTCCTTCCACGTCACTGATTTACTACAAATCTATCACAGTGTTTTAGCACTTTTCTTAATTTATTCTTCTACAAAAATATTAGTTTTCTTCCCGCAAAATACACCCGTCGTGCTCGACTCTTACCACCCGAATCCCCAGCGTCACTCCCGTCTCTATTCATGGACCCTTCCTGTTACCACACCCCCGTCTCCCGTCACAACCCTCTGGCCTACCAACGTCGATGCCTGCATGCTTTCTTGCATCCGGTGTCACTCCGATGCTGGCCGGCAAAAATCGATATATTTCGCATTCCTCAACCAAATTTCTTTCCTTTCCTTTACCGCCCGTAATGCTAATTTTATCCCCAAATATTTCATTCCCCTTTATTTTATAATTCTAAGCCGTTCTGCCACAGAGGCCCCCCTGAACTTTTAGTCTAGAGCTATCTAACTAAAAGTTCACTCGCGTCCCTTAGTCTAGGCTACTTCGTTAAATTTAAATTGAACAGATTAACATACAAATTTTCAGCTTATAGTTATAAACAAGAACAGCCTTTTCTCGAGCCTTTTGCTTTGGTCTGCAGAGTAAAACCTCAGTTACTCAAATGGGAAACCCCTGCAGAGAGGAAAGTCGTATAAGACATAGAACCTCTAGGCAATAAATTTAAAGCTACGCGAATTTTCCTTGAGTCTTCATTTCCGCAGGGTCTTCAATCCACTAGGCGAAATTATTCTCATTGGTCCATCTTGATCTGAGTTGTTCCGAATCTCACTAGTCTCCAGGATTTATCTGAAATTCAACGAAGCTAAGTTCCATTGTCTAATCAAGTTTAATTAACATAACTTTACGTGAATTGGATCTGGTGTCCTCGATCCTTGTACCACTTCCAGTTAGATCCTCGCGAGAGTCCGTCCACGTCGTCGACGTCGCTTCCTAGGTGGTTCTGAAGAAATAGAGTCCTCCGGACTATCGAAGTTCGTTGGCTCCCTCCGTGGTTCAACTTCCGATGTTATGACATCTCTTGAATTTTGCACAGCATCTTCTAACTTTTGTAGTAAGGCTCCAGTTTTCGATATGGATTCGCATCCGCTTACAATCCATAGCTGTTGGATGTTTACTGGGAAGTGATATCTCAATTCCTGCACGAGCGACTTTTCCGGAATTGACGTCGTCAGAAAACTTGCTAGTTCAACCATTTTTGCAAAATAGTCGAAAAGATTATTGTCATTTTTGGAATCATATACGCCATCTCGAATCTGCTTTCGAATTCCTCGTTGCTTGCTTTCCGGCCAATAGCGAGAGATAAACTGGCTACAGAAGTCGCTGTACGATTTCCACTCGTGGAAAAATATGTTCGCCCATCGTCTCGGTGCTCCCTGCATCGCTTCGAGAGAGATTTTCAGTTTTCTATAGTCTTCTTTGATACCTTGGTTTTCAAAATATCGCTCCAGTTTTGAGAGAAAAACCAGTGGAATTTGACGGTCGTCCGTGTGGAATTTGGGAAATTTTGGTGGTTGATTTGTGTGCGCTGCCCGTCGTTACAGTTCCAAAAGAATCGCCGCAATTTCACTCGAATCCGCCGCCGTTGTACTGACTCCGTCCCTGTCGTCAACCCCTTTCTCTCCGGTCGTCGGGTCTGCATTGTTAAGCTGCAGGTCCGGCTCTCGTGGTGCATCCTCCGTAGGTAGTTTCTGGGACATCCTTTGTTCGATTTCGGCTCGCCGAATTAATTTCGTTTCGAAAGAAAACAAATAGTGATTAGTTTTTTTTTTCTGTTGTTTAACTAATTACTGTTTTGTTGCAGCTACAATTTCACTTTGTTTAATTATAACTCATTAATTTAAAATCTCTCAAGTCAACATTTCTCTTTAAGTACAATATGCTCTACCGAATCATCCCTTTAGGTTATTGTTGAATCAATTTAGTTCTGCCCCCCAGATTAAAAGAAATCATGTAACCCTTTCAATCCGACTTCGCATTTTAAATTTTTAGGTCGCTTTTCGCTCGCCAAGTTTGTTTCGCTGCGTTTTGGTTTAAATTCTCAGGTTTCCAAAGTCACATCTGTGTCGACTGGAATGTGCCTTTCGCCAGAGTTTTTTTCTACCTACGCCTCCCGATGAGTCACCCTCCTAACAAGCAACAGGCCTGCTACCTACCGTCCTTCACACTTTTAGAATATCTTTAATTTGTGTCCCGAAATTATTTCGCATTTACACTATTAGCCATAAACTTCCTGATTTTTCTTGTCAATTTCTGGCGGTACACCTCATAGATTACGATTGTGTGTTTAGGCCTCGGTTTAAGCGATAGATTTTCTAATATTTTTTTATCAATTTCTTGGGGTGTTTCCTCAAATCTTATTTCTTCGATTATTTCCTTTCACTCGGTTTGTCCCCTTAATTTTCTCCAGCTCTCATAATTTGATCAGCTACTCTGTATTTTTATTTCACGAATACATCTGCTACGCTTTAATTTTCCTACCCCGATTTATTCCCTGATTTGTAAAATTTCAGCACCGTGGTCCATCATATTTAAATGGCTTATTTAGTTTGAAAATTCACCCTATGCAAATTATAGTCGTAGTTTAAAGTGAACTTTCGTCACTCCGTTGTGTATTTTTCGACCCACATCTTGCTACCTGCTCCCGGAACGACCCTTTCCACATCTGTTCGCCCACGCCCAGTACCATTATAAACACCCTTGGCGAAATTCCACCTACTCTCGGTCCTTTTCTATATATGCGCGTGTTTTGATTTTTCTAGCCTATTTGCCTTTGTTCATTTCCCAATTATTTATCCAATCATTGCTTCTAATTACCTCTAATCCTGCGTCACGGAACACCACTGTAACCATCCTGGTCATTGGACCACTGTAACATCCTGGTCATGACGACCAACTGTAAAATTCCTGGGTGATCAAGCACTTACTGTAAATTTCTGGTCACCGAGCACCATTTGTAAGATTCTGGTCATCATGACAACTATTTTGTAACATCCCAACCTCACGATAACATTTTGTGATAAACCTCGTCACCGGCCCCAATTTTGTGATATCCCCTCCTTCCCTACATTAAATTAATTAAGCTGTGATGCGTCTAATTACCCTAAGTCGTATTTCGTTGTGCCGTAGATTTTATTTTACCTTTACCTAAGTTATTTAACCCGATTACACCTACCTCAGCTTCACGTCGTGCTAATACCTCAAGCCTACTCTAGTAGTAACCTCACGTTCTTCTTAAAGGGAATGAATTGAATAAATATTGAAAGAATAAACAAAGTCATTTAACCACACCTCAATTTTATTACAAATTAATCAATCATCGCCAACTTAATTAAATTACCCTTAATTATTCATTTCATAATTTCCTGACGTGCTGGCATTCAGCTAGCGTTAGGAATTGGATTAGTTTACATCGAGATTTACATTCGGTTTCTGAAAGAAAAGTACATCCTAATACCGTGTGCAATCCTACGACGAATTTGTTCAACCCTTGCAAATTAATTCCGTTCTCATTCTTCCTAATTTTCAGAATTATGGGTGAATCCATTTCCTAGTACACTTGAGTTTAATTCCCTGCCTAATTCATTTATCCTTTTTCCAGTTTTCGTTTCAACCCTTTCTTCCCTTTCGCCCATTCACCCTGGCACGAGAAGAAATCTTTACTGTTTCATTGTACTTAGAGAGAGATTGTTGTTCACCGAGTTTTGTCTTGATCTTTCGAATTTATAGCCATTATTTTAATTATTGATCAAATAATTTACATAAAATTTGAGTGTTGACATTCCATAGATTTTATATCCAGCTGGTGCTATAGTTCATAATTTGAAGACTTATCCAGCAGCTCGGTTTCATGCAGGTTCAATACCATTACACAAATTTACAATATGGAGTACAAGTCATCGCAATGAGCCTCTAATTAATTAGCCTGCAAATTTGATTTTATGTCTCGTTCATTTCTTATCTTGAAGTGTTTCGAAACGACACTGAATTTTCTTAGCATTACTCAAGGGGTTTCTCTTTGGAAACTCGGCCTCATGCCTTTAAATTCTTTGTCGCGCGAAAGGGTTAAATATCTTATTCTATGGGGGAAGATAACGCGTAATCAAGATTTTGCCCAGATTTGATTTGCATAAATACTGCTAGTGCTTGTCTCAGCTAATAGAGTCTACAAAATCATGCTCTGTCGGAAGCCAAATCTTTTAAAAGGGTTGCTGAGGTTTCACCCTTTTTCTTGCATCTGGAAGGTAGTCATCTGAGAACAAGGGGCCGCATTTTAAAAGCTCAGAGCAATTACAAAGAATTCAAATCGGCTTGACGCTTATCATGGCTGTTCAAAAGATCAAACAAAACCTACTATCATTTTTTTAAACCAAAACAATTACTTCAACCTTATTTAAACCATTCGCATTCGATTACAATAGAAATCAGACTTGCCTTAAGGTTTTCCTTCCACGTCACTGATTTACTACAAATCTATCACAGTGTTTTAGCACTTTTCTTAATTTATTCTTCTACAAAAATATTAGTTTTCTTCCCGCAAAATACACCCGTCGTGCTCGACTCTTACCACCCGAATCCCCAGCGTCACTCCCGTCTCTATTCATGGACCCTTCCTGTTACCACACCCCCGTCTCCCGTCACAACCCTCTGGCCTACCAACGTCGATGCCTGCATGCTTTCTTGCATCCGGTGTCACTCCGATGCTGGCCGGCAAAAATCGATATATTTCGCATTCCTCAACCAAATTTCTTTCCTTTCCTTTACCGCCCGTAATGCTAATTTTATCCCCAAATATTTCATTCCCCTTTATTTTATAATTCTAAGCCGTTCTGCCACAATATGTACTTCAAACACGCGTTTTGTATATTTTTAAAATTTAATTTATTAATTTTGAGGAAAAAATTCAAATCAACATAATTTTTACGCATTTTGCACATTAGCGCAATTTGCGCGCTTGTTTTCGGGGGGATAATCGACCGATGACGGATCGGTGAAAAGTTCCTCGTGCGTCATTGAAGCGACAAATTCTCTAATTTCGCTTCCGTGTTGTTCTTCTGTTCTTGTTTCAACTTTTTACTAGCAGTTCCTTAAAATTTCGTCCTCATTTACGAAGCAATGAACACGGAGCGTAAGCGCTTTTCAAATCCGCAAAATATGCTTGCGCTACTCCAGTAACTACCTACAAGCAGTAACAAAACGTGAAGAATGCCACTCATTGACGTCACTAGCGCTTGATATTTATGGCAGGCGATCCTACGAACGTAAGAGCAGAATTATTCAAAACGAGACTGCAACCAATCAGGTTATAACATACACTAAGTACATAAAAAAAGTATCACACCTAGTTAAGTCAATATTTTCCACTAATACACTACTCTGATTATCTTGTAAAAGTATATCTGCTGACTAGCCATCATCAGGTAGCAGCATGCGAATAATAATTGGGTGACATTTAACAAAATATTCCTTTTGCCTTAATCCAAAGCGTCGCGTTGTTAATTTTTCCATTGATAAACAAAATGTTTAGGGTTGAGCTGCTAACAGGATCTTAGCGCCCAAAAACAGAGCGATGTTCAGGTCTATGAACTGAACTTTTTTGTGACTTTTTCTACACCAAGAATGATCAAAAATAATCTTTGGAATAATGATTGCAGGTACCTACCTTACCTTGTGGTTGATGATTGTTGCAATTATTGTATGCTAATTATGATCTAGAACCGGACCGGCCAGTCTGTGGCTAAATTGTTAGAAAAGTTTCCGATTTTTTAGCACACTACTTAATCAAGCACCCATTGTTAAGAGTGCTGTTATTAGTGGCAGTGACTCACATTGTTATTAGGCTCAGGGTACCAACTTTTTTCGCTAGATGTCCTCCCCTGCTTTGTCAAAAAATCAGGATTTCGAAAGCATATTTTTGAATTGTGTCACAGGTCCATGATCGTGTCCATTCATTTCAACGCTATATGTATTAAAGTAAAAAAATTCCTTTTCGTACCATCATAAGGTTATCTTAACTTGAAAGACTCAAATAACTCAAAGTTATCAACCCCGGACCCAGTAGGGGGGTCATGACGACGACAGCGGGTACATGAGCCTTTGTTTCGAGGTAGGTGCCAATTGCAAACAGCCAAAGTTGAATCTCTACCGAGCACTCTCTTCCAAATTGCTAAATTAGTAACAAAAATTATTTTAAATCTTCACTTCATTATCACGTAGGTTCAGATTATGTTTTTCTGAAAATTCCAGCTCTACCAATTCGCGCGGAATTCTCTTCTCAGCCCCAAAGTTTTCGGACAGGCATCGTAGGTATTTGACGAATTTGTCCCTCCATATCCTTAGATACTTGGAATGTCACATGTTCTTAGCCTCCATTGACTTTGAAATATCGTGAACAGCCTACTAGATAAATACGCGTAATGAATGATAATTTGAAGTGAAGGTTTTTCCAATTCTTTTCTTCGGCAGTAAATGTCCTACGTTAAAAAAAGTGCCGTTAGAAAGTTCCGTGGATTTGAAAATGAATGTATTCATGAGTGATCCATTGAAAAAAAGTTATGAAACGAAATTAATCTATCAATTTAGGAATAACTCACCTGTCAAATGTCAATCGATTATTAACCAACGTATCTAACTATCTATTGTAAAATATAAAAGATATACTGAACATTTATTTTTTTTGTTCAGGAAGTTGAGTAGGTAGCGGATTGTTTTTTTTTGTAACTCTTATTTTAATTTTTGCTGCTGTTTGTGCTATATTTGGCATAGGTATTAAAGTATACATCAACAATGACATATAAGTAAGTAGGCCATTAGTGTTTCTATGAAATTCTAGACAATAAAGTAAACATCATATCTTTCATTTCTTATGGTACCTAACCTACGTATGTATAATGAAGTCTACGAAGTACGTTTCTTAACCAACTATGTACAGGTGCCTAAAAACCATCAAGATGAGTTTTGTTCCAATTTTAGTTTGTTCAAACCATGCGTTGGAACAGTAGACATTTTATTATGGAATATTTTGTGGAATCAAAAAATTAAAAAAAACTTCGACTTTTATTTTCTTAGTTATGAAGGGTCATTGAGTATCGTCATGTGTGTCATAAGAATCTTACTAGAAGCATTTTCCAAAGAAGTGGTGGCTGATGACCTCTTCATTACACCTTTACAACAGTATTTTTTCAATGTCTGTCATTTTGATCAGGAATGGGGCCTTAGCTGTTTTTTTTAATCTTGATGTGACATAACTTTAAAACGCTGAAGTGCATGGGACCCCTTCTCCTGCTGGGCCGTCAAAAAATTGACATGTTGCTTTTGGTTTTATTGTAGGGGAGACGCGGAAAAAACTCGATCTAGGCCTGACCGTTAGGTTCTAACGGAAAATTTACCTATTTATCTGCAAAAGGACCCTGCGTTTTGTGATACTGTTAAAATTTGGCATGGAAGTATATATTTTCCGCTAAAACCAGGCCGCGCCTAGTGCGCCTGCGGCCGGATCGATTTTCAGTCCGCGTTTCTCCTACTATAAAAATCAACATGCCAAACATTTGACGGCCCAGCAGGACATTTGACGGACAAAATCTTCTAGGGCTCTCTTCAGTCCAAAATGGCCAGCACTATTCGCTGTAATTTTGGCTCGAATACTGGTTTTGAGGTCTTCCAGTGTGCAGGCTTTGTTAGCATTGACTTGGGCTTTCAAGAAACCGCACAGAAGAAATCTAGCGGCGTGAGATCGGGTGATCTCGCCACCCAATCACTGTCACCATTTCTCAAGATCTAACGGCTATGAACCAAGTGGACACTTCTTGGCATGTGAAATTGAACCTGTCAAATTTCCAAAACATTCTCGAATTATTCGGAATGAATTCGGCGAAAAAAGCCTTGTATTGCGTTGCAGTGTACATTGAAAAAATAATTTTCACCAAAACTTATCATATATAGTGGAGCGAAATCGGCCTGAAAAGTCGTCGTTTTTTTTTTAAGGTATAACAGCACCAAACCTTATAGGTCTTATATAAAATCAAATTCCACGTATGTATGGTCATTTTGGGGATCATCTTGTGGTAGGGACCTTTTTTATGGGCAAAAAAACCTCAAAAATTGGAAATTAGCAGTTCAGCATTTACAACGTTATATTTCTGGATCCAGTTGAGCTATCGGTCTGTTCTTTTTTTTTAAATAAAAGTACATTGAAAAACCTTTCCAATGGTACATCACTGACTAAAGATTATTGTTCACGAACGTGTTTATAGAACAATAAACATTATATTGACAAAAAATGCAGTCCCTTCTTGACCATGCGAGGAACTTCTTTCCTTGTAGGAATTTTCATATACAACCTGCGAGGAAAATGAAGCCGAAATATCAGAGAAAATTTTAAAGAAAGTTTCATTGATCTAGGCCGTATAGTTTGTCAGTTATGAATTTTTTTCTGGCGCATTGAGTTGGAACGTCGCTCGGCGTGTGCTTGCATACAGTAAATCGCCGCATAACAAACAGTGAACGCGGCACGGCGCGGCGATTTACTGTATGCAAGCACACGCCAGGCGACGTTCCAACTCAATGCGCCAGAAAAAAATTCATAACTGACAAACTATACGGCCTAGATCAATGAAACTTTCTTTAAAATTTTCTCTGATATTTCGGCTCCATTTTCCTCGCAGGTTGTATCTAGAAATTCCTACGAGGAAAGAAGTTCTTCGCATGGTCAAAAAGGGACTGCATTTTTGGTCAAAATAGTGTTTATTGTTCTATAAACACGTTCGTGAACAATTATCTTTAGTCAGTGATGTACCATTGGAAAGGTTTTCCCATGTACTTTTATTTAAAAAAAAGAACAGACCGATAGCTCAACTGGATCCAGAAATATAACGTTGTGAATGCTGAACTGCTCATTTTCAATTTTTGAGGTTTTTTACCCATAAAAAAGGTCCCTACCACAAGATCATCCCCAAAATGACCATACATACGTGGAATTTAATTCTCTACAAGACCTATAAGGTTTGGTGCTGTTATACCTTCAAAAAAAAAAACGACGACTTTTCAGGCCGATTTCGCTCCACTAATAGTGAATATTGGCATGGAATGAGCATTTCAATTCATAAACCGCAGTATTAGCCTCGCGAAAAGTGGACATACTGAGTGGTCAATCAACCCTGGTTTATAATTTTTTGTGGGCTTCAGAAGATATTTCAAATATCCCGTAGTACTGTTATAGTCGCCCGATCTCTCGTGATCACCCTGTATACCCACGTGAAAGATGTTTTGCATCCATTTTATAGCCGGTTTATATTCTTTTGCAAATTACATCACAATAAAATTATAAGAAAAAGCGCACGTGGACCAATAGCATATAAAGCTCTTTTTTGCGATGTTGTAGAATTAGGTATTTTCTATAGAATAACGATTTGCATACAACAGGTGACACCGACACCGACTGTTTTTGTGTTTGAGGTACCCTAGCAGCACTATAAAAAAAGACCAAAAGATGAATTTCTTCTCCTTCCTTTTCACAAATGCTCGTACCGAACCATCTTCAATATCATGTATTTGAATAAATTAAAACTTAATGTATACCACCGAAAATTATAAGGTCATCTTTAAATAAAACACCCAAAAGAACGTGTCGTTCATTGTTATTACTAAAAACGATCATAAAGACCTCATACACTCACATCACCTATAACCCATTCAGAATAATTGCACATTATTTTAAATTGCACCGCCATTATTATTATGGATTGTGAAACGCGTTATTGTATCGAAGGCACGAAAATTCACACGTCGATCGATCGTTCGTCGTTGGTGTTCCTGCCGAACCGCGAAAGTTGGTACATTAAATTCGCAATTATTATTCATTGTATACAGGTGATGAAAATAAATATTTTATTTACCTACGTCACAGTGTTGTTGAAAAAAGCTTTGTATATGCATAAACAAGCGATAATACATGCGGCGTACGTTCGGTAGGTCTTGATTTATAGTCAATGGATTTCCGTATAAGAATTAATTTTAAAAAGGAAATAGTCCTAAGAATCCCGATTATTTATTAACATGCACGGTGCCGGGTCAGATCACATGACGTTTCCTTTTTATCGCGAATGCATACAGAGCAGCGTGCATACCTTGTGCGCAAATCTTATCTTAAAATCTATCAAAATATGCAAAACCGATTTATTTTCATTGTCCAAGACCGCATTGAATTTATTAAATATGTTGGTATACCTGCCTATTTATTACCATGGTTCTGTTTTCGAGTCATAATCTATGAAAAAGTTCATAACTTTTCCAAGTACCTATGGATAAGTATGTAAATCCGTTTTGCTCTGCAATGGCACATTCAAGCCATCAAATTGGAGCCTGTTTTGTTTTTAGTTTAAAACAGTTCACGGACAAAAAAAGTTGGTCAACAAGTTTTTGTCTGATTATTTCCTTGATGACCTATTTGACGGCCTCGTATGTTGGGTTCAGGTGCTGCACTAGGGGGACTTCTGACTATGCTTTCTTCTTTACACATAAGGGATACCTCTTCATCCCATTCAATTCCTTTGGTACCCTTGCACCCATTGCTGGTTAACCCTATCTACAGCCATTATCATTCATCTGGGGACCTCGGGGCGCAGGTTCATCTATATATTGGCCGTCACTGGTCGAGTTACCAGCCCGATCGATGAGCGCTCCCGGTCAAACAGCCAATTGAACCAGTGAGCATGTATACTTGAAGACCTGCGCACGAGATGCGAGCAAAGGGAACCGCCTATATGAGAAGGTCTATAGTCAATGACCCTACTAATGGCATTCCACCAGCGTAACCCGTGAATCCACACAGGTTTGACCCATTTTGAAGTCCATTTCATCTCTGTTGTATCCGCAGGGGCTAACAATGGGCTAGCAATAGATTTGTTAATACAGACTGACAAATCTAGTTCGGCGCTTGAGCTTGTAAAAGATTTCACTGTCTGTTTTATTGCTCTGGTACTCATCTGTAGTTATTTGGCGAGAAACTGCAGTCTACTCAGTGCCTAATGAAAATCACTCCTGAGATTTTTTCAGGTCAAAAAGTCAATCGCTACCAAAAAATGTGTAGCATTTTTGAAGATACATTTTCAACGCCTGTCTATTAATCAACTCTGTTAATGCACTTCTTTTTTCACTCTTATTGCTATTTAGAGCAATGTCGGAGGTGAATAAAAACCGTTATCGAATTGACAAGAGAAGCAGAAGCACTGATGGCTCAAGTTTTTTTTACAACTGAAGATATATTTCTCCCCTTGTCCACATGACCGCACCCAGCTTTTTATAATTTAACCACTCTCGCATATTCACACAGTTTACGAGATCCAAACGATTCCATTTGATGGAAGTTCAATCACGATGTATTCATTTTGGCCTTGACTCATATATCGTTTGATCAAATGAATTTTTAATTCAGGCAGGCCAAACGCAGCTTCGCACCCCTGAATTTGGTTAGGCCACAGCCTACATAAATTAAGAATTCATTTGATAATGCGATATATTCATTTGTGTATCAAGGCCGTAAAAATGATTTTTTTGTCGAATCAGACATCTTCGACGAACTAACTGGATGAGGCCAAAGAACTTTTAATTTTTTTGTAGCTTTTCAAACTCCGTCGCTGAAATCTTCCATTCATTCCATCCAAACGGTTTAACATATCAAGTTCGTTTTTTCGCTAATCGAATTTTATCTAAATATTTCGGCTCGACACATTGAGTTCGATCGGTCGACATTAAACAGTTTTTAACCCTCAGTTGGTGAGCCAGGGTCAATGTGACCCTGGGGCTGTTTTGAATTTCGCGCCATCAAAAAATATCTCTCGTTTTTTTCATAATGTTTCTTTGTTTTTTTGGAGGGGGGCTGAAATGTAATTTTCTTGATAAGATTGACTCATGTTGTATTTTATGCACTTTTGAGCTTTTCAGAAATATTTTGGGACAGAGAAGTTTTAAAAGATGTGCAGTTGGGAGCGAAATGATTCATACGGCACCGCTAGGAAGTCGGCTGGATTTGGATTGTTCTTGAATGCCAGTTTTGATATGAGATTGATCGTAATCAAAACTGGCATTCAAGAACAATCAAAGCAGCAAACATTTTTAAAATCCAGCCGACTTCCTAGCGGTGCCGTATGAATCATTTTGCTCCCAACTGTACCTAAGTGTGGAAGTCAACAAAAAACTGAAAAGAAACATGGGCTACAATGATCCAAGCTCACCAAATATGTTAGTCAGAAACACGTCACCAACCGAGGGTTATAGTTGCAGCGGTACGCTAGCAAAATGACCCTGATTCTGCATTTTGTGATACTGCAATGAAATTTGTAATATGCAAACTGCGTAGAATTGCAAGTGATTTGACCCGCAGCACTCAAAAATTTGTCCATTAGGGGGCGACTGGGGGCCCCTCCAAATTTCAAGATGTCAGAGTTTTTACCATGCACCATTCAGTACCGCCCTATCTACCGTACAGGACCTAAACAACTTTGTTCTTGACCATCATAACATTTTTCGTCATGTCAATTCCATTCTTCATATAGAAAAAAAATAATTTCTTTGCCTGGTCAACAAATTGAAATATATATTTTTTTTGAACCATCAATAGATCGTTGAGTCGTTTTTCTGTGATCATCGATAAATCCGCATCCCCTTGATTCATTTATGAAAACAAAAGTTTTGCTGTTCTTTTCTTCAACAAAGGGGTGACCTCAACTTACCATTATTTTCAACATTACCTATTTCAATGTTTTATCTCTAAAAATATGATTATTATTGTACTAATATATAGCTTGAAGTTTTCTTCAACGGTGTGGATGATGAAACGGCCTCAGATTCCACGTGGAAGCCGTGCATATCAATTTTTCTGCAAGGTCGTCAAATTTGGCATTTTTGATTTTCTACCGGGAGCGGCCAAAATGTCATTACACACCACTCCGCCCAAGAGCACCGGTTGCGGTACTTTCGCACCAACTCTCATTTCAGTATCACAAAATGCAAAATTGTTAGGCGTGAATATCGTTCTCCGCTAGAGCAAACCGGTGCTCTTGGGCGGAGTGGTGTGTATTGGCATTTTGGCCGCTCCCGCTAGAAAATCAAAAATGCCAAATTTGACGGCCTTGCAGAAAAATTATTATGTACGGCTTCCAGGTGGAATCTGGGCAGTTTCATTATCCACATCGTTAAAGAGAACTTCAAGCTATATATTAGTATAACAATAATCATACTTACCGGGGTAAAATATTGAAAAAGGTTATGTTGAAAATAATGGTAAGTTGAAGTCACTCCTTTGTTGAAAAATAGCACTGCAAAAGTTTCCTTTTCATAAATGAATCAAGAGGATGCGGATTTATCGATGATCACACAAAAACTACTTGACAATCTATTGGTGGTCAAAAAAAAAATTATTTTCCAATTTGTTGACCAGGCAAAGATTTTTTTTTCTATAAGAAGAATGGAATTGACATGACGAAAAATGTTGAGATGGCAAGAACAAAGTTGTTTAGATCCTGTACGGTTGATAGGGCGGTACTGAATGGCGCATGGGAAAAATTCTGACATCTTGAAATTTTGAGGGCCCCCCAGTCGCCCCCTAATGGACAAGTTTTTGAGTGCTGCGGGCCAAATAACTTGAAATTCTATGTAGTTGGCATATGCCAAATTTCATTGCAGTATCACAAAATGCAGAATCAAAAAGCGTACCGCTGCAACTATTATGAATAAATGTACAGGTGATCCACCAATATCCCCCCCCCCCCGTTAGAATTTTTCCCGTTGGTATAATTGGGGGGAAAGAAATTTTCTAACCATTTTAATTCAAATTTGGACACTAATTTTTTTTATATCTCATAGTATACAGGTGTTTCAAAAAAACTTCCAAATTTCTTCGACACTTTGTATCTAAATATTGGAAATGATGCGGCTTTTTCTTCCGAGTCCAGACATATCATTTGATATTTGAATAAGATCATATACAAGTGTTCATTTTCATACTTCCCGACCCAGATTTCTCTCCGCCAAATTGTTTTCAAGAAAAAGCCGGAACATGTCGGTTTAACACCCTGTATATGATCTTATTCAGATATCAAATTACATATCTGGACTCAGGAGAAAAAACCGCATCATTACAAGGTGTAGAAAAAATTGAAAGTTTTTCTGAAACACGCTGTATACTATAAGATACAAAAAATGTTGGTGTCCAAATTTGAATTCTACGGAAAAAATGGTTGGACAAAATTTCTCCCCATACTAATTAATTCCAACGGGAAAATTTTCAACAGGGGTGGAGGAAGGGGAATTATCGGTGGATTACCCTGTAGTCCAGCAGCTTCTCAATGAATCCGGGAAGCTCTCGAGCGGCTCCTCCGCCAATTGTTCGGGTTTGTGGCTTGTCCCGGAGTCGAAGTCTCCCACATTGTGGCCTATCCCCGAGTTGGTTTTCGGATTTGTAGCTTCTCCCCGAGTCGGAGTCACCAACGAATATCGTAACAATCTTGGAAACAGTAGGTCGAATTTGTTTATGCAACTTTTCAACGCATTTTCCAATTTTCGAAAAATCGCTATTAGCCGCACTTTGCCGTCCATCCATCTGCCCGTATACCCTCCTAAACGAAGAATCATAGAACCATCATATTTTTAGCGCATTTTCATAGAATATACGTTACTAGCCGCGTTTTGATGTCCGTCCGTCGGTAACCACTATTCAAGGAGTAGTAAACAAGCAATTTCTTCTTGCAAATGCAATTCTGAAATTGATGAAACATAAAAGAGAAATTCAGGCGGGCTATCAATATACCTAACTGATTGTTGAATTTGTTGATGTTGAATTTTGTCAGTAAATCCCAGCTTATCAAGTCCGAACGATGCAAGTGGCTTCATTACCAAGTGCACTCGGCTGAGTTCTGATCAGTTGAACTTGTCCTATATCCAGACAGTTTGATGATGACATATTGATCGATGTTGAAGACATTTAGTAGGTACAATATTATTATCCTTCACCTACTAGATAACTGCGAAAGTATGAGCTCAACAGTAGCCAATTTTAGTTACATAAAACTTGATAACAGTACCTAGTTGTTCAACGATGTAAAATTAGAGAATCTTTGTAGGTCATACAATTTGGCCATTCATCCTACTTTCTGTAAGTATAGGTATTCGATACCATTCTTTCAGGACAAAATTTCGGTTTTTCTAACTCTAGAAACATCCTGATCAGCTTGTATCAACACTCGCAACCGGATTTTTATGTCAGTGACGTATATCAAATACCTACGTGAAAGTACCTTTTTTTGTCAATTTGTTTTAGCTTAGCAATGTGGGTGTGTATCTTTCAGTTTAATGATCCAAGCTCCTTTTTTTTTTAATTCCGATGTTCAGTATTTCTATGCAGAAATTTCAATGTTTCCCATCTTGAAAGCTAGCTCTATAGACTAGTCTGAAACAAGAAATTTGAACTTTGAAGAAATGAATTCGCGAAAAATTTGGAGCTGAAAATGTTACGTTGTCACGTACAAAATATGAATGTTGTAATAAGCATTCGGTTCTTTTTTCAAGTTGAGAATTACGAAAAGACGCATCCATTGACGTCTTTACCTACCTAATATAGCGAAAGATGTGAAGGTTGTGATTTTGTCAAGGTGCATTTTATTTGCTCAGAGGAATAACCTGAAATCTGCTGAAAATCTGGTATGTGGCGGTGATACTTCACGTGATGATAAGTAACTCAATATTTTAATCCGTTCCATCCCACAAGTACTAGTGATTATATCTTTCGGTAGGTACTCCTCCATAATTCAGATTTGCGTCAGACTTGATTGCTAGGGGCACTTACGAAGCGAAAATAGAAATAATAAACTGATGCATCAAATTCCTACACATTAGTGGAGGCAGATACTTCCTGATGTTCGTGATGCAGTCCGAAGTTTGAAAAAAAAAATGATAACAAATAAAAATCTCAACCAGTCGCGCGGACATAAATAGAATTTTGTTGCTATTTAACTAACAATTAGCTGTATAGTTTAAACAGACGACGTCGACGCTCGGAAAAATTACAGTTTTTTCTGTATTATAATACATTTTGTAAATACAAAAGCGTGTTTGTTACAAGAGCGCGGTGGTCTGCTACGGCCTGGTGGATGGTGGAAGTGGACATGACGCAAAACGAACGTCTCGATAAAGTTTCTATGTCGTGTTTGGAAAAGAGAAATCAGTTATATGGCAACCGTTCAGATATGAAACGCGTGTTCAACAGTTGCTGCAGCACTGAAGGTGATTGTGATAATAAACTCGGATTTGTTGAATGAAGTTCGAAAGTTTTTTGACTTTTTCCTCGTTTTGAAATGTGCGTGAATCAGTTGACAATGGTAGCTACAGTTCTCGACTTGGTCACGTCGAAAGGAAAGGACTCTTATTCCGGGATCATGTCCGAATTGGCGTGCTTTCGGTGCAGGGGATGCTCGGTAAGGATGGCACTTTTTTTTTCTTTTGAAAGCTCAAAAGTTTAGATATTAGTCCTGGGCTTGAGTTAATGTGAGTGTCATAAAACTGAGAAAAGCGGATGTATTTCATTAGTAACCATTTGGAATTTACAGTGTTTAGTTTAGAATTAACCATTGCGGTTGAATAAACGGAAATACGCACTTTCGGTATCTTATAAATTGAGACTATCATTTTTTTTTTGTACGCGCCCCAATTCTAAAAGTAATTAGGATGACTCGATTATCAAAATAATAAATAGACGGACTGCCTAGGCATCAACTTGAAATTTTGACAGAGGAGTCAATAAGGGCTGACAGTCAACTGACAGGGTAGGGTACTTGTTCAGTTAACTAAATAATGTCATATTTAGAACCCCTACACAATACACATGCATATTCTTGTATGAGATTGTATTTCATTTTGTATAATTTTTAATTGTATTTTTGTATTATATTCAGCTATCCAACTTTATATGATGCTGTTTCTATGCGTATCTCCTTGCTCAATAATAATTGTCAAAAATCTGATGGGCCTGACGCAACTTTTTAATTACAGGACCCCATACGAAGTTGAAAACATAATTTCAGATAACAAAGCACTAAAATCTTCAACTCGATCTAATACCAGTTAAACTGGCCCGCAAAACCAAAGATTAGGATTATTCAACTTTTTATGGTCCAGAGGCAAAAATCTATTTTTAACTAAAACAGGAATATGTATTTCAGAGCGAGATGTTAATTAGAGGTGTTCTAAAAATAGCCAAATTTATAGGCGTTTATATTCAGTGTAAATAAATAAATTATTGCCAAAGACGTAGCCTACGTATAAAGTTCCGTTGATGTAATGCCGGCCGTTTGTTTCCTAGCCGAAAGATCAAGAAAATACACACGTGCCAGGCGGAAAATGTCAGAACTAAATCCGCGCACCAATCCCGAGCCGCAACAACAAGATCGCACCAATGACGGCGCCGTAGCCAAGCGCCCGTTTGACTTTGATAACGAGCGCCTTTTATTGAACCGGGATTAGTCCAAGAGACTTGGGTACCTAATGCCAAGAAGGAATTTACAAGTCGCCTTGATTGTAAAATTGAATAAACATTGTTAACAACTTTTGTCACGTTGATAATAACCTTCTAGAAGTATATGCCCAATATGCATCAGGTTAATTATTATTGGCGAACGTGCCTCACAATAGAAAATGATCCCTGGCGTGTGCAAAGTTATCACGTTATGCAAAAACACGGGCAGTTTCAAAGCTCCAATGTCAATTTTTTTCTTGTCGTCTTGACATGTTCATATTTTTCCAAGCTTTCACTTCTTATTGGAATCAATATTGATTTGATGGGAAACGCCGATAAATTGTGCGGGCATTTTTACATTTTCTACCGCTTTTTCAAGATCTATTCTATAAATCTTCTCGGCGTTCAGGGTCTCGCGGTGCATTACATATTCTCTTTAATTGTATCACAGCAGTGATCAACCAAATATAAACATTAAGCGTTGACGTGCGTTGGACCGTATTAGGAAATAACACAGTTGTGCCGCTTTATCTCTCAAAGTGGAAGCCTGAATAATGAGAAATAAGGGCTAGGTGGTTGATATCATGGAAAACTACTTGATGGAACATTTTGACTGGTCATCAAGGATGATTAAGTCTTCCGTGTCTTTAATGCATTCTATTTATCTAGTCACCACTGATTGTCAAAACTTGGTCCTAATCTGTAGTGTCATTTACCTTCGGTTGCACAAATGCGCCTCAACTCGAATTGAAAACCCAGACCGGACTATAGGGATTATAGATTAAGGGAACGAGCTTGTTGTGAATCTGTATTTCAAGACTATAAGATAAAAGGCTTTAATTTTTTTGCAATGGTTCGTAACACAATGAGGCTACTAAATGTGACCGATTTTGCGCGAAATCGGGAGACTCATACTCCAGCGGTTGTATTGCTACACTACTCCACTACACGTACTTACTACTAAGCTAGATCAATTGAGGCGCAGAGTAACGAGGACAGATTATAGCGCTAGGCAAAGCAGTGCATGTACTAAGTACGATATTGTCACAATTATTCCTATTATTTCGTTTATAATCATTATTCATTCATTTCAAACAGCAATTAGCAAATGAACAGTGATTGATACCTACATCTTTATTGCGTTTTTTTTGTGAAGTATAGGCGAGAAATGATTGCCTGTCAAATTGACAAGCATTTGCCGGCAGGGGCGTTGATGTATTCAGTCACTTATTACTTACTATAACTTTTAATAAGTTGGAAAGTACCTAAGTGCTGTCTGATTTTCGCAATCAATCAGTATAGTAATTACAATCACATTCACTGTTCACAATCAGACTAGTTAATTATTGATGGGTAATAAAAATTACATGTTCGACTACCGTTTACGTTTAATTAAGTAAAACGTAGGTATGTTGGTGATTGACTTTTAAAAGGTGGGAATTTTAGCTTCAATAATTTTTTTAATGTAACACCTTGACAACTTTTTATTTGAAATGAAATAAGAATGAAATTGAAAAGCGATATAGGTCAATGGTTCTCGAAATGCCCAGTCCAATATTGAACCGCGTTCTCTGATCTCTCCATGCCTAAAATTGAAAGCCGCGTTTGTAATAACGGAAGTCGATTCAACTTCACGAACTGTCAGTTTTGACAATGACATTCGCCGACTGCTCTGATTTCAAAATGGATCGTCTATTAATAGGCGACAACACTGCATGGTAATTAGCGGCGGAAAAATGCCCGCCTAGAAATAGCAATTAGGGTCACTTCTAATCTAAAACTAAACAAGGATTTTTCGTTTCGTTTCAGAACAGTGAGAAGGATGTTGGAGACTTGTGGAAAGTCAAACACCACTCAAGCAATAAACCCCTGAGGTCCGAATCGCCACACAATGCGTTCAAAAGGTGGCGCAAATCGGCTGGTTTGAAGCTGTCAGAATCGAAAAACAACGCAATGAATGGACTCCGACTGGCCACCAACAACGACAGACAAATCAAAGAAGAAATGACGCTCCTCAAATTTCTAGCAATTGTAAGTAGTTTTTTTCTGCTTCATTTATTATTGTTGTCTTGTACGCTTATTAGTAGTTCAATGTCGTTTTAATTGCCTCAATTTCTCGCCGGTTAATACACTTATCAAGCAGGCCTCGATGCTGCTGTCTCCTGATGATGACGGTCTGACGTTGTCGAAACGAAGATAACACCTTGTTTTACTGGATATGTTTTCTGAATCTATTCGATACTCGATAGTACCTTTGACATGTCAATAATTACAAGATCAAATCTGCGATTTACTATCGTCACACTATACTAGTGATAGGTAGTTAGGTACACAGTTAGTTTTTAAAGCTTTTTATCGACAATTAACTAACAGTGATTGTAGATAAATTGTACACGATCTCTTACGCATTTCATTATAATTATTGAAGATAGAAAAACAGCCAAGGCCGCAATAATATCCGGCGTAACTATTTCTTTTTATTTAAATATTATTGTGTACCGACCATTCAAAAGCCAACACACCATTCTTGTGTAACCAGATTCTATACTCAATCAATATTTGTAAATCTCAAAAAACTCGTAGTAAAAATGCTAATTTCAAAAATTTCTATGTTTTGAGGAATACTGAACCGGTATTCCGGTTTTCGTACTCAAGTATATCCTGGTTATCCGTGGCATTTTGCGAACAACACTCATCTCAGACGTCGAGGTGAAGAAACGAAGAAACTATACCATACCGATATCTGTTCAAACAGTCCGCGCTATAAAAAATACTATTAGCACATCAATTAAGAACTTATTTGAGTTTGTCTTTTCGCAAACAGAAAATCTGTTTGTTCTTGTTTCATTTACTTCCGCCTGCAAGCAGATAACGAGTGTAAATATAAAACAAATGAACTCGGGTGGGTGTTTTGTTACGTCAATTGCAGTACGTGTATGTGACATTTCGACATCAAGAAAACATGATTCTCGTAATCGAAATGCAAATTAAATTCTTGTCTGATCCGAATGGCCTGTGTGTGTGTGAGAAATCGCATGTCTTTTGATTATCACTTGTCACCAGGGCCTGTCTCTGTCAATCAAATAACGTACGTGCACCATGCACACACATACACAGGCCGTTCTGTTGAATTAATGCGAAGAGTTGTTTTGAAAAATGCAAGTTCAGGGCCGGTTTCGACAACGACGGCGACGGCATCGGGCGGAATTCGATTGTCCGACATGCAGGAGGCCGAACCGTCAATATTTTTAATCCTGATCTTGAACCCGGTGTGCTTGATTCAAATTTTCGAAACGATTTCCGTTGCAGTTTTTTTTTGCCAAAGTCACTGGTGATTTTAATGTTTTGTTGATTTCTGCAAACCCCTTTGAATCTCTATCATAAGTACTTGCAAAATCAACAGCGCTCAAAGTTGAAAATTGAAATTTTAGGAAACCTATTGATTAACGCGTTCCCAAGCGACTGTTACAAAAATACGTTGTTTTTGGTATGCCTTGACAGCCGTGGAGTGGCACTTTTTTGGCCACCAGTTGTCACTTGTTTCCCATTTCACAGTCTACCTCTCTGCAATTTCATTTCCCCCTTCAAATGTTTGTACCGTATGATCAAAAACTTTCTTACTCAAGGGTGGCTGTGGTCCTGGTCATTGGCAGGCAAACGAGGCTGATTTTGGCCAGGCCACAGCCTCCTTTGAGTAAGAACGTTTTTGATCATACGGTATTTTGACATTCATCCTCGTATATTTTTCTAAAAAATGTGATGTGTGGTTGTGTACCTCGGATAAAAGACACCCCATCTGACAAGCACCTGCCAAGTTTGAATCGCACGACAAAAATTTATTGTCAAGTATTTTTTATTCAAAATCAACTGTTTTTGAACAGCTCAAAGAAAACAACTGTCATCTGAGAGATTTCAAATGATTCCAACTATACAATACGACTCTTTCAACTTCAACTGACCAGACCTAGTCACGAACACGAACACATGATCGTTGCCGAAAAAAAAAAAACATCATACAAATACTGGTACAATATTTACATAGCACATTATTTTGTTGGATGAACAAACTATCACAGTCGATGGAGCGTCGAAAAGGTATAATTTTTGTCAGGAAACATAATGGGTCTTCTACTTTTTTATACCAGAAGTTCAAAAGCGCGTAATATGTAGTTGTATTGAACTTTTTTTTTATGAAAATCGAGTAAACAGAAAACAGACAACAGACTTTTTACTAATCCATGGTAATTTGATTTTGACATTAAGAATGAATTATTGAATTGTTTTCGTGGAGGTTTTCGTTTACTTTTTTTCGTAAAAGCTTTATTCCTTGATAAATAGTGATAATAAGGAAATAGAGAGACACGAAACGGTAGAATACCGAATTTTGCTTGAACAGGGATCAGGGACAGCGCGGGACAGCGGTGGCTATAAACCATTCACGTGGCGCCCCCCATAGGAACGGCCCTGACAATTCCCTCAGTCATTGACAGGCCTTAATAAATTTCGGGCTTTATGCCAATAATGTGCATTAAAATTTTATTGATCGTTCAGCAATGAGATTTTATGAATTATTATTATAAGCACGTGGAAATATGCGGTATAGGTACTTGAATCGTGAACTAAACTTTTTTATTGTCAACGGGCGCTTGAATATAATAAAATATTTTATTAGTACATATTTTTTTATTAATTAATTTTTGTTATTTGTTGTTTCAGAATGCACTAGAACTGAGCGCTCCTGCCAGTGACATCTTGCTCAAAAGCAGGAACTCGACTTGGTTCCAACTGAGCGGCCACCCGGACAGCTTGGCGCCGGCCGGCCCGGGAACCGTGTGGAAAAGACTGGCGGGTTCGGACGACACCGAAAGGATAGTTTACGAAGAACTGTCGCAGGATCCGCTCCTGTGCGACATCATTCCCCGGTATTACCGCGAGGTGGAGTACCAGGGGGAGAAATTCATCGAATTGCAGGACCTCCTGCACGACTTCCAGGACCCGTACGTGATCGACATAAAAATGGGAACACGCACGTTCCTGGAGTCGGAAGTGGAGAAGACGACTGCCCGAGCGGACCTGTACCAGAAGATGATAGCGATCGACCCGGACGCGCCGACGGCCGAGGAGCACGAGAACCGGGCTGTGACCAAATTGCGCTACATGCAGTTCCGCGAGCTGCAATCGTCGACGTGCAGCCACGGCTTCAGGATTGAGGCCATGAAATGTAGGGGATCGCCGCCGATGAACGATTTGAAGAAGGTCAAGTCCAGCGAGGAGGTGTCCAACACGCTCGATACGTTCTTGGGCGGTCGCGATGACGTCAGGATACGGCTGCTGCAACGACTGTACGAAATCCGCGCCAAGATAGAACAGTCCAGCTATTTCAAGACCAGAGAAGTAGTGGGCAGCAGTCTGTTCATCATCTACGAGGAGAGCAAGGTGGGCGTGTGGCTGATAGACTTCGCCAAGACCAACAAACTACCCCACAGCACGACCGTGAACCACAGGACGCAGTGGGTTCAAGGCAACCACGAGGAAGGCCTCCTGTTTGGTCTCGACCAATTGATTTCGGTAAGTCTCCACACCAATAAACCTTTATTTACCTCTAATGTAAAATTAAAAAATATAAAACAATGAACGTCAGTTTTAATTTTTTTCCTAATTTGTGGGATGAACTGAAAGAAAATTGAAAAGGCTCCTAGCAAAAATCTTTAGACCTATTTTTTTTTCCAACGGCAAACATAACTTAGTTACTGTTTTAAACTAACCATATTTTGTTTGTTGCAGATTGTTGAGAGCCTCAAAACTTCACCCAAACCAAAGGATTTCTTACCGAAGACTGTATCAACGGTTAGCGTTAAATCTTAAAAAAAAAAGTTTGGGAAGACTGATTTTAGAAGATCCACGCTGCATGATGAGACTAAAGTGCTAGTACTACCTAATTCTTTATGCATTTTTCATAATAAAATTAGATTAGTGCTAAACAAACGAGAAAAAAAGCGACTGTATACAAACTTAATGCCTCTGAGTCTCTTCGTATAGATGTTGTCATGTTTTCGTACACTTAAAAAATCGTGTTTTTTTCTAATTGTCAAATTATTTAAAAGTATTAAAGTGAGAAAGTGACTTATAATTTTATACTATTGTGTTTTCTTATTTGCTGATGTTCTAGTCATCGTTTTTAAGTTTATCTTTATTATGATTATTATTGTAAATAATTATACTTCTGCTATATATAGTTACCACTGATGTGCATAATCAGCTTTAAGAAATTGAGAAAATTTGAATGTGTACTCAAATTATTTGAAATTGATGTTTTATGTACTTATTGAGCGAGAATGTATGTCAGAAGATACTTAATAGAATTTATACATTTCTATTTGTACAAAACATTTTGGAATAAAAGAAAGAATGGATAAATCTAATTACTGTTGTTACTGTCTAGACGAATTTGCCACCTTTTTCCTATTCCGCAACTCAACAATATGCTGAAAATAGAGAGACACGCAAAATTTATCTACAAAATGAAACAAACAAAAATCTTCAGGCCTAGGTGCCCAATTCTAAAAATTATTAAGTCAAATTTTCCATGTAAATTGAAAGTAGGAAAAATATGTATTACGTAAACCTTAAAAAAAAACAATAACCAGTCTCTCCCCACTTCGCCTTGTGGTTAATAAGAGGCCTCGCCCAGAAAATTGGTCTACATTGAAAAAAAGCTATGTAAGAAGCGTTCAAGTAAATTAATGCAAAGTCAAAGTAGGGCCAGCTCATGAAAACGCAGGGACTTTGGGATGAGTTTTTACTTTTAATTTTTTTCACGTCCGCTAATAAGTGGCTTGAAGATGTACATTTGTTTTTGGTTGACTGGACTGTCGTCAAAAGAAGTGGGCGTTGGGCCATAATAGGCAAGATTCGATTTAGACCAGGAGCTTATGTAATCCCGTGGGATTTTGAATGAAGGAGCATAACGACTATGTGGAATACATTCCTTAGATGGCCAGCAATCACACCTCACCGGGTGTTTTGCTTGAATTTCTTGCAGGGGATTTATACAGGGTGAAACAGAAAAATAGATAAAAATTCGTAGATCCAGACTAGGAAAAGTTGGAAAGTTTAAACTGCAGACGTGATTTGATTTTGTGGTTGTGTTGACTCCTGCCGAATTTGGTCCCAATCCATCAAATAAATTTTGAATAATTGAATAACAAAGCTTTGAAGTTTGGCATTTTTCAATACTTGACAGATGACATGCGGCGAAATAAGGTGCTTTCCTTTTACCACAAAACTCTTTTATCTGATTCAAGTTAGAGAGAGAAAAGGCGACGAATCACATGCACGAAAATGAGATACCACTAACAACTTAGGTCAGAATACTTAGTTTTGGTGGTGAAAGGAAAGCATCTATACTTTCAACAGTTTTGAATACAGTTTTTCAAGGGCTTTCAAATGACATATTGCATGTCAAGTTTCGTCACAGATGATTTCTGTCATTTTTTATGGTGACGTTTCCGTTCGACACATGACAACCAAAACTTAATTGGCTCATATTCGACAGCAAAACCATGTCCGCATACCGAATTTCAAGTTGATCGGATTAACGTTGCAGCTGTTATCGTGGAAGATTACAAACACAAAAACACACAGCTCCGTAGTCTACTCTGAAAATTTTGCCATTTAATTATGCAATAACTATCCGATGGATTGGAACCAAATTTGGGAGAAAGCAACAGAACAAAATAACCAAATTGAGCCCGCAGTGGCAGCAATCCACCAATTCCCAGTTGGACGTTACTGCTCGGTTTCACAAAAGCGTTTTATCCGTATACGACGTGTTTATAAACTCGGGGGTTTCACAACCGCCGTCGTATAGATCCTATGAGTGCGCACAAAATGGATGTAACTAGGATCCGCCAATAGCTATAAACACTACACAAATTTGTGTCGTCTTATAAATAGGACGACCTATTCTTCACCTTCGTGAAACCGAGCATACAAGTTTTTGAATTTCAAGTATGTAATTTGATACTATATGTATGCAATCATACTTGAGCTCATACGCTCAAGTATGAGCGTGGCGCGGAGCGTCGGATGTCGGGAGAGCAATATCCGAAGCTAAGCAACGTCAGGCGCAGTCAGATTTCTGGATGGGAGACCTACCAGAAATTTAACTATCAGCTCGCTCATACCGTGCCTCGGAGAGCACGTTAAGCTGTCGGTCCACGGTTAAGTAGAGTAGCCATTGGCTAGACTTCGCCGTAACAAAGACGAAATTATTATTATTATTACTACCGAAGACGGCCGCTCGCTCAGATTTTGACCAGGACGACCCGTGTTTGGTGCAGGACTCAACTCGGCCGTCCTTTTCTGGTGGGGGAATAAGGATTGACTTTCTTCGAAAAAATCCAACTGATATCAGAAGTAGATTGCATTGGGCGTCGTGCAGGCCTTTTTCCAAATCTGACACGGTTTCGGTTTTTCGACGGTGATTTTTTTTTAATATTAAATTAAATTTTCAAGTTTTCTTGTTATCCACCCTATTTACCAAGAATGTCAATTTTTTAAGCAAAACCTTTGGAAGCATAAAGTCGGGCATCCACCTGGTGATTTTGTATCGCTGCATGCACCTTCTATAGTTCGCGGTATATTATTTTTCTCTTTTTTCCTGTTTCACCCTGTATAAATCCCCTGCAAGAAATTCAAGCAAAACACCCGATGAGGTGTGATTGCTGCCCATTCAAGGAATATATTCCACATGGTCGCTATGCTCCTTCATTCAAAATCCCATACCACGGAATGCTTTTTAATTACATAAGCTACCTGGACTAATTAGCGAAAAACCGAACTCGATATGTTGAACCATTTGGTGAACATGGAAAACTGTTGAATGATATCGATGGAATCGCTGGAGACTCATAACATAAGCCGCAAACCCAGTTTTTGACTCGGACATAAGCGACCAACCCGTACAATTGGCGGAGGAGCCGTCCTGGAGTTTACCGGATTCATTAGCGAAACTGATGTATAGGTATGCATTTCTATAAGTTCTTTCACCTTGACGAAACTTAGGAGATTCATATCCCAGTTCATCCAACATGATACGTATTAGTTGTTGAGAGTTGTTTATCGGACCGATCGTCTTCAGTTCAAATGCAACAAGCAGTGTCGAGCCGAAATGAAGATTCGATTAGCAAAAAACGAACTCGATATATGTTAAACCGTTTGGAAAATATTGGAGATTTTAGGTGCTAAAAAAATATATAAATATTAACGCGAAGAAAAAAAGGGACTACAAATAGCCTTCGTTACTCCGTAAAGCGAAGCTCAAAAACAACGTAAAAGGTTCAAAAACGGTCACTGTCGACAGTAACGATTTCCGTAGCCATTGCGGAAGCCCTGTTTTTGTTAAAAATGTATTTTTGTATTTATCAACAAAAAGAGTACCTAAAATTGGAATGTCTGTATTCTTAATTATCTACCTGGCGCTGAACGTTGAATAATTTACCTACTTCTTTGACGTTTCAAACCCAAAACTTGAACCCTGGACTCAAAATCAGCATATTATTATTTATCATAATTATTCGCTTGGAAATTTTTGACCTCAAATGCGAGAAATCGGAACAATTAAACAAATTTGATTATCAAACTGCTCACCATTTTAATAAATGTCACGAAGTGGCAAAAATCTGGATCGGAATCCTCAGATTTTTCCCAACACAAAAAATTCCAATTTTCTTTGAAGTTTCGTCATCAGTAGATTCTTGCAAAAAACTACACGTATACAATCGTCCCGAAATTCTTTGCATATCGTGCTATAGATAACTGTTTTGGCGTTTTAAATTAATAACGCATGCAAAAGGCATTATTATTCAAACAGCGTGCGGTGCATGAAAAACGGCCTCAGCTGTTGGGCTGGATCAAATTGAGTTGGATTGTTCATCACCCGATTTTTACTCACCATTCAAACACCGAATTCACGATGCGATTCTGTAAAAAATAACATTTTATATCAAGTATAAGTAGACCCGCTGTTGAGTTTGTGAAAAGTCTTGTCGGTCATTGGCTGGGTTGCCTAGACAATAACAGCTAACAGCATGCAGAGTTTATGTAATTAAATTTTTTGGGCCTTTCTTCAAACGGGAAGGTGCCTATGCTCGTTTGGTCTGTCTGTTTGTCCTTCACAGCGTCCAGTCCCGGACGAAAAAAATTTGCCGAAATTTCCAACTCCAATGGTCTTGGGTCCCGAACCAAGAAAAATCTTGCTGAACGATAAATGATTACAATAATAACAATTCAGTGTGGCGCGGCGTCGCGTCGCCGATGAAGTGCTGAATTTCACAAGCCGCCTGGACTTGAAAAGTCAACATGCGGACAAGTACCCGTTCTTATGAGAATACACGGAACACTATCAGAGGTTATATTTAGAGGAGAATTTGAACTTTGAAAAATTTCACTTTATACGACCCACGGGTTAATAATTACGAATTCCGTAAAGCTACAGCTCGGTACGACGGCGGTTGAAACTCTACAATGTTCATTAGTGCCCATAAAAAATCAAAATCTGCGCGTGTTTCCAACAGTGACATTCGACTGTTAATATTTTTGAAATAGCCATTAGTGGGTACCTACCTAAAGGATATTATTGGCATCCGAACTAAGAAACATTCACAGTCGCTCAATGACAATAAACAAAAATAGTAGGGAGCACTAAATTGCGCAGTAATCTTGAAATCAACAATTTGAATCCGATTGAAATTTTCAATCCCGAAATCCCGGGATTTCGTCTGAGTCTAATTAGGGATTGGATGCCCAATTCCAAACAATCTAATTTCAATTTTTCATTTTGAAAACATGAACAGGATAATAGGGAATAACCATCCTATTGTTAGGATGAGTGGCGAGCCTCGTGTGCATTCAAGAGCACACGTGGTTCTTCTAGACCGTTCGATCGTAGTGTTACGAGTTGCGAAGCTCTAGTGTATTCGAGAGCACACGCGAAATCCGTAACATTATTGTAGCTCTGACCATTTGTCTCTGAATGGCCCGACCGAGTTTTGGATCCACGACCTCCGCGTATTAAATCAAGGACGCAACTCATCGAGCCGTAAGTCCCGTAATTATCAAGAGGGTTTTTGGATCACTACTTACTACGAAACAAGTTCTTTCAGCATGGATTTCAAAAATCAATAAGATGAAGAAGTATAATATGGATCAGTTTATTACACTCTACTTGAAATAAATTACTGAATAAATAAATAAATAAATAAATAAATAAGTAAATACGGTGAATCCAACAACAAAATATCACAAAATAATGCAATAGGTATTCAAAAATACGATAATACGAAATGTGTATAAATTAAGAATAAATAATTCAATTATTTACATACAAATTTGGAATGTTTCCCATAAGAGATCTTTTTTCCTCAGTTCTCAACAAAAATTAGACTAAAACAAAGAGGTCATTTTCCGATTTCACAGTTATGAGTAGGTGTCATTATTCATTACGATTACGAACAGTTCGTTTAAAAAATAATTGAGTAAGATTAAATGAGATGCAAACCTTAGAAAAGAGTACCATCTACTTATAAGTGAGAAATAGAGCGGTATCACATGATCAAATAACATACAAGTAGTATTCAGACGTCCCTTGGGTAAGGGAGCTTTGTTCAAAATAACTTCCTTGTTTCGAGAGTTTCTTCAATATCAACAATAATTTCTACACGTAATGTGCTAACCAGTGGATTTTTCTATTAAAAGATTTCAGTTTTCAACAACTTGACTGATGCAAGAATTTGATACTGTGACACCTCTTACATTATACTATTTGACTAGAGAGCAAAATTAAAGCAAAAGCAATTTATTGCAGCAGAACAGGATTTACGTCAACAAAATCCAGAGAGAGCTTTGGTCAATCAAGGGCTTCACTAGTTGTGAATCGCAGCCAATTTTGGAGTATTAAATTAGAATTGATTTTTAAAATTATTGCACTTATCCTAACCATTGCATTTAAGGTGACCGTGGTGACTGGAGAGGAGAATGAGTTGGAGATCTAGAAGAAAGACTCATTGAATGACTAGTGGATCTTCTGCGCGAGCACCAAGGGCTGCCGTCACTGAAGCTGCTTTCGGATGAAGGAGAAGACGGCGTCTGCCTATGGTACGGGATGGGTCTTTTTCTTGCGCTGCGTTATTGTTAGTAGTGTTAGTGAGATTAGTTTGTTACTACTACAGCGACAGCAACATGCAAGGCTTACCTTAATAAAAATAAAACACAACACATCACTACAAAACAGCAAAAACGAAAAATGTTCAATCTTTTTTATTCAATATGGCTGGCTACATGTGAAGAACAGAAAAAACTTACTTGCTACAACTTCAAAATTATCTATTTTTCAATGAATACAAAGTTCATGTATAAATAATATACAAAGTTTTTTTTTTAATATACATAAAAAAATCATAATAAATCCACTATTTGTGTCTGAAATGAAAAAAAAAAATAAAAAAAAAACCAAGCGGGGTGCTTCATCAAATGTACTGAATCTAACTAGGTGTGTATCTTCACCTTGTAATGCGGCGTCTGTCCAAAAAGCTTGGGGAGCCGTGGCGTCTGGGAATAGACGGTGACCTTGATCGGTAGCTGCTGGTGCTGCTACCACCGCTGGAACTGCTTGAGGAGCTGTCGGAATCTGACGAGCTTGATCGGCTTCCAGCAGAACCTGATCTCGAAGCCGAATGAGAGCTGCTACTAGACGATGAAGACCTAAAGCGTATCTTTGTAACTTTTGACTTTTTTTTTTATTCGAAACTCTACCTGTAGGACCTTGACGAAGTCCTTGATCGTGTTTTTGATTTTGACTTCGACTTGCCTTTGGACCTAGACCTGGAGGACTTGCTGGTGGTTGGGCTGCGTCTGCCGCTGCCCAAATCGAACTCGTCTTTGTTGATTTCGCTTATTTTAGAAGACGGTAGAACTTTGATGTCAAAAACATTGGCTTGAATTGCAGCAATAGCCTTTTCTACGATCTTGGGACTGGTGATTTTCTCGTCCAACGGCATGACTTTCGGTATTTTCCTCTGTAACGACTCCTTGGCTTTGGCTGCCAGGCCACATTTCAACAGTCTCAACATTCTCAGTTCTTTATCTTCTTCTTCTACTTCTTTTTCGTATTCGTCGGCCGAGTGCTCTTCTTCACTGGACGATCTCAACCTGACCACAGGAAGAGGCTTGGTCATTTTGCCGTCTTTGGACCTGTTCTTCCTCGATTTGTCTTGATCAGAGTTGCTGGAGCTGGTGCTGGGCTTCCTGGATGAACTGGCGACTTTTGGCGGCGTGAGCGATCGGACTTTTTCCTTTGGTCCCTCGTCTCTTTTTCTTTCGGGAGTGCGACTTCTGCTTCTGTTCTTGTTCTGAGTGTCGGAGTAATTCTTTCTGGATCGGCTCTCATCACGACTCCTTTCTTTAGGTTTCTGCATCGACCTGGACTCGCGCTTCTTGCTCAATGATCGACTTCGGCTTTTTTCCGCTCTCCTTGACCTGTCCCTTCCGCTTCCTCGTTTCACTTCTGGTGACATCCTCCTTCTGTCCACAGGCGAGGCTCTTCTCTCTTCCGGAGATAGTCTTCTTCTTTCTACTGGTGACACTCTCTTCCTCTCCATTGGTGACACCCTTCTTCTCATTTCTGGTGATGTATTCCTTCTATCATCTGGTGACGCCCTCCTTTTATCTTCTGGTGACCCTCTCCTTCTATCTTCTGGTGACCCCCTCCTTCTATCTTCTGGTGACCCCCTCCTTCTATCTTCTGGTGACCCCCTCCTTCTATCTTCTGGTGACCCCCTCCTTCTATCTTCTGGTGACCCCCTCCTTCTATCTTCTGGTGACGGCCTCCTTCTATCTTCTGGTGAAACTCTTCTTCTATCTTCAGGTGAAACTCTCTTTCTATCTTCTGGTGACGCCCTTCGTCTCTCTACCGGTGACAGCCTCCTCCTCTCTTCTGGTGGTGACGCCCTTCGTCTCTCTAGCGGTGACAGCCTCCTCCTCTCTTCTGGGGGTGACGCCCTGCGTCTCTCTACTGGTGACAACCTCCTCCTCTCTTCTGGTGGTGACGCCCTTCGTCTCTCTACCGGTGACAGCCTCCTCCTCTCTTCCAGTGGTGACCCCCTTTTTCTCTCTTCCGGTGACGACACCCTTCTTCGTTCTTCCGACCGCCTCCTGCGCATTTCCGGTGATTTGCTCTTCGACCTGCCGGATTTGGAGCGAGACCTTCTTTTGTTGCTGGACTTCTTATCGTCTCTAGGCAACGGCGATCTTGACTTTTGTCGTCTTTTATGCGACGACCTCGAGCGACTTCCGTTTTTCACAGGCGACGCCGACCTTCTTTGCTTATAATGCGGTTGGGGAGATCTAGACTTTGAACGTTCCTTCTTATCGCTGTTGCTCTTCTTATTGTATTCCATGGATATTGACCGTCTGTATTCTCTGTGTCTCTCTTCTTCATATTTATTGTGACCCTTTCTGCCACCACTACCACCACCAAACGACCTGCCTTTTCTGTCTCTATCCCTCGACCTTGAATAACGCTTCTTAGTTGGAGGCGGCGAGTCTTTTCTGTGACTGTCGTATCTGGATTTGTGTTGGGGCAGCCTCCTCGAGTCTTCGTTTTCTTCATATACAGGTGAAGCCGCCTTCCTGTTCCTTTTCGGTGATTCGTTTCGTGACTTGTCAACGGCAGGTTCTTTGCTTTTATTTCTGGGATTGCGTTTGGATTCTTTAGAGTATTTCGGTTGAGGAGAACTGTTGAAGCAAAAAAAAAACTTTTATGAATTGAGGCCGCGATTTCCCTCCTTAACAAAAACTTACCCTCCTCGCGAGCTCCTTGAAGACGAACGCTTCCTTTTCTTTGCAAGCTTCTTCTTCTGTGAGAAACAAAAATCTTGACGTTACCACAAATTCATCAATTGCGCGCGAGTTAACAAACACATGTGCTCCAAAATACTCAAGAAAATCTACTAGAACTAACTGGCCTAACAAACAGTATAAAACTTCTTGATTTTTCTCAACGCTGTGAGCTAAAATCTTCGAGAAGTGCCTCTGCCGACCTGTACTTACAATATTTTCTTTCTTGAAGAAAACACTTCAATTGAAATAACTTCCAACAAGCAAAATTCCTGCGAATTTTTCCTTCCTGAAACCCTGAAAGTAAACTATATCGCAAAAAGATATTTTCAGATTTGATAAGCTGCAGTATTCTTAGGATTTTTTTTGGAAAAAACCTTACAGAAATAATGCAATGTACCGCCATCTGGCGCAAGCAGATGAGACGTCCGTTTTATCCAATCAAACCACCAGATCAATCTCTCGACCATGACAAATTCAAACAAGCATATTACCAGGCCTAATTTTTGTTGTTGTCTACTAACATGTCATATTAAAAAGCCGATCCTGTTTTGTACCTGTTAGAAATTCGAACCAGTGAGAAAAACTCGTTAGCTAACAGCGTTTCCCAATTGCGCGCGGCCTTTGTTTACGTACGAGGCCGTCAAGCTGATGGATCTGTGGCAATTTTTTCTTCAAAGTCATACCTGTTCAAAATCGCACAGTCTAACCAACAAATTATAGCTTCACGCGACCCTGGATTATGTACGCAGCTCTCAACCCGATGCGACAGATGCATGTTCATATGTATCGTGCCATGCGCTTTTGCCAATTTGTTAGAGAGAAATGATGAAAGAGAAAAAATAAAATCATACAATAACAATACTTTCAATACCTGAATGTGTTAATAGGCTTCTTTTTTTCACAATTTTTCACACAACGCTTGCAGGACTATTTGCTTTATTTTAAAAATTTTTAATGTTTTCACGACGGACGCTTTGAAACATAATCCAAATACCACGGTAAAGCCCAGCATATCAATTAATTCGTAGAACATTTATAAAAAGCAAAGAAAAAACTGAAAGTCGGACTGCGACACCTATTTCCGTAATTAATTATAATTTGACAAAACAAAGCGCCGTCAGCCGATATTGTGCTACGGTGAGTTCGCAATGTTCGTAAATTCCAAATTCAAGTGCATGAGCGGTTGTGTGAAATCGAGAGTGATGCCTAATTCCTTCGTACGCCTGTATAACGAAAATCAAATAATAAAACAGGCTTGGCCTTTGTCTTTGCTTCCGTAAAACACATATAAACCAAGCGTTTACTTTTACTAACATGCATTTCATGAGTGCTGTTGGTGAACAATAGTGGAAGCGGTACGCAAAAGGATACTGCATTTTGGGTTAGGGCAACGTGATTTGGCATGGGCGTACTTTATACTAAAACAGGCGATTTGATCCGCAGCACTCGAAATTTCGTCTTTAGGGGGGGGGGGCGATGAGGGCCTCCAAACTTTGACGATGTAAGAACTTCCACAGAAAAAAAAACATTGAGAATCGTCATGTGTGTCATGAGGGTGAGTGGTGACCTCAGTACACCTTTTCCAACAGCACTTTTTTCAATGTCCCCACTGGGTTTCACTGTCAATTTTTGCAGAAATAAAGACCTTGAATTTTTTCTTAGTGGGTAATTTCTATGATTTCGTGATTTCTCCTGGGATTCAGAAACAAAAATGTGGATGTTCAAAAGATCTGCTTTCATGTAAATAGTACTCGCTTGTTTGACTTGTTGAACCACCTGCGCAACCATTTTGCTTTTTTTTGAGTCACAAAATTGACTCACTGTAATTTCATAACGACTCGGAATCTTTCGACAGAGTTTTCACAAAAAAATCCTTAAAGAAACTGCATATTGTATTCCAAATGTCTTTTTTTGCGACAGAGCCCCATTCAACTAGAACATCTTTGCGAATACGAAAATTATTATAGAGTGAACAGAACGGTTCGACCTATAACATGCCAGAGGAAATCAACAACGTGGATGGTTTTCTATTGGAAATGTACATAACTGCATAGTATCCATAATAAATATCATAAAAACGTCTTTATCTTACGTTAAAAATGGGAGCATGCAGTCGAGTGCTAGAGGCCCAAAGGCCGGTACTTACTAGCCATGTTGTAAGCCCGTCAGGCTATCCTATGTAATGATGCGCAAGGTTCAAACAGAGCAATGTTTACTGTCAATGAACAAAAAGTTGCAATCATGCATAATTAACAAAAACAAACGAACATAAAACTGATGTCAAGAGCTACATATAAAACACAATAGAAAATGTTCTCGTCCAAGTTTTACATTGTCTCAATCAGTGTGACAATGGACACCTTAGTCTTCTGATCACTTCAATGTCTTACTAATGACTAGAGAAACCAAGTAGTCACACTAATGGTACAGAAAATAAAACGTAATAAAAAATCAAATGTGCAACTTACGTGAGTCAATTGGTGAATTATACATTAAAAATGAAATTCTACAAAGAGCAAATGATAATAGTTTGTTCAAAGCTTTTAATGATTTTTTTAGTAAGTTTGTTTTTTGTTGGAAAGAAAAACTAACTGAAATGTAAATTACATTCCAAGATTGCATAAAATTATGGTGAACTTGGGACTAATTATAAGGCTAATCGCTAGTTACCAACCTCCTTTTTCTTAGATTTCTTCTTCCTTTTCTTGGTGTCCTCTCCGCTGGAATAGCCATCAGAATGCTCAGAGCTCGAATCGGAATTGTCGCTGCTGTCTGACGAAATCGAAGAACGCCGTTTCTTTTTCTTGTTCTTCTTGTCTTTGGACTTGCCAGATCTAAACAGACAGAAAACCGGGTTTCAACAAAAACGTGAGAAATTTACTGTGACCTTAATAATTAAAAACTTCCAGATATCCCCATTTCAAAAACTTGGTATCATTTCTAAGCTTATATCATTTCTTGATAAGTATTATTGTTGAAATTTATTTATTGACTAGAAAATGTGAGATAAAGACGATTCTCTTTTTCAATAGAAGAAGATATAAATAAACGAGCAATAGACACCCACACCCTCTAATTTTTTCAAGATAATATGCAAATAATCTAGAAATCGCAATGGAAGAATGCAAATAACCAACTGAAACCAAAAATGTATACGTATAGTAGTGAAATTTTAATGCTTCAACGCACCTTCGAGGTCCGAAAAAAATCTATGGCTGAGCTAGACACACGCAAGATCATTGAGATATAATTAAGGAGAAAACCAAACCATACATTTACCTGACAGAGCCTTCATTACATGTACGGCAAAAAAATATATCACCATTAAATTAGTATGAGGAAATACATAACAGGTACGTTTATTTCAGATGAAAAAATAAAGAAAGTAAACATTTCACACTGATACGGAAGAAACGAAAACTCCAAAAGTGTGACTTGAGAGGTTAGTTATATTAATTGGTTTTAGAATCCCAATGATGAAACTCTCCGATCTCATTTTGTAACCTCTCTTTGATCAACAACTTGTGAAATTTTCAAAAACATAGAATAATAACGACAAGTTTTCCAAAATTCTTTTTCGCTAAATTACCTTCCTTTCTTGCGTTTCTTCGATTTCTTCTTCTTCTTGACTTCTTCGCTAGAAGAACTGGAAACACGATTGAAATCTGAACACTGCTTGCGATATGCAAATGAAAAAACTACACCGTACCTGTCTTTGTGTTTCCGCTTCTTCTTCTTGGCACCGGCGACCTCGGTGGAAGGCGGCTCGGGACTGGGCGTGTGTATCAGTTCGAACCTGGCATTCTGCGCCAGGTCTTGCTCTTTTTCCTTTTCTTTTTCGAGCATTCTCTGTTTCTCCTTTTCCAAAATGGCGTTGGACTTGGCCACTTTTTCTTTCGCCTCCCGGTCCGGGTCAAAGCTGCTGCCATCGACGAAGTATTCAGAAATGCCGAAAGCCTCCCGCAACCTCGCGTTTTTCTCTTGTTGCGCCTCGGCTACTTGATGCGTTTCCGTTACACTGCAAAAGAAAATATACACATGAAAAAAAAAGCGCCTATAGATGAGCCATTCATTTGTCAAGTGAGTCGTCAGTATCGATTACAATGAGAATGTGAAAGTTGTGGCCAGAGACGAAGATTGTTGAATTTGTTTAATTGAGAATGCAAAACGTCGAACAGAATCGTTGTCAATACATGTTTCCAATAAAAATTGTCTCTCTCTAATCATGACGTCACTAAATAAATAGATGCTGACAGCGGAAATAGATGGTATTTTGTTGGTGACATGTGCACTGGGGAAAAATTGCACAAAGAGCCAATTTCTACAGAATCTTCAGGTGCAATAATGGGAAGTAATTAGGACTGCCGTACATAGCTACATCGTCGAATAAGCACAACATTTTTGTGTGACATGCGACAGTTGAGAAGGAACGCACGGCACTGGTGGTACTTCCGTCAAAATAGGAGGTCGATGTTACTGGTTGCATAGTACCAGAGACAGATCGTCTATATACCTATTTGTCTATATACCTATTTCAAGGGTGACGATTCACTGTGAAGGAGAGACCGTGACATACCATGAGTGAGGAAGAGATAGATATAGCATTTTTCTTCTGCGGTTTCGGCTCTGCCAATGCTCCAAATGCAAAAAGGAAAAAACAAAAATGTAGATTTTTGGAAAATTTTTAGCAACAAGAAACAAAAATAGCTATTCGACTAGACAATCCAATTTCAGATCCCCGTCTTTTTTTCAGTTTTTCTTTCGAAGCACTGATCGCAATGGAACCGTAAAAAGAAAAACAACATTTTGGGACGTCAACCTTAATACACCTATGCCACTGCGATATCAACTCGTGAACCCGCTGCGTGCGCCGGTTACATGTGGAAATTTTGTTTGGGGGTTTGGACATTCAAAATTCAAAGCTTTATTCATTTCACTGGAATAACAAGCAGTCATTGTGAATGTAGACTAGAATATAGACTATAATTGATACTATGAAATTGACAATTGACATTGACAGAGTAGATAATATGCGCCGATGCCCGTCAGACTTGCCAACCTTAATTTTGAATATAGTTATATCGCGTGCGCAGTCGGTTCAGAATTTCCCGACGGAATAGGTGTATTGGAAACGTGTATTATTATTGCCACGGAAGGTCGCACGCTCATTCGATTATAACTCGAAACAAAGTATTAGCTGAGAAAATATATATATTATATCGACATAAATCGTACCACTTACTTTAATTAAGTAAAATTAATTGCTATTTTTTTCAAAAAGAAAATTTAATTTTCTTCAATTTGATGTTTCGCAAAGTAGTTGTTGTCATTTGAAATTTCAAAGTTTGGGTGAGTGGGTGGCTGGCAACGAAGGGATTAAAGACAGAAATTTGCCAATAGGGGCTTGTCCTGAGCAATCATTTCAGGGACATGCGCTAAATTTTAGGCGGGCTTTTTGAAAAAACCGGACAAAAGTCTTTGAATCCTACTCTAATGCACCTGTAATGTAATATAACGCGGTAGATTTCCAAGGCTGGTCTATTTTTGAGACAAAATATGCTATAATATTTCATCTGTGGAGAAATTTTGTTGATGACAAATCTGCGTAAATGCATTAGTTTGTCCGGTTATTTTCAATATCCCGCCATTACTTGCACCTCGCACATGTGCAGTATGGCCAGGAAAATGCCCTATGTATGTTTTAGATGTCCCCCTCGATATAAAAATTGACTTGTTTTTCCTCGAAGAAATATTCACTAGAAAGCGGGAGTTATTGCGGGTAGATAGTTTTCAAATGATCAACCGGTATTAAAGTTGTTGTTTTACTACTTATCCTGTCCTGTCAATTGAAAACAATAAGCTCAACTTTCAAAAAAATAATTGCTGAAAATGTCATGGGCGGACCTGCACAGCGTACGACTGTACCTTGAGTTCCTTAAAAGAAATCAAAGGGAACTATTTCATTTGTTGCAACGTTATTATACAAGATGAGTCATAAACCCTGAAAATCGACCTTTTTCGCGGATCAGGAGAGTTTGATCAAGATGCAACAAACTGAACCGCGTTAAGTTTGGGGGATAGATGGTCATCTGGAAGAGCCCCTGAAAGTTGATTCCCGTTCCCGCACAACAACACAGAGTGTTATAAAAAGATCGCATTCCGACAGCCATATGGAATCTTTTATGAGGCCAACAAAAAATGATGAAGTATATTGGACTTTGGACTTCCATTTTTGAAGCTATGAACGGTCAAAAATGGTGGTCCTTCGATCCATTCTAAAACTGAGTACACATGCATTGTTAATATGCATGTGATATGCAAAAATTAATTATTTATTCAATTTTTTGTTCTTTATCGGCTATGCACACAAGGTAATAGTTTTTGAGCTTTATTATCTATAACAAACTTCAGAAAATTCATAGCAAGTGCAGATCATGGACAAACACAAAACCCAGAAAAGACTTGGAGGAAATGACAAGAATCGAACCTGGAACCTTTGACGTGCCACGGGTACGTCAAATGGTGGTCCTTCAATCCATTCTAAAATTGAGTACACATCCGTTGTTGATATTTTTTACTTACAATTATTCTGCTTCAACCTCAGCCTCAACCAGTTTACTACAATCTTCCAGAATTACGAAAATAGAAGGGGTCGAAGGACCATCCTTTTGATCATTTTGAGGTAGCCTGTACCTTAGCAAGAAATGAAGGCAAACTGGTTCTAATTATTAAGAGCACAACCTATTAAAACGCTGGAACCAAACAGTTATTTGTTTTGACAATAATTTTTCCAGGCGCAGAGAGGCTGAAAATACTCCCCTTGCGTTTGAAGTGGGCAATTTACAGGTGGAAGAGAGACGACCATTTAAGAGGCTTTTAGGATTACCGGCGGAAGAGCAGTTTGGCAAAGCCGCTTTCAATACCGCAACTCGTAAATGTTTAAAATCTCCCATGACTGGTGGAAGAAAATAAATTAACCGCTTAACCATTGACTTTGTTCCGGTATTGCTTTGAAAGATTTGTATTTGCGTACCTAGGAACAAAGGAGTTTCTGACACAAATCCCACACACTTATCATGCTTCACATAAAATCGATGTTTTGTTACCGAGTGGATTTGCACCTAGTGTAATCATCAATTTTGCCACATTCACAATATTATTTTGTCGACACAACATACCTAACCACGGATCGCATAGTCTTCCTCGGAGGAGGCGGCTGAAGCGCCCGCCTGTTGGAATATAAACCGAGGGTGTTTGCCGCCTGTCCACCTCCACCATCGATAATTTCGCAATGGCAATGACAGCAACAGTTCCTCCTGGCCGCCACCGACCTGCCACCGCCGCCATTCAGAGGGCCCTTGGCTAGAGCCTGGCAAAAAGCCCCGCGCCACAAACGTTCAAAGATCAACCTCTCGTCGACCGGACATCGATTTCTCGGAGTTGCGTAAAACATTATACAAATAATTTACAAAATATACTCTCTATCTTATGAACTATGGAAGACTTGGATAATATGCACTTTTCTTATACGTAGCTAAATGGAAGACATATCAGATTTTGGATTTGTTCGCGGGGATCACACCCCCTTTTCACATTTCTGGTTCGGTAGTCGGCGGTCGTGGAAACAGTTTCAAGCGATCGTCGATGGTACGACACCTACGCGACGTCATCGTAGCTACTAGCGAGATGCGATTTAGAAAAACACGAACAGGCAGAAGGGAAATCGGGAGTGTGAATTCAGGATGCGCACAGCATCCCCCTCGGCATGGAACGTTTTAGAGCGGATACACGCCGAATCGATACTCGCGGGAGGACCATACCGTAACAAGGGGAAGTAGAAATGTAAACTCTCCGGGCTCTCCCTAATGTTATCCCTGCTGTTACGATGCGGCGGTGGTGGTGGGGGAAGGACAAGGACTGTGCGGTATGGGATCGTACTCGTAAAACTGTGGCTTTGGGGTCGTAAATTTCACCCATTTCCAACTAAATTCTGTTGACTCAAGATGACTTGTTAATGATAAATTTTAGTTTCAGACTAAAAACGCAAAAGCCCAAAATTTCCACAACTAAATGCCAGAGATATTTATGGGACTGAGATTTCTGTTTATCTGGTAGTCAGTAATACCACAAGTGCTTAGATTTTTACGATAATTATGGCCTAGCGATCGCGATTGTTGGTTGTAGCGATAGGGATAGGGCGAGAGACAACCAGCCCGAGGGAAACGCTTGGCCAAAATCAGGGTTGGCACGGTTAAATCATTTTGATTCTCAAGTGATTTTTTTTAAAGAATCATTGATTTTAATCATCATTTTCAAATTTGCAAATAAACCTAACACTTTTCAATATTCAAGAACGATTTTATATCAAAATATGAATTTCATGGAATTTTTTGATTCCTCTCAAGAAAATAAGTCGAAAAGTAGGAGTAAATTTTTTTCCTAAAGTGCTCCCTGAGGGAGTTACAGCTCCTCAAAGGTACAAAATGCAACAAAGTTTTCAATTATTTGCTCAAGAACTGTCAAAGGTAAGAGCTTCAAATGTAATTTTTTCGATAGATTCGTTCAATCCAAAACTTTTATTCCTCTTGCATTTTTTCCGTAGGATGCATCGTTCTGAAGTAAAAGTGAAAAAAATACGGACGTGTCATGAATAATTTTCATATATAATACAACAAGAGACTTAAGGTGCGTTCAGTCAGCTTATTTAGCCGCAATTTTAATTTTAGTCGTAAGCGCAGCATCGCGTATTGGCTGATTGAGGAGGCTGGGACGACAGCCAATGAGCATCGCTGCGCTTACGACTAAAACTAAAACTTGCGGCTAAATAAGCTGACTGAACGCACCTTAAGTAATTACCGGAAATTTTTGAGCTGTAAAATATGAGTGCCTGTTGGTAACTGAAATGATCACGAGCGCGAAGCGCGAGTGGTCATTTCTGTATCCAACAAGCACGAATTATTGAAAGCCAAAAATTTCCTGTAATTACGAAGTCTCGAGATGTATTTGGCATGACAATTCGAACGAAACTATTTTCCATTTTCATCCTCCATAATTGAATTTCCGCACCGGAAATTACACTAGTGCAATTTTCATCTAATCATAGGCTGATTGGTGGAAATTGCTGAAATAACCCTTCTTTATTGGTTACATTTTTGACAGTTGAATTGTCAACATAATCCCAATCCCCTCTAATTTCACTGCCACTGGTTAGATTTGTTTATAACTTTGCATGTAAGTAAGTAAGTAAGTAAGTAAGTGGTTTATTGTTTATAAAGACTTTACAGTCATGAACAATTGGAGGGAAACTTGAATAATATTCTTGAAATAACTTAATATAAAGCAGGTACCTATGTGATATGCAGATAAAATTTGAAAATAAACAACAACACTAATAATAAGGTGTAACAAAAATAGGGTGTCAGGAACATTCCCCCCCCCCCACGTTAAGGGGGGGGAATGGAATATTTTACAGACATACTTGAAGAAAACTGGCTTTTTGTGGCTATATCATAAACACAAATTCAGTGCACACGCACTGGTTAATGATTTTTAATGTGTAGTCTATCACTAACAGTTCCTCAAAATCACGAGCGAAGCAAGGAGCGAAGTCCCACCCTTTAACCTCCATATCTTCAAAAATGAATGTCACCATTATTTTTTTTTTTATTTTTCTCGTGTTCCTGAGTGGACTCCATATTAGTCCATATACCGCCCTGAACTCCAAATGCGATGCTTTTGAGACAGTCTGTATACTACATACAGCGTGTCCCGACTTATAATAATGAAATGTCTTTATTGGCGGTATTCAGCAAAGCTGTTCTTCCATAACACTATTAATTCAACTATATTACTTCAATCCTTCGATTTTAAGGGTGGATAAACCATCAAAAATAAAAATGACCTGACCATTAAAAACATGCCTCTGAAACTCTTAATAACGGAGATACAGCCCTTCAAAGTTGGACTTATTTATTTACTTTTTTTTATAATTCATAAACGGGTTGATAGTCCAGGAGCTTATGTAGTTGATAAGCATTTCGTGGGATTTTGAATGAAGGAGCATAGCGATCATGTGGAATACATTCCTTGAATAGGCAGCAATCACAACTCACCGGGTGTTTTGCTTGAATCTCTTGCAGGGGATTTATACAGAGTGAAACAGGAAAAAAAAAGAATTATATACCGTGAACTATACAGGATGTTCGGGTTTGGCTATTACAAACTCTGAGGGATGATTCCCCTTCAAAAATAAAGCCGAAAGAACAAAAAACTCATGGTCCTAAAATGCTTCCTTGAAAAGATACAGGGTGTTGAAGTTGACTTTTATAAATGTTTTTTTCACCGTAACTTTTGAACCGATTTTGATCGAATTTGAACCAAAGTTTAGTCAAATGAGTCTCCATTGAATAATAATACCATAATTCATTAAAAATTTCAGGGGGCGTAGATAAACTGCTCGTCAAAAGTTAAGCATAGACCAAAATTTGCAATAATTTCAAGTAAGGATTTCTTCGGGGAAGGATATCTGATTTAAAAAAAATGTATGGTGCTTGGTAGAGCTTTTCTTCAAGTACAAGACGCTATGTCGATTCTCGTCACCATTGACTTTGTCCATGATATACAGGATGCCAAAGAAGGAGTGTCAAAAGTGTTAATTTTTGAAGTCGTGGAACTTTTTTTGAAAAAATTCCGGATTTTTTTCTCTTGAGTTTTAGAAAGCGGATATCAATATCTCGAAACAGTTTTTGACTTTTGATCGTATTTTGTTTTTTCAAAGAGTTCTTGATTTTTTTGTGAAATTTAGATTTTTTGATGCAGAATTTGCTAGAGCAGTTGCTTTTTCTTGAAAATTCACAAAAACGTACACAGTTGCTGGTTGAATTATACCATTAGAAAATTGACCTCATGGACCTCCATGACCCCTCTGGACCTCTTCAGGAGAGATGCCCAATGACGCATGCTGCGACATCACTTTGACACTTATTGAACCCAGCATGGATAAAAATGCAAGACTTGTAACCATACGTTGCATCAAAATTACCATGGTTACCAATTAAACCCATCATGGGTGATTTTGTTACTGCCCAAGTCACTGGATATTTTCAAAAGTGATATCTCCTAGACGAGTAGAGATAGAGCCATAATCCTTTTTAGCGCATTTTCCATCTTGATGAAAATCGCTATTGCAACCGCTTTGTCCGTCCGTCCGTCCGTTCCTCGAACTCCTCCCAAACTAGACGACCTAGCTTTCTAATTTTTTCGCTGTTACGTAGCTGCCACTCCCAAAGGAGGGCTAGGCTATATTGGATGTCCATATTGCGCCGCCAACATAGAGAAAACCGCCCCCGATAAACTTGAAATAACATAATATTGCACTTTCTACCAGACCTGATGCTCTAGTGCTCTCATTATTTGAATAATACATAGTTGCCATTTATAAACGTAAGCCAAGAAACATTCCGTCTTCAATATGCGCCGCCGACATGAAAAAACTGCTAAAAACCGCCCCCAATCACTTAAAAATGAAAAACATAAACCCGAAGACATAGCGATCTGATTCTTTCGGTATATAAATAGCTGACTAAAAATGGGAGAGGATAGGCTACTTTTGGTTAGTCGCCGCCCCCAGATTCCGCCCCCAAACGATAAAAAGTGCAACTTTCACAAATGTTACTGATTGAGATGTTCTCTTGAACATTTAGGAACTGCCAACTCAAATTGTGCAACATTTGCTCAGCCGAACGCTGCCGCTCCCACACGCCGCCCCCAAAGTAAGAGATAAATGAAAAACATGAACCCGAAGACATAGCGATATAAGTTTTTCGCTATATGGATAGCTGACTGAAAATGTAAAAGGATAGGCTACTTTTGATAAGGCGCCGCCTCCAGCTTCCGCCCCCAAATGAAAAAAAGTGAAACTTTCAACAATTTTCACTGATTTAGCTGATAATGTTACCTCGAACATTCAGAAACTCTTGACTCAAGCTGTGCAAGAATTTCTTTGCCAAACTCTGCCGCTCCCACACGCCGCCCCCAAAGTGAGAGATAAATGTAAAACATGAACCTGAAGACATAGCGATCTAATTCTTTCACTATTTTGATAGCTGACTGAAATTGGAAAAAGATGGGCCACTTTTAATTAGCCGCCGCCTCCAGCTGCCGCCTCCAAACAAAAAAAAATGCAATTTTCACAATTTTCACTGATTGTCATATTTCCTTGAACATTTAGAAACTCCTAACTCAAACTGTGCAACAGTTACTTTGCCGAATGCTGCCACCCCCACACGCTGCCCTCAAAGTAAGAGATAAATAGAAAACATAAACCCGAAGACATAGCGATTTAATTCATTCGCTATATGGATAGCCGACTAATAATGGGAAAGAATAGACTACTGTTGATTAGTCGCCGCTCCCAGCTCCCGCCCTCAAACAAAAAAATATTGATGAGTGAAAGAATTTTCATTCAAATCTATTTCATTGGCAAGTACCCCATTCTGATAACAAAATATCACAATGAGTTTCGAATGAAGAAAGTGAGCAAGGAATGGTGTTTCTCCTTCAACCAAATTTCTTTACGTTCACAATATGCCTCTTTGAGAAAATGCGCTACTGAGACTCACGCACGTGAAGGCATACTCACTTGTTTTGATTTCAATCGGACACATTATTGATCATTCGAGCATGATGTGCAAATTTTTCACGTTCATACTTTTTCAGTGGTGGGGGGTAATTTTGACGTTTGTCATGTCAGATTTTTTTCCTTGTACTTGTCATCATTGAAATGTCAACATGAATGTATACTGTCAGTTTCAGCTGATGAATTTCAAGTTTGCGTTCGGTGTTTTTCTTCCTCAAAGTCCAGGTTTCCTGAGAAAACCTTCGTTGGTCTTTTGTTTTCACTACTGATGTGGAATTGGTAGATTACATTCATGTTGACATTTCAATGATGACAAGTACAAAAAAAAAATTCTGACATGACAAACGTCAAAATTTCCCTCCACCACTGAAAAAGTATAAACGTGAAAAATTTCCACATCGTGCTTGAATGACCAATAATGTGTCCGATTGAAATCAAAAAAAGAATTATGGCTCTATCTCTACTCGTCTAGGAGATATCACTTCTGAAAATTTCCAGTGACTTGGGCAGTAACAAAATCACCCATGATGGGACTACTTGGTAACCATGGGAGTTTTGATGCAACGTATGGTTACAAGTCTTGCATTTTTATCCATGCTGGGTTCAATAAGTGTCAAAGTGATGTCGCAGCATGCTTTATTGGGCATCTCCCCTGAAGAGGTCCAGAGGATGACCTCTTCTGGAGGTCCATGAGGTCAATTTTCTCATGATATAATTCATCCAGCAACTATGTATGTTTCTGCGAATTTTCAAGAAAAAGCAACTGCTCTAGCAAATTCTGCATCAAAAAATCTAAATTTCACAAAAAAATCAAGAACTCTTTGAAAAAACAAAATACGATCAAAAGTCAAAAACTGTTTCGAGATATTGATATCCGCTTTCTAAAACTCAAGAGAAAAAAATCCGGAATTTTTTCTAAAAAAGTTCCACGACTTCAAAAATTAACACTTTTGACACTCCTTCTTTGGCATCCTGTATATCATGGACAAAGTCAATGGTGATGAGAATCGACATAGCGTCTTGTACCTGAAGAAAAGCTCTACCAAGCACCATACATTTTTTTTGAATCAGATATCCTTCCCCGAAGAAATCCTTACTTGAAATTGGTGCAAATTTTGGTCTATGCTTAACTTTTGACGAGCAGTTTAATAGGGGGCTGTCCCCTATTTTTGCCCCTATTTTTATCTACCTCAAATATTTTTCAAAATTGTTGAGATTTTCGGATTCTACGTTCAATTCAAAAGAAAAAGTTAATCTTGCAAAATTTTGATTAGAGGCTTCGTTTTTGAGATATTTGGGTCTAAAACTTTGAAAAACGCCTCGAAATCGCGACTTTCAAAGGCCTAAAAATTAAAATCCAAGAAAACTCATGATTCCTCAACTGGAATAAGTTTTCTAGGTCGCTTAGGTTGATTTACTGCCATTTTCGGCTAAGAAACGAGGCGTTTTCAGAGAAAAACAATTTGGGCTCTGGGAAGTGGCGATTTCGAGACGTTTTCCAAAGTTTAAAAACCAAATATTTTGGAAATGAAGCCTCTAATCAAAATTTTGCAAGAGTAACTTTTTCTTCTAAATTGAACGTAGAATCCGAAAATATCAACAATTTCAAAAAATTATTAAGGGAGATAAAAATAGGGGCAAAAATAGGGGACAGTCTCCTATTATTTACGCCCCCAGGAATCTTTGATGGATTGTGGTATTATTATTCGATTGAGACTCAGTTGACTAAACTTTGGTTCAAATTTGATCAAAATCGGTTCAACGGTTGAAAAGCTACGGTGAAAAAACGATTAAAATAGTCAACTTCAACACCTTGAATCTATATCTTGTATCTTTTTAAGGAAGCATTTTAGGACCATGAGTTTTTTGTTCTTTCGGCTTTATTTTTGAAGGGGAATCATCCCTCAAAGTTTGTAATAGCCAAACCCGAACACCCTGTAGAAGGTGGAGCGGTACAAATCACCAAATGGATGCCCGACTTTATGCCCGGATTTGACGATTTTGCTTGAAAAGCTGGTTCCTCGGTTTTTGTTCCATTTCTATTCACCCACCCATTAGCCCCCATTATATTACTATTCACATTCGATATAACTTCAAAACGTGAAAACATATGCGATGATTTTGCAAATGATCTTCTCTGCAATATGATATGAACACTTACAACACTCTGAGATGTAAATGGAAGGATTGCACTACCCTGGGTATATCGGTTGTCTCTAGCGGTAACTGCTAATTACCTAGCAAAATGCCAATGTGTGCCGTTCCTAAAAAGTACAAAAATATTGCCAATATTCTTTATCACAAGCTTCAACTTCGATAACGTTTGGCTCCTACGCGAATATTGATGCGAACATTTGGAACAATAGGTGTGTGTTAACAGTTTGTTTTGCAGTCGGGCTTGTTAGGACGATTGAATTCTTAATTCTTGATTATTAGTGACCGTGTCACACACGACACACGTTACAAATAAGTACGATTGATTCGTGAATAGGTCCCTTTGTTCCGGTTTTCTTTGAGTGCGCATGTGTGGCGCGAATTTCATAGTTTCGTACACCGATATTGAAAATTAACACTAAAAAATATTGCAGTGCACCTAAAATTCCACAAATAATTTGGTTGAATGTTAAATACCATTTTTTATATTCAAAGGAAATGTTTCATTGAAATTAAGTTCAATGATCATTTGTGGAAGTTCAGGAATAGCGAAAATGGCAACAGCACTCAAAACAACAAAACATCGGCGCCAACTGTCACTTGTGACAATTATGATCACACTTCTCGTTTCTACCTGACCTATATTTCATTTGCTCATGTTTAGACGAAAGAACACAACTTGTTGAAAATGGCTGTACCGAGAAGGAAGTTCATAGAAGCTACGAAGAGATGCATTTACGGTGTGTGTAAAAGTGACAGCCAGGAATCAGTAGTTGGTCAGACGGCTAGACAGAGCATGCAGCGTTGCCATTCAACTGACAGGTGTACGAAAGTTTTCAAAATTTGGTGCCTTCAAGCATGCGCACCTGCCCAAACGAAGTAGCCTATTCTCAGTGTCCATTTAGTAAATGAACGGTTTTGAAAATGTTCGGAGACGCAAGGCACATGCGTGACAAGTGAAAGTGACATGCGTCAAAAAATATGTGGGAGCTCGGTCAAAAAACATCCGACAAAACCGAGCGTGCTCGGAGGCCTCTGCGAGGTAATATCCGAACTGTACAGACCGGCTCTGGCTCGTCGGTTTGCAATATTCGAACGATTCCGAGCTCTCAGATCGATCCGACGTAATATCCGAACGCGGCTACTGAATAAAAGAAAAAATAGAGAGCATTTATTTTCTTTTGGATTCTAACCGTGGGTTCCATCAAAATATTCACCCAGTTGATAGCTAACTCGAGCTTTCTTTAGATGAATTCTGGCCAAATGATCGATGTAAATTCAGGTTTCACTCTGAGTAATCAATGAAACGGTGGTATACTTGCGATTCAACGTATTTTCCATAATGAATCTACCAGCATTGCCAAGAAAAAAATCCGTCTAATCTCGGTTTAGCTTAGACCTCTCTTGAATTTCTTGGTGGAACCATTACTCCACGATGGAACCCGTGGTAAATATAATAAAATTTAAAAATAGTGAACCACTGTACATCAAAAAGCGTAATTTGTAGTTCAGAAGTCATGCATTCAGACAATTTGCTATGAACTGACTTGTATCTCTTAATTTGTGAACCTTTTTTATGCTGATTCAACAGCAACACATTTAAACCTGAGGCTGAGCCGACATCGCAAATTGATATTAACAATATTAACTATATTACGCCAGTGATACTTTCTGAAACAAGGTCATGAAGGCGCCTTTTACCAAAAATCAGGTGGTCCTGAACATTGAATAAACTTGAAGATTAAATAATCTCAAAAATTTAATAATCTCAAAAACTGAATAATCTCGAAAATTGAATAATCTCAAAGTATGGAATACCCACCCTTAAAATTAATTTAATTATAATTTCTCCCTAATATTACTTTTTCATCCGTTATTGTAGAACACACAATGAAAAAGAAATCAATTTTTGAGAACATTAATATTTCATAGCTTGAAATTTCTTTCAAAATCTTTCCAAAATCTGATATAAGATTCGGAAGCCACCATAAAACATGCCATAAAATGCGATTCCTTAATTGTTGGGCACAGTTTGGCTGATTCGAAGAAAAAAATATAAGTAACTGAAATGTTTCAGGAATATTTTCAAAAATTTCGATTTCGATCAGTCAAACGCTACTCCAGATATTCACAAAGTCACTATTGCAATTTTGGTGTTTTAATACAGGCTTCCTAAATTGAGCGTCTCTTTCTGGCCCGTGACGTCACGTTCGATTGCGCAGTAAATCGTCGCACTCCTAGTGTGCCAACATTGCCCCCATTCCATAAGCCGAACGTGTGCTTTGATGGTGTTATTATTGGTATTTAATATTTATACAGTTTTCGCAAGTAGTTATGGAAAATTAATGTTGTGTGCCACTATGCAAGTCCACAAGTTATACAGCGAATGTGTCCCTAAGCATGGATCCATAAAGTACGACGTGCAACTCGAAGAAGTAAAAAGAACGCGTTACAGTAGGGAGCTTCCTGCTTAGTTCATTAATTATTATTAATTCAAGGGTACACTTGGCCACAATTTTGCATAAAACACTGCAAATTTATAGTGATGGCCATAATACACCACAAAAAATATTAAAACTGGGACCTGGGACACGCACTCACCTGTGCTTTCTGCGCACGTCCATATATCGTTGATATATCCATTACAAAAATAGTTGTATACGGGCATCAAATGCCTCTCTGGCAAATTCTTCTCTGCGGAATATTCATTTGTAATATTCATTGAGAAGTTCGTTACATTTTTTAGCGACTTTTTCAGCATGGTTCGCTTCAAAATTCAAAAAATAAAACGCACTTTTAACACGGCGGAGCAATGTGAATACAAATGGCGCCATCACTCATGGCACACTGTACGCAGAACGTGCCGAAAACAGCTGCGCGGAATCGCGGATTCTCCATCTCTCTTTTGAGGAAACCTGTATTGACCATTCTAACACTCGATAACAACGTAATCTAATGAGATGCACCTAGGTACTCATTTTACTTTCGAATTTCCATGAAGCTTGGAGCATAATAATAGGCAACACAACATACAACAGTAACCTTAGCTGAGCTGAAGAGTGAGACAAATGATTGTGCTCAATGCAAAAGAAAGGACCGACCGAACCTACTGCGCATTTTCCTAGTCAAATCTTGGTGGACTCTCTTTTCTAGAGTAAGGATACACTTGAAAATGTGTAGAAATAAACCAATCTAAAAAGAAAACAAATTAAAGTTTATGCTCACCAAGGTCTTCCCCATTGATCAACAGGTTTTTCCAGTCTGCCCCCTTGTCCCATGAGAAGATTTCGGTAGTTGTTGACTTTGTTGTTGATAGCTTCTTCAGAAAATCTAGAAACAAAGATATGAAATATTGTCAAGTACAGTCAATGAGTGCAATAGATTTATAGCAAAAAAGGTTAAAAGTATTTTTACTTGAATAAAATAAATACAAAAAGGTACTGATACATATTTAGCTGCAACTGAAACAAACCAAAATCACAGGACTAGAGCCCCGGCACAAATCATAAAAATAAAATATTTACATTATAATAACCATCATAACTTATTTATAGACAAAAAGTTTATGATATTTAGAGAAACTGCCCCGAAATACAGTGAATGATAATTGGTGAAGTTATATGCATATGGTCCCCAAGAAAATAGGTCAACAAGCTTAGCAAGTTATTTACCCTTGTTCTTCTAAAATATCTGCGAACTCTGCACACTTCAGCTCGATCTTCCGTTTACGTTCGTGGTCCAGTATTTCTTGGTTGGGTTGTCTGTGTGTGACTGCGTCCATATTGACCAGTTCCTCTTCGGTTTTGTAGTTCTTTTCCTTATCGCGGGGCCGAACCAGGGCCCAGTTTCGTTGTACATGTCCATTTGTACCAGAACCTCTGGGGGTTGTCAAGCCTATCCCGTTGTACATCACGAAAACCTGCAAGTTATTACTTAATTAATGTTTTACCTATGCAAATGCTCAAGGGACGTACAACAAAGGGTTGTTAATTGATACAACAACATCAAAAACAAAGTATTGATTTTGTAACAACCCACACGCCTGTTAAATGTAAACCGATCGCTAGGTGATGATAAAAGTACAGTACAATCGATACGAATGTGGATTTGAAAGGTACTTACTTGTGTTTAGAATAACATGAACAAAGTTGCACTATTTTTTGTCGAAGGTAATCACAACGTTTTCGCAACGCAAAATGTAAATTTGTGACTGACAAGCTTGTGTCTCGAGAATTTCGTTTCCACTTCTTGACATGGGCGGTTTTAGTGACTTTAGCCAGATCCAGGTTAGCCAACAGACTCAGACATGACAACAAAAGTACGCGGGAAATTCGAACTGCCTCCAATATGGGCGCATTTTATTCGTCGCAAAGTTATCAGCCCGCAGACGGGGTGTGGGCAAAGGTGGGCACCGTTAACGAAAAAGTGACTTCGTTAAACCATTGTATGTTAAACGTTGAATCGTTAACAAAAAAATTACCTTCGTTAATCGTTAATCAGTTAATTGATTTAAAATGTAACGGAAGTTAACGTTAAACCGTTAACGTTAAGTTTTCATTTTGTAAACCAAAATAATCATCTCCTAGGCCCGTACTGCCCTCTGGGCCCGTATTCATAGTGAGTCTTGTATACCGGGTGATCATTTAAAAACTATCCACCTGCAATAACTCCCGATTCCTAGTCAATATTTCTTTGAGCAAAAACAGGTCGATTTTTATATCGAGGGGGACATCTAAAACATACATTGACAAATTTCTAAAAGGAGGATCAGCTACACAGTCAACATTCCCCCCCCCCACCAGTCTCCCCCTCTGGAAATTTTGACAGTAATTATGTCAAGATGGAAGTATAAGACCTCAGTGGATCAAGATACGATGTAATTCACTTCACATCAATGACAGGTCTCAGTCCCGGCAATAAAAATGGTGAAAAATGGTGATTTTTTGTCTCCCCCCCCCCCCCTTTAACTGCGGGCTTCCGGTGCAAAATTTGGCTTGGCAACAATGGTTTTCGTATTCACCGAGGTCCAAATACCCTTAAAACATATGTTGCCAAACTTTAACATGACTTGCCTCTAGAACCACTTTCCAGGCCACTTTTTTAAAAATGATCCTAGTCTATTACGCATTTTAAAGTAACACAAGTAATAGAAGGAAAATCAAGCAACACATTAGGCGAAAGTTCGCCGCTTACTTGACCAAAACGCAAAGCTGTAAGCACGGTGACGGCTTCCTGACGGCCGCGATCGACAACTTGTCGTACGCTGAGACTTCCAGAGAGCGGGCGATGGCTAGACTCGGTGTCGTGTGAAGATGGCGTCCACGCTTAGTGGGACGGACTCGCCGGGCGGTTTGGAAAATCTTGCACTCAAACCGAAAGACGAGTTCGGGAAATTCCCTGTTGCGTAAATGCGACGATGTCGATGACGTTGATCGACAGCTTGCTGGCAAAATCTCCAGACTTTGAAACGGGATGACAGGGAAATAGAGACGTCGGGAACTTGATCGTAGAAAAACTCGTTATGTAGCCGAAAAACTGAGTGGTGGGTAAGAGAAAGAAACCTACAACAATTCACTCAACTCAGTTTCGACTCCAACTCGAAAATATGACAAAAAGAGGAACCAAATCAGTCTTTACTTTACCTCCAAGTGACGGACGGTTTCGTTTGATGCGCCAGGTGTGGTTGTACTTCTTTAGACGGCAAAACAGTGCCTACTTCGGATCCAATACCCTGATGATCCAACGTTCACCAAATAACCCCGCAAAACAGGCGGTTTCTGGCTTCGAACTAACACAATTTCGAAGACCACTCGAAAGGCAAAAAGGTGGATATACAGCACACATCAGACGACAGCTTCGATGCGGGTTTCAAATCATAAAAAAAGAATTAACTACGTCGCTTCGTTTTATCAGATTCTGCCCACCACATGCGCTGGGCTAGTTCTTATCTATAGCAAATGGACCTTTTCAATAAAGGCGGTCTCTCTCGCATGATTTACGTCACAGCCCCCACATGTACTCAGTGTGATGCCGCGCATTTCATAACGAACAGAGTTTCCCTTGGAGATATTAGGCGCCGTTATAGCTAGACACCACCGGCTGCGCGGTACGAGCGCGCACGCATCTGTCTCTCTCTTCTGAAAAGGTCCATTGGAGAAAGGCACGCGGAACTCGTTTGCCGGAACGGCCACTGCAAGATAACGAAATTCCCCAAACTACTGGAAAATAAACGGCAGGGCAGTACTGGACTGGCCCAATCGGTCCAAGTACTCAAAAACAAACAGAAACATATAACGATGAACAAGATGGAAGCCCCACGGTTAGGTACTTATACACAAAAGAAATGGATGGATGGACGAATGGATTTTACTTGAATACTTTCATGATTCAACCTCTCTGTGAGAGAATCCTTTTGGAATCACTTGAAGAAACGCAGACGCTATCTCGCAGAATCTTCAGATCAAGCTCCTGTCATAAAATTAGGATTTAGGTATATTATCAAAGCAGGTCCTACTTACTAGCATTTTAGTTTTCTTGCTTTTCCGAATAAATTTCCACTCGATTTATTCAATTTTTTCTTAATATAAGTCATAATTGTATGGTATAAATTAAAACGTAAACATTTACAATATATTCTTGAGTCAAATTATATTTAAAACGTATTTAATAATTTGTGCGGTATCACTAGAAATCTGGTCTTGTGGTAACAGTTCACACTGTTTCAAGAACGACTGCAGCTTCACATCCAGCCGACATGCTTTCAAAATCAACTTCGCCTTCTGATTGTTGACGATCAACGACCAAATCAGCAAAACTGTCGTGCACTTTTCCTCGAAATTACCATTCGTGAGCTTCGCCTGAAGCAGGTTGATGAATTCATCTGCAAAATATCGTGATTGGAACTAGGCAAAGCTAGCTAATTTGATCACATCAACCAACCTGAAGTGCACAGTCTCGTCCTGGTGGGTTGATAATACGCCAAATTCTTGATCACTATTAACGCGGCAAGTTGATTACTTTCCTTCGAATTAGAAGACAGCGTCAATAACAGCTCGAATAAATCGTTGTTCTTTGCAATGCACGATTGCCCTTCCGGGTACAGCGAAAAGTTCTGCAAGAACTCCAGCCATGTAAACTCGACGTTTTCCCAAGCCTTCTGTTTCTTGGTGATGGCGGGATGAATCCTCGATGCACTCTGCAGCAAATTACTCTAGAAAATATGGCAATGAAAAATTGAAACAAAAATTCGCGTCCTTCTCATACTTTGCCGATGAAACTCCTACTTTCAGTAATGGCGCAGCAATTATTCAAGATACTGAAACATAACTGCAACACAGTCAAATCATGCGTTTTGCTGATTTGATCCATTTCTTTCTCCACGTGCGTAATGATAGTGAACAAGAACGATTCTCTGTTTGAAGTTCTCTTTGTACCATACTCAGTTATCGCGGCGGAAAAGAACTGACAAGCTTTTGGGCAATTTGTCGTAAAGGTGGACAACATTTTGAGTAACTGTTCCAAAGAACTCCGCTTGAAAGCAAACCATGCCCAAAATTTGTGTAATACATTTGACAGTCCCATCTGAGCGAATTTACATTTGACGTCTTCATCGCCAAACATGAAATTATTCAACAATCCCACAACTTCCACCAGTTCTTGCAGCAGCGGAGACAGGCGCTTTTTATTCATCACACTTCTCAAACAATCGACTGATTCTAAACTCAGTTTGGAATATGAATTTTTAAGATTCTTCACAATATCTTCAACCAAACCGTTTTGTTTGGCAAAACTTTTCGCTTCTTTAGAAACATAGAGGAGAACCGACAGCGCAGCCAGTAAACCCCTTCGCTTCTGGTACATATCTCCACTGCCGTCTAAGTGGACTGCTTTGTAAACGTTCAGCAAAATTTTACAAAGCGTCGAACCAGCAGCATCACTTTCGTCCTTTTTCAAGATGTAGGTCATGCTTGGAATTTTCCCCAAAATCTCTTTACTGGGAAATTGAATATTCAAACTATCTCGTAAATCGTCAATGTCGTCAGAATCCAATTGCTCGGGGATACTCTGCGAAGATATCGTAGTGTTATCCAAGATGTACTGCAGAGACTTTTGTTTGGTTTCGTCAATTTCGTAAGATTCCGATTCCGCTTTTAACAATGCAGTCAGAAGTAATAAAGCAGCGTCTTGAAGATCTGAAACATGTTATCATGGGAAAGGTACCCCCTTAATAAACTGAAGGTCAAAATTGATGACGCACCACCAAATTTTTTATTCAAGTTTGAAGTCAAATTACTCCAGAACGATTTATTCAATTTGAGTAAATGATTTTTTTCTTTGACAGGGAGTCTCAAAGATACGGGGGGAAACACCACACCAATGTCACACCCGGTATTAGCGGCAAAGCGATATTTTTTTGAGGATTTGTTTCACGGTTAAATCTCTGAAAAATGATTCTTGTTTCTATCCTATTTATATGATTCAGAAAAAAAATACAGAAGAAAAACTTTGGTGACAAATTTGGTAGTGCGTTATTTTGTCCGTCAGTGTATTATAATTATAAAACAAAACCTTGAATCTTCTTACCATTGGAGCCAGAGAAAAGTAAACAGCTAGTTACAGTTTCAAAAAATGCTTGGGGACCTGTATTGCTCAGAGTTTCAAGAATTACGTTATAACCATCTTTCATATCATCGTCTGGCGTAATTTCGGATGAATCGTTGTCGGATGATCGAATCAATGCTTTGATTAAGTGGAAAGCTGCATTCCACATTTGGTTTCGTAAGTAAAGTAACTGTGGCAAATGTGTATCTGGAAAGAATATTTTACAAATCTTAGTGAGATTTGTTTCATCGTAAGCGAAAATAATTTGCTTCCATAATTCTACCTTCAGTCTCATATGTGGAAATGATTTTCTTTTCTTCTTCTTAAACTAAGTTTCTAAATATGGAACCCCAATTATGAGCGGATTAAAATAACCCTGAAGTCGTTCAAAAATTCATATCTTAAAACAACCCATGAGACAGCATTGCAAAAATTGAGTCCCCAAGAAACGAAGAATAAGCATTTCGAATGGAATTCATACACCCCTCCCGGACTTTCGTTTTCATTCTCGAATTCCGTTTTTGTAACAAATAACTGCACCCTAGTTAACACTTTGACACAAAAAGAAATAAACCACCCTAAACCACCTTATACCCTGTGCTAGAAGAAAAGATAATCAATATTATCAAGTATACCAAGCAATTTCTCCTATTTTTCACGATATATTAGCCACATTTAAGGTTCCCATTTAAATTTTAATAAAATTGGCACTTTCAGGTGTATTTTCAACCAACCGCGAAGAAAACAGTTGACTGTTTTACTTCTGGAAATAGCAGGCCTTGCATTTGCCAGCGGACCGTTTTTAATTAATGACAATACTGGCTGTAAAACTAATACCAAGTTGCATTTCGATACCTTGAAAATTCACTGATTTACTGAAACATAACATAATTCGAAGAAAATTCAGTTTTTCCGGAATATTTCAGGAACTGCTCATGATTTTCCAAAACTGTTTTGTCTACTTAATGGGTAAAAATTTATAAATAATATGTGTCTATTCACGAGAAATCCATCTGGTCCGGTTGATGATATAAGTACGAATTTTTCGCTTATTTTCAATGCGGCGCCCTGTATACGACACCCGCAGTAATACACAATATTGCGTGACCGCTTAGCGCATGCGCTAAAAAACGAGGTGATTCGTTCTAAGATGGTTCTAAGTCTTCCATATGTTACGCTCTAAAATAGGTGATTCTCAAACTAAGCTCAATGGATTATGCGTCGTTTTCAAGTAGAAGTGGTTACATAGAAAAATCGGTGTAACACTCGCAACCTTTTCATGAAAGCACATAGTGAGGGATCATTCCCAAATGCCCCAAATTACGAAATAAAAAAACATGGAACACTTCAACCATAACATTCAAATTTACCGCAAAATTCTCTGGGGATATTTCATTTAATCAGTGCTGTATTGTATTGACGACAGCATGGTGTGGTGACAGTCAGTCCTCTGAGTGGCACCCACTTTTTCGACCGCCGAATATCCATTTTAAATCGGAATAAGGCTTCCAAATTGCTGATAAAACTGAACAAAATGTCAACGTCAAACACAGAAATCAATGTCATTGTCGAATTCTGGGCCGCTATTCTTGAATCGTGTGAGAAGAGTCCATGGGAGTTTTATATAATCCGTACTACACTTCTGTAGTGAAAGTTGCCTAAAAACCACGATTTTAGGCAACATTCGCTACATCAGTGTACTGCGGAATGTATTTAACTCCCAGGAACTTTTCTCATACGATTCAAGAATAGCGGCCCTGAACATGCGCGATGATAACTTGTCACCGTTTTCTTAGTTCGCATGACATCCGTGTCGGAGCGCCACTTCCGCGCAATATTGTGTATTGCGACTTTGCCAACGTATCTTAATCGGTCCAATACACAATATTGCGTGACTGCTAAGCGCATGCGCTAAAAAACGAGGTGATTCGTTCTAAGTCTTCCATATGCTACGCTGTAAAATAGGTGATTCTCAAACTAAGCTTAATGGATTATGCGTCGTTTTTAAGTAGAAGTGGTTACATAGAAAAATCGGAGTAACCCTCGCAACTTATTCATAAAAGCACATATGTGAGGGATCATTCCAAAATGCCCCAAATTACGAAATAAAAAAACATGGAACACTTCAACCATGACATTCAAATTTACCGCGAAATTGTCTGGGGATATTTCATTTAATCAGTGCTGTATTGTATTGACGACAGCGTGTGCTTTCCATTTACCGACACAAGTCGACTTGTGTTGACACAAATCGACACAAATGCGTTCCATTTGATCTGTTTTCCTTTGTCTCATCGACACAAGCTAACACAAGCTGACACAAACCGACACAAATGTTTTAAATGGAAAGCGCCCATTATGGTGTGGCGACAGTCAGTCTTCTGAGTGGCACACACTTTTTCGACCGCCGAATATCTATTTTAAATCGGAAGACTCCACAAGTTGCTGATAAAACTGAACAAAACGTCAACGTCAAACACAGAAATCAATGTCATTGTCGAATTCTGAACATGCGCGATGATAACTTGTCACCGTTTTCTTAGTTCGCATGACATCCGTGTCGGAGCGCCACTTCCGCGCAATATTGTGTATTAAGATGGTCTTGACAACAGATATGCCAAATGGTACTGCTTGTTATAAAAGTGAAGAGCTTTCTCCCGCCCCCTAGGTTTTTACTTCAACACATTCAGACTATAATACACAGAGTTAAATTGGGACATTACTTGTTTTTATTTCTTAGCATCTTCGCTAGTCCTTTCACGGTGGATGTTGCTTGTCTTAGGGGTCGAGCTACCGGAATCACTTGTTTCTGGAGCCGACTGACACCCTCGTGGTGATCCCAGGCGTAGGCGCGAGAGAAAAGTTAGAATTATATTGATTTCACAATGATATGTACCACCCACGTTATCATTTCCGATTATATCCGATATCATTTTCTATCTTTCTTAGGCCTGGTATTTCAATCTCCGGATTTGTTCTGTATAGCTCTGTTCTGTATAAGCTAGCTAGCGCAGCGTTTATCTGCCGAATAGAGTTACACAGAACAAATCCGGAGATGGAAATACCGGGTCTTATCTGCATTGTAAATGACCCGGGTCATCTGCTTCAACTTTAAATTAAACAAAATTAAAATAATATGTTGATGCACTGTGTATAATAAAAACACTGTAAGTTACGAAAAAAAAAAAGTTTAAAAAGATGTGTTCATAAAATGTAAAATGCAAAGTGTTCATAAAACACAAACACTAATGCATTTTAAATTTGAATTTAATGACTATGTTCGATCACCCAATCAAGATAAGAATTCGTCCGCTATTGAAAGAGAGAAACACAGCCTGAGTTTACAATTACTTCACAATGTAAGCTCACGAAGATGAACCGATAACATTTCATTGGCAATTTATACAAAAAGTATAAAAACAAATTGTTACTTTTCCACAATGAATAGTAAATTTAAACCAACATGAATTTTGTTTCAGTGAGTTTAGTTGTAGTTTACGCATTATGTGTAAGAAAATGTATTCAAAAAGTTTCAAAACCTCAACTGTTGAGCAATAATTTCAGGTGGTACATGGACATGTCAACATCACCAAAATTGAAATGTGCGATCCGAATTTTGACTACCCGGTGAAATTTCAAGTGGAAATGAAAGAAGAAAACGGCATGCAAATCATTGAAAAAGGAAGCATGGACCAGAAAGTACCGCTAGGAGATAACATCAACGTAATTTTTCAAAAATAAAAGAAGCTTGATGAGTAAAAATCTATGGTTTTTATAGATCGACGCTGACGTTTTCATAATGGAAAAAGGGAAATGGGACTTTCTCATCACGTTGAAAGACACGTTTTGTTCAACCGTCAATAAATACTTGGGTGATTTCGCGTTTGACATGCAAAAAGCAGCCGGATTAGAACCAGGAAGTTGTCCCATACCTGCGGTATTCAATTTGTCTTCTCATCAAAAACAGATTCTAATTTTATAATTATTTCAGGGCAATTACGCAATCGCTAAACACCCCTTGGATTTCGACAAGTTCAAATTCAGAAAAGTACCTGAAGGTCAAATGCAAATCAAAGGAAACTTGATTGATTCTGCCACAAATGAAACTTTGCTCTGCATAGACATAGAATTTACTTTAAAGCATTAAGCTTTAAATCTGATATCACGCAAAAGTTTGTTGTTAAATTAAGTAAAATATAAAAATAAAAATACTTACGGTAACACTTTTCGTTCAACAGCAAAAGCAGAACGTTCAAACAGTCACGAGTGTGAACCAGAGTTCCTCTGCAAATTTCGCTATGGCTAACGAGATGGGTCAACAGATCGCATAAAAAGATGTTCATCTCCAATATTTCGTAGTGTAATAACAACCTCCTGGCATCGCTCACATCCATGGTTGGGTTGAAAATGCACCTGAAAGTACCAATTTTATTAAAATTAAGTGGGACCCTTGAAAGTGGCTACTATAGTGAGAAATAAGATATACTACAAAAATTAGGACAAGTTGGTTTGTAGAGTAGACAGTAGTAGTAATGTTATCAGTAATAATATCGATTGAAAAAATTGTAAAAACCGTTGTTGAACTGAGCAATAAAAATTGCTCACTTCTTTGCTTGGCATCCTCCTAAAAAAGGGCTATTGCAATTTCGACTTCATAAATGGGATGAGCTGATGCGAAAATGTGGGAAACGACGTCAATCACGCCAATTTTTCATGTTCTTGTGGATGAAAAAAAAAATGTAAACAAGTTTTCGCACTAGCCGAAAACTTCAATTTTTTTTCGAAAAATTCCAACTGATATCAACAGTAGATTGGATTCAACTCATCATTCACTTTCAACTCGTGGGTTACACATTATCATCATTGATTTTACCTTTATAAGGTGCCTTGGCTTTGTTTTTTTCCCCGGAAACTTCGTACCTCCCTACGGCCTACGAAGGATTGGGCGGATTGGGCGTCGCGTGGACCTATTTTCAAAATCGAAACGGCCTCAGATTTCTGACGGTAAATTTTTTTAAATGAAATGTGCACATTCCGTGAATTTAAAAAACTGCAGTGTAAACTTCGACATGTGGTCGAGCCCCACGAAATATACATTTTAGGTGCAGACATGCTGGGGGATGACAGTTGAAGAGAAGATTAAGTTAATTTTTGTAGGAACAAATTTCGAAATCAGCCCCACGGTCTTCGAGTTTTCCTCTCTGGAAAAACTGTAAATTCATCAACTTTCTATCCCGTGAACAGATTTTCACCAATTTTTTTTTTAAACAAGAGGTAACTGGTTCATGGAACATTTTCCAACATTTTTATTTAAATTTCCCGCGAATTTCCCTGTTGAAAATGTAAAACTGGCCTGGCTTATCGAGACCGGACTCTAATGGAGCTTAAAATGAAGCCGTTATTGAAGAAAATATCTCAATTCTTCGATCTTTTTCTCAAATTCTAACCTCCCACCCGAAGGGGCGTCTCATACAACAATTTCCATCCGTTCCTTGCTACTCGTAAGGGAAGTTTTGGGGTGACACAACCGATTTTTTCAATTTTTGATCAGCCTATTAAATATAGACGGCTTCTGCACGGATTGCATTTTTGGCTTCACTTCTTGAAATTAGGGCAATTTTAAATCATTTATACAACAATTTTGCTGAGTGGCATCGCGGTATCAAAATTTGCAAGAAAGTCGCTAACATCAGCAGGACTATTTCAGTCAGTCATCAATTTATTCCCGCTTCTATTAAGACAGCATCCAAAATACCTGGGCCTGTAGGCTATAAGGTTTTCAGAAAGAAAATATAAAAACTGCACTTTCCAAGCTCTTTCTTATGTTACATAACTCTTACCTGAAAAGCATTTTAACTAATCCTTGATCTTGGAACACGGCTTGGTCATAGTCAATGCTGAATAAATTCAAAAGCAATCCGGCCAGACTCTTCACGAGTGCCGGCGTCGTCAAACTCTTGGTGCAATTCAACGAACTTTCAGATCCATTATGCGAATTATTGTCATCGTATAGACATTTGAACACATCATCAGGCAGCGGTTTGGCAGCCAAATCCGTCACTTGGAACAAGTAGAGGCAATTTAAAATCGCCATCACATTTTTACCGAACTGGTGTTGCTCCAACAAACTCGAAATCAGTGCCACAACGTTCGGTGGTTCTTTTTTCGAATCATTGCCAACCAGGCTCTGCTCTACAATGTCCGTTTCGAAAGTGCTGTGATTCACGTAGCGAAGAAGATTGCTGAAGAAATTGGCGGCATTTTCACGAACTACGCTGGCTTCTTCGTGGTCCAAGAGCACGGACAAAGTCATTTGCCAAGTTCCTCCGCGTTCGTTTTTCAGTTCTGCAATTGCAAACCATCAATTTATTGAGAGGTGTAGGGATGATTTATCGAAACAATTCATCAGGTAACTAGTGCAAGTGGTAGGTACATAATATCTAGAAACACACATTATACTGCATTTTGGGTTAGGACAACGAAATTTGACACAGGCGAACTTTATACCGGTACAAGTGATTCGACCAGCAGCACCCAAAATTTGGTCCTTAGGGGCTCCGTTCTGCCCCCCAAGATCTGTTTTAATTTTTTTTTTCATTCAAAGAAACGATGAACTTGATAAGAAACAAAAAGAAATGAACTCATATGTTCTGTTAAGTTGCCAACCAAATCGCGTTCCACAAACCCAATTATGAAGATAAAATTTTTGCAAAAGCAGTTTCCAAAAAAGTGTGACCTCTTCATTGCATTTTTTCAATATTTTTACTGGATATGACTGTCAATTTTTCCAGAAAAAAAGAGCCTAAACTGTTTTCTTGGTAATTTTGATGCGACATAACTGTGAAACGCTCAAGAGAGCCTAAAAAGAATTCTTTTCTGCTGGACCGCCAAAATTTTTGAGTGCAGTGCAGAGTGCAGTCAATTCTAAGTGCCTTAAAAAAATTAAAATAGAACGCTGGTGACGTCACTGCTTCATATCTCCATCCCTACTCCTCTCACCGTGACACTAGCATGATGTGCCCGTTATTCGCGCAGCGCTTATGGAAGAGCTATCACGTCACGCTTTTTTTTAAATCGCTGTAACAAATGGACGCGTGAAAAATGTTGAATTTTTCTTCTCAAAATGTGTTCACTGATGTATATTTGATAACCCGATCATGGTACAATCTCAAAATGGCACCAGTTTCCAGTAGCCTATTGCTCTTAGAACCAAAATGAATAATTTGGTCCGCTGTTCTTCTTGATTATCCCCTGCTGGTCCGGTATTTTGGGGGTACAAGGGGGACATGAAAGTTTTTTACGCACCATTCAAAATATACATGGCCAATCGCTCGGAGAGCGACAGTCCAGCGAAAAACTGCAAGATCGCCGCTCGCAGCACAACATCCCTGCTCGACCAGAGCACCAAGAAACTTTTCAGCCACTCCTCGTGTTCCATTTCGAGAAAGCACAGCTCCCAATTCTTCACGTTGGAATGTCTTATTTCGGCCAGGACGTGGTTCAAAATCAAAACTGCATTGCGCGTGATGCTGAGTCCCATCACAGAAATGGCAGACGTTGTTCCTTTGCCGCAGTGAAAAACGACCACCAACTCGCAAAGAGACTCCACGATCCTGAACGTGCTACACTGATGCGGTTTCGATTTCGCACTGCTCCATCCCAGCACGGCGGTCAGATGGACCAGGCACGACAGAAGCGAGTCCAAATACGACAGATTGTAAAAATGAGTCGTGTTGCTGAACTTCAACGTGTCTGCCACCATGTCAATGACGACGTTCCACGGCTCCGAATCGTTCTTTGACGCTCTGTAATTGGAATCGTGATGTTCTTGCGAAGCGCACGTCGTAATGAGCAGGAGCAAATCCTGACTCAGAGATTTTTGATCGTCGCTCGACTCGAAGCTCAGCAAATCCAAAATGGAGCTGTGCGGACTGACGATGGCTTTCCGCAACCAGAACGTTTTGTTTGACTTTTTGTGCACGCGTGCCAACGACATCAAGAGGTTCAGCACTTTGCTCAAGAGCTTGGCGTCTTGTTCGCTGGAAGGTGGCATTTTCAGGAAGCGGGAGAACGTACTTTCCCAGGCTAGTTGGAAAAAGCTGTCATCTGGAATTTTTTTCAGAACGCGATATAAATTCACGTACATTGTCGATTTTTCTACGGCACTGTTTATGCTGGCATGACTCGTGCCGTTCTGGATGGCGGTCAAAAGCATTCCGAGACAATGCTCAATCGAAGAAGCTTTGAGCAATGCAAAATCGTACTTGTCCAGCTGCAACCAATCGATCGTGTCATCTTGTGCGGTGTTTTCGTCCCAAAATAGTAAATTGTGCAGACCATCGGCTAGTTCGGAGTTCCAATGGATTTGCAAGTAGCTCTTGCACCATTTGTCCGTAGTCAACAGAGCTATAATTATCAAAATTTAGATGAATTGTTCACAGTAAAAATATTCCAAGGTACCAAAAATGTTATCTTTGTCTTTATGATTCCAGTGAGTATTGCACACGAACGGTACAGTAATTTTCTCTGGGATGAAATGTGGAATCGATATGTCGCCCGTGCAAGCGCTGCCACGAATAAAATCGTTGAATATCAATAGAAACAACAAACAACTTGCGTCTTGTTTCGCTCGTTCTTCAGTGAAAAACATGAACACTCCTGAAAATTTTTGGTTATAGAGAGGGACAGTCAGAGGGTTAGTACAGTTGAGGTCTATAAAAGCTGCGACTTTTTTGATGTCTTACCATTTCCACCCTGTTGTAAAAGCAGGAGGTAAAACTCTTAGCTCTTGTATTGTTACACAAGTAATATAAAAACAATTGTTTTTCATTCAACATCAAAACTCAGTACATATGTATAAAGCGATAATAACGACTCTTGTGGCCTGTGAATTTTAAAAACTTACTTTGGGTTGGGCGCACGAATGAGAACTACAACGTGGGAAAAAGTGTTTGAATGGAAAGAGTCTGGGCATCCGTGGATGGCCGTAGGACTTGATCAAGTTTTCCTAAATACACAAACTGCAATTCACCCTGTATAATAAAAATGTAAACCAAACCAAATATATACTTGGTTCAAGATAAAATCTTCCCGAAATTGCTTAAAGTATTTTTGAAGTATACAACACGAGGTTGAGTTATCAACGTGCCAAACAATTTATGTATAATAATTATTATTGCCGTTATATATTGTTCTATAAATCCTAATGCTGAATCCAGCTCATCAGGTTCTCCAGAAGCAGGACCCCTAGCCTTATCCCATTTGAAAAGCTGAAATTTCGACTTACCTCTCAGAATATACTGAAACAAATCGATATTCTCACGAAGCTCTACTCTCACACTCCTGTTGCACAAACACAGGCTTTTTAAAACTGAAATTGCAGGCACGATAGAATCTGGATAATTCTGATAATCGTTTTCGACAAGCGCCGATCGCATCACATCCAAGATAGTGTCCAACCCATCGTTTTGTAGAAAAGGGAAGTGCAACAAGGGGTCTTCCAACATGACACTGATCTGAGACATGGCGGATCGCCGAATCACGGGTTCTACTTTCGGTGATTTCAGCAGCTCCAGCACTTGATACAGACTACTTGGCTGCAATTTTGATCGATATATTCAACTTTAAAATTAAATCTGAAGTAGATTTACCTACCTGATAAAAATGTTGATTTTGTCTTAATCCGTCCAGGACGATCTTAGATTGGCACAGCACTTTTGGCAATGCTTTGTCGTACAAATTGTTCAGTTTGGGCAACATATCTCTGGAGCCCGATTGAGAAGCCAGCATCCAACCGAGTCTCGCGAATGCTTCTTCGCGCAACATCGCATTTTGATGGTATAATATAATTATATTACCTTTAACGACCTGCATGAGCGTCAATGCATAGCTCACATAAATCATAAATAAGACACGTTGAGAAATACTCACTTCAATTTTTGGCAGCAGCATGGATTTGGCAGTATCAGGATCAATGATGCTGAAAAGCAGTTTGCCTAAAACCGTGTCCTCACTTGAATGGACCAACATCACAGGCAGGGATACAATCAAAGCTTCTACGATTCGGTTCCACATGTCTTCAGAAACTAGCAATTGGCACTTTAGGATGTGAATGAGAATGTCTTCTGAACATTTTCTGATCTAGAAATTTAAATAGATTGGTTGTAATTTAAGAAAAATATGTTTTCGGTTTTGTGGAACATACTTCCGAATTTCCACTGGTCAGGCCGAATGAGGCTATATGTACAAACACTTTGGGACGAAGCAAGAATAAAATTTGAGAATTTGAACAAACAGAGCTCAGTCTGATTCCTATTGATTCTGTGATGATTTTCTGGCAAATTTTGTACATCACTTCTTTGATTTCATCCACGTTGTGCGATAATAATCCTATAGTCATGTCTAGAAAAAAAGTTAAAAGTATCGAGTTAGTTCTTTTTTTCAATCCTCAATCCAGGCTCTAAATTAAGGTCAACGTTCGTGAAACTGAAGACAAACGCTCGAGTTTTTCTAGTTCCTTGCTCAATACTCACCGTCATATTCCATCAGCAACTTTTCATTGTACGGGTAGAGCGGCAGTTTATTTGTGCACATATCCAAAACGTACCGTACAAATTTTTTATCTCTATGAAATTCTAAGCTTGGCAACGCTTCTTTGGCTAAGCCGATGCCTTCAAACGCATCCAAGGACTCGTACGAACTCAGGTAGCGAATCGCAGCCGTCATGCTGTCACAAATCCTCTTGGTTTCGGCAAATTTTCTAAACGATTCTTCGTTTAAATCGCCAAAACTCTGCAAACAGTGCTGTGGTGCAATCACAAATAACATATTAATCATTTACGAAAGTACGTACCTGCACTTGTTGCAGGATGCCGTTGTGCAGATCAGGGTAGAGCTTGGCCAGAACGATGTCAACTTGGGCATTGCAGAAAACATCTTTGAGATTTCTAGGGAACATCGAGTCTGAAACGAGCTGCGATCTGTTCAGGAATAATGTGCAGTTGTAGAGCACCCAAAAGTAAACAACTCGATCGGTCGTATTGAAATCGTCGCATGCAGTCTGAAGCCTAGAAAAATGAGACCTAAAAATATTCTCTGTCCACTTTTAGATTCCATATTGCATTGCCGAATGCACATTTTAAAGTGAATCCATTTTTATAAGGTTTTTTATAGTTAGTAATAAATTGGGACAGGGAAAAAGTATTGCCAAAAAAAAAAACCGCTGGGCTCTTGGCAAAAATTACATTCACTTGGTTTTAAAGCTACACAGTGTTTTCAAGCAATTTGGAAAAGATACAAAGCGCTTGTGTTCCACTTGTGAAACGCATTTTTCGCACATTTCCGCTACAGATGGACGGAACATTTTTGCGGGACTCGATGGCTGACGCTTTATTCCATTTAATTGGAAAATTGAGTAATTTTCTGACCAGTTTTCAATTTTCATCAATAAACAAAGAAATCAAAGTAGCCTGTGACATTTGATAGTTGCGAAAAATATTTTTTATTTTCATATTTTTAACCTATTGAAGCGATAGGTCGATTTCTCGAGGTTTAATTTGAAAAATACGCTGCCGCCGTCGTTCTAAAGAAAGTGTCGCAATGGAAGCACGGACCCTTTGGCCTACTCCAGCCAAAAAGTAGCGTCAAGTCCAAAAAAGATATTGGCAGAACAAGGTACGCCCCGGCGCCGGCGGTCTGCCATGGGCGGCGGATTTGCGTGTGAAATGTTCAATAATCCAAATTTCAACGAAACCATTCGTTCGAAGTTGCGTATTGGACCGAAATTAATGTATTACCACAGACTACCAATACAGACGGTCAACCGGCGAACAGGGCGATGTGTTTCTGGGTTGCCACTGCCAGGTGGCGTTCGTCCCGAAGTGTCGCTCCGCGGGGCGCGAGACCGCGCGTCACATTCTAACCGCCGAGCTCTAGAGCGGAACGTGATACCTACCCAAACAAGTGAAACTCGACAGTTACTGTGTTTCTATTACACTTTACTATCGCATCATACCCTTACTACCACTCCTACCACGACCTATTATTTATATTGTTATTCAATGCAGATCTGGACCTACACCATCATTTATTTCCCTTCATTCAAGTAACTAATTTTTAAATCAAGACTTCATCCAAAAATCTTTCATTCTCATGTGGAAGATTAATTTAATAAGGTACCTAAAGCCACAGCTAATAATAAGTGTAGGTACATGATTATATACCATTTTCATTTAGGCACTTCTAAATTTTCTTAGAGGCTTACAGGGACAATTGAAAGGGGGCCCAATAAATTAGGAATATTTGCCTTATCTGGTGAAAAAACTTTTGCAAAAATACCATTGTCAATTGTACAATAAAATTATTGGGGTATGCAAATCTAACGAAGGTAGATGAATTATTGATACTGAAAAAAAATTATGGAACGTCATTAAACATATGTGATTTGAAGGACTCCTTCAAATATTATGGAAAAAAAAATAGAAAACTGGCTTTTGACATAGTTCCAATAAAGAAGAGATGGGGCGATCGACGTTTGACAGCCACATTATTCAAATTAATTCTAAAAAGGTTGCAAAAAAATATCAAGAAATCAACAGCCTGTTCTTCATGGCCAATGTGAAATTCATTTGAACTTTTTGTTACATTCAATGATACATACAGTAATATCCAAAGAATGTGAATATTTTAGTAGTTCGCAAAAATACTCAAACAATTTTTTTGGAGCTGGTTTTCACTTTGTTAGCACTAAGAGAATGATTTTGATGTAATAATATATTGAAAATAAAGGTGCATACAAGTGGCCCAACGAAAACACAACGGACGGGTTTTTGGGCATTTCACCTCATTTTTTTGAAAAAAGCTCGGACAGGTCGATTTTTATATCGAGGGGGACATCTGAAACATACATTGGCGAGTTTCTCAAAACCCCTCAACCCCACCCACCCCACCTTTGAAATTTCCAACGACACCACCCACCTTGCGATACATCAAATTGAAGAGAATTAAATTCTCTCTATGAAAAAATATTTAAAAAAAAATTGAATCCTACCACTCTTCGTCCTGAAATTCTATGACTGCCCCGCTTCATATTTTTGACTCCTTAATTTTTTTTTCAAGTTGGTCCGCGTCATTCCAGCTAGTATCGAAGAAGAAAATTTTCAGTGAAAAAAGTGCTACCCAAATTAACCCCCTTGCTCTCCCCCACCCAGCTTAAAAATTCAACAAGATACCACCTACTTTGTGATACATCGAATTGAAGGGATTTGAATTCTTCTTCCGAAAACAATGTTCCGAAAATTTTCAACCCCTCCCCCAATTAATTGAACATTCAAATTATTTGAGGAGGGAAAGGGAGGTTTTTAAAAATTTTGAAAATATTTTTTCAGGAAGAGAATTCAAATCCTTTCAATTTGATGTATCGCAAAGTACGTAGGTAGTATCATTTTTTAATTAGAAGGGGTGAATTTGGGTGGCACTTCTTCCATAGAAAATTTTCTTTTTCGATGCTGTGCAGGATGACGTTGACTGCAATGAAGAAAATTGAGAGGTCAAGAATATCAAATCGGACACTCGAAATCTTAGGAGAATAGAAGGTGGGGTTGAAAATTTGGAAAATATTTTTTTTCAAGAAGAGGATTTGATTCTTTTTGATTTGATGTAGATATCGTAAAGTAGATAATGTCATTTGAAAGTTGCGCCAATGTATGTTTCAGATGTTGCCCTCGATATAAGAGTCGACCTGTCCGAGCTTTTTTGAAAAAAATGAGGTGAAATGACCAAAGACCCCTCTGTTCTGTTTTTGTTGGGACACCTGTAAAATAAATCTGTCTCTCCACGTAAATTGAAAAAGTATATTGCGACGCGTTTCGGCCTTACAATTTGGGATAAAGAGTCATCTTCAAAGCAATAAATGTGTAGAAATTGGTGTTTTTAAAAGTGAGGGGTTTCTAACAGCGGTTTCTAAAGGAGAGCACAAGCTATCTGCAAAATTGTCAGAAACAGAGGAATTGAAAAGTATATTTTTCATCAAAAGTAGACATTCTTTAATTGGAACGGATGGCAATAAATTTGAAAATTTGTGACATCAGAAGAAATCAGAAATGAATTTAGTGGTGGAGTGATGTTTTTAATTTTGTTGATCAACTCTGTTGTGTTTTTGACACTAAAATTTAGTTTAAAATTCAAGATATCTGGTAAAATTCTACTGAGGAGTTTTGATAGTTTATAGACACGAGAATTTTTAAAGACAACAATGGACCTCCATTGGATTATGAGGTTTTATGAATTTTTGGAAGGGCATATTATTATGATTGAGGAATTTTTAGGATTGTTCGACAATAATTAAGATGGAAAATAATTGAAATGTTTGATAACCCATGAATTGATTTCGATATTATTTCTATTCAAAGTAATAAATTGATTATTTGGATTCTTTTTCAAAATTTCAGAATCTGGAGAATTTAAAAAGTGTCTGTTTTATCGATGTATGAAATAAAGGTGTATATATTAATATTTATTTCTACAACAATGCCTCCACGAAGAGCTGACTCTAACTTTTACGATATTCACATGATATATTGTTTGTCTATTTGTATATATTTTTTTTCTGTTAGAGGCAAATAATGTTACTTTTGTCACAAAATTCCGTCGTAGATACAGCCTGTGATCAAATTATTGTTCTTTTGCTTCTAAACTGATTTCTGCTCATTTGCGCAGAAGAGTAAAAACAAGAATAATGTTTTTTATGCAAAATTGGACTTAATTGATTAAATTAACAAAAAAAGTCGATTTTTGGCTGACGTCCCAGTGCGTAGCTAGTACACCGCATGTCAGTTTATCATGGCAATTTAAATTTGTCCCAATTTTCTTCAATATTGTTCAAAACATTGCACTTTCAAAATTTTACACCTTATTGTTTTTGAATATTGTTGGTAAAATTCCGATGAAAACCTCAGATGGTACCTATAGCTACGTTCCAGGACGTAATAAGATGCAAATCGGCTACTGCTATATTTAATTTTAATCAAATGGATGAGTCGTATTTCCCATCGAAAATAAGATGAACATCAATCAAAACGGACATAGATGGACATAGAAAAAATAGTTTCCAGAACAACTAATATCAACTAAAGAGTGGTCGAATTTTCTCCTCAAAGTAGGCCTCGAGGGGTCTTCTTGGTAGCCACGGTTTTTCGCCAGATTTTCAGGAATCACAGGTTACTAGAGGAGGAATGTGTTCGATCACTCGTGATAACCACTTTATCTCATTCAAACAAAATTCGGAAATTGTGACCAAAATTACCTACCTAGCACCGTTATGGAGGAACATGGATTTATCATAAGAACATGGATTTATCACAAAGGTCGGCCGTGGTGCTTGTATTTATGGTTGTTGAATAGGCGATGTTTATAAACATGCCGCCGCTCGCCGATTTTTATTACCCTGCAGTGCGATAGCATGTGACTGCTGCGGCGCACCGATTCCCAGTTTTCACGAGCATAACACGCCGCGGCACCTACTGGTGATCTTTGTAAGATGCAGTTGACCGTCTGTATTGGTAGTCTGTGGTATTACTTTCAATTTGCTAGTTGCCCCCCCCCCCCCCGTTTTAGGGTCCGCACGAGACGACTTTGTGTCGGCGGTGCCTCTGACCATCAAGACGAGTCCCGAATACTGTGGAATTCGCAGGGGGCCCTCACACACCATTGTGGTCCTCGAGATGCATTTCGACCATGACACGGTCAATATTTCAACGTTTTGATGTTAGTTTGACAGGCAATAATGTAACTATACAGGGTGTTAGGTACTAGTTGTTACAAACTTTGAGGGACGATTTCCCATCAAAAATGAAATCAAAGAATTAAAAACTCATAATCCTAAAATACTTTCTTAAAAGTATACAGGGTGTTGGAATCAACTTTTTAGAATAGTTTTTTCACCGTAACTTTTGAATCGTTCAAACGATTTAAATCAAATTTGAACCAAACTTTACAAAAATAAATTTCTATCGAATAATAATAGAGCGTTTTATCAGAAATTATTAGCGGCGAAGATAATCGGGGGCGCTCTCCCATTTTCCATCTTATCCTTGAAAATTGGTCCTGTTTTTGGTTTCCACGTTCGATTTAGAAAACAAATACTAATGCAAAATTTTCATTGGAGACTTCATTTTTGCGATATTCGGGTTTGAAACTTTGAAAAACATTTCGAAATCGCCACTTCCAAGAGCCTAAAATTTTTGTTCCCTGAAACTTTCTGTTTCTCAGCAAAAATGGTGGTTGATCAACGTAGAACATCTAGAAAACCTATTTCAGTTATGAAATCATGAGTTTTCTTGGATTTTAATTTTTAGACGGTTCAAAATTATTATTCCCAGCGCCGGATCTACGGGGGAGCAAACCGGGGCATATCTCCGGGCGGCAAAATGAAGGGGCGGCAAAAATAGGTCTAGTTCTAGGTTTGTATAGTGACGTATTTTGCGTTTAGGTTCGTTTATAATCCACGTTTCCCGAAAGGCTTCTGCGCATACCTGTGAAAGTAGGACGTTCCCATATCTATATCACAACAAGCTGACAGCGCTTGACGTCGATTTGACGTTTCGACAGACCTAACCAAATAACGCTCTTTTTTCGTCGATCGCCTTGCAGCTCGTTGTGTTTCGTATCACCTGAATCTTTTCTGCGTCTTTCTGCCATACGGCACGTAACATTTCATTCTGAACAATATTAAATGTTGAATGGTTGAGAGGTTATGTTTGTTGTTTGTTTACATTTCGATTATTGATTGACAGTTGCCATTGACAGTGACACTTGCGTGCGTCAAAATTGAAATTACCGCGCTCTGCAGGTATGCGTTCTCATGTATGCGCTGAAGTGATGTACGTGATGGTAAACGTGGATTGAGACGATTATTTTGAAACGCACACTGTTTATTACTGCCTGTTACAATAAATACACGCCAACAATTATTTACTTGGGAATATCGCTGATTACTACTCGCTCTCTATCGCGGGAGATCCATGGTGCTTTATACAGGGTGAATCAGTTTAAACCGATCAAACTTTGATCCTAAGATTATCCCCATCCTCCTGATTCAGAAAAATACACTGGCGTGCAAAATTAACGCAGCACTTAAATTTTGCCATAACTTTGAAGTCGGTTTTCTTCTAAACCATTCGTCTGATTTGAGAAATTCTTTTTTCGAGTGGAAGGTTGATTCCTCAAGAATAACAGTGTGTAAGAAATAGTCAAAAAAAGTCAGTGATGGCTATATACCGGGTGTGACGTTGGTGTTGTGTTTTTTCCCATATTTTTGGAGCCTCGCATGGAGAGTACCAGCGACAGTAAAAGATCACGATTCATGGCCAACTGTACCCTGGTCTTTTCTTCACGGTTCTGTTTTTGTTTCATTTCATTATGTCAATTTTTAAGGAAGATACAGTTTTTTTCTTTACAGGACAAACCCTTACATTTTGAGGGTTAGTCACTATTCAAGAGGAGTAATGTGTCCATTGCACATGTAATCCACCTTTCCCATGACCAGTTCCACGCATCGCATCACACATCACACCTGATGTGAGCGTGGAACTAGCGGTCTGTAGTAGCTGTTTGCATTAGCGGGAATCTGCGCTCACGGGTAAGCGCGTAAGTGATTTCTCGTATGGGAAAGGTGGATTCTCGTAACAAAATTGCACCGGTTGGTACCCGCTCACAAAAATCTGTACCTCCCCACTTTAGGTTATATACCGGGTGTGACATTGGTGTTGTATTTTTTCCCTTATCTTTAAAGCCTTGCATGGAGAATACCAGCGACAGTAAAAGATCACGATTCATGGCCAACTGTACCCTGGTTTTTTTTCAACATTCCTGTTTTTGTTTCATTTCATTATGTCAATTTTTAAGGAAGATACAATTTTTTCCTTTCCACATCATACTTTTTCTCTTTTTGAGGGTTAGTTACTATTCAAGAGGAGGAATGTGTCCATTGCTTTTGTAATTCTAGTCACAAAGTTGCACCGGATAGTGCCCGCTTACAAAAATCTTCATCATTTCATTTTTAGGCTATGTATCGGGTGTGGCATTATTAGTGTCGATCTTTTCGATATCTTAGAAGCCCTCTGTAGAGAGTACCGGCAAAAGTGAAGAATGGCAAACTGTACCTACAGTTATCTTTTATTGATTTTTTTTTTTTGCCCAAATGTCCATGTTTTTTGGGGACATAAAGAGGTATTTTTGAAATTAAAAATTTTTCTCGTATGGAGTATTTCATAGTGGGTAGCTGTGCATCCACACTAATGATGTCACACCCTGTACATAGCCTAAAATTGAGGGGATGAAGATTTTTGTAAGTGGGCACCATCCGGTGCAACTTTGTGACAAGAATTATAAGAGCAATGGACACATTCCTATTTCTCCTCTTGAATAGTGACTAACCCTCAAAATGAGAAAAAGCATGATGTGGGAAGAAAAAAATTGTATCTTCCTTAAAAATTGACATAATGAAATGAAACAAAAACAGGAATGTTAAGAAAAGACCAGGGTACAGTTGGCCATGAATCGTGATCTTTCACTGTCGCTAGTACTCTCCATGCAAGACTCCAAAAATATGGGGAAAAACACAACACCAATGTCACACCCGGTATACAGCCATCATTGACTTTTTTCGATTATTTCTTACACAGTGTTATTCTTGAGGAATCAGCCTTTCACCCAAAAAAAAGAATTTCTCAAATCAGACGGATGGTTTGAAAAAAACCGACTTCAAAGTTATGGCAAAATTTTAGTGCTGCGTTAATTTTGCACGCCAGTGTATATTATACTATTATATTGCATTGGTGAAGTGCGTAGACTTAAACGCTTCAAACCTAACGACTTATCCACCCGTTTTGACTGAGGTGTAAATTAAATTCCATGTTGTCAGGCAATTACATAAAACCATAAAGGAGACCCTTCTCAATGGAGAAGAATCTCGCAAGTATTTAATTTTATTTTAGTTTTTTCAGTTATTTATTTATCAGATGAAGTACTTATTGTTCTAGAAAATGCAGGACAGATTGTACAAAATGATGGGTTCAATAAAAATAAATAAAATGAAAAAATTATATTGCTCACTTGCTTCCCAAAAAAGATAGGGTGTCAAATTTCACTTTTTTTAGATTTTTAAAAATTTGTAACTTGCGAATAGTCGTCGCGGTACGGGCCTAAAATCGTCCAAGTTCTGCACTTCTAACGATTTCGATTATTTTCGGCACAGATGATCATTGGACCTATTTAAGCGTTTTGACCCGCAGCACCACCAAATTTGCCCCTCGGGAACGGAGGGGTGGGGGTATCTTCAGAATTTGAAGCTCCAGGTCTGGTATGGTCCAATGAAGACCCACAAAGACAAGTGAGAAGTCATTTCCGAATGATTTTCATCCGCTGATGTCGATTCTCACGTAAAAAATGAGTTGCGCAGTCATTTGACAAAGATAATTGGTAATAATAAGAGATAAAGATGAAATCAAGTGGTCATTTACTGAACTCTGTAGGAACTTGTTTTTTTGTGATAAATACATGAAACTTGGTAGGGCTGTTCATTATTACTTACTTTCCAAATATGGAGGGAGCACCACGCGTTCCGACGCATGACGTCGCGACGCAATGTCAAAAAACATAGTGGTCGTCATTTCCAAAATAGTCGATATTATTATCATAGTTTATTTGATTTCTTTCATCAAACCATATGCTTTCGAGATTCAATAACATATTTCTGTCGACTTGGGGAAACGGTGGGCTACCAGTGGTGAGTCAGGTGTCTGCTAGAGAGAGCTGTGAGGTTCCTTTACTCTAAAATTTCCACGGTCAACATCTTCGGATAAAACTATTTTTAAGTTTGTCCATACGAATAATTATGTCATCTGGTCAACATTCTCCATGTTTTGTCCTTCTAAGGACTCCTCAGTATGGTTTATACAGATTTCGCAACCGCGCGAGATCATTCAGACTACCTAGTAAAGTAACCAATTCTGGAATACCGGTTTGTTTGAAATGGGTAAAAAAGGAGTAAATGCAATTTCTGTGATTCTAGTGTTAGGGTATGAATAAAGTCTCGGATATGAATGAAGTAAATACGTCTGAAAAAAGCACCAATATCAAAAACTTGAATTCTTGAATTCGATTCCCGGCACAGTGCTTTGTGCTATAGAAACAAAGTTTCTCAGCTTGTGATATTTGGGAATCAAATTCAGCAAACTCCTATGACATAAGAAATGCCGATAAGGATGAAAACAACAAATAAACAAACAATAATGGTTCAATTCAATCATTTGATACGGTCTCATACAAAGCGATTTCTTTTTTTCAGTACGGTGGCATCGATATTAACAGGCGATTAATCGTTATGATAATTTATAGTTCAGTTTGTAAGAGTTCTGTAACCGAGTTTGTACCTAATATGGTACAACATTAAAGATCACTTTTTTCCAGTAATCAAAAGTACCTTTCTGAGTGCCTTTCATTTGATCGCTAGATCTGTATAAACATACTGAGGAGTCCCTAGAAGGACGAAACACGAGAAATGTTAACCAGATAACATATTCGTATGCACAGACTTCAAAATACTTAGTTTTATCCTCGGTTTTATCCGGAGATGTTGACCGCAGAAATTTGGGGGTGAAGAAACTTCACAGTTCCCCTTACAGGCACCTGGTTTACCACTGGTAGCTGGTAGCCCACCGTTTTCCCAAATCGACAGAAATATGTTATCTTGTATCTTGTAATCTTGAAAGCATATGGCTTGATGGAAGAAATCAAAGAAATTATAATATTCCTATCGACTGTTCTGGAAATGGCGACCACTGTTTTTTGATATTCCGTCGCTCGTTCCGTCGCGACGTCATCCGTCGGAACGCGTGGTGCTCCCTCCATATTTGGGAAGTGAGTAGATAATAATGAACAGTCACACCAAGTTTCATAATTATATTTATCACAAAAAACAAGTTCCCACAGAGCTCAATAGATGACCACTTGATTTCATCTTTATCTCTTATTATCACAAATTATCTTTGTCAAATGATTGCGCAACTCATTTTTCACGTCAGAATCGACATCAGCGGATGAAAATCATTCGAAAATGACTACTCACTTGCCTTTGTGGGTCTTCATTGGACCATACTAGACCTGGAGCTTCAAATTCTGAAGATACCCCCACCCCTCCATTCCTAAGGGGCAAATTTGGTGGTGCTGCGGGTCAAAACGCTTGAATAGGTCCAATGATCATCTGTGCCGAAAATAATCGAAATCGTTAGAAGTGCAGAATAATTTGGTGTACCGCTACGACTAGAACTATTTAGCCAAATTAGCTTATATTGAGCACAGGCTGGTTTGTCGGAATTATCTACCTATCTGCCAAATTTCAAACAAATCCAAGCAGTGGCGTAGAAGTTCTGGAGAGAACATTAATTTGAAAAGTTCTTCAGATGCTTCCAAATTAACTATACTATAGACCGATTACCATTATCAACAACTTTTCGAAGGCATTCGAATTCATCATACATGACTACATCTCTTCCTATGCAAACAAACGTCTTTCTGCGTCCCAGCATGGATTTATGTCTGGGCGTTCTACCACAACAAATTTAACATGTATTGCGCAATTCGTTGCTGACAAACTGGACCAAAGGCAGCAGGTTGACGTTGTCTACACAGACTTTTCCAAAGCTTTCGATCGTCTGAATCATTCGATTTTACTCGGAAAGCTGGAGTCATTTGGTTTGTCGGCCTCGCTTGTGAATTTACTCAGGTCATACTTGAGTAATCGTTGTCAGTATGTGCAGGTCAGGGGTTGCCGTTCCTCTGTTTTTGCGCAACCCTCTGGTGTTCCGCAAGGTACGGTTTTAGGGCCGCTTTTGTTCTCCATCTTTATCAATGATATCACGGCAGAGCTCGATGTAAATTGTTTGTTGCAGCGGAACCTTGATGTTTTGAGTCGGTGGTGTGTTCGTAACCAGCTACCTCTGAACATTGAGAAGTGTATTGTGATGATGATAATATCTCCAGTGTTGTTTGATTATTCCATCAGTGGCAAAATTTCAAGTCGGCCAAACACCGTGAAGGATCTGGGTGTCTTATTTGACTCTAAACTAACATTTGTTCCTCACGTCGAGTCCGTTATTCCTGATGCGCTGAAGACTCTGGGATTTGTATTGCGTGGATGTAGGTACATGACTAATATTATGACTTTCAGAACGCTCTACACATCGTTTGTACGATCGCGCCTTGAGTATGCCTCGGTTGTGTGGTCTCCAAAGTATGATGTTCACATCGCATCTCTCGAAAAAGTTCAAAGACGATTTCTTAAGACCCCTGCATTTATGTTGACAGGTTCCTATCCTCGACAGGGCACTCCGCAGCATCACCTTTTGCAGCAGTTCGGCATGCAGTCCTTGCGCGACAGGCGTGATATGCACTCTGTTATATTTCTGTTCAAGGTAGTCAATTCCATCATCGACTGTCCAGAGATACTGTCCAGCTTGAACCTGCGTGTTCCTAGGCAGGGGTCTCGCTGTCGTCAACTGTTCCACCTGCCACACGCGAGAACGAATGTGCTGATGTCCTCCCCTCTCTATAAGATGATACGCAGCTACTCCGACATCGAGGAAGGATGTGACATTTTCAACGCGACTATACCATCTATCCGAGAAATTTTCAACTGTCTGTATCGATAGCCCATGGATCTTTGTTTTTTTTAATTGTGAAGTCTTCCAGTTTTGTATTGTTTCATTGCTTTATACACAATTATGTTGTTCACTATTTTTTGTTCATCATCTTGTAAATAGGATATTTCCTGTAGATGATTCAATAAATTATTATTATTATTATTATTATTATTAAATTGATGATCATCATAACTCCTACGCAAATGATTGGATTCTTTCGAAATTTTGCAAGCAGGTTCCCGACAAACCAGCCTATGCTGAATTTAAGCTAATTTGGTTTGATAGTTCGTAAGTGAAAAATTTTTAAAAATCGAAAAAAGTGAACTTTGACACCCTGTATCTTTTCTAGGAAACGGGTTAGAGACAAGTATGGAGAGTGGGGAGAATCTTATCTCAAAGTTTGATCGGTTAAAACTGATCCACCCTGTATAGCTCCGACTATTAATCTCGAATCTTCCATCCGTCCTCCAGCAAATTCCACAATGACTCGGGATACGGTTTCGCGGCGACTCCAGAAAAATCCTACACATTTCGCGTGTATACTATGTGCTCTGCAGACGCGGCGCCTCCGCCAATTCGGCTGATGTTTTCTAATCGACTGTTGAAATCTCCCATGTAACTGAAATCGTCAAGCAATCGCGTATATTCTGGAAATGTCAAGAGCTTCGCACTTGTACACTGCGACCTAATGGGAATAGTCTAGAAAAACCGGGTGTTCTCCAGAATGCACAAGAATCGCCGCTCGTAACAGTATGCTTGCTCGAACTGATCTCCAGAGACCAACTTATAGCTGAATTGGCTTATGTGGATCGAATTATTCCTCCTGTACTCCTCCTGTATCTAACACCTTGGATGTTAATTCATAATGTTTGACGTTTGTATTTCTAACGCAAATTTCAAATTTCACAGCCGCCCAAGATGTTAAACATTCTAACTCTGGGTTGCACCAACGCTCAATTAATATAATACGAGATTAGTCAAATTTCTTTTGGTCAGTACTCGTTGGTGAATGACAGAAATTCTGGTATCACGAAAGAGAATGATCCAATGATTGATTAGCTAAAGATTTTATGCATTTCCCATGGTGAACCTACTAGGATTGGCCAGATCGAAATCCATTTAATCTCGTATTAGCTTTAATTGCGTATTATTTTTTTTTTGTGCAACCCAGGGTAAATAATTGGAATCTAATTAACCCTTGGAAAAGGCAGTTTCACACCAGGTGAAAGGCGACAGGCCTACAATAACTAGAAAATTTTCCCAGATCATTCGAATCGCGGCTCTGCTGGAAATACTATAACAACAAAACTAATATGCCAAAGAAATACCTTAGGTGCTCCAGAGTATTCCCATAGCTAAGTAAAATTTTGTTGATATATCTGGTATCAATCATCGTAGAATCTTGAATGTTTTTGTTGAAAAATAAAAGAGTCAAATTCAATAACTCTTCTAATAACACTAGACATAGATTTGTTCCCACCTATAAAAAATGTAAAATGAAAAATTTATTGGGTAGGTATTTTTTGTGCCTATCAACTGAAAAAAGTAAAAAAGGATGAACTTACATCATTCACTTTTGATGTCAAACCGTCTGGCTTTTTACACAACATTTTTAAAACGGTTTCCAAACCCATGCAACAATAACTGTCTAAAGATATTTCGTTTCTCCCGTCAAGAGTTTTGTCAATTTTTTGGGCATCTTCGCTTGTCTCGGATGATCCATCAGATGTCGGAGATCTTGGTGTGGCGTATACAAAGACATTATTTTCTATGCTAACCTGAAATTGAAAAATATTACTTTGAAAAACTGACAAGATCACTAAACTTGTTACTTACAGAATCTTTCAAATTATACAAACAAGGGTCGTTTACTTGATTGAATCGGACTTGTAAACCTTTAGTAAAGTGTAACAGTGCATTCAGTATGTAGCTATTCAGTTTAACTGAAATCTCCTTATCTAAAAGATCCAGAAAAGTCTGAAATCAGAACAGTTTCATGGAAAATCCTGGCGGTTTGAGTGTTTGAAAAATTTACAGTAACTATGATGGGGCGCTGCAGGAAAATTTCAGCTGGAAAATCACGCAGCAGAACATTCATGAAGAACATTGTTGGTTGTACTAAAGCTGAAGCTTCATTACTCATCAAAGATTTTTCTGTAGATCGTATCACATTTGTGTCTGCTTCTATTAATACTTGCCATTTGAATGGGTTGGCTAAATTGATTTTGTCTTTGATTCTATAAGTGGATTTCAATTCAACTCTACAAAATACTGAGTGATGAAAACTGAAAATATGTTTCTTTTTTAATAATATTCACCCTGCTGAACATGATGCCAGTGAGCAATCTTGGTTGACAAAACCTTTAATTGTAGTTGCAGTGCTACCCACCCCAAGGAATTCGTACGGATTGTCATCAGTCCTATAGCTGAGAGGAATGTCCGTTTCTAGCGGCGGGACGCCAAAGTTCCAGCTTTCTATATTATTGTCGATCAACTCCAAAACTTCCTCAAGCAACTTACAATATTTCGGATCGATATAAGTGTGGATCTTTGATATTTCCTTTCTGAGCACTAAAGGGCCGTAATGCCTCAGGATGACGGCGCCACTTTCAGAGTTCAAGATTGTTTTTATGGTTGAAATGACCACATCTTCCTTTGAACACGGAGTGAAGAGAAACCAGTCCAACAGTTTCGAGAGTAGCTCGCGGCTTCTGGCCAAGTCATTGTCGAAAGCGAAACCGTTCTTAATCTTTGAATGAATGCTGTATAGAGCCCTTTCTCGGATTTCTTGAATTTCGTGTCCTTGGAGAGGAAGGAAAAGGTTAGAAAACATTTTTTTCGGAAGCAGCAGAAATTGCATACCTAGCTTTTGTATTTGTAGTGAAGAGATCGTTTTTTCTGTCATTGTTGCAGAGGGTTTCGCCAAAAAAACGTAGTTCGGGCCAGGCCGGTTTAAAATTCTTGTCAAAGTGACAAGAAGACGTAAACAAAAACAATTATTTTGGCGCTAAAATTTGACGCGCAGTGCAGCCACACCACGCAACGGGAGCTATGGCGGCAAATTCGAATCACGAATAGATTTAAATGGCTTCGTGAAGGAGTTGTCGAATTTATTGTCACAAATTGCATACCTAAGTAATCTTGTGAATCACTACAACATTTTTCTCATGTTCCACAGCAAAACGGTCCACGAGAAGACGTGACAAAAAATGAACAGCCTGTACAAATCTTCCGTGGATGTCACGTCGAAGTCCTGTGCGTGCCTCAAAAACAACGCCAAGTCCTTCACGGAGTCCATCATTTCGGTTAGGATCATTCTTGAAGCGATCTCGAGCCCTTTTTACACTTGAATTTTGTTGGAGTTCGAAGTTTTTGACTGAAATTAGACAATGAGTGACAATGACAATGACAATGAGTTGGGGTAGGGGAGGCTGACGTGTTTGGTCGAAATGGCATCTGGCATCTGAGACTTCTGGGACCAAAGCATTTTTTGAGTAGCTTCTCGACTAGCTAGTAGAGTAAAGAGTAGGTGGCTAGTAGTCGCGATTTCGATCACCGAGGGATAGCGCCACAGCCACTGACAGCTGCTAGCTGGCTGAGCAAACACAAGTGGGTAGGCAACCCAATATACAGATGTCCCAGCTCCCAGAGAAGTAGAAACACCTCCATATTTTTTTACTGGGCTTTTTCCAGAAAACTCTCGTTTTTGGCATTTTTTGAAAAGTTCTTTATATTCTCGGCAATTTTTTGTTTCTGTCATTGCTTTTTTCTTGTCGTGATAATGCAGATGGCTGTCACTTCCATCACAAGGACAGGGTAGCTATTCTTGAAAGTGTGGGAGAAACTCCCTGGGAGTTTTATATAATCCGTGCTACACTGCTGTAGCGAAAGTTGCCTAGAAACACGATTTTAGGCAACATTCGCTACATCAGTGTACGTGCTGCAGAATGTATTTTACTCCCAGGGAGTTTCTCGCACAGTTTCAAGAATAGCTACCCAGACTGCGGACTAGGACTGTGTATCTCAAGTGGTAACCGGGCCCATGCGCGTACAATTAGGCGCTTGGTATGAAACTTCCAGACAAATAGCATCTGTTAACACGTAACATGATTAGAAAAACTATCAATAATCGTTTGTGTAAGTGAAATTTCCAACTATTGATGCTCACTGTTTGTGAGTTTTGAGTCTTATGTTATTTTGATCTTTTGAACATTAAAAACAATCATTTTGAAGGTGGAATAGGAAAGCACACTTTCGGTTCTTACAAGAAAAAATTGAAATAAACACTGCGTCATGACAAGTGTAGAAGCGAGAGTCGATACGATGAAGAAAAAGGTTTTATTTTATTCCGTTTCCGCGAACACGTGGCGTGAAAGTTTTGGTCAGGGCTCTCTCCGAGTCTCCTCTTACTGAAACCCTCTGGGGCCAAAGGTAGGCGAGCCGCGAGAGCCACTCTCACACGGTACGTTTTAGGCAATCTTTGCTACATCAATGTACTGCGGATTGCATAAGACTATCCTGGCCCAAAAGCCAGGCAGGAGAACGGCAGAAGCCTTGTTTGGGGTTGCCAAGTGAACCACATACTAAGTGAACAAGAAATATAGATTTCAATAGGTCGCGGGAACAAAAATGGCGTGCTTAAGATGGGTATATGGTATGATGTTATTTTCACTAGTACGTACTTGTTGATACAATTTTCTTCAGTTGTTAAGTTGTAATAAATATATAAATAATTTATTGAACAATTATCGTTTTATCATAAAAATTAATGTGCTAAACTCAAGATTCAACTGAGTAATGTCAAAAACAAGCGAATCTCTACAGCCTGCGGTACTCTGGCACCCCCTAAGGCGCAAACGCGGACAAGAAGCTGGCAAGAGGCGCTTCGTTCTCGGTTTCGTTGTGCCGGCGTGCCTGCAACGTTGCCATAGCGGGTGCCAGGGTGACGGTTATGTTCCCGCGACCTATAATTTCCAGATAAAATTGGAAAGGTCTATTCCAATAATCTAATTTACGGGTACGGCGTAAATAAAAAAGGTTCGGGCAAATAATAAATGGAGTTATATTGACAATATTTTTACTAACAATTACTTACAAAAAAATCCATAAAGATAAAATGGAGATATAATAATATACAATTTTATGATACAATCATTTATTCGAAAACTACAATTTGTAACTACAAGTTGAGTATAATCTTTACAATTTCAAGCGCCTCAGTTTCATCCAATAGTATAAAAATCAGAAGACACAACAATGTGATATAAGGCAACATGAAATTATTGTGTAAAAATGTTCTTTATATAAAATATAGTATTCCAAAAACGTTCTATTTATTGTTACCTGCACATTATTTACAAAAATAGTATATACACACACCTGCATAAATTCAACAAGTTTTAAATCTTTTATAATACAATAATTTATAAAAAATATTCGTAAAATTTTTGACTCTCAAACAAGTACCAAAATTTCACTTTCTTGAGAGAATAATTACGTTAGTTCACACAAACTGGAAGTCCTTACGTTTTAGAGTTTCAATGAGAATGTGTAACATAAACTTAATATTCAATTAAATATGTTAGAGCCTATTTTAATTATTATCTTTGCGTGATATTGGCAGTATTTTAATTCCCTAATAATGACAAAAAAAAAACTTTGAACTATGCATGTGTTCCGCACAATCACTTGATTGTTCACTTTGCATTTCGTATGTTTGAACTTGGTCTGTTGAGATTAACAGAAGCAGATCTTTGGTGATGTTTAAAAAACAATTTAAAAATGCATTATCATTAAAATTAAAAACCATACATTTTAGCTTAGTGACAGTAAAAATCGAGAATGTTCAGAAAATTTAAAAAATGTAAAATCGCTAAAGCTAAACATACGGACTAATTAGTCAGTCTTTGAAATACAAACAATATTTTTGTGGTTAACACAGCCTCAGCATGAAATATAATAATTATGAAAAGAACACTTTCCGCTAGTACAGGCGGTACTCAGCATTTATCAAAAATTCACTGCACTTTGTTATACAGAAATGCCACTTGGCACAAAGAATTAACACAGCAGTAGGTACCTACTTTGCCAGAAGGGAATCCCAGCGAAATTTCCCTTAAAACTTTTCCTTTGGAAAGTCGAAAATTAAAGAAGTTACCATTTTCAAAGTTGTTGTTTGTTGGTGATTTTTTCACAAACTCTTAGGTTTTCGAGGTCACTACTGTAGGCCACTGGTCTGAGAATGGTAACTTCTTGGACTTTTGACCTCCCAAAGAGAAGTCCCAGGGAAATTTCTTTGGGGTCTCCTTCTGAAATAATATCTGTTTTGTTGAATATTTATGTCAAGTGGCATTTCTGTATCACAAAGTGCAGTGCAAAAACTTGTACCACTTGTACTATGCGGGTACCCCTCACTGTAACATGAGGCTTTCCAAATTTCTATGTAAAATGGAATCTTTCACAGATTCAAACACGACTTTAATGTTTTCAGTGTCGACGGCCGTCGTAAAGTGATGGTAAAGGAACTTCCTGGGTTCCCTTTTGACGCCCGTGAACATAGCCAGGATAAATGCTTTCACGTCGTTGATCGAATGCGAATTGCCGGTGAACTGGGGAAAGTACCAGTGGATGTCGGTCTCTGGGTTGGCCACTTTTTTCAGCAACAAATCATACTTGTTCAGGAACAAGATGATGGAGACATTGACGAAAATGCGATTGTTGATGATAGTGTCGAATATGTCGCGGGATTCTTCGAGGCGGTTCGTTTTCCTGTCCTCCAAGAGCACCTGATCGAATTCCGAGGACGACACGAGGAACAATATCGAAGTCACAGAATCGAAACATTGAAACCACTTTTGTCTTTGCGAACGCTGGCCGCCGACGTCGACGAACAAGAACGGTATGTTGTTGATGGATATCACGAATTCGGTGATGCCCTTGGTGGCCTTGCGGCAATGGAGAATGTCCTTGTGACTCGGGATGTAGTCCATGCGAGCCACGCGCTCCAAATTGTTCAGAAAGTATTCTACGGAATCGCTCTGAAAAAAATTGTTCTTGTCAGCGGTCCATCACAAAGCTTACTTTTACGATTTTATAATCTACCGCGGTTTCGCAAAACTACCATTTAACCGGATTTAGATCGCAAAATAAACGCGTAATTAAAATCAAAGTGGGAGACCATTAAGCAATGATGACTGCTTTTAAACTGTTGACTATCTTTAAAATAACACCCCGTTGATGGTTATCACTATAATATGTGCTTCCAATTTGAAGAGATCATTAAAAACTTCTCTCTGAAGCGGTCGCAGAAGATTTGAAAATAAAGGTCAAGAAGGAGTGCCATTACAATATTACAAAAAAAAAAACAACATAGATAGAAGAATAGGTACTGATTTCACGATTTGTGGACCACGAAAAATGATAATGTGGTCCTGGCCCCTTAATAATGTGAATAAAGAGGCTGAAAGTCTCACCCTTTCACCCCCTGGTATCTCAATCTCAAACAATAAAAGGAACTCAACTTTTTTCCGACATTTTTGTCTGGTGGGTAAATACAAAAGCATTTTTGAAGTACTTTTATGAACTACCCTGGACCTGGTTTCCACTGATTTTTGGACACCAGTATAACCTTTGCCCCATTAGGTTTTTCGATTCAAACGTGAGGTCGATATTAGAGAATTACGAAAGAATTGATGGACCACCCCTTATGTGCCACCCAAACGCGTCCCCAGAAAGATACAGGGTGTCAAAATTTCCAAAAGAAAATTGTAGTGAGCTGCTTGGTACATTTAATAAATAGCAGACGTTAATGTCAAACTATTGCATTGTTTTATTTAATATTCCGGATTCCGGTCATTTATGGCCAACTAATAATAATGTTACCAATTTCCAGTTTGCACGATTGCACGTTTTGATAAAAGGGATTATCTGGGAATATTTTCTGAAAGTAACTGGGGTAACCCATGGCCTGTTCGACAACGCGCGCCGGTCTGATACAGTAGGTCTAGCAGCTCTGTGATTCGAGTGTCCTGACAGATTTACTTTCAACTTTTCAAATCTAAACTAGAGAAAATCTCCTAACTTTACAATTGGTTGCACTGGTGATATTCGACACGATCATTCGACGACACATAATCTTGTCCGGGCCATTTTCAAGTATTTTTGCCACATTTCCACTACAGATGGATGGAATATTCCTTCGGGACGTAATAGCAGAGGCTTTGCTCCGTTTTAATGAGAGTGCGTTTTTTTATCCGTTTTTAATTCCAAATCACCAAAGAAATCGAGAAGTAAATATAACCTCTCTAGTGACGGCGACTTTTCGAAGATCATATCTAAGAAAACCTGATGCTCCTGAGCCTAAAAGGCGATTTTTTTTTCATTGCCGCCTAAAAAATTCCAATACTTCAATGTTGGGTGGTGGACCGGGGAAGTAAAAGAGTCAGGTTAGATGTTGAGTTTTCAGGCTCCTGGACAATTGAACTAAACCCAGCACTGGAGGTTGACAGCGGCCCTACAGAGTGAAATACTGCCACCTGCCTACTATTTTGCAAATAAACGGTGAATGGATGGATAATAGGGCAAAGCCTTGGTCACTCGATAATAATTCATTAAAATAATAACAATAGCCAGTCAGGCATGTGTCTCAAATCTGCGTCTTCAGTTCCAAAGGTGATAAATAATTTTATTTGTTTATCCATAAAAGAGTTCATTATCCTTTAGGTAAATAATTTAAATACCTGCATGCTGCACGTTTTCTAATCTCAACAGTTTAAGTAATAACTTTTTCGTTGACTTGATGCAAGAATTCCTCCGCGATTGACCTACTGAACGATTTTCCATGAAATATATATTTTTTTTAAATCGATACCTACACCTACATAGTAATTTACTTTGCAATTACATCAGGCGTTTTGTGTTTTGCATAATTTATTATTCTCAATCTTGTCCTGTGTTGCAATAATTTTATTATTATGAATTTGAAAAAAATCGCGGTCTTTTTGAAACTAACAATTTAATGAGTGGCTTTGTGATAACCCCATTTGAATACCAAATTTGCATTTTATATTGAACCTGGAATGTCCAAGATATCAATATGAAAAGCGTTTAACTCACCAAGTGCAAGCATGTGAGAATGGAAGCAGTCATGCTGATGCAAATTGTTTGGTTTGCTTGTACTGACAATGATCTAATTGAAAAATATAATAATAATAATAATGACTAATTCAAGGTGATGCTTTGCCATAAGGTGCTACCACATTAACAATTTGTATTTATCTAATTATTAAAATGTATCATGCGTGTGTGAAAAATTTGATTATTTATGGCTATTTGGAAATAAGACTGCGAGTAGGTAGGCGCTTCAGCTGAGTAATGTGATTAGTAAGGATGACATAATTGCCACCTAAAATGATATTCAAGTGCAATAAAGATAACATCCATGAAGGCTAAAACATTATACACACACACAAAGGATTGGGAAAAATCGTGTTTTGCATAATACCACACACCAATTGGAACTCTCTTCTCCTGTCGAACGCCTTCCGGATGCCGCTGTCCTTCCACAGCTTGGCCAGCAACGGGCAGTACTGTATGAAAGTGCGGGAGTCCAGCACGGTGGGGTTGAACTGCAGGATCTCGGTGCCCAGGTCCGTGTTGGTGGTATCCTCCCAGGGAATGCCCAGCTTGTCCCTGGCGTCCACCAGGACCCGCATGCCTTTGACGACATTCTGGTAGATGATCTGCTGGTACTCCATGACCAGTTCGCTTTCAAACTTGATGCCATGGATGATCCTCATCTGTTTCAGGAAAGTGGACTTGCCGCTCTCGCCGGCACCCAGCAGCAGCAGCTTGACTTGTCGCTTCAACGCCTGCTTGTCCTTCTCCAGCTTCTTGTCAATCTCCAGGCTTCTGTAGTGCTGCTCTATTTCTTCAGGACTGAACTTGAAGCGCAAACAGCACGGGCACGACCACATGAAAGTGGACATTTTTGTGGACACTCATGAACTTGCCACTACATCATCTCGTGTTCCGTCCCATCCGCCCTTGTTCTTCTTCTTGGACTAATGATGATGGTTCACGAACTCACACACAGTACTTTTTGACGGAAGACTTGTTAATGGCAGTCTGGCATGATCGGCAAGGCCGGAACTAAACCGAGCGCACCCGAACGGCGCATTCAGAAAGACAATTACACACAGAACAAAGAAATTTCTAATTATTCTTCAAAAATAGTAGCCGAAAAATACGAAAATTCACAAATTATTTCAGCATTTTCACATGTGACACAGCTTTAGATAAATTTCATACAGCGCAATCAAGACAAAAATTTGAATTGCATAAAAAATTCCGTTCCTGTGTGTAGCCGGCTTTTGCCATCAAATGGCCATCAAGCGAACTGTCAAACTACTGTCAGAGCCGTCATTCAGTTGTCACTGTCTGTCAGCACAGTCGAATTTGATGTTTATTAGCGAAGTTGTGCGTTTGGAAAACGTAGAAGTTTTCAATAAACATTTATTTAAACAAGTAGTTCGAAAATTAACTTGTGCCAAGGATGGATGAAGTGGAGAAATTGGAATACCTCTCTTTGGTATCCAAAATTTGTACCGAATTGGAGAATCATCTTGGAATGAATGACAAAGATTTAGGTTAGTTTCTTGAATTTTTCCTTATTTATTTTGAGCAACGTTTGGTTTATTATCGTAATTTATATCAGTCTGCAGGGTGTTTGAACGCACATCTTCGTATTTTCCAATCCCAAGCTAACCTACGTATTTCCTCCAAGATGGAACATCTGCAACCAAAATTACTTGCACTAGCAGAAATCCCTCGAGAAATCCAATCGGCTCCTTACCTGTATCTTTATTTCGTGTAAGAAGGAAATAAAGTTTTGGGTTGTCTCATGGGTTGTCCCACTTCTCTGTTTTTCATTCTCATTTGTTTTTCATCATTAATATACGTATTTATATTTTATAGGTACCTTGGGCACTCGCTAGGGCATGCTTTTCATATTGTTTGTCTCAAAATTTTTCTCTTTTCGTCGTACGTCTCTGACACCACATTTCAGACGCTTCTAATATTTGCCTGTTCTCTTCCACCCATCACTTTTCACAGCTGTATAGTGCTCCATAAGCATAAGCACGCCTTTGAGTTTTTGAGATCCTGTTTTGTGTTGATTAAGGATTCACAGTCACAAGTAAAATAGTGGTTGTTTTTGTTAGCGCTCCTCTCATGTCAAGTCATTTGAAAACTTCAAAAAAGCTCATAGTCCAGGCTCATAGCTTGGCTCATAGTAGCGTGATGGTTAGGTCGTTAGGTGGTTAAAGAGACAAATAATGTTACGCCATTTTCCAATCATCTACTTATTTCATTACCTGTGCTCTGACTGAAACTTTGCTTGACGAATGTTTATGTGCCTGTGTAGGATATCGTCATTATTCTCCTCTTCAAGGATCAAAGGGAAAGATAAAATAAAGAATGCAAGAATAAGGGATGAATAAGGGCAAAGGCAATCAGTTCGCTGATTATACCTAGTAGTCCGGTGGACTAGCGCCAAATATTGCCCAAACTATGCATTTTATGACTACGGAACAATTTTTTGCAGGCATGTTCAGGAACCCTTCCTCTATCATTTGAGAAGTGCTGCCAAGCAATTTTCCAATGTGGGGGGCCAGGGGGGCCCCTTTTTTGACAACTTGAATCGTTTTGTGTCGATAAAATCCGTCATAAAAATGCTATAAAAAAAACTTCAACGGATTATTGAAAAGCAACTCAAAATGTCACTTATATCCCATACACTTTCTATTTTCAGTAGAATGCCTTTTTGGAGCAAAAATTAAGTGACAAGCTGGGGGGCTACGACTACGGCTGATGGCACCTGCAAAGTTTTGGAGCGAAACTATCAGCGGCCATCGGCCGTATTCTCCCAGCGCTCCAGCTTGTCACTTTATTTCTGCTTCAAAAAGTCATTATACTGAAAATAGAAAGTGTATGGGATATATGTGTGATGAGACTTTATTACAGGGTGAACCGGTTCCGAGAAAGATGACTTTCCGTCAACATGCAATATGATAAAGAAAAAATTGCGCCAAAGACCTTTAGTTTCGTCATTGAAAGATGCCGATTGGCATATTTGTTGATCATACGCACCTGAACTGGTTGAGAACCGTACCCAACTGTGTCACTGGTGCCAGAGTTATATACAGGGTGGAAGAGAAAAATATTTTTGTCATTATTTATTTCAAAAGCCAAGATAGATAAAGTAATCAAAATTTAGGAATTGATGCTTCATTCAATGCGTGTGAAGACACAACAAACCGTTTTAAAATATCTTGAAGCGTTCTTGAAATATTTTGAAACAACTGAAGAATATTATAAAAATTTTACTTTCTACTTTGATTTCGTATTTTCCATTATATAGAGGTATATACTATAATTTAACAACAAATTAGGGTGGAAACTAAACAGCCACATCACTCACCAGCATCAATCATGTATGCGTCAATGCGTCATATACAGGGTGTAAGAAAAAATGTTTGTTTTCTTTGCTGTTATAGAAAAATCAAGACACAAAAAATGAAAAATTAGGGAGGTAAGGAGTTTATGGGGAAACAAACCAAGTCGAGAAACCTGATAAGGTAAATTACTAACGTGAATGTGTGATCCACGCGTTTTTCGCTTGTTTTTTTATATACAGCAAAAAAAAACAATCATTTTTTCTTACACCATGTATACAACGCATACATGATTGATGCCGGTGATGCTGCTGTTCAGTTTTAACCATAATTTATTGTATATTTGTGTATATTGTGAAATTTGTTGCATAACTTGAGGATATACATCTGTATAATGGAAAATACGAAATTAAAGTAGAAAGTAAAATTTTGATGATATTCTTCAGTTTTTTTCAAATATTTCAGGAACGCTTCAAGATATTCAAAAACGGTTTGTTGTGTCTTCACATGCATTGAATGAAACATCAATTCCTTAATTTTGTTTACTTTATCTATCTTGGTTTTTGAAATAAATGGAAACAAAAATATTTTCCTCTTCCACCCTGTATATAGCTCCGGCACTGTTGACGCTGTTGAGTGCCGTTCTCAACCAGTTTAGGTGGATATGATCAACAAATATGCCAATTGGCATTTCTCAATAACGAAGATGAAGGTTTTTGGCACAATATTTTCTTTATTATATTGCATGTTGACAGAAAGTAATTTTTTTCGGAACCTGTTCACCCTGTAATAGTTTTTATTACACATAAGTGACCTTTCGAGTTGCTCTTCAATAATCCGTTGGAATTTTTTATTTAGCATTTTTATTACGGATTTTATCGACAAAAAACGATTTAAGTTGTCAAAAAAGGGCCCCCCTGACCCCCCACATTGAAAAATTGCTTGGCAGCACTTCTCAAATGATAGATGAAGGCTTTCTGAACATACCTGCAAAAAATTGTTCCGTAGTCATAAAATGCATAGTTATAACCCTAGTCCACCGGACTATAGAAAGTATTCTAGTGCGTAGTCCCAACTGAATCCCGATACCCAACACCCCCTCAGACATGGTACTAGCGGTTCACAACATAATCTGGTACAATTTTGTGATACAAACAAGAACTTCGGCACAACTGTTCCTAGATCCAAAATGAATAATTTGGCCCGCTGTTCTTTTCGATTACCTCCTGCTGGTCCGGGATTTGGGGGTACAAGGGGATATAACTATTTTTTGCTGCAAGCACTAAACACTGCTATCGAATCATGTTTGATGTCATTTCTGGATAACTAAAACCTGCTGATCACGATGTCGCCACTTTCAGAATGATGCGCCTGTCGGGAGACAAGGTAGAGCTGTCAGATTTGCAGTGGGGGCTTCCTGAATTAATAAATTTTGGTCATCGAAAGGGATGTGTGGGGTATCATTTCTGACATAATCGAGGTCTGCGAACTCATTTCTTTTTGTAAAAATGTAATTGGTTTGAAACTGTGGAAAATATGATGTGTCAAAATTATGATTATTGATTTTCAAACATTTACGATTCGCATTGAATCCACTTTTGTTTCATTTTTGATCAGGCTGAGCTAGCGAGTCACGATTCCGCCATTGTCGAGGCGCTGCGTTCGCTAAAAGTCGGGTTATGACGGATTTATTCGAATTGGAAAAGTTCTTTAAAGTCGCTGCAGTGGCCATTCAAAAAAGAGTGGAATATAATTCCGATCGCTTTTAGACTCAAGGAGTCTACTTTTTCGCAAAAAAATGAAATTATGTCACAATTAAGGGGGCTCATGAAATGGGGATTTTGTACTTTTTGGTCCACAAGCATTCGCCTTGAACCTTAAAAAAATACATTTCAGCATAAAATGATGACGCCGATGCGATGCTGTTATCACTGAAACGATACGTCAACCAGAAGCCGAGTGGGGGCTGTAACTCTGTAAATGACCAAAGATATATTTGATATTTTGATATTTTTGAAATAGCCATAAAATAGCGCGTAACTTGTAATTTATTATAATTTAACCGACTTTGTATCTCTTAACGTTTCCGAGATATCAATAGTGAGCGTTGAAAAACGGGACACCTGTATACAGGTGTTCATTTTCACACTTCCTACCTCAGATTTCTTATTCCCCTTTTTCTCGCCAAATTTTTTTCAAGAAAAACGCCGGAACAGGTCGGTTTTTATTTTGAGGGGGACATTTAGGACGTTATTACCGAATTCTCATCGATGAAAATCAACCTGTTCCGGCGTTTTTCTTGGAAAAAATTTAGCGGGGGAAAGGGGAATAAGAAATCTAGGGTGGGAAGTGTGAAAACGAATATCCTGTATATGACTCGGTATATGATCTTATTCAAATATCAGATTATACCGGTGTCCGTTTTTTGAGGCTAAGCATGGGTATCTCGCTTATCTTGAGAGATACAAAGTCGGTTAAATTAGGAAAAAGTTGCGCATTTTTATGACGATCCAAAAAGAAATCCAAAAAGAAATTTGACGTATCGATTTTAGTTTTTGAGATATCGTGAAAAAAACAGGAATTTTAATTTTTGTTTTCATTTTTTATTCAAAAAACTATTGAAAGTGGCCTTTTCTGATCTAGACATTGTCAGGGCACTTTTTCAAGGGGAAGTCAAAGCTGCCAAAATCTTTATTCTAGCTTTCAAAGCAACCGAGATACGACATTCAACTTTTTTCTCTAATGGGCGTCATATTGGATTTTGATAGTTTTGAATACGGTATTCTTTTCTAGTTACAACGATGTGCCACATGTCACTGTTGAATAAATGTTCAACATTCACGGTTTTTTTTTATTGTCGGTGCTGATTTTGTTACCAAAGCACTTTTTGAAGAATAAAAATTTTTTTTTGCTGAAAAGCATGAATTCAACAGTGGCATGTGACACATCGTTGTAACCAGAAAAAAATATTGTATTCAAAAATGTCAAAATCCAATATAGCGCCCATGAGAGAGAAAAAAAAGTTGAATGTCATATCTCGGTTGTTTTGAAAGCTAGAATGAAGATTTTGGCAACATTGAATTCCCCTTGGAAAAGTGTCTGCACAATGTCTTAATAGTACCTTTCATTATCCAGCGCGCCATCAGCGCGCATACTCGTCTTCTGAAGTAATGGCGTCAAATACAAAATTTGCGAACAAATGCTAGAAAATGGCGTGAAAAACCGCCATAGAGTTGAAAAATACGCGCCGCAGCGAACAGGGTAATAGGCTAGAGGTTATTACACACTAGTGATTACTCATTTTTTATCAAAAAGTCCGCATTGTTCATTAAATTATAAATAACTGCGTTTTACATTGGTCGGATGTGTGTACGCAACCCATAATGCAACCCCCAACAACTCTATTTTCAGTTTGACTAGCGAAAGTTCGCAACACTCGCTACATCAGTGTACTGCGGAATGTATTTTACTCCCAGGGACTTTTCCCACACGATTCAAGAATAGTGGCCCTGTGCTCTTCAAAGTATAAAAATCAGTTTTTTCGAAACTAAATCAGCGGTGTTATCCTTCCAAAAATCATGGAAAAACAAGTGAAAGGGGCCGTGAAACATTGTGCTCATGGGAATGGGCACAGTGATAGTCGGTATAATGACAAAAATATGTATTTCTTTATCCGATTCCCAAAAACGTGCTTAAAATAGCGTAAAAACTTGGTACTGGAGAAATTTGAAAAACACGCAAAGTCTTGCGAGGAATGTGACAATGTGCACGGTGGGTGAAGCTGTGTAACCGGAAAAATTTCACTCTGAAACGGGTCACCAAGGATAGATTCAATACATTCATACACAATACATTCCGCAGTACACTGATGTAGCGAATGTTGCCTAAAATCGTGGTTTTTGGGCAACTTTCGCTACAGAAGTGTAGTACCTACGGATTATATAAAACTCCCAGGGACTTTTCTGACACGATTCAAGAATAGCGGCCCACTTGTTCACAAACGTACGACACTCGGAGCGAACTTCAAAATGGCGAATAAATAGTTGATGTTGACAGCAGACAGCAGCGGAAAGTCACGGCCGTTGCTTGTCAAACTGAAAATAGAGTTGGTGGGGGTGTCATTATGGGTTGCGTACGCACATCCGATCAATGTAAAACGCAGTTATTTATAATTTAATGAACAATGCGGACTTTTTGATGAAAAATAAGTAATCACTAGTGTGTATTAACCTCTAGCCTATTACCCTGTTCGCTGCGGCGCGTATTTTTCAACTTTGTGGCGGTTTTTCTTGCGATTTTGTAGCATTTGTTCGCAAATTTTGTATTTGACGCCAAAATTTGGCGCAAGCGTTGGGTATACCACTATAATGAAAGTTACTATTAGAAAAGGCTACTTTCAACCGTTTTTCAAATAAAAAATAAATTTTTTTTACAAATTTCTGTTTTTGCTCTACATACCGTCCGTTTTTTATTTCAGGCCCCAGCCCGTAGCACCCTTATTATGGGTTTCAGGCTCAATGTATTATATATTTTTGAAATCACAAAAACAAGATCTTTCAAATGATGATATGTCAAATTATTTTTGATAGATGTCATTTTTTGACAATTGACAAAATAGTACTTGTGATACATCATTTGAAAGCCCATAAAATTATGAGGAGAACTGTGTTTCCATTTTCAAAATAGGGTGTCTCTTACAGCTTCTAGGGGTCTTTCAATAGGGAAAAATATCAATTACAGAAGTAGCCACTCAATAAGTAATAGACATTTTTTTATATTAGCTAATGGTAATGATTTGATTTTCAAATCGTCCAAATTATTGGGAAACTCTATAAACACCTTATCTTTCAGGTAAGCTCATTAAAAAATCGAGAGGGGTCATATCTGGCAAGCTCGGACGTCATCGCGTTGGGGCCGGTAGCTCCAATTCACTGATCGTCGAATCTCTCATTCAAGGAACAAAGAGGCGGTCATTTCGAACAACTTCTTTAAGACATTTTTTGTTTCATTGTGATTGATGAATAATTATTCATCATTAACAACATTAAAAATAGGTACCTGCTTCACCTACTTACTTGTTATGTATTTCTGAAATTCAACATTTTTCCTGTTGAAAGACCACTAGAAGCTGTAAAAGACACCCTATTCCAAAAATTAAAACACAGTTCTCCTCAGAATTTTATGGGCTTCAAAATGATGTATCACAAGCACTATTCTGTCAATTGTCAAAAAATGACATCTGTCAAAAATAATTTGACATATCATCAGTCGAAAGATCTTGTTTTTCTGATTTCAAAAATATATAGTATGTTGGGTGTGAAACCCATAATAAAGATGCTACGGGCTGGGGCCTAAAATAAAAACGGACGGTATATCTCGAAAACTAAAACTGACAAGTCAAATATCTTTTTGGATCATTGATCGTTATGAAAATTCGCAACTTTTTTCTAATTTAACCTCGAATTTAACCGACTCTGTATCTCTAAAGATGAGCGAGATACCCATGCTTAGCCTCGAAAAACGGACAGCCTGTATATCTGGACTCAGAAGGAAAAGCCGCATTATTTCCAATATTTAGATACAAGGTGTCAAAAGAATTTGGAAGTTTTTTTTGGAACATCCTGTATACTATGAGACATAAAAAAATGCGGTGTCTGAATTTGAATTCTACGGGAAAAATGGTTGGGAAAAATGTCTTTCCCCACCAATTTATTCCAACAGGAAAAATTCTAAAAGGGGAGGAAAATCTCGGTGGATCAGCCTGTACATGCATATTGTTATTTAATCTATAAGGTTTTCCAGTGTTCAAGACCACCTGACTTATGGTTAAAGGCACGCTTGCGCGTCTTCATGACCTAGTACAATAAAGCAGGGATACTTGATTGAAAAATAATTATGAATATGGATCTCAAGTAAACAGTTTTCAGATTGAGACGGCCTCGTGGCACAGGTGGTTGTATGGCCGCCTGCGGCCGCGGGAACTCCGGGTTCGATTCCCGGGCAAAAGTCTGGGTATTTGTGCTGTCCAGTTTGCAATTTTTCACATTTATATGAATATATGAATAGGAGGCAAAACCTCCTCAAGGCCAGTGTGAGCTGAAAAGGAGACAAACACTCAAAAAAAATAAGTGAAAAGTTTTTAGATTGAGTCAGAAAATTGAATTATTGATTTTTTGTATAAGTACTTTTTGTTGTCCTGATACGTCCTTATATCCTACTACTGTAGTACCCCTAGTGGTATGACCGAGGGTATGACAGAGATCAATAACTTAATATCGCTGCTCAAGCTATGATACAGATTAGTAAAATTGTACTTACTTAATGATGGGGTTCAAGGTTCAACTAATACGATTGTATCGCTCATCAAGCTGAAAGTCTGTGATATGGATCAGTAGGTACTAAGCTCGATACTAAGTATGTAGTGGTGGGATCTACGAACTCAATTTCATCGCTCAACCCTCAACATATGGCACAGATCAGTGGAATGGTATTTAGTATTATTTTGTTACTAGCTTTCGTCTTTAGTCAAGCCGCTACGCATGTTGATGCAAGTTGACCTCGAAGTTGACGTAACGACTGACTGAACCAAGGGAATAACTGATGAGTGATGGTAACACTGTTTTTCGTGTATTCGGAATATTTTTTTGCCAATCGGGTGTTTTATTGGTAAAGACTAACGATACGCATGTGATTGAGTAAGATCTGGTCAGTTGAAGTTGATCTAATCTCTCTTGTTTATAAGGGTTATGTCGGCAAGGATGCATAAAATTGAAGTAGCATAAAGGTATGTAACCTATTATAAACTGCCTCTACATCCTTCCCTCTGTAGTTGAAAGTGGGCGTAGAAACTTGAATTATTACTTGCACCTGTTCCAATAATAATCATAAGCAAATGCATCCTACATTCTATCCCACTTTTATCTTGCACATAAAAATACCTTACCTCGGTACTTAACCATTAATATATTTTTTTACTTTTCCAGCCGAATTCATCATACATTTATCGAAAAAGCACACGACGGTCGAGAGCTTCAAGAAAGTCCTCATCGAAAATGGCGCAGAGTTTTCCGATTCGTTCGTTTCGAACTTACTCAGGATCATCCAGCACATGCGACCGCAGCACGGGTCCTCGTCCAAAAGCACGGCGAGCCACGAACCCGGTACATTGGCTTCAAAATTTCCGGGCCTGGCCATACCGAACGAACCACAAAAGCCAATGGTGCTGGAAGAAGAAGAAAAAGAATCCAAAGAGGACGTCAAAGGCGGTGACGTTGTCGCCGATCTCATGGCCCAATTCGAAGCCGACGCTCCATCTCAGTTAGACGCGAAGCGGCGCGAACGAAGTCAGAGCAAGGAAAAAACCAGAAAAGACGACAAAAAAGACGTAAAAACCAAATATTCGCGTAGGGACAGATCGAGATCCAGGTCTCGATCGCGCGATCGCAAACGTAACCGCTCTGGCAGTCGCGACAGGTCGAACAAGCGGCGCAGAAGTAGTTCCAGGGAGCATAGACGCGACAAAGACAGAGAACACCGTAGAGACAGGGATAGGGAAGATCGAAGAGATAGAGACGATAAAAGAGATCGAGGGGACGATAAGAGAGACCGAGGAGACGATAAGAGAGATCGAGGAAGAGATGACAGGAGAGATCGAGATAGAGAAGACAGAAGAGACAGAAGTCGAAGGCACAGAAGCAGTTCGAAAAGCAGACCCAGCAGCAAAAGGGATGGCAGTCCAGAACTCGACGAAGATCCGACGGCAGGGAAAATTTACACGGGCAAAGTCGCAAACATCGTGCCGTTTGGATGTTTCGTCCAGCTGGAGGGTTTGAAACGTAGGTGGGAGGGGCTCATCCACATTTCTCAGTTGAGGGCCGAGGGTCGCGTCACGAACGTTTCCGAGGTCGTGTCCAGAGGGATGAAGGTGAAAGTGAAAGTGTTGTCCGTCACCGGGCAGAAAGTGTCGCTGTCCATGAAGTCCGTGTGCCAAGAGACCGGCAAGGATTTGAATCCGGCCTCGCACGCCGTCGTCGAACGCGAGGACAAGGATCGGAATCCGGACAGGCCCATGAGCAATTCGACTTCGGTGCTGAGGTTGCCGGTCAGCATCGACGAGGGTGAGGAGAGCTCGAGGAAGCGCGTCACAAGGATATCCAGTCCTGAGAGATGGGAAATTAAACAGGTACATATTTTGTGTGGTTCAGAGGCGAATTTTCGTGATCAGAGCGGGCTGCGACTGGAACTGTCTGCTGCCAGTATGACATTGGATATCATAAGCCTCTTCTAATTTAAGAATTTTTTAGCACATTTTTTGTTCTAGTTTTTCGGTAGTACTTAACGTTGTTTCTTTTTCAGATGATATCTTCTGGGTGTATTGATAAAAGCGAATTGCCTGACTTCGATGACGAAACTGGATTATTACCTAAAGAAGAGGATGGAGAAGCTGACATTGAAATTGAATTGGTTGAAGATGAAGCGCCATTTTTACAAGGTCATGGTAGAGCGGTGCATGATCTGAGCCCTGTCAGGTATGATTTGTTTTTTGAGTTTTCAAGAATTTTCAGTAATAGGGTCCTTGCATGAATTTTATTGAGAACTTTACTTCTTAATATTGAAACGTTGTTTTGCAATAATATTCGAAAAAAAAAACATCCATTTTTCAAATAAAGATCAAAGTTTGAATCAATTTTTGCACATCAAAAACACGGCTACTTTCTTACTAGCCATACTGACATCACGCCGATAGTGTTTTTTGGTTTGCGAGGTTTACAGATACGCCATCACGTGATGACCTTGAACCTTTACCTTGTGGCCTGGCCAAAATCAACCTCGTTTGCCTGTAAATGACCAGGACCACAGCTTCTCTTGAGTGAGAAAGTTTCTGATCATACGGTACCTCTAATAGAAGCAAGTTAAATTTTAATGTTTCCACAGCGATGTTCTGTCGGATTCAGTAACAGTCGACCTACCACATAACTACTTCCTCGCACTCGACCGATCACCACATTATAGTACGTTCAGCTGAACTATGATTCGAGTGATTCTTGGCAACTTTTCTAGTTAACATTGGAAACATTGACCTTGTCATGCGTGGAAATGCGATCGAAGTCCGCAGAGACGTGGTACCTCGTTTAGACATCACTCTTCTATGACATCACAACCGTACGGGCTTCCTTCGAATTCCACGGCATTCGGCATTTATCTTGATGGCCAGGCGGCCCCAACATAGACTTGTCCTGTCGACCGACAAGATGTTCCTTGCTTTGCCATTTCTCAAGGGCTCTCTCGATTGCAGCACTCCAAAGGGTCGGTGCTTCCATTGCGACACTTTGTTTTACCGTCGGCATCGCATTTTTTAGGTTGAAGCGTGGAAAAATATAACTCGCTTCAAGTTCCGTCCAGCTGTAGCGGAAATATAGAATGCGTTTTAAAAGTGGTCCAGACGACATCGTGTTTCGTCGCTAATTATCTTGCCCAATATCGCCAGTGCAGCCAACTGTAAAGTTTAGATTTGGAAACTTGGAAGCAAAATTTCTCAGGTCGCTCGAATTACAGTTCAGCTGGACGTACTTTACCTCCTCGCACTCGACGTTAATTTTTTCTGTCACAACCTACCTACCGGAAACGTAGGTTAGGAATCGATATACGAGTACCTACTAAAGATGGAAATAGGATCAAAAAGGGGTAGAAGTAAGTCTATATCAGGCTACTGGGAAAGGGGTCGTACTCGTCTGTAGTAAAGTAATAAAAATTTGATAATGATAATTTAATTATATACATAACATTATCTTTTTGTGTCTCTTAGAATCGTGAAAAATCCAGACGGATCTTTGGCGCAAGCCGCGATGATGCAGTCCGCTTTGGCCAAAGAACGACGAGAGCAGAAGATGCTGCAAAGAGAACAAGAAGTGGATTCCCAGCCCTCCGGGAAAAACAAAAACTGGATCGATCCCTTGCCAGAGGACGAATCTAAACAGAATCCTGTGAGAGGCATCGGACTGCAATCTCAAGACCTTCCGGAATGGAAAAAACACGTAATCGGCGGCAAAAAGTCGTCATTCGGCAAGAAAACCAACCTCAGCATTCTGGAACAGAGACAGTCGCTTCCGATTTACAAACTGAAAGAAGAATTGCGGAAAGTAAGTAGTGTGTGCAATGTACATCTTTGGATGTTGATTCGTCTAGAATTTTCCTTTCATCTTCACCTACGAAATCCTCGATAACCTGACGAAGATAAGTCATAAATAAACTTGGCTACAACTTCACTGCCCGCTAATGAAAGTGGGTCACCAGAAAAATTAACAAGAGCTAACTAATTTCAAAGACATTTACTTCCGATTCTGAAAATCCTTCAACTGTTCGATTCCTCCAACAATGTTTAAGCTGACAAACGTTGATACAGAGTGACCACGTAAGTAGAACACACAGGCTAAACTTTGACAAAAATTCGTGCATTGATAAATCACCATGGATAGGGATCATTCAGTAGTCATGTCAAAAAGTCTTGGAAGACTTGAAAATTGTTGGAACATGTGGGAATTCAGCAGTTGAGAATTTATAAGTCTAACCCTGGGTTCCACAAAAAAGATAATTCGAGATCAGTTGATTCGCGATTTTTGTTCGTCAATTTGTAGCTTACTGATTAATGGAAATGCTGGTTTATCTGTCACTAATGGAAAGATGATGGGTCTAGTACAGATTTCAGGCATTTTTTGTGGTTAATCACCTAGCATTTAGTAGAAAAAAGTTCAGTTAATCTGCAATCAGCCTTGATCGCTGATCATCTCTTTTGTGGAACTGACGGTGAGTCGTAAAGTTACAAGCTCTCTATAATGGTAAATTTTTCTGATGACCCACTTCAATAATTAAGAGGCAGTATATTAGAATAAGAAAAAAATTAATAAGAAATCTTTTACAGGCTGTAACGGACAACCAAATCCTGATCGTCATTGGAGAAACCGGTTCAGGGAAGACGACCCAAATTACGCAGTACTTGGCCGAAAGTGGGTTCACTTCGCGCGGGAAAATAGGCTGCACGCAGCCGCGTCGTGTGGCCGCCATGTCGGTGGCCAAAAGGGTTGCCGAAGAATTCGGCTGCCGCATGGGTCAAGAAGTCGGTTACACAATCCGTTTCGAGGACTGCACCAGTCCCGAAACCATCATCAAGTACATGACGGACGGCATGCTTCTTCGAGAATGCTTGATGGATCTCGATTTGAAATCTTATTCCGTCATCATGTTGGATGAAGCCCACGAGAGGACGATCCACACCGACGTTTTGTTTGGTCTGCTGAAACAAGCCGTGACGAAACGGCCCGAACTGAAACTGATCGTGACGTCGGCCACTTTGGACGCCGTCAAATTCTCTCAGTACTTCTTCGAAGCTCCCATCTTTACGATTCCCGGACGAACTTTCCCGGTCGAGGTTTTGTACACAAAAGAACCCGAAACGGATTACTTGGATGCGAGTTTGATAACGGTCATGCAGATTCATCTGCGCGAACCTCCAGGCGACATTTTGCTGTTTTTGACAGGTCAGGAGGAAATTGATACTGCTTGCGAGATCCTGTACGAACGAATGAAATCGTTGGGACCGGACGTGCCCGATCTGATAATTTTGCCGGTCTATTCGGCGTTGCCGTCTGAAATGCAGACGAGGATTTTCGAACCGGCACCACCCGGTAGCAGAAAAGTGGTTATCGCGACGAATATTGCCGAAACTTCGCTTACAATCGATGGGATTTTCTACGTAGTCGACCCGGGATTCGTCAAACAAAAAGTTTACAACTCGAAGACTGGCATGGATTCATTGGTGGTGACGCCCATATCCCAAGCGCAAGCCAAGCAAAGGGCAGGCAGGGCCGGACGTACGGGTCCTGGTAAATGCTATCGCTTATACACTGAACGTGCATACCGAGACGAAATGTTACCGACCCCGGTTCCTGAGATCCAGCGAACAAATTTAGCCACAACAGTGCTGCAATTGAAGACAATGGGCATCAATGACTTGTTACATTTCGATTTCATGGACGCGCCGCCGGTAGAATCCCTGATCATGGCCTTGGAACAGCTGCATTCGCTCTCTGCTTTGGACGATGAAGGTTTGCTGACCAGATTGGGACGAAGAATGGCGGAGTTTCCCCTGGAACCGAATCTGTCGAAAATGTTGATCATGTCCGTCGCGCTGCAGTGCTCCGATGAAATCCTGACAATCGTCAGCATGCTGTCAGTCCAAAATGTGTTCTACCGGCCGAAAGACAAGCAAGCAATCGCCGATCAGAAGAAAGCCAAGTTCAACCAGCCCGAAGGCGACCACTTGACGCTCCTCGCAGTCTACAACAGCTGGAAAAACAACAAGTTTTCTAACGCTTGGTGCTATGAAAATTTTGTGCAGATTCGTACCCTGAAGCGCGCGCAAGATGTCCGCAAACAGTTGCTGGGCATAATGGACAGGCACAAGCTCGACGTCGTGTCGGCCGGAAACAACACGGTGCGCGTTCAGAAAGCCGTTTGCTCTGGTTTCTTCAGGAACGCTGCCAAGAAGGATCCGCAGGAAGGTTACAGGACTCTGGTCGACAGCCAAGTTGTCTACATACATCCGTCCAGTGCTCTGTTCAATAGACAACCAGAATGGTAAGTCTGCGCTTGATTCGCCCAAAAATTTCTCTGTTAACAATGCTATTTTACAGGGTCATTTATCATGAGCTGGTTCAAACGACCAAGGAATACATGCGGGAAGTGACGACGATCGATCCCAAGTGGTTGGTGGAGTTTGCTCCTGCTTTCTTCAAATTTTCCGATCCGACTAAACTCAGCAAGTTCAAGAAGAATCAAAGACTGGAACCGCTTTATAACAAGTACGAAGAGCCGAACGCGTGGAGGATTTCCAGAGTCAGGCGGAGGCGTAATTAATTTTTTAGTGACTAATTTGTATGTATTTATCTGTACATAAAGATTTTAATGTTAGAAATACAGAATACGAAGTTTTGTTCTACTTTTGATTCCTTTTTATTGGCAAGCACAGCAGTTTGAGCTTATGAAGTTACCATTTAAAGATGGTCATCTAACCTTTTGATATCAGCCGTTCAAAAATATGACTGAGAATGGGTCAAGTGAGTTGAGAATGAAAAACTCAAGAAGAAAATCAAAGTTAATTTCACACGCTCCACGTCCAGGGAAATATGAGAAAACTGGAAAAATATTATCATTCTGATTGACCGAAATGCTGCTGCTAAAGAATAGAGAAATGGAGAATGAAGGATACTTGTGATAATCATAACTTTGGATTGGTGCAAATGATTTAATGCTGTTTAGACTGCTTGATGGTCCAATCTTTCAGCTCTCAAGAGTCTACTTATCTTGCGAAAGATGACAGCTTCACATAAGTTTTCACAAGGTGTTGAATAATAAACTACTGCAAAATTTCTAGAGTAGAAATACAACATGCTCCCGTTTGATGAGGCATGAAGACAGTCCTCAAATCTCGAAAACAAATCTGAAACTGCTTTTCTAACAATGATGTGATAACTTCCATCTTCGTTCACTGATTTCCAAAAGCTGTAGCTTAACAAAAAGAACTTGAGATAATAATCGACTCTAGACAAACATTCAAAATACAGGGTTGCGTTGGGAGTGACCCAAATCTGAATTACTCCCGGAATCTGGTTTGGGAGAAGAACTAAAAAAAGATCAACTTGTCTTACAAAGAACCATCAATTTTGAACACTTCATAGTATTCTTCCTTGTATAAGTAGATACTGTCAGTCACTTCACGGATACCCGCCCAAGAGAGAAGTTACTGACTTACATAAAAAGGCCCTTATTAAATGGATAGGTACCTAACTACCTAATAATCCTAAATAATATAAAGTGTACAGATTTTTTTTTATTTAAAATAAAAAAATAAATTGCATACAGTATAAACCAAATGAATTGTCCTATCCATAATCGAAGATTCTATCCAATACAGCGGAAATTATCCATTTCATATTGTAACAAAATAGCAAAATAACTACAAGAAGGTAGCTAAATTAGGTAGGTACACAGAAAGGAACGCCAAAATAAATCATTCTGTGCCTCCCGACAAGACAAAGCCTTCAAAATGATTTCAAGCAACGAAAATTACAGGGATAGGTAGGCAAATGCAGTAGTGTGGTTTATTCCATATGCAGTGAGAGAATCGTACCCTTTTCGTTACTGGAACGAATCGTTATTTCTTGAGAAATTTCCTCGCGCCTAATTAGATAGGACCGACCATGCGCATCTTCTATTCACATTGAAAATCGACTAAAAATTCATCCATCCCCACAGCAAATTGCCGGTTTAAATCCACATGTGTGTTGCCGAACGACCACCCCATAATTTAAAACGACCTCTAAAGCAGGCCAACACTCATATAATTACCCGCACTCTCATACCCACTGCTTATGACACCTTATAAAAGGAAACGGAGCGCACTTTTGCCAGTTTAAAAAATGTTCGAAACAGATGAATACGCCAAAGACCATTTCGTGGTCAATCGCTGGATTTTGCGATGTGCCGGCCTGTGGCGGCCCGACACCCAATCAAATTTCGTCCAGATTCCTTACAAAATCTACGCAACGTTCGTCTTCTTGTTCGTCAACTTGTGGTTCACTACAACCGAATTTGTGAGCTTGTTTTACACGTACAAAAACCTGTACGATTTCATAAAGAACATCAATTTTTTCTTGACGCACTTGATGGGAGCCGTGAAATGCATTTTCTGGTTCTTCAAAGGGCACGTTTTGTTGCGGCTGATGAAGACGTTGGAAAGCCCGGAGTTCCGTTACGAAAGCTGCGCCCAGTACGAGTATTATCCGGCTGAAATTTCGAAAAAGTACAAAAAGATCGGGATAAAGTACACCTTGAGTTTTTTGATGTTGGCCCATATGACGCTGTCTTCGTCTTACGTCCCGCCGCTGATCAATTCGATATCGGCGTTTAAAAACGGCACTAAAGAATACGGCGACAGGCTGCCGTATTACAGCTGGATGCCGTTCCGCTATAACACACCGGGAACCTATTTGCTGGCTTTGGGGTACCAGGCCGGTCCCATGTTTTCGTATGCTTACAGTATTGTAGGGATGGACAGCTTGTTCATGAATATCATGAATTGTATTGCTGCTAATCTTACAATTCTACAAGGGGCGTTCATGACTGTCCAAACGAGAATTTTGCAAAACGGCGACAGTAACGATCGCGAAGAGCTTTTGGACAAAGAGATGAAGAAAAATTGTCAGCATCTCCAGACCATTTTCAGGTAGTCACTACCGAGTCAGGTACCCATTTCTTAACTTTTTGTGAAGTAAGATATCTTCAAGAACTAGAATATGGATTCACCTCTTAGTGAAGACATTGTTATATTATTTGAGGGAAACACAAAGTTTTTTTACGTTTATGCTTTTCAGCGCATTTTCAAAAAAAGTGTTTTATTGTGGCTGGTTAGTAGGTTTGTCATCTGAATATTTGAGCGTGTTTCAGAAACGCGTAGTAAATGCAAAAAAAAAACGGTAAAGTGCCCAGAAACTTTGTGTTTCAGTGTTTCCCTCAAATATGAGCTAGGTATGTATCTTTAAAGTATCTCCAGTATCATCCCTGTAGTCAGGAGGCTGAACCACACATTTTTGACGACTGCTCCAAAAAATGTCACGTTCACAATTATTCTTTTTAGCGTTTGTAAAGATTTGGAAAGTGTCCATAAATACTTGACTCTTGCTCAAGCTACAGCAACGCTGTTTATTCTTTGTACGTGCTTGTATTTAGTTTCGACGGTAGGTATGTTTCATCAAGCGTCATTATACCATCAAACATGAAAGTACCTACCTATAAAAGTGGAAATGGCAGTGTGAGGGAGTCAGTTGTTGCCGACAGTGTTGTGTGGAAGCAAGTCATAGCTCAGGGCTCGATACCAAGTTGGGGGCGCAAAGTTTGAGACGGCGTAACTCGCAACCGCACTTGCGGCGGTCTCAGCCCCAACTTGGTATCGAGCCGTTAGTCTGTTCCATTCCACTTTCGACCTATCCAAATACTCCCATTTAATCTGTCTCACACTGGATTTCAAGAAAGAAAATCAGGCTTATGATTACAGGATTTCTGTTTTGGTCAATCAGAGCTGATAGACCAATATAAATGCTCTATTTCTTGTAATAAAGTTGGGGACTGCGAGATGAACAATCCATTTTTTTTTACAGTTTTTGGGGGTTTGTCTTTTGAACAGATTGCGGTGTAGTGGTCACCGCGTCTGACTGCTTGCCAAAAGTCGTGAGTTCGATCCCCACCGGGGGCGGTCAGATTTTCGTCTCGAAAACAAGCTCCATGATTTAGCTGGAATGCTTGCTGTGTGGTCTTATAGCACGTAAAATGTGAACGATGGTGCCGACCCCATACAATGTTGGTGATCGTTAAAAAGCCCCACCCTGTGCTGGAACACGCAAGGGTTCATTTCCGACATAGTGGAGGAAAGCATTCACTGGCGTCGGTTTAAGGCCTCGTTGCAGAAATAGACCGACATCAAATAAACGAAAGAAGGGTTTGTTTATCTTGGTTACTGCGCTATAATTTGCCAAAAAAAGAAATGCCGTAATCAGAGATCAGCTTGGTTATCTTCTCTGAAACCGGCGATCAATATCTTGATCAAATCTGTTGTTGAGTTTCGTACTTTTGCTGCGCTCCTTCATCTAGCCTTCTCCTTACACCTCTCCTCTATCAGACTCACGACACGATATCCACTTTGATCACCGAGGACTTTCTACTTTCATTTTGTATAATCTTGACATGATTGATAATTATCTAACATTTTTATTTAGACTCCTGCCAACAGTAAGCAGTTCTATGCTGAAATCGTTTACATGATTGCCATGGGATTTCAGCTTTATTTGTACTGTTGGTTTGGCAACGAAGTTACTCTGAAGGCAACTTACAAGTCGTCGATGTAGCTATCATGGCATCTAATTGATTTTTTTTTTAGGCAAACGAACTTCCAGATTACATTTGGAAATCCGAATGGATCCCTTGCCACAGAACCTTCAAGCGAAGTATTATAATGACAATGACCAGAATGAAAAAGCCCATCTATATGACTGTTGGGAATTTTGCACCGCTGACATTGCAAACTTTCATGAATGTGGGTACATGATTCGGCTGTCTCCTCACGTAGTGTCGTAATTGATTGCTGGTATTTTTCGCATGTTCTTTTTCAAAAATTCTTCATACTAATAACTGGATGATGATGATATATGGCAAACCTAGATCGAAAATAGTGAAAATGATTCATTCATCTTCTTATTCTCATACACATTTGCCAGATAATGTCGCTAGTTTTTAACGGCATTTAAAATATTCAACTGGTATGGAAAAGTACTTGCAACAGTCGTTGGAGTTTGAATTTCAGCTCACAGAACTCCACCTTTGAGAAACAAAATACTATCTCTGATCCACGAACAGAGAGAGAGAGAATTGGAATATCATATACCTAGTAGCTTTCGAAAGAGACCTGAATGGTAAATTTGTCGAGGAATACGCCCGTTGGAATTGATTCCGCAACGCGTTATTTCATCAATAGAACTCCATCCTTGACGCCTAATGCGAAAGATAGAGAAATAGTAATGGTAATGTTGTCGTGCAAGTGCTCGTACAAAGAGAAAAGAAACAGTGTAAACCTGGCTTATTTCAAGTAGCTGACTTGTAGAAGCAGTCATGCAGTGTTCACATTATCACTATTTCTGTTGGTGGACCACAGTATTTACATTTTGTTAACAGGCGCAATTTCGTGCTGGCACTAATTTTCGAATGTAGCACGTTTTCGTTTCAATAGAAAACGAACCTGAACATACCGCCGTTCCCCGGCTAAAATTGTTAGAAATAAATCAAATACAAACCCAACTCGCCTTACGAAGGCGGGCTCCAGTCATGCCTATTGCGCAAATATTCGTGCCGGCAAGATATTGTGCGAAGTGGATGCAAACTTAGCCCAATTCCATACAACCCTAATTCGTTGCATTCTAGATTATCAAGACGTCCTATTCCGCTTTCGCTGTAATAAAAAATACCAGTGACTGAAAAAGTGCCAAGACATGGATACGTAGCTGTGAATAGTATTTTAGAAACTTCCCATAGTCTCTCCATAGACTTTAGTAGGTACAAGTCTTTGTATTACAGAAGAAAATATATTTATTTACCAAGTTCCATAGACTTTAGTAGGTACAAGCCTTTGTATTACAGAAGAAAATATATTTATTTACCAAGTTTCAATTGAAAGTTTTCTTCTTATTTCTTTAAGGTTTTCAAGTTACTTGCAAGTTGCACTGTCTCAGATCAGTTGTAGCAATTCACAACAACGTTCTGCGGGGTCAATTTATGGATGGGGGACCTATCAGTGACAACTACCTATGTTATCCTTGTGCCTCAGAAAGCACCTACAGCCGTTGGTCCTCCTGGGTTAGCAAGTCACGTCGATAACTACTTAAAACAGGTGATGATTGGGTGCGGTGAAACCATCAAGTCTCCTCGTAGATAACTTCATACGATATTTTTTCAATTATAGAGCATTTCCACTGACGTCACGAAGCTCCGCTTTGAACAGCTGATCCGGGGCAACGTCAGTCAGATGTGCGTATCTGTAACGGGGCATGTAGGCTAAGCGATTATGCTAGAAGCCTCGGCGTGATCAGTCCGTAATTTAGGATGCGGCGGGAAGCGGGTCTTGACTGGTTTGATGATTTACTTGGGCAAGCCCAACAACACACAACATGCACGAAATTCGAGATTTGTTTACGAGGCGTGCGTGTGGGTTTACCTACCTGATATGGAATGATCAGAATAAATTGAGCTATTTCATAGTTTCTTAGTTGTAAAATCTGCCCGTCGCAAAGCCCTCACTCATAATTCCCTTTGTCTGATCCCGTTCAATAAAACACGACCACGCTTGTCTCTGACTGACTAGAAACCGAAGAATCGCTTGTTCTTCTGCTTGGAGCTTCTGATGAAACAACCGAAGACTGCACAATACCCTGTCATGTTGTTCAGTTTTGACAACTGACACGTACAGTTGACATAATGTTGACGTTACTCCGGATCAGCTGTTTTGGGTTATTTGAATTTTGCAACCAATCGCATTACAGCAAATTGCGCAGAGCCTGTCAATATAAGCAATTCGAAAAACGTATTTGTTTTTAAACCGTCGGGTGGTCAAAGAAAACGAAAGAAGGTATATGAACCAAATTTAATATTTCAGATTCTATCTACTAATCATTCATGAGGTCTCTTACTTTTCCAAAAAGCCTAGTTTTCTTGTTCCTCGTTCTATCATCTAAATCATCATCACTGCGGGATGGTCTCCAGATTTTGGGCCTCTTTTTCTGAAACGACGGTCTTTCGCTTTGCCAATTCCTCGGGGGTGGCCTAATGTCGGTGAGCTTGCGCTTCGGAACATGTCTCAAAGCAAACTGCCAGTCTCCAGTCACTTTCACGTCATTCAGGATCGAAACAACTTGATTCAGAGTCAAGCTCTTGCCAGATCCACATCCCCACTGTAGGTATTTGTCCAAAGGAAACTTAGCCATTTTAATTCCTTCCTTCTTGGCTTTCGCCAACGACAACGGCTCGTTGTTAGTCTGAAATATTTGAATTTTTTGTCAGTTCATTTTTTAACTGAAGTTATAATTTTCACTGCTACAATTGTGGTAACACAAGTCACACTCTGAATGTTAGTAGTGGCAATACGCAACAAGGTCCTTGCACTTTTTCTTATAGCTTCATTAACTGAGATTACGCCTACGACGGTAGTCAAACAGTATCATAGACTAAGTGCTTCTCCAGAAATCTATTTTTTTTTTAGATTTTGAAAATTGAACTCGAAATATTCAGAAACTCAGGACGACAGGTAATCGGCAAACATCCTATCCTCTCTTTTTTGTAACGTTATTCCGCGCTGGAACTATTTTGATCTACCCCAACCCAAGACAGAGTTGAATGCACTGTGTAGCAATTTCATAGCTGGACGTCATGTCAGTTGAACGGTGACAGTTGCAAAATCAATAAATCCACAGTCCAGGGCAGTTTACTTGAAAGTTTATTTTAATGCTTGAAAAGTGTCAAAAAAATGTTGAACAAAAACATTGGTTTGGTACTTTGGTTTGATTGGCATTTCCAAAATCCAAAAATAATTTTTTCAAATGTCAAAATTTGAATTTTTTTTGGATTTCGGAAATGCCAATGGGCTCAAACCAAAGTACATCCTTGTAGCTTTCAAAGGAGACCAAAATGCTAAGAATCCGTCAATGAATAAACCCAGACGGATTGATTTCGCAACGCTTATTTCACCAATATGACTCCGTCCTTAATGACATCCTGAATCAATGTTTAACCTTTTCGGGCCGGCTCTAGAATTACACGCTGTGCTGCCCAGCCGGCGCTGGACAGGCCTTGCGGGTTCATACGCTTCCCGGGCCAATTGCGAGAAAAAATGACGCGGGTTTGTACGTTTCCCGCACTCATCGTGGAAAAAAACATGTTACCTACCTATTTCAGATTATTCATTGAAAAATGCAAAAATGTAATAGATACTAATCATCAGAAACAACAACCAAAACAAGAACAACATTAGGAAGCCTCGCGTATGAATCCGTCTCCCGGCCTTTGAGGCTGGAAGTGATTTGCGTATGGATCCATCTCCCAGACCGAAAAGGTTAAAGAATATAATCAATGCAAGGACTCCATTATTAGACAATATGCAGTTTTATTCTGGAGGGAAAATTTAGTTTTAGGATGGAAAAACCAGTTCGGACCCAGGGGCCACTGCCCCCTCAACAGTTACCCCATTGGTATGGCATGACTGTACCTATAGATACAGTTCTTTGTCCTGCTTCAACTTATTCGGAGCGCTTAGAGCAGAAAGTAGAGCTGTTTGATTGTCATTGCCAGGCAACTTCTGCCCCAAGTAAGTTAAAGCAGGAGAAAGAAACAGACCTTATGTATCTACTGCTGGTCAATTAAAATCTCCCATTCAAAATGGTAACATGCATTTAAAACATAAACTCAATAACATTAAAATCACCTTATCAACAATACCACCAATGATATAAATAGCATCATGGTCATACTCCAATAGTTCTTCTCTACAGTGTGGTGTGAGATAAACTAACTGCTCTTTGGGGAACAAGTCCAAGTAGCTACTTTCGGAGACATTTAAAGGAAACCATGGTTCATGCATCGGAGCAATGAACCCTTCCAAAGCTTTCATTAAAGTGGTGCCACTTTTTGCATTACAGTAATGCAAATCGAAAGGTTCTGCAAATAAATGGTTAATGAAGTAAAAACAAGATCTAGTTCTATTCAATTACCATCATGCATCCTGTTTTCAGCAAACAAGAACATGAGCTGCTTAGCACAATTACTATTCTCTTTTCTAGACATGTGCATATCATATCCACAATCGACAACCAACTTTTGACCATACTGCATGGCCTGCACCAGTCTGTTGTTGTACATCTGATTGATGGTGGAATCATAAAACCTCAAAAAGATAGAATTGTGTGACAAATCGTATGTAGATACAAATTCTTCATATGTTTCATTTTCGTTTTTCACAGGTTTGGTGTTTTCCCGCTCCAATCGTTTTGCTTCCTTTTTCGCCTTGAATTAAGATAGATTAATATTATAATTTTGAATGTTCCTCTGAATGTTCACAACAACTTACAGCTCGATTCTCTTTGGTTTTGCTGAGTTTGAACAAGAACTCCAAGTATTTCCTTCTGGCAGACAAAGACGGCAAATTCAACATTTCAGCCCAGTGCTTGTCTTTCAACACTTCTAATTCGGGAACGAGCTTTCCTTCTTGTCTCATAACTTCCACTTCGAGCATCAACACCTTCAGCCGATGCTCCACTTCTGGGTCGCCCTTCGTGATCGGTGACAAGTCTGCAGGCACTTGGGGGGCAGTGGTGCACAACATTCTGCATCTATCGACATTGTTGAGCGCATTTACAAAGTTCGTGTGCGTCAATTTATTACAATGAAGAGAATTTCTTGTCAAATTTGTTGGCAAGTTTTCTAATAACCTAACAAAGGTCGAACAGCGACGTAACTTTATCATTTTGGAGTACTACGCGTTCACTTTTTCGTAACAAATTTCATAATTTCGCTTGTTAGTAGAGATCTTGGAGATGAACTTAGAATTCACGACTCAGACTCACGTTTCGTACTTTTCAAACTGCACATAACATAACCTAGCTTTTCACCAGAGTTTGTTTCGGCGTTTTTCACGCACGCCACTGGAAAGTTACTAGATTTGACATTGCGACGTTTAAGCGAAAGCCCGTTCGTGCGAAAGTAATCCACGTTTCCCACGTTTTCACAACGTCACGGAGTTATTTTATTTCTTGCTTGAGATGTTGCATGTTGCATGTCAAAGCTTGATGTGTTGAAACGTGCTATAACACAGAAAAAATCAGGCTACGGTCAGAATAAAGATTTGAGTTGGTACTTCATCCATTCCAAGGCATGGAAATAAACTTCTGGACAAGTTGTCGGTATCGGAAAAATGGTCCGACTTTGGAGGTTAATATCTCTCGATTGCCGATTGCGATTTTTATTTTGTTTGTTGCGTTAACTAGCCTAATATTTCCGTAACCCATCCTATAATAGTGAATGTTGAGAAACTCCATGTAAATTTTCCACAGGGTGGTACGTAAAATGGTGCAAAATTGCAACGACTTCATCGTACCCTCATTTTTCAAAAATATATTTTTTTAATTTTCTAATACAAAAATTATGAAGTGTATTGTCTTATCTCGAAACGGTTTTGGAATTTCCCGGATTACGAAACTCGGGCATAGCACAAGCACAAAAAGTATAACGTCCAGGGGGGCTTTAATTCACTCGGACACTGAGGTTTCACATCGTTACCATGTCCAGGGGCTTAAATCTAGATATAGAACATGTTCCATTATCTAAAACTCTGGTGAAATTCTGACAAAATTCAACGAACGAAATACAGGCAGGGACAACCAATTAAAAAAAGTGCCCCCTGCTTGGCCCCACACCAAATATATTCGGGTTGTGTTGAGAGTGAAATTGTCCTGGACTGTTGTACGAACAATCTTGCTCAATGTCAACATCCATCCATCAAAAGTGACTTAATCTCGCGTGCCAACAAGGCAAATCTGTAACATTCAAAATATAAATTTATATCTCCGATGTTAGACTTCCGATCCGGATAATTTCAAAACCGTTTCGAGGTAAGACACCACACTTCATAATTTTTGTATTAAAATACATAAAAATATAAAATATTCTTTTCGACAAATGCGGGGGTACGATGAAGTCGGTACAATTTTGTAGCATTTTACGTATCACCCTGTAGAAATTTTACATAAAGTTTCTCATCAACATCCACTTTTGCAGGATATAGGTCACGGAAGCATTAGGCTAATTTACACAATAAACAAAACGGAAGTCGCATCCGGCAATCGGAAGTTATTAGTCTTCAAAGTCGAACCATTTTTCCGATACCGACAACTTCATTTTCCAGCAGTTTAGTTATCGCTATCAAACAAAATGGAAAAAACTGGAATCGGAGCCGTATTTTAGTCATGACAACATTTTCCTTTGAGACATTGCGAGCTTTTGAAATTAAATTTCTTCATGATGCACGTTTTGGAACAAAACTACGGTGTGACTCTGTAACATCGATAGAAACTTCCGGTGTATGAAATTCTTCTATAAAATAGCTCAATTGAACAATCTATGTCAAAATTGTGATTATAGGTGATTTCAACCACAATATGGGAATGGAGCTAAAAAATGACAAATTCATAGGTCGAAACTTAGCGTTTTTTCACGAAATTTATTCCGCAATATCGGAAGAAATGATGTCATGACTAAAATTCGGCTCCGATTCCAGTTTTTTCTATTTTGTTCGATATAAAAAACTATTTTCATGCCTTGAAATGAATGAAGTACCAAATCAAAGCTACATTCTGACCAGAGACTAATTTTTTCTGTGAAATAGAACGTTTCATCACATCATCAAGCTTCGACATGCAACATCTGAAGGAATAAAATCACTCTGTGACTTTCTGGAAACGGAAAAAAGTTTCAGCAAATGATATTTGTGTGTGAAATAGTCCAAAGCAACTGTCTAAGTCAAAATCATAAACTGCTGGACAACGAAGTTGTCGGTATCGGAGAAATGGTTCAATTTTGAAGACCAATAACTTCTGATTGCCGGATGCGATTTCCATTTTGTCTGTTGTGTTAATTAGCCTGATGTTTCCGTAACCTATCCTGTGGAGGAGAATGTTGAAAAATTTCATTCAATATTTCTACAGGGTGATACGTAAAATGCTGCAAAATTGCACCGAGTTCATCGTGCCCCCATTTGTCAAAAAAATTTTGTTTATGTATTCTAATACAAAAATCATAAAGTGTGGTGTATTATCTCGGAACTGTTTTGAATTTGCCCAGATTGGAAGTCTAACATTGAAGATATAAATTTTTATGTTGAATGTTACAGATTTGCCTTGTTATTGGCACGCGAGATTAGGTCACTTTTAAAGAATGGATGTTGACATTGAGTAAGATTCTCGGTAATATTGTTCGTAGAGTACTCGGAATACCAGAGGGACCTGTGGGCGGAGCCTAACTGCGCGAACTGAGTTCATCTAGTGGTGCACCTAGATTTGCAGTGGAATTTTAGGTTCGCCTGTGATCTGGTAATGGTCCACCACTCCAGCTGACGGTGTTGCTTCCCCTATTTCAACACACGGACTCGTCCAAAACGATTTTTGTTTTTCTGTTCAGCCCCGCCCACAGGTCCCTGTGGTGTGCCGTCAACTCTACAACAGTCCAGGACAATTTTATTCTCAACACAACCCGAATATTTGGTGTGGGGCCAAGCAGGGAGCACTTTTTCAAGTGGTTGTCACTGCCTGTTTTTCGTACGTTGAATTTTGTCAGAATTTCATCAGAATTTTAGATGTGAAACATGTTCTGTTTGCAAGTGCAAGCCTCTGAACATGGTAACGATGTAAAACTCCAGTTTCCAAGTGAAGTTAAGCCCCCCTGGACGTTATACCTTTTGTGCTTGTGCTATATGTCTGAGTTTTGTAAATCTGCAGCATTCAACATAAGAATTTATATCTTCAATGTTTGACTTCCAATCTGGGTAAATCCAAAACAGTTTCGAGACAAGACACCACACTTTATGATTTTTGTATTAGAATGTTGAAAAAATATTTTTTTGGAAAATGGGGGTACGATGAAATCAATGCAATTTTGCGCCATTTTACGTATCACCCTGTAGAAAATTTACATGAAGTTTCTCAACATTTACTATTATAAGATAAGCTACAGAAAGATAAGGCTAGTTGACGCAACAAACAAAATGGAAATCGCAATCGGCAATCGGGAGATGTTGGCCTTCAAAGTCGAACCATTTCCCGATACCGACAACTTCGTGGTCCAGCAGTTTAGTTATAAATACATTGGACAATGATGGAACCGAGGATGGAACTAGAATTACGAAATATCAATTTTGAGGGTGAAAAAAATCATGTTTTTTTTTCTGATAAAATCGGTTAAACGTCTCTATCAAAATTTCATACTTATTTTCTGAATCAGGATGTGCGATTTGGTCAGAAGTAATACCAAACATATCAAAAAAGGTGTTAGTCACGGTTTACCATAGGACTTTGTGAAAAATCGCACCTCGGCCCCTTCGCAGCCGTCTGGTACGCCACTGGTGCATGACACATTTTTAAAACTTATTGCGTTGTGTTCGAGGTTGTGTTCCTCGACCTTGAAAATATATACTCCAGCAAAAAAAAACATGAAAAAGGCAACTATTTCAAAATGGGTAATTTTTTGGACCTTCGACCTCTTAGGAAGCACGCCATCAGTCGCGGGTCCCATCCGGGCACCACTTCTTACAAATTACCTGTAGGTACCTATACTATACCTACTCACGTGCAAAAGCGTTTTGCATCGGAATGAAATGCAAGGTTGGTTCCCCTAACGTTCGTACTTATATGTGAATATTGATATTGCGAGTTACTTACGTCTTTGCTTGCTTCACTTACGGGGACTGTTTTTCTTCGAAAAAAATATAGCTGGGATCCTTATAAGTGAAGTGGACGATTTGAACCATGGCAGTGAAATGTATTAATGATTTGAACCATAACACTCATAACAGTGAAATGATACCGACAACAACAGAAAATCGTCTTGGAATATAAATAGTTACTGGGAACGCACTATAGGTCGCGGGAACAAAAATGACGTGCTTAAGATGGGTATATGGTACGATGTTATTTTCACTAGTACGTACTTGTTGATACAATTTTCTTCAGTTGTAAAGTTGTAATAAATATATAGATAATTTATTGAACAATTATCGCTTTATATCATAAAAATGAATGTGCTAAACTCAAGATTTAACTGAGTAATGTCAAAAACAAGCGAATCTCTACAGCGGTACTTTGACATCCCCTAAGGCGCAAACGCGGACAAGAAGCTGGCAAGAGACGCTTCGTTCTCGGCTTCGTTGTGCCGGCGTGCCTGCAACGTTGCCATAGCGGGTGCCAGGGTGACGGTTATATTCCCGCGACCTATACTTTGAAACCGACTATAGAAAAAGCCAATGAGGGGATTTTTTGGGACTTTGGATATGTTATAGAGGATGAAATTCTGCGTCGATATCAATAATAAAATTTCATGAATTAATTTTTTTGACCCTAGAAACTATCTTTGCCGCGCTACTAGCACAAAGCACACCGAAGCACACCATGCTTGCGTCTGCCGAGCCTTGCCGAGCGGTGTAGCGTAGCCGTGCGCGTGATCCCTGGCCGTGCGTAGCGGTCACCCAGTGGAACATCAGTGGGTGCTTTCCACCTAGACGGTACAAATACCACCAGACGGCACATGGTCCATGGTGTGGCACAAAATTTTAGGTGATCCAATGAACGGCGCAGAACCGAGTAGGAACACGTAGATGGAAAGCACCGTTTGGCACCCGCACATGCGTAAATGGCAGGTGTACCGAACTTGGGGCTAGGTGGAAAGCACGCAATGGAACCCACGAGCACGCCACTGGAAAGTAACTAGATTTTGTGGCATTTGGGGAATTTTCAGCGCGACCTCTAACGGTGGGAGTGGCACTGGTGACAGCATCAGCATGTCATGTGTCAAATTTGACATGTAAATAGATCAAACTTCAAAACAACACATTAAAATAATGTGATAATAACTAAAATGCTACAATTCTGGAAGAAACCAAGTACGATTCTTATATCTTTGAGTGCCGAAGTGAGTTTTAAACCAACTGTCATTTTGTAGGTCACAACGGGAATGAAAATAATAACTGTTCGACCCAGAAAAATGAGGATACCACTGCTGCTTCCAACAAAAGGGACAGTATTCTGTCGGAGCCCTGTAATGAAATCCCTGGTATTTAATGCTGCAAACTAAAACGGATTGCTTGAATAAAAGCTTGTCATTTTAGGTGAATCTGACAAAGGTTGTTCAAGGTTGTCGAAAACTCTGCAAGATATACTATTAGATAAGAAAGCTTTGGAGCACTTTATGCAGTACATGGACTCAAGAAACGCTGCTTCCTGCGTCCTGTGCTGGTTGGACATTGAATCGTACAAGCATGATATTCTTCAGTATAATTTAGAACTCAGAGATTCTTCAAATTGTAGGGTTCAGATAGAGATTGACAATAACGATGCTCAAAATTTGTTGGAAGTCAAACGATTTTGTGATATCAATCAAAATGGTGAAATTTGCAATGTTGATACAATTAGACAACATATCATAAGTAATGCAGTTACAATATTTAAAAAGTATATTATGCAACAAGCTCCCTGCAGTATAGACTGTGCTAATTTTTTAAGGAACAATGTTCTGGAAAGTTTAAGCTTGCCAGAAAACGCACTAAAGGGCGATTGTTTCAATCAAGTGCAAGATTATGTTTATAGAATTATGGAGACATTTTTTGAGACCTTCATGGGCAGCAGCTTTTACTGTAAGTACCAAATTGACGTTCTAACTAGTGGGAACGTCGTTTTGGAAGATGTGCTCCAGAGTGAGACTGCCCTTTTCTATTTCATGGAATTCCTAGAGCAAAAGAACTCAAGAAATCTGCTAGATTTCTGGATTGCTGCCACAAACCTGCAGCAACAGTTATATGATCAAAAGGATTTTCTTGATCCTATCGAAGCACAAAGTGACGCGGTCGTTCTGTACGACAAATACTTCTCTCTACAAGCCCATAGCCCGTTAGGTCTAGGTGACGAAGTCCGATTTATGGTAGAGCAAAACATTTGCGGTGAACATGGTTTGAACATCGATTGTTTTGCTTTGCCTTTGAAAATTGTGGAGCAAAACTTAGAAAAGAATCACCTAAAATCGTTCTTGGACTCGCATCTATTCTATAAATACCTATCGGAACTGATAAGCAGCGTCCAAACCAACGATTGTCTAATGAACATCGCGAACGAAAAAAAATCCACGTCTTCTTGCAGTAGCGAAAAAAGCTACAACACAAACGTTTCCTTCTTGGCATTGGACATAACCGATAATTATGCCAAGAAAGGCAACAAAGCGAAATCCGGCGCCAGCATGACCATAGACACTAAAGACCTGTGCGACCCTGACTCTCTGTGGAAACGAAAACACAGTCATTCGCTCTCTTGTGGCAGAATCACTCCGATGGGCAGGTTTGAAACAGATTTGGAACCAGAACCGGACAAGAAAGAGTTCAACTTCAAAAGCGTAGTAAAGAGTTTCGTTCAAGAAGATAAAAAAAAGGAAGAAATGGCCTGGCAAGTCGCGGAGATGATAGTGAGGGAAGTAACGAACATGACGCTGAACCATAACAAATTAGATGAGTTGTGTTGATGAATTTATATTTTGTGTATGTAGTAGGTACTATTTTCGACTATTAATATTAAATATTAAAGTATTGTACAGTTCTGATGTGATATATTTTGTAAAAACTAAAGGGAGAAAATGTGTATAATTTTATGTAAAATGTGATACCTTTTACCATTATTTTGTAATGTACCTAGTGATAAACAAGATATATTATGAAATTATATTATTAAAAGTGATTATTTGTATGCAAAACAGTAAAAGCAAGTAGAACAGTAATCAGGCCAATAAACTATTTTTATGCTAGAAATGTTCTTTCTCTCGCTGTTGTGTGAGCTGGCTGAAGCTTGCCTATTCTGAATAACGGGCAAAACCATAGACGGCAAAACAGTCCAAAACCACCTATGCAGTGACATACAGCGAGCGGTCTTTCGAGAAACCGACTAATAATGTTAAGCAAATCTGATGGGATGGCGCTATAAGAAAATAAATTCTCGAGCAGTCGCGTTGAGGCCGTTTTTCTTGTGCTGTGATAATTTCTACCAGAGTGTTATAACATTCAAAGACGATTTCATATATAATCACCTTTACTATTAGAAATTAATAATAATAAATGTTTTTCTCCTTCTCGCTTTATCAGCGCCATAGGAGTTTTTGCGCCTTTTATTGATAACTGTGGATTATTACATGAGAATTACAATATACGCAAATTTTTGAACAAACACAAAACATCCATGACTTACCGGGATTCGAACCCACGCCATCCGCACCACAGACGGCAGACGACCGACTGTGCTACGGGGCCGTCCACTATTAGAAATTAGAATAAGTAGTTGTTAGATAGGACTTACCTATTCATATCTACCTACTCGTTCTGGTTTTTAGTTTTACACTACAATAACCTTGACTAGTCTTTTTCCGAAAAGACAAGCTCCTTATTGGCCATGCCACCTTATACATGGGTACCTACTCGATCGGACACGCATCTTGTATGTAGAACCTCTATTCGACAAAACTCCAGCTTCTTCCAAAAAGGCCTAGAAGAGGTTCTTGCTCGTTCCATTGTCGTTCCGGTACATTTTCAAGAGAGCTCTAGAAAAGTCCACCGACTTCGGGTAGGTAAATTTTTGGCCAAGCACGGCTCCTCCGCCAATGGCCAATGTGTCTTATTCGCACGTCATCGTGATCTCCAGCAAGTTTCGTTCGTGTCTCGTGCGAGTCGTTTCAGTTTTCATCTACTTTACTTTAGGGTCTCCATCGGGTACACAGTACACACGACGTTTTTCCCCTTGACATCTGTGCTCTTCACCACGGTGTCGGTGTACGGTCCCTTCTCACGACGGATGAAGTTTCGGAGATCTTTTTTTGCGTTGGGGATTGCCTAGGTCACTCGCTTGAAATCCTTTGGAGTTGGCCGGAGTCGTCATACCGTGTTTTCATCCGGTCGATCGCAATACGGATCCGTCGTCGTACTATTTCGTGTAAGAACATTGCCCATTCGTAGCCTTAAGTCATCGATAGGATACGATATACCTACTCCAATATAATTTTTGGGTCATCCTTCATCCTCCGGTCTATAGGTACCAAATTGCAAGTCACAAGAAAGACGAAGTTCACGGGCAAAAATCACTCGTGAATGGCATCCCGATACACCATTAAGAAGTTAAGAACAGCTCTAGCAGGTGTATGCGACGATCCCAGTCTTGATATTCATCGACGATACCTGACCTTTGACAGGTGTTTTTCCATCTTCCTCCTAGCCTAGGTGCTATTCTGACTTTTAAACTCAGGATTCTGACTTTAATCTCAGAATTCTGACTTTCAAACTCAGAATTCCGACTTTAAACTCAGAATTTTAACTTTAATCTCAGAATTCCAAGTTTTTTTTTCAGAAATCATGAAAAAAACTGGTGTCTGCTCTGCGCCTTCAAACTCCAGTTGGAATAATGAAACCATAGACAATGGAACTGAATAAAATTAAACAACAGAATTTCTTACTTAGGTATATCGTGTGATCAAATGAATTCTTATTTTAGGTAGGCTGTGGCCTGGTCAAATTCAGGGGTGCGAAGCTGCGTTCGGCCAGGCCACAGCCTACCTAAAATAATAATTCATTTGATCACACGATAGATATCACATCGTTCAGCACCATCTTTTGAAAGGTCTCGTTACTCCCAATATGACAGTTCATAGGTCAGCTGTGGCTGATTTCTTTATTTATCATTCTCGAATACACCCGGTGATATTCGTACAAACACATCCATGATACAAACCGAGCCTAACGTCATTGTCTTTCTAGCGTACTTTGCTAGAAACGTTGCTGATGCTGCTAGTGATATTTTGTGTCTCTCTGTCCGTCTGTCTACCGGTCTCACTGTCTTTCTTATCAATTAATTGCTCCTAAAAGAGGCGACCTAGCGGAAATCGAATTCTTGTATGTAACATGAACATGTTACGTTCCGTCGAGAGCACAATAGGTAATACATACATCAAAATTTTTGTTAATAGAAAAAAATACGATAAGGCGGCCTCGCTTCATTGAAATTACGTCAATATAATAAAAGGCTTGGTTCCTGGCTTCATGTTGAATGTAGGTACTAGGTACTTGAGGGCTCCTTCGTGGCTATATCACTTTTTTTTGGAGCCACAAAATTTTTGATGTACCTACCTGTTGAAAATGACCTTCAAGAAACACATTAAAGCTCATAGAAATTCTTCCTAGTTTGTACCGGTCTGTAGAGGGCTACTGGGTCCGTACCGGACATGGATTATTACTCTTATGGGACTGTATAGGGAATTCCCGACCAGCTAGTTTTGCACCGGTATCATACAGGTTTCTATGATATAATGAAGTCTTACAGGAAAAACTTCATAAAAGTGAAGAAGGATTGTATGTGGAATTCCCTACAAACTAGTTCCTCTATGGTATCCTACAGTAGAATAATTCCCTTCGAACTAGTTTCTTTCATGGTATCCTACAGAATCCTATGCAAATTACCGACAATATATAGGTTTCTCATTAGCCTGCTCATGGCGCCCTGCAGTCAGTGTAGTGAGTAGCCTCGTGAGTAGCTATAAGTGTAGTCTGCAACTCTGCGGCCTGTTGCAGTTCCTGTTCTGTGCATGTGCTGCGGCCGGCATTTTCGTGTGCATTGCATAAACCTGCTGAAACCTGCTGCAATTTCACAAGAACAATCATAAGGTTAGTCGGTATAAACCATTTATAAGGCCTGACTTTTACATTGAAATTGGAATCTTCCTTGAAGGTAGTCTAGCAGAGGAAGAGGCTAGGCTATTGTGGCCATAGATATTGTAACACAACCTTTTTATGTATGGTTATTACCTCTTGCTATTTTCAGTGTCGGAACGATTATTTTCAGTCACGTCAAGTCGCATTTTTTGTTTCCAGTGCTGAAGTGCTCTCGCATTACTGCCGACTTGGTACAGATAACGTTTCTATGTTCTTTTTCTTTTTACACACTTTTCACAAGCACCGGCCACGGGCTTCATTTTCTCACTTCTCTCAATAACTGTCTCTACGCTTAACGTTTATTTTTTTGTTAAGCTCAAAGTGGACGTGCACGACGCGCAGACGCGTTGACGTAAACCACACCCACGTAAGAACTGACCTAGATGTTTTCTATGAGATTCTATACTTATGATTTGTACGGAATTGATAGAGGATCTCTATAGGTGGTAATGGGAAATCTATGGTAAATTCCCTGTACAGCCCCATACAACGCAACGAAATAGGATTTCTATGGGTTTCTATAGGTGTTAATGTGAAATGTATGACAAACTCCCAGTACAGTCCCACACAATTCCAAATAGAATTTCTATGAGATCTTGAAGGGAATTCCTGCGCAAAATGCACATATTGAAACCTGTAGAGACCTATATATATTTTATTATAAGTCTCTACAGGTCATTTGCAACAGATAGGTCGCGGGAGCATAACCGCCGCTATGGCAACATTACACGTATGCCTGACGTGGCAACCGCGCAATGCGCAACCTTTTCGACGTTGAATTGACATAAAAGGCTTGCGCAAGCGCAGACAGGGTGCCAAGGTACCGCTGTAGAGATTCGTTTGTTTTCAACATTACGCAGACTAATCTTGAAATTAGCACAATTCTTTTTTTGATAAAGTGGCTATTGTTCAATAAATCATCTATATAATTTATTGCAACTAAAGAAAATGGTATTCGCAAGTACTAGTGAAAATAACATTATACATACAATGATTATACCATATACCTACCATCATATACCCATCTTAAGCACGCCATTTTTGTTCCCGCGACCTACCTATATGAATTACAGTGCTCCTGATAGTACCTTTTATAGTACGGACGTTAGCGGTACACGGTACATACAGGGTGATTCAAAAGTGTCGGACCATCTTGAAGGTGCGAAATATGTAGGTGTAGCGAAGTTCTGGGAAGTTGTTCAGAAAATTCTGTCTTTGATTTTGAAGTTATGGAGGGACAAAAAATGGTTCTTCAATCGCTTCTATTTCCGTTGTTTCAAAAGATGTTAGTAAACTGTTCATGGAAAAACAATGAGTAAGTACAAAAAATCTACTTCTGAATCTGTAATGGATTTCTGTTTTGTATTCAGAGTGAGTCATGAATCCTGAAAATTATTATGTATTCATCTAAAAGTGCCTGCAAACAGTTGACAATGGTACCATAACTCATAAAGCACAAAAAAATACAATTCATTTCAATAGAACTCTTTCGCTTCTGGTTTTTGAGGACAACTAAATTTTTGTAGTTCATGACTCACCCTGTGTAGAAAACAGAAATTCAATACAAATTCAGAAGTTGATTTTTGGTACTCATTATTTTATTTATTTTTTCATAAACAGTCTACTAAAATCTTTTGAAACAACGAGAATGAAAGCAATGAAGGACCCACTTTTGTTCCTCCATATAACTCGGATCGGATCTAGAGTGGCTTCAGTTAAGCGCGTTTTTATCGTCGCACGTTCGATCCGCTTCACTCAATCCTATTTCACTCCTTCAGAACTAGATTAGAATTTGGGAGCGACAACAACATGGTTTAAAACGCATCCAAACTGCACCAAACCGGAAAAGATTTTTGTATTAAATTTGTCTGGTGTATTTTATTTACAATTACTGCAAAGCATCTCTCGATTCAGTAAGAATTACGCTCGATTACGCTTTGTTTACAAGTCGACCATCTGTCACTTCGATCCGATCTCGTTCACATCGGCTAAAATACGAGCGGAGACGAGCCTCGATCCGCTCGACTCAAGTCAAGCCGGCCAAAGCACCGGATCGACTTGAACTGCTCGATCCGATTGAAATCTCAGTCCTGACCGTTTATATCGGCAATTTCAAGTGGATCGACCCGATCGGATAGAGTTTCGATCGGATCCAAAGCTGCGATAGAAACGCAGTCATAGAATTTTTTCAACAACTTTTCGGCACTCTACTACATCTCCATATTACGCACCTCTAAGGTGGTCCGACACTCTTCACTCTTGAATCAACCTGTATTAGGACCAACCTTGCATTTCATTTCGATGCAAAACGCTTTTGCATGTGAGTAGTAGGTACCTACAGGTAATTTTTAAGAAGTGGTGCCCCGATGGCACTCGCGACTGGCGTGCTTCCAGAGAGGTCGAAGGTCCAAAAAATTTCCATTTTCAAAATCGTTGCTTTTTATACTTTTTTCGCTGGACTATATATTTTCAAGGTCGAGGAACACAATGCAATAGATAAGTACCCAGGAAGTATCATGCACCAGTGCAATGGTGGCGTGCCAGATGGCTGCGAAGGGACCAATGTGCGATTTTTCACAAAGTCTTATGGTAAACCGTAACTAACACTTTTTTTGACATGTTTAGTATCATTTCTGAGCAAATCGCACATCCTGATTCCAAAAATAAATGAGTATGAAATTTTGATAAACACGTGTTTGAACCGGTTTTATCAGGAAAAACATGATTTTGTTTCTCTCGAAATTAATGTATTGTAATTCTAGTTCCATCATTGCTCAATGTATTTATAACTATGATTTTGACTTGGACAGTGGGTTTGGGTTATCTCACACATAAATATCATTTGCTGAAATTTTTTACCGTTTTCACAAAGTCACGGAGTGATTTTGTTTCTTGAGATGTATCATGTATCATGTTCATCCATCAAAGCTTGATGGATGAAACGTGCAATTTCAGAGGAAAAATTAGGCTAGGATCTAAATGCAGCTTTGATTTGGTACTTTATTCATTTCAAGTCATGAAAATAGTTTTCTCTATCAAACAAAATAGAAAAAACTGGAATCTGAGCTGTATTTTAGTCATGACATCATTTTTCTTGCGACATTGCGGAATAAATTTCGTGAAAAAACGCGAAGTTTCGACCTATGAATTTATCGTTTTTCAGCTCCATTCCCATTGTGGCTCAAAACACACATGATCACAATTTTGACAGATTGTTATTCAATACAGGTTTCCTAAATAGAGTATCATACTTTCAGAAAAAAATTTTTTTTCGATGGAATCAGAAACTATATTGAAAAACAACTGAGCCGTATTTTTTTTTATTTAGTCAAAAATCGTATCGTTTGGCCGCAATCAATAAACGAAATTCCTATATTCTGCTTATTTCTGACGTCATTTACACAGGCGGTATAGGCGGTGACTCGCTGTGACGTCAGAACTAGTTGATGTTATTTATTTATTACGCCCAAATGATACGGTTTTTGACTGAATGAAAAAACACGGGTCAATTATTTTTCAATGTAGTTTCCATTTCAATAAAAATTTTTTTTAGTATAATACTCTATTGAGCGTCTCTTTCTGGCCCGTGACGTCACGTTCGATTGCGCGGTAAATCGTCGCAGTACTAGTGTGCCAACATTGCCCCGATTCCATAAGCCGAACGTGTGTTTTGATAGTGTTATTATTGGTATTTATACAGTTTTCACAAGTAGTTATGGAAAATAAATGTTGTGCGCCACTATGCAAGTCCACAAGTTATACAGCGAATGTGTCTCTAAGCATGGATCCATAAAATACGACGTGACACTCGAAGAAGCAAAAAGAGCCACAAGCCCTTCAGCGTTATAATAGTAGGGAGCTTCCTGCTTAATTCATCAAGTATCAATAATTCAAGGGTACACTTGGCCACATTTTTGCATCAACACTTCAAATTTATAGTGGTGGCCATAATACACCATAAAAAATATTAAAGGTGGGATATGGGACACGCAGTTACCTGGGCCGCTATTCTTGAATCGTGTGAGAAAAGTCCCTGGGAGTAAAATACATTCTGCAGTACACTGATGTAGCGAATGTTGCCTAAAATCGTGGTTTTCAGGCAACTTTCGCTACAGAAGGGTAGGGCGGATTATATAAAGCTCCCAGGGACTTTTCTCACACGATTCAAGAATAGCGGCCCTGTGCTTCCTGCGCACGTCTATATATGGTTGATATATCCATTACAAAAATAGTTGTATACGCGCATTAAATGCCTCTCTGGCAAATTCTTCTCTGCGGAATATTCATTTGCAATATTCATTGAGAAGTTCGTTATATTTTTTAGCGACTTTCCCAGCATGGTTGGCTTCAAAATTCAAAAAATAAAACGCACTTTTAACACTGCGGAGCAATGTACTTATAGACAATACAAATAGAAAAGACCATATGTCGTCAGGGATTTTTATGGTTGCGTAGGAACCAGGCGAGTCCATCATTCAAAAAAAGGTTGGCTGATTTTTGATGCCCCAATATCCGTGACGACGGTGGTGATAACATATAACATATGGTCTTCTCTATTTGTATTGTCTATAAATACAAATGGCGCGATCACTCATGGCACACTGTGCGCAGAATGTGCCGAAAACAGCTGCGCGGAATCGCGGAATCTCCATCTCTCTTTTGAGGAAACCTGTATTGAACTAATTTCTATTCTATACATAGATCAATTTCATATACCAAAAGTTTCTATCGATATTACAAACTCACACGGTAGTTTTGTTCCAAAACGTGCATCATGAAGAAATTTAATTTCAAAAGCTCGCTATATCGGAAGAAAAATGATTTCATGACCAAAATACGGCTCCGATTCCAGATATTTCTATTATGATTGATAAAGGAAACTATTCTCATGCCTTGAAATGAATAAAGTACCAAATCAAAGCTGCATTTTGATCCTAGCTTAATTTTTCCTGTGAAATAGCCAAGGAAATAGCACGTTCCGTCACATAAAGCTTTGACATGATACATCTCAATCTCAAGAAACAAAATCACTCCGTGCTCCGTGACTTTGTGAAAGCGGGAAAAAATTTCAGCAAATGATATTTGTGTGAGAGATAGCCCAAACCAACTGTTCAAGTCAAAATCATAGTTATAAATACATTAAACAATGATGGAACTAGAATTACAAAAACATCATTTTTTTTAATCAACTTTTTATGGCGCATCAACTGCTGGGTTATTAGCGCCGTTGTTTCATTTCCGGCAGTTTATGTTTTATCGTATGCGTGGACCGTGGACTGCTTTGAGGTAAGTCAAGAAGTTTTGAGTTCTGTCATGAGTTCAAAATTTTTACCAGGTTCGTTCCTTCGTTGCTTATGTTATGCAGCCGCAGCCGTCTGGTACGCCACTGGCATGACACTTTCTGAGAACTTATTGCATTGTATTCCTCGACCTTGAAAATATTTATTTCAGCGAAAAAGGTGTAAAAAAACAACGATTTTGAAGATAGTAATTTTTTGGACCTCGGACCTCTTAGGAAGCACGCCAGTTGAGGGTCCCATCGGGGCACCACTTCATAAAAATGACTTGTAGGTACCTACTACTAACGTGCAAAAGCGTTTTGCATCGGAATGAAATGCAAGGTTGGCTCCCCTAACGTCCGTGCCTACATAGAAAAAATATGAAAAAAAAATCTCAAACTTCGTCATCTTGATCCGCAATATCAAACTTTCTCAGAAGTGATCCGATTCTCATGAAATTTGAAATAAAAGTATGATTTTAATGCTGTATTTTTGATCCGCTGTCATTTTGTCCGCCATGTTGAAATTTGTTGAAGTGGTCCGTTTCTGATTGGAACTACTATCTTGCAGGGCCGGCAACTTTGGATTTGAACGTGTGGTGCTGACTATTGAATATTTCAGAAAAAGGACTGGGCGGGGGGGAGGTGGTATCAGCGTTGCAGGCGATTTTTTTTGAAGTTCAGAAATCTGAACTTGAAAAAAAAAAATCAGGCACACGTCATACAGTAGCGGACAAAATTAGAGCGACTTTTTAATTTTTTTGCCAAGTTGGGACTTAAGTGATAAATCTAAGATATAATTTATTAAGTAGTTTTGGGATACGTGAAAGAGCTTATCCCAACTGCTGTTTCAATCGTGGTTATTGTAAAGAGCTCTGTCTGTACTTTTTTCCAATTTCATAAAAAAATTATCGGACAAAATTAGAACGACTTTTTAGTTTCTACTTCAATATCGCTACAATATTAAAGCCATCAGTGTCTCTCAACCTTTCCAAGATCACACGATGCCTCGCAGTATTCATTATTCAATTGACCTCAAAACAAAAATATTGAGACATACAAATCAAGCGGATCGCAATCAGCAATAAGTACCCAGTTTATTGTGTCAAAACAAGTGGTGTCGAAGACCATCAAAAATTTTCGCAATCGCAGGGGCATAGTGAACTTAAAGAAGGGAGGTCGGCCCCGGAAAACAACCCCTATGATGGATAGACTCATCAGGAGGATTAGCGAGGGAGATCCGCGAAGCTCAGCGGCCACCATTTTGAATCAACTGGATGGAGCTGACGTGACTTTCAGAACTATTCAACGTCGGTTGGTGGAATCTGGACTCCACGGAAGAAGACCAGCCAAAAAAACACTGCTTTCGCGGAAGAATTGGGATACAAGATTGCTGTTTGCTACCCGTCATCTCAATTGGACAGCAGAAGATTGGAAACTGGTACTATTCAGTGATGGATCAAAGTCTAATATTCTTAATATTCATGGTAGTGATGGAGTTTGATACGTTCGTAGACCGCGAAATAATAGACTTGATCCAAAGTACGTCACTACTACTGTAAAGCATGGAGGGGGTAGTGTTATGGTTTAGGGCTGCTTTTCCTCTTTTGGCATGGGTCCGATTCACCGTATTGAGAAGATTATGGATCGATATGGGTACCTCAACATCTTGGAGGATGTAATGCTACCTTATGCTGAATGGGAAATGCCCCTACGGTTCATTTTTCAGAAGGACAATGATCCCAAACATACCGCAAATGTAGTCAAACAGTGGTTTATAAACAAAAAAGTCGAAGTTTTGAAATGGCCAGCTCAATCTTCTGACCTAAACTCTATTGAGAATCTCTGGGAAATCGTCAACACGCGTCTACGGTCAAGAAATATCAAAAAAAAAATCAATTACTACAAGAGCTTCAAAATGCGTGGATGGCTATAGATGATGGAACAATCGCTAATTTGATTGACTCAATGCCTCGGAGATGTAGGCAGGTGATTGCCAATAATGGTTATCGGACTAAATATTGAATGTGGAATCTCAAATTTAGTTTTTAGTAAATTTTTTGTGGAAGTCGCTCTAATTTTGTCTCAGTTTCAAAAATCAAGAATGTATTTATTTATTTTTTCATAAACTGACGTCTCCTCTGTGGATTTTATCAATAAAGTATGGTGAATCTAAAGGTAACTGATTATTCCATTGGACCTGAGCACGTCTTTTCACTGAAAAAACCAAAACTCAGAAATTATAAGAAAGTCGCTCTAATTTTGTCCGCTACTGTATTTGAATAAAATATACTATACTAGGTACAGGCTGTCCCAAAATAAAGTAGCCAAACGCATATAGGAGATAGCCCGGAAGAAATTAGAGGCCCCTACATATTTTTTTCGGCATTCGAATTTTCTTTTTATTTCAATTTTTATTTGTTTTACTACTGGTTGGAATCAAGTAAAATTAAGCCAATAAGTGCGGGAAACCATTCTAAACAAGTCTCTGGCGAATTCCAGCCGAATACTTTGACCCTTTTATGAATTATTCATGAAAAACCAATAAAAAAGAGTAAAATTTTGAAGAGCTGTATCTCGTCAATTATTGAGCTTTCGCAAAAAAATAATATAGAGGTCTTTAAGTGTCTTCTGGACTTCTATAGGCCGTTGCCTACGTCATTCTGGGACACCTGTATAATAAAGGCACAGAATATAGGGGTAGTAATATATAAATAAAACTTTCAAAATAAAACAAAAACTCTCGAAATTGGTAAATTGGAGTCCTATGGCGCGAATTTCAATTTTTGCATTTTTAACATGTGGTGCTAGCACCACCTCTTCGGATTACGTGTGGTGCTCGAGCACGTCAGCACCACTATTGTTGCCGGCCCTGCTATCTTGTGTAGCATTGAACGTTTTGCGATCACGCATCACATGGAAATTAATTTCCATCTGCCACAAAATCAATTTATTCTTCAAATATTTTCTGAGCCTCACGTCACCAGAGGGAGCACGTCACGAGCTTCTCAGAACCAAACGAACGAAAATCAGTGGGGACTTGAGTTCTGTAAAATAATAATTTATAGTGCGATTCTGCAGAACAGCATATACGCTCTGTTATGTAAAAATCCTGTCGGCGGCTATTGGTTGTTACCTAGGCAATAACAGCGTAACAGAGCCTTTATGGAATGTTATCTTTCAGAAAATAGCACCACTAGAAAGAAATGACTATCAATAAATAATTAAATGGAAAGAGAGGAAACGTTTCCTCTATGAAGATGGGAGGATTTAATTAGATCTACAAAATGACGGTTCAATTCTGATCTAATTAACTACCCTATTTCCACGGCGTACAGATAATTTCTTATAACCAGACGGAGCCCATAGCCCATAGTGGCGCCTCCACCATATTTGCCTGCAGCAGATGTCAGTGTTCCACCATAATTTTTAATGATCCTAATTAGTCTAGGAATCGATTGATGTATAAATCCATATTATCTTAATCCACGAAGTCGCACACGGCGAAGCCTTTTCCGACATTTTGTCCCCGGACTATAACTATTTATGGCGAACGCGAACTTTCGAAAAATCCGGTCGGAAAAACCTTTTATAATGGTATGATGGTGAAGTACGTTCAGCAAAAGAATCTGACAACACGATTTTATCGGCTACGTACATCTCTTGAAATGAGCGCACTCATCTGTACCATAATTTTATGATGTGTTCGTTCTTCATATTCTAACATTATGAATGTGTACAGAGTCGTTGTTTACCATCGAATCATAACTGAAGGCAGGGAGCAGAGAACAGGGAATAAGCAAAGCCCCGTCACGCATCAGGAGCAATCTTTCGGATTTAGAGTCGTACGCATATAAAAGATAAAAGTTTAAGGAGAATTTGCGGGGCACGTTTGGATGTAGTGAGCATAAATTATTGGAGAGACTTATTCTTTAAAACTGTGTTTGTAGTTCGTGTTAGATGCGGTCTCTTGAAATCTCTCATCTGAAAAGAAGCCCAGTAAGCCAAGAATGGCTCCAACATGCCGAAAGTTTTTTAATCCCTTGACGAACACGCTCCGTCAACTTCTTTTAAATCACCATCACCCATATACCTAAACTTACCTACAGTCACTACTATACCTACTATACTATACTTCGCTGGGGGATAATGTGTGTATTTGCTTTTTGATCAGATTTTCCTCTTTGCATATGCGCCGCCATTCATGTTAAGCTGGTTTTTCAACACATCGAAAGTAACAGCTCAACTATTGAAACGTTAATTTAGACCTAGAAAAAAAAACACCATTTTTTAACCAATTTAGCTTCATTCTTATGAATTATTGTAGGTACCTACATCGAGAAAATACTGTTACGATATTTCCGCGTACGGGTTCGAATATAATTGAGACGAACTTTTAAAACACACACTGTTTATTTCTGCGTACTACTACTACAATAAATGCCAACAGTTATCGCTTGGAATTATGTCGCAGGGACTTCGCTTGTTTTCACTCGCTATCTAATTCATTACTACTGCGAGCTCCCGGCTGACGCCTTATATAAGGCCTCCGAATAATGTTCCCGAAGTTTCTGTCTGCTTCCAGCAAATTCCATGAGGGTCTGGCATATGCGGTTTCTAGATCATTCCTGAATAACCGCACACGTTACCTGTATGCTTTCCATGTGTTCTGAAATCTGCGCCTCCGCCAAAGTGGACTGATGTGCCTTGATCGAACGTTCAAGTCTCCATTGGGTTCACATACAAGAACGCTCTGGAATGCACGAGATCGCTCCAGACTTCTACACTGCGATCTAATGATGGAAAGATCGAGAAACATCGAGTGTTTACCTATATGTACAAGATTGCCGCTCGTAGCACTGCCCCCCTCTTAAGCCTGTTCGTCCCGAATAGGCTCATCGTTACTCCCGGAGTAACGTGCAAGGCGATCAAGGTGGACAACTTTCATCCTGGCTCTCGGGGCTCGCTGGATTCTGTACACGACGTCATTGATCCTCTTGAGTCTTGACTACCGTGTACGGCCCTTCCCACGACGGATGCAACTTCGGAGACCTTCCCTTCTTTCGTTGAGGATTGTACAACCAGACCAAGTCACCAGCCTGAAATCCCGTGGAGTTCGCCTTCAAGTCGTAACGGGTCTTCATTCGGTCGGTCGCGATTCGAATCCGGTTTCGAACCAACTCGTGGATGTCACACATTCTTTGCCTCAGGTCGTCGACGTATTCGGGGATGTCTTTCGGATCATTCTCCGGCGTGCCAAATTGCAAATCGCAGGGGAGGCGAAGCTCTCGGCCAAAAAGAACACGTGCTGGTGTTTCCCCTGTGGTGTCGTGAATGGCAGCGCGATACGCCATCAGAAAAATCGGCAGATGACGATCCCAGTCTCGCTGATGCTCGTCGACGACCTTTGACAGGTGCTGCTCCATCGTCCGGTTGAACCGTTCAACCATTCCGTCGGACCGTGGGTGAAGGGGCGTCGTCCTGGTCTTCTGTATTTCGAGTAGAGTACAGATACCTTGGAACACGTTGGACTCGAAGTTTCGTCCCTGGTCTGAGTGTAGCTCCAGAGGTACTCCGAAGCGGCTTATCAGATTGTCCACCAGCACCCTTGCCACTGTAGAAGCCTCTTGGTTGGGCAGGGCGTACGCTTCCGGCCACTTGCTGAAGTAGTCCATGGCAACCAGGATGTATTTGTTGCCATCTTCCGTTGTCGGGAACGGGCCAGCCACATCGATCGCGATGCGTTCAAAAGGCGCTCCAACATTGTACGTCTTCAGCTCCCCTCGGCTGCGAGTTCTTGGTCCTTTGCTGGCCGCACAAACCTCGCACTGGCGACACCATGTTTCCACGTCGTTCCGGCAGTTCACCCAGTAGAACCGCTCGCGCACCTTGGCCAACGTTTTGTTCACACCAAGGTGCCCTCCAGTGACGCCATCGTGCATCTCCTTCAGGACCTCTCCCACTCTCTTCTTGGGAAGCACCAGTTGAACCATCTCCTTCTTTCCATCAGGACTCTCCCAGACTCTTTTCAGCAGCCCATTCTCTATCCTCAGAGAATACCACTGAGCCCAAAGAGCCTTGAATTCGGGCCCTTCACCAGATATCTCGGCCCATTCCGGTCTGTCTTGGCCAAGTTCTTTCCTTTCAGCAAGCGTACCGATGGCTGGGTCCTCACGCTGCTCCTTCTTGAGCTCAGCCGTAGTCCAATTTCTCGGGGTGTCGAAAACGATTGCCTTGACTTCGACGTTCCCATTCTGCTGGTCTACCCTCTTGCAGTGTTTACAATCTTCGTTGCATGGTCTTCGAGAAAGAGCATCCGCGTTGCCATGACTTCTTCCAGGGCGGTGTTGGACCTTGAAGTCATATTGTTGCAGTTTCTCGATCCACCGTGCCAACTGTCCCTCGGGATTCTTCAACTGCAGTAGCCATTTCAGGGCAGCGTGGTCAGTCCTCACCAAAAATTTCCGGCCATAGAGGTACTGGTGAAAGTGATCGACAGCTTTCACTATGGCCAGTAGCTCCCTACGCGTCACGCAGTAGTTCCTTTCAGGCTTGGACAACACCTTGCTGTAGTACTCCACTACTCGCTCTTGGCCCTGCTGGTGTTGTGACAGCACTGCTCCAATTCCGGTGTTGCTGGCATCAGTGTCCAAGATGTATTGTCCATGCAGTTGAGGATATGCCAGGATGGGACTCGAACACAATGCAATCTTCAGTCTTGAATGAGTTTTCGCACTCCTTGGTCCACAGGAATGGCGCACGGTCTTCAGTCAGTTTGTGTAAAGGCTTAGCAATGTCAGCGAACTTTTCTACAAATCGTCTGTAGTATAGGTGCATAAGCCCAAGAAACTTCTGACTTCATGCTGATTTCTCGGTCGTGGCCATTCTCGTACAGCATCCAATTTCGCTGGATCGGTTTCGATTCCTTCCGACGACACTACGTGCCCCAAAAATTTGACTTGCTTCTGGAAGAGCACGCATTTCTTTGGGTTGAGCTTGAGATGTGCACCTCGAAGACGTCGAATTACCTCCCGGAGGTTCTTCAGGTGCTCCTCGAAGGTTCGACCGATGACCATCACGTCGTCGAGGTAGACTAGGCAAGTTTCCCACGTAAGACCTCGCAAGACGCACTCCATTAGACGTTCAAACGTGGCAGGTGCGTTGCAAAGTCCAAACGGCATCACAGTAAACTGATAAAGGCCGCTCCCAGCGGAAAACGCCGTCTTCTCTTTGTCGTCGTTGTGGAGTCCCACTTGCCAGTAACCACTCTTCAGGTCAAGCGTCGAAAACCATCTCGATCCAGACAGCGTGCTCAAAGTGTCGTCAATCCGAGGAAGTGGATAGCTGTCTTTCTTCGTCACATCATTGAGTTTGCGGTAGTCCACGCAAAATCGTGTACTACCGTCTTTCTTCGTGACCAAAACAACCGGTGAAGACCATGGGCTCGTCGATTCTTCGATCACGCCTTCATCCAACATGTTTTTCAAGAGCTTCGACACCTCTTCTTGCTTCGCCAATGGTAGGCGCCGGGGAGCCTGTCGGATCGGTGCGGCGTTCTCAGTGTTAATCCGATGTTGGATCACGTTGGTCCTTCCGGTAGGGTTACCTTCCATGGCAAAGGCTGCAGCTTCTTCCTGGATGAATTGCGTCGCAAGCTCCTTCTCCTTGCCACTCAGATGTTTCCAGTCAGGCGAGAACATCTCCACTAGCTTTTTCTCTAAGAGCTTGGGAGTCGCAGCCTTTGTCGTTATGTCTTCACAACGTGAGATCCACTCTACGGGTTCACACTTGCCCAGGGTCTCTCCTTCCTTGATTGTTTTGCTCGTCTTGTTTGGGCTAATGACTCTGATCGGGATTTTTGTCTTGTCCATGTTGATTAATGTCTTAGCCATGATGCAGCTGGCAGCTGTGTCGGGTTCAGCAATGCCGGCGACATGTCCTCCAGGTTGTCCGCTTAATGTTGTCCACACGATTTTCTCGGAGTTAGCGGCTACACGAACGGTTTCAGCCGAAAGTAGGCGGATTTCTTCAGCGGCCTTCATGGATGTTCTAAGCGCCAATTCCTCGTTCCCGATTTTCAACGTCCGCTGTCCAACATCCAGGATGAATCCGTACTTATCCATCAAGTCCAGGCCAAGTATGAAGTCGTCAACAATGTCAGCGACCAGGAACTTTTCTCGCAGAAGAAATCGTCCGAAGCGAATGCTTACTTCAGCTTCTCCGTGCAATGTAGCAGACACTCCGGTAGCTGTAGTCAAACGAGCGCCGTCCCTCAGTGGTACAATGCGTTGCTTTCGAAGTATCCCTCGGCGAACGATTGACTTCGTGGCTCCCGTATCGATTACGAACACGCAATCGTCCTCGTCAAGCTTTCCACTAAGAAGAAGGCTATTGGGTGACCTTCGCAGCAGTGAGACGGAGTAACTCCTGGGGCATTGAGGACTGCCAGCCAGCGTGCGCCCCTTAGCGCTAGCTGGAATTAGTTTTCCTGATAGCGTCTATCAGGGCTGGGAGTTCCCCGTCCCGGTGTGGACCGGTCACTTGAACTCGACCTTTGCCTGCAGTCTCGAAGCAGATGTCCCGGTTTTCTACAGCCGAAGCAACGCGGTCTTCCTCCAGCTCGTGGCTCGCCTTGGGGTCTGTTCCGAGACATAGCGCTGAGAAGTTCCTGTTTGAGTTCCTCAAACATCTCCTTCACAGATTTCTTGGAAGTATGTGATGCTCCGGATTCGTCAAAGTTCACCTCCCTAAGACGATGGAGGGCGCGAAGCATCCTTAGCAGCCTCGATGCGAATAGCTTGGATGAGTGCGTCGCTGATGTTGGCTGGATTGCTGATCATGACCATCTGACGCAATTCTGGATCTTTTATTCCGCCCATGAAAGTTTCCTTGGCGATGTCGGCCAAAACATCCGCTGGATGAGCTGGATAGGCCAGGTGAACCAGCCTCAGGACTTCGGATTCGAATTCCTGGAGGCTTTCTCCGCTCTTTTGTGTTCTGGCCTTCAGCTGGGTTTGATGGATCTGCCGCACATGATTGTCCCCATACCGAAGCTCAAGGACCCTCGTCAGCTTGGCAAAGTCCTTCTGCTCACTTTCAGGAATCGTCTGGAGCAGCTCCAACGCTGGACCTCTGAGAGCCAGGACTAAATAAGCTGTAGCTCTCTCATCGTCGCTCCATCCGTTTGCTTCGGCAGCGGCATCGAACTGCCTCTTATAGGTAGTCCATGGGCTTTTCCCATCGAAGTTCGGCAGCTTCACACGATGAACACCCGCTGAACTGACCATCGCAGCACTGGCGGCGGTTTTCTGAACCTTTTGCTCCAGCTTCGTCATGTTGGCTTCCATCGCAGCCATTTTCTCTTCTAACTTGTTCACACTGCCGTCGAAATACCGCGTCTGTTGTTCTACAACGGCTAGAATTTCTTCTTTTTCCTCTAGGTGTTTCCTTTCCTGTTCCTCTAGCAGATTTTTCAATTCCTGTTCTTGCCCTTCTAGAAGATTCTTCAGTTCCGCCTTGTCCTCTAAACGCTCTACGATGCGTTTCTTTTCCTGTTCTTCTAGAAGCTTTTTTAATTCGTCTTGTCGCTTTTTGTCCTCTTCTTTCTCTTCAAGACGCTTCTTCTCCTGTTCTTCTTGAAAACTTTTCTGCTGCTGCATCATCGCCATGATGTTTGCCAAAGCGTCTTCGACTCCTGTCTTCGACATGCTTCTCGTCTCCGGCATTTACCAAATCACGAATGTTCCGAACGTCCTGTAGTCGCAGGCCCAATTACTCTCAATTATACCGCTTACTGACACCAAATGTTACGATATTTCCGCGTACGGGTTCGAATATAATTGAGACGAACTTTTAAAACACACACTGTTTATTTCTGCGTACTACTACTACAATAAATGCCAACAGTTATCGCTTGGAATTATGTCGCAGGGACTTCGCTTGTTTTCACTCGCTATCTAATTCATTACTACTGCGAGCTCCCGGCTGACGCCTTATATAAGGCCTCCGAATAATGTTCCCGAAGTTTCTGTCTGCTTCCAGCAAATTCCATGAGGGTCTGGCATATTATTATGCGGTTTCTAGATCATTCCTGAATAATCGCACACGTTACCTGTATGCTTTCCATGTGCTCTGAAATCTGCGCCTCCGCCAAAGTGGACTGATGTGCCTTGATCGAACGTTCAAGTCGCCATTGGGTTCACATACAAGAACGCTCTGGAATGCACGAGATCGCTCCAGACTTCTACACTGCGATCTAATGATGGAAAGATCGAGAAACATCGAGTGTTTACCTATATGTACAAGATCGCCGCTCGTAACAATACTTCCCTTCAAGTCATTATTCTGCCCTCAACAATTTGTTTGAATAATTCGAAATAACGAAGTTGGAAGGACTCGAAGGACCTTCCATATCTTCAAAAATTATAGACCCAAAATGTTCCGAAAATTTCTCTGGCGCTGTTCAATATTTTCGTAAACTGCCCTGAACTCCATGAGCGCGCATTTTGAAACACCTGTATAATAGGTCTGCATGCTCAACAACACCCCAACAAGGCCCAACAAGGCTATGCTAAAATTGTCCTCCATCACTTCTCATATAAGTATTAGAAGTTATTGGTGTAGAGGCATACATCATTGCGGCGCTACCAAAAGTTCTTAATATGAAAGGAAACAACGTTGTATATAAAATTGAACTGGCGAGTTCAATACCAATAGCTGTTCAACTATCCATTTCAAATTTTGATACCCGTTTCCTCACATTCTTCCTTTTAAACTTCTTTCTTCCTTTTCATTCTGTTCTGAGTTTGAAAGGAAAACTATATTTTGAATCGACAACCTGAGGAGCACCGAACTTTTGCTAGAAATACTTTATCGCCTTCGCACCTGGGTGGGTAGATACAATCTAATTTTCCAACAGAAATTGATCATTGAGGTTAACATTGAAACATCAATATAACATTCCTTGAAAAAATCTCTTTTCCTAAAATACCGATTGAAGCAGGCAGTTAAGATAATATTCAATTAACATTTTGTTTCATATCCCCACATTTACTAAAGAGCAGAACAACGTAGCTATTTTATAATTTCCTCTCTTCTTACATTTGGTAGGTATTACAAACACAAATCACCAAAGGCGGGTTTAAGCTCGAAGAAGGCATTTATTTTCATCCCTGGATATTTTAAATATTGTGTATCTTGCCACAGGGCAGAGTGCATCAAGAATATTAAAGGAGCTTTAAGGAGGGTGTTGCATCGAGCATCAAGATCTCAATAAGCTTTATCCTGTTGTTTCATTTTTCTATACGTTCAGTTGTGAATATAAAAATATTGTTGTTCTCCAGAGAGACAGAACGATAGTAGAGAGAGATGATAGATGCCATGTATGACCACCCGGGTATTAAATAATCGCAAATGGTGGAGGACCAGATGTGTATCGGGATATAAAGTTAGGGTTGAACTGAAATAATCCTACCTTAATCCACACGCTAGATTAGATGTTTTGAAAAAGGAGATCAATGCATTTGACAGTTGTGATGTAGGTCGAGGTGGATTTACAACTGCAGCATTATGTGAAATCTCAAAAACTAATCAAAAAAAATCGATTACGCCATATTTATATCGATATCTCAATAATTTTTCCAAAAGCAAGAGCAAGATGTGCACATATGGTCCAAAACATGGGTGGTATAAAGAAGAAAGCATGTGGAAAATTGGGCGGTAATCGGTCTCAATAGGATTAGTTAAATCTGTCGTATAAATTTTTTGTGACTAGCGAATATTTCTTGTTTGGTGGTCTGAGCTTATGTGCTTGAGCATTTGAAATTGGGAAATTAAATGCAGATTTGAGATGCATACTCGATTACTCAACATCAGGTAATCAGGTAAATATAAAAACATAAATCAAAACGTGCATTCTTTATATATACTCGCACCCAAAAGATAATGTCAATTTCAGATACAATGGATAAAGTAATTAGTACGATGAGTTAATCCAAAGTACAGCAGCTTTACGGTAAAGTTGGCGTTGCTAGGATGAACTTGCTACAAATCCCCTTGTGGCTGGCAAACGCGACAAGTTCACTTTAATTCGTTAAAATAAAAGTTATAAATTAAAATGTCACACGACGCCAGTTTTACAGCACAAAAAATTAATGAATTAGAAAAATTTTTGGTCGGCTTTGAAACTTTTTTTTTGCACGCACACCTATTTTTTTTTAATTATGAAAGTACCTAGATGGAGATATAAACATCATGCAAAAATACACTGGGATTTTTCAATGAGCCCTATCAAATCCTAGTTTACAGCTTTGCTGATTCTGAAAGACGGTCATATCAATTACAAACAGTTTAAGGACACAATTGTTAATCCCGTGTTTGTTGACAGGCCCATGCGGCTACCTGGGTGGACCCCACACGAGGAGCACACCTTTATAACCAAAATAGACCCTTCTTCAAGACCTCAGTGATCGTTGCTACCGAATTTATCTCTTTCAGAATCGTGCAGCAAAGTCCTCGCCCATTCCTCCTTTATTCGCACCTCCCTATATAAATCCCGTATAAACACCCTGTAGTTTTACCCTTACCAGCTAGTTAATTACAATTTCAATCGATTTTCGAAGCAGGATCACTCACGAACTCTTGTAAGTAATAAGTATAGGATATGAGAGGCTGCAAATGTCAGTTCGCACTATAAGGAGAACAATAATGTGCCTTTTCTTCAATCCCTTATAATAGTCGAGCACTATTGTGATAAGAAGTGATAAGACAACAGTCCATTATATCTGCGGTGTCAGATATCATGCCGGGGGTGGAACTGAAGTGTGAGCGTGTGATATTAAACCATTAAACGGAAAGGGATGTGGAAATGATATGCCTCTACACCAATAACTTCATAATACTTATGAGAAGTGGCAGACGATAATTTTATCAAAAGTAATTACAGTTGTCGATTCCTTACAATTTTTTACCATAAGTATTACCAATTATACCTCTTTTAATAACAAAAGTGTAGGGTTTTGTGAACCCGAAAGTGAAAAGATCGACCATGGATAATTTGTCTTATACCTATGTGCATGCATGGCTCCTCCGCCAATTGTGCAGTTGTGTCTTATTCGCGCATAGTGGTTTCCAGCGATAATCTAGGAGGCAGTGAACTTTTTTTTGACTGAGTTTCCCATTCGCCAAATGTCGATAGGACTGTTCTATCATCAGTGATACCAACCACATATTCCTGACCTCAGGTTCCACCAAACTTTTATCAGCGTGATAACTTTATCACTCTGATAGTAACTAAGCAACTGGCCATCCTATTGGCTGGTGCATAGCAACTATCAGCGTGATAGATTCAATCTGCTCTTAAAATTTTGGTGGAACCCGAGGTTAGTCTGGTAAAAAAATTTCCGATGAGTTCCACTAGTGTAAAATTTTAATAAGGCATTTCGTATTTCCATTGACGTCACAACAGTGTTACCAACTGTCCGAGATAATCGAGATTCCCCGCCAAATTTGAACCAAATCATTTTAGGGGGACAACCGAAGTACAGGACATCTATGTACAGGACGCTTATGGAGTTCCAGTTTCTATTTTTTTCCTCGGTTACCTTATTTGATTTAAAGCTTGGAACTTTCATAATAAGTTCAAAACAGTGTCCTTAATGCGTCTGCAGAATAAGATCTCGTGGAAAAGTGTCTTTTGTGAGAAAGCAAGCCAAACATGTTTGGTTACCTGCACAGGGTATTGGTAAAAATTCATATTTTCCGACGAAATTAGACATGGACTCCATCACCAAACTTTATCTGAAACTTGGGGGTTTACATCCCTGGCATTACTGGAGTGGTAGATATGCCTTGTGAGAGGCTGGGTATTGCTTTCACAAGCCTGGATTTTCGAACTGAAAACTATTTCCATTTTCTACTCCACTGTTGTAGTTGTAATATGCGCTGTGATATAAGAACAATGCGAACCAGACGGAAGTTTTTCTGAATCGGATTCCGATCATCTTCTGATGACAAATCATACATCTGACTTGATAATCTTGAATATTCTTAGTTATTGGCTTCATCGCGTCACGACACATTGCTTGAAAATCTTGATTTTTCTCACAAACAGGATTTGAGGTAAAACTGTGGTCAACTTTTCTTCTTGGAAATTTCTTGGTAAGTGGATTTTTCCATTTTGAGATCGCCATAGGCCACAGTTTTTGGCAAAAACATACTTTCTGGAATCAGAGAAGCTTTAGTAGGTATGCTTGATAATTTGTCAAATCATTTCACATTTATTCCTTATTCTAACAATTTAGTCAAACTTCTCACCTTACCGGCAAGATTATAAACTACCATATTTTTTCCTTTCCAGATGTCTTTGAAACGCATTTCTTGGCACTTTGATGATACTTCCTGTGATGCTCTTTCCTTCCATGAATACAGTTTTCCGATGAAGCCACGGCTTTTTTTTTCGACGAAAAAGATTAAAGCACTTCACCAAACTTTCTTGTTTATTGAGCTATTTACGTCAGCACATCTCCAACTATCAGTATTGATCGAAGCGCCAAAGTTTTGTGAACAATTATTACGCACAAACTTGCTTCCTAAGATAATTCAAAATCTCAAAAAGTACTTTTTTCAAATCATAACAATGCGGGCTGTTCCCGAACACTTCGGTGAGGCTACGAATTCAACTATGTTGAAACACTGTCGAGCTCGTAACGTCATAATTATGGAAAATACTCCATGACTTTTTAGTGTATAGCCGAAATTTATGATTCGAGGTTTAGTTTTTCTTTTGTCTTCACAAGCTGTGTGGATATTATACACTTTTCATAAGTCAAGTGAAATAAATTTAGCCCCTCATGATCACTGAGGATTTATGCAAAAAGAAGCAACGTTGAAAATGTCTATCAGAGAGAACCGTAGCCACTTTTGTTTTGCAAGCAGGTAGCCGCTTTTGTTTTGCAAGCTCGAGTGCTCGGGGTATGCACTAGTGCACTAGACAAATACACTAGATCCAACTGGAACGTGACTGGTGTGCATAATATCTAGGTACTTTTCTGTTTAGTGATCTACCCCGAGTAGCTCCGCTGGCAAAACGAAAACGGCTCGTGCTAACTTGCGTAATTTCAACTTCTTCTCAGATATCTTCTATTCTTTAGGTTCGCGTGCGTTTCTTGGGTTGATACATATTGGTAGTACTTGTCATAAGAGAGAAGCGCTGAGTATGCATGGGGTCTTAGATCCAGCCAAGCAATGAGTCCGTAAATCAGTAAGATTAGGTACCTGAACCAAGTTTCAGCAAGACTGATCAGCCGACCGGAAGTTATGACAAAAAGTTGATTCTCAACTTTCAACTTTTGAACGCCTGTAATTGGTCCTGTAAACTAGATACATGGTTGTGAGTAGAATAGTACACATCTCTTGACGGTAAATGCATTATCCTTCTTCGGGCTAGAATCTTCAGGCGGAGCCTGAAGGCCCTTTTTGTTCTCGGCAGTAATGATACATTTCCTGTTTCGGTATGTAATATATTATTACCATCAGAATGATAGGTATCAGCATTGTGTATAAGAATGGTATTAGGTTGGCGCCTATTTGACTGCTACAGCGAATAAAGTGATACCAACACGGAGCGGCGGTGGCCGAGTTTTGGCCGAGTGGTTTAGGTGTTGGCACGCCAAGCCAGTCGTGTTATACCGCGCGGGTTCGAATCCCGCCTCGTTCATGGATATTTTGTGTTGTCCGATGGTTCCGAAAATTGTTCCGACCTTATATGCCATAATCTGCACCCTGCACCTGTCTGACTACAGTGGTTACAGGAAAAATGGATTTCTGACTACAGAGTATAGTGGTATCAGAGTAGATACTGAGGCCTCACATAGTTAACGGTGGGCAATTCAAGTATGAAACAGTATCAACGTGTACCAAAAACCCAAAAATTTCGTCAATACCTCGCAGTTAATGCGTCGTAAAACATTAAAAAAAATAATAATAAAAAAATAACTACACTTCATCCTGTGTTCTGCATTGCTAGTTTTTACCGCTTTTTTTTCTCTGTATCATTCGCAAGGCTGTGGGTTGCTCTTTTGCTAATCCAGCCAAAAAAAGTAGCATCAAAAGTTTACCACAATGGGTTAATTCCATTACAAATCTGATACGATGAAAATATACTACGGCCCACCATTCTCACAGGAGAAGATTAAATCCCTTAAAAAGGCTTGCATCTCAGCGGAGCTTGAAAAAATGGAGCACAAGATTACCTACTTACTTATTTGTGTAGGTATAGGTAGGTAGGTAGGTATATAGGTACTTATTTAACTTTCTAGTCAATTTAACCTATTTTTCACTTCAAATGTGACGACATCATAAGGCCATCACCAGGGTCGTCACGGGTTTTATGTGCCTGAGTTTGGGGGTGGTATGTTTGCCGTATGTAAATCCATTAACACATTCAACTTCACGACGGACATGAAACTTGATCTTTACCATATACATGCATTAAACTATAATTGAAAGGAAGTGGCTTCCTTTATCAGTAATAGTTGGTAGTATACGCGCTTTTTCAAAATAAATATATGATGCCAAATGCATTCAAGTTAAATTATGCAATTAAAACAATGTGTATCGTTTCTGAATGCACCAGAGTTTTTTGTAAAATGCGCAATAATTTTTTGCAAGTAGGTAATGGTTTCAAAACACTGGGCAAGCAAGTTAATTAATTTTGTTTAAATATACATTGGGCGCTAAAATAAACAAAATTGACAACCCTTGTCTATCTAGTTACTCGCAAAAATAGACAAAAAAATTAACTGCAAGCGCTTGTTATTGCCGTTTCCATCGACATGTTGCAAAGTGGATGGCAACCAACAAGTAAAATGGAATTTTTAAATTGAATCCGCGCACTTGATGCGTTCGTTGCATAAACATGTTCCTCTATTTCAACTCTTTGTATGTAGGTATGACAAATTTGAAAGCCACCTTTGAACTATGTATGCATGCAGTACCTACTTTGACTATAGTCCTATATTTCAAAACTAGTGCTACAATGGCGACTATTGTAATACTTACGAGTAGGATTGCTGAACGAGTCGTGAAGTGGCGAGTTTTAACTTGAAAGCAATACACGAGTATCATAATAGTCGTCATTGTAACACTAATTTTTCATACTACTTTGTCTGTTTCGCCAATTCACTGGAAAAAATAAATGGGAAAATGTAAGTCAAGCAGGAAAAATTCATATTTCAAGCTTGACCAGCAGTCAAAGTTACTTGCTGCGAACGCCAAGTATACAAACACAAAACAGCTGCAGTTGCACAAAGTTTGGCACTTTGTGATCACAAAATAGCCGTTGTCCTATGCGATAAACAAAAACATTTTGTCTCGTCTCACTCCATAAGAAGCACAGAAGCTGTTTCCTCATTTCTATAAAATCCAATCAAATATTTGTTCGTCCATTCGACTCGGGGCGCAATCCTAAAATAATAGAAACGTTGTAACTAAATCTCAATAATTTGTCATTTTTTCATAGTGGAGATGGGGTGGTGTCTGATGCCTAAATACATTTCAGCAGCTGCACACGCTTCTCGGTGTGTTTGCCAAAGTGGAATATAACGACCTACCTACCTCTAGGTGCCTTGTTTCCTGCATCAGCCAATTTAAGTTGCCGTGAAACTTTTGTTTTGCAAAGACAAACAGCGAGAGCAACAAATTTGACCAATCGTAATGAATCAGATTACTACCCTCGTCGCCGGTGGTGGTGAGAATATTTGTCACTGCTAACCACCACACTATATGACTGCGATGTAGAGAGCTTTTATCCCTTCTAAGTACGTCCCCTCTTCCCCTGTGTTTCATGGAAATTGATACGATAAAAGGAGCTAACAACTGGCTGTATTTTAATAATAAGGGGTTAGGCTCAGAGAGAAAAGTTGATTTTTAAGGCCTCTCTCCTCTCTCGATAAATTGAATTGATTTGTTTGTATAATTGCTATATGCGAAGAGGGAGTTGCTGGGGTTGAAACCGTAATTAAGTAGTAACACTCAGTTTTATTGAAGAGTATCATTTTATTGAGTAGGTAACTACCTACATACAAATGTTTCTTTACGAATTAGGCGCCTACACTATCAAAAAGATTACAATGCCTAAAATGATTAATAATTATGTTATTATGACGATGTCAAACTCAAAAACTCAAATCCTTGGTTGATTTTTTGGTTAATTCGGCCAGTTCACCTCAACTCTCTAATATACATATAGCCTATACAATTCAGAGGTCCCTGCTTTTGTAGAAATTCTAAAAAGTTGCAGTTTTTATAACTCCTCTACCTTCAAAACTAAATAGGTACCTACTTGCAATTTTCGCCGAAGGCGTGATGTGGTGACATTCCGGCTTGACGGCAGTACCGCCACGTTATAGTCATAAGGCTAAGAGTCATATCTCGTTCTCTCGTTGCCATTATTTGCATCTGTGATTTCATATAAAGTTTTCAGGAGCCAGAAAACCACACAGCTCACAAAATTTTAGGCAGGCACCTAATATTTTAATTCGCAAAAAAAGGAATAAAAAAGAGATTTTAAAAAACAAGAGAAAAGGTGAATGAGAATAAATATGTGCTATTTCTTTAAAATAATTATACCGACCGAAGTGTAAGTGTGGTAGGTAAATACTCGTACTTCGTACATGACTGGGTATCTATCTACTACCTAAGTAGTTTTAAACATTTATGGTGCCAGCTTACACTGATTAATTCATGCTCGTATAGATTTCAGGGAAACCCCACAAAGTTACTAGTTGATTATCGACAAGAAACCATTAAACTTGCCGTAATAAAGGGTCTTGACTTATACGATAATTGAACAGATAATTATCATATTAAAGTGAGATTATAGCCTCGATTATACCTACAGAGGAGAGATACTGAATTGCTGCATGTAGGTATACCTCAACCTTCATAGATAGGTGGTAAGTACCTATCTCGGCGCATCCATCACTTCGACAGACAAGGCCGGACCGAGGGGGTTAGTCGGGGGTGTAATCCTCCCAGTCGCGAGTAAACCAACAGGCAAAATAAGAGTTTGCTGGAGGAAATCAAGCTTACGATTACCAAGTACCTATCTACATACGAGTAGGTACAGGGTGTTCACGATAAAATTCACCCCCCTCCAGTAGATTCCCCTTCAAGATATTTCGAAGAACTAAAATATTTTTCCTCGCGATTTTTCCCAGGGAAAATTTTCTAATTGGTACCGTATACAGGGTGTGATGTAACTTTTTTATTTTGAATGCAACATCCTATGATTTATTCCGTTATTTGGTAAGGCCTTTTTTTCTGATTACAAATATATATATGACACTTATGATTTATTTTAACAAGTAAGTTGTCGGAAAAATAATACATATAATAGGCACACTCAGAGAAATATTGAACTTTCGATTCACTAAATGTAGCAGTTCTTATCAACTGATTATCAATACTTGAAAAAACGGTTCGTACAACGGCTCTAAGACTAAGTGACAGCTTTACAAATTGTGAGAAATACTACTTCAAAATAGTTGAACTGTGCAGTGGCAGCCACCACTACATATGTTGTTAATAACATCTTCGTAGAAGTATTCACCGTCAAATATCTCCATAGTATTATGTCCTACGTTCAAATGGTAGAAATTACCACTACAGAAATGTTACCATCACTGCTACTGAAATTACGCTCTGTTACACGGCTACGATCGGTAATAATCGAGTCGGTCAGCCAATAAGATTTCCGAATTGTGATCATGTGATTTGATTCGGGTTTTCGATGAGAAGCATCTCACCCCACGCGCCCAAGCCATATTTTTCTTGTCGGTGCGTTCTCCATTTTTCTTGCGGTTCCGGTCGTGTTTATGTTTCTGCGAGGGCAATGGAAAAGTAGCTAGACGCCTGGTATTCCACAAGAACTGAAATCAGTCTTCGAAGGTAGGTGCTAAATTTTATATTGTAGTGAAGTAGCTATCTAGTTGCAATGTAGTGCAGTTTGTTGTCGTAGTTACCTATAGGTAGATACGAGGGGGTAATTACTTGCGTAATATTTGGGACACCCAGTGTGTAATAATTGTGTAATATGTGCAATAAGCGTAATAAATGCGTAATATGTGTAATAAGTGTGTAATGTGCGTAATAAATGCGTAATAAATGCGTAATATATGTAATATGTGTAATAAGCGCAATAAGTGTGTAATAAGCGCAATAAGTGTGTAATAAGCGTAATAAGTGAGTATTAAGCGTAATAAGTGAGTAATATGCGTAATAAATGTAAAATATGTGTAATAAACGTGTGATAAGTATGTGTAAAGCGTAAAAAACGTGTAATATGTGTGATAAGCTATGAGCTAAGATCTGTGTCATTTTTGATGCAGAGTCTCAATTTCAAGTTTTTTTCTGCATCAATTGACCATATTAATTATTCAAAGCGCAGTCGCAGATCGGGGAGAGAGACAACCACATGTGCTGGGTTGAAACTCCCATAAGAGTATGCATGTTGGATGACTTTGTAAAATGATCAATTCAAGGTGCAAATTGACAATTTCAACGAATGTATAACATAACAAGTGTGTAAAAAGAAATACCTGATCTACTTTTCACTCTAATGAAATGAAAAATCTTGCTGTGAAGTTGATGCGAAGCATTTTAAAATGGGGGTTTTTGAATCCAAAACAATTTCGAATTACCCGCCATATTTTATTGCACAACTTCCGCTAACGAGAATTTTGACAGCGCTTGGAAGCGAACCGAGCGTCAGCCGTCACGTTAAAGTATGGTTAAAAAGGTTAAAACGTCCCAAGAATAAAGAAAACACCTTGAAATCGTAAATTCTGACAGCGACAGCAAAGTTCCGTTTTCTATGCATACTGTGGCGCGCGAGATCTTCTACTGCAGTGCGCATGGTCACAGGCACATACCTAACTTACAAATGACTGGTGGAAGGGGAAAGTGAGAATAATTAATATGGTCTATTTCGAAGATATATTCTTGTTCCCTGAAGCTTTAGCTTTAACATGAGCTACAGATTATAAAAATCGGTCAACAAGGAAAAAAGCTATGACAAAAAAAAACAAGAAGTTGTTTTTCTCGAATCATCCTGTAGTGAAGAAAGATAATCGGAAAATTGAAAAACCGTTTCGAGATATGGGTGTACCATCCTCCCTGGACCAGTTAAAAATATCCAAAAATATATTTTTTCGAATTGGGAGTTGCTCGAACTTTTTAGTTTTTGAAAGGTTTTACGCGACGCCCTGTATAACCAACAAGGAAGATTTGAACTCAATTCTGTATCCGTCCTCTGATAAAGAAAGGGCGCAGGTATGTAGGAAAAGAAAAAATTTGGAACTAGTCCTAATATTTCGGGAGCTAGGGCACTTTGAACTTCATTAAAAATTTTGGGTGGGCCACTTCAATTGTTGAGTAGTTTATATACATGGATACCTACTGAGTACTTCTACTTAGCCATGTACTGAGTATACAAGTACTGAGTACTTAATGATAGCCAGAATCATGGATTCATTGAAAGTATATCAATAGATGAAATATCGGGGATGTGCAATAACGTAGTAAAGTGTAGGTATAATATACAGGGTGGTCCGACTTTTATGTCATTAAATTCAAGATCGATAGAAATTGAAAAATGAAGGGGACTTTCTCCAGAAAACATATTTGAAAAAAGCTTAATAGAGATACAGCCCTTCAAAGTTGGAAATAAATGATCGTTTTTTCCGCATAAAAATTAAAGGTTAACTGAAATTATCCCCTGTCGAACAATCATAACATAACATGTTCCATAAAAAAGTTTCAGGGGCGTAGACATTGGGGGGTGTCCCTACTTTTCCCCCCTATTTTTCACCCCCTAGTTATTTTTGGAAACTGTTCATAATTTTGAATTCTATGTTCAATTTTGAGGAAAAAATCACTCGTTTTGATTAGAGGCTTTGTTTAAGAGATATTTAGGATTAAAGGTTTGGAAAACATCTCAAAAGTACAACTTTCAAAGGTCTAAAAATTAAAATTAAAAAAAACTCATGATTTCTCAGCTGAAATGAGTTTTCTAGAATTTCCAAGTTGATAAACCACCATTTTTTCCAAAACACAAGGAATATCTCAAATATCTCCTAAACGAAGCCTCTTATCAAAATTTTGAGGAAGTGACTTTTTCTTCTAAATTGAACGTAGAATTCAAAAATATCAACAGTTCTCAAACATATTTAGGAAGGTGAAAAATAGAGGGGGAGAAGAGGAAGCACCCCCTAATATCTACGCCCCTGAAATATTTTTATGACACATGTTGCGATTGTTTGGCAGAAGATAATTCCAGTAAGCTTGCGGTTTAAATTTGAATCAAATCGGTTGAACGGTTCAAAAGTAACGCGGAAAAATCGATTATTTATTTCCAACTTTGAAGAGCTCTATCTCCGTTATTATGCATTTCTAAAATATGTTTTCTGGAGAAAGTCCCCTTCATTTTTGATCCTCTATCGATTCTTAAATTTAATGACGTTCAAGTTGGACCACCCTGTATGTGTAATATACGAAATAGTGCGTAATATGTGTAATATGCGTAATAGTGTGTAATATGTGTAATAATGTGGAATAATGGGTAATATCGTGTAATAATAAGTAATAAGTGTGTAATAATACGTAATAATGTGTAATAAGTGTAATATGAGTAATAATTGCGGAATATGTGTAATATTACACACTTGGGACACTCGACTCACGAGTGATTACCCCCTCGGGTAGATACGTAGGTAGTTTAGCTGCACGCATTTGCCATTCAGCTTTGGCATGGTTTCTGTTGCCATCAATGGTTTGCATTTATCAGCTTCAGCTAGGTATTTTTTGTTGTAAGTTGCTAGAGTATCGATGACTTAGGAGTTTCCGGTTTTATTTTGAAATATAAAGGTTAGATTGTTAGCATAAATTAATCTGAAACGGTTTATTTTATAGCAAATTTTCTGGATGACGGAGCTTTCCTTTTCACGGAGGAAGATTTGATGCAACTAGTGCCTTAAGAGGGCTAAGGGCTAAGCTGAGGGGTGATCTAAAGCTGAAGTGGAGAAAATTTGTATCTAACGTGAGTGAGGATTTTCTTAGTTCGCAAAATTAAAACTATGAAGTCTCGGATGATACCAGAGTCCCTAAATACGGACTTTCATAACATAATTTCCTCCGAGGCTTCAAACTATCATGTTATTTGTTCTGATTATAATTACTAAGTTACATAACTATAGTTTATTTTATGAAATCCGCAATCTAAAACTGAATGTAACCCCTTCTCATTTTAAATTTTCTTTGTAATCTGTATTTTTTTAAACGTTCTCCCATATTTGTTTTGTTTTATGGAAGTTTATCTGTTCCTATGATGTCTTGTAATGTACGTACGTATGGTTATCATTCAAATTTCATTGAATTTGAATTGTATGGTTCTTTTTTTTAAATTACATATTATTGTAGAAAATTTCGATTCTTTTTATTTATTCCCAATCCTACTAAAAGTGTATTTATAAATAATGAAAACGTAACGGTTAATGTTACCGACCAGATATGTGATAGCAATCTTTCCGTAAGGTAGGTAAAACCATCTAATATGGTATCTCTTATTACTATAATGCAGTATTCTTAACAACTACGAAGACATTCTGTTGACGACAGGGAATGTTGAAATTTACTTTGCTGTAGTGGTAAAATCCTCTATACTGTAGTGGTAAAATCTACTACTTCATTCACTGCGAATATATACGAGAAGTAGTGTATTACGGAACTATATCACATTTACTATTTTGTAGTAGTATTATTACCACCATGTATAAGTTGGCGCCTATTTAACTGCTACAGCAAGTAGGACCAACGCTTTATCGCGTATTGCTTCCGCTTCTTTTTAGCGCACTTCTCCAAACGGGAAGGCGCTTTTGTCCTCGCTTTGTCCGTCCGTCCGTCCGTCCGTCCGTCCGTCCCCGCATCTAGTCCTAGACGAAAAGGTTTTTGCGAAAATTTTTCACTCCATTGGGTAGCTCATGACCTTGTATCCCGAACCAAGAAAAATCTTGACGAAATAATAATAAACAATGACAATAATAACAATTTAGTGTGACGCGGCATCGCCGTTGAATGCTGCATTTCAGAAGCCGGCCTGATCTCGAAAGTTATCACATGCGAGGAAGTACCCGATCTTATCATTTTACCATAATACATATGCGGAGTTATATTTAGAGAATGATTTGAACTTTATTTTAATGAAAATTTCACATCGGTGCGAGGTGCCGATTAGTAGTTATTCATTTTTGAAAATGACTCCGAAACTACGGCTCGGCCGCAAATGATTTATTCGTTGCTTGCTGGTGCTTGATATCCTTTCCTCCGAACAAAACGAAATTCAATACAGAAAATATTTCAACTCGAATGGGTAGCTCATGGCCTTGGTACGCGAATCAAGAAAAATTTTGCCGAAATAATCATGAACAATTAGAAAAATAACATTTTGGTGTAGGGCGGCTTCGCCGATCAAGTGCTGGCATTCGCGGTAAGATGTAGAAAGTTGCGATATGCAGGCAACTACAATTTCTTAATGAAATACATCACTGCATGTACGGCATTATATTTAGAGAACAATTTGAACTTTCTTTTGACAAAAACCCCACTTCGATCCGACCGTTGGGTCAATTGTTATCAATTTTTGAAAACGACCGCAAAGCCACGGCTCGGCGCATATTACACGACCCTACAAATTTAAAATCAGACGTGCCGAAATAGTAATTGAACATTTTGAAATAGTCAATACTAGGTACCTGAAGGATTATGGCACTCAAATTACGAAAGATGTTCGCTCAATAACAAAAAAAAAGTAGGTAGGTATCACTAAAAATCATGTGACAAGGCTACCATTTTGTCGGTTTTTCGATAAAAAAGAAATGTTCCAATTCAAAAGTGAACCCAATATTAGTGTTCAGGAGGTCGAAATCAGTTGGAGAACATTTTTTTATATAAGTAACAGAATGACGCTTATGTGGCCGGTTTGTCTGTCTGTCTGTCTGTCTGTCTGTCCGAGTCCGTGCAGAAATTAAGACGCTGTACTCCTTCTCGAGAATTGAAACAAGAGTCTTGGAACTTTTTTCCGATTGATAGCTGATGTCCCCAAGGGTGGCCAATGGGCACTATTTTTGTTATCCATACATCGTTATCATTATTCTCAAAAAACAGAGATCTCCTGTGCACTTCGATGAAGTTGAACTTCTCCTCGGGAAATAAAGCTACAGCCCTTGAAGATTGAACTTTATCCGGTGGATAGCTTAGGTCCTCAAGGACCAAATAGGCAGGTTGGCTTTCATAATTCGGCCGCCATCTTGGCTGCCATATTGAAATTTCTTATTAGTGGAACGATTGTCATGAAACTTGAAACTTACCCTTGTCTAGTACGATCATTCTTATTTTCAAGCCAAATTTCATGATTGCCCCACCATCTTGGCCGCCATATTGAAATCTCTTATAAGTGGAAGGATTTTCATGAAACTTGAGAGTTACGCTTGTCTCGTACGATCATTCCTATTTTCAAGCTGAGTTTCATAATTCTGCCGCCATCTTGGCTGCCATATTGAAATCTCTTGTTAGTGGAACGATTTTCATGAAACTTGGAACTTACCCTTGTCTAGTACGATCATTTTGATTTTAAAGCCGAATTTCATGATTCTGTCGATATTTTGGCCGCCATATTGCAATTTTTTGCCCAAGACGGTAGAACCCTAATCACTTAACATCTTGCGTTCACTAATCCTCCAAAAAGGAAGTGCGCTACTGAGCCTCATGCCCATGAGGCATATTCGCTTGTTTCTCGGTGCAGTCAAATAATTTTGTTTCGCGGCAAGATGGCTTTGGTTTCTACAGTTACTTGAAAAAAGTTATTCTCGCAGCATTTTGTCTGCAGAATTCAACTCTGCATGGATAAATGGTTCTAATTCGTTCCTAATACAGGGTGTCGCGTATTTTTAATTTTTACTTTATTTGAGTGCCTATTTTATTATTTTTTTGACAGCTTCCTTGTCAAAATAAATCATAAATGTTATACCGTCCGTTTTTTTTTCTAGGCCCCAGCGCGTAGCGCCTTCATTATGGGTTCCACACCCAACATATTATATATTTTTGAAATCAGAAAAACAAAATCTTTCGATTGATGGTATGTCAAATTATTTTTGACAGATGTCATTTTTTGACAATTGACAGAATAGTACTTGTGATACATCATTTCAAAGCCCATTAAATTCTGAGGAAAACTGTGTCTTCATTTTTGGAATAGGATGTCTTTCACAGCTTCTAGAGGTCTTCAAATAGGAAAAATTGTTGAAATTCAGAAATACTCAATAAGTACGTAAGTATAGGCAAAACAGGTATTTTCAATAATAACTAATGATAATAATCAATGATAAATCACAATGAAACGAAAAATGTCCCGAAGAAGTTACTCGAAATGTCTGTCTCCTTGTTCCTTGAATGAGAGATTCAACGACCGGTGAATTGGAACTGCCAGCCCAACGCGATAGTATCCGAGGTGGCCAGGTATGACCCCCTCGATTTTTTTATGAGCCTATCTGAAAGATAAGGTGTTTATAGAGTCTCCCGCTAATTTGGACGATTTAAAATCAGAATATTATCATCAGTTGATAATAAAAATACCTTTTAATTATTGAGTAGGTATTTCTGAATTTTAACAATTTTTCCTATTCAAAGATCTCCAGAAGCTGTAGAAGACATCCTATTCTAGAAACGAAAACACAGTTCTCCTAAGAATTTTATGGGCTTTAAAATGGTGTGTCACAAGTACTATTCCGTCAATTGTCAAAAAATGACATCTGTCAAAAATTATTTGACATATCATCAATCGAAAGATTTTGTTCTCCTGATTTCAAAAATATATAATATGTTGGGTGTAAAACCCATAATAAAGGCGCTATAAGCTGGGGCCTAGAAAAAAAAACGGACGGTATATCTGTGTAATCAGAAATAAAGGCTTCATCAAATGACGTAATAGAATATAGGGTGTTGTATAGAAAAATCGTTAAGAAAAAGTTTCTAGTTTTTCAAAATATCTCAAAGAGGAATCTCCTAGAGGGGGGGTGAATTTGATCGTGAACAACCTGTACATTGGTTACAATACTTTGTTAAAAAAAAATCATCTGCGGCGCTATTTTGCCGATTTGCTTGCAATGTGCAAAGAGAAATAGATAATAGAAAATAAATCAAAATCACATTTTTCTGTTAATTTCTTAACTGGGAGTCTGGACATCATTGATATAATATTACTCGCATTGCATAAAAAAACAACTAAGGTCCAAAGATAACCCAAAATTACACCTTTTTCCAAAAAGCTTGATTAGTCAGCTTCCACGCGCAAGGATTAGTCAGAAATATGTTGTGTGGAATAATCAACAGTAATATCACAAGTGCTTAGATTTTCACGATAATTTTGGTCAGGCGATCGCGAGTGCTGATTGTAGCGATAAATGCCCGACTCCGTAGGAGGAGGGCATTTATCCAGAGACAATCAGCCCGAGGGAAACGCCTGGCCAAAATTATCTGGGAAAATCTCGAGCACGAGTGATATTTTGAAGATTATTACATAAAAGAAGTCCGAAGTGACAGCTGTCAGATTTTGTTGTTTACATGAATTTCATTCCGTTGCTATTGACAGTGGGATTTGGATAAGTGGATATTATCCTTGTAGGTCTAATAATCAAGGGCGTTGTATGTAATAATCAACAGTAATATCACAAGTGCTCAGATTTTCACGATAATTTTGGCCAGGCAATCGCGAGTGCTGGTTGTAGCGATAAATGTCCTCCTCCTACGGAGTCGGGGGGAGGGCATTTATCTAGGGACAACCAGCCCGAGGGAAACGCTTGGCCAAAATTATCGGAGAAAATCTCGAGCATGGAGTGATATTTTGATGATTATTGCAAAAAAGAAGTCTGAAGTGACAGCGGTCAGATTTTGTTGTTTAGATCAATTTTATTCCGTTGCCATTGACAGTGGGATTCAGATAAGTGAATATTATCCTTGTAGGTCTAATAATCAAGGGCGTTGCATGTAATCATCAACAGTAATATCACAAGTGCTTAGATTTTCACGATAATTTTGGCCATCAGGCGATCGCCAGTGCTAGTAAGTTATGTAGCGATAAATTTGAAAAGAACTATTCGGGTAGAAATAGCGGCTCTATAGAGTTTCTCATACACCTAAGGACTCGAAGCGCAGGGTAACTTGAATGGGCCAGCGTGATGCCTGGTCGCATCTCCACTTGGCTACAAACGCGCGAATATTTCTCGAACTGGTCTATAGGAAGACCTGCGCACGTGCTGCGAGCAAAGGGAACCGCCTCTGTATGAGAAAGTCTATACCAGCTGCTATGATCGTGTGAGCGAGCTCTGGAAAATGACTGGTCTCAACTTGAAGAGGTGTAGCGGCGAGAGGGAACACGTCTTGAGAATGCAGTGTTCTGTATATAATTTTTTCAAGTTTTTAGATCAAGATTGCCTTTGAAAAAATTTAATAAGATAATTTCTTGCCCCCTTACCGATCCTTTTAAAAGCGGCGCGACATTTTTGGACACCCTGCAATTAGAATTTGAATATTTTGTAGGTATGATACTTCTACTTTCTCGTTCATGAATTGAAGTTTTCGTGACCAACAAAGTGTTTCTTACCTCAGAGGATGCCAAACGGCTTTGTTCAATTTCGACAAACATATCGTATATAAAAAGTGTAAATAAGAGGCACTGAATAGCAGGCCTGTCACCACCGCTACTATTTTTAACAATTTCATTTACATGGATCCATCAATCAGTCAATCAAATGGAAGGATAAAAAAACTTCTTGGTAAGTTGTTTGCACAAAATATTTGCAACCAGATCAAATTTGGGGAGTGTAGGTAATCTATTATCGAATTTAATGAATAAATTTACGTGAGTATATACTTGAACTGCAGTGAGCGGTGGAGTGCATTTATTGTTTGACTTATTATTGTTCTCATTAAATTTAACTCATGTTAACGCCATCAGTGCTCCGCGTTTTTGACTCTGCAGACTCGATTCCATTCGAAATTGTCACCAATGACAATCATACCATTTGTTATTATGTGACATATTACTTACGGTTATGTCTACGCCCTACTTCATACTCATACCGCATTTTCATTTTCCATCCATGTTGAGTGGTATGTATTGCTCAAATCTTAAGTAAAGGGGAAATTATGACAGTAATATTTATAAAAAAGATAGGTATTTTTATTGTATTTTCAATACAGTTTCAATACATACATGCACCTTAAATCTATCATCAATTAAATTAGAGATAGGTATGAGTATACAACATTTCCAAAAGATTTTGGTTAGGTCCAATTTAATCTCACCTAACATTTTGTCCAATTAAAATTTTCTGATATTTACAACCAATCATATCGGACATGAGTTCTTATGATCATCGGATCATCTTATTATCATCGGCTTATGATTCAAACAATATACAACACATACATGATCAACCAATTTGCATGCGCTTTAACGACGCGTAAAATTTCAAAAATGTGTCATTCCCCGGAGATAAAAATCGTCACTAGTCTCGACACAGCACAGGATGGGGTTGGTGAAAGATCCGAATAAATATACAACATATATCTATATTTTATATGTACAGAACAACAATTGACTAGATAGAAACCCACTGACATTTAATTTAATTTTCTTCAGGCAACTTCCAGATCGGACGAGTCGTCCTCGCTGAAGTTCTGCTGGGGCGGCAGGACCCGCTGCTGCTGTTGCTCGGTGCTGGCGGCCCTGCAAATATCCTCTTCCTGCATCTTCCTCATCCTCTCCTGCTCTTCGCGTTTCTGCTTCCTCCACTTGGCCCGTCTGTTCTTGAACCAAACCTGCAAAAGAACAATGGAAATAATTATATCCATAGTGCTCCATGTCACTTGCCAGGGCGTCCTCACGCACAAGACATATTATTATTTAGCGTCCGCATCATAAGAGGGGGTGCTTTTTAATTCCATTTCGCTCTGCACAGACGCTCCTTCCATAATACAATTATGATATTTGCATCAGAATAATTCCGGTCAAGAGTCGCGCTTTCGCAGGTCGAACAAAGCGACGCGAACAATGCGAGCCTTTTATTCGCGCGGGGGCATTTGAATTTCATGGCGGTTGTGAAAAATCATTGAATTGTTAAAGGTAGCGCACCGGAGAAACAAAAGTTATTGGGGTTTTTGGTAAATAAAATCCGGTTGGTTCCAGGCGGTCATCGCGCGCGGGCATTGATTGCATGAGTCTAAAAATTTATTACAATGCCAATGGTCAATAATATGGATATAGAAATTTATGAAGTTATTTTTTAATGTACGCGCGGATAATAATATAGGTTTTATTCACCAAAAGTTTTGTATGATGATATAATAGTACATTATATTATAAGTGGCTAAAACTATTTAGCTATTACAAGCGAGTGAGAGGTACTTGGAACTTGGCCCACGAGCGCGTAAGCGCGAGGCTCTAATAGCATTTTAGCCACGTGTGATATACGACGTTTTATCTTACAGTAGTAGTCTCTGTAATTCATGAAAAAACAGTTAAAAGCAAAAAATTAATCCAAAAAAACTTTCAAAAAATTATAAAATCGCACTACCAAAGTGCGATGGTTTCCTGGTTGTCATGTGATTGCCATGGGGTTGTTGATAAACAACTTTTGTAAAATTTTGAGTTTTGCACGAGTCGCGAAATGGATGAATCATCCTCTTTACCTGAAAAAATACGTCTGGAAGCTAGAACGGCTATTTTAGGTTTATTATCGACAAAGTCACAAGACCTCTACACAAAGAGTATTCTTTGATTAAATCATGGAAGCAGGAAGTGGTGTACGTGAATGTTCCGAAGATGCACTATTAGCATACTTTTTACAGAAGGTAAGAGAACGATTGTATTTTGCCAGTTTCATTGTAATTATCACAATAAATCTCCTGATAGGCCAAAAATTCAAGTCATCTACACTCTGGGCTCATTATTCGATGCTTAAAAGCACGCTCAATATCCACGAAAACATCGACATCAGCAAATATAAGCGAATTACTGCTTCTTTGAAGAAACAACACGTACCGTGGGTTCCACAAAACAGATAATACGAGATTAGTTGATTTGCGATTTTTGTTCGTCAATTTGTAGCTTACTGATCAATGGAAATGCTGGTCTATCCCTCAATAATGGAAAAATTATGGATCTAGTACAGATTTCAGGCATTTTTTGTGAGCAATCACCTAGCATTCAGCAGAAAAAAGTTCAGTTAATCTGCAATCAGCCTTGATCGCTGATCATCTTTTTTGTGGAACTGACGGGTAGGATATGGAAAGCGCCCATTCTAACCTCAAAATGTTATGTCTTGTCAATGTGTTGATGCTGATTTCCGGGGTGGCCATTTGTCCCATACAATCGGGAGAGAGATGGCCATCAAATTGTTCAGACTTCAAAAAACCGAGGTTTAGGAGCGTTCAATAAAAAAATTGTATTCTAGTGTATTCATCATCTCCCCACCTTGCGGTGTGGTTAATAAGGAGTTTGCGATCTCACGGAACGTACGACGTAACGCAACGTAGAACGTGCAAATTCCCCTGTAACCAAGGAATTGCAAATAACAAACTCGCCAATTTTCACGTTGAAAGTTACGTTACGTCGTACGTACCTATACGTGTGCACGCAAACTCCCCAATAGGAAGCTTCGCTCGGAAAATGGATTCACTTCGCAGCAGTTATTCATTTTGGTTTTTGACACATAACTACAGAAAGGATAATTAAATAGGACACATGCAAGCATACAATAATAGCTTTTTTTCACTACTAGCCGTGAAGTGCATCATTATCAACCTCTCCCTGAATTAGGATGGCGATTTTTAAGTAGTAAAAAAAATACTATATAAACCACGGTTGAGAAAATTATTATAGCTTCAGCGCCTTATATCCCTCAGCTGCGCTTCGGGATCTAAACTGGCGCTTCAGCTATAATAATACTTTCTCAACCTTGGTATATAATATGCTTTTTTTCACTACTAGCTGTGAAGTATGTCATTATTGACCTGTTTAGAGGTCGTGAAGTGAAATTTCACAACCTGTTGTAAAATCAGATAGGCCGGGCATATTATTAACCGCTTCGTCCGATTAACGTACACAATCAAACAGGACGTGCATATTATCGACCGCTTCGTATGATTGACGTTTGGCGACTTGGCATTTGGATGTCATCAAATTTTGGACAACGGCAGCTCATTTACACGAAAAGGTCGAGAAATTGTTTGACCGGGTCTTATTTAATGCAGAACTTGATGTGGTGTACGTAAATTTGGTTGGTTTTGTGAAAAAGCAGCTAAAGGCCGAATGGTCGGTTGGTCAGTACAACATATAACCTCACATTATCTTTTTTTTGGAATTATTCCCAATTACCTGTGTTCACTTCTCGATCAGCACACATATCATTTACAATCTGTTATTGTTAGAGGATGCAGTTTTCTCAAAAGGGACCAGTTCTTGAAAGTTGCATACGTTTTCAGGTACCTAAATCAGTTTTGGTTTTTTATTTTGCTGACAGAACTCATTGGTGACCTTATCTGGTGCCTCGCACAATTCGAAAGGTGTCTCGCGACCGTCATTCATTGTCATCATCACCCCGGTGGATAGTATTTGAAGTTGAAAACTTTCAAAATGCTCGAAGTCTACTTGGTATTTGACATCTACAATAAATGCAAAGCTTTTTTGCGAAATTTTGGAACTTCACAAATCGGATCTGCTTTGCTAGTAGTGAAAAAAATCGTATATAAACCGCGCTTGAGAAGGCTATTATAGCCTTTGCACGTATTTCCCTCGCCGCTACGCGGCTCGGGATTTAAACGGTGCTCACGCTATAATAGCTCACTTCTCAACCTTGGTATATAATATACTATTTTTCACTACTAGCCGTGAAGTGCATCATTATTGACCTCTCCCTGAATTAAGATGGCGATTTTTTAGTAGTAAAAAAAATACTATATAAACCACGGTTGAGAAAATTATTATAGCTTCAGCGCCTTATATCCCTCAGCTGCGCTTCGGGATCTAAACTGGCGCTTCAGCTATAATAATAGTTTCTCAACCTTGGTATATAATATACTATTATGATGTAAGTGTTAAATAGCGAGTGGAGCAACCCCGCGAACAAAATAAAACATTTTCAACATGTACATCATACAATATTTTTTTATCTACGCGCGGTTCTTTAAAAATTTGAAAGAGGTGCATTTTTTTCAGCTATAGGACAGAGCATAACGGGCTGTTACGTCGTGCGTGGTGCTACCTCATCAGGGTTGCTTTGACTGCTAGGTAATCTGCTTACTTTTGGTTTTACCTAGTTACCATGTGTCTTTGTGTCGGAACATTTATGGCTGCCAGTTTTGACTCAACGTCTTTCCGTTTCAAACCATGTTCTGCTCTGAAACGCCTCTGTTTTCCGCTTTTATTATTGGGACCACCGCCTACGTTTTTGTGATAAGTCCCCAAGAAGTAATACACACAACGCAGAATTTTCGATTTTTCAGGCTATAGGAATGTCAAAATTTCAGATACAATTCTAGTGACAAATAAAAAAGTATCTAACTCGAGATGTAACTATATTTTGGCGATTTTATTATTTATCGCCGTGCTAAAAGTGACGTTGATGACATATATTATTCAACGCTCCAAGATAATTTGACGTTTCTAACACGGCAAACTAACGTTTTAAAAGTGCTACTTTTAGTAGGCGTCGTAGATATAGCTATTTACGATACAAGTGTTAAAAGTGATAGATATTATTTTGTGAGCGGGGATGCTTGCAAAAACGAGCGTTAGCGAGTAGAGCAACCCCGCGAACTATATAAGACACTTTCAACGCGTGTATCATACAAGATTTTATCTACAATGGTCTTTGAAATGTTTGTTAAATGTCAGAATTCATTGAAAATATGACAGGAACGCGCAGAATCATCATTTTTTCACGTCGCCCATGACGACGTGTTAGAAGTGACGGGTATTATTTAACGCTTGTAGATAGTAGCTATGCTTGCGAAACGAGCATTAGCGAGTAGAGCAACCCCGCGAACAAAATAAGACAGTTTTAACGCGTGTATCGTACAAGATTTTATCTACAATGATCTTTGAAATGTTTGGTAAACGTCAGAATTTATTGAAAATATGACAGGAACGCGCAGAATCATCATTTTTTCACGTTGCCCAAGACGACGTGTTAAAAGTGACGGGTATTATTTAACGCTTGTAGATAAATATGATTATTGTTTTGTTGTTATCCTGGAAACTTCTTGAAACTGATTGGCAAGTAATTATTTGCTCTGAAACTATACGGTGAAGCGGAATATTTGCCAGATGTCACCGGAGATGACATGGCCATTTATGCAAAAAGTAAGAATACGAAAGTGGAAGAAAAACTGTTTGCAACCCGTAAGGAATACGGATAATCATTTCACTAATTTTATAGTTTGTGAGACATGATGAACAAAGCATGTCTGCAATAAACTACTCAACAATTGAAGTGGCCCACCCAAAATTTTTAATGAAGTTCAAAGTCCTAGCTCTCGAAAAAATAGGACCAAATCCAATTTTTCTCTTTTCTCACATACCTGCGCATTTTGTCTATCAGAGGATGAATACAGAATCAAGCTCAAATCTTTCGTGTTGGTTATACAGGGCATCGCGTAAAACCCTGCAAAAACTAAAAAGTTTGAGTAACTCCCAATTTGAAAAAACAAGTTATTGAATATTCTTAACTTGTCCAGGGAGGTTGGTATACCCATATTTCGGAACGGTTTTTCAATTTTCCTATTATCTTTCTTCACTACAGGGTGATTTGAAAAAAAACTTTTTGCTTTTTTGGTCATAGCTTTTTTCCTTATTGGCCGATTCTTATAATCTGTAACTCATGTTAAAACTGAAGCCTCAGGGAAAAAGAATATGTCTTCGAGATTGATGCAGGAGAAATCTTGAAATTGAGACTCTGCATCAAAAATGACTCCGATCTAAATAACCCCCGAAATCAGATCTGGAGATGGAACTCGTCGCAATGTGCTTTAAAGTAAACCATTTAAAATGACTATTTTAAGATATAAAGTTGCGGCCTCATAAAAGTTTACACCGACGGCGATCGAGTGGCCATGCTAATTCAATTTTGACGTAATTTTGAATGAGCATGGCCACGCGATTGTCATCGGTGTAAACTTTTATGAGGCCGCAACTGCACCTCTTCCTGTATAAAAGAAGATTTCTTGACGAGGGAATTAAATTATGGCTGCATGTTTTCAGGAGAAAATCAGTGTCCCTCTCACGTGAAAACTAATTTTACCTACGTTACGAATATCGAAGCTGGTAATTTTTATTGAACCGAGAGAAATCCAACAATGTTTCTAAATTCAATTACCAGCTTTTTTGTTCGTAACGTAAGTTACATTAGTTTTCAGATAAGAGGGACACTGATTTTCTTTTGAAAACATGCAGCCATAATTTGATTCCCTCGTCAAGAAATCTCCTTATATACAGGAAGAGATATATCTTGAAATGATCATTTTGAATGGTTCACTTTGAAGCAAATTGATTTCGGACGAATTTCATCTCCAGATCTGATTTTGGGGGTTATTCAGATCTGTGTAATTTTTGGTGCAGTCTCAATTTCAAGTTTTCTTCTGCATCAATTTCTAAGACATATTCTTGTTCCCTGAAGCTCTAGCTTTAACATGAGCTACAGATTATAAAAATCGGTCAGCAAGGAAAAGAGCTATGAGCAAAAAACCAAAAAGTTGTTTTTCTCGAATCATTCTGTAGTGAAGAAAGATAATCGGAAAAATGAAAAACGGTTTCGAAATATGGGTGTACCATCCTCCCTGGACTAGTTGAAAATATCCAAAAACGTGTTTTCTCGAATTGGGAGTTACTCAAACTTTTTAGTTTTTTAAGGGTTTTACGCGATACCCTGTATAACCAACAAGGAAGATTTCAACTTAATTCGGTATCCGTCTTTTGATAGACAAAGAGCGCAGGTATGTGGGAGAAGAAAAAAATCGGAACTCGTCCTATTTTTTCGGGAGCTAGGGCACTTTGAACTTCAATAAAAATTTTGGGTGGGCCACTTCAATTGTTGAGTAGTTTAGAACCTTTTCGTTTTTCGATGTAGAAATTAGCGCTGAATAGTTTCATCTCCATTATTTCTACTTTACGTTAACACCATTGCATCGTGGAAGGCGGATTTTGCCACATAACTCGGCTAGGGCTAGCCTAAACGGGTGCCTTGCTTTTTAGAGCAAATATCTGATTATTTATGTAAAAGTTCAGCTTTATAATATGAAAAATGCCCACCTCAGTAGTTAATGTAGTGCATTTTGCATAGTAAATAATATAAGTGGCATGCGCGCACCACTTCTTCATAGTTGAGTCCTAATTCATCTTTTTTTCCAAAAAATTCTCCAATACTTTGGCCTCAGCTTTTTTCTACCGAAGTTTTTGATGTTTCATTTTGTATGCATGCTTTACTTTTCGCACGCTTGTATGGAAAAGTTTGTTCCTAACTATTGCGGAAAGTATCTTTTCCGCACTCAACTGAGAGACTGAACTCCGCTTAATTCGCGTCGTTCAGTAAATTGCAGTTGTATGCAGAAAAGTGGTACTTCCCACACTTATTAGGAAAAAAACAATTTTCGAACTCCGTCATTAGCACTGTCAAAATGAGAAACTCCATTCGAAAAAGAAACGAGGTCAAAAGTACCTTTAGGCCCACCCGGTACATGTAAGTATATCGCTCTGAAATAAGGGGACGAACTTTGGAACTAGTTCAGTTCAATAATCAAATTGAATATGCGGTCAAGTGACGAACCTGCACATAAATGGCGGAGGGGCTCAAATGTCTAGCGCAGTTCATAGAAGTCCGAATATCAAATAAGAAGAAATGGTGGAAGAGCCGAACGTGAAGTAAAAATGAGACTGTTACGAGCATTAAGCATTTTGAACTTCCATCTTTATAAAAAAAATCCTCCCGGATGTTCTCCGAAGTCCCCTAATCTGTACGATCATAAATGCGATTTTCGCTCCCGCTAACGGTTATTCACGGCATAACCGCCACCATTAGCTACGCACGCACACACTGAGCTCCGGTTATATGCTGTCGGTGGGTACATTTTACTTTTTTTGCATAGTACTGCGGTCTTTGTCTGAGTACCCCGGAGGCACGATCAATGTAACTGTAATTAACCTTCCGTTGAATTTTTGATCCACTTGAAACAATGAAATGTTTTGAGACTAAACAAAATTAACCCTCCCCGATGTTGATACGCGGTAATAGAATAATCTGACTGCGTAACGACGCTCGCTGGCTGGGCTAAAACAGCGTCGAATATACGGTTGCCGGGGCGCTCTCTGCCTCTCTCTGCCGGATGGCAAACAGCGAATGGGAAAACAGCTAACTTAATTGAATTATAGCGATGCTGGGAAATAGTAAATAATAAAACGCATTGTGGGCATTGATGGATTATTTCAAGTTGAAAAGCGTATACGCGGACGCACACGGCCGAAGCCAAAGCCAAAAATCCATATCTGGAATAAATGATGACATTCAATGCGAGTTCGACCCCCGCAAATTTTCATTTTTTTTTATGAAGAAGTTTTTTACTACTCAAGTTTGTCAGTACGATTGTTGAGATTGACATACGTAGTCACCTTCCATTTTGCAAAGTTTGATCCCGGTTGCAAATCGGTCGGAAGTTAGGACAGATATACGGTTAATCACTTATAAAGGTACTACGGCACACTAGAGTCGCAAGACCCCAGCCAGTTTCATCCCAATACAAACTGCCATCTGATCAACTTGTTACTTCAAATTGAGTCATCATCGGTATCATAACATTATCAGTTCTTATATTGGTTGGAGGGATACCTTCATTGACTTTACCATTAGAAGTCTGCTTTCCGGCCACATTATATGGTCGACTGTGTCATTTTCCAGTTTTTTCAAGTCCCCTTCCGCGGAAAGCAACGGCTCTCAGCCGGTAAAAAAACACCTTTAAACACAGAAGCTGTGGTGTTTCATAAATCTCAAAAATTCATTTTCTCCCAAAATCGCCAGAAAACCTCTTTTATGGAAGCGAAAAGAGTCATATCTTGTGTTCTGGATCATTTTAGGCGCCAATGCAATATTTTACAAGCATTAATAAAGCAAACTGGATTTTTGTGATTTATGACTCATCCCCTATCATCGCTACAAATTCAGTGCACATTCACTATTTAATAATTTTCAGTGATTGGTCCATCACAAACAGTTCCGCAAAATCACTTTTAATAATGGAAATACTGAGGGGCGAAGTCTTTCAGTACTTTTGACCCCCCCCCCCCCTATCTTTAATAATAAACATCATTATTTTTTTTTTTAATATTTTTCTCGAATTCTTGAGGCCATATGCTGCTGGGCAGGACCGGACCGAAACCGATTTGCTTGGAGGGGTGTGAAAGATCTCAAAATGCCGACTGTTATTCTGAGACTGTGGAATAGCTATTTAGAGCTTTCACAAAATTTCATTGTTCCGGCCATCAGTGTCATTTTTCCTCCAGAAGGACGGATTCAGCCTTGGTTCCAGCAAGACGGGGCGTCACCGCACTTTACGCTGGCCGCGCGGGACTTCCTTGACGCATTCCAGGCATTCCCACGAAGATGAATTAGTCGAAAAGAGGAAATTGAGTGACCTGACCTGTTCCCACTTGACTTTTTCTTGTGGGGATACTTGAAAGAGCGAGTATACAAGGCGCAGTCCCAAAACATACAGCGGCTGAGGAATGCGGAGGAATACCTGCAGATTCTTCTTCACATTCTGTGAGGGTCTTTCAAAAACGCCTTCGTCGCGATGTTGGAGGCAGACAATTTGAACATCTGAGATAAATTTTCTAGTTTGCATTATATTTGAGAAGAAACGTTTTTCTTTTCCTATAGTTCAGTAATGATTTAGTTCTCATTATAATTTAGTTGCAGAATTCATCTGAGTAATGATAAGAACAAAAAAAATATGTTACCATACGGGGGAAAACACGTGGTCTTTATTGCTGTGAACAAAGATAAAAATTCCGAAAAATGTCAGAAAAATTTGTCATTAATCGAAAAATTACAATGAGAGCAAAAAACTAATGTCACGAACAGACTCGCAGTGGTCAAAATTGTTATATCCCTTGAGGGAATTTTCTGGAAAGCCAGGGGAAGAAATATAAAGGTGATTCCACTTTACTGGGGCATGCACGCTGTATACCTATGTATGGTGTTTTGGTGTTGGTGCAAAACTTAAAAAAAAAAACTTCGAACGTCCGACACTGATGACAATTTGCTGATAGTTTGAGTATTCCAAAAATTACTTTATCCTAATCTAAATAAAATATCTAATTATCTAACATCTAATATTCTATTAAATTATCTTTATCATAATCCACGACAAAGCTTTACGGAAACGAGCATCTTAAAAACCTGCTTATAGTTAGCACAATGACTACTCGTGTTTCCGCAGAACGGACTTCTGAACTTTAATTCTGGCTTCACGTTAGTAGTTCTACCACAATCAATACAACACAATAACCACAAACTTTTTCCAATTCTGATTTGGCATAAGGTATCACAAACTGACTTATTTGGTAAATACCTACCAACAAAGTTTTTTTTGCATTTACTTGAGCGTGATAGTTGAGCACCTATTTTTTTTTTCAAATAGTTTTTACGTAAAATATTTCAGCTTATCTCGATTTTGCCGACTGAGCTTGATTTTGTCGACTGGATGTTTGCGACTGGGGGGGTGTTACACCCCCCACACCTCCCCTTCGGGCCGGCCCTGCCGCTGGGGACTCGGAATGAGATACTTTTGAGACATCCTGTATAGCTAAGTGGGAAAGCAAGCCTATGAAAGAGCTATATTTTGTAGAGTACGTTTTGGGAGTTAATGACAGTCATCGTGAATATTATTTCGGTACCTATATGCAATGTTTTGCTAGTTGTATATTTAGCTCAAACTATTGTAGTAGTGTATATAGGTACAGATACGAGCAAGCGAGTATTATGTTTTGATTTTATAATAAACAGTTGATTATTAAATTATGTATTTATGACAATACGGCACTAAGTCCCTCCAGTAATTACGTTTGTTTATAGTTGTGGTTTATTCCGTATATAACGCGCGTTGAGCATTTCACAGCTCCAGGTTCCTATGTGATATATGATAATAACGTGTGGTTGTAAACCATCAACGAGAAAAAACAGGATGAGGGCGGTTTGCATATGTATCGCCTGTGTATGTATACCCACGTTAACCTAAAATAAACATTCAAATTATTTCAGAGAAGTGATTGTATTTATTAATGCGATGATATGACGTATTGGATGTGGATTTAGCTCGAATTTGCGGCCGAACAATGGAGGGATTATTAAATATGTTATTGTTGGAGCTATACAACCCTCTGTATTATGATGGGAGGCTTTGCTCAATTTTGAGGACCGCACCGCCGCCGCTCCAGATGCTCCAGGAGACGCGCGGGAGTGAACCCGGTTTATTTGTTTTAAAAAGTGCATCCCGATTGTTCCGAGTCAAGAACTGTTTCTTTTGCAAACACGTACATTAGCTATTCAAATGGGGGTATATTATGAGTGGGTTTAAGTAAAATGCTCACTATCTAAACTCGAATTTTTATTGGGACATATTCGCCACCCATTAGGGTTTCACGAGACCGGCCTTGGTCTTGGTCTTGGTCTTGGTCTTGGTCTCGAATTCAAGTCCAAGACCAAGACCAAGACCATCATTTTATTGTCGAGACCAAGACCAAGACTTGGCCCCCAAGACCAAGACCAAGACCAAGACTTTTCAAGTCTTGGTCTCGAGTCTCGACTTTTTTTCCGTATTTTGACTAATTCAAAGAAAAAAAATCTAGCTAGATGCGAGCAACAGTATATACCATATTATGCAAGTCTGTGGTCAGGTTCATTTTTAGGAATGTTAAATATTATGTGATGGCCTGTATCACAGCTTCCTCTTACTTAATTTTCCCCTTATTGAATTTTTTAATGAACATACTGTAGCTACAAAAAATGGTAAGAAGTATAACAACATGCATACAATAGTGAAATACTTACAGCTTTATTGAAACTATCTGTGATTTGCAGTTGCTTTGGATCTTTGACAGCAATACTCGAAGAGCCCCCATATAGTAATTGAAATTCTGTCTTGTGAAGGCACTTCAAATGTTTTTTCAAACCTGAGGTATTTGAATTTTTCATTCGGATCGTCGTTGTCTTTGATTTGCACAGTTTGCACAGTCCAACCTTTTCTTTATTTCGTGTTTCGTATAGAAAATAAGTAGACAATGTTGGCCCTGATTGCGGAGTGGAAGTGGAGGCTGAGGCCCCAGCTTGATCGTCTGCTTGATCCTGAATTTCCTGTGCACTCGAAACGTCTTTTTCGAATTTCCCATCCTTTTCACTCTCACTAGACGACGCACTGGACACTATCACAAATGGCCTTTTTTCTGTTTTTTTTTATCGAAGTGGTGGCTTGTGATTTTCGCTTCATTTTGAGAACTTCTCTTCGTGAGAACGATTGAACGAGTGACGATAATTTGGCACATTTTTCCTGAAGGGATGATGGTGGCAAGCATGTTTAGACTAAAAATAAATATCAATTAAGCATGTTTAGTTTTTCTGATCATAATTTATTGTGGATGTGCGAGGTGCCGCGAGGTGCCGTGGCTAAGTTCAACAGTTTTTATGGTTCAACTCGTAAATAGTGTATAGTTGTGACAAAGTGCTTGATTTATGGTACCTACTAATACGGGATACTATTCCATTTGGCAGGCAACACATACCTACCCCAGGCCCTGAAGTGAAGTCATAAAAGTAAAATCTAACAAATTAGTAGGACGTATTGAATAACCAGCCCAAATAAAAATACATCGTTTTCTATATGTATACCTACCCACAATTACAACCCGGCATAGCCTCTTTGCTTTTCTCTGTTTCCCATATAGTAGGTACTTGCGGGGGTTTTCAAAACTACTTTGTTTGAGGGTGTTTCTTAAAAATACAAAGAATCCAAAGTTTATGTATTGTGTTTTATTTAAAGAACAAACAAAAATTTTCTAATTCCATCTTAATCTTTGCTTGGAGACGCTTGGAGTTCTAGTTAAAATTCGTTCAAGGCATTGTAGCTTTGGAAATTGTTGATAAAAAATAATAATTTAGTTTGATAGGGTTCGTAATAGTCGAGGCAATAGTTTTTTAAATTATTGTTCTTGTTGTTGTATTTTTATTTTGGACTTGGGGATTGGGGAATCGAGACTCGAGACCAAGACCAAGACCTCCACGTCAAGACCAAGACTCTTGCTGTCAAGACCAAGACCAAGACCAAGACCAAGACCAGATTTTCAGACATTTTCGAGACCAAGACCAAGACCAAGCGGGTCTTGGTCTTGGTCTTGGTCTCGTGAAACCCTACCACCCATGTTGTTACAAACATTCTGAAGACAAAGGCTCTATCACTTATCACTTTGAACTAAGGTATGGTATCACGATTAGAATTGATCTGCAAACCACTTAACTTGGTTTTAGTTAAGTAGGTATCAGTTCAAACTCTAGTCAAGTAGTGAGAATATAGTGTAACGAATTTGCGCTGGGAACTTTTATAATTGAGAGACGAACATTTAAACACACACTGTTCATCTTTACGTACTACTGAATACACGTCAATTAAATGCCGCATTTAGATATCCTTTTGGTCAGATTCGCCAGTTATTACTGTCGCTGTGAATTGAAATCTGAACCCATCCGAGCGACCCCGTGCCTATATACTGGTGTCGTGTTTTCAAGAACACTCCAGCAATGCCTTGTAGTCCGTTCACTTATATTCTGGTAAGCTCTCCCGCCCATTGTGCAGATGTGTCTTATTTGCATATCTTGATCTCCAGCTTTCTTGAACCTTCTGGAACTGCACTGTCTCGAAGGATTGGCCTACGTGTTTATTCTCGAATGTAATGGAATTGCACGAGAGCCTCGCAGCTTGTAACAATAGGATGTCAAGTTAAGTAACAAGTAACTCCCGTTTTCGATGTAAATTAAGCAATGGGTAGTATTAATGAAAAATAAGCACCATAAGCATTTGCTTAGATTTTTGAGGAGTTGCTATGTTGTTAAGCAAACTTTTCATGGCAACGCCTATGAAATCCAAGCAAATGCTTAGGCTTATTATACTTCCCCGACCCACCACTCAACGAGGAGGGGAAGTATTGTGAAGCGCTAAAATTTATTTTCGAGATTTCGACGGATTTATCCGTTTTGAGGTCCCTTATGACGATTAATAGGCCAGTAGCAGGAATATTCAAGGTTGCAAAAGGTCCCATATAAAAAAAATCTTCATAATTAATAGTTTACTTGGGAGTCCTAACGAAGAATCCGAAGTTGTGACCTTGTGTGACCTCCGGAACCATGGTAAAAAAATGAAGAAGATGGAAATTCGTGAACATCGACCGTTTTTCTTGAATAACTCGAAAACGGTGATTCTACGAACAGATTTTTCAGTAGTCAAATTGAAAAGCGTTAAATTTTGAACAAAATGATGCCAACAGTTTTTGGAAGAGTATACCTTGAAAATCGCTCGAAGCTGTCAGAAGAATTCTGGTCGTCAAACTGCAGGTTCTCACTCAAGAGGCTATACTGTCATTGTCTGTAGATGGATATGGTTGCCCTAAACATTTCTTGAAAGACAATTGAACCGGCTTCAATATGCTCGACTGCAATGCCGTCACAATTTGTATCTTGGATGCTATCAGCAGTCAAAGTCCAAAAAGCGCACTTTTGGACGCATACAGGGTGTTTCAAGAATGATAGCAAAAAAATTCAACTGTGGGTATCCAACATTTTGCAAAGTTCGGCCTAATGACAAAGATACAGCCCTCCAAAGTTCACTTTTTTCGGATTTCAAAAATTTGTAACTCAGGAACGTTTCGACAAAAGCTTTAATTTAGCACAAGCTGGTTTGTCATAGTTATCTATCAACCTGTCAAATTTGGAAATAATCCAATCAGTGGCGTAAAAGAGAGGTCACCTTGAGTCAACTTTTCTTCGGATGCTTCTAAATTATTGACCCTCATAACTCCTACATCACTGGTTGGGTTCTTTCCCAATTTGGCAGATTGATAGATAATTATGACAAACCAGCTTTTGCTGAATTAAAGCAAAATTTGTCGAAACGTTCCTGAGTTACAAATTTTTTGAATCCGAAAAAAGTGAACTTTGAAGGGCTGTATCTTCGTCATTAGGCCGAACTTTGCAAAATGGTATATGAGTTTTCGTCATATTTTGACGAGATCTACACACAGTTGAATTTTTTGCTATCATCCCTGAAATACCCTGTATATGTATTGTTACGATATTCGGGTTCGCCTATCTCGAAATTAAACGCGCTGATTTACTTGTAAACAGACTGCACTTTATAAGTTACTACCGAACAACTAAATAACGCACAAAATTATTAATCGCTTGGTAATTCACAATGTCGCCGAGATGTTAACGCCACAATCGCTCGATTCCAACTCTCTCGATGCCCGGTCGAGTTCCTCTCTTATAGTGGCATCGAAGGTTCTGGATGCTTCGTGATGGTGTTTACAGCACACGAGGATTTTTCTAGTATCTGCGTCGAGAATATACGCGTACTTTCTACGGCACCTCCGCCATGCAGAAGTCTCGACGTGTCGTGACCTACCGCTGAAGTCTCTCGATGCTTCCCGAATGCAAAGCGTAATTCTAGATTTCTCTAGAAAGAGCCGGGATGGTCGCGAGCTTCGTAACAGTATCTTGAAAACTATAATAACGAGAAATTTTCTGTAACCGGCGTTTTTTTTGAGCACACTTTGTTCTACATATTCCAATCACAGCTTTTACCTGCAAAGAAAGCAGACTTAACAGCAGGAACGGAAAAAGTATGCGAAAATAGATTCATGATTTGTGGCGGACCAAGAAACTTTGAGTAGGTTCCGATAAAATAAAGATAAGTTCTCATACCATTTTGCCAGATTCGGCTTATCGATACAGCTCTTCAACGTTCACTTTTTTCGGTTTTAAAAAATTTGTAACTCAAAACCTGAAATTTGACAAGTAGTTAGATAATTTGAACGAATCAGCCTATTCTGGATTCAAACTGATTTTGTCGATTCGTTCCTGAGTTACAAATGTTTTTAAAACCGAAGAAAAAATTGAAATTTTGAAGTGCTGTATCTTCGTCATTAGGCCGAATTTCGCAAAATAGTATGAGAATTTTCTCTTTGTTTTGTCGAGACCTACTCGAAGTTTGTTTTGACCGACATGAACACTAACCGTGGGTTCCACAAAACAGATAATACGAGATTTGTTGATTTGCGATTTTTGTTTGTCAATTTGTAGCTGACTGATCAATGGAAATGCTGGTTTATCCCTCAATAATAGAAAGATGATGGGACTAGTACAGATTTCAGGCATTTTTTGTGAGTAATCACCTAGAATTCAGCAGAAAAAAGTTCAGTTAATCTGCAATCAGCCTTGATCGCTGATCATCTTTTTTGTGGAACTGACGGTAAGTATGTATACCGGGTGATCATTTGAAAACTATCCACCTGCAATAACTCCCGATTCCTAGTGAATATTAATTCGAGCAAAAACAGGTCGATTTTTATATCGAGGGGGACATCCAAAACATACATTGGCAAATTTCTATATTCATCCCCCTCGCCCCCACTCACCCCAACTTTGAAATTTCAAATGACACTACCTACCTTGCGATACATCAAATTGAAGGAAATTAAATTTTCTTTCTGAAAAATGTTTTTTAAAAATTTTGAACCCCACCCCCTTTTCCTTGAAAATTCTCTGACTGTCCCACTTTATATTCTGAACCCCTCATTTTTTTCTCAATTTAGTCGGCGTCATCCTAGATAGCATCAAAGAAGAAAATTTTCGGTGGAAAAAGTGCCACCCAAATTCACCCCTTTGCTCTCCCCCACCTCAACTCCCAAATTTAACAAAACACCACCTACTTTGTGATACATCAAATTGAAGGGAATTGAATTCTCTTTCAGAAAAGAATTTTTTTGAAATTTTCTACCCCTCCCCCAATAAATTGACCATTTGAAGTATTCTAGGGGAGAGATGGGGGGCTTTAAAAATTGTGAAAAATTCTTTTTCAGGAAGAGAATTCAATTTCCTCCAATTTGATGTATTACAAAGTGGGTATTGACATTTTAAATTTTTGAGGTCAGGTGGGGGGAGCGAAAGGGTACATTTTGGGTGGCACTTTTTTCCTAGAAAATTTTCTCTTTCGATGCTGTACAGGATGACGTTTATTGTATTGAAGAAAAATGGAGGTCAAGAATATTAACTTGGACACTCAGAGAATTTTAGGAAGAACAGGGGGTGGGGTTGAAAAATTTCAAAATATTTTTTTTAAAAAGAGAATTTAATTTTCTTCAATTTGATGTATCGCAAGGTAGGTGGTGTCATTTGAAATTTCAAAGTTGGGGTGAGTGGGGGCGAGGGGGCTCAAGATATAAATTCTTCAATGTATGTTTTAGATGTCCCCCTCGATATAAAAATCGACCTGTTTTTGCTCAAAGACATTTGCACTAGGAATCAGGAGATATAGCAGGTGGATAGTTTTCAAATGATCACCCGGTATCTTGTTGTTGACAATTTCAAATTCTTCATTTAATTTTATGTTAGATACCACTTTTAGACTTATTTTATACAGTCCGCTGTAATCAGAACCCAATCGACTGAACTGAACTGAACTGAACTGAACTGAACTGAACTGAACTGAACTGAGCTGAACTGAGCTGAGCTGAGCTGAGCTGAGCTGAGCTGAGCTGAGATGAACTAAGCTGAGCTGAGCTGAGATGAACTAAGCTGAGCTGAGCTGAACTGAACTGAACTGAACTGAACTGAGCTGAGCTGAGCTGAGCTGAACTGAACTGAACTGAACTGAACTGAACTGAACTGAACTGAACTGAACTGAACTGAACTGAACTGAACTGAACTGAACTGAACTGAACTGAACTGAACTGAACTGAACTGAACTGAACTGAACTGAACTGAACTGAACTGAACTGAACTGAACTGAACTGAACTGAACTGAACTGAACTGAACTGAACTGAACTGAACTGAACTGAACTGAACTGAACTGAACTGAACTGAACTGAACTGAACTGAACTGAACTGAACTGAACTGAACTGAACTGAACTGAACTGAACTGAACTGAACTGAACTGAACTGAACTGAACTGAACTGAACTGAACTGAACTGAACTGAACTGAACTGAACTGAACTGAACTGAACTGAACTGAACTGAACTGAACTGAACTGAACTGAACTGAACTGAACTGAACTGAACTGAACTGAACTGAACTGAACTGAACTGAACTGAACTGAACTGAACTGAACTGAACTGAACTGAACTGAACTGAACTGAACTGAACTGAACTGAACTGAACTGAACTGAACTGAACTGAACTGAACTGAACTGAACTGAACTGAACTGAACTGAACTGAACTGAACTGAACTGAACTGAACTGAACTGAACTGAACTGAACTGAACTGAACTGAACTGAACTGAACTGAACTGAACTGAACTGAACTGAACTGAACTGAACTGAACTGAACTGAACTGAACTGAACTGAACTGAACTGAACTGAACTGAACTGAACTGAACTGAACTGAACTGGACTAAATTAAATCATGAAACACTCTGTATACTTGTCAGAAAATGTAATTGAACAAGAAAAATGAGAGTGAGTAGAATATTCTGAAAGAGATGGATTTTCAAAAACCTATTCAACTTCTCATGCCAAGTACATCCGTCCATTTATTTATGTTTTCATCTTAGGAAAGCATCGTTTGGTTCCATTGCTTTATTTGCTAATTATTATCATTATTGTTATTACTATTTTTTGTTGTTGTTGTTGGGTTAAGTGCTCGGTTTAGTGCTTTTCTAGATAAGACCTTCTTCCTTCTTGCCATAATTTATGTTTTATCGGAATACTAGACTGTTGAAATTTTGATTTGAATGTACGAAAGTGTTCAAGTCGTATACATCTATTTTGAGCATTTTTCCGAAGCACATAGGTGAAATCAAAGAATTTGATAGCGTTTTTTAGAATACTATGCTTTATTCAACTGATGAAGTGTATTGTAAAACGTGCACAGTTGAATAAAGGATGATTTTAATTACTGTTTATGGAGAAACTTGATTTATTCAATGGAACTTTCCAATTTTACCTGAGCTGTTAGCTCATTATTCCTTTCTAACTGCAGTGGTTCAATATTGTTCTGTTCTGTGTGCGTGCTGTGAGGTTTTCGTATGTGTGAAGATCTTTGACCCGTTGGGAAACTCCAAACTCGATTAAAACTCTGGAAATGTTTGATTTCAACACCAAGTCAAATGTGAAATTTGACTGTCAAATTTTCTTTTTCCCCGCTAGCGAGCTATGAGGACGTGCCTTCCCATTCAGGGTAGATAAGAGGGACTGAAGATTCAGTATGAACTGACAGGGCACAAGCACACAGCTTTGGAAGACGTCATCAAGCACTTTTGCACATGATTGACACACTGGCTGTCGCTTCTGACAATTTTATTTTGACTTGCCAACTCTGAGTCGGAAACGTGTCGCCTCCATAGACATAACCTAACAGGTGGAACATACATTGGAAATAATTCTACTCTCGTGAAAAGGCCATCACTCATTTGAATGCTTTACGATATTTGCCAAGGCTCATTTTAGCAAACTGCATACTTTTGAGTCGGCCGGTAGCTCAGTGGAATCGAGACTAATGCCTCCAGCCATCACTTGTGTGGGTCCAAGTTTCAGCCACAGCCACTTTCAAGCCTCGTCCTTTGTTGGGTACCTTCATAGAAAGGTATTCGCGCTCTTGGGCCCTCTGGACTTGGCTTTGTGACTGCGGTACTCAGAGCACCGGACCTAGTGGGTTAGATCTGGAAACTCGCGGGTGAGCTTCTTCTGCGTTTCTGAAGCTCCTAGTTATTCGGAAAATGTAAATTTTGAGAACTACGGGAAAAATCCAGTAATTGAAATAAAATAGAATCGTGTTTGTATCGGGGTTCGGACCCTGTCGTAGAGTCGCCATTGTTGATCGGATTGATGGACACCCCCCCCCCCTCCTTGAAACTAATGATTTTGTTTTAGTGCCACGACCGTTCCTGATATTTCCATATAGAGCTTGTTACGGGAATGAAGACGTTCTTATTCGAAACTGATGAATTCAATCCGGTACCCAACGACGCCATCGTTCAGATAGGGACTTTGTAAGAATGAATTGTTATTAGGGCTCGATCAGGAATAGTGTAGACACCGATTATTTCGCGTTAGGGCAAAGATTATTTCGACGCCTCTCCGCATCGGCTTTTCGGCGAACACCCTGTATAGTCAATTCTCTGCGTTTTGTTTTTCCTGGCTGCGGCCTTCTCTCACAAATTGCTAAACAACAACGAACTAGCGCGTATACGGGGCGTGCTCAAAACGTTCTCCAAATTAAATTTGTATCTTGACTAGAGTAATTGTTTCGCGCTCACCATCGGTTCGAAAGTTTTTGGAAGGATGAAATTCGGTTCAACATTTCCGGTTATAGACACGCGCGACCGCGGGAATCTTTCTAAGCGTTGGGGGCGACTCACGGTGAAAAAGGGAATAGGCCCCCACAAAGGTAGCCATATCCAATCCTTTCCAAACGGGCAAAAGAGACCATGGCCCAAAAAGAAGCAACAGCCTTTGAAAAGAATGCCACAATAAGGTGGGCTACCATACACACACCGGCCCACAAATCTTGGATAGCACTCGTGGTCGAAGTCACTCTTCTCTTTTCAGTGTCTAGAAGCCGGGCCTAACCCTAACATAACCTCTAACACTAACATAAGTGTTGGATCTGATTTAACCACAAAAAGAACTTTGAACCGCGAAAACCAGTCAGAATTAAATGTCGGTCAAGGTGTAGAGTCAGGTGTTCGTCGGAGGGTTGGGGTGTTGGGACGTCTGAAATAATTAGGGGAAAGTTATCTCTTCGGGAATAGGTTAGATCTTTTAGATAATTTAGCCTGCGCTGTGATGGTAGGACTAGGTATAGGAGCGAGCCATTATTTAAACATTTTGAATTGTACATAGAAGTCAATAGATTGCTGTTGTGTTAAAGTTTTAACTGTGTCTTATTGCGTTCAAACTCGTAGTCAGACCTGTCTCAACAATCTCGAGAACTCTATAATCGAACAACAAGAAGAGAGGCACAACGGGAGGTCGTCCTGATACTAGATGATCATCGGCCAAGCGGTTCCAAAAGCGGGAGAAGTGATTTAATTCAAATAAGTTGAATTAAATGCCAGGATAATGGGTTGCCTACCCATTCAGCGGTACAAGACGATAGCTGGGGTCGTTTCACAAGATTTGATCATTCTCAATTTGGAATTGATCATTCCCAATTTGAAATTCATTATTCGCAATTTGAAAGTGATTACCTATTCTCATTTTGAGAATGACTCGTCTCAATTTGAACTTGAAAAGGTATAAGAGGTAAGAATATAAGAATACTCTGACCAGCTTGTAGCTGATGAGCAAAGAATCACAATTTTGAATTCGCGGTATAGTCACATCGCAAGATATCTTGATGAATTTTGTTTTAAAATGGCTTGCACCTCACCGACTTACGCAATGCGTTGATGTTGCATAACATAAGACGTGCCACTCGAGGTTTTTCCAGATGATTCGCATAAGTAAATGAAATTCGTGCTTAGGAAACACGCAAAATGTAGAAATTATTTATGGAAATTCTGAATCCTCCGGGCTTTTCACGCTGAATACAAATTATTACAAAGCATCAACATCCCATCCTCGCACCAACACATTGCGGATTCGAGCACAATGGAAGCGCTACTACGATGCCGAAAACCAAGTGTTGGGAGATCCAAGTCCTCGACACAAACTTCAACATCATTTAAACGTCCATCTGTGGTTTGCCCCGAGCTGTGGACACACACGATTACGGAAGCTAGCCAGCTATTCTGAGCTTCCGTCGTCTTTTGGAAGCAGCAGCGAGAGCTTTTATGTCGGTTCGGAAAGGGCCGGTGTGCCGTGTGACTCGAGATCCATTAACTATGTACCTCCGGCTCGGAGTCCCTTAAGTGGATTACGCACTTTTAAATTTTGCAGTAATTGCTTTATCATGTTACGAAGAGCCGATTTCTTTGCGGGTTTACAGAGACAATACTATCGGCTAGGATGCCGCCGCCGACTTTGCTTCTAATGGCATTAAAAATGGATATAGCCCCCGACAGAGACCCGCACACTATCCTGCACACAGTTTGACTTGGGTAAGAACCTCTTGTCAAATGCTCTTTGTAAGCGTGGTCATTCAATTCTCACATTTACACATGATGGGGTTTCTGCATTTTCCGCCACTTTGCCTCTTGAGTTTTATACTTGGAAAGTTCCTGCGGGGAGTGGGGTCGGCATGGGACCTTAGAAAATGAAGAAACCTTAATTGAGCTTTTAATCAAAAATATGAATTAATGCGGTAATTTCCAAGCGCGGCAGGCAGGAGAGGGTTTCTTTCGTCAAAACTGTATCAAATTAGCCGGGGAAAGGAACCCAAAGAATATTAATGGAGTTGTTTCGCGATTTGCATGTTTCTTATTAATACGCGTGCGGAGCCCAGCCCAGTGCTCCAACTTTTGCCTCATTAACTCTTGCTTAACTTTGATTATTTTCCGAACGGTTAGTTAATTACAAATTTAGATTTGCGAGAGAGAAGTTGATTTCCAGCACGCCGCTTTTCTTTAAGATATTTTATTACTTCGCGCTAATTACACCAATTAGCAGGGATCTGGGGCTGTTATATGATGAATTTCGCTTTACACCATCCGTCCGACCAGGACCTAAACGAGAAAATACATCAGCAGCAGATTTGATATTATAATAATTTAAGAACAATAAATTACCTACTTTAAGTATACTCGTAGCTTGTAGGTATTTGGTCCTTGAGTATATCAGTTCGTGAAATGCGGCCTGCCGAAGATAACACAACCTTTGTTGGTTGTTGATGCCATAAATTGGTAAATCCTCCGTTGCCATGACGATCCTATATATTTGCGTTATGGTTACAAACTCTGACTTACAATGCTGCCCTGTGTTTCTTGTTTCTTGGGTGCTTTTATATCATGTGATTCGCAAAATCCGTGCCCATTGTTTTAAAAACCAAAAACGAATATCTCATAGATTCGTCCTGCTATTTTTTATTCAATATTCAAAACGGGAGCCAAAAGAGGGACAAATAGTAAATTGAAGTTAGTCACATTAATTTTGGTCAACTTAACATCAGATTAGAGCGGCTTTTTTTTTCTAAATTAAGATTAGTTACAAATGGTAAATTGAAGTTAATCACATTAATTTTGGTCAACTTGACAGATTGCAGCGGCTGTTTTATTTTTAAATTCAGATTAGTTAACTTTTTTTCCTTTGTTTAACGTCGACTCATTTCCGCAACGAGGCTCAACACCGACGCCGGTGAATCCTTTTTTCCACTATACCAAAAATTTTGCCGAATCCCTGTGTGTTGCAAAACGGTGAGAATTTTTAACGACCACCAACATCGTATGGGGTGAGCACTATTGTTCACATTTTACGTGCTATGTTGAACACGACTTTGCATTCAGCATCACTCCAACTGAATCAAGGAACTTGTTTTCGGGACGAAAATCCGACCGCCCCCGTCGGGGATCAAACTCATGTCCCTTGGCATGGTGATCAGATGAGCTGACCACCACACCATAAGCTTCTTTTGGGAGGAAGGTGAAAATGAGCTCTTCACCGTGATCTGTCAAACATAAATGTCACTTTTAAAAAGTGACAGAAGATTTTCATATAACAATTTGACGTGCAATAGCTTATTTTCAAGCCCATTTAAAACTCTATCTAGCATTATGTGAAAGTTATGTCGTATTATGCCATCTGTCAAAAACTGCACCTTGTGAAAGCCCAAATTTTGATAGGTATTTAATTAATAAGTAACTCGAGAAGCATCGAACGGATTTTAACCATATTTGGTTTCAAACAAGAGTACTGGAGAACTCCTAAAAGTTTGATGGAACGTGAATAAATTCGATTATTATCCGGAATGTTACTTGAAAAAATTATCACATTTTCCGATAAGAAATATGAAAATGCTTGAGCTCAATCAACGAAAAAAGGCTTTTACACAATTGTTATTATTCAGATATTTTTTTTAAACAAGAAATTTTCACTCCGCTTGTAGTCCAGTAAAATAAGGATTTAACTTGGAACAAATTGAGGGCAGGATAAAAAAAATATGGCGAAGTAGAGAATGAAAAACTGCATAAGAAAGACCAAAGTTTCATTTCCAGTTATTCCGGGCCATGGGAAAAAAATTGAGAAGATGGAAAAACATTCGCCGCGGTCTTTCTTCTGAAACGGTGAGAGAACGGTGAGAGATGTGTGAACACTGTCAGGGACAAAGTTGTAGCGAATTCAATTCTTCACAAGAGAGTTCCTAAAGTCACATCTCTAACTTCTTCAGTTTAGCCGTGAACCACGTTCGAAGTTACGCGACATCCCTGTTAATAAAGTGGTTCTTTTGGAAAACTTACAAAAATCCTAGACTCGATGAAAAAATATGGCAATGTAGTGGATAAAGAACTGGATCTCAAAAGCACCAAAGTTTCATTCCACACCGTTTCGGGAAACCCATGCAAGGAAAAAAACTTGAAAAATAGCGATTTGCACTCCCAGCTTCCTCATTGAATACTGAAATTAACGTAATAAATATGAAGAATCTGAACAAACAAGTTTGTAGAGGATTAAATGATCTAGAGAAAATCTAAAAAATCCCGTGATGTCATGTATGCACCTTTTTCAACTTAGCTGCGGAAAGCTATCAAAGTTGGGGCACATGACTCGTGACGCGTCGCATATGTGGCCAAACTGGCATGACGTTACGATGATTGATTGATTGATTATAAAACATGATGAGTGATTTAAAAAAATTACGTGCTTAGTTTTACGTCTGGGTAACTACTTATTGTTAGAATTGTTAGAATTGTCATTGTAGTCATCATCATCATCATCTTCCGAAACAACAATGGTGGCAAAACTTGGTACCTACACTTGAGGTCAGCTTTTCTGCATTCACAAAGCTCCTCGCAGTTTTTCAAGCATCTGCAGGAAATCATCCGAAGTAGATTTTCGGGAGCTACGTTATCCTAGGTTCTAATTGGTATCAACAGAGAAATGTTAAATTTCCAACCCCATTGTTCCGGTGTACAGTTGTTTATTATCTCCGAGCTATTGTTGAATGATCATTGTTGATCAGAGATCAGTTGAAAAACATCTCATTATCTGATGTTAATCATATTTTTCAATTATTATATTGTGTTACAAAATGCGAGAATCTCACTTTCAATTCTGCCAAACAAGAAAATTTATAGATAACGAAGCGTTCATCTGCGGACTGACATTTCTAATAGTTACCAGACGTTTTAAAAAGCACGCATATTTTTTCAATCATTTCATGATGTTTGATAATCAACCAAACAACCACCGGAACGTCGTGCCAGTCTGGCCACATATGCGGCGCGTCATGAATGATGTGCCCCAATTTTGATAGCGCTCCGCAGCTAAGTCAAAAAAGATGCATACATGATATCACGGGATTTCCTGGATTTCCTATAGATCATTTTTAATCCTCTTCAAGCTTGTTTGTGCAGATTTTCCAGATCCAATTCGTTTATTTCGGTATTCAATGAGGAAGCTGCAAGCTGCAGCTGGAAGTGCAAATCGCTATTTTTCAAGTTTTTCTCAGATTTCCCAAAACGGTGTGGAATGAAACTTGATGAATGTTTTTTTAGATTCAGTTTTCCATCCTCTACATTGTCATATTTTTTCATCGAGTCTAGGATTTTTGTTAGTTTTCCAAAAGAACTTCTTCATTACCAGGACCGTCGCGCAACTTCACGGCTACGGTTCACGGCTAAACTGGAAGAAGTTAGAGATGTAATCTCAGGGACTCCACTCCGTCACTAAACAACTTATTCAAAAATTGAAATTGCTCATTCTAGATGCTCATTGTTGATGCAGAGGGGCGTAGACAAATTTTCAGCGAAATCGGTTGAAAATTGTGGAAGTTGTACCTACACGAAAATCGCCTTTTTTGTAATTTGAAGGGCTGTATATTTTTTTGGATCACTTTATCCTCCGAGTTACAGAACTGAAATTTGATCAATGGAGGGCTGGCCCCCGTTGGGGGTGCACAGAGTAACCGCACCACTTTTGAGCGTTGCTACCAAAAAATCTGATTCTGTGGACCTTAACTGATAGGAATTAAAGCAAAAACTTTTTGACCTCTAAAAAAATACAGAATAGTAGCTAGCGGATGGACTAATCCGAATAATGCATAATGGGAAAGTCATCCGTCATAAATGGCTCCGTCCGATGATTCAACTTCGCAATGCATTTTCGAAGTAGCCATACAGCAGAGATCCTGGATTTGGTGGATAACATAAATGACAGGTGTAGTTCGGTGCTCTTAACTGTAGATACTCATAACATCCATGTTGAAGAATTTACCTATTCAATACCTTGCTGCAATTTGTAGGTACTGTGTGAAAACTCTTGTACCTACATGAAAGAAATGAGACTCATCGACCGCAACCAAGGTAATAAGGTAAGTTCAGGTTGCGGGAAAATTGATAAGACATGAAACATGAAACTCTATTGGATTTAATTCACAACCACTATGGTAATAGACTCATTACTGACTTTTAAAAAGTTGGAAAGAGACGCTTTGTTGATGATTTTTTTTTCCGCCTCCGAAATCACTTTCCGTTCCGGTTAGAGGGCGGAAAGTGCATGGCCTCCTTGATTGATTGACAATTGATAGATGGATGACGGAATGACAGGTGTGAAGGGGCTCGAATTGGAGAGTCAAACGCAGTTTTGGGAGGTTAAGGGTGCCAGTTATTATTATGGTATGGTGTTTATGATATAATTATTGATGATTCTAATAGCCTAATTGACTATTTAAACTCCGAATCTTCATTCTAACCATTCTTAATGGTTGTGAATAAAATAGTATACATACTCTCGGCGGTAATTGCTTCATTCCTGCTTCGAGCATAGCTGCGAGCTTTGCTCTCATCAGTAATAAAGCACTTCCCGCCTCGGTATGTAATATACTATTATTCACAATGAGTTAGCAATCGATACATTCCTACCTTTTAAAAAGTTGGAAAGTGAATGATTCCTTACCAGGTTGGAAAATAATGTCACTTTCGGCCCGTGGGCCGAAAATGACGTATGGAGAGAGGTGATCTGATCTAAACAGCTGTCGCGGAGCGCGGAGTGTTGATGGATGCGTTGTTTGAAAAGGTTGCCTATGCCTACCTGATAAAAACGTTTGACGCGAAAAACTTTAAATAAAGCCAATTATTTGCATTTAAACTGGATCATTGAGAATAAAGTCTTATACATACCACGGAGTAAAGCGTCATTACAGCTTACGGGATTCTATCTTACCTCGGCACGCCTCGGTAATATATTGAATCCCTTGGCTGTAATGAGACACTTTCCACCTCGGTATGTAATATACTATTACTGACAATCAACATAGTTACTGATTCATTTCAGACTTCTAAGGAGTAGGTAACGTATGTGTTCCATCTCTTGGGCAGAAAAACCTAGCCTTCTATGATCGCTAGTCTTTGACGTGATTGCGTGCAAAAATTGCATCCACATGACACTTGACAGATCGCTGATTGTTTCGTTCCAGGTTATGTTTTGGCGTGATTTTATTCAAAAAACTATTCTATTGGCCTTTTTAGGTACATCGGCATGGATTATTGAGAGGGAAGTGAAGTGGATGACTCACATTTTGAGAAATGCTTGGAGTTTGGGATTGCGAGATGTCAGTTTTGACACCTCTTTTCACCAAGCATTTCAGCATGGAATAGGTAGCCCGTAGTCCCAAGATGTGCCGGGCTTCTGCTTCCTCAAAGAGAAATCCTTTCTCGTATCGATCGCGACTGTTTTTGGGTAGCTTTTAGATTTGCCGTAGCTTCTTCGGCCGCTTGCCGAGATTCAGGAGGCCATGAGATCAAACATTTCTAAGTCTGGTCCATACATGATCGGTTATTTTAAAAAGAAAAATTGGCTATGACTTGATTTCATGTCAGATTGTCAATACGTCAATGTGAGAGCCACTGTCGTGAAGCGCTCACTTGATAAAGACGATTTTCAACACAATTATAATTATTGTGGCTTATTATATGCAATGCTAATAATAATATATATTGAATAATTGTCAGTAAAATAGCATACATACCCTGGCGAAAACGATTATTACTGCGTCGGGCCATTGTTACCGGGGCGCTTAAGCGCCCCGGCAGCAATCTTTGCCCTCCGCAGTAATAACTCGTTTCCCGCCCCGGTATGTAATATACTATGGTATACTGATGATAGGTAGATATTAGGTACTTATCGAAGTTATAAGAAAATGATTGCCTATGCCTAACCAAAACCAGGCGCAAGGACTTATCGCTCTTGCAAAAGGCTTCCATGGTAGAAAAATACCACCTCTTCCTCTACTTCTAGTGGTGTTAGTTGTTGGATTATCCATGGAAACATATGGTTTGCGAAACTGGTAGCAAAAAAGTGAAAACTCTTGAGAAGAAAGGACTAAAATCATCGATGTTTATTGCAGTAATGTATTGGTTTTTCTGAAGATTTTGGTTCTGGCGATGTCATCTCGAAGAAGATGGAAAAGAGAAGAAGGAGGGAAAGATGATACAAGGCAGAAGATGCTTCCGAACTGCAACAGTTCATGCTTTTGCGGGTATAGGATGCCCTCAAACTCAAGCCATTGTAGGAAGTTTGAGGGGCCTTCAGCGCCTTTAGGTAACAGTATTACTTTTCTGTGAGAATTCGCTGATTAATCGGTGCGGTGGTGTGTTTGGATGGAATCGAAGGTTAGTTGCAAGGAAGCAAAATCGAAGGCTGTAGTCAATTAGATATGTACAGGATGTTCACATTGAGATTCCCCCCCCCCCACTAGCTGCTTTTTCCCTGGGACAAGTGCAAAAACAAAAACGGATTCTTGAAGAATTTTCGCTGAATTTTTTTAATTTGTAAATTAAAAATGTCTAGATCAATGAATTACAGGTTGTCGCAAAAAAATATTTTCTTTGTTACCTGCAGTCAATACAGATGGGGGCAAACAAACAGTCAAAATATTATCATCAATGATCATCAAAGTTTAAAAATATTGAAAATCACAGTCAATACGATTTTGAGAATTTTATCTGGAGAACCTATAATTCTTCCACCAATGAACCCGTAATTTGAGATATACAGGGTGGTCCTCGTTTTATGTCATTAAATTTAAGGATCAATAGAAAATGAAAAATGAAGGGGACTTTTTCCAGAAAACATATTTGAGAAATGCCTAATAACAGAGATACAGCTCTTCAAAGTTAAAAATAAATAATCGTTTTTTTCGCATAACTTTTTAACCGTTCAACCGATTTCATTCAAAATAGAACCAAAGGTTTACTGAAGTTATCCCCTGTCGAACAATCATAACAAGTTCCATGAAAAAGTTTCAGGGGCTTAGACATTAGGGGGTGACTCTACTTTTCCCCCCCTATTTTTCACCACCCTATTTTTGGAAACTGTTTATAATTTTGAATTTTACGTTCAATTTAGAAGAAAAAGTTACTCTTGCAAAATTTTGATTAGAGGCTTCGTTTAGGAGATATTTGAGTTTGAAACTTTGGAAAACATCCCGAAATCGCCACTTTCGAGAACACAAATTGTTTTTTTCCCGAAAATTTCCCGTGTTTTGGAAAATATGGTGGTTTATCAACTTAGAAACTCTAGAAAACCTATTTTAGCTGAGAAATCATGAGTTTCTTTGAATTTTAATTTTCAGACCTTTGAAAGTGGCGATTTCGGGATGTTTCCCAAAGTTTCAAACCCAAATATCTCCTAAACGAAGCCTCTAATCAAAATTTTGAAACAGTGATTTTGTGTTCAAATTGAACGTAGAATTTCAAATCATGAACAGTTTCCAAAAATAACTAGGGGGGTGAAAAATAGGGGGAGAAAAGTAGGGTCACCCCCTAATGTCTAAGCCCCTGAAACTTTTTTATGGAACATGTTATGATTGTTCGACAGGGGATAATTTCAGTGAACCTTTGGTTCTATTTATAATCAAATAGGTTGAACGGTTCAAAAGTTATGCGAAAAAAACGAATATTTATTTCCAACTTTGAAGGGCTGTATCTCTGTTATTAGGCATTTCTCAAATATGTTTTCTGGGAAAAGTCCCCTTCATTTTTTATTCTCTATCGATCCTTAAATTTAATGACATAAAAGTCGGACCACTCTGTATATGTTTGTAATTGGGACTGAAGTCTGCACCGATTGAACTGTTTAACAAATGTAGGATGTAATAAAAAGACATGAACTTTTTTTGAGACACCTTGTAAACTAAGGCCAGATAATTTTCAAGGTCAAATTTGAAAATTCATCAAAAATCCTTCATGACTTAGTTTTTTTTTTGAAATTGGTTCAAGGATAAGGCGGCTAGTGGGGGGGGGGGGTCAATCTTAAGGTGAACCTTAATAGTGTGACACCATTTCAGTTCGTTATCAGTGCAAACCTGGGCAAAGCTGACATTTCCTTAGTTTAAGAAGGAACCTTTTAAAAGTCTACCTATGTCGTGCTAGATTTCCGCTCGTTAGGAAAACACAGCAAAAGAGATATGATAGAGAGGGATATTTAAATAAGTACGAGAAATGGCAAAACGTAAATCGACGATGAAAGATGGGGCGACGGGAAGGTCCCCGCAATATAAATAACAGGCAAAGCAGTTTAGTTAGTTTAGCAAATGGAGCGAATGTTTTCACAGTCTTCGTTCACTCACTATAGAGACGCTATCGCAGCTCGATTACGGCAGGGAAATAGCCGTGGCAAAAAGGACGTCGCTGATTAACCGTCGGAAAATCTGATGCCGCGATCCTGCGGATATGTGCCGCACGAGGGATAGCAGAAAATTCTGTGCACACATAAAAGGAAACGGCGCTCATGACCCAGGGAACGAAAGCTCAATTTTGTTTTCACTGAAAATACGGAAATGGACATGCACGCACACAAGGATGACCATTGTCATATTTCAGCGAGTTTGAGCATCCCAGCATTGGAGAATAAAACTAAAGTCGCAGCCGGAGTATGATGCGGGGAAGGCCTAATGCTAATTGATCCGGCGGAGTTACGCGACGAGAGAGGTAAAAAGGAAGACTTCTACAGGGCTCTCGATACGTCGAATAACGAAAAATAAAAAAATAAAACGAGAGAAACTCTCGAGGAATGCTTTATTTCTGAATGTATAATATAATCAAATAAAGCTTCGCCTCGCAGATCTTGCACAAAGAAAAAGATTCAATCTGACGAATCAAATATGTCTGGCGCGACGCCACCCATGCCTTTCAGCTACGGATTCTAACTTTATCAAATAACTATCTTCTTTCAGATAACATTTTTCAATTTCGTTAAGCCTTTGCCGCGCTGAAATATACTCATATATATGGTACCTAGAGGTATTTACATGTAACAGGGTAATTCACGTGCGTATGCCTACGAGTAGGTATACCTTCTATATAAATTTGAATTTTTCATATGTGCCCCTATTGTGTACCATATTCGCAATGTTTTGTTTTACAAAAAAAAAGTATTTTGCGAAGCTGGTTTTTTACAAAAAGAATCTGACTCTGTTATGAAATATACCTAATAGAAAACAGTAGGGCAGAGCACACCGCTGGTAAGTATTTCAAAGGGGTTGCAACTTCAATTCTGAAACAATAAATAGCACATTGTGCTACTGCGATTGTTGTTCTCTTTTATTAGTCTTTAACGTTGCCGATTTACACTGGGGGACAGATCGTGTATGACATAGATATGTCATCCGATATGTCTACCGTAAGTGAAGAAGAGATGAAGATGAATATTTTTCTTCTACGTTTTCGACGTGACCAAGTAGGCCAGGCGGTATGTCGGTAAAATCACTACAATCTGGAAAAAAACCCGACCAAAGCTTTTCTGGTGTCAAACTGTTCGTAAGGCAAAACGATGTGAAGTGATGTGTTTTATGAAGTTATCTATCTACCACTGAGCTCCGCCCAAAAACGAGTTGTGCTGATTCCTCCACATCTGCGAGAAGGTAAAGGATGCCTCGAAAGCGCACAAAGACCTATTAAACCTTCGTACTTTTTCGTTATATTTGCCTAGATGCAAACGTACAACTCTTACGCAAACATTGGAAGCATATGTCATCATCTCTGTGCCAGTCTTACTGTTGAAAAAAAAGATTTTTTTGTGCGGGTCAGATAAATTCATTCAATCGTTTTTTCACACAAGAAAACGATCGAGCAACATGTATTTTATATGTTTTCTGATAACTCGTATCCATTGAACCCATTTATGGCATTCAAATTTCAATAACAGCATTTTTGAAGATGTTGCCAGCAAAAAAGTGAATAATTTTTACCCGCCTGTTCAGTAGCAATTTTTTCAATGTTATCAAACACCGTTTGCGAAAATTTCATAAGGAATGAAAAGCTCAAACTCTTCTCCAACGATATCGTGCCTGGCTTAACCGCGGCCCGCACTTGAAAGTCTAAAAAACTGATTTCTTTTCGAGAGGTCCTGTTTCACCCGCGTGCGGCCGTGCCTATTTGATATAGACCGGACTGATTACACGAGCTTGGAAATGTACTCTTTTTCAGCTTTAAAACGCGATCATTATTATTAAGACTTTGTACATTGATTTATGAAGAAATTATATATTATTTTGGCATTAATGGTCGTGTTTTAAAGCTGGAAGAGAGTACATTTCCAAACTTGTGTAATCAGTCCGGTCTATGTCAAGTAGGCACGGCCGCACGCGGCTAAAATAGGACCGCTTGAAAAGAAATCAGTTTCCTACACTTTCAAAAGGTGTGCCGCGGTTAAGCCAGATATAATATCATTAGAAAACAGTTCCAGCTTGTCATTCCCTATACAATTTTCGAGAACGGTGTTTGATAAAATTGAAAAAACTGCTGCTGAACAGGCGGGTGAAAATTATTCACTTCTTAGCGGGCAACATCTTCAAAAATGCTGCTATTGAAATTTTAACGCCATAAATGGGTTCAGTGAGTACAAGTTATTAGAAAACATCCAAAATACATGTTGTTCCATCGTTTTCTTGCGTGGAAAAACAATTAAATGTGATGTATCAGACCTGCACAAAGACATCTTTTTTTTCAACAGTTAGACTGGCACATAGATGATGACAAATGCTTCCAATGTTAGCGTTAGAGTTGTACGTTTGCACTGAGGCAAATAAAATGGAAAAGTACGGGGGTCTAACAGGTCTTTTTGCACCTTCAAGACATCCTTTTTCTTTAGGCAGATGTGGAGGAATCAGTTCAACTCGTTTTTGGGCGGAAACTCAGTGGTAGATACCTACTGACCTTACGAAGATTTTGACACCATAAAAGCTCTGGTCGGAATTTTTTCTATCCAGAATGACCTACCGCCTGGTCTAAAGACCAAAGCTCCAAAATTACCAGAAACACAGCCTTCCTTGAGTAAGATATATAAAGGAATGGTTATTAGTCGAGGAGCTCAAGTAATCCAGTGAGATTTTGAATGAAGGAGTATAGTGACTATGTGGAATACATTGCTTTAGATGGCAAGCAATGCACACCTCACCGGGTGTTTCGCTTGAATTTCATGCAGGGGATGTATACAGGGTGAAACAGAAACAATAGATGAAAATTCGTAGCTCCAGACTGGGAAACAAAACTCATGTCCACATACCGCATACTGAATTTCAAGTCAATCGGATTAACGTTGCGGCTGTTATCGTGGAAGATTACAGACACAGACACACACCAGGCAGCTCCGTAATCTACTCTAAGAAACTTCAAACTTTGCCATTTAATTATTAACCGTGGGTTCCACCAAAATATTTAACCAGCTGATACCTAACTCGAGATTTATTTTGATGGATTCTGGCCAAACGATCAATGTAAATTCAGGTTTCATGCTGAGTAATTAAGTAAAGGGTGGTATACTTGCGATTTAACGTATTTTACAAAATGAATCTACCAACATTGACCAGAAAAAAATCCGTTTAATCTCGGTTTAGCTTAAACCGCTCTTAAATTTTTTGGTGGAACCCGTGGTCAATGTCTATCCGATGGATTGGAACCAAATGTGATAGGAAGCAACAAAATAAAAGAACCAATATGGTGGAGGCACCAAAATGGGCTTCATCTGGTAATAAGAAACTGGCTGTAGCTCGTTTGTTTTTCAACGGATTTCAACATCTGGAACGTCATTTTGTGGACAAAAAAATTCTCTTCTTATTTCATACCTGAATTTACAAATTTACAAATCTAACTATCAAGGGCGTTGTATGTAATATCAACAGTAATATCACAAGTGCTTAGATTTTCACGATAATTTTGGCCTAGCGATCGTGAGTGCTGGTTGTAGCGATAAATGCCCGACTCCCTTGTCCTTGTCCCTATCTTGGGACAACTAGCCCGAGGGAAACGCTTGGCCAAAATTATCTGGGAAAATATCGAGCACGAGTGATATTTTGGCGATTATTACAAAAAAAAGTCCGAAGTGACAGCTGTCAGATTTTGTTGTTTACATCAATTTTATTCCATTGCTATTGACAGTGGGATTCAGATAAGTGAATATCATCTTTGTAGGTCTATTAATCAAGGGCGTTGTGTGTAAATCAACAGTAATATCACAAGTGCTTAGATTTTCACGATAATTTTGGTCAGGCGATCGCGAGTGCTGATTGTAGCGATAAATGTCCGACTCCGTAGGAGGAGGGCATTTATCCAGGGACAATCAGCCTAAGGGAAATGCCTGACCAAAATTATTTGGGAAAATCTCGAGCACGAGTGATATTTTGAAAATTATTGCAAAAAAGAAGTCCGAAGTGACAGCTGTCAGATTACTGCTGTCAGCTGTCAGCTGTCAGTTTACATCAATTTTATGCCGTTGCCATTGACAGTGGGATTTAGATAAGTGAATATTATCCTTGTAGGTATAATAATCAAGAGCGTTGTATGTAATAATCAAAATAATATACTAAATGTTCAAGTTCTCTTGTGTTTTACCCTATTTCCCACAAATGTTAATTTTCCAAGCAAAACCTTCAAAAGCATAAAGTGGGGCATCCACCTGGTGATTTGTACCGCTCCACTTCCTACAGTTCACCGTATATAATATTTTCCTTTTTTTTTTGTTGTTTTACCCTGTATAAATCCGCTGCAAGAAATTCAAGCAAAACACCCGGTGAGGTGTGATTGCTGCCCATTCAGGGAAGAAGAATCCACCTATCTATCAAGGGACTGAATTTCACAACTTATTCATGGTCAAATTTCACAGAGAAATTCAAGGGTTGACGTTCAAGAGTTTTCAGTCATTCTTGTAGGTATGCATGGGGTACTTTACATCACGAGCTTTTTATGCAATTGATGAAATTGTATTGGACATGTCTAGAGAGCGGATTTATATGCGGTAAAAAAGTCCAAAATATGCAGTTTATATGCGCTTAAAAAGTATCAAAATATGTGGTAAAAATGTTCAAATAGAGCAATATATGCGAGTAAATATGTGATATCAGCTGCAAGAATAGTGAAAAATACAACATTTACATGTAAAACCAACCAACCAACTTTGACCCTCAAAGTGAAAAAAAAAATTCCTCGAAAATTTTGAATTTTTTTTTCCTTGGAATCAAATTATCATGATTTTTTCGCGAATATAGAATATAAAATGGCCAAAATAGTGACAAATATCCAGTTATGTGCAAAAATATGGACTGAATATGCGGCTATATGCGATTATATGGACTATCAATTTGTATGCGGTAAAAAGTCAAAATAATAAATTATATGCAAAATAAAACTTGGAATTCAGGTTCCTTATATTTAGATGGAAACGTCAAGCTGCAAGTCGACAGTTGCATCCAACTTAGCGAATAGAACATGTAAAAAATTATAAATCCGCTCTCTAGACATGTCTTATGCTCAGTTTGTGTTTTTCAAGGATGCATATTTATGGGACATTTGCTCTATATTGTTTGGTTTTGTCTCATCGTACATTATTTTGAACACTTGTTATTTATTCCCTTATTGTCGACTTTTGTGCTTTCATTTGTTCATTTTTTTATTTATTTCGTTTCTTGAAGAGCGCCCTGAGGTTCAGGCAGGAAATGATTTTTGAGTTTTTCTTGCTGACCATTTTCTTTTCTTCTCTTTTTTGTGGCGTAACCTACTGTAAATTCAATTCTGTAAACTGTTCAATGAAGACTAAACTTTGATTTAACACTTTATTTCACAAAATATCTTCTGTTGGATATAATTTTGTAATTGTACACCATTTTGGTTTAAACAATAAACATTCTATTCCATTTATTCTACTCTTATTTATTTGTATAGGTATCTTTATATGACAATTCTACTGGCAAATTTGGCTGTGAATCCGGCTGTATTACAAAGACGAATACATATTTATACATACATTGTAAATGTCGAGTTTCGAAAAAGCTTCATAGTCAAGTAAGGACTCTTACCTAACGGTTACTTTTTCTGGAATTTTGGTTCATCACTCAACATCAATTCTGAGACACCCTGTACAATACAGTACACGTATAAGCTTGAGTCTTGACACCTTCGGCATAATCTTCGGCAAGTTGCAAAATAGCTTTCGCTTCATCCCGCAGGAGCGTTCATAATCATAACTCACCCCCCCCATTCTATAACTAATGGCACACCCAGGAGTGTCGCGCATCAAGGATCGGTATAATAAATAATACCAATTTGCTCGCCTACTTGAATATCAAAGACTTATTTAAGTCAGTTTTATATAATAATAAGCCTTGTTGTCTACTTTGTTCGCGTCACCTGCCCTTTGATCCGACGCTGCGAGGCGAGACGCCTGTCGACCAGCTCATTTAGAACTAATTCCAATTTATCCATTCTCGTTATACCTACCTGTGCGTCGTTATAAACGTATGATATGATGTTTGAGCTGCGACTATTCTTCCGGAAATGGCGTTGCTCGTCGGCCTGTTATGCCGCGTTACAAACTCAGTTGTTATGTTCAACTTCGACTGATAAATTTACGTCTCAAAGCTCGAAACGCATACCCAGCGACACACCAGGAAATACACATCCAGTTCCATCAGACGACTGGGTAGGGGGAGGGGGTTATTCATTTCAATTCTCAATATGACAGAAAGCTCAAACGTCACTATCTTGAGTCTAATCTTAATCTTATTGCAAGTTCTGCCAAAGATATTGTCTTGAGGCTGTATTTGCAGGGTATCAATATTTCTCCCTCAAAAATGAAGCTATAGAGAGAGATTTTGATGGGGTTCCATTAAATGTTTGTTCGCTTCGCCTTGTTTCCGTCTGAATTACCCCACATTTTTTTAGAAGCCGAATAGCCCTAAAACACTGGAAAAGTTTAAAAAAAATCGCTTGGACATTTTCTGACAATAAGTGAAAAAATTATTAACTGTTTTATGATTTTAAGAGACACGTAGAAAATTGAATACATGGCGGGTTTTTCGAAAAAGTTGTCAACAAAAAAAATATTTTTATACGTAATTGAAAAGACGCTATGTATTACATTTTCTAACACTCCAGTACACCGTATAAAAAAAATCGGGTTTCCATCTTCATTTTTGAAGGAGAAATATCAAAGATATATTTTTACCCTGCTGGGAATACAGCCTTAAGTCGCATGACGAAATTCTTGATCAGCATTATTTTCTTCTCGTCGTAAATAACTGATGAGGAAATTTCCTCGGTCAACCATGAGTAGGTATATACTTACGAGTACTTGCGATACGTTCTTTCTTGATGGTAAAACTCTTGCTCTATTCTTTTTTTGTGCGTCTACTTTTTTTTATCTGATTGAAAAAGTCTCCTTTTAACTGAGCACTCAGTGATCTAGTTTTGTATGACTGTTCGTTTTTGTTCTTCAGATTCTTCCACAGGCGCTCGGCTACATGGAATTATAACCTATTAAAAAATCTGTTTTTGTTCGAAATGCTTCGCAAAATGGTTGCCGACATTTTAGGAGGCACTCAATATACTTTCAGCGCATTTACTTCATTCCCAAACAAACCTTCCTCGTGCCCTCGTCTTTGGATTTCTGACTCGTGCCTTGTCCTCATCCTTTCCACTATTTGCGTCTTATTACTGTGTTTCCGTTATTGGTTTGTTATAGATCCGCTCTGTTGTGCTGAGTTTGATAGTCCTTCCCATTTCACCTACCCTCTGCCCTCTGCTATAGTATACTATACATCATATATCTATCTATCTATCTATCGTTGAAAAACAAATCCACCTGGCTGGAGTGACTCGAACGACATTTGAACGTACAACCAACGACCTCCGTATTTCGAATCAGATAGATGCAACCTACTGATCTACCGACCAGCTTGGATCGTTGAAATTATTGAACATTGCCCTACCTATTTCCGTAAATTGCACCTAGGAATGCATAACTCAATTATTTTGACTGAAGATCTTCTTCTTCTTCTTCTTCTTCTTCTACTTCCCTTCTTCTTTGGTTATTTTATTCCATAAATTGAACTCAATAAATGTTATTGTTGTAAAATATAGAAGCGATTTCAGGTGTCTCACGAAATCACGGAGAGTATTTTGTGATCTATCCTATAATCTAGATCGTATCTTGTTCTTATTTTTCTATACAAATATATTTGATGTTCTCGAAATATGCTGAAAATATGCTCATGCTCTATACTATTGACTGATCCAAAAATGCGCATCTGTGTGAGGACCAGAGAAAAACTTAGCGAGATCTACCTACAAAGCTCGGCTTAGGAGGAAACACTCTTGTGATCCGCTGGCGGATCATTTATGCCGCCTAGCGCCTAGCCGTGTTAAATATTAAATTAACCCCACAAAAATGCCTTCCTATTAAAACTGTGACAAAAGTAGAACTAAAAGCCTCTTATGTATAATGAGTATTACCTGTGCACACATCCACCTAGTAATGAGATTCTGTTGCATGGGCCGCTGGATAATGTGTCAGGATATAACGAAACTCAATTATTCTAATTCACATTTAAGCCCTCCGCTGACAATTAGGAAATGGATTTTATGAGGCACTTGCATATTATACTCTGATGCTCTATACCTACAATGAGTCGTCGCGACGCGCCTGATGGGTGTTTCAACAATCACAATGATGACACTACGCCATCTCACTTTGATCCCCAACACAGGTATTATATTAATTACCTTTGATAAATCCCAGCCCCGCTATGCACGACATCAACCGAGAAGATCAATGCGTGTACCAGGTCTGAAGCTCTAATAGTGGCTTTTTCCCATTTAGGAGCTTTCACGTGAACACGGTTATTCTTTTTTCAAAGTTTCCTAATTTTTTCTTATGCGTACTCACACGCGAAGCTTTGGAATAATAACACGGACAACCGTTGAAATTTTCCTGCAGGCGGTGGTTGCTGCAGGGGCTTTGCGAGCTTCTATAGCATATAGATATATGCGACGGAGTGCTTAATAAGTTCTGCTTGTCAACTTGGTCGATTTTCTTATTAAATTACACAAAAAAGCTGTTTGCTTATTTTGAAATCCCAGAATGGAGCTTAATTTGCGTGCAGAGAGCAGGGCTTCCCGCACATAAAGCCGTGATAATAGGGAAGCTTTTACTCAACTCCGGGGTTTTATTGCTTTCTCCTGACCTTACCGACCCCGCGCGCTTGCATTCTTATGTAAATAAAACGGTTTTCTTGTATGGCATCGCATGTTCCCCCTACATACAATCTACCGAAATAAAATAATTGAGTCGACGACCATAATATTGCCTCGCTGGACCGTCGAAACCTTTTCGGGAAAATTTCAAGTGAACGCGGGCAGATATTATTCTCTTGTCGCGTTTATTAACTTTTTTCGTGAGATTTGCTTTGATCTTTTAATCGCTTTTTAAAAATTTCATATTACTTACATAATACGCCCAGCATATACCTACCTAATAAAGTAAAAAACTTTGACTAGAGGCAAGGTTGGAACTAGGCGTGAATAAGTTTATAGCTAGGTATTTTTTCATCAACTATTTTTTATCATTATTGTTGGTTTTTGTATGTTACATTAATTTGTAAAATGTACTTGGAGGTACATTATAGATACTTATTGAGTAAATCTTTTCCAAGAAAACATATTCAAAGAACCAAACCATGTATTTCTAGCTTATGCGTCGTCGCACTTGAAAAACCCACCCTGTGCTTAGTGCCTGGTAGCTTCGTATACCTAGGTATCGAATTAAGCAGACTACATTATGTAAACTAATATGTCGATTTCAAACACAAAATTTGCCCACGGTAAATATTTAAACCGCCATGTAAACAAGCTACCGATTTTATTTTGTTAAACAATTCCACTTGAATTCTCAAGCTTTCGACATAGGTATAGCTCAACATCTCTCTGGGTCTTTTTTTCGACATACCGTTGTCCTTTATCAACTCACGAATAAGGCATGCCGTTAAGCATTTTGGGTGGCTCCTCGATGTGTCAGCAACTTTACGTTGACGACACATCGGGGCTCTCAAGAGGCCTCCTCTCTAATTCTTGCCTTCACCATACATTAACTACTTCTTTACGCATTGTCGCCAATACCAACAACAGGTCTTATAGTGTTTAATCAAGAGTTTTAGTCCTTAAGTAGATAATAATGGCCCCGAGATATTTTGCTGTCATTTGAATTATTTTACAATTCTAATGGGCACAGCAGCATCATATAGGTACAGGAGTCGTGCGTGGATTACGGTAAGCATTCTAGCCTGCGGCTTACATTTAACGCAAAGAGCTTGAAATTTTTGTTGAATCCAAGAATTATGTATACCTATAGGATAGCACGGTTCGGCCAAAGTCGAAAATGACAAAAAAAAATTGTCCACGAATTTTAATGCGTGCAAGTGGTTATTCACATGTTTCCATCTGAAAAAACCATTGTACCAAAATTGTATCATTGTTAGTTTTCGATTTTTTTCAAAAAGTGAAAGTTATGTGTCATTTGATAATGGCTATCACCCACATACCCATTTCAGCCAATCAGAACAACCGAATAAGACCCACGTGACTCAGTTCAAGCTATCGATTATTGCATACTAGCAAGTGAAAAGAGCGCATTAGGTAATAGCACCTATACTAGGATGATTCAAAATTTTGAAGTTTGGATTTTATGATGAGCCACCTCGGGAAAAACTATTGTTGGAAATAAAATTTCAGCTGGAATTAATGCAAACAAAAACAGTTTCTTTACCATGGCAAGCTTTCAGTCCCCTCTTCAACATATCAAAAGTGCTTATCTCTGGGACTGCCACAAATCAGTATACAGGGTGGAAGTTTATTATTTTTCTTTACTTGCTTTCTTTCTTCAAAGACTGATGACTGGGAAAAACGGTTTTCGGCTAGTTTTGTAGACTATTATGGTCTGCCAATAAACATATCAAAAATATTCCACCCAGCAACTGCTGTGTATCAAGTTACAAGGTGAAAAATATTTCTGATCTTAAATTTTTTTCTTGGTGGAATTGATTTAAACTGAGGCCCGTTCTAGTTCTTTTGCAATCTTATAATGTCATACTAAACATATAAAAATAATACATCCCTGTAACTGATGCATTTCAATTTACAGGGTGGGAAGTCTTTTTCACGTTTACATTTTTTTTCTTGGTGAAATCGGCTCACACAACAACTGCGAATGGTTCTTTTGACAACTCAGAATTTCTAGTCAAACATAATTATCAAATATATACATTTCTTTTACAGCTGCGTTTTCATTCACAGATTTAAATCAATTGAATTCAACAAATTAAGCTGAAAGAAAGAAAGAAAGTGAATAATAATAATAAACTTGCACCCTGTATACTGATTTGGAGCAGTCCCGGAGATGAGGACATTTGATATGTTGGAGAGGGGACTGAAAGCTTGCCATAGTGAAAAATTCGTCGTTTTAATCGTTTTTGTTTGAATAATTCCCAGCCAGTTGAAATGCTCATCATAAAATCCCAACTCCAAAATTTTGAAACACCCTAGTATGGTGCTTTTACCTAGTGTGCTCTTTTCACTTGCTAGTATGCAATAATTGATAGCTTAAACTGAGTCACGTGTGTCATATTCGGTTGTTCTGATTAGCTGAATTGGGCATGTGGGGCGATAATCATTATCAAATGACACATAACTTTCGCTTTTTGGGAAAAATCAAAAACTAACAATGATATAATTTTGGTACAACGGTTTTTTTACATAACAACATGTGAGTAACCACTTGCACGTTTCAAAATTCGTGGACAATTTTTTTTGTCATTTTCGATTTTGGCCGAACCGTGATAGCGGTTATTGGTTGAGTTATTGCGGTGTGAAAACTCTCTTCTGCCATTACACGAGTATCTAAAAGTGTTACACTTTTTTTTGACAATATTATAGGAGACGGTAGAGCATCGAAAAATAAATACTTTCGCCTAAAAAGAAAAACAAAAAATGAGTTTAAAAAAAAAATATATATCAAACAAAAAACATATTCTTTACACATTTGACAGAAGTCAATGCGACCAGCTTGTAGGTATGCATCAACTTACTTTGTGCTCCAAATTTGGTCAAAATCCAGTTAATGAATTTGGAATTATAACACGAAAACAATTTTTCAAACTCAACTTTGAAAGCCTTTATCTCCGTTATAATGCGTTTCCGATATACATTTTTCGAGAAAGTCTTATTTATTTTTTGATGCTCTACCATCTCCTAAAATATTGACAAACAAAGTGTAACACCTGTATACTTTACTTAAGGGCGCGATCGACTTCAAGTTGCAGTGAAAAAAATTTTCATGTCAAAGCAGAATAGGTAGATACGCATAACTGATCAAAGAAATCCTGTTTATCCAGAAAAAAAGAAAAATCATGAAGTTAATTTAACATCGATGCCGCGTGTATAAACATGTATATAATCAATGCTCCTCCACCACTTTTACACCTGATGTTCAACACCTCCGCCATAATTTTGAGGTTTGTAACTTGACCACTCATTCAATTTTTTTAAAAGCAACGTTTGCTTCGGCTATACCGCGTGTCCAACATCAATTGTTTTTGCCACTAGTCCATTACCTAATATGCTGAAGTAGGGGATAGTTAATAGAAAGAAATTGAACTCTTCATTATTTTGCTTTAAATTAGGGTTTTTAGTTTTTCGTTCTCTTTCATGACGTCATGTATAACGGAGGATCATCAAGGTCATGTTTTGACACGACGTTTCGTTTCTGACCGACGATAACACTGCCCAAACAAGAAAGAAGAAGAAAAGGCCATCAAAACCTATTTTGTAGGTGTAACCGTGTTTCCGAATTCACTTAATGGTAATTTATACGGTGGAAAGCTAAGTAAAAATGGTTCAAGTGTGTTTTAATCTTCTCACTGACAATCAGATGACAACCGGTCACAGTGGTGGTTAAGGACACGCCACATACCGTGGTGGCTAGGCCTACTACGTATATTAAAATCAACTTCCACACATACAAGATGCTCTGTTAAAAATAGTTAGGGTGGCTATATACGTCAGTGGACAGTGGTGGCTATAGTATGACTTCCCCCACGCCCACAAAATAACAAAATAAATAAATGTCACAACAATCTTGTTTTGGCAGCCATCTTAAGGCTGGAAAATTGATTTGAATCGCGAATCAAATGAAAAAACCGTCGTCACATCTGTCATCTGTCTTCTCATCGCCATCGTGCCCGTTTACCATAAGACTTTCCCGAAGAGTGCGAATCCAGGAACGTAATGAAAATAGTATAATCGTTGAGTGAAAAATTATGAGGACGCCACCGGTGACATTTCTGACACTGATGATGGTTTTGACTAGGCATTCGCTTGCTGTCATCAGGGTAAATTGACACTAGTGCTTTAACAAAGTCGTTCCATTTACCTACTTCACTATTTATATTATTCTGCTGCAAAGCTGGTTTCAGAAGTCTTTTTTTTTCCTTGCATCAACTACTGGGTTATAAGCAGGCTTTTTCTGTAGAGTTTTTCTGTAACGATAATAACGAACGACGACAAAATGTGTAGATAACAGTTTTTGGAACTGTGGGGGATTTTCAGCATGGTTTTGTTTTCAATGACTTTTCCGTTTCATCCCTTTTCCCGAGGCATCACCGCTTGATAGTAGATGCCCCAGTACTAAGGAACGCATGTTTCAGAAGTTGCTTGTGGCATCTACCGGTCTGACAAAAGGTTTCAATGGCGCCTCTTTGTATAGTTTCACTCAACGGTATAATATTGTACAGCGAGCAAGCAATTTTCCTTTACTAGAATGACATTTGTACCTTATATGAGCACTAGACGAACTTTGCAAATCATGAGAGTGAAGAAATGAGTATTCCATAATGCGAGTTGTACAGGGTGTTCACGCGAGATGGATACCTTCCCATAAAAAACTTCCCCTTCGCGATAATTCAAAGAAGAAAAAAATGTCAAATATATTTATTTGTTTTGTGCCATATACAGCCTGTTGCAATTTTTTTTTCAATTTTTCCACAATATTCTGTAATCCATCACTACAATCGCTACACATTGTTATTCTGAATCTGAATTCAAATAATATGTCCAGGATATTTTGTTTCACTTTTGAATGGGATGAAATGATCTAACAAATATTCGGGACATACTTGATTCCTGAAATGAATCCATCATTCTAGAAAAATAGTATATCATAATACAAGTTTTATAAGACATCGTATTGTCACACGCGTCATTTTGAAGCACGAGGAGCGAAACGACGAGTGATTATATACAATTTTTTCTATTTTGCAACTATTTCATGTTTTTTTTTCAATAAAAAAATGTAAAATATATGCCCCTGCTAACGAAAATGTTGGGAATTGCTCTTGATGGCGAAAGCACAGTTTATCATCAGAAATGAGCCGTATTATTCTGAAATAAACCCCTTCTGCGAAGTGAAGTCACCTATAAGCTGTCTCTTCAGTCAGTGAGTGCTGTCATGTCGATGTCATGCCCGCTGATATTGCCAACATTTGGGGGGAAAAAATTTGTATCGAAATGGAGCTTCTTACGATACGCGAATGACGTCATTCGCGTATCGTAATGACTTTCTTGTGAACGCAAAATAGAAAAAATGTTTTTTGAGATGCCACCGTAAATTTTTCAATTTTCATCAGGAACATTTTTACAAGTGTCATGCATATTTGTAATCAGGATAACAATGTGGATCGAATACAAGGTGTTTCGAAAAAATGCAAAAAATATTGCGACACCCCGTATATGGCACGGAATAGAAAGTTATACTTGATATATTCAGAAGTTAGAACAAGAACAGTTATTTATGGGGGGGTATCCGTCTCGCGTGAACCCTGGTACATACAGTACCTATATTTTTTTCAAAGTCCATTGTGGTGCAAATGATGATCGCTTACTGATCACATCAATAATATTGACAGAAGCAAGTGACATCGTTCCATGTACAATCAGTCATTGCCCGATTGCCCATTGAAACACGTACAGGCTTTTGACACGGAGTGTACTACTTCGATTTATTTTGGCTAGGTACCTTGTCACTCGGTCACTTGTCACTGATGACACCAGGCTAAAATTAAACAAATCAGTATTCTCCGTGTCGAAAGCTTGTACGCGTTTTTAATGGGCAATGACCGTACCACTAGAAAAGAGACGTGATCGTTCTCTCTATATGAATATGATCCCGCGTTTTCCACCCATATCCAATTTTCCGCTATACCAGGTGGCTGAATGTTCATTGCTGAAATAAGTTTTCTGTTTGTCAGCGACAATGGAAAGCACCTTTCTATCAACAACTTGTTGTGGAAATTGAGATCAGGATTTTGAAAGTTAAAAAATTACCTCAACTCTTTCTTCCTTGAGGTCAACTTTCAGCGCCAGCTGCTCCCTGAGGACGACGTCCGGGTAGTGGGTCTGCTCAAAAGTCGCCTCCAGCTGCTCCAGCTGTTCCTCGCTGAAGATGGTGCGGTGTCGTCTTTTCCGCTTGGGCGGCTGGTGTTGAGGGTGGTGGTGGTGATGGGTTCCGTTTGTCATGGAAGCCGCCTGTGACGCAGCGGCCAGGGCATGGACGTACCCGGGATACAAACCTGGGTATGCCATGGCTAGAACAAAAAGAAAAGTGAAAAATCCGAATCAATCTTTTGTGCTTTCGCTCGCACAAGACTAGTATCTACTTTTGGACCCAAATTGCCGGAACTTTCCCCAGAAAAAAGGTGGCCAGAACAAATTTCCCCCATGCATTTCCCCTGGCAATAATTTTCCTGGCAAGAATTCCACCAGAATGGGTTTCCCTCAGAAATAATTTCCCTTGACAAGAATTCCCCAGGAATGAATTTCACTTGAAAGAATTCCGCTTGAGAAATTTTGCCGTAATAAATTTCTCTTGGAATGAATTTTCTCGCGAATGAATTTCTCCAGAATTGATTCCATAACAATGAGCTTCCTTTGTGGGAAGTATTTCCTTTCCGGAGTGTATTTCATCTCAATAAGGCCAGGTTTAGTACAACTTATCGACACCCAACTCGCTGACAGCACAACTTAAAGACATGTCCTCACCTACCCACTCATGGACAACTCACCGATATAGGACAATTCACCGAAAGGAAAATTAAAAAAAAAACATCTTGAGAAGACAATTCGAGAAGACATCTCTCAAGGCGAAGTCTCAGGAAAGTAATCTCCATATTGCTTTCGGGTCAAAGACAATTAAGAAAGGAAGAGCTTTGAGTCAAAGCAACTCTATCAGGTGTTCTGAAAAGGAAGAGGAAACTTTTGTCAAAATAGTAATTCCAGTTTCAGTTTCAGTTTAAGTTAAGTTTCATTTACCATCAATAGCGACATGGTATAGTCAAAATAAAAAAAAATTAATAATTAATATAAATGTATACGACATAACAGTCTAGCATGAGTACAGAATTTCACAAACAACAAAAAACAAAGACTACATAATTCCTGACTCGGTAGTCTGAAAAGAAGCCGAAAACTTGAGCCAAAACAAATCTTTTATCAGGTAATTTGAAAAGAAGATGATTTTCTTTTGTATTCTGATTTCTGGTGATTCAAAGGAAACGTGAATCAAAGCAACTCTTACTCAGGTGATCCGAAAAAAGGAGGGAACTTGACTTGAGGGAACATATAAGCAACTTCTTATATGATAGTCTAAAAAAAAGCAAGGAAACTTGAGTAAAAGCATTTCTTTATTGGGGCTATAAGATGACAGAGATCGAAGCCTCTGTAACGGTTTGGTCTGGAGGCGCGCGGAGACCTAAAAACTCTTGCTACGAAAAGACAAAATACAAAGCTGTGGGTGTAGTGGCCAGTGCATGGGTCATCAGAAAGGAGGCTACCAGTATTCAGTCACGGAGTTATCAGTAGTTATCTGGAGGTGGATACTCAATAAATATCAAATAACAGAGGTGTGAATCCTTCGGTTTTTATTTCAAGTCTATCACTATAGGGGGTATCAGGATGCAATAAGGGTCGGAGTCCTCAATCCTCAATGGATGTTATAGGCATACTGTCTGGGACTTCTGGGAGCAAAAACAAAAATATGAGTTGCTGACCAGATCTCTTATCTCATAGTGAAGTTGTTTTCCTAATTAAACAATGATTCCAAAGTCTCTTCACAAACTGCAAGTTGTGAAGTTGACTGACAAGTTGGTGAAGAGACTTTGGAATCCTTGTTTAAGTAACAAAGATAAGTGAATTATCACTCATCAGTGAAATTATTTCAAAAAGAAATTCTTTCTAAAGGACCTCATTTCAGCGGAATCCTTTTGAAGCGAAATTTTTTCCAGTGAAAATTTTTTCGGGGAAAATTATTTTTGGGGAAATTCCTCTCGGGTGAAATTCATTCTGATGGAAATTCGTTCCGGTGGTATTTTTTTCGGGGAAATTCTTTTCAAGAAATTTTTTTTCTGGGAAATCTTTCCAGCGAAATTTTTTCAAGGGACATTTGTTTCTGTTAACTACGGCTAGATCCAGTGTGGCATTGCTAAACTCGAAATGTATGATGCACTTCTCAGTAACCTCTGCATATTTCCACGCGTTTTGCGATGGACTTTACCGGGATACCAACCCGATGGCTGGAACGAAAAGGGAAAAATTCAAATCAATCTTTCGGGCTCCACGGGGACTCTACACTCTACCCATACCTACTCTGTTTGAATTTTGTTAAATAATAATATTTCTTCCGCAAGCGACCCGCCGCCCCCGGCGGGCATCACGTTTTTCCCCTTTTCACGATATGCATGAGCGAACTAAGAGTAGAAAGTGAGTTTTAAAAACTGTCGGATTTTTAAATGTAAGGAGATTTTAATCTTGCGGGGATTCTGTTTAAAAGCTTTGCTTCGTTTTGGAACAAAGCATGCGTCGAAGTGGGAATAGGGATAATACCAGGAGTAGGTTTATAACTCTACGGGGTGTTGAAAAACTCGCGACGACGATGAACTTTTCTGTATACAAACATTTTATTGAAGTCACGTTGTTGCTTGTTTTATTCCAATTTCGTAGAATTATGCCTCGAAATTAAATCAGCCGTCTTTCTCGAATGTAGATGGGGGGTTACTTTTACGGCTTATACAGTATGCTTAAGGTATAGAGGTATGAAAATGTAGACTATAAAGCATTCAAGCCACGAGGCACACCTGCTTACATTATTATACTGCAGCATTTATAAGCTCAAATCTCCGTGAATTCACACTCGATCAGACGCCAGTCCTTGGCACATTATATTCCAGAATCTCCATATTCTTACTGGATTCGCACCACATTTACCCCCCATTATTGATTTTCTTCTTAAATATTACTGCGTCTTGTGGGAATTGAGCATGTTTACCTAAACAAATGATTTTATATCAAAAACTCTTCTGCAGGCAATGTTGCTATTGAGAGATTAAAAGTAAGTATTTTTCACGTGTCGGTCGGTGTGTGTGCGTGTGTCAGATTGCTTAGTTATGACATTTTCGTTTTTGAATAGTGATTTTTGTGACAAAGGGGAAAATTCGTAATTCTCGTCATTCCATCTAGATACATTATGCATAGGTAGGTATGAATATCTCATAACGAGTATCTGCTGGGTGCAGATACTCGTTATGAAATATTTTTGGAGAGGGTGCTGGTTAATTAGGACGAACCAGGTTTCAGTTGAGAATCCGTAATTATCAATTTCTTCTTTCTTCAAATCGAGATTTGAAGAATATCTTAATATTGACACTATATTTGGTTTGACACTATATTTATTCATTTGCCTTGCCTCCATACTTGTAAAAATGTTTTGGGCCTGTATGGCGTTATTTTAGTTCCCTTCTTTGGAAATTATACGATCCAAATTTCAAAGCGTCCTGAAATAACTATTTATATACAACTTTTATTTGCCTAAATATCATGTGACTTAATCTCCACTTTTCAAGGGCCTGAAATAAGTACATTCTACACACACACATACAAGGAAAGTATGCAGAATATTGAGATGCTTTTTAATTTCTTGTATCTACTCCCGTATCGTACTGGCCACTTTTCGACACGCAAACGCGTGTCGTACTGGCGCTTAACTTTTATGACACTGAAAGGCATTGCTAGCTCTAGAATTTTTCAATTTCTCTCAAATATTTTGGGCAAAATAGATAAAATAGTGTATTGCACTCGTTTAATAAGACGTTTCGTCACACTCCTTCCTTTGGGACCCTCCTCACTGCGTTCGTCGTGCCCCAAAAACAGTCGTGTGACAAACTTCGTCTTATTAAACTCGTATAATAATATACTATTATCTACAAGCGTTAAATAATACCCGTCACTTTTAGCACGTCGTCATGGGCGACGTGAAAAAATGATGATTCTGCGCATTCCTGTCATATTTTCAATAAATTCTGACATTTACCAAACATTTCAAAGACCATTGTAGATGAAATCCTGTACGATACACGCGTTAAAAGTGTCTTATTTGTTTGAACGTCCCTGCTCACAAAATAATACCTGTCACTTTTAACACTCGTATCGTAAATAGCTATTTTGATGAAAGTTTTTATTATTTCTGGAAATTAAACTTATAACATGGTTCTTCATTTGTTTATTTTTCAGCCTGTTCATTACTTTGCCCATTTTAAATGCCAACATAACTCTTTTTAGAAGACATACAATTTTTGTAGTTAATTTATTCCATCAGAAAATCGAAGGATCAAGGGGATCTGAGAGCTTGGCAATATGTGTATTATACAGAATACATTAGACTTCTTCAAGCAGTAAAGTAATGGTGCTAGTAGGTAAGTACTACTCCACTACTTGTACCATCACAAATGAGCATTAGACAGTAAGACATAGAAGTCTGTTGAGACATATCTAGGTATTTACTTATACTGAAAAGTGCAGAATGCAATACTCTTCAGAAACTTGCTGGAGACTCCGATGAAAGGATAAGCTACAAACCCGTACAATTGGCGGAGGAACCATTCCAGGGGCCTTATTTCTAGAAGGGAGCGATCACCAGGCGATCGCGGTGCAGCCAATCACAGCCCTGGTTGCCTAGCAACTTCGCATGTGAACGGATCACATCCTTCCTGGAAATAGGGTCCCACAGCTTGACAGATCGTCGCATAAAATACACGATTGGATATACGATACACCAGGTAATTCAAAAGTGTCGGACCAAAACAATACACGTTAGGTAACCTATAGATGGATTTTTTTTGTAAAACCCACAAAAACTATATATTAATAAAATTCTTCGATTTTTATTTTTGAAATTATGAGAGGTCAAAGAGTGGTCCTTCGAACTCGAACCCTTCTATTTTCGTTATTTCAAAAGATTCTAATATGGGCACCAATTGAAGTTGACCACTCAAAAATTTCAGTCGCATTCAAGGTGTCATAATTCTTAATAATTGTTGAATGAGTGAACTATGTATTTTGAATAATTTTTTGTTTACTGATTAGCTCACGTAACAAACTACAACTTGTCATAGGCCATTTTTGTTTCAGGTGCTTCGTATTAATTATACAGGGCGCTCAATCAGGTACTAAATCAAAAAGTTTGAATAGCCCCCTATCTACACCTGTAGATCAGATCACTCCAATCCAATCCAATCTAATTCAATCCAATCCAATCCAATCCATCCAATCCAATCTACTCCAATCACTGTCAAGAACAAACTATTAAAATGGTTGTAAGCAACAAAATCTGACGGCTTTCGCTTCAGACTTTTGTTTCGCAATAATCAGCCAAATTTCACTCGTGCTTCAGATTTTTCCCAGATAATTTTGGACAGACGTTTCCCTCGGGCTGATTGTCCCGTTACAATCAACACGCGCGATCGCTAGGCCAAAATTATCGTGAAAATCTAAGCACTTGTTACTTATGATTATGACCGATTATAAGTATAACGCCCTTGATTATTAGAGCTACAAGGATGATAATCACTTACTAGTTTCCCACTGTCGAGGGCAAACGAGTAAAATGGGATCTTATATCAATGCGCTAATCAATAGATTATTTATTTTTCATGCCAAGTTTAGATAATTTAGCGTCGCGCAGTCTCGCTGAAGTATTGCTCGTTTGCTGTACTTGAAATTTCCGACATGCGATGCAACTATCACTTCCTCATTTTGCAGAAATACATTGGCGCATGCAAAATGATATGTACCTATTTGACAACACTTTGAAAGAAGCGGTGTACTGCGATATGACCTACCTACAGGTCAAAAGCTAGATATACAGGGTGATTCATAAAATATGATCACCTCCATTTTTATCGAGAACCGTTTGCGATATCGAGTCGCGGGATTCGCGGGAAAAACTGTTGAATCCACCATATTTTTGAGGTCCGATTTCATATGCTACCAGGTTTTTAATTTTTTTTTACGCTGTTCAATGTTGAAGGGCTTTGAAAGTTCAATGAACAAGTGCAAGAAGTTTCGAAAATTTTTCAGTGGTTTTCATTTTGAGAAAACACGTTTTCGTGCTGCCATAACCGAAAATGACAATATACGCTCGGTGTCCTGCACTGTAATATTCAGAAAAAGATCTAGAGCGGCAAAGTAAAAAGTACACGTGAAAAATAAACTAACTTCGCGAAATCATTCACAATTCAAGAGAGATCACGTTTCCAATGTTATAGCATGAAATTTTCGGTCTAAATCAGTTGAAATTATAAATAATTACTTCGACAATTGACAATTTAGGGTCATTTTTCCAATATCTGTTGGTACAATTGCAGAATGATTTTTGACGTTTTGTGGCGCGAAGGTTTAAAAGTGATTAATTTATGCCATTTCCTGTGTTTCGTCGTCACACAAAACACTAGAGCTCAGTGATTTCGGTATTTTTGGGGGATGGCTCTTCTAATTGGGAAGGGGGAGGGCGGTTTTAAGCAAGAAAATTCAAACATAGGACGCAATTTTTCATATCGACATTTGACACACAAAAATCTGCATCTAGTAGGTATATGCCTCGTGCCTTGGTGATGGATGGCAGAAGTACCAACTTGAAATGATTATTGCGATATGATCTTATTTATTTGTAATTCTATTAAAAGCAGCACGAAAAACGATGTATGCTACTCGCGCTGAAAACGGCATAGCATAACTCTCTTACATGCAGCTCTCGGCCTAGGGCCTCGAGCTGCATTCACGTTCGTTATGCTATGCCCGGTTTTCGGCGCTAGTAACATAAAATACTATTTCACGTAGGTATACCTAAAATGAGTATCTATGGTTATTTTTCCTGACTGTGAACGGCATTCAGTAGTCCTTATCAAAACGGTAACTACGGTGTATAACTCAATATGGTACCTATGGTCATTTTAAAATTTTGAGTTTTTCCCAAAATCAAAATTTCAATGTGCAAAATTGAATTGCCTCGAAATTTTAGAATAACCATTCTATATTGAACTTTTAACCGTACTTACCGTTTTGATCAGTTTTTTTGGATGCCGTTTGGAGTTTAGAAAAATACCTATATAAGTATAGATTCTCATTTCATACGTGGCATGCGGGAACGTGCTTTTTTCCAGTTTTTTTTTTATCATAAAATGAAAACCGCTGAAAATTTTCAGAAACTTTTTGCACCCGTTCATTGAACTTTTAAACAAAGCCCTTTTTGATGACATATGACTGAACATTGTTCAGAGAGTTCTGGTGAAAAAAATCTAGTAGCATAAGTATATGAAATCGCCGGACCTCAAAAATATGGTTAATTGAACAGTTTTTCCGGCGACTGGAATCGCGACCGGTTCTCGAGAAAAATGAGGGTGATCATGTTTTATGAATCACCCTTATACATTTTTGAAAATGACCCTTTCATCAAGTTACAGACACAGAATAAAAACCATCAATACCATCATGTTCCTAGTCTTTCATCTACGTCAATAAGAGTGGTTTCCGCGTCATCGCCGCCCCCGTATGCCGCCCTCTACCAAAAATTTTAGAATGAAACAAGTTGAAGAGACAAAAACCATTGTGTTCCTAAAGCTAGACTCTAGAAAAAGCTTAGGAGATTTCCCACGAGGCAAAATAATGAATAATTTTGAATATGATGCCCAAAACAAAATGAATAGCAGAGGATAGAGGCCACTTGTAGTATTTATTTCAATTGAAAAATCTCCCAACATTCTATTTGCTTGCTATTTTTGTTGTGAAATGTTTTTCAATTATTTTTTCATTTTGAAGAGCGTCAATATAGATATATTTTGGAATTCCGTGAAGCCCAAAAATGTTGTTATACTTCATTCAAACCAACATTATTCAAAAATATTTAAGCGAGCATCATTTTTATATACAATATACTCACTTAAGTATAAAGTTTCAATTATTCAGTAAGGTCTATTGCGAATTTGATATACTCAGATAAGATAGGTATTGATATTATAGAATCTACACGTAGGAACATAGGTAGATCTGTGTGCAGTAGCAGTATCCATACTTAAGTTATAGGTGTATACTTAGTAACCAATTCAAAACTTCCCACAATCAAGATTTAAGAAAAATTGATTGAGCATTTTATATGAACTACAAGTATTCTTACCTAAAAAATCAGCGGAAGATGCACCGAAGTTGCCAGCGGCCGCTGCGATGTGCCCCAGGTGCAACGAGGGATGCTGCATCACCGGTCTCTGCGGCGACGTCTGCGGCTTCGGCCTGTTGGGCGCCAGGATGCTGTCGATGGTAAACAACGAACTACCGCCGGAGCACGAGGTCGTCGTCGTGGCTCCCGCCGCCTGAAGATGGTGAAGGGGCCGCGTCTTGCCGCCAAACACCGGCTTGAAACCCTCCCCCAAAAACATGTTGCCCAGAAAGTGCTGTGCCGCCGGCCCCATCAGCACGGGTCCCGCCGACGCGCCTCTCATGGGACTGACGGGATGCGACGACGTTTCGACCATCCTGTTGTAGTCCTCCTCGCTGAAGCTTTCGTCCCCACCGGGATAATCGGTCGTGCTGCTGGTGTCGCACCAGTCCAAGTCACTTTCTCGTTTGACGGTAGCCAGCGTGTAACAGCGTGTAACCGCGTGTACCTAATTAGCGTGCGTGTAACAATTTATGCGTTCAGGTTTTCATCCAAAGCCAGGCGGGACGACCGGTGTAAAGACGACGATTTCCATAAACCATCACAGGATGACTGATGATGGCGATGATGCCGCAGCTATACAATAATAACGGAGAGAAAGAGGAAGGAGAGAAGCGATGCCGGCAGTGTTCATCTGGTGCGATGATAACAAACCCGACGGACTTGAGAGAGCTACGAGAGAGCATGCTGGAACGCCTCCCGACGTTTGGGATTGGTACGCAGAGACCGTGTTGCTCCAATGGTGTTGTTATGCCAGACTATCCCCTGTCAATGTAAAGCGTTTGACTGTTCAACGAGGGGTGAATTTCGTTGTATGTTGTGCTAAATGGTACAAATAGAGCTGTCACTGAGAAATCTGATATGCATTAAGGGTGTACTGTGCCGTGCACGCCCGGCTTCATTATTGTGACCTTTCGCTTAGGGTCGTACGCCCCGTATGTAGGTATAGCTACTTACGTACCTCACCCTGCATGACGTATGCCCATCACCGGCGTATGTTTTCCACTACTGGTGTAGGTACTTCATCACCAGATCACCACCAACTCAGGAGGAGAGGGAATCCCATATGGACGACTTTTACGTGTTTATTGCTAATCGATGCCCATGTGACCGTTTATTTCTGTGATTCGTAGGGTGGGCTATGGTTCAAAGAAAAAAGTTATAAGTATACTTCTATAATCCATATAACCGAGACTGACAACTCTTATTGAAATAACCTCAATTCAATTTTTGATATGTGCCTGCCCGGTTATATCATTGTATATAAATAAACTACCCCAAGTATAGTCCAACTACCAACTATGTACTCGTATTTGCCTGTGATTCAATTTTTGACGTATGCCGGTTATTTGTAAATGAATCATTAAATAATATATACTAGGGCTAGATTTCAAGTCTGCATGAGATCCGCCCGCGCAAGTGTAGCGTAAGTTCGGTCACTATGGCAATATAGCACAATCTGACGCGATGATTGGCTTATCGATCGCCGATGCCGTAAATGAGTGGCGTGAGCTGCGCCGCTAACTTGAAATTCAGCCATATAAGTACCCAAGAATTTGAATATTTGAAAAAACTAATTAGAAAATATATAAATAGCTATATAGATATACCTACTGTCCAATGATGAATGACACTGACATCCTCTGGGTACCTACTTCATTCTACTTTCAGAATAACAACATCCGCACCTTCACCATTCCTGCATGATTTCTGCACCGTTTCTCGGATTTTCGTTCAGCACCTCCGCCATGCAAGTGGGTGCGTCACTTCACCACCCATTCAAATTCCCAACTTTCACCATCTGAATAAGCTGGTTTGATATACCAAATTCAACACTTGAGGATTGAGGAGTAACTCTTAAAACCGTCAACCCTTTTACCTTAGCAATCAGTTGCCGTATCTAGGCGCGTTACTTCTTATACACTTTATCTTGGTGTATGTATGAATTCAGCATGGGTAACTATCGTCATTGTATATCTATCGCGTATAACCCATTATAAAGAGCGGGTGCACCGTGCAATCCATCAGTGAATCAAGACGTTGCTGTACCTACATATGCAATTATGCATATTGCATGTGGCGAATGTTAGAATAAACTGCCAAACAGACGATCAGTCCTACTAACCCCACAAATGGCGGATGCGCTAGTGAACCTGTACAGTAACGGCGACACAATGCTAAATACTGTTATTCCAAAGACACAGCACGGTACAACCTGCTCGAGGACGGAGTTATATTGGACCAGATTCTTTAATCAGGAGTTGATTTCTGATGAGACTGACTGGACCTCTTTCTTTAGAGGTGACGATTGTGACAGGAAGTAGGGGGCTGATACGAGTGCTGTGCGAGGGTAGTGAAAGAGCCTTCCCTAAGCTTGAGAGGAATAGGCGAGCTCGGAACGACGAGCATGGGTGGTTTGATGCGGAGCTTAGAGCAATGAGGGGTCAGCTTAGGGTTTTGCATGGTCAGTGTCACTTTAGCCAGGATCTCGTTGAGAATTTCAAGAATTTCAAACGTAAGTACAGGCGCAGGTTAGGTGAAAAAATGATAGAATATGACAGCAATCTCATGGGCAACTCTACCAATAAATAAAGGACTGCGTGGCGAATGATCAATGATAGCACTGATACCAGGTTCTGTAATCGTGCTGACGGTGTGTCCCGACAGATCTCTCCTCACGAATTCAATAATTTTTTCATAAGATATACAATTAACTCCTTGGCTGAAGGCGTAAATATTGATAACGAGATATATTTTAATTCTATCAAAGACTCGTCGAAAGACCGATCCTTTTTCTCTCCGTCCTGTTATAGCAGGGAGGAAGTCCTGAAGATCATCAGAAGCATGTCGAGCTCCGGGAGTAGAGACATTTACGACATTAGTGCCGAGGCGGTTAAGCTGGCGGGTGTTACACTGGTGCGAACCGCTTGTTCATCTGATCAATCTTTGTTTCGTCCGAGGCAAGTTTCCTGGTAATCTTCTGTCAAAGGCGTTCGACTGATGCGTCTCGCACGATATTCTGTTAACTAAATTGCAGTCCTTTGGGATCAGAGGCCCGGCTCTGGCATTTGCCTGCTCTTACCTCTGTGGATACAGGCAGTGCGTTGACTGCGTGATGGTGAGTAGTCTGCACTCCGGGATGTCAAACGCGGTGTTCCTCAGGGATCCATTCTGGACCACTCTTTTTATATACTTTATATAAATGATCTACCGAACTAGGTATATAACAGCTAGATGTGTCATGTATGCAGACGATATACCACATTGATTTGTACAGGTGGTGACTTGCATCATTTCGCGGCATCTCGGGAAAGAGCAGTGTCGTGGGCAGAGGACTTCTTTTCTTTCAATAAGCTTAGATTAAACCCAGACAAAACGCGAATATGATCTTTCCACCCGGTACGAGCCTACCACGACAGCAACCTATAAAATGCCTGGGTATGATGCTCAACAGTAAGCTCTATATCATTTGAGGCCCATATAGACTAATTAGACTATCCATCGGGAAGGCTGCCCAAGATAATCTATCTCTTGAGAAGCCTGGCGATTAGGCATGCATGATTAGGCACGTGGGGACACTGAAATTTTGCAATCATGCATTATTCCATATTAGTCTAGGATCTTTTCGGATAAAGAGCAATGCTAGAGGCAAGTCATGTTAAAGTTTGGCAACATACGTTTTAAGGGTATTTGGACCCCGCTGAATACGAAAACCATTGTTGCCAAGCCGAATTTTGCACCGGAAGCCCGCAATAGGGGGGTAAAGGGGAGGGAAGACCAAAAATCACTATTTTTCACCATTTTTGATGTCGGGACTGCGACCTGGCATCAACGTGAAGTGAATTACATCATATCTTGATTCACTGAGGTCTTATACTACCATATTGACATAATTACTGGCAAAATTTCCAGAAGGGGAAGACTGGTGGGGGGAATGTTGACTGTGTAGATGATTCTTCATTTCTCTCGATTTTGAGTAAATATAAACATGTTTAGTATCTTTTCCGACTAAATTCCATATTCCCTATTCAACTATGGTGTTCAAATTGCAATAGAAGCGAGTTTGAACAAGTTTCACATGATAAAACATGTTTTTTGTCGATATTTTTTTACGTCTTTCAACTGTGTTATTTTACTGCAAATCGGCATTTTTTCTCAAAATTTTTGCGTAGTTCGTTAGTCTCATGTATTTACCATGATATAGGCATCCAATTGATTTGCCTCCACTTTTTTAAATATGAAGAAAAAAAATCTTTTGTGGAAATTGTTTGGCCCTACTTTTCAACTTTATTTTTTGCTGTATGATGTATGTATGATCAAAACTCAAGTTTTTCATATTTTAGAAAGTGAAGACACACTTAGTATGTGAATGTATTGTGTAAAATACACCAGACTGACAAATTACGCAAGAATTGTCGAAAAAAACTCCGATTTGCATTGAGATATCATAATTTATAGAATTAAAAAAAATACGCTAATGAAACTGAAGAGAACTTGGTGCAACCGAAGGCAGATACGTACATTGCCCTAAACCTTAAGTTGAATAATACAATTATAGGTTTTATCATTCACATTTATTACATTCGATTTCAAAATCTCTTTATCTACTTCTTCCCTGGGTATTATTAGAGGAATGCGGCTTTTTCGAATATAGGTACATCTATTCTCATGAACGTAAATTTTGAGAAGTTGTTCTTTTTTAGAGGTTGATGGTAGAGAACACCTGCCTAAGACGTTCGAAAAAGGTAACTTTTCTTTGAGATTTGATAGATCATCTCACGGAAATCCAAAAAAGGTAACTTTCCTTAGAGCATAATCAAACATACCAAAAAAAATAATTTTTTTTTTGAGCTGAAATAGAACTTTTTAGAGGAGTTGGAGAAAGGTAACCTCAAGGGTTACCTTTGGAGCTTTGTAATTTTATAAAACATTCAGAATAAGTTTTAAAAAGGTAACCTTCTTTGGAGCTTGAGAGAATATCATAGAGAAGTTGGAAAAAAGTAACCTCTTTAAAGCCTAATAGAACATCTCAAAGAAGTGCAAAAGTGGTAAAATTTTTGGAGCTCAAGAGAACATCACAAAAAAGTTGGAATAAGGTAACCTCTCTGTATTTTAATAGGGCATATCAAAGCCGTTTGGAAGAGGTAACCGTTTCTCGAGCTCAATAGAACTTCTCAGGCCTCTCTGAGAGGACTCTTGTCCACTGGGCATCAGGTTCTGATATGAAAAACTCTTCTTTTGGAAAAAGTACATTCGAGAATATCTCAGCTAAGGTTTTCTTCATAATTATGAGGTGGAGGACCACAGTTTTTCATCATACAATAAAATAATAGCAAAAAAAAAGTTGAAAAGTAGCGCCAAACAGATTTCACAAAAAAATATTTTTTTCATATTTTAAAAGTTAAAGGCACATTAGTTACATGACTGTATTGTGTGAAATACACCAGACTAACGAACTTCGCAAAAATTTTGAAAAAAAAAAGCCGATTTGCAATAAATAACACCGTTCAAAGTGGTAAAAAAATATTGACAAAAAAACATGTTTTATTATCTAAAACTTGTTCAAACTTGCTCCTATTGTAATTTTGACACCATAATTGAACTGTGAATATAAAACTTGATGGGAAAAGATACCAAACATGTATATATTCACTCAAAATCAAGAGAAAAGAAGAATCATCTTCACAGTCAACATCCCCCCCACCAGTCGCCCCCCTATGGAAATTTCGACAGTAATCATGTCAAGATGATAGTATAAGACCTTAGTTAATCAAGATACGATGTAATTCACCGCACATTGATGACAGGTCTCAGTCCCGGTATCAAAAATGGTGGAAAATGGTGATTTTTGGTCTTACCCCCCCTTTACCCCCCCCCCCCCCCATTGCGGGCTTCCAGTGCAAAATTCGGCTTGGCAACAATGGTTTTCGTATTTAGCGAGGTCGAAATACCTTTAAAACATATGTTGCCAAACTTTAACATGACTTGCCTCTAGAACCACTTTCCAGGCCACTTTTTCAAAAATGATCCTAGTCTATATAGTGTAATGTCATACGATATCCTGGTCTGGGGTGGCTCATCTCATGCGGGTCGTATACTTGTTTTGCAAAAACGTGCTATCAGAGCTATGGTTGGGGTGACACAGCGAGCATCGTGTAGACCATTTTCCCGTCAGTTTGGGATATTGACGTGCACCAACAAGTTTGCCTATCAATGCATTATCTACGCTAAAACAAAAAAAAAATTCCCCAAGGCCTTCATTACACCAGAAAAAATTTTATACTTCCCCCACGATTCAGACTCCAGCGCACTATGTCAACGTTTCGTGGCATCTAAATTCGATTATTCAACGTACTACCGGAGAGCTCAAAATTGTTGCCCGTGGTGTTGCACTGAGCTCTTAGTGCGAAGCTTAGGTCATTTTCAAAGGAAAACTGTTTATATAGCATTGAGGAATTCCTTACGGGCTCAGGATAAATGCGATGCTAGATTTGTTTTATCATGTTGTAATATGTTTTACAATGACTGTTTTGTTTCTTCTGAGGCAGGCATGATAACCATTTTTGACTTCTGCTATATATTCATGTGAATCTTTCTGATATTGTTGTTCTGTTATTTTTATTGTTATATTGAGGTTAACATACCTTATCTGGATTGGTTCCTTAATAAATGTCTATCTATCTATCTATCTATCTATCTATACTGGTGAAATGAGCGTTGCATTGTTTGATTTTTGGATTATAGAAATGCCAATGGGCTCAAACTAAAGTACAACTTTGTAGCTTTCGAAAGAGACCTATGGTGAAATTCTGTCAAGAGATAAACCCAAGGGATTGATTTCGCAATGTCTCATTTTACCATATCAACTCCGTCCTTAAAATGGAGTGATTTGGAAGAAAGTAAATATACGCACGGTTGTCTGATTTTGCAGCGCAAGCGGCCCCAACAAATGATGGATGCAACAATTGCGAACTGCATAGGTATACTTACTCACGCTCTCACAGTGAACACTGAACATTCTTTCTCTTTGCAAGTTTTACGATTTTCTGCGATTGTGCCGCTCCGGTATTCTCAAAGACTTATCAGATCTGTTTTGGTTTTGGCAGCAGTTGAAACCAGTCCGGCAATGAGTGCCAGATGAATATTCATTCAATTTTGTTGGAAGTCGAACAACTTCTGAATGTGCGATGTCTTCTGATCGTTTGCACATATCATTTCCAACTGCTGCCAAAGTTCCAAAACAATCAAAACATATACCACATTAACATCCTACGCTTGATAGAGATCGGATATAGTCTGTAAAAGTTCAGTTCACATAGACAGTTACACCAATGATATACGTACAAGCGACGAACCCTATTAAATGGTGGATGCGCCAGCTCAACTATAGTTTCGGACAGAGACAATGAGGCGAAAATCCCAGAGCTTTCAGATTATCTCACGATTCTAATTAATTTTTCCCGCCACAAGATGGCTGCCAAAAGCGGCATATGCGTTGACATTAGCTGCGTTCCTTTTATCATCTGAACTGAGAATTCTCATTTCAATTGCTAGTTGTGTCTCTCTCCCTCTCATGCAATTCTTGCTTTTTCTCTCTCTAACTGAGGTGAGATTATCTGAGATTTCGTGTAGAAGGAATGCAGCTAATGATTGGTTGCCGCTGTTGTGTTGTGTCGCGTTGAAGTCAGTGGCAATTCAGTTGTCGTTATTCATTTCAGTCCGCATTTGGCAGCCATCTTGTGGCGGGAGAAATTAATTTTCATCGCGAATAGGAAATACAGTGCGAGAGACTAGGTTACTTCTAAATACTTATATATTTGCCTATATTTCGACTCTACGATTTCGGTTATACTATGACTGCTTTATAGCACTGTTTTTGCGAAAAACAGTGTCACAAAATTCTATTTACTTTGTACAACTGAAAATAGAACACTTTGTGTCACTGTTTTGACTGTCATTAGTGACATAAGCACAATTCAAATGTCAGTTTGTACATTTTCTAATTTTCATTTAAGTATAGTAAATTAAGGCAAAATAGACAAAGTAGTATGAAAAACATGTGTTATAATTAATTTTTGTAATACTCCTGCATTGCTTAACGAGCCGCGAGAAACTTAGTCGTATTCTCGTATTACAAGAATCGTCATTGTAACAAGTACATACACAGTTTACAGGGGCGTTCCTACCCATGGTGCCTATTGTGCGAACAACAAGGGCAGCCAAATCTAGGGGCAGCATTTTTCCGGCTAAGCGCTTATGCAGAATGATCCCAGTTTGAGTTTTTTTCAGAAAATTTCGCCTGTTTAAAAACGACGTAACTTTTGATTTCTGCCAAATATTTTGATTTGGTTTGCGGTGTCCGTTAGTCTCATCTTCTGACAGTTCATCCTATGGCCATTCTCGTTTACCTGAAGTCCTTAGGACGCAGGTCCATCAGTATCGGTTAACTTATTTGGCTTCGCGCTGATTGGTTTAGTAGTAGGGAAAAGTGTGAACCAATCTTCAACTTCAGCAAGCTGTAAAAATCAATAACTTGGTTTGTCTGTTAGCTGTCGACAGCGATGAAGACTCTGACGCCATTTCAGTCAATACAATTCACTTGAAGGTCGCAGTTGGTCGGAATCAAAAGCAAAAATTCGATCACGGGCACCGCACTTGGACACTACTGAACTCGAAAATGCATATAACATTAAATGACAAAAGTAAAATGTAAGATAACCAAGATAGTGGCCATCATGATGGTACATAATTTGTGCCGTCATTGGCCATGGCCAGCTTTCTCAATATAGCAGTTGGGCCTCGAGTTGGGCTAACAAGTCGAGAAGAACATTAGCAGATATTCACGTGTGAAATTTGGTTTTTTCATCATTTTGACCTCCTGTGCATGATTCTGTTGTCAAATTGGAGTTTCATATAAAAACTGTGGCTCCAAAGGACAAAATTTGAAAAAATTCAGGGTATATCGAAACTCTCACCATAGTTCGAAATTAAAATCATATCCTCGTTTGTTCGACTTCCGATCTGGAAAATCCCAAAACCGTTCCGGGGTGAGACATGAAGTTTCATAATGTCATGAATGAAACTGGGGAAAAACATTTTTTTCACAAACGGTTTTGGCTGAACGCATGCAGTGACAATTTGCAATGGTTTACATATCACCGTGTACAAACTTTGCGCAGTGTAAATCGATATTCGATACTAAATAAATTATCTAAATGAACGAATAAAAACAATAAAGAAGGTACAATTTCAAAAGAATTTGTGTGTGATATTCAGCAGCGCAATTCGGTCATTTCAAAGAGATTCCAAGCTAAAACTTAGAATTTGAAGAAATCTGTCGGCAATTTGGCCAGCGGCTTTCTTTTTTTACTACGAGTATTTTATTTTTATTATTTCGAAATATTTTACAATGGTCCCAAAACCTCTGTCCCCCCATTTTGATAATTTTAACTTTCATGTGCAAATAGGCAGCGAGTTTTTATTTCGCACAAGGGCAGCGAACACCTTAGGAACGCTTCTGACAGTTTAGGTACACACGGAGGAAAGTTATGGGGACGTTTTTGTGAGTTATGCAGAAAGTCTTGTGAAAAGAAAAAACTGAAAAAGTTGCCCGGCGAACAATTTGTTTCATGTTTTGTCGCTTTTTCGTGCAAAATGTTTTGGCTGATTTATTATTGTATATGCCGATTCGTTTTAGTCCGGCGGCTTAATGTAGAATTCTATAACAATTGTGCAAAATGGGCTAAAAGCAATTTTATTTCTTTAAGTTGTTATTTGGACCCTAAAGAGTATTTCTAGATTAAGACCCCAACCGGTTAGACCTTATTTGGCCCCCCAAGGCGACGCCAACTTCGATCAATTTTTTGGGGCAAAAATAAAGTGACAAGCTGGAGGGGCTACGGCTACGGCTGATAGCGCCTGCAAAAATTATCTTTTTGTAATCATTTCCCACTGTTTTGTATTTAATTATTATTGCTGATCTCTTTGCGGCTTACCTGATCTAATAAGCTATCAGAAAATGTTTTTGTGAGGAATTTGTAGGTAAGGTGTGATCATATATGAATATGAATAAATATATATGAATGTCTTCATCAAGATGGCGTGCAGTTCTGCATGTCTATGCAATTCGGCGGAGATTCACATTCCCACAAAAATACAGGCGCACGCCAACTTTGGGACATTGATTTTTTTTATCTCACTGCTTATGCCTACAGGGGGCTTGAAAATTCACGACTTTCCTCAAACGATATATGGAATTGTTAACGGAGCCCTCAAAAAACTATAGAAAATTCCTCGACTTCATCTTCGAAGTTATGAAGGTTCAAAAGGTGATTCTTCGAACCCTTCTAGTTTCGTTATTTTGAAGAATTTGAGTGAACTATTGGTGACAGAATCATGATAAAAGTACAACCCGAAGCTGTCCATGTTGGAAGGCGAACAATTTATGAACCGACGGTATTTTATTTCAAAACAAAATATTATATAGATATAGTATTCGGTGTTCGGCTACCTCATAGGAGCTCGGGGAACCATTTCCAAATTTTGTATCACAAATTTCTGCCAGTTATTTAATGTACCTATAGACTATCAGATGGGCAAAGTATATCGCATTATCCGCACTCAAGGATTCCATCAGAATTTTCAGGCACCATATGTTCTCATTCTACTCTCTTTATAAAATCCAAGTACTTATATCAAATTACTTATTCACTTAATTAGAAAATTCACTAAAGTAGATACCTATATGCTATATGTATATAAGTGTACATGAAATATGATGAGGTATCCTTTTGTCATACAGCATTCGGCAATCTATTTTATATAGAAAGGTGTTGATTCATCTTATTTGAATAAATTATCTATTACATAAAATCACTGGATGTGCATTGAATTTCCATTTACTACACAGAGTAAGTCCAGAAACTTCGGAAATTAATTCTCTTGAAAAATGCATTAAACTAGGTCAGAGAGTTCACTGGAATATTTTGAAATGAGAAACTAGAGAGGTTGGAAGGACCATACTCTTTGAAGGTGCGTTCAGTCAGCTTATTTAGCCGCAAATTTTAATTTTAGTCGCAAGCGCAGCGGCGCCCATTGGCTCTTATGAACCAGCCTCCTCAGAACAGCCAAAAGCCAATAAGCGATGCAGCGCTTAGGACTAAAATTAAAACTTGCGGCTAAATAAGCTGACTGAACGCATCTTTACTCTTCATAACTTCTAAAATTAAAAGTCAAGAATGGTTTTTAAGTATTATTTTTTATGGGCTTCGTGGGAAGATTCGATATAAACCATATTGGGTAAAGTCGCGATTTTTGAAGCACCTTTTATAGGAAACCAATATTTAATAGGGTCCTTGCCTGATTTTTTTATGGACTCAAGTATAATGCTTCTGTGGAAATGCTATGGTTGATCGGAGCCAACTGTCACTTGTGTACTTGTGACAATTATGTTAAAACATTTGCTAAATTTGTATGGAGCAATAATGTATTCTAAAAAAAAATCGCGCCTCGCGTTTTATTACGAAAGATCATTTACCAATATAAGTAAATAGAGTCAGGTAATATGAATAAGTATATTCAAGTCCATGAAAAATTTAAACAAAATCGCAGCACACTATGATAAAATAGCTTGTGAAATCGAGTAGCGGATCCCGATTGAGTGAAACACCACACCGCGTGCAGGCTTATCGCTGAGAATTTGTTTTGATTCGCGGGTTTTGAAAAATTGCACCTATTCATCTACTTCTCGGGTATTGGTATTGTATAGCGGTAAATTATATCGGGTGTCATATACCATGCAGCCCTATACTTTCATTACCGCGAAAAACTGCATCAATAATAATTGCAACTTTAGCTATGATGACAAAAAACCACCAAGTTGGATTATAGTTGTAAGTTGGATATTAGCACATACCGGTTAATCGACGGATGGCGGATGCGCCGCGCTCTTCTCATCTGTGTGAAACACCCCATTTATTTCCTCTTCTATAGTCCTCAGATTTTGGATTTAATCGATTCTTAATAAATTGAAAACACACCACCCTTAGCCCTCAGCCCCTCGGGGTTTATACAAACTCCCCGGTCCATATACTCGATATTGTTGCGTTGCAAATTCGACGTAAATCGCCCAGATTAACAAGCATGTAACCTACCTACCTATCCAGCCAACACCAGCTCATTATAAATTTAAATTTCAAACTACATAATTCACAGCTTCATATAGCGTTCAGATTTACCTTTGTTCTTTTTGACAGATGTTGTACAGCCTTGTTATTTTGATAGTTGCATCTTCCCTCTCTTGCAGTGGGGCGGAGTTCTTAACATGCCATGTTTTATTGGCCCAGAGGCGGAGTAATCCTATCAACATTTTTAAGGGTATAATCTAGGTAATCCCCTTCCATTCAGCCTACATAATCAGCCTACATAATCCCTGTCCGTTATCGATTGTTTCAACCTTTGCCCTTCTATATTTTTTTTATTTCAAGGATGGCCTTCTTCATTTTAATTTCTCATAGTGGATTCGCTCCGACGACGCACCGTAATCGATGGACTCTTAAAATTACCTAATTTAATCCCTTGACGCATATATTATGACGGATGCGCCGGAGCGCCCGATCTTCTGTAGTAAAGGTAGGATGTTGTCTGTGATAGAGGATGAAATAGGTTTCGTTCTTCCATTAGATACACATGAACCTTGAACAAAGTTTAACAAAGAGCTTGTAAAGTTTTAGGACCTGAATGGTTATGCGCATTTTCGTAGGAAATCCGCGCCTTTAATGTCGTCCGTCTGCATGTCTTGTAGTTGAACTCCTCCTAAACGAATAGTCGACGTAGCGCTATCAGGTTTTTTACAAATGACAATGATAATGATAATTTTCTGAGGATGGGAATAGGCATAAAAAAATTGATTCGGCCGCGCGATTGATACATTTTCTCTCGTAAAACATGATGGCTTTCTCACTTTTTTACTCTCAAATTTTTTTTCTTGAAATCTTGTAAATATCAATTTTGGAAAATTTCACTACCCACTTTTCTAATATCTGTAGACCAAAGGAAATTATGGAGAATTGGATTTTTTTGTACCTGGACCAAATTCAATTTAACTTTTTGTAATTTTAAAATTTACTAATTGTATGATATAATAAGCACATAGACATATTATTAAACCTACATCAGAGCCGATTTTGATAAAATTCAAAAATTTAGGCAGGCACTCGGAATAACTACCTACAAAAAAATGAGGATTTAGTGTTTTGGTATGTTAAGTATATACTGTTAGAACAACCAAGGTGTAACAGTGAACTTAGTGAACACTCTATACTCATCCGAACTCCGAAAATGCGCCCATGAAACTCACGCCCGTGAGGGCATTGCTATTTATTTCTCTCGTAGGGATTTCCGAGAAAAGCTCGGACACAGCAAATTGATTTTGATACATGAGCCCCTAGATGCAAAACCGTATTAATTCTCGAACTTGATGATTTTTGGGGAGAAACAAAGGACTGTTATCTGATGCAAAGAAGCTTTGTTGTAACACTGAGATACGAAGGAGAATGAAGTTGGAGTTCTTTTCATGACTTCAGTCAACATGACGTCATGGTCATGCGTCACATCCTCATATCCCGTCATCTTTTTTATGTAACGCACATAGTGAGGCCCCATAAAGTACACGTTATTCTCCAATCGATGTGACCTGATAGCATGAGTCTTAAAGATTTGTTAGCGATGATAACAATTTTTATCCCGCTTCTCCGATGTTCTTTTTTATTGATGTCAAATCTTTCTTACTCATGCTATCAGGTCACAGTAGGTTGGTCTTATTCCATTTGCCGGATGGGTACTCTAGCACTAAGCTACCGAGGAGACAACAGTTCCTCCGGTCACGTGCCCATATGAGAGCCGCCACAATACCTATACTGATTCAAGTATAGCTGTTGGCTGAGAAGATAGTTTTGGATGTTTGCAGCTTCAGTTGTGATAAGTTTCTTTATTTTTTTGGAGCCAAGCTATCATCTGAAGATATGATTTTAATTGTCTCCTCCCCAATATCCACCATCTGATGATAGATACCTTATTATAGATTCTACTCTTCGGTCTAGTAGTGTTATTTTAAATTGAGATTGTAGAAAAATCTCCATTTTTGTTGCTTTTGAACAAGTGAAAAGCTCGACTTTATCAAGATTTTGAATTACAATATTGCTTCCACAAATTTTATGGATCTTTGGCAATCCTTTTGGCGATTATGCTGTTCCTGTTACACCGCCAAAATTGAATGAGGGGCAAGTGCATTTTTACAATGTGGAGAAAGTGCGAACGAGTATGCACTTCCGTCTTATACTTTTTGGCGCTTTCTCAAAAATCATTCCTTAAAGAACAAGAGCAGTTTCTTTTTTTGCTTTTTAGATAAAAAAAAAGGTGCGCAACTACATATAATAGTCGCCGGATGTTAGGCGCCAACCACCTTGCATTTAATGATTAGGCAGTGCCGTTTGGTACGAATGTTGTACATACAATCATACATATGCCTTAATTTCAAGAGGTGTTGCCAAGATGTCGGTCCGTGCAGATGCCGTATACAGGATGATCAAAAATGCAAAAAATCCAGCTCATGAACCAAAAAAGTTGGAGTCATGAAAATCACCAATTAGATTTACTATATAGGGGGATTCATGAAGCATGCTCACCCCCATTTTTCTCGAGAACCGTTCGCGATATCGAGTCGCTGGAAAAACTGTTGAATTATTCATATCTTCAAAGTCCGATTTCATACGCTACCAAAGTTTTTTCACGAAAACTTTCTGTACGGGGGCGCCTCAAAAATTGGCAAACATTTTTTTCACACTGTGCAATATGTTGAGTGTTATGTCATCTGAAAGAATTTTGAAAGTTCAATGAAAATGTGCAAAAAGTTTTGAAAAATTTCAACTGTTTTCATTTTATGATGAAAATAAAAAACCTCGAAAAACCCGTTTTCACTTATAAAATGAGAACCTATGGGTATTTTTACAAACTGCAAACGGCATTCAATAGGGCTTATCAAAACGGTGAGTACGCCGGTGTGTAACTCAATATGGAATGATTATTTTAAAACTACGAGGCAATTCATTTCTACCCACTAAAATTATTTCGGAATATCTCCTATTTCTCTATTTCTATTTCTCTTATTTCGGATAATGCCGATTAAATTGTACAACAAGATTCCAGATCAGATCAAGCGCATCGTGAGTATTAGAGGGTTTCGCAAGGCGGTCAGGAACTTGCTTCTGAGTCGGGTCATTTACACCATCGGGGAGTTTCTAGATGGAGATATGGCTGAATTCGGATTTTAAATCTTTGTGTTATTGTCATAGTTCAAGTACTTATTGTGATGTTTGTATTATATTTATATGTTACATTAGTTGCACTTTAGTGCTGAACTTTATATGAAGACGCCAGCTATAGTTGTAAAACTCAAAGGCAATAAAGTTAATTGATTGATTGATTGATTGAACTCAAAATTATGAAATAGCCATTATTGCTTATTGAATTATAAATAGATCATACTGACCGTTTCGATGAGTTTTATTGAATGCTGTTTGCAGTTTGGAAAAATACGCATAGATTCTCAGTTTATAGTTACGTGAAAATGTGTTTTTCCAGGTTTTTGTTTTCATCATAAAATGAAGACTGCTGGAATTTTTTCGAAACTGTTTGCTTTTTTCCATTGAACGTTCAAAGATCTTTTAGATGACAAAGCACTTGACATTGTACAGTATGAAAAAAAATTCAAATTTTTGAGGCGCCCCCGTACAAATAGTTTTGGTAAAAAGCTCTGGTAGCATATGAAATTGGACCTTGAAGATATGATCAATTCAGTAGTTTTTCGCGACTCGATATCGCAAACGGTTCTCGTGAAAAATGGGGGTGAGCATGTCTTATGAATCACCCTGTTATAGGTAGATACAGGTCTTGAAGGCACTATCAAGGTCCGTTCAGTCAGCTTATTTAGCCACAAGTTTTAATTTTAGTCGCGAGCGCAGCGACACCCATTGGCTCTCATGAACCAGCCTTCTCAGAACAGCCAATAAGCGATACAGCGCTTACGGCTAAAATCAAAACTTGCGGCTAAATAAGCTGACTGAACGCACCTTAGCCCCATAGGGTGGGGGAAGTGCGTGTGTGTGACGCCACTATCTGATTTATTTATTTTTCTTGATTCAAAGGTTGTTGTTCAAAAATGCCTGGTGTGTTGTGATTACTTGTAGTCCAGGAATTTTAGCCGTTTAAATCGCAAATAGCGAACAAAAATGAAAACTAGCCGGATTTTTGTATATAAGCTCAGTTCAGCATGTAGTTCAACATACTAAAAATCCTCAAGAATCCGGTGTGAGCTTCGGCCGTTGTGGCCTCGAGAAGAACTTGAGGGTCAGTTTTTCGCGTATATCTCGTGAACAATAGCACCTATGGGAAAAAAGTTCCCGGGAAGAAACTGTTAGAAATTATTTTCTATTCTTATTTTATTTTCTACAAGAAAGGTTCTTACACATTTCATCGTCAGTCATCTCCTTCTTCGTCAAAACACAAGAAAATAAAAATAGTCCAGATGCTCGATGCTGAAGACTGGTATGGACCTTGAGTTTTATGATGACGGAGTGCCACTTCGTAGAGGTGTTGTTTGATCCACTCTCTTTTGGTTGAAACTTGAAGCCATCAAGATGAACTATGCCGGCGGCATATACAGGATGAAATAAAAATAAAAAATTTAAACATTTGTACCTCGAGAACCAAAATAGGTGGAGACATGTAAATCGCCATAAATAATTCTGATTTCATGGTCATGAAGTCGTCGTAAACTTGAATTACATATCTTGAGCCGTTCTTGAAATATCTTCAACAGACTGAAGTTGTTACCAAAAAAAAAAATTATTTTCGTCCACTTATCAGAAAAAAAAGTTGACTGTGCTTTTATCTAAAATCAGTTGGCCTGGAGAGGGCTTTTCACTGTGGTTTCATTTCAAATGTAATTTATCATTGTTTCGATTCAAAACACCAAGTTTCGATTCAATATCTGAAGAATTACTGATATACGGAAAACTATTTGTTTTTCGTAACAACTTCAGTCTTCTGAAGATATTTCAGAAACGGCTCAACATATTTGATTCAAGTTTACGACGACTTCATGGTCATGAAATTAGAAATATTTTTGGCGATTTACATGTCTTCACCTATTTTGGTTCTTGAGGTACATTTGTTCAACTTTTTATTTTTATGTCACCCTGTATATGCCGCCGGCATAGTTGGTATTGATGGCATTAAGTTTCAATCAAAAGAGAATGGATCGAACAACACCTCTACCAAATGGCACCCTGCCATCATAAAACTCAAGGTCCGTACAGTCTTCGGCATCGAGCATCAGGACTATTTGGCTTTTCTTGTGTTTTGACGAAGAAGGAGTGGATTGATGATGGAATATGTAAGGACCTTTCTTGTAGACAACACAATTTCCAACAATTTTGCTCCAAGTGCTTTTCCTCCAAGTGCCATCGTTCACGAGATAAACACGAAAAACTGATCCTCAAGTTCTTCTCGAGGCCACAACGGCCGAAGCTCACACCGGATTCTTGAGGACTTTTACTATGTTGAACTACATACTTAACTGAGCTTATATAAAAAAATCCGGCTAGTTTTCATTTTTGTTCGCTATTTTTTCTATAATTCCTGGATTGATGTTTAAAAAATATTTTTATATGAGCATCATCAACTTCCTGCGATAATCTCAGATGTTTGCCTTGATCCAAGTGTCAACTTTGCTACGAATGCACTTCCCGGGTTGAGGGTTGACCTTACCTAGATGCATACTTCCAATGAATGAATGAATGAATGAATGAATGAATGAAAAGTGCAAAACAAAATATGAAATATTTCAGTGAATAGTGAATGAATCATTTTGATTGACCTTCCATCATAGCCACAAGATACCTTTCAAACGGTGATGTTACGACTATACGTAGATTTTCTATTGATTGCAAGAAAGGATGACCCAAGTAGTGTAGGTACTTGGAATACCTAGTAAAAAAAATATCTCTTGCTTGAAGAAAGTAGTTCTCAAATGGTTTTTTGCTATATGGTTAGCTTATCCCCACCTGTTCAACATGTTAAAAGCATACATCCCTGTGACGCGTAATGCTTAGTATTAGTATACAGGGTGAAAATTGAAAAATAAATATTTGAAATTTTTATTTCGGTGAAACAATCCTCGAGAAAAACAGTCTCTTATTATTTAGCGACCTTATAGTCTCCTATTGAACATTTGCAAAATGTACCTCTCCATAGTCGCTGGTATCCTACGTACAGGGTGAAATCAATTTTTTTTAAATGTTTTTCATTTCCATCAAATCAATCCAGACAAAAGCCAATTCCAACTTTGTTACAAGCCTATAATCTCTCATTCAAGATATAAGAATGTCACATTCCTCAAACTTCCTGAACACAACCTACAGGTTGAAACATACTTTATTTGTTTTATTTTTTTTCTGGATAAAATTAATTAGGATAATAATCTTATCTGGTTCACTGGAACGCTCATAGTTTTAAGTTTTCCGCAAGCCATATAAAAAATTTGCATTTCTAATATCACTCTGACTTGATATACAGAAGGAATTATATTGTTGCGTTAGCTTTGGTTGTGCAGGGAGTTGCTAAGGAAATTGTCCTTAGCAACTCCTCGCACAACCAAAATCGCAAAAATGCTTGATGCTGCAGTAGCCGGTGGTTGCAGTGATTGCAGAAATGTGAATTTTTGATATGTTTCGCCAAATAGGTACTCTAGGCTTTCCTTCGAAGTGGGTAAGATTATCATCCAAATTAATGTGACCCAGGAAAAAAATTAAAAGAAAAAAAGGATGTTCCACCCTGTATGTCATGTTTTAGCAGTTAAGGAATGTGACATTTTTATATCTTGAGCCGGAATTGGTCTTTGTCAGGATTGATTTGATCAAGATAAAATTTATTGAAAAAAAATTGATTTCACCTTGTACGTAGAATACCGGCAGCTATCGAGGGGTGAGTTTTTCACATGTTCAGTAGGAGACCATAAGGTTGCTGAATAATGGGAGGCTGTTTTTTTTTTAGAATTATTCAATTATTTCACCGGAATAAAAAAGTTTGAAGATTTATCTTTTAATTCTCACCCTGTATACTAAGTACCTATTACGCGTCACAGGAATGTATGCTTTCAACATGTTGAACAGGTGGGGATGAGCTAACCATATAGAAAAAAAAAGTTTGAGAACTACTTTCTTCAAGCAAAAATTCGAATTCAAATATACCAAAGCCCAAAATGTATGAAATGAACGCATGACAAAGACGTTTTCTACTTTCTACTATGTTGTCTGCATCAAGAAATTTGGAATGAAGAGACCAATTTGAATAGGTAGACTGGTACTGGTACTCCCTACAACTTATAATAAAAAGACAAGTAACAATAAAAAGTTACTATATTAGGTGTATTATAGTCATTCAACAATTAACTGATGTCTACAGCAGGTAATTCAGTTTCTTCACTTATTTGGAGCCCTTCATCTTTGGTTGGTTGACGTTTCTTGCACAGCAGCAACAAAACCATCAACAGAGGAAGGTGTATTAGAGAAAATCTGAATAGGGTCCTGGATGACTTGCTGGATGCATCTTTGTAAAAGTGATAAGCTGAAACACAAATGAAACACTAAAATCTGAGAGCTAATGGTAGAAATATCAAAGCATTACCTAAGTAAGTAAAATATAGATTAAGAGGTGTTGCTCCTAGCAAAAACCAGTAATTGGTCACGTCCAAAATAGGAGCCAAGGTGGAAATAGCTTGCAAGGCCACAGTATGTCTCAGTGCCACTCGTTTGCATAGCTCAGGATTTGTGACAGCCATCATTCTATACCCTGCCCTTGAATAATCCGGACGGAGATTCCAAGACAAAGCGTTGAAATGAGGGAACTGCCAGCTGTACAAAAGGGCCGCCATCAGCCAAGCTCCTGGTCCTAATGAATCGGCACACGCTGCCCAGCCCATTAGTGGAGGAATGGCACCAACTGTAACAAAACAGCACGTCAAGAACTGTTTGAGTACATATTTAATTTATAAAAACATGGACCTAAATTATTCATTACATTGATTAGATTTTTTTCATTTTTAAATCTAAGTAATGGTGTTTCTGGTAATCTTGATCCATGTTTCTAATAAAGAGGATAAAAAACATCAACTGCCTTACCAACTGACCCTACCCAAGTGTTCAATATACTGATTCGCTTCATTGGGGTATAAATTCCTGCATATAAAATTAAATTTGCTAGACCTAAGGTACCCGTTAATCCATTCACTCCATAAAATAATATAGACAATCCTGTAAGACTAGCACCAGCAGCAAACAGCATGGCATGTAGTTGCCTAAAATTTTAAACATATCATTGGGCTTTTCTCAAGATAAAAAATAGCTTACGTCAACTGGCCACAGACCAAAACCCTTTGTTTTGTCCTGTTCATTTGTGCATCAAAAGGAACTTCGTGAAATTGATTTATGGCATTAGCTGCACCGGATAGCAGTCCTGTGCCGATAGTACTGAAAAGAAACGTGTCCCACATGAACGGTGCAGGGGCCAACACATATCCGGATAACGATGTGATCACTACCAGACCTAAAAACCAAAGCTATAGCTGCTCCACTTGTGTTGGTACGTTTGGTACTAACCAGTCAGCCTTATCTTCGATAATTTCAGGTAATACTGTAGCAAATTACTATGATCGGCGGATGGTGTGGGCTTCCAAGCTGGTAAGGGTCTCGGTTTGATTGGTGCAATTTTCTCGACATCTTGAGTTAAGTGAAGTGTAGTTGACGATTTTGTAGGTGATTTGTTGACGTAACACGCTGCAGGTACTATGAAATTTACGAACTTCTGCAAGAAGATTGCACAAAATGAAGAATCTTTGCCTTTTTGAAGGTTATATTTGAACTGACCTTATGTAATAAAACACCCTGGAAAATGTGGGATACAGTGCTGCTCCGGCATGGTTTTAATTGATGCAGTAATAATGTGGACATCATATCCTTTCGTTTATGTCTAACATTTTAAGATTTCGCACCAAATCTCGAAGTCAACGGGCGTGCATTTTAAGGTTAGACTCACTTGACGTCTATGCACTTGACAGATGATTGACATTGACAGTTGATCGATCGATCAAAAAAAGTGACATTTTGTCACCAGTGGCGTAACTTGGGTTACTTGAGGTCTTATTTCTAGAGGGGCGCGATCGCGATTCAGTCAATCACAGCTTCACAGCCCTGGAAGTCCGAAAACTAAGGTCTCAAAGTACCATTACGGACAAAAAAAAAAGTAGGACAGAGCCTGTCACGGAGTGTACCAAATTTGGTCTTGTGTCACAATGACACCGGCAGGGTGTCCAATCTACGTTTCCCACGAGAACATCACGCATACCTGTGAGGATACAACTGGCGGTCTGTAGTAGCCGAATACATCCTTTTCGTATAAGGGCTATCTTAGTGCAAGCATCAGCAGGGTGGTACAAATTCTGACAGACGACAGTTAACGGCGAAACAACAGAAATTTTAGCTGTAGGGAATTTGCCGCGAGGCACCGTTGAACCGCAGCGGTTCCAACAACGGTCCTATCTCCATCTCTTGCTATCCAATTGCGTTCTCTTTTCATATCCTTCAAGCGCGAAAATGCATCGGTCCTAACCGTGGTGAGGTGTCAGGTGACCGCGGTTTCAGTTCAAAGTTTAAATGTTATCTTGACCTCACAATCGACACATCATCCACATAACAACAAACCTCTGAGCTGGGTATCCGTATCCAAATGGAATAAATCCAGTTCCGTTCCAGCTAAACCCACCAATTTTCCCGAGCTCCCGTCCCGCTAGGTTATATCTGACAATTCTGACATAAGACAGATAAACCGCCACACTGAACCGGCCACTCCACCCGGTCCCTGATATTGCGAACCGTTGAAGTACACTCCAAGTAAAAAGTTTGAACCGGTCAGGTCGCGGCAACGCAGCGGTCATGCAGAATCGTGCACCGTTGACTCAACGGTGCCTCGCGGCAAAATGCCTTGTGTTTTGACATGGTTTTATCACATATTTTTAAGGTTATGTCATTTCAGAACGTGATTTGCTTAGAAAAGCAGCTTCCTTATTAATCCTGCACTGCAGAAGGACCTTATATGGTAATTCCATGCTCTAATCGTCCTAACAAGCCCAACTGGAAAACAAACTGTCAACGCATCTACTGTTCCAAATGTTCGTATCAATATTTAGGAAGGAGTCAAACAGTAATCAAAGTTGGAGCTCGTAATAGAAAATATTGGCAATATTTTGTACTTTTTAGGAGCGGCACATATTGGCATTTTGCTAGGTAATTGGCAGTTACCGCTAGAGACAATAACCAGATGTACCCAGGGTAGTGCAATCTTCCATTTACATTTCAAGAGTGTTGTAAGTGTTCATATCATATCGCAGAGAAAGGAGAAAGTCATTTGCAAAATCATCGCTTATGTTTTTAAGTTTTGAAATTATATCGAATGCAAATAGTAATATATGGGTGGGCTAGTGGGTGGGTGAATCTATCAAATACATAAAAAAGTTTTGTACCTAACATCGTTATCAATCACTTTTGCGTATGTTCTAGTCGAATTTGTACCAACCTGTTCGAATATTCAATTACGCGCCGGGAATCTTACTCATTTGACAACCGAACGCAAGCGCACTGTAGTAGGAAAATAGTGTATGAACTAGCGGGAATCTGCGCTCACAGGTATGCGCGCAAGTAATTTCTCGCATGGGAAAGGTGGATTGTGAAATGTGTGATGAGAAAGGTCGTCTATGGAAAGGTCCCATCATGCTTTTTTGCTATGGGTCAAGCGATACTAAGAAAGGCGCCAGTTTTTCAACCAATCATCAAACAATGTGATGGGATAGATCCCATCACACATTTCAAAATTGACACCCAGGGGCTCTGCTATCTTCGGGACACACATGTGATCCGTTCACGTGTGAAGTGTGAAGTTGCTAGGCAACCAGGCCTGTGATTGGGTGTCACCTAGGCAACATAACATGAGGAAATAGTTCCTGGGAATACCGAATAAATAATAAATACCGAATAAATATAGAACCGGGGAATAGAACCGGTTCCGAATGTACGGCCCCAGGGAGAAATCAGTACACTCCGTGCATGGCAGTCTCTGTCCTACTTTTTTTTGTCCAGTGGTGATTCTGTATCAAACCCGTAAAAATTCAAAGGCCGTTGAAAAAATTCAACCAATCGTGAAGCCGGTTTCTAATCGTTCCTAGATGACCAGCGCTTTTTAAAATTTTACTGGCCCGTTAAAACGTTACAGAATAGACCCTGCCCAAGCCCAAGCAGCAATAAGTTAAGGAAATTCGAGCATCGATAAGGAAATTTTACCTAATTTAGTTAAAATTACGTAAATCTGACTCGATAACGTATGGTCCGAAAGTTTTGGGAATTTTTTTGAAAGCTTATAACTTTTTTTGGATAGTTTTAATTTTGTAGCTTAATATTGCAAAAACTAGCATCATCTTCAACAATACCAAAATCATATTTAACATATTGAAGATGGGCCATTATTTTTTATGGCTCTCAGTTTTCTTCTGCCATGTTCGATCATTCTCTGGACAACAGCAGGATTAATTTTTCTGAGCTCCTGCCTCCCAATGTACCGCAAGCTCGACCAATATAAGATTTTCGGTAAGCATTGAGCAGGATAGTATACCTACGACAAGGGATGGGAAGCTGCAAATGAAGACCAATTCCGGCGTCGCATTTTTCAATAACATTAGAGAATTTCACATTTGAGAAATTGGTACAAAAAATTATGGAACATGGCAGAAGAAAATTGAGACCCATCGAAGATAATGGTCCATTATCAATATGTTGAATATGAATTTGTTATTGTTATATATGATGTTAATTTTTGCAATATCAAGTTGAAAAAATAAGACCCTTCAGAAAAAGTTATTAGTTTTGAACAATTTCCCAAAACTTTCGGACATTACGTTAATAACTTACTTTGAGGGATTTCAATAAGATTTTTTTCCCTAATATAACTTTGAAGACAATATTTAACCAATAGGTCTACATGATGGTTGAATTTACATAATAATGAACTCCCAATTCCTGAGAAAAAAATGTTCCAGCAAAAACAAGTTAATTTCACGTATTGCCAAATTTTTATCTTCAACCCCTTCGCCCCCGCACCCTACCCTACTTCAAAATTTTAAATAGCATTATACCTCGCATTATACCTACCGTGTGATAAGTACATCAAATTTTTGTCAAAAATAATTTTAACATTTCCTAATAACCACTCCCTAAATCTTTTTCAATTCCAAAGGTAAGGTGTGAACCTCGGTGTGAACTCTGTAAACGAAGGAGTTGAAGATAAAAAGATAATACGTGTTCTAGATGTCTGTCCCCCTCGAATTAAACAAGTGAGTACCTATGCCTTCATGTGCGTGAGTCTCAGTACCTAATGCATTTTCTAAAAAGGCATATTGTGAATGTGAAGAAATTTGGTTGAAGGATAAACACCATTCTTTGCCCACTATTTTCAATCGAAACTCATTGTGATATTTTGTTTTCGGAATGGGGTACTGAATTTAAAATGTGAACGGCATATATGTTGGCGGCGCCCTTTTTCAAAATGACGTAACTTTGGATTGACACAACCGATTTTGAATTTGTTTCTACAGGTTTTTAGATCCATTTCATTTCTCAGAAAACCATTCCTTTGACGAGATGCTGTTTTTAATTTCAATTGCTTCTTTTACAGGGTGGAATGTAAAACATTGCAAAATTGTGCTGAGCTCCACCGATCCCCGTTTCTGTGAAAAATGTTTTTTTCGAATTCTAATGAATCATTCATGAAGCCTGATGTCTAATCTCGAATTGGTTTTTGAATTTTCTAGATAAGATGTCCAACCATGAAGATATGATTTTTTTTTTACTTTCCCGACCCACCACAATCTGTTCACGGGATAAAAAGTTGGAAAATTTGTAGTTTTTCCAGAGAGGAAAACTCGAAAACCGTGGGTCCGATTTCGAATATTTTTTCCTCTAAAAATTAATTCAATCTTTGATCAAACTTTTATTCCCAGCATATTTGCACCTAAAAGGGATATTTCCTGGAGCTCATCACATTCGAAGTTTGCACTGCAGTTTATTCAAATGCACGGAATGTGCAAATTTAATTTTGAAAAAACTACCGTCGGGAAACCTGAACCGTGTCAATTTTGAAGATGGATCTACACGTTGGAAATGGTCTTAATCGTCATAGGGGACCTCAAAACGGATGTATTCGTCGGAATCTCGAGAACAATTGTTAGCGCTTTCACAAAACTCTCACCCTCCTCGTTGGGTAATGGGTCGGGAAAGTAAAAAAATCATATCGTCATTGTTGGACTTCTGATTTTGAAAATTCAAAAACCGTTTCGCGATTAGACATCAGGCTTCATGAATAATTCATTAGAAATCGGAAAAAAAATTGTCCACAGAAACGGGGATCGGTCTAACTTGACACAGTTTTGCAATGTTTTACATTCCACCCTGTAAGAAAAAGTAATTGGAATCAAAAACCTGATCTTGTCAAAGGGATGGATTGCGGAAAAATGGATCTAAAAAAACTATGGGAACAAATTCAAAATTGATTGTGTCAATCCAAAGTTACGTCATTTTGAAAAAGGGCAAAATTTTTGATACCGTCATTCCAGTTGTTGAGCAGTTTAGATATTCAATATAGCCTAGCCCAGCTTTGGGAGTGGCAGCTATGTAACAGCGAAAACATCAGAAAGCTAGGGCGTCTGCTAGTTTGCGAGAAGTTCGGGGAACGGACGGACGGATGGACGGACGGACGGACGGACGGACAAAGCGGCCGCAATAGCGATTTTCATCAAGATGGAAAATGCGCTAAAAATCGACCTCTGTTTTTGCTAGAAAATCTATTCCTCAGAAATCAGAAGGTAATAGGGGAAAAATCGAGGGAAAAACTGTCCTTTAATAACAATTGATGAGAGGATTAAAGAAACGTCATTGTTTTTCCTGTTGCTGTCGCCAAGACGTTAAATAATGACGATCCGTTTGAAATTTTCAAGTAGGGCAGGGTGGGGGCGAAGGGATAGAAGATAAAAATTTGGCATTACGTGTCTTCTGTCCCCTCGAAATAAAAATCGACCTGTTTCGGCGTTTTTCTGTAAAAAAAAATTGGCGGCTTGGAACATAAATACGGACTGACCTCGGGTTCCACCAACATTTTAAGAGCAGATTCAATCTATCACGCTGATAGAGTTGCTATGCACCAGCCAATAGAATGGCCAGTTGCTTAGTTACTATCAGAGTGATAAAGTTATCGCGTTGATAAAAGTTTGATGGAACCCGAGGTGAGTTTAATAGGTATTCTTTCGGCAATCGAAATTCATGTTTTGACTATCGACACCTAAAATTAAAAAGTGATAGGTACCTATCTACCTCGCTACCTACCTATACGGTATAACGGAGAACGGTACTTATAGTGTGAGAGTATGAAAATTAGGAATAGTACTTATATACCTAGGTAGGCACCTCATAAAAATATGGATTGCGGTCAGGACCTCTTTTGCACTGTTAATTTCAAAGCGACTATACCTATACGAGTTTCATTCATTAAAACTTACAGAACTACGCAAAATCCATAAACCAAAGCGGAAACTTTCTCAATTTAATCATTTTAAAGCAGCTGTCTACAGGTGTTCATTTGAAAAGTTGTCACACCTGATTTCTCGCCGCCAAAATTTTTCACGGGAAAACGCCGAAACAGGTCGATTTTTGTTTCGAGGGGTACATCTGGGACACATATTGTCAAATTTTTATCTTCAACATCTTCGCCCCCACCCCACACTATACTTTGAAATTTCAAGTAGCATTACCTATCTTGTGAAAATCAAATTGAAGGTAATGAAATTCTCTTTCCGCCAAACATATTTTTCGAGATATTTTAAATTTTTTTAAATCACCCTCAACCCTTGTAAAAATCCTCTCTTTGTTAGATAATGAAAGGAAAGTTCTCCCTCTATAAACTCCCAATTCTTAAGAGATAGGCTTTCCAGCAAAAAGTCAAAAACAGACCGATTTTTATTTCAATGGGGTCATCTAAGACACTTATGGCCAAATTTTCATCTTCAACCCCTTTCCTACCACCCCACCCTACTTTAGAGGAACAAGAAAAATATATTTGACGGAAAGAGAATTTTATTGCCTTCAATTTGATGTTTCACAAGAAGATAGGTAGGTATACAGGGTGGTGAAAGTTTCGATGCTCACCATTGGTATCTTGGAAACGGTGAGAGATACGAGGTCGGTTAAATTAGAAAAAAGTTGCGCATTTTTGTGGGGATTGAGAATATGTAAAGAAACTTTGAATATTTTGATTGGTTTACGATTTATTACGAAAAAACTGAAAATTTTGATTTCAGAAATTATTTTTTATCTTTCCAACCATTCAAGCTATTTTAATCAAACTTGGTAGTTTTATGTTTTTGATCACTCCGAGTCAATCAACGTTGACAGAAATTTTCCAGGCCTTCTAGATGTCAAATTATGATAGTCAACTTTTGTTTTTCTTATGGCCGCCATATTGGATTTTTGCACAAATAGATAGAGGAAAAAAATAGCTTTCCGAATTAGTAACCAACATGTTCTTTTAATGACATTTTAAGCGTCAAATTTTGAAATTTCCGTAAATTATTGACAAAATCGGGAATTCTTTGAAAAACAATTGAAATATTGTCAATAGCAACAACAAAAAAGTGACAGATGGTGTGCAATTGACGTATCTAACTTCTTAATCGTGTTTTGCGCTTGTTTGTACCGGTAGTTCATAAATTGAATGGATCAAGGGTGTCTGTGAGTTCAAAAACGTCTGTCGGAACTAGCATATCGTTCTTGTTAAAGTTGAAAAAATTTATTAGAAAAAGAGTAAGGATTACTTTAGTTTTGACAGACGTTTTTGAATTCACAGGCACCCTTGACTCATTTAACTCATGAGCTCTCGGTACAAACAAGCACAAAACACGATTGAGAAGTTACGGCTCGATACCAAGTTGGGGCTGAGACCGCCGTAAGTGCCGTTACCATAGCAACGGCGGATACCAACCAATCAGACCGCGCTGTATTTGGCGAGTTACGCCGCCGTCCCAAACTTCGCGCCTGACACTTGGTATTGAGCCCTTAGATACGTCAATTGAACACAATCTTTTTTCTGTTGTTGCTATTGATGATATTTCATTTGTTTTTCAAAGCATTCCCGATTTTGTCAATAATTTACAAGAATTTCAAAATTTGACGCTAAAAATGTCATAAAAAGAACATGTTGGTTACTAATTCGGGAAGCTAATTTTGTTCGCTATTCATTAATGCAAAAATCCAATGTGGCGGCTATAAGAAAAACAAAAGTTGACTATCATAATTTGACATCTACAAGGCCTGGAAAATTTCTGCCAACGTTGATCGACTTGGAGTGATCAAAAACATAAAACTACCAAGTTTGATTGAAGTAGCTTGAATGGTTGGAAAGATAAAAAATTATTTCTGAAATCAAAATTTTCAGTTTTTTCGTGATAAATCGTGAACCAATCAAAATATTCAAAGTTTCTTTTCAGATTCTTAATCGCCACAAAAATGCGCAACTTTTTTCTAATTTAACCGACCTCGTATCTCTTACCGTTTCCAAGATACCAATGGTGAGCATCGAAATTTTCACCACCCTGTATAATGGTATATATTTGAAACATTAAAGTAGGGTGGAGTGGGGGCGAAGGGGTTGAAGATGAAAATTTGGCCATCCGTGTCTTAGATGACCCTTGAAATAAAAATTGGCCAGTTTTAGCTGGAAAGTCTATTTCTCAAGATTCGGGGTGTTTAGGGAGAATTTTTTTTTCTTAAATCAACGAAGAAAGGATTTTCACAAGAGTTGGGGGGTGGGTGGTTTGTAATAATTAGAAATATGTTTGACGGAAAGAGAATTCCATTGCCTTCAATTTGATGTACGTATCACAAGATAGGTAATAATATGCTATTTGAAATTTCAAAGTAGGGTGGGGTGGGGGCGAGGGGGTTGAAGGTAAAAATTTGGCAATAGGTGTCCTGAATGTCCCTCTCGAAACAAAAATCGACCTGTTTCGGCGTTTTCCTGTACTTAAAACCTTTTGGCGGCGAGAAATCAGGGGTGACAACTTTTCAAATGAACACCTGTATAATATGAATGCACACGCATACCGCATACGTGAAGAATATTTATGGTCCTGCCAGCGAAAGCCGTGTATCTTTGATTGATTAATAAATAAACTAATGAACTTTCACATTGACAATCAAAAGTGAAAATAAATCCAGTCAACTCCCTCGGGATCAATTTCGAAATCACCGTAATATTAGATGGCCCGCCGTCGCGACGAAAATTAAAATATCCTGCATTCCTGCATATCCTGTGGAGAGTGTGGAGTGCACGCCGAGTTGCATACTCCCCGAGCCGTCAATCTGAAAATGCGCTCCCCTCATTCCGATCGCACGCCGAAGCTACGCGAACGGGCTTCGAGAAAGGTCCCATCGTCCAATTCCTCCTCGTTCGCTCCTTCTCCACAAATTTCAGACATAACCTACCAAGTGCACCCACCATTAGTGGTTGTCGTCGTGTTACCAGCAGTTTTGTGCCCGCAGGAATCCATCAGCGTGCGAATAAACGTCATACTGGACGGTTTCTGGCTGACGGTTTTATGGTGGTTTAGTGCCAAGTACTCGCGTGGCTGATAAAATGGCAGGTGCAGGAATATTCGATATTGAGCTGCACGACCAGCAACCAGAAGATTCAGATGACGAAGATGATGCCATAGAAATTGCAGAGGTGAAACTCGACAATATTGTGCAACTTGTGTGGCTCGAAAATTCGGATCTCAGGCGAAAATTGCGCATGCATTCGGATTTTTGCTTTATAATAATCTTATCTGTTGCTCAAACTTGATTTCACTTCAATGTCACACCTCACATCACAACCTAAAACTCACAAGTTGGGACATTCTGGGAGCTGCATTCTAATTATTATAATTGATAACGGGTGTTCATTAATTATTCCAAATGGGTTCATTGGAGTTGCCCGTGACTCACACTCACGAAATGAGATTCCAGGTATAATTCACCTGATTTTCTTTTGAGCTGTCATCTGGTCAAAAAGTTAAATGATATTCATACTTGAACAAAAATAGTTCACGATTGATACCTGCTTCTGGAATGGGAGTAAATAAATGTCGATGAAACTTGAACCTATATATTTGGATCTACCTACCGAACATCTGCCCATAGGGCGTTATAAATTCAATGTAGAGGTAGCAGGTGAAGCCAGCTCATTTACTATGCGATTAAAAAAAATGAAACAAAGTATCTATGGTCAATTTTTGGAAAGAAAAATTCATCGAACTGACTTTTTTTTGTACGTAACACCCAAGTCAGCCCTAATTTTTTTCAGCATTATACACTAGATACCCGATACCTAAGTATATCTAATTACCTACTTAATTGAGCAACGTTGTTTACGGTCTCTAAAATATATGACACTAACATGAACAACACGCGTCTAAAAACACACCCAAGTATTTGGACAGGTACCGCAAATTACAATGCAAAACTACTACAGTATAGTGCATTCGACTCTAGTGTGATTCGAGTGAGCTGATTTCCAGAATTTCTCCTTTCCATGGGCGTCGCGTGGGGAGGCTCTCGGCAAACTCGAACCATACTAGGGTTAGGCTTAGTCGAGTTAGCTGGGGGACTGGGAGGTGGGAGCCTGGCCGAGCGACGCGCTTGGCAAGAACACACTCAAGAAATCACAGAGGTCACTTGACGAATAAATAAGCATAAAGGCACTACAAAAATATTCTGCCTAGTTTGTCTCGTCAGTTCATACCCAGAAGCACAAGCCCAAGTCATAAAACTGCATTTCTTATAGGCCAGTAGCAGGAATGTTCGAGGTTGCAAAATGTCCCGCATAGAAATTTTTTTTTTTGATATTAGTTTACTTGGGGGTCGCAATGAAGAATCCAAATTTGTGATCTTCTGTGAACTCCGGAACCATGGTAAAAAAATGAAGAAAGTGAAAAGTCGTGAAAATCCGAGTGAAAATCGTTGTTTTTATTGAATAACTCGTAAACGGTGTTTCTACGAACAAAATGTCTAGTAATATAATCAAATTGAAGAGCGTTAAATTTTGAACAAAATGATGCCAAAGCCATTTTTGTGCAATAAACGGTTACCGAAATACAGCTTTCGGAAGTCTACCCTTTAAATCACTCGAAGCTGTCAGATGAATTCTGGCCGTCAAACTGCAGGTTCTCGCTCAAGAGGCTATACTGTCATTGTCCGTGGACGGATATGGTTGCCCCAAACATTTCTTGAAAGATAATTGGCGAAAATCAGCGGCCACCAGAATGCGCTGAACGCAGTCAAACATGGTGGCCCAAGGGGCCTTGACAAATAGGTACCCAGCGCACAGCCCAGCGCCGTAGCGCAGTAGCACTCGACAGTTGACAGTACCTACTCCAAATCATAAGAATATTGACAGTTTTGACAGTTGAAAAATAATTAATTTTTTTTGTCTTCCTTGTTTTCCACATCGTCGTGAATGTGAGCGAGTGAGTGTTGTAGCTCTGGTTGTAGTTTGACTTGAATTACTGCGTTAGTATACGCCGATGGACACAATGCACAATGCAGCTGCAAAAAACGATACGTAAGTTGGTGAAATGCTGGCCGAAAAATGCAATCTCTGAATGCTTATTTTACATTACAGATGTTGAGTTGTGTGAGCCCCTTGCACACAAGGTGGAAATACTAAGCCCCCACAAGACAAGGCATAGGTACAACAGGACGCATCACGAAAATGTGCCAACAATTACCGTTTAGGCCAGAAAGATGAACATTCTTTTGGAGTTATCGTACGACTCATACAATGACTGTAAAGTGAAATTTCAGTAGCTAATAAGCATTTACCGCTGTCTATAATAATTAAAATCATAGTTTATCAATAATAATTGAGTATTCTTCAATCATAAGTTTAATCATAGCTCATCGGTTGATGTTAGTGTTTCTACAATGGAAAATATTTTCATAACGATTAAGTTGTTCTAAATCTGAACTGATGAGGCGAGTGACGGATTCTGATTTGCAGGCCAGGTATCTTCTCTCAATACCGCTGGCGTTGATCTCCAGGCTCTCCGTCTGCTCTCACTGGCTTATCGGAGATGGCTTCACGAGTTCACAACACTGTTCTAACAACTGGTCCACAGAACCCAACCTCCAAATGGTTTTCAATTATCCATTTATGAGCCATAACAAAGCACAAGAGTCTCAGTCACAGTGAGCCCCAGTCACCCCACACACGATTAAATGACCTGCCTCAATCACTTCCTCGCACTTTGTCGAGAGGGGGGCTGATTTGGTCACCAACATGACCATAAATATTGGGCAAATGAATCTGTATTATCGGCATTTTCTAAAACAAAAATAAGTTAGAGATACTGCAACGAAATTCCATTCCCAACGAACCTCCAGTTCTTGGCCCACTGTTACGAGTTCGTGACTGTTACGCTTTCACTGACAGCTATCACTGTTGACAGCTGTTGTGATGTAAATGCGCACTGCGTTTACTACCTATTTGTCAAGGCCTCTTGGGCCACCATGTTTTATTGCGTACAGCGCCACCACGCGGAAAAGATTTTCGCCAATTGAACTTGTTATTGAACCGGCTTCAATATGATTTGACTGCAGTGCCGTCACAATTTGTATATTGGATGTTATAAGCAGTAAGCAGTCAAAGTCGGTACTGAATCAACACCGCGGGACCTTCTAAAAGCGCACTTTTGAACGCATATATCTTGAAAAGTACAATAAGAAGAAATTTTCTGTAACCGGGGTTCTTTCGAGCACACTTTGTTCTACATATTCCGTTAACAGCGCACATAGGGGTAAATGGTCGAATGGTCTGGACAAAAGTATTTGGATCCAGACGTCCGAGGTTCGAATCTCCGCCAAGTCACTTTTTTTTTGTCTTTTTTTTCGCATTTAAAAAGCTTGACAAAGATATCGCACTGTTTGATACCAGTTTGATACCACTTTCAGTACTTGCAGGTTGAATATATTCAGTGGCAAAGCTGAAATTTTCATTAATTTTTGTATTTTCTGATTCTAGAAGAAAAAATCAATAAAATCAAGAAGGGCAGATAGGGGCAAGATTTTTTGTTATGATCTAGCACAGAAATGTCTGTTCTTTCCAATGGTATGAAACATTTCACAGAACTCAGCAGAACTTGTAACTAAATCAATTTTGAAAAACTGGAATTCGCGAAAAATTTTCCCAAAATTCTTGACACAAGAAAGTGGCGAAACTGCTCACAGTAAAAACATGAAAATATTATCCATTGCGTTAAACTGAAGTACATATCTGGTACTGATAGATCCATCATCAAAAACTTTCTACTTTGTCTATGGAACGTAAAATCTTTTTCTAAAGTTGAGGTCTGTTTGATAGTTTTCTACAGCGACGCATTCTCTCTCAACAAGTGACAACTTCTGATCAGAAGTACGACAAGACGGGTTATGTGATCAAGTTCAAAACCACATTACATGTACCATCCACTATTCAACTTTATTAAACGGGGAAATTCGCTTAGCTAGGGCAACTTTTCAAAATTGACTTTTGTCCAGCTATTTGGCTTGAATACCCCTATGTGCAGCGTCCACCAGCAAGAAAAGCAGACTTGATGAAAGGAACGGAAAAAGTGCGTTTTTTGAAGGTCCTGCGGTTGATCCAATACCGACTTTGACCGCTGATAATATCCAAGATACAAATTGTGGCAGCAATGCAGTCAATGCATATTGAAGCCGGTTCACTGGTCTTTCAATAAATGTTTAGGGCAATTTTATTCGTCTTCAGACAATGACAGTATAGCCCGAGGTATAGCCTCTTGAGTAAGAACCTGCAGTTTGACGGCCAGAATTCAGCTGACAGCTTCGAACGATATTCACGGTATACTTCCGAAAACTGTATTTCGGTAACCGTTTATTGCACAGTAATGCCTGTGGCTGTGGCATCATTTTGTTCGAAATTTAACGATCTTTATTTGACTGTTAGACACGAGGTTAGACATTTTGTTCGTAGAATCACCTTTTACGAGTTATTCAAGAAAAACGGTTGATTTTCACGAATTTTTATCTTCATGTTTTTTTTACATTGGTTACGGAGGTCACACAAGGTCACAAATTTGGATTTTTCATTAGGACTCCAAAGTGAACTAGTATAAAAAAAATCTATGGAACCTTTTGCAAGCATATGTCAGTTTTTCGCTTCCCGCTACTGGTTTATTATTCATCAATATGACCACTGGCCTCGCCACTGGCACTTATTCTATTGACCTGGCTCCCAGATTGGCTCTTTCCGAAGCTCTTTCTCTCTCATTGCAAAACTCTGCACTTCATTGAGTCATTGACCATTTGAAGATGTGCCCTTGTCATCTACGAGGCCATCTAATGTTTTGTTATTGGCCGACCAGGTGACACCACAGAACAAGCAGCTTTCGATTGACGTATTGAAAGGGCTTTACGCTTTGCTCTCGCGTCCTCGCTCGTATCAGTTTGCCCTTATAAAGAAAAATCATGATAAAGGCGCAGTTCTCACCTCCACCGGAAATTGCTGAGCAGCCGATTGCGCAGTCGGTGAAAAAGCACGGTTATCTGCGAAAACTGCTGCATCCACTGCGTAAAAGAACGTACCCACTGTGAGTCGCAGCTGGGAATATCTTGTCAAAGCCAATGTCATTTTGGAAAAATTTCGCCGATTGCGTTGCGCTATGCCATCATGTCAATGAGACACATTTCGACACCGTGTTGAAGGCTATCAAGGCTGTATCTTAGTGTATATCCTGAGATCTCCAGGACTGCGTGTCGGACTGTCGGAAACAGTTTTTAGAGATTGCCCTCGGGATTGCCGGTGCAGGCCAGGCGGTAGGTTATTTTTTATTTAAAAAAATTCTGACCAAAGCTTTTTCTTTTTTGGTATCAAACTCTTCTTAAGGTCAGTAGGTATCTGAGTTATCGCCAGAATACGAATTGTGCTCATTCCTCCACTTCTTTGCAAAGGTAACAGGTGCCTTAAAGTTAAAGGAACAAAAAGTCTTACTAAACCATCATACTTTTTCGTTATACCATGTGATCAAAAACTTTCCACCTCTAGGCAGGCTGTGGCCTGACCAAAATCAGCATGCCAATGACCAGACCACAGCCTGCTAGAAGAGGAAAGTTTTTGATCATACGGTATCTGTCTTAATGCAAACTCACAACCCTTATGCAAATAATGAAACCATCTGTCATCATCTCTATACCACTGTTTCTCGCGCTGTTCTTTAAAAAGATTTCTTTGTGCGGGTCAGATAAATCAATTTCAATTCTTTGTTCCAAGAATAAAGAACGGGACACCTGTATAGTCGTATCAAATATACACAACCAAATGGTCTAGGGATCACCCCGAAATTTTGTTTCGGCTAAAATGATAATGTCTCTAGAAAACATTGGCCGATTTTGGAAATCTTTGTGGTGCTCGATAGAGTAATCTTTTGACTGTAAGGTACCACCCGAGGTACCACACCACCTTAGGTCATGCTATTGTTGACCTTATGTATGATATACAGGGTGACAATGGAAGGGGAGCAAAAATGACCTGACTTCAGAAAGGTCCCGGTTTGAGAAGTCGCAAAATTTTCTAGGCAACATTTTTGGAATGTGTACATCAATATCCCGAAACGGTTTTGGACTTTTGATCGTATTTTGTTTTTTCAAAGAGTTATTGTGATACGATGGGAAAAATTGGTTACTATAGCAATCGTAATGCAACGGAAACTTGCCATTGGTTCATTTTGAACCACCCCGGGCTATTCAACATGTAATGCAATGTCGCAGCATGCTTGATTTGTCATAGGACCAAAAGAGGTGCAGGTCTTCACCACTTCTTGGGGTCGATGGGTTCAAATTGTTTCATGATACATTTGACATAGCTATTGTGTGCGTTTCTGTCCAATTTTAAGGGATAGCAAGACCGCTGGCAGAGTCTGCACCAAAAAATCCGAAGAAAAAAAAACTCTTTGAAAAAACAAAATACGATCAAAAGTCCAAAACCGTTTTGGGATATTGATGTACGCTTTCCGAAAATGTCATCTAAAAAATTATGCGACTTGTTTTCTCAAAACGGGACCTTGCTAAAGTCAGGTCATTTTTGAGCTCCTTTCATTGTCACCCTGTATATCCTACAGAGGGTCAACAATCGGGTGACCTAAGGTGTTACCTTGTAGTCAAGGGATTACTTCATCGAACATCATAAAAATTTCCAAAATCGGTCGATGTTTTCTCGAGAAATTGTCAATTCAATCGAGACAAAATTTCGGGGTGATCCTTAGACCATTTGGGTTGTGGACAAGTATATTATAATTCGTGGTGCGATTGATATAGGGTGTTGCGCGAATAACGCAACTTTTAATTTGTTAATAAAGGACATTTTGTTTTGAAGAAGTGGTAATATTTTTTGCTTAAATTAAAGTACATAAATCTCCGACTAGGTGTGGAACACCACGTCACGTCTAACAATAAATGGCTGCCTCCATTCTGCTGGTATCTTGAAATCTCCAACTCTTGTGAACGATGCCGAGTTGAAGTGTTGATTTTCAGCAACACTTGCAGTTACAGCGCCGGCAATATTTTTAGCGCATTTTCGTAAGAAAATGACGCTTATATGGCCGGTTTGTCTGTCTGTCTGTTAGTTATCATTATTATTATCAAAAAACAAAGATTTACTGTTCACTTCTAAGAAGTTGAACTCCTCCTCGGGGAATGAAGCTAGAGCTCTGGAACTTTTCCCGATGGATAGCTGATGTCCCCGAGGGTGGCCAATGGGCATTTTTTTTTTATCCATACATAGTTACCATCTAGGTTACCATCATTATTATCCAAAAACAAAGATTTCCTTTGCACTTCTAAGATGTTGAACTACTCCTCGGGGGATGAAGCTAGAGCCCTGGAACTTTTTCCGATGGATAGCTTCGGATTTAGCTATTGAAATTTCTTATCAGTGGAACGATTTTCTTGGAACTTTGAACTTACCCTTGTCACGTACGATAATTCTTATTTTCAAGCTAAATTTTATGATCCCCGCCATCTTGACCGCCACATTGAAATCTCTTATTAGTGGGACGATTGCCATGAAACTTGGAACACACTCTTGTCTCGTATGAACATTCTAATTTCCAAGCTGAATTCCATGATTCCGCCGCCATCATCTTGCTGCCATATTGGAATCTCTTATTTGTGGAACGATTGTGATGAAACTTCGAACTTACTTTTCTCTCGTAGTTACATTCTTATTTTCAAGCTGAGGCTCATGATTCCGCCGGCATCTTGGCCGCTATATTGAAATTTCTCATTAGTGAACGATTTTCATGAAACTTGGAACTTACTCTTGTCTCGTATTCATATTATAACATTCTTATTCTCAAGCTGGACTTCATTTCTGTCATGCCCGTATTCATAGTCGTTGTCAAGTGCACCTTGTTCAAGTATCACTTTAAATCAAGCTGTAACTCAGGTATGATTTCTGTTTCATGGACATATTTTTGGCTTTTCCCGTGAAATAGTATTTCTCGAGGAAAGCCAAAGTTATGTCTATGAAACAGACGTAGGTACTTGAGTTAGAGCTTGATTTAAAGTGATTCTTGAACGAGGTGCACTTGACAACAACTATGAATACGGGCCTGCTAATAACCCCAGTGGTTGAACAAACTGACACCAGAACAAAATGTCCCTGTACTTCACTATTCATTTTATATTAGAAAACGAACCCCTGCAAAGCTGGTATCAAAAGTTGCTTGTACTGCAGTGTTATCTACCGGCCAGTACCAGAAGATGACGATGACGATTTTTTGTATATTTTCGCCCAACAAATCAACTTTGAAAATCTGTTCGCATTCTCTTGAAATGCAGTTCAACACTTTTTCTAAATGTATTCCAGAAAGCGTCAATAGTTGTTATCCAGCATATCTTCACGTTCAGAAGACGTCAATTTTATTATTATTGTACCTGGCGTTCAGTAAAACCTAATATCAAAGCAGGCAAGCATATGAAAACGTAGAGCTTAGATTGAATTAATTTAAACCGTCACTGTCACTTTTACCGGCAATCGTGTAATTTCTGGGTGACTTATCACTTATCAGTCTTTTGAGGATATCAAATTCACTCAAGTCTAGCTTCGTCACTTAACCGCCAAAATGCGTCTAGACTTTTGAAATCGCGAATGACGACTCGATGACGATGTAATGTCATGTAATGAGGTGCAATGTTAGGATGACGTAACTTGCCAAATACCGCGGTCTGATTGGTTGATGGAGGGATGGAGCTTATTGTTATACTTACGCCAAATTCAGAGAAATCAAAGTCAACTTTCACTTATTTCTTTCTCGATTTATGACAATGACAACGCAATGAGATTCTTACCCAAGCGAGAATATTGTGTTTAAGTAAATCGAGTGGGATATTTGAGTTTCGCGTGTAGAGTGAGTGGAGCCTTTGATTTTTTCCTTTACTCATTTATGTACTGCACTCATTCACTTCTCAGTCGATTTGACTTCAGTCTTCAATTTCGAATTCACAAAGAAGGAGAAAAAGTCGCCCAAATTGATCTTAAATTGCAGTGAAGAATTAAGTAAGATGTGAGTGGGGACTTGGCGCCTCGCTTGGCGCAGTCCAGGGTGCACTGATTTTAAACTGATTTGAGTGAAATGTGAGGTAAGTCAGTGGGAGTGTAGTATGAGTGGCCCCACTGAGTTTGCTCTGCTCCAAGATAAAAAAAATATATTAGAGTCAATCCGGAACATACCGTCTAAAATTAAGCTTTGGACTTCCAAATTACAAATCAAGCTTTCTAATACTTATAATATACAGGGTGATTCGAAAGTGTCCAGCCACCTTGAAGCTGCGTAATATGGAGATATAGTAGAGTGCTGGAAAGTTGTTGACAATCTCTTTTAATTTTGAAGTTATGAAGGGACAAAAGTTGGACTTCGATCGCTTTTGTTTTCGTTGTTTTAAAAGATTTCAGTAAACTATTTATGGAAGAATAATAAATACAAGAAATCAACCTCTGAAACTGTATTTGATTCCTGTTTTTTATACAGGGTTGTGTCATAATCTACAAAAAAAATAGTTTTCCTAAAAAAACAAAAGTAAAAGAATTCTATTGTGTGGAATTGTGTTTTATTGTGCTCTACATAAATTATGAGACCATTGTGACTCTTTGCAGGCACTTTTAAGAGAAAATAACTTCCAGGATTCATGACTCACCCTGTATACAAAACAGAAATCCATTACAGACTCAGAGGTTGATTTTTTGTACTAATTGTTTTTCCATGAACAGTTAACTAAAATATTTCGAAACAATGAAAATAGAAGCGATCGAAGGACCAACTTTTGTCCCTTCATTACTTCAAAATTAAATGAGATAGAATTTTTTTACCAATTTTCCAGTACTCTACTACATCTCCATATTACGCAGCTTCAAAGTGGCTGGACACTTTTGAATCACCCTGTAGTTAGATAAAAAAAAACTTCTAGGGTTTGCAACAAGGCTACTAGACACTGGTGTTCGAGTAGCCTCGAGTTGAACATCACAAGCTATCGCCACTTTGTGTTTGTGTACATTATTCCTAACACAAATGTCAATTCCATAGCTTACTCTAATTAAAAAAAAACTAATAAAAACCGTACATTGATTATACAGGATGTCTCAAAAGTATCGCACACAAGTCCAGAGCGGTATATAGAATCCACTCAAGAACAAGAGAAAAATATTCAAAAAAATTATAGATATTTATTTTTTAGGGTATGAGGGGTTAAATGTTGGGACTTCGCGCCTCACTCTTTCCGTTATTTGACCTACCTAACTCACCATTGACTCTCTATATCTCCAAAAAGAAACTTCAATAACTTTTTTTTTCAAAATTTTCATCGTTTTCTTGAGTGAATTCCATATATCTGTACTCAGAATGTGATACTTAAGGGACACTGTAGATACCTATTTATTTCAAGTCATAGTCATAAAAAATTAAAGATTTTTAAACTGAACAGCCGTTTACAAGCGTTAATGTTGATAGCTTATTGAGCTTTCTTTTTCACGGCCACTGCTAATTGCCACATTGTGTTATATTTCTCATTGAGTATATCAAACTAATCTTTTATTCAGAGCAAATTCACATTTTTCAAAAGATGCATTCACTTTTGACTAATTGTTTTGGTATAAATTGATCCCGAGTTCTTGATAATACAGCCCTTGAAGACGCCAGTCGCTAATTGGAACTTGAAATATTTCAGGACCAGTATATTGACGAACAACCTGACGTCTCTGATATGGCTGAGTAAGTAAACGACATTGATGTATGGTCACATCACACCAATACCATTATCAGTATTGGTAGTAGATAAACAATTTCAGCATAATTGAGATTTTTAAATCGTATTAAATTCTATAAATAAAGAAATCTGACAAAGATAAAATTTCACACGATAGCACTGCCGATACGGAAAGGGTACAGATCAACGAAAACAGCGTCAATCCTGGCCGAAGAATCGGCAATGAAGATTTCAGGATCCGCCGTGTCCTGGGCAAAGGCGGTTATGGTAAAGTTTTCCAAGTCGTCAAAGAAACCGGCGCCGACAAGGAAAAGATATACGCCATGAAAATCCTTCGCAAAGCTTCCATTGTCAGAAACCAAAAAGATACTGCCCACACCAGGGCCGAGCGGAGCATTTTGGAATCCATCAAGGTTCTTTTTCCTCAGTGATGCGAATAAAAAGGCACAAACATTGAACAATCTCTTTGTAGCACCCGTTTATAGTTGAACTGATTTACGCCTATCAAACCAACGGAAAGCTGTATTTAATATTGGAGTACCTACAAGGTGGCGAGCTCTTCACTATGCTAGAGAAAGAGGGCCTGCTTTTGGAAGACTCAGCACTGTAAGAAAACTTTTACATCTAGGCGAATCGTGCAAAAAGAAAAGAAACTAGAGTAGTCCGGGAAGAGGGTGGTAGTGACAAAACGATATTGCTGAGTCTACGCCATTCGTTTCTTTTTGCTAACGCTACGCAGAGATTTTTGCAACTTGATTAATTGAAACCTTTTTCAGATTTTACACATCAGAGATATTGCTGGCAATTGAACATTTACACAAAGCAGGAATCGTTTACAGAGATTTAAAGCCTGAGAATGTGTTGCTGGATTCAGAAGGACACGTCAAGCTGACCGATTTCGGGTTGTGCAAGGAACACATCAGAGATGGTGTTTTAACTCACACTTTCTGCGGCACAATTGAATACATGTAAGTTAAACCACTAACCCAACAGCCCGGGCATTTTAGGTTTTAAGCTACTAAGTATTTTCGCTTCGATTTTCGCACAGACCCAGGGAAGTTTTCTGAATAACATAGGTACCGCCTCCCATCCACCTTCACAACATCGAATTTATTTTTTAAGCTTCATAAGAACATGGAACATAAGGCATTTTAAGTCTCACACTGACTGGGGTAGTAACAACCGTTGAATTTATAGAGAATATATTTGCCGTGCGAAATATTTCGATCTCAATCTTACTTAAAGTCTCCGAAAAACCTACCAGTTTGGAGACTAATGTGCAGAAAAGACATTGGTGGTCCTTAATGAATATGTCAGTTTTTTGTCAACTAAGTATGAAGACATCTCTTGAGTTGATAATTGCGAAATTTTACGAGAAAGAGCGACAGCAGCCTTCTCAGTTTTCAGAGCGGCAGAGACCGTGGACGTTGATATGGCACTGTGAGGGTGAGGCATACTACTTAGATGTGGAAAGAGGGAAAAAAAGCACATTGTGTTCCTGGAACAACCTACTAAAATCTTCAATGAATTCTCTGGACCAAAGACTCAGGAACTGAAATAGTTACCCAATTGTGCTTCCAAAAGATTTACACATACCTCTGTACATTATAGGAATTTCGGGAATCAGTTGAAAGTTGCAGATACAATATTAGGAATGTAGTAATAGAATAATAGAACTGCATTAAAAACAGTTTAGGTTTTGCGACTAGACATTTTGGAAAGCCACAAGCGAAATGAAAGTAAGAAACCTTGGATAACAAAGAATATTTCAATCTGATAGAAGAACTGCAATAATACAAGACTAAGCTACCACTTAGACAAAATGAAGTTTCTAAAATGCAAGAAAAGCTACAAAACAAATTGGGTCCTATTAGAAATGACCGCAGATCTGCATTTTCAATATTAGCAATTCAAAACTTAACAAGTGCGGGGTAGGTAATAGTTTCCAAAACCTAAATTTTTGACGTCATTCCACACTAGGACTGCTCCGAAACAGATGAATGCACTGCGTAGGAATGTCTTACCCCGGACATATTTTGTCAGATGGTAGTTAACAATCTGATTCTTCTTTATGTTTTTCGCAGCCTGTTGAAATTCTGTAACATGAAATATCTCTGGATTTAACTTCAACAAAGAATCTTTTTGTAGATAACGTGCTGCCCGTCAAGCACTTTTTGCTCATTTTTCTTGCTGAGAACTTACTCTCGCTTCCTGAACCCCGTTATTGTAACTTGTAACTTCGTGAAATGATGCTTGGGGCCGCTGCTATTTTTGAATCGTTTGAGTTTCTCACACGGGTGAGGTGCAACCCATTCGTGTGACAAAATCACATAGCAGTCCGAATGTATATTTTTGAATTGTGGGAGAAATGGCCGATTTGGTTAGTTTCTGACCTTTTCGTGCCGTACTCGTGTTCCGAGTCCCCACGCGAAACCGTCTGCACACCATTCACTGCACATTTTTAAACGTGCGACCCATGTGAGTCTCTCGCCTACCTTTGGATAAGAACCAATATCATACGATTTTAGGCAACTCGCTACATCGATGTACTGCGGATTGCATAAAACTCCCAGGGAGTTTCTCCGCCATTTTCAAGAATAGCGGCTCTGGCGTCCAAGAACGTCAAGAACACCATTATCCAACCTAAAAACGTCTAAATACCAAATTTTGAAATGTCATAACTGCTCAAAAAAAAACTGAGGAAGATTGTAAGATTTAATTAAAAAAAAACACCCACACGTGGGCCTTTCCCCGTAACCCCCGTGTTGTTGGGGGGAACATTTTTTACATTTAGCAATGATGTAGGGAACACCCAACAACAACGTGAAACTGATTTTGGGATCATTAATTGGAATGCAATAAGTAGGTATGTGGAAACATAATGAATGTGAGGCTTTTACTATAAAATCGGGCTTGGATAGCTTAAAGAATAAGAATGTACGTGCGTATTGTGCGCTGCTGATCAAATTTATGAGTGTCTCTCCAGCATAAGTCGTTTGGCCTATAACTTATCATAAGCCATCGGAGGATTGGAAGGACCAGGGAGTAAGACCGTAGGAGCGGGAATTCGCAGAGCATACAAGTACTATACGGCAATGTAGCGCGATAAGACGGTGCAGTAAATATCGCTGCTAGTCGTCGCGGTACGGGCCTAAAATCGTCCAAGTTCTGCACTTCTAACGATTTCGATTATTTTTGGCACAGATGATCATTGGACCTATTCAAGCGTTTTGACCCGCAGCACCACCAAATTTGCCCCTCAGGAACGGAGGGGTGGGGGTATCTTCAAAATTTGAAGCTCCAGGTCTGGTATGGTCCAATGAAGACCCACAAAGGCAAGTGAGTAGTCATTTCCGAATGATTTTCATACGCTGATGTCGATTCTCACGTGAAAAATGAGTTGCGCAGTCATTTGACAAAGATAATTGGTAATAATAAGAGATAAAGATGAAATCAAGTGGTCATTTACTGAACTCTGTAGGAACTTGCTTTTTTATGATAAATACATGAAACTTGGTAGGGCTGTTCATTATTACTTACTTTCCAAATAAGGAGGGAGCACCACGCGTTACGACGCATGACGTCGCGACGCAATGTCAAAAAACATAGTGGTCGTCATTTCCAAAATAGTCGATATATTATCATAGTTTATTTGATTTCTCTCATCAAACCATATGCTTTCGAGATTCAATAACATATTTCTGTCGACTTGGGGAAACGGTGGGCTACCAGTGGTGAGTCAGGTGTCTGCTAGTGGGAGCTGTGAGGTTTCTTTACCCCCAAATTTCCACGGCCAACATCTTCGGATAAAACTATTTTTAAGTTTGTCCATACGAATAATTATGTCATCTGGTCAACATTCTCCATGTTTCGTCCTTCTAGGGACTCCTCAGTATGGTTTATACAGATTTCGCAACCGCGCGAGATCATTCAGACTACCTAGTAAAGTACCTAATCGATTCTGGAATACCGTTTTGTTCGAAATGGGTAAAAAAGGAGTAAATGCAATTTCTGTGATTCTAGTGTTAGGGTATGAATTAAGTCTCGGATATGAATGAAGTAAATACGTCTGAAAAAAGCACCAGTATCAAAAACTTGAATTCATGAACTCGATTCCCGGCACAGTGCTTTGTGCTATAGAAACAAAGTTTCTCAGCTTGTGATATTTGGGAATCAAATTCAGCAAACTCCTATGACATAAGAAATGCCGATACGGATAAAAACAACAAATAAACAATCAATAATGGTTCAATCATTTGATACGGTCTCATACAAAGCGATTTCTTTTTTTCAGTACGGTGGCATCGATATTAACAGGCGATTAATCGTTATAATAATTTATAGTTTAGTTTGTAAGAGTTCTGTAACCGAGTATGTAATGTAGGTACCTAATATGGTACAACATTAAAGATCACTTTTTTCCAGTAATCAAAAGTACCTTTCTGAGTGCCTTTCATTTGATCGCTGGATCTGTATAAACATACTGAGGAGTCCCTAGAAGGACGAAACACGAGAAATGTTAATCAGATAACGTATTCGTATGCACAGACTTCAAAATACTTAGTTAGTTTTATCCTCGGTTTTATCCGAAGATGTTGACCGCGGAAATTTGGGGGTGAAGAAACCTCACAGTTCCCCTTACAGGCACCTGGTTTACCACTGGTAGCGTAGCCCACCGTTTCCCCAAATCGACAGAAATATGTTATTGAATCTTGAAAGCATATGGCTTGATGGAAGAAATCAAAGAAATTATAATATTCCTATCGACTGTTCTGGAAATGGCGACCACTATTTTTTGATATTCCGTCGCGAGTTCCGTCGCGACGTCATCCGTCGGTGCGCGTGGTGCTCCCTCCATATTTGGGAAGTAAGTAATAATAAACAGTCACACCAAGTTTCATGTATTCATCACAAAAAACAAGTTCCCACAGAGCTCAATAGATGACCACTTGATTTCATCTTTATCTCTTATTATTACCAATTATCTTTGTCAAATGATTGCGCAACTCATTTTTCACGTCAGAATCGACATCAGCGGATGAAAATCATTCGAAAAATGACTACTCACTTGCCTTTGTGGGTCTTCATTGGACCATACTAGACCTGGAGCTTCAAATTCTGAAGATACCCCCACCCCTCCATTCCTGAGGGGCAAATTTGGTGGTGCTGCGGGTCAAAACGCTTGAATAGGTCCAATGATCATCTGTGCCGAAAATAATCGAAATCGTTAGAAGTGCAGAATAATTTGGTGTACCGCTACGACTATGCAGCATGAGCGTATACGCGCCTTCCTATTCCATAAGTTGCGCTAAAAACAGAAATTTAATGGATACTGATTTTTTTCTGGAAAATTTAAACACCCCTTGAAAATGGTCACGTAGAAACGTTCAAAACCAATCAATTAGAGCGATTCCTGAATCTTTTCCCAAGTGATCAAGATCGTTTGAAATGCTTAAAGACTGTTATCACAAAGACCACTGAATCCTTTGCGTTGCTTTTTCATGAACTTCCCAGGGCACGTGTGCAAATTTTCAGCCAGTTACAATTTTTTTCAAGGTTAAAAACGAAATTTCCTGATGAGCTAAGATTACCATCAATCAACCGACAACGATCTTTAATTCACGTAAAACTGTTTGATCAACTCATTATCGCGCGTTAACAAGACCTCGGTTTGCCATATTTGCGTTTGGCACCTCATTTTATCTAAATAAGTAGTTAGGTACTTACTGCCTAATTAACATCATTATAAGAAAGTTTTCTGGCAGGGCTCCTGAAATTTTAACCCGGAGTGGACACGGAAAAGAAGTCGACTGGTGGTCATTCGGGGCGTTGATATTCGACATGTTGACTGGAGCTGTAAGTATGATTAGCGCTTTTATGCTTAATGTTCTGATTGTAAAATTCTACTTCATCTGTCTACACGCAAATTGTAAAGGGGGTATGTATGCACACCCGCAAGTATTTGATACAATTTCATCGTATCTCACCTGCACCCCTCACCCACCTTAGCTTCGCTAGGTCTTATGGTGCTCTTTCATTTTCGTTGCTAATAATTGCTATGTCGTATATACTTCATGCTAAGCACCATTTATATTTCGGATCTATTGTCCTTTAAATGTCGTTCAGTCCTATTAACTATTTTTCCATTTCCTCCATTTCATTTTAGAGTTTAGTTGCACCCCCTTTATAAACCTGGATGGGAAAGTTGATTAATTTATTTGATCAAAACCTTTAGATGTTGAAATAGCCTTCCTTAGAATAGAAAGTGAGAAAAATACTTAGCTAGAGTGAGCTCACTTTTTGTTTTTAGTCGAATCATAAATTTATACCTAAAAGCTATATTGATATGAGCCCTTGGCTTAAACCAAATTTTTCTTTCACGAAAAGTACATCAAGGCTCAGTATTTCCATCCCAGGTTATCTCTACCCTGAGATCTACTTGAGGTTACATGATATAGCAACGCTTGTTGGAACAATCTAACCTTCTGGTTAAAGTTAACCAGAAATGGAAATATCGAACCTAAGGGTCAGTTTTTCAACCTCGCCCTACCTCAAAATTTAGATTTGTTGCTATGAAAAAAATTGTTGCAACAATCAAATCCATGGCAACAAAAACAAGTTAACAGTTAACCCGAGACTAAAAAACTGGCCCTAAATGAGGTTAACAACAACAATAATAAAATGAAAAATAATTCATGGATCATCAGTTCTATATGGATGTTTTAAAAGTTAGGCATTTCTTCAAACACATCGTCGCACTCCTGACGTAGTGGCGTATTTCAGTTTCGGTATTTTTCGCATGTGTTTATTCTTTTCGAAAATTCTTTACGCTAAACTTGCGACATTATGTGGCAAATGTAGATCGAAAATAATGAAAATGGCTAATCTTCTTGTCATTTCCGATACACAATTGCCAAGTAATGATGCCAGTTTGGCGTAAAGAATTTTAGAAAAAAAAAGCATGTGGAAAATATCAAAACTGATATATCCGCTACGTCAGGAGAGCGACGACGTGGTGAGGTCGTGGTACCTATCTTGCATTATTTTAAACATCTTTTAGCTACATTTGTTAAGTTAAAGAGGTGCAATACCAATAAAAATCAAATAAGCTTGCAGAGCTGGCCCTGTACAGTTCAATGATTTATCTCCTAGCGCCACTTCGCTTAAGATGCAAAAAAAGAATTGCAAAGAATTTTTTGCTAATAGCTCAACATAATGATATATGTTTCCTCTGCTCGAAGCAGTGATACACGGACTGTGGTATTTAGGTGTTCCTTTAGTCCCAAATTTCGGTAATTACCTGGTAGTTACTTAATTTAAATGGCCCGAGATCATAGCAGTGATAAAATTTAATGGTGAATAGTCTCATCAACAGAGCCCCATAGCGAATTCCATCAAGCCACTGCACCGCAGCAATTTGTTGTTCATCTGTCCAACGAGCTAAAGATACGGCAAAATTGCATGAACATTTTGAAGGACATGGCGAATGAGCAAGATCTCGAAAGTGTTCAAAGCAGTTGAGCAAGGAAGATTTTGAAACAAAAAGAACTCGCGCTGTCAACAGACGGGATGAAATAGTATTTTTTACACGACCGGGTGTAAAGTGAGCCTTTTTACCCTCATTTTCAGGCGTAAAGTGGCTCATTTAGCCCGAGGGCGTAAAATTTTTACTTTTACGCCCTCGGGCTTTGGTTTTTTAAGCGTCAAAAAACAAATGCTTGTAATTATTATTAAATGTCACAAACTAATAAATTTGTTGAAATGCACAGCTCAGAGGCATTTGGGACACCCCCAAAGGCGGGGAAGGGTGTATGGTTTCACTTATTAAGCTTCTCGTTGAATTGTTTGCTTTGAAAATACACATATTCGAAACTCCAAAAGTGAGGTTATGTGCGTTGACGGCTCTGGCCGGATTCCTATTTATCAGAGTTCCGTGCCCAGTTTTCTTGAGGGGGCAGGCGAATACTAAATTTGAATAGCCGTTTTCGATACAAGAGCGCGATTTCAGGCCCGAAGCCGTGGTTGCCATCATAAAACGTGTAGCCGAATGAATATTTTGGTTTGTAGGTATCCGTCTGCCTGTCTCTTTACGTAGGCTGTAACTTTGCGGTAAAATCCGTGTCGTCTTTAACTGAAAGGGTTGTCTTCAGCATGGAAAACACGGACCACAAAGTAGAAGGCTTCACCACCTTGGATTTTTCAGCTAAGTATTCACCTTATTCGAAATTCCTCTGCCATCTTATTTTGACGATATGTTGAAGTGGAGATATCTGGGGGGATTGAGTCCCAAACCAAAATGCACCAGATTTTCTCATGGCAACTTTATTTATAATGTCAACACAACAAATGCGCGCCCGTCGCCAGTGACATAGAAACAAAATTATATTTATCATCACTATGGTATTATTCAAGTGTTTGTAATTTGTGGTTTCTTCAGTCATTCCCATGTCATTCTCCAGTGGAATGGCTCTCCAGTGCTTGAATCAGCTTGGATTGTGCGATTATACCCTTATGAAACGCTGAAGTGGTGCAATGTGGAAGCCAGCAAGACGACGGACCTTGGCAGTTTATCGTCGCAACTTTTCTTCCCCGATGTAATGAAGTGTACGCCGCAAATCTTGTGGCATTTTGTAGGCTGGCATGAGGCCTTTTCATAACTCTTTTTCCTACGCGCTTTACCCAGACCTCTCACTTCTTTCGTCCTTGGTGAACGCGTGAATTGAAACATTTCGACTTTCGGCTGTGTCCGGCTTGCAGCCAGGTCCTTGATCCAGGTACACAGCACCTTGTATACCCCTTTGCTGATTGCGACTTCCCACCATTGGTAGGTCGGTATTTCACAACATGGATTAACAAATCAAACTCAGTAATTTAGCAGTAGCCACAAACGATAACAATAACCGGTTACAACAGCAGCAGCAATAACAAGACAAAATAACGAAGATGAGAGAGAATTCGGAAAGCTGCGTGTACTTGGAACGTAAACGATCCCTGCTCGTAATGACAAATTAAAATACGACACTTGACTGGAAGAAGTCAAACTGACATCTATGCAGTATAGTAGTTATCTACTTTACCTACTCTGTGGGGACCCGTTTCCCATGATGCATTTCATTTACGAATAAGGTGAATAGGTATACCTACGTTCTCATGTTTTTTTTTTGGACTTCTCCGGCAGAAGATCAAGTGTGACTCGAGAAGCCATCGCCATCGGCGGGAGGAGTGCAGCGCCTCAAAAACAAAAATTCTTGCTGGGTGCTTTTCAATGAAAAAGACACTGACGCTAGTGATAATTATTAAATGACAAGTAAAAACAAAATCATAGGTGCCCATAATGTCATTGCTAACTAGATCGATCTATAATCGCTTTTTAGTTTTTCGGCTTTTATGGTTCAAAATCAAATTTAAAAAAAGAATGGGTCGTGTAAAAAACGTTGTATGCAGCTCAAGCGTAAAGCCTGTTTTAGGCCCTCTGTCTGAATGTGCCCTCGCTATGCTCGGGCACAACTTACATACGTCGGGCCTAAAACAGTCGCTTTACGCTCTTACTACATAAATAACTATTTTGTGCTGCCATAACCGAAAATGACAATAGGGGATTCTAGTATATAGAGTGGTCGAAAGTGCGCAGCAGCAAGTTTGCTGAAGAGGCGGCAATTCAAACGATTCGTGCAAGTTTTAATTTTTACATGGGATATTGGCGAAATCGGTAGTTTTTTCATACAAGAAATTAATTCACGTGTACTAAATTTATAGAGCATGAAATTTAATACAATTTTTAGAACGCTTAAAAACAAAACGATTTTCTTCTTCTAAAAGTCAGTATTTTACAAATGAAAAGTGTGAAAACACCTAAAACAACACGATCGAGCGGGCGAGCGGCTATCACGTGACAACAGCGGTGCTACCAACAGTGGCTCGTACTGGGTCCGGAATCTCTTGTAAGGGCCCGCTGGAGTTAACTGGAGCAGGGAACATAAATATGTGATATGTGTCTTTTGTAATGTCTGCGAATGCGATACTTTGGAGTCGACCAGTGTCACAACCAAAAGGTTTACGTAACCTAATCTATTTTTCTGACTTGTTGCATCGCGCACAGTTCTTCAATTGACCTCGAAATTGACGTTTAGGGATATCACCTCCACGGTATTTTGAGCACGTTTTTGGGAATCTTTCAAAATAAAACAAGTTTTGCTCATTGTTAGCGGCAAGGTTAGCGGCTATCACTTCTGCAGTTCCAATAACAGCAATGTTCATTGTATCCGCTAACATTTTCGCCGATTTCCATTAGCAGTAACCACTAAAAACACACATTATTATTCAATTATACATTTTAGTGGGCTGAAACTTACGATTCTATCGCAAAAATCAGTATTCACTCAGTTTTACTGTGTTAATTTTCGGAATTTGCACGAATTTCATCACGTGGCCGGAGTGTACCAATGGCAAGCCCTTCACACTTCGCACATGCGTCAGGAGAAAAGGTAAACTAGATTCGTCTATATACGCTCGCTGTCCTGCACTGTAATATTCAGAAAAAGATCTAGAGCGGCAAAGTAAAAAGTACACGTGAAAAATAAACTAACCTCGCAAAATCATTCACAATTCAAGAGAGATCACGTTTCCAGTGTTATAGCTTGAAATTTTCGGTTTAAATCAGTTAAAATTATAAATAATCACTTGAAAATTGACAATTTAGGGTCTTTTTTCGAATATCTGTTGGTACGATCGCACGCAAAATAAACGGAGACAGTGTTTCGCGCGGAGTGTACTGATTTAATGAATTTTAGCTCTCTTGTCACTGTGACACCAAGCCAAAATTCATGAAATCGGTACACTCCGCGCGAAACACTGTCTCCGTTTATTTTGCGCGCGATCGTACAATTGCAGCATGATTTTTGACGTTTTGTGGCGCGAAGGTTTAAAAGTGAATAATTCATGCCATTTTCTGTGTTTCGTCGTCACACAAGACACTAGAGCTCAGTGATTTCGGGATTTTTGGGTGATGGCCTTTCTAATTGAGGAGGGGAAGGGCGGTTTTAAGCAAGAAAATTCAAACATGGGACGCAATTTTCCAAATCGACATTTGACACACAAAAATCTACATCTAGTAGGTATGTGCCTCGTGCCTTGGTGATAAATGGCAGGAGTACCAACTTGAAATTTATTCCAATGATTATTGCGATATGATCTTATTTATTTGTAATTTTATTAAAAGCAGCACGAAAAACGATGTATGCTACTCGCGCTGAAAACGGCATAGCATAACTCTCTTACATGCAGCTCTCGGCCTAGGGCCTCGAGCTGCATTCACGTTCGTTATGCTATGCCCGATTTTCGGCGCTAGTAACATAAAATACTATTTCAGTTTGTACCGATTTCTGAATTCCGCGACTAACTACACGTATAGGTACTAAACGACAGCAATTTATGAGATGAGTTTTTTCAAGCTTCCACTGTTGTTTTGTCATACCTTGTGTTTATGATATACGCACAGATATGCGTGCGAACATGAACCACATCCTGTGTCAGAAATGCCATAACTTTGAAAACATGCTGTATAGGGTGGTCCAGGTTTCAATGGACCTACTCGTACTTGCACGATCGATAGAGCATCGAAAAATTCAGGGCATTCTTCAGAAACCTAGGTGTTGTATTAACAGATATTATACAGGGTGTTTCAGCGATGAAAGCGAAAAATCCAACTGTGGGTAGATCTCGTCGAAATATGACGGAAACCTATATACCATTTTGCGAAGTTCGGCCTTATAACGAGATAAATAAGATACACCCCTTCAAAGTTGACTTTTTTCAGATTTCAAAAAATTGTAGCTCAGTGACGTTTTGACGAAAATAACTCAAATTCAGCATACACTAATTTGTCGGATCTATCTACCGACCTGCCAAATTTTGGAAGAATTCAACCAAAGGTGTATGAGTTATGAGGGTCAATAATTTGGAAGCATCCGAAGAAAAGTTGACTTAAGTTGACCCCTCATAACTTCTACGTCACTGATTGGATTCTTTCAAAATTTGACAGGTTGATAGATAACTATAAGAAACCAGCTTATGCTAAATTGAAGCTAAATTTGTGGAAACGTTCCCGAGTTACAAATTTTTGAAATCCGAAAAAAGCGAACTTTGAAGGGCTCTATCTTTGTCATTAGGCCGAACTTTGCAAAATGGTGTATACCTAGGTTTTCGTCATATTTTGACGAGATCTACTTACAGTTGAATTTTTTGCTATCATCGCTTGAACACCCTGTATACACCCTCGAATAGTCTAGGGATCACCCCGAAATTTTGTCTCAGTTGAAGTGACAATTCTCGAGAAAACATCAGGCCGATTTCGGAATTTTTTGTGGTGCTCGATAGAGTACTCTTTTCACTTTGAGTTACCACCTTGATTCACCCGACTGTTGACCCTGTGTACGATATACAGGATGACAATGAAAGGAGCGCAAGAATGACCTGACTTCAGCAAGGTCCCGTTTTGAGAAAACAAGTCGCAGAATTTTCTAGCTAACATTTTTGGAAAGAGTATATCAATATGCCAAAACGGTTCTGGACTTTTGATCGTTTTTAGTTTTTTCAAAGAATTATTGTTTTTTTGTGATTTTTGAATTTTTTGGTGCAGACTGCGCCAGCGGTCTTGATGACCGTCTCACCTCAAAAGTGGTGAGAGACCTGCACCTCTTTTGGGACTAATCAAGCCTGCTGCGACACAGTCAAATATGTCAAATAGCCCAGGGCGCGGCGGTTCAAAATGCATCAGTGGCGAGTATCCGATGCATTACGATTGCCATAGTAACCAATTTATCTCATCATGGATGGATGCTCTTTTACAGCTTAATTTTCAGTCCATAAATCACAAAAAAATCAATAAATCTTTGGAAAAACAAAATGCGATGAAAAGTCCAAGACTGTTCCCGTTCCGGCATAACTATTATTAATAAACGCTTTCCAAAAATGTTATCTACAAAAATCTGACTTATTTTCTCGAAACGGGTCTTCGCTGAAGTCAAGTCATTTTTGCGCTTCTTTCATTGTCACCCTGTATATCGTACATAGGGCAATCGGGTGATTTCAGGTGGTTTCAGGCTTCAACTTGTAGTGAAAGGATTACTGTATCGAGCACCTCAAAAAAAAATTAAAGTCGGGCAATGTTTTCTTGAGAAATTGTAATTTTAACCGAGACAAAATTTAGGGGTGATCCCTAGATCATTTGGTTGTGTAGGTATAGCTTGTGAAAATTGAATTGATGGTGATGTCCTGTGTACCTAAATGCAACTGTTGAAAAAAACACTCATCAGAAAAATTCAGGGATCGTCAGGAAATAAGCAAGATCAATTTAATTGAAAAATTGGTGGAAAGAAGGTCTAAATGGCAGTTACCTTCAGGATATTGGGTTCCATACATACTAAACAAGTCTCTCACCTTTCCTTTTCACCGAGGTACAATTGTTATTTTGTTTGTGGTAATAGTATTTCTATGGGAAAAAGTTTATAGAGAAACACATAGGGACATGTGTTTTTCGACAGAGATTTTTTCAGTGCAAATTTTGGTCAAAGACTGTTTACAATGAAAAACCTCAAAATTGTTTCTGATATGTATGAGAGTGTTCTAAAGAAAGCCATGTAATTTTTTGCCCATCTATTAATGGAGTATGTCCAGTAAATACTTTTTTTGATGAATTAAAGTATTTTCAGTCAAATCTATTCCATTGGCAAGTACCCCATTGTGAAAACGTGTTTGTCGAAAGCTGGAGCACTCTGTGAATTACAATGAATCAAGTATCAAGAAGCATCAGTTTACAGGGTGTTCGTTTTCCAAGCGACACCAGTTTTTAGGTGGGAATAGAATTCAACTGACTTTGTATCTTGTCAGATGAGCGAGAAACTCATAGCGCCGCTCGAAAAGCGGACACCTGTATAGATATACGCCATCGGAGAAGTGGTGTCTGACTGGTCTTTGAAGAAGAATTGCATGTCAGAGACCGGACAATGATTACGAATATTGCCAATTAGAATGAGTTTCATTGAAAAATGGAAAAGCGAGACCAGTTTTGAGCCGCTGCTATCGTGATCATCGTGATCGAATTCTGGATGCTGACATTGTGTCAAAAAAGTTTAGTAGAGTCGTGACTCGTGATTCGTATGTACCATCGGTGACAAAATAAACTCATACAGCTCCTAAATCCAGGGGAGCAAAAATTGAGAACCTATTGAGTTTTTAGTTTGAATTAAATCAAGGCATGATTGACAAAAATACTACAAGCTCGATGTCACCTTGGCATCCACGTGGAATTTACAGAAACGTTTGATCCATATAGCCAAAACATAATACATAGTATGTTTTGTTTTTTGTCATCGATTGTACTATGCTTGAGTTTCGAATTACATACCTAGTAAAATCGGATTTCCTCATTGTAGGCAGCTTAAAGAGTGTGTCGCCAAGAGTCTGGGTCAATCAGAAAGTTGCTGAGTGAAAGCCTACGCCCTCAAATGTGCTCAGTAACTAAGGTGTAGGTTTCACGATTTCAGTTTCCATTCTCTAATGAAACTTCGTATTTTCATTGAAGATGCTTATTCAGGGAGGAGCTGTAGGTGCCTTGAAAAGATTTAGAAAAATTAACAATATTGTTCAGTCAGATAGTTTTGTTGAAGATAAGCCAATAAGCCCCGATCAGCCCCTCCCCTTCGGCCACGCCACTGTCTCAGACAGTGGCGTGCGCACCGCCAGGCTACCACCACATACCCCCTGTTTTTTTCAGCCTCCGTTCCAAGGTGACAACAGAAAAAAGACAATAGAGAGAATCCTCAGACAGAAATTACAGCTTCCGCCGTATTTAACACAAGACTCGAAAGACATACTGAAGAAACTGCTGAAAAGACAAGTGGCGACCAGACTGGGCACCGAAGGGGGCGCGGCCGCCATCAAGAGACATCCCTTTTTCAAAAATCAAAACTGGGACGATGTCCTGGCCAAAAAAATCCCGCCGCCGCCGCCCGACAAAGACAACCACCACGCCAAAAGGGAAAAGCCTCCGGTGGACGACGTGTCGAATTTCGATAACAAATTCACGAAGCAGACGCCGGTGGATTCGCCCGACGAATCGGTGCTTAGCGAAAGCGCAAACGAAGTTTTCAAGGTGAGTTTGTTTTAATTTTGTTCTAGGTGAAATAAGTACGCCGATAAACTTCTCGGCTACCTGTTAAAGAGTGGAGGAGAGTTGTCTGAGCGAAAATTATATACAAGAACGCGTGAACATGGGGTGGGATTAGTTAGTGGTTTAAACGAGTAAATTGAGATATTCCTGAAGAATCACCCAAAGCCCAGAAGAAGAACTTCTCAAATCGGACGAACGGTTCGGAAAAAAACTGACTTCAAACTTTAGGTATGGCATGGCAAAATGTGCAACTATCGGAGAAGGTGCATCTATCAAGTTCCGTTTAGTTGGAGAAACTCCAAAAGTCAGCAGCAGCAGCTTCACTGTGAATCCCACAAACTCTCGAACGGCTCCTCCGCCAATCATTGTATACGGGTTTGTTGCTTATACCCGAGTTGGAGTCTCCAAGCGAATAATGTGAAAAGCTTATAACCTGTAATGGCCGATGTTATGGACTCAGCCAATAACTCCTCCTCTATCTTGGCCTCCATATTGAAATCTCTTATTAGTCAAATGATTTTCATGGAACTCGGAATCCACTACTGTCTTGTACCGACATTCTTATTTTCAAACTTATTATGTATTTTTTCAACTTGAATTTTCAATTTAACGAAGAGTATAATTACGTTAATTGTACAAGTGTTCTTTTGTATGTTCCAAACTCGAGAAAATTGGGACAAAGATTTATTACTACACATTTTTGTTTCTCAATTTCATAACTTCTTTATGACGTACTGAAGCCCATGTCCACCAATTTTGAACCGCCCTGTATGTATCGGAAGTATTACAGTATGCGGCTGTAGTAGATTCACGATGATAAGACTAGAAGACGGACGAGTAATATTAGTGGTGATGGTGCCACGTGCATATTATAGAAACTTGAAACCGAGTGTCTGGCTTTTTATCGCCTCTCTTCTTGTCCAATACACTATCTAACCGCGATTAACAACCACCTAACCAGCGTTCAGGGTTACAAAAGTTCATTTATTTTAAAATTTAAAACATGCTTTTGAATTTTGCCAAGCATGTAGTGCAATCATTTGCTACAAAGTAACCGAGCTGTCAACTAAACTACGCGCCTAAAGAGTCGTCATGGTCCAAAATTTCACTATTTTCCAAAACGGGAAATTCTTAATTATCTCAAATAATTGCAGTTCTGTTTACGATGATTGAAGGAATCTTCTGAGCATATATAGCCCAGGCGCCAGGGAGCAAAAATCAGCTCAATAAGGAAATAATTGTTTCCTGGCTGGAAACTAGCTTAAAACGATCTGTGTAGCTTAGGTTTAGACATACTAGTTTCCCCCCTTTCGGAAATGTCGGCGTCATGTCGCCATCATCAACAAGAAGTGCACTAGCGTGGTTTTTGCAGAATATCTTCATTTTGGGCCATCTGACAGCAAAAGATGTAAGAAGTCATTTTGAAACCAATGAAATTCCCTACGGAATAGTTTTTGAATGACCTTTCTGCGACCTATGGTTTTTGGGATAGAGCTTCTGGAAGCGAGAGGCATTGTCTTAGAAGCTCCATGGCCACTTGACTCGAAAAACCAAAATGTCGATGTGACAAAAAAATTTCAAAATGAGATTTCTCGAGAATCCTTCATGCTATAGTTGCGGTGATGGTCTTAAACTCTTTCTCTTGAACCGTTGATTACGAATAAAGAAAAGTCAAAAACGTCACATTGTACATATACAGGGTGTACTGAGGGAATCAAATCAGATCAGAGAAATTTTACATATTTCTTCGATTTAGCCTATATGCGACACTCTAAGCAGCTAACACAAGTCAAATATCAATATGGATTTGCTCTATAAGCTTCACTTAATACCCGAAAGAAGTGGTCAGATCACAGCTTCACTGTAAAATGTTTTTAAGACCCTCTGAAATCATCAAAATATTAAAAATTTACAGTACCAAGGAATGTATATAGTTAACAGTATATTATATACCAAGGGACCAAAGTAAATTTTTAATTTAGGGATTTGGACCCAAAGGGCGCTTGAGCAACAAACTTCACCCAAAGGATCAAAAATTCACTTTGGTTCCTTGGTATATAATATGCTGTTACATACATTTCTTGCTACTGTAAATTTTGATGATTTCAGAGGGCCTTCAAAACATTTTACAGAAAAGCTGTGAGCTGACCACTTCTTAAGTGTATCAAGTGAAGCTTACAGAGCAATACATATTGATATTGGACTCGTGATAAGTGCTTAGAGTTTCGCATAGGCTAAATCGAAGAAATATGTCAAATTTCTCTGTTCTGATTTGATTCCCGTAGTACACCCTGTATATGTACAATGTGACGTTTTTGACTTTTCAATATTTGTAATCTACGGTTCAAGAGGAAGAGTTTAAGAACTTTCACCATCAGCTGACCGGGCTCAGAGGTAAACATTCCTTCGTCTTACGTCTTCGCCATCCCCTCGCTTACAATCTCTAGCCTGATGAACGCACATCATACGCATATCTATCCGTCTTTTTCTTATTCATGGCTACGGGTAGAGCAATGCACAGTGACGTACAGTTGCATTCTACTGCAAGGAGTATACAGTGTTGCCACTGTGGACTGGCGTTGGTTTTATTTGCTTGCGGCCGCCCGCTCCCGCTCCCGGTCGCTGTGCTTGTACTGCTTGTGCTCTGTTTTGTCTGCTCTGCTGGAGGTGGTTGACGGCGAGAAGAAAAGTGTAAATAATAGGGAGAATAATTCAGTTATTTCAACAGGCGATAATTTCCTTCTGATCGGCGACGTAATCGCAGAAAATAAACAAAAAATCGACCGCCAGAAAATATCTTGATCCGCATTTCCTTTTTGCATAACCTCACATTTACAGAAAAGCTCTAGGGTTTGAAATCAAAAAGTTGAAGGTATAGTTTCCGATAATTCAGGGCCGTCCTAAAGTGCTTGTAGACCTGTTGATGATCTCACTCTGACTCGTAACGAGGGGTAACCCGCCGAAGAAATTTGTACAAGAGAAGTCTCTTTGGCGACTGAGTTCCCCGGAGGCCCTCCGGAGTTTCCCTGAGGTCCTCCAGTAGTTCTTCTTTTCCACCTTCTGATGTAGAAATGGATTCATAACGGTGTCAGGAATGGAGATACAAAAAAATCGGTTGTGTTACCCCAAAACTTTCCCGACTAGTATCCAGGAACCAATGGAAATTTTTGTTCGAAACGTCCCTTCGGGTGGGAAGTTGGAATTAGAAAGATTGAAAACGATTTGCAGGAGATTAAGAATAAATTGAAAATTTTAACAGGGAAACTTGAATTTTCCGGAAAAACCTCAAATTTCATTCAAATTTTTTTTTTTATATTTAATTGTCTTATTTTACGAGGCGGCATTCAGCTATAAGCTGCTCTACCATGCAACCTCGGGGACAGCACAAAATATCCATGGATGAAGTAGGATTCGAACCCACACAGGGCAGCGCGAATGGTTTGGCTTGCCATCACCTGTACTACTCGGCTACCACCGCTCCAATCATTTTATTGTAGAAATTGTCAATAGACCTATTTCTTATGGGGAACAGAGACGTTCAGACAAGGATGAACAATTTTAAGCCACACCCCTGGCCAATTAAACGCATTTTATTATTAGGCGCGAAATTCGAGGAAGGCGATACTGTCACAATAAATTAGAATTGTCACTGTCACTATGACTGTAACATGTGTCGTGTCGCTACACTGATTGAACAATTCGAAAAATGCGTGTATGTTGTGTGGACAGTTGTCCGCACGAAGTCCAAGACAGCATTTCCCCCAAATGTTGCATTCCACGGTTTTCCTGCTGACGAAAATAAGCGAAATAAATGGATGGCCGCCACTGGAAGACACGATGCCGGCATCAGGAAAAATTTAAAGGCTAACGAAACAACTTCAGCTGTTTTACAAGTTGTACTTGCAAGGCCAAAAAGGGGGCGTCCAAATCACCGTTCAAAGTGCTGGGACTGCTACCTCACTCCGATTACTGTAACTTTACAACAAAACCTCAATATTTTGCTTCAATCTTAGGTCTCTCACGGGGCACTTCAGAGCGGAAGGTTTCTATTCATCAGTGATTAATTATTTGTACAAAGAAGACACTGAAAACAAATGCTGTTCCGAACATTTTCTTGAGGAGCTTGTTCCTTTTTTTAGCTCCTGTAGCACTTCACTTCCACCTTCAGGTTATTCACAAGTAGGTACCTACGTCTTCAAAATACCCCTCCGCACTATACTTCAACCCTTTATCACGCTGGTTCCCCGTCATTTGATGCTTACACTTTACACTTATAAACAAGTGAAGCGTTGTCGAGTCTGTAGGTTTGCATCGTGGCAAGACTTTTGCTCCACATTTTGGTTCTGCTCTACTGACAACTGATGACAAATTGTAACATATCGTTGTCAGGGGTAATGAGAAATAGAAAGTCACTGACACTGACATAGTTGCTACGGGAGAATGTGAGGCAAATCCCGCCAATGAGCGGAGATAGGAGGCAAAATGGGCGTGAAAAAGAAATAGGTCCATTGAGGCTTCACTCAAGGCTCCATCATTTAGGTCTGGTCTACTGTGAGAAGTGTTGAGAACCAAGAAAATAAATAAAATTATAGGACTACTTAGCGAATTGGGGTGCTGAGCAGGTGAAAATTTTTAAAAAAGCACAGAAAATCGGGCGAAAATCAGTAAGAAAATGAATGAAAACACGGGACCAGGAAACGAAATAGGGTGCTAGGTGAGTGAGACATTCGAAGACTTGAACTAGAAATGCACAGAAAAAAATCGGTTGTGTAACCCCTAAACTTTTCTGGCTAGTGTCCAGGAGCTTATGTAAATTTTTGTTCGAAACGTGTCCCTTCGGATGGGAGTTGAAATTAGAGCAAAGATTGAAGATAATTTGCAGGAAATTAAAAATTTTGTCAGGAAAATTTGAATTTCACGTAAAAAAACTCAAATCTTATTTCACATCATCTTATTGCAAAAATTGTCAATCAAGGCTTCACTTTAAACTCCCATCATTAAAGTCCGGTCTCGAAAACCCAGGCTGGTTTTACATTTTCAACCTGAAAATTCCCGGGAAATTGGAAAAAAAGTTGGAAAATGATCAAAAACCAGATACCTCTTGTTTAAAAAAAAAGGTGGAAATCTGTTCACGGGAAAAAAGTTGGAAAATTTGCAGTTTTTCGAACCCACGGCGAAAACCGTGGGTTCCATTCCAAAAGTTTTTTCCCCAAAAATTATTCAATCTCCCCTCCAGCTTTCATTCCCAGCATGTTTGCACCTAAAATGAGTATTCCGCTGGGCTAACCGCATGTCGAAGTTTGCACTGCATTTTTTTCAAATTCACGGAATGTGCGAATTTCATTTTGAAAAAATTGCCGTCGGAAAACCAAAACCGAGTCGATTTTGAAAATAAACTTACACGACGCCAACGCCCAATTTGATCTATTTTCGATATCATTTGGATTTTTCCAAAAAAAGTTGATCCTCGAGCAGGAATGAATTTTTGAGTAAAGTCCTGCTACAAAAGCGAGTCGTTCTGGTCAAAACACGGGCGAGAAGCCCGCTTGGGTGCCAACGGACAGGAGAAATTTTGAAAATTCATAACGCTCGACTGGAAAATGGTGGAAAACTGCAACTGCAGTCTGTTCTATACTATTTAACTGTTCTGAATACAGTTTTTCAGGGGCTTTCAAATGACATATTGCAAGTCAAGTTCCGCGGGATATAGCTTCTGATGACAGTGACACTTCTGTTTGACAGATTACAACCAAAACCTGATGGGCTCTTTTCAGAAACCATGTCCGCATACCAAATTTGAAGTCGATCCGGTCAACGGTTCAGTAGTCATCGTGGAAGATCACAGGCATGGCAATTGAATGACTTTGTCGAACTGACTTAAACACATATCATTTTATTGCTTCATTTTTGAACAGTTTTTGGATGAGACCATGGGTATGGATGGCAATATAGCTGAAACTATAATAGTGGGGGCACTAGGTGAATGAACCTTGCAAATGGTGATGAAAGCATAAAATTCGGTACACATACTCAAAATGAGCGATGCAGGGTATTTTCTCGGTTCAGTCAAATTTTTCATGATTGAAATTGTGTCATAATATTGAAATAACGTGTATACACTCCGCGCATGCTGTGTAGGAACCTAATCGCCCCGGTCGAGAGTGGATAGTAGCATCACAGAAGAAAAATTCTGATAGTGTTTCAGGACTTACTCCACGTTCAATCGCACGCGGTACTTCCAAAAAAGGGTTCAGGGTATGCATTCCTGGAAGGAATTCAGTAATTTCGATTCAGAACATTGAAAAAATTCTGTTTGAACTTGGTGTTGAAAATAGCTTACTCTTTGGAATGCCCCTCTTCAAGAAGATACACCATCAAAATTTTGACTCCACAAACGAATTCAGAGGATACGAATTTGTGGGAAACAACGTGTTGCACATCTTCTTATTAATTCTTTGTAGGTGAAAATAAAATAAAACCAATTTGTGTGTTCTGCCGAAGAACTTATTTTTTTTCATCATGAAAAATTCTCGGGACAAGGCGATAAACGTCGTCAGTTTTTACGATATACTCATGAGTTTCCTTTTTATTTGATAAAACGAACTGATAAGCGGTTTGGTGGGAGCCCTAGCACCTCAAACTTTCAGGAGCCCCCCGAGCCCCCTTCCGGTGAAAATTCGGCGTGGCTCCACCTCTTATCTAAGAAAGGTGCTCATTCTGAGTACGTGTACCGAATTTCATGCTTTCATCACCATTTGCAAGGTTCATCCCGATTTTGGCTCTTAGCGCCCGCACTATAATAGTCATCCATTCAAGAAAAAAAAAACACCTTCACAAAGTTGTGCGAACAGTTTTCAACCGTTTAACTATACAATATACTACACCACTGCAAGCATGTTGAATTAAAAAAAAGAGCTGGCTTCAAAATTCAACTTTTTTTTTGCCGTGAAAATTTGTATCTCACAGTTGAAGTGGCTGAGCCCTTATATTTGTATCTCACAGTTGAAGTGGCTGAGCCCTTATTTCGCATGAAGTTACCTAACAGACATTTCTACCTACCTGTGAGATTTTGACAAAATTCAACCAGTGGCGGTGAAGTAATGGAATTCGATTTTTGGTGATTTTTTTTCCCAAGAAAGTTCTCAGTAACTCCACCATCCCTTATTGAATTTAGCACAAATTTGACAAAGGTAGGTGGAAGTTGTCCGTTAGGTAACTTATGCCAAATTAAGGGTGTTGCTTCAGCCGTTTACTAAATGTAAATTTTCAAAAACTAAAAAAAGTTGAATTTGAAGCCAGAGTCAATTTCGTCAAGAATATCATTTTTCAAAAATTTTCACTGCTGAAACATTAATCTATAATTATAACTTCTCATAACCAGTTCAATTTCATACTCAAAAACTTCAAACACCCTGTATTCGCACTGCTTTGTATTCTACAGGGTCCAAAAAATGACTGAAAAGCTCTCCAGTTCGTTGTAAGGGACCCTTCCGGGAGCTCCGAAAAAATGATGGAAAAAGTATTCGACTTTCATTGGGGTTATTGAGGGCCAAGGAACGGAGATAGAAATATCTACCACTAGATATGCATCAATTTTTTTTATTTACAAGGTGAGTCAGAAACCAAGAAAATTGATATTCGAAGGACCAGTTTTTGACTCAATTTTTTTTCAAAAATGAAAGTCGAAGATTCTTTCAATAATTTTTTTGGGATTCTTTGAAGGGTCCTGCATAACGTGCTGCAGAGCTTTTCCGCCAGTTTCTGGTCATCCTGTATTTCTTTCTTGATTTGGTCACAAAATATTAGAGTTATCATTTTATTTTTTGTTCACTCGTTGTGTCAATGAATACTGATATTTTCTAACTAATATATTATGAAGAGAGGCTTTGGTTTTTGCTTTGATAGCTTCCATGTGTCTTGTGATTCTTCTGAAGTTCTTCTGCTATCAAAGACAGGAACGGGACTGGACTGCTTGAAGTTGTATTGACGAAGTCATCATCATTGTATTGTAGGTCCGCAGTTTGATAGTCCTCCTCTTTTCTGCTTATATGTCCAGTTCCTCAGATCGTTTGCCTTAGTTAAAAAAAGAATGCGCTATTTTAGTTTTAGTTGTGATCCTAGCGAAGTTTTTATCCCTAAAACGTTTTAATTGCAACTTGATATTTTTAACCGTTGTTGTCCAGCTGATTTAGGCAGCAGTCACACTGAGCCACCCACCACCACCCACTACCATCAACCAAAAATCAAACGCACGCAATGTAATGATGCTGGTCACACTGCAGCCACCTCTTACCACCGCCCAGTGACCACCGGTGGCCATGTGTTTGAAATTTCCAAAGTGGTGGTCAGTGGTCGGTGGTTAACAATGCGCATCTTGATGCGCATGCACAACAAACATTTTGTACATACGTACAACATACAATGTGTATGTCCCGAAGAGAACAAAGGTTTCACTTTTGTCACTAACAAATTGTAACATTTCTTGTTCATACGGTAATAACTGTAAAATTGTTCTTCATCATCAACAAGCTGCGGCACTAATTGATGAAATTCTCCTAGTTGTTCTCTATCGAGAAACATTTGACGCACCCATATGTTCCGCCGTTTTTTACGGATTTTTTTCGAAATGTAGTATAAAGCTACAACTTCGTCGATATCTGAGTCATCAGACGAAATCATTGCAATTGCGAGCTGGGCCGCTATTCTTGAATCGTGTGAGAAAAGTCCCTGGGAGTATGAAATACATTCCGCAGTACACTGATGTAGCGACAGTTGCCTAAAATCGTGGTTTTTAGGCAACTTTCGCTACAGAATTGTAGTACGGATTATATAAAACAGGATTATGTCAAATTCAGGAGGGAGACACGGTGGTTACTGGTGGACGATGGACGGTGGCTCAGTGAGACCAGGGCGGATTATTTTGCTTGGTGGTAGTGGGTGGTGGTGGGTGGTAGTGGGTGGTGATGGCTCCAGTGTGACTGCTGCCTTATGGGTGATCATATTATACAGGGTCCTGCAACAGTGCGTCGGGCTTTCCTAGCACCCTTACCTTGCAAAATAGAGAAAAAGGTGTAATACATAAAATTATTGATTTGAAAAGTTCTACCTACTTCGTGTAATTATTTTCAACTATACAGGGTGTTCAACTTTTGCACTATAACAATAACAAAGATTTTTCAACTCTCGAGCGGGCGTGCTTGAGGTTCAATTATACAGGTGTGCAAAAATTTTTACGAACTTCGCAAATTTCAAAATGTCATAGGTCATTTTTTTTCAAATAGAATGCCTTCTTTTTATCTCACCATTCGATAGCTTTTTTCTTCCTCTTACATTTTTACTAGAGATACCTTACCCCTAAATTTTATAATTCCAGAGATAATCGATAGTTTTGATGAAAATTGTCGTTTATTTGGATTTTTTATGTTCTTACTAGGTTCTGATCAAGGAGGTTATAATTATAGCAGGAGGGAACATGAGCTCAAAAAAGTGAAGCCGTGTGACGTCACGTTCTGGGTATGCAACCCGTAAGTTATGAACCACACGAAGGCACACGACCACGAGTCACAGAGGTCCATCCCACAGAATCATGAATCTGTCACTGCGAAAAGCGTAGTGACAGAATCAGTCAGTTTTTGTGTTTGTAATTCCTTTGCCAATTTCTCATATTCATAATGGCGGAATCAGTAGCTTTCATGGCTTTTGGATGCCGAGACCACTAGCGGTGACCGCCCAGAAAGAAATTTTTCGAGCAGAAAAAGCAAAAGGGCATAGCGTAGCAGAAATGGAAAGCAGAACAGGAGGAACAGAGATGAACAGAAGCAGGTGCAGATAAACAAGCTACAAGACTCTAGATATGCCAAACCAAGAATACAAAGACCTACAAGGCAAAGTGCCTAGATGCACGCTTAATCCAAACGTGAAGGCTGGAAGCAGCGATTTGCAAGGTTGGGGTGTGGTGATGGGGTACAGACGAGTAGCTACTGGAAGCTACCAGGGTATATCATGTTGTGGAAAGGAGTGAGACGATGGAGCACTTGAGGTCATGTCAGGAATCGCTGAAGGAGGGCAGAACTCTGAGGCAATTGTTGGTAGATGACGAAAAGGGGCTGAAATGGATGACAAAGATTGAAAGAAAACAGAAGAGGTGCAACACTGATGATGACAAGATGTGGCAGTCGAATTTTGTTTTATATTTATCAACATCCTTTTATTTTGCGGCGTAGTGGTGTGAATAATACAAATAAAAATGTAACATTCTCATAAAATATCAACAATAAAACTCAGTTCTTTCTCGACATTGAGTATCAAATTTTTCTTGATGTATGAACTTCTCATCGTCTCTTGTCTTCAGCGAGCGTTCTTCCTTTATTCCAGCTCAGTCAATTTTCTGTTATCTATCTTACTGTTGCGTCCTATGCTTCTTTTTGTCTTTCTTGATTTCTTATTCCTGTCATTCTCGCTTATCGTTCTACTGGTCTATCCTCGTTCATGCTCTCTAGGCGTCCTCAGCAACTCAGTTGTCTCTTATCTACAAATTTTGTTGCAGGCCTCATCTTAGCTCTTTTCTTACTCGGGGTTACGAATTGTGTCTCCTCACTATTTTTTTTCACTCTGCAGACGCATACTTCATCCCCGTTGCTTCACGCTCCTTCTGCATTCTCTTAGATAAGACCTTCATGTCTCACCTGTGAGTCATCAGTCAGTATTGATCTGAAAATCGTATTATAGGTACTTTCAGCTTGGTCTTCTTTTGTTACTTCTTTTTTATTCATTAGTGTCTTAGTAGTACATATTACTGGTGGTATTCTTGTACAAACTTTTTATAGCACTAGTTAGTTTCTTTTTCACTCCTCGTTGCTCTCTGAATTTTTTGATGCATTGTGAAGATGAGGCTTTGCGCGCTACCTTTTTATCGGAGTCCACTCTGAGTGTTCAGCAACGTTGGCTCTATTGTCTTTTTCAGTTTCTTTCCCAGTAGTTGTATATTTGCATTGGCATGTTCAGCAAGGTAATGCATTTATGGTTTGCACACTCGTTAAGAACCCCTTTTTCTTTTCTATGCTTTATATTGTAGATTTCCAGCAGCAATCTTTTTCCCTCTTCTCCCAAAGCTATTTATTATCTCTGATGTAAATTTATCATGTCCAGGAGCTTTGCCGTTTTTCAGTTTCAGGAATGCTTTTGTTCTTTCAGGTCTTCTGTTAGCGTCCCTTCATTTCTGTCTTCGATCGTATTTTCTTTGTTAATGTCGTCTTCATCAGTCTACCTTGGTTGTGCACTCAGTAACTCTTGGAAATATTCACTCCATCTTTCCATTACTTCTTCAGAGACCACCAGTAGTGCTCGATCCTTCCTTATTGATTATGGAATGTTCTGGTGAGGTTCAGAGATCTTGAATATGGAAAAGTTATTTTCAATTGTAAATTTTCAAAGAGATTTACTCAAGTTTCAATAATAATTCTTGGGCCAAGCAGTATCGTTCTTCTGATTCATCATTATTCTGTGGTTTTTTAATGCCTTTCATCATGGTGCTCTAAACTAAGATCTAGGCCTCCTAAAGCTAAGCCTCACATCATATCCATTTCATTAAATCATCACCTATGCACAAAAGAACTTGAAGGTTGACTGGGTCGAGGCGGTCATACTTCAAGTGACTTTTTTCTTTATTCACTTTCTTCTTGAGTAAAAGGCAGTATCTTCTCTTCGATCGTGCATGTGAAATCCAAAAATAGGCATCCTTGAATTTGGAAAGATAAAACCAATATTATCAAAATTTTGTGGCATTTTTGACTCTCAATTACCTAATTGACTTGCTTCCATTTTATAAGTATGAATTATTCAGTGTAGGTGCACACTAGTACAACACACACGTAGGTCCGTACGCACAATATTGGTAACTGTACTAGGTTAAATAGGTAGGTACACAGCAGCTGTGCACTGGGCAGTGCAGGAGGCATACTTTGGCTTGCTCGAGCTTTTCATTTGTTTGGTCTTCCATGAGTTTGCAAGGCGGTTATGTCCTTTTCAATTCGGCACTGGACAAGGGCACACGTCGTAGAGGATAGAGTCAAATCATTTGGAGCTGCAAATCTTGAATTGGGCATATTCGTAACTTCAAAATTTATTGTTCCAGATTCACTTACTTGTGCAATAGTTTTTTCTAGTTTGGATTGTCTTCTGCTTGGAAAAACTGTCTCTGAACGGCGATCGCTGCGGTTTTCACATTCAAAAACCTCAAAAGCGATTGAAAATGCCACATTGAAGAGCGAAACTGACAAATGAAAAAATTTAACCACAAAAACGAATGATATGCTGTCACTTTGCTGTATAATTCTGTGGGATAGACCTCTGTGATTCGTGTGCCTTCGGGTGGTTCATAACTTACGGGTTGCATACTCAAATACATGATTTCCCCTCACCCCGTTCCGCATCAAATTTCCTCGCCTACAAGCTGGGTTACGTTCCCTCCTTATATTCTAACCTCCTTGGTTCTGATACAGAAAATCATGTCAAAATGAGCGCAACTCTCAATTTGACAGTTTGAAGGTTTTTGAAGTAGAGAAAACCGCTTTACTAAGCTCAATTTGAATTTTCTCCTTTCCATCGCGCAACGAAATTTTTTTTTGAAGCATTTTCTTCAGATTGGAATTGACGCAGCTATCCAATAAAAAAAACTTGTTCTTAGCATCAAGCCAAGCAAAATGTGTCAATCAGACATTTGTTAATGATCACCATGGCCTGCCCGGGGTGGAAAATTTTAATAAATAGCACTTTTTATCAAAATTATCGATTATCTCGGAAATTATCAAATTTAGAGGTAGGGTACCTCTGGTAAAAATGGAAGAGGAGAAAAAAAGCTATCGAATGGTGGAATAAAATAGGGAGCATTCTATTTGAAAAAAATGACTGGCATTTTGAAATTTGCGAAGTTCGAAAAAAAATTCTGAACACCCTGATCACTGAATCCGAAGTTTTTTGTCATGAAATTATTCATCTCCTATTCGACTATTGTTGTGCCAAATTTCAGTCCTTGATTGAGAAAAACAAAGCTCCTACTATTTTTCAAAACAAACCTTGGAATTACTAAAAAATTTATTTTTTTTTCCAAGTTGGTAGCACTGCCACAAATTGAAAAACCAAAAATACGCTTAAAATAGAGCTTGAGAAGCTAAACAAGAAAATGAAATCAAAAGTGGGGCGTTTCATTTAAAAAAATCTTTGTTTTTGTTATAGCGCAAAAATGGAACACCTGCATAGTTGAACTCCTGCTCTGTTGCAGGAGCCTGTACTGTACAGAGCGTTTCAGCGATGATAGCAAAAAATTTAACTGTGATTAGATCTCGTCAAAATATGGCGAAAACCTACATGTATACCATTTTGCAATGTTCGGCCCAATGACGAGGATACAGTCTTTCAAAGTTCACTTTTTTCGAATTTCAAAAATTTGTAACTCAAGAACTTCTTGACGAGATTTTCTTAAATTCACCATAGACTGGTTTGTCGAAACCACCTACCGACCTCTCAAATTTTGAAAGGATCCAACCAGTGGCTTAGCGTAGGAGTTACAGGGGTCAATACTTTGGAAGCATCGGAACGAAAGTTGACTTAAGGTGAAGGTGCCCCCCCCCCCCTATAACTTCTACGCTACTGGTTGGATTCTTCCAAAATTTGGCAGGTTGATAGATAATAAATTGAAAAAATTCTTCCATCCTTCTCAAAGTGGTGTAGTGGTGTTGTGACAGTAAAGGATTTTTTTATTTTTCTTTGAATTACACCACAAATTATGGACTTCTTTGGCCAACCATGAGTATAAATAGCACAAGTAGTCACTTCTCAACCCTGACGATGCCTAACGGCGAAACCGGTTGGCCAAAGAAGTCCATAATTTGTGGTGTATTTCAAAGAAAAATAAAAAAAACTTTGATAGATAATGTTGATATCCAGATTATGCTGAATTTAAGCTAATTTTGTAAAAACGTTTTCAGGTTACAAATTTTTGAAATCCGAAAAAGTAAACTTTCAAGGGGTGTATCTTCGTTATTAGGCTGAACTTTGCAAAATGGTATACCTATAGGTTTTCGTCGTATTTTGACGAAATCTACACACAGTTGAATTTTTTGCTATCATCGGTGAAACACCCCGTATAACTTGAACATGAATCCCCCCAAAAAATCACATGTTTTGTGTTTCAGTTTTCAAAAACCTAGCCGGAAACATAACTGACAAAAAAAAATTAAAACTGACGGTAAGAGTCATCAAATCTATTAATCGAGCAAGTCGAGCAATAATACACTACGCTACTTTCGCAAGAGGAAGAGCCTTCTCCTGCTGTTTCTTAGCGGTCAGTTATCATCAGATTCAAATAGCCTGATTCAGTAGTTGTCAAGTGCATGTTGATGCCCGTCAAACAAAACTGTGGTCAAGGAAATTGTTTTCACTAATAGGTAAGCTTAGTCAAAAACTCACGTGAACCACCAAAGTTGCACCAAAAATTAAACGCAAAACACACCTGATATTACATCTGAAAGCACTCGGTAACTCGTTGAAAATGACAGTACATTGCGATGTTTTGATCACCGTACCAAAACTTTGTTTTTGAAAACTAAAACTATTTCTATTTTGTTCCTTTGTTGTGAGGTTGAGTGGAAGCACGCCTTTCCGTCGGTGAACAAATAGGTTTTCATCAATAGACCTACTTGGCTGGCCAGGTCTGTTTTGTAGTCGGGGTCCCATTTTACGAAGAGATTTTTCAGATCAGCAGGAGCAGCGGGGCAGAAATTTTTTTATACGCTGCTGATAAAAGTCTGCATTTGTATATTGCAACCTCCTTGATTGCAACAGGGATATCCTCTAGGTATCTTATTCCTTTTTCCTTCATCTAGAAAAAAAGCCTCTTAACCTCTCTTTTCCGGGATTCATTCATAACAAGATTTGGTAAGTACTTGCTGAAGATAAAACTCACCTTTTGGGCATGAACCACGGTATAGATGAATTGGAGATTAGAAAAGTGATACTCAAGCAATCTGCAAATACAACACACAAGTTCCCGAATTTTACAACAATAATAAACACTGACATTGACAGTGACGAGTGACAGTTCCCGACTGTCATTTTATAGTCATTGCGGCAACATCGCCGGGCCCTGCTGAGGGTGATGAGTACATGTGGCTGTGGCAGCACCTCGCGGTACTGTAGAACAGCTTTTGCTATTTTGTGAAAATAACCTTTCGTGGTATATATTATCGCGATTTTTTTTGCTCAATATTCCTAAAATAATTCATGTAATGTCTATACCATAACTCTGGTATGTTTATGGCTCCCATAACGTTTTAAAAACAATAATTTTTATTCTTATGTGACGAAAGTCAAATAGCGAAGGAGCAACTTAATCCTCAAACAATAAATTCTTAAACAAAACTTAAATTAATTGCTTAATTAAGTGCCACCGAGGAAAATGAGTTAGAGCCTGTATAACTGGTTGCCTATACCCACTAGCCAAAGCTCTTAAGACTATCACCGCAACTATAGCATGAAGAGTTTCAGAGTAATTTCATTTCAAATTTTTTTTTGTCACATCGACATTTCAGTTTTTTGAGTCAAGTGGCCATGGAGCTTTCACGACAATGACTCTCGCTTCCAGAAACTCTATCTCAAAGACCATAGGTCGCAAGAAATTGATTGAAAAACCAAACTGTAGGGAATTTCATAGGCTTCAAAATGACTCCTTACATCTTTTGCTGTCAGATGACCCAAAATTAAGATATTCGGCAAAAACCACGCTGGTGCACTTCTTGTTGATGATGGCGACATGACGCCGACATTTCCGAAAGGGGGGAAACTAGTATGTCAAAACCTTAGCTACACAGATCGTTTTAAGCTAGTTTCCAGCCAGGAAACTATTATTTCCTTATTGTTTTCCCTGGCGCCTGGGCTAATAACCATAACCATTTTAATGTAAAAATCGGGACCAGCCAACTTCAGTTTTCTATGGGTTGGTAAATAACAGGGCAAAATTGCTGAAATTTCATTAATAACACCCCGTTTGCGCCAACTTGGTAACTTTTTCCTCAAGTAACGATCTCTGAAGCTTCGCCGCTACTGGTTGATATTTATAGGAACCAAATTGAAGCTCTGTTACTTACTGCAACCTTTTACGAAATATAAATTTTCAAAAAATGAGAAAACTTTGAAGCTCATGCATTAACTTTTTTTACTCCGACTAGAGTTGTGGCATCAAGAACTAAGTCAGAATGCAACACCTAAAATTAAATAACATCGGTTTTATCGCAATAAGTCAGAACCTGAAGTGCCCAATACATAAACGTTGTGGAACGAAATTTTCGTCGGTTTTCAAAACAGACAACTTTGCAATACTACGAGCTACGACCCGTTTCTACTCTGTTTTCACTGTTCTATAACTCGCTATTTTAGTTAGGTACCTATCTGCCATTGTTTACGTTGAACGCAGGAAAGATTCAACCTCTTCTCACAAGTTTCCACAGTGTACAATTTCTAAAAACTGAACGTGCTTGAGCAAAAAAGTTTTTCTGAATTTTACATCTTTATGAAGATGGATGTAGAAAAGTTATAATTTTGGCTATTAAATTATTTCCAAACCGGATACCAATTCTAAAGAAGTCCTAGAAATAAGTCTAACTTTCTACATTGATTTGGGACACTGTATAACTTACAGGACACTCAACTTGGTTGACTTGACTCTTGAATTTAAAGTATATGTATTCAATTGATTCGGCTTTCGTGGAACTCATCGTAAACGTTTGCAATCCAGGGCTTCACCTACGTGGCTCCGTCTGTGCTGGAGGCCGTCTACAACCCGAACTCCGCTAGCTATCAGCGTCGCCCGACGAGACCTCGCATGGGCGTTTACGGCTCTAGAAATGACTTCCAGCTCGATGACGCGTACATGAACAATCGCATGTTGGGCAATCCCAGTGCCGCAGCTCATCAGTTCGATTACCAGATGAACAGCCAGCACCACCATCCTACCGCTAGGGTGGTCCACGAGCCGGCACCGCACATCGCCGACCACAACTACATGAACCCCCAGGCGGTCCTGGAGCCCCTGCCGTCGCGCGGCATCCCCGTAAACAACCACGCTATGGACCAGCACCATCGCGACCAGAACGTCTTCTTGAACAACCACATCGCTGAGCCGCCCAGGGTCATAAACAACTTTTACAATCACTTGAACAACGCAGCCGGACCCTCCAACCACGTCATGAACGTAGACCTGAACAACCACCGTTTAGATAATTACCTTATAGGCAACGCGCGGGGGCCCCCTCTTCCGAATTTCATGGGAATCCCCGAACAGCGCCGGGCCAACCCCGACGACCTAATGTTCATAGATCGACGATTGTCCATGATGGACGTTAGCAACGATCTACCACCCGTATAGCGTGTTTTCTTTATCTAACGATACGATGAATGTTAAAAATTTTAGTTCAATTTTGTTTATAGCGTATATATACATACATAGATTTATAGGTAGGTATACTATATTTATTTTTCGGATTCGTTGTTGGTTCCATGCTGGGTAGCGAGCTAAGTCACAGGCACGAAATAGTTCTGCAACTCCTACATTTTTCGTCACCGGTACACTGGGCGTCCATTTAGGCTCACCCCCTGTAACTTATTTATTATCGTAGAGGTTCGATATCTGGAAGAAGTACCTTTGGAAATAATACCTACTTATTCATCTGGTTGTAAAGTTTTTTTTTTTAATTTTGTTTTCGGATTTGTGAATTTTTTATAAAACAACTGAAAGGCGAAACCGGAAGCGATACAATTTATGATTTATGTCAAACAAATTCGTTAATAGTCCTATCTGCTTCCTCCAGAATTCAAATCTCTGCTTCAATAAGTAAACACAGGTGGTTTATATTGGTGCGCCAATTACCGGCGATACCCGGTATTTATTGTGTAGAATACCAAACGTAGGGCAACGCAACGGAAAATTTTACGGGTAATCAATTAAGTTTTGCGCCACATTTACATGTTACTTGTTTTGAGATTGGTAGTCAAAATGCTGAAGCTGTTTCAAACTCGTTGCCCAAATCGTGTGCTGCTCACCCATTCATGAAACTACTGTTGTCAATAGTCAGATGATTTATTTAAAAGAACCGTTATTGTGAATCAATATTTTTTTATTGTTATCCTTATTACTTTTCCAAACTCTTTATGAAGCTTCACCACCTTTCTAGTTAATCTTGGGTTTTTGCTTACACATATAGGTAACTATCAAATTTAATAATATTATAAAAATATTTTATAATAAGTGCTTTATTTAACTTTCTGCATATACGGGGTGTTTTATTTTTATTATCGTGTAACTCACCTTGCACTCTGAAATCCATTATTTCGAAACGTCGGTGTGTATCCAATGATAATTTTCATAATTAGGTTTTATACACTTTTATATTACGATTTTTTCTACTCTTAAGTAAAATTGATGGTGTTTCTTAGGATAGATACACTACTTTAAAATATATCAAGTGTTATCTTCTTTTTTTCCTCTTAATAATTAGATGGAGACATATACTTACTCTCGTGTGCTACGTGACGGTTTAAGTTATTAGGATATGATTGCCTATTTCATAGAGGCGGAAATAATGTGTTCAATATTAATATTAATGAATTTACACCAATATAGACTTTTATATGATATAATGCGTGTACTCAAATTCGTAAAAACAAAACATGCAGATTGGCTCTGCAACTTTTTGTGCATTTTGTTTTTGAGATGCAAGGTAAGTTATGGTTTTTATTGGTAGAATGTAATACATTTATAGCTAAAGTACATCAATCATATTTTACAATGGATTTGATAGAAACGTGCTATCATTGCTGACTTTGTTATATTTATTGATTTTTCCTTCATGAAAGATAGGGTCTTCACTTCATACCAGTGAAAAAGGCGCAATAACCAAACGTTTATTTACTTAAAATGGTGAACTGTTTCCTATGATTCTATTGTTCAGAGTTGTGAAATAGATAGGTAATGTAAGAAAACGATAGCAGAGTTAGCAATTTTAGTTAGTGAATTGAATCCCATAAGACCTGTGTAATGGTTAATAAAGTGTTTTTAATTTGTCGTACGAATTTAATTAATTACTTCTTTAGTGACTTCATCTGCTTCTCCAGTTACGCTGCCCGCACCTGCAGTATTCCCATTCTTCAGTTTCTAGATTGCAACCAGCGCCTCATCCACCTTCACATGCTCACACAGACTCCCCAATTCAACATGGGGGAAAGTATGACTATCATACTAATACAAGTAGGCAGGGGTGGCTCACCGATTAGAGGGTTGGGCTCGAAGCTATAAGTTGTGAGTTTTATTCTCAGCGGTGGCAGTAAAAGTTTATTGCAATCGTTGAAACCGTACGTCTGATTTCGAAAAATTTTCCTCCAAACATTAATTCAATCTTTTCTCCAACTTCCATTGGCAGCATGTCAGTACCTAAAACACAGACAAAAAATGAACATTTCGGCTATATCAGGTGGAGCCATCTGATTGGCTGCCCGCTAGCCATTAGCAGTAGAAGATGAGAGAAACATTGTCATATTTTTGCGAGTGGACGTCTTCCGTTTTAGCGGATAGACCGCGGGCGTCCATCCATAAGTCGCCCTTCAGGCGTGACATATCACCCCGCACCCTCAAGGGTATGTGGCAACCAGGTAGTAGAGGTGAAAAACAAAAGCTCTAACCTTCCGCTTTGTAAGCCTAGTCTAATAATAAGATCGCAGTAAAAACACATATTTATTAATCGAGGAGCACAAAGCTAAGATCAATGAATTAGGAGCTTTTTAAAATCAAATTTATTCACAACAATTACAGTTAATTAGAATCACTGGAGCGCCGGTGTTTGTGTTTTGACTTGCTCTTCTTTTTATGTTTCTTCTCCTTTTCATGATCACGCCTAGATGATGAGCTGCTATGGTTTCTATCTGATCTGTGTCTTTCAGAGCTCTTGTCTCTTTTCGATTTGTGACTCTTGTGCGATTTATGCTTCGATTTCTTACGATCGTCACTCGAGTCTTCAGATTTCTCCCTGCTCGATGACCTTTTGCGATGCGACTTCCTGTCATTTTCAACTCTGCTTGAAGACTGTTGATTTTCTGGTTTGACTTCATTTTTGACTCGGCACGCAAGGTCGTGTTCTTCTTTAGTGATTGGTACGACTAAGAATTCATTTAATGTCAAGATTTCATTGCCGACCGACGTTCTGACGATGACCCTGCAATTTTCGTCGTCCAACCCTTGGATTTGGCAGTACCGTCCGCGGTGGGCTCCGGCAATGATTTTCGCGTAAGCACCTTTTATCAACGTAAGTTCTTTGCCATTCTTATCGACCGCCGGTTTGGGTTTGTTGTCTTTTACCATTTTGTTGGCGCCCAAGCCCAAACCTTTTGGCCGCAGGTCGGGCAGAGAATTCTTGACTTCCTTTGTGGGGTTCTTCCCCAAGGCGAGGCCTTCCTTCCATCCCATGCCGCGCAACATGGCCATGCCGTAGTCGGAAATTGGAACGCTGTCGTAGTCGTCCAAAGAAGACTCTTCCTTGCCATCATTCACGAACTTGTCCTCGTTCAGCGGGAGCGTGAAGATTTTAGTTGCAGTTGCTGCTTTTTGGTTACGATTCTTTGCATCTAGAATGACAGTGAAACACATTTTAGAATTACAAACAAATATTGGAGGTGTTGAAAGTGAAATGAAAGCTTATGGTAATGGGGTACTTGCCCAATTTTTTTTTATTGGCCTAATCGAAAGTCTGGGCAAAAATATTGTACCCGTATTTTTTCTTTTTCCTGAATCCCAAAATTGCGGCCGTAGTGCCTGTTTTAAAAATATATTTGTGACGTCACAAATATACTAAAAGCTAAACAATCAGCACTATTGGGTTGAAAACTCAAAAAACTGTTAGAGTGGCTTCACAATATTTGAAAAATACAGACGAAAGAATTTCACTAAAGTTTCCCTACTGTTACCAACCTCTTGAAAAAAAAATCGAAAAAAAAATGTTTTCAACCAATGGATATATTTTCCGGAAATTTTCAGGAAATACTATTTATTACTCTTGTTGATGATTGAAAGTATTTTCAGTCAAATCTGTTTCATTGGCAAGTACCTCATTGTACCAAACTTGAGAAAATGTTCATTCGTTGATTTTGAAAGAACGCAGAAACAGCTTTTAGAAGTAACAGGGCAGAGTGAAAGTAAGAAGCAATAATGATGAAACAAATAAAAGGTAGAAAGATGATTCTTGTAAAATATCAAGAATGCAATGTTTGTTCCTTAAAACCGTCATATACATATTATACACAAGACTTCCTAATCAAATTGCTGACTTGTTTTAGGATCCAAGCTGCATCTGTGTGTCACATTTCAAAATTTTAAAGTCGAGCTCTGGAACATTTTAGAATAAAGCAGAATGTTATCGCGGAAGATTACAAACATACGTACAGGCAGACAGACATCACTCTAGAAATAGGCTCAATCGTCTTGGGGGACCTCAAAACGAATATATCCGTCGTCATCAGACTTTTTTCCTTACAATCACAATACTTTCCCTTCCATGTTGGTGGAAGCAGGCAATTAAAAGTCCGATTTTGCAAAATTAAACAAACAAGAACAGCTCCCGATTGTTTCACCTCCCTTCCGCAAAGACGAACGTCTTAAGCCTAGTCTACAATATGGTCTTTAGTTGCAAGTTGCAAGTTGCAAGTCGCAAGTGGAAGTGAGGTTGAAATTGCTGTCGCTAATTGCAGTTATAGTTAGTTCTAGTCCAACTCTTGCGACTAGAGACTTGCAACTTGCAACTAAAGACCATATTGTAGACTAGGCTTTATCGTCTTCTCCCGTCCATCGAATGATCCGAAGCTATTCCTGCGTCGAGTAGGCATGTGACATCCTTCATTGTAATGATTGTCATCTCATCAAGACTATTTTTTCGACTATTGACATTGAGATCTGAGTTTTTGCTCGCAACACGATAGAACATACTACCCAAGGCTGGTCGACGTTATGTTGTACTATAGGTTGCCTCATCCAGTTTATGAGTGACGTCACAAGATACCCTCCGGGAGCTTGATTTTGGCTGAAACTGATGTCGCTTTTTTCGTTTGACATTTCGGATCTTATTTCGACGGAAATCCACCAAATTTCTGAACTGGACGAGAAATGGTTGATGCACATTCAACGATTGGTGGTTTTTAGATGAATCGGGCATGCTTTTATCCACCAAAACACAATTTGAACCGCCGAACTGTCAAGACTAAAAACAAGGCGATAACGTTATCACGAGGTGAAGCGGACCGCGCATCTGTCACCGGGTAGCTCATTGGTAAAGAACCTGACTTTCAACAGGAAGGGAGTGGGATCGAACCGCAGCCGTGCCGAACTTTTTTTTCTTCAAAAACACCCAAATTGCGATTTTAAAAATTAGAAAGAGGAAACAAAATTCAAATTAGTGTTGCCCAACTCATATTTGATTTTTAAAATCACAATTTGGGTGTTTTTGAAGAAAAAAAAGTTCGGCACGGCTGCGGTTCGATCCACTACCTTCCTGTTGAAAGTCAGGTTCTTTACCAATGAGCTACCCGGTGACAGTTGCGCCGTTTGCTTCACCTCGTGATAACGTTAAGCCTTGTTCTTGGTCTTGACAGTTCGGCGGTTCAAATTGTGTTTTGGTGGATAAAAGCATGCCCGATTCATCTAAAAACCACCAATCGTTGAATGTGCATCAACCATTTCTCGTCCAGTTCAGAAATTTGGTGGATTTCCGTCGAAATAAGATCCGAAATGTCAAACGAAAAAAGCGACATCAGTTTCAGCCAAAATCAAGCTCCCGGAGGGTATCTTGTGACGTCACTCATAAACTGGATGAGGCAACCTATAGTACAACATAACGTCGACCAGCCTTGCATACTACCTTCCTTTCGTTCTCCCTCACCGTATAAATGGGTTTCGATTGACCTGTACGGTGATGTATCCAAATAATAGTAACAATAATAATAATAATAATAATACACTTCTGAGCAAAAGTTAAGGGCCACTTTTTCAAATGTGAATAACTCACAAACGCTTTTTTTGATTTTGACGAATTTTCGCACAGATGTGGTCTTATGTGTTGTAAAGACAAGTGTGAAGTGACGCACTCACCAATCCATAGGTTTGTGGTAGAGAAGTCTTCGACTGTTGCTTTGCAGAAATGCGTAATTTTTAGTGAAATCAAAGCATTGGATTTTGGACAAAATGGAGGTTCATCCAATAAAAAACGTCTAGTTTGCTTTGTTACAATGTTCTTAAGCAAGTACCATGCTAAGTTTGTCCATTGACATCTTCCATCTTCAAATTTTGACCATCAATCTCTTCTTACGGCTTAAACAATGTGTGAAGCACTACTTTGCGTGATCTTGTTTACAGACAGTTCAGTCGTGTATTTCTTGTGATTTTGCGTCAACGTTCCGTGATTTTGGCCACTCTTGAGCCTCAAAAACAATAAATCCTTTATGCAGATTGTTACTAAAGAACAAAAACAAGAGAAAAAGCTCACAAAAATGTCAAAATCTTAAGCATTGACAAGAAATAAGTCATAACTCTCATCACATGCCGATGAAACACCTTTACAGTGACCAAAGAAGAAATGGTGAATTTCTTCAGTTCTTTTGGGGAAAAGACATTTACGGGGTGTCGCTAAGAGACCAAGCGCACAAACGATGAGTGACAACCTTGATTGATCATTTGTCATCGATATTCGAGAGTTTGAATCCCTCCAACGCCATCAGGTTCTCTCGAATGCGAAGAAGTTGAAAAATGAACTTCAAGTTTGTTGCACTGCACTGAGTGAACCCAAGGACGGAAATGGATGATGGCCATATTCAGAGATATGCATAAGCCTTGTGTTCAAGTGTAGAAACCACCAAGAGCATCTGACGACGCCAACATTTGAAAATCGGTGTTTGTTTGTACCTCTGCAGTGTGAAAAACAGCTAAAATCGAATAAGTTCTCAATCGGGATTGTTCGTCTTTCGTATTTGTACAGGGCCTGGTCAAAAACGACGAACGTAAAACACGTATCTCTCTGACAGGAAACGACTAGCGCGGTCGTGTATGATGTCTTCGTCGTCGTGGACATCGGTTTCATGCAGATTGCATTCCACTCAGGATTCCGAATGGGAGTGGCTCTATCATGATGTGAGCAGGAATCTTTTTGATCAGTTCCTGTACAATTACGAAAGACGACAGTTCCGATTGAGAACGTCATTTGATTTGAGCTGTTTTTCACACTGCAGAAGTTCAAACAAACATCGATTTTTAATTTTTGCGTCGCCAGGTGCTCTTGGTGGTTTCTACATTCAAACACAAGGCTTATACACATCTCTGAGTATGGCCATCATCCATATCCGTCCATGGGTTCACTCAGTGCAGAGCAACAAACTTGAAGTTAATTTTTCAACATCTTCGCATTCGAAAGGGCCTGGTGGCGTTAAAATGATTTAAACTCTTGAATATTGATGGCAAATGATCAATCAAGGTTGTCACTCATCGTTTTTGCGCTTGGCCTCTTGGCGACACCCCGTAAATGTCTTTTCCCCAAAAGAACTGAAGGAATTCACCATTTCTTCTTTGGTCACTGTAGAGGTGTTTTATTGGCATGTGATGGAAATTATGACTTATTTCTTGTCAATGCTCAAGATTTTGACATTTTTGTGAGCTTTTTTCTCTTGTTTTTGTTCTTTAGTAACAATCTGCATAAAGTATTTATTGTTTTTGAGGCTCAAGAGTGGCCAAAATCACGAAACGTTGACGCAAAATCACAAGAAATACACGACTGAACTGTATGTAAACAAAATCACGCAAAGTAGTGCCTCACACATTGTTTAAGCCATAAGAAGAGATTGATGGTCAAAATTTGAAGATGAAAGATGTCAATGGACAAACTTAGCATGGTACTTGCTTAAGAACATTGTAACAAAGCAAACTAGACGTTTTTTATTGGATGAACCTCCATTTTGTCCAAAATCCAATGCTTTGATTTCACTAAAAATTACGCATTTCTGCAAAGCAACAGTCGAAGACTTCTCTACCACAAACCTATGGATTGGTGAGTGCGTCACTTCACACTTGTCTTTACAACACATAAGACCACCTCTGTGCGAAAATTCGTCAAAATCAAAAGAAGCGTTTGTGAGTTATTCACATTTGAAAAAGTGGCCCTTAACTTTTGCTCAGAAGTGTAATAATAGGTTTTCACATCAAGTAGGAAGTCCTAGTCTAGGCTAGGACCGGGGCAATTATTTAGGTACTAAATTCTGGAACACCTGTATGAGTTCACATTATTGATTTCAACTTGTGTTTATACTATTTTATATGAGGTGAACACAATTTTTATTAACTCTTGTCCCTATTGTTCAATCTGATCTTTGGTTAGATATTGAATTTTTAGCTTAAGAGCGAGAGTACATACAGGATTTAGCGTCGGCTATGGCTATTTATTTAAAAAAATCGTCATGTCTGTTTTTTAAATCATGTATTTTGAGTTCTTTATGTACTGTACTCTCGCTTTCAGGTCAAAAATTATTGTTGAACCAAATATTAGACTGAACAATAGGGACAGGAGTCAATTTTTCAAAATAAATGTGTTGATCTCATAAAAAACAGTATAAACACAAAAATTAAAAGTGTATAACAAGGAGTTGATTTCGCCATAAAAAAGTGTAATGTTCGAATATTTCCGGCGACTTCCGGGAATTCCGGTTATTTCCAGAAGAATTCCGGTGATTATTGAAAGACTTCCGGGAATTCTGGTGATTTCCGAAGGATTTCCGGGAATCCCGGTAATGTGATTTCTGCAAGAATTCCGGGAAATCCGGTGATTCCCAAAGGATTCCCGGGAATCCCGGTGATTTCCGAAAGACTTCTGATAATTCCGGTGATTTCCGGGAATGCCGGTGATTTCTGAAAACATTCCGGAAATTCCGGTGATTTTCGAAAGACTTCCGGGGGATTCCGGTGCTGTGATTTCTGAAAGAATTCAGGGAATCTCGGTGATTTCCAAAAGAATTCTTTTCGGTGATTTCCTAAAGATTTCCGTTAATTCCGGTGATTTCCGAAAGACTTCCGGGAATTCCGGTGATTTCCGAAACGAATTCCGGAAGTTCTGGAATGAAATGTACACTGGGTTCCGGGGAAATCAATCCCTCGGTGTATAACCTATACAGGTGTTCCAGAACTTAGTACCGAAAGAAGTGAGAGCCGAGGTGAGAGCCCACTCAACAAGCCAAAACGCATCCATCCGACATCTCAAACGTCCGACCGGAATTAGTCCCACCACGTATTTCTCCCACACGGAAAGCTAACGTGCGAATTCTCCCAAAGCTCAAACGTCCGATCGGATTTTGTCCGACCACGCATTTCTCCCAGAAGGAAGAAATGGCGGGAATGTTTTAGACTGTATTTTAGTGTCATTCAACCCGCGCCCTTGATACAGAAAAAAGCAATAGCGCCCCGACGAATACGGAAGAAACAACACAATTTTACAACAATTTGAATTGCGTCTGTTTAATAGAATATGAGAACCTTTTTCAGCACCAGCAGGGCCATGTGGGCGCGTGTGGCGTGTGGGAGAAATGCGTGGTCAGACAAATTCCGGTCGGAACTTTGAGTTTTGGGAGATTCGCGTGTTTGCTTTCCGTGTGGGAGAAATGTGAGATGGGACAAATTTTGGATGGACGTTTGAGATGTGGGATGATGATGATGATGCGCTTTGGCTTGTTGCGTATGGGTCCTGCAAGTCTGTAATCTTCCACGATATCGATAACGGCGGAACCGTTGATTCGGTTGCGTTGAAATTGGCTTGCCCGCGAAATAAATGGATTGTCGCATGTCGAAGCGTCGATTGTTGTGAAATTGCGACCAGCCATTTCCTCAACAGATCTCTGGGTCATCGGGAGTGTTCCCGAAAAATGTGTCTCTTCCAACTGTTGAAATAGAAATAGAAGCAAAATGGAACCGCACAGCAACTAGATATAGTTTTTGTGTCGATAGTGGATAATGAAATAAAGATAATACATTTTGTGAAGTAGGTAGAAGGATTGTGATTGGAATGTCCTACACTGCAATCTTTTCTACTCAAGTTTCTACTCAAAATAGGTGTAGTCATTTTCAGTTTTCAGTATTGACTGAAGTCGCTAATACTTGTCGTGAATAGCACTGAGTGACTGAGAATCTTGACTGCAAATCAACTCCAAATGGAAGTTTCATTAGCGTAATATGTACTTCAAATTTTGCATAGTCCTATAAAATTCTTACAACATGCAGAGTTGAGAACCTCTGGCTCACATAGAGAAAAAATACCCTTTATTACCTCTAATCAGCTGCCTGGCTGCTAATTCATCAATAGACAACTCAGAATCGGGACGGTTATCTTCTTCTTTTTCCGCTTTGATTCTGCGTTCCGTGGCCCTTTTGACTCTCTCTATCAAGCTTTCCTTAGAATCCTGGATGGGGATCACCAGCGGTCCTTTTGACTCGACTAGGGCACTGCAAAATGCAACTTCAAATCAAATTCTGGCCATATGCATAATGCTTGTAAACACTATTCAACACTAAACAGTGTGAACATTCTTTTTACACGTCGGTAGGTACTTACTCTTTAATTTTGATAGATTTTCCTTCCAAGCAGTCGATTAGTTCCACGGGTTTTTCACTTTTGGGCTGTTTGAACACGATTTCAGTTCTTTTGTTCGTCTTGCTGAACCCAAATGAAATTTTCTTGCCTTCCATGCCGCCTCAAAATCTCGGTGGTTTTTTGAACGATCACATCCACAATTTTTGTCACAATTCACTGAATTTACACAATTTGAGTCACAAAGTACGGTTGAGAAACGTTGAAAAACAAAACATTTCCTTCCATGGACCGCACGAATGACACTGCGTGACAGCGACAGCGAGTTGACAATTGACGTGTTGATTGGCAGATGACAGCGGTACTCCTGTCAGTTCTGACTTTTGAAACGTCAAAACCGGCGAGAGAGGTTAAGTTTGTTTACTACCTTCGTGTTTTACGTTTTTGCACGTTTTTGAACGTTCTTTATAATAAAAGTGATAGAATACAACTAAAGATGCCCAACTGGAATCAAATCCAAGCCCAGTTAAGGCACCCAGCAAATCCTGTGGTGTTTTTTGACATTTCGGTTGGAACCACCGTGAGTTTATACCTGACTGTTCTACTGACTGACTGTTCTAGAACTTCTGGTAATTTTCACTTACTACTTGTGTTTTCTAGGAAATCGGGCGGATGATTTTCGAATTATTCGCTGATGTTGTACCTAAAAGCAGCGAAAACTTCAGGCAGTTCTGCACAGGCGAATTCAGGAAAGACAGTGTTCCTCTCGGATACAAGGGAGCCAGTTTTCATCGAGTCATCAAAGATTTCATGATACAGGGTGGTGATTTCGTCAATGTATGTTCACTTCCATAAGTGCCATTACTATTTACTATTAGGTTTAAGTAAAAGGTATCTTTAAGGCTGTATTCGCAGGGTATTGATATTTCTTCCTCAAACATGAAGATAGAGAGATATGGACAATCGAGTGGAGAATTTGATGGGATTCCATTAAATGTTTGTTCACCTTGCTTCCGTTTGCATAATCCCACATTTTTTTAGAAGTCCAAAACACTGGAAAAGTTTCTAAGAGATTGCTGGAACATTTTTGAACTAACAAAAAAATTATCAACTGTTATTTATAATTTTTAATAGTTACATGACCGTTTTTTGAAAAAAGTTGTCACAAAAAAGGAAAAAAACATAATTTTTTATGATTGAAAAAACGCTATGTATTACGTTTTCTAACACACTCGGTACACCATATGAAAAAATTGAGTTTTTATCTTTATTTCAAGGGGAGAAATCCCCAAGATAGTTTTGCCCTGCTAAGAATAGAGCCTCAAGTATTCATATTATTTCAAAAATACAGGTTGTTTCAAGCTCAACGTGAAAAACCTTGTGAAAGAAAGTCCAGAATAGTGTTACGAATTTTGTGCTCAGGTACTTTTATAATTAAGAGACGAACGTTTAAACACGACTCTGTTTGTTACTGCGTACTACTAAATTCATGTCAATTATCATTCGCACTTGGATAACGCTTTGATTAAGTTTGCCGATCTACTCGCTCACTGTTGCTGTGAATTTAAATCCGGTATTGGTCGGTTCATTCCACACTTTCTCCGGCATGTTCCATCATAACCCGCCAGTAAGCTCTTCTAGGGCTTGAAGAAGTACATTAGATTGGCATATATAGTATATACCGCCATGCACTGAAAAGTCTGCACCTCCGCCAATTGTGCAGATGTATTCTACTCGCTTATTGAGATCTCCAGCTTAATCGAACATCCAGGAGCACCACGATTCCTATCGAATGTACTGGAATCACACGAGAGCCTCGCGAATCGTAACAGTTAGTAGTAAGAAGATGCTTCAAGAGAGCCAGAAAAAAATGTTTCAATTTTCTTAAAATATGGGGAATCGAAGAGTGAGACTGCAAGCCGTTTCATTTTCATTATCTGTGATAATTTTTGTGAATTCTTAAAAAAAAGCTTGATAGGATTCTCTCGAAATACTAAATGCATTTTCATAAATCGTCAGTTAAAAAGTAAGTAAAACTCAATAAGTACATTTTCGCTCAAATCAGTTTTTGTACTTTGAAAACCTGAGGAATAATGATTAGAATAAATATAAAAGTAGATGTTAGTCCCCTTGAGATGTTCCCACCATGCTTTAGAAATGACTTGAACAAGTCATAACTGGAATATGATGAATTTTTATTTGGTTATTCTCATAGAGTTATTCTACTTTGATCCAGTGCATGTTGAAAATTTTAAAAATGTACTCAGTGTTTACCTCGGTGTTAACCTTTGAACCAACGCCCGGTGGAATGCAAATACATTTAAATGCATTAAATATGTTTCGAAATTCCTTTTACTATATCTAGGGTGAGTCATAAATTTAGAAAATCCGTGCTCTTCAAAAACACCTGCCAAAAGTTCCAGAGGCTCTTGAACCGATTTACAGTAACAAATAACACGATTTGTCCCCATGAAAATTCCTGCGTGCATTTTTGGGAGAAAACTGGATTTTTGAAAATAACTCACCCTGTATAATAAATAATAGTTCAAAACACATTCAGACGGCTCAAAAATATTTCTCTTGAGACTTTTCGAAAATCATTTGAGATAACGGACGTGCAGGGGCTTGGAATTCTGCCCTTTGCCTCCCACCCCCGTATTTGAAGAAAATCCTGACAAGCTCAAAGCATTTTCCTAAACTGTTTTGATTTTTTTTTGTATGGTTCAATCACGATGGTTCAATATACACATTTCTGTGAGTTCGTTAGTCTTTTAACTCTTTGAACAACAGTAGTACATAAAATGTATCTTAGATCGTTGCGGCGCAAGGGTATATACAATTGGTGCTTTCCTTTTACAACTTAAACTAAGTATTCTGACCTAAGTTGTTAGTGGTATCTCACTTTCGCGCATGCGATTTCTCGCTCTTTCTCTCTCTAACTTAGATCAGATCAGTGAGTTTTGTGCTAAAAGGAAAGCACCTAATGTATCACTTTTTAAGAACTTTCAAGAGCGGCACTGCGGTGGTCTTAAACGCCATTTTGGTTTCTAGCACACTGCAGGGAACTGTACTGTTTTTAATTGACGTTGAAAATAACGGCATTCTATCAACTTGAACAGGTGGCCCAACGAAAACAAAACTGAGGGGTTTTTGTGAATTTCACCTCATTTTTTTGGGAAAAGCTCGGACAGATCGATTTTTATATCGAAGGGGATATCTGAAACGTACGTTAGCGAATTTCTATATTTAGCCCCCTCAACCCCACCCACCCCAACTTCAAAATTTCAAATGACACCAGCCACCTTGCGATACAGGGTGTTCCAGGTCAAACAATCCAGCGCGATTCTCTCAGAAAATATCAAGGCGAGTATCAAGGCAACAAAAAAATTGTTCCAATTGAGAAGAAGCCTGATCGAGAGCCTGATCTTTTAGCTTCCTTTTGAGGGGGCGCCGACGTTTGTAGGTGCTCTAGTTTCCAAGAAAATGCAATTTGAATCGGGTGAGTCACAAGAATTCTAAAATTCATGACCGAAAAAACAAAATACTTCAGATGAAAAAAAATCCATTTCATCCATCCAAATCCACATTTCTCTGGGCTTTCCATTGATGTGTCGCTGATGTCTGTACTTGGCCCAATAAGCCAGAAATTCTGCCTCAAAGTCCAGCAAACACAATAATCGGAATCCGTGACGTCGCGTCGCCGATCACACACTTGTTGATTTCAACACCAGCCGTTACGAGCACTTTTTCACTCAACATACCTGGATTCTCCATAGCAATGAATACTGGCTGATGTGAAAATCAACAAGTGTGAGATCGGTGACGTCGTTATGAATTCCGATTATTGTGTTTGCTGGACTTTGAGGCAGAATTTCTGGCTTATTGGGCCAGGTACAGACATCGGCGACACATCAATGGAAAGCCCAGAGAAAGAAGATTTTTTTTCATCCGAAATACATATTTTGTTTTGTCGGTCATGAATTTTTGAATTCTTGTGACTCGCCAGATTCAAATTCCATTTTCTTGGAAACTAGAGCACCTACAAACGTCGGCGCCCCTTAAAAGAAAGCTAAAAGTTCAGGCTTTCCCCCAATTGAAATTTTTTTTTGTTGCCTTGATGTTTTCTAAGAAAATCGCGTTGGATTGTTTTAGCTGGGACACCCTGTATATCAAATTAAATAAAATCAAATTTTCTTCCTGAAAAAATATTTTTTAAATTTAACCCTACCCCCCCTTTTTTAAAAAATACTCTGACTGTTCCATTTTATATTCTCGACCCCTCAATTTTATTCACTTTAGTCAGCATCATCCCAAATAGCATCGAAAAAGAAAGTTTTCGGTGGAAAAGCTACCCAAATTCACATTCAAATTCACTCCTTTGCTTGCTCTCTCCACCCCAACTTCAAAATATTACAAGAAATCACCTACTTTGTGATACGTCGAATTGAAGGGAATTGATTTTTATTCCCGAAAACAATGTTTTGAAAATTTTCAGCCTCTCCCCCAAATTATTGAACATTCGAAATACTTTAGAAGGAAAAGAGGGTTTTTGTAAATTTTGAAAATATTTTGTTCAGGAAGAGAACGCAGTTCCATTCAATTTGATGTATCACAAAGTAGGTAGTTTCATTTTTGATTTAGAAGTGGTGAAGGGGAGCGAAGGGGTGAATTTTGGGTGGCATTTTTTTCTTTTTCACTCGATGCTTTGCAGGATGACGTTGACTGCAGTGAAGAAAATTGAGAGGTCAAGAATATTGAATTGGAGACTCAGAGAATTTTAGAAAAATAGGGGGTGGGTGGAATTTAAAATTTGAAAAATATTTTCTCAGAAAGAATTTTATTCTCTTTGATTTGATGTTTCGTGAATTAGATGTTGTCATTTGAAATCTTGAAGTTTGGAGTGGGGGTGAGGAGGCTAAAGATAGAAATTCGATATTCGCCAAGGTATGTTTCAGATGTCCCCCTCGATATAAACATCGACTTGTCCGAGCTTTTTTCGAAAAAATCAGATGAAATGGCCAAAAACCCCTCTGTTGTGTTTTCGTTGGGTCACTCTGTAGGTATTGTGTTAGATTATGCTCATTAGCTCATTGTCCCCTCTCTAAATGTTGCATTCTTTTAATATACCTAGTTCGTATGCCGTCTCCGTATTATTTCTTGCTAACTTTTCTTGTCGCGTTCCGCAGCACGAGTCAAAAAAAAAAACGACTGGAAAGTAAATTGCACGTTTTTTGCAGAAGTAAAGCCCAAAACGTTTACAATTTGGTGACACTATCATAAATTGGATAACTTCGCATACCTTCCCATTCCCAATACAACTTTTCCTGAGAGCTTCACGCATACCTGTGAGCGCAGAACTAACGGTCCTGTGGTAGGCGTCTCTACTTTACTCTATACACTGATAGAAAGGACCACCAGATTCCTCCGCTTGAAAAGTAGTCCCCGAGCGTTACCCGCGAAATTAAAAATTTCAGTTAGAAAGAGGTGCTTATTTCCGCTAATCACAGCTAAGTGCTATGGTAATTTTAAATGACACCAGTTTAATACCAATTTTAATGAATGAGAAAATAATTTTTTTAAATGAAGCTGATTTTATTACACAACACTCACAACACAAACAGCCAAGCCGACTTAAAATAACAAACATCATAGAGAAATGGAGGTTAGAAATCGTACGTAAGTGTCAAAGTCGCTGAATGTAATGCCATTGGCTTGGCGTAGGAATAATTTGCCCGGGTAAGACTACCAACCGAACAAAACTAATATTAGTTCCAAACGCGCCTATGTTGTTACTGTCTTTGGTGCTTTTGTTTGCTATAGGTTACATCACTGAAATTCAAAAAAGTCCGTTCTCTATCGGTGAACAGACTATAGCGGGAATCTGCGCCAACAGGTATGCGCGGAAGTAATTTCTCTTACAAGAAAGGTGGATTATCCAATTTTTGACAAACTGCATCAGTGTCACTAAATTGTAAACGATCTTCAACATTTTCAGATTCACTTCTGTAAGAGACGTATATTTCACTTCCCGGCTGTTGTTTTTTTCGACTCCCCAGTTATTGCAAATCACCACCAGAAAAAATGCTTAGATGTGATGTGTTTCAGGGCGATGGAACTGGTGTGATGAGCATATATGGCGGAGGCACTTTCGCAGATGAGAACTTCAGTTTGAAGCACGACGCCCCTGGCTTACTCTCGATGGCGAACAGCGGAAAGGACACGAACGGCTGTCAGTTTTTTATCACGTGTGCAAAGTGCAACTTTTTAGACGGCAAACATGTCGTTTTCGGTCGGGTCATAGACGGTTTATTGGTGATGAGAAAAATTGAAAACGTACCCACCGGTCCGAACAACAAGCCCAAAATACCCGTTACGATCATACAGTGCGGGCAGATGTAACTGGTAAGTGAAAAAGAAACACTTTTCAAGCTGGATTTATTGTTCAACAATATAAAATAAATTATAATAGTTTGTATTGTTTATTATTGTTATTATTATTTCAAACGTCACTAACCATCTAAGATAATAATGTAAAAAGGGCTAGACAACAAGTAATTTGACTTGTTTCCTATGCATCAGGCAGTTGATATGCAAATAGCGCGAATGATGAGTGTCGGGAAAAAGAAAATCTATAATAATTGACGGCTCTATACAGGTGATTCATTATTAGACCAAATTTCATCAAAAAAGGTTGTGTGAGCATGGAACTGAAATTCTTTTTTTTCAACTCATGGATGTAATTTGGAAGTTATGGTCCTTCGAACTTGAAGAAAATGTTAGTGTTTTCATAATTTTGTTCACTTTTTTGCTTTGTTCGTTTTTCAAGAAAATGAAAAATTTAAACCTGTCTAATTATGAATCACCTGGTAGTATGTAAGTGTAACGAAAAAAATGTAATTATTCGTTAGGTTTTTTTTTTAGAAATAATATCACAGATACACTCTACAAAATATTGGAAAATAATGATATGATTCTTTATGATTAAAATTTACAAAAGGATTTTACTGTTGTCTTGTATTCTGGTCGACAGGACCGCGGTGAAGAACATCAATGAGAGTGTAATCACAGCAGGGAACAGTAATATTGTGTGTACTAGTCTGTTGTAAATAGGAATGGCACAAAGGGACGCTATGTGGAACAGGCTGCGCATCATACCGTGGGAAGTACATCTGAAACAAACAACATCGTTAATTTACATGATAGAGATTCGTGTTTCGTTAATGAATGTAAAGTTTAACTCTTTTCTCTTTTAGAATATCGTACGTCCAGCAGCTTATGATTCAAGTAACCTGAGCAAAATTTCTAGTTCAGCATCGCAGACTGGCCGCCTTCTTTGATATCAAAATGTTGAAATTTTTTAAAAATTGACCTTGTCATACGTAAAAATGCGACTCGTGTGCCGCAGAGAGACGTGTCACCGTCGTTCAGACACCAAACGCTCACGGCCTCGGATGAACTTTAATCGGGTAAGCTTTTTCGTGGTAATCCAGCGGCAACGAGAAAAAGTCGCCCCTCAGGGAGCCCAGAAGGGGTGGAAATAGCAAATTTAAAGTGGGTGCTCAAATTAATTCCGGCCCATTACGCAATTTTAACCGGCTAGGCTCTTTGAAATTTTGATTCATAGTTGAAATAAATCTAAATCCAGGTGAGACTGCAGTGATGTCGGGGCATCTATTTACATTATCATTTCAGCAGGGCTTCGAGCGGCTTTTTTGGCTGCAACAGGCAAAAAGGTAGATGTTTCCATTTCGACACTTTTTTTTAAAGTGGCTATTAGGTTTCTTAGATATGAGCGTCGAAAAGTCGGCGTCGATCACGTCCTGCAAGATCTTCTGTGAATCTGTAGCGAAAAATGGGTTTGAAAATGGCTCAGACGATATTGTGTCTCGTCGTCAATCATCGTGTCAAATAAAACACCAGTGCAACTAACTGCGAAGTTTCAGGGATTTTCCATAGTTCAGATTTGAAAACTTAGAAAACAGAGTCTTTCAGATCACTTGAATCACAGTTCTGCTGGACGTACTATAGTAGAGTCACTTGAAGTGAACCGGCGACTTAAAAAAAACTGACATAAGAAATTTGAGGCCTTTGATCTCGCCTAATTATAGAAAAGCTCCAGAAATTTCGAGCAAAATTGTTAGACCAGAGTGGAGCGTGTTACTGTTACGTTTAAAACTCTACCTTAGGTGACAAGGATATGCTTCTATCACGACCAGGGTGATGGCGTTTACAGCACACATCAAACATATCTTAAGAATGGGTCCGATTATCTTCACGTCCGTTGGATCCAAGAAAAAGTACGCTATACCAACAGCACTTCCCAGACCCAGTACAATCACGGTGGCTCTCGGTCTGCTTGTTGTCTCCAGCAAAGCGCTGAATCCCAGCAAACCGGTCACCATGAACCCAGCACACAGCAGCGTGTATTCGTACAGCTCATCCAGATAGACGTTATAATCGAAATCCACGACACACTCCGATATCAAAGACATGAAAGTGTTGTTCGCGAGGTTGCAGTTCACGAAATGATGATCAGTCAAGTCGGTGTCGATGAATCTGCAAAAAAGAGCACGTATTTCGATACTGAGGTTGGGTTCTGATAGATACCTAGAATCCTTGATTGTAGAATTTTCAAAATACGTTATCGATGATTTGACGTTGATGAATTCGGCTTCGTCGATAGTGCAGTTGGTAAACTCCACGTGTATCAGGTTGATATGTGTAAAGGTGACGTTTTTAAACAACGAATGTTTGTACTGCACGTTTTCCATTGTACTGTTGAATTGTACTCCGGTGTAGTTAGCGTTTAGCACGTATCGCCTGGAGGCGTAGTACTTTTGATCCTTGAGATCCTTGATAGTCAAAGTTGAGTAGGTCGAAATGCCCGTGTAAATGAATCCCAAAAGCAGGTGTAAAGTTGCTAGCAGAAGAGTTGTGCGGAAGTGTGTCGGAGATGATATGCGTTGGAACGCTTCTCGTAGCTGCAATTTTGAAAAACATTTATATTTATCACAGTTTATTGTATAGCTGATGACGTGTTAACATTGTTGGAGGAACACATGCAGAGATCAGTGCCGAAAAAAGTACCATCGGCTCTATACTTGGCGCAGTGACCTTTCATATTCATATTCATATTCATATTCATATTCATGTTTATTGCACCATCCATATATACATAAAATATCACAGGCTTCGTCAGTCTAAAAACAAAATTCACAATAAATAAATAAATATATATCTTATGTTTTAAAACACAACACAATAATAAATAACATTGATACGGAAGTACCTTTTTACAAACAAAAACATCACACTAAAAATTCCTGTAATCTGTAGATTGTATTTTCCAACAGAATGGCGACGACTCGACTCTTGAATTTAGTGCGTCTACCACAGTCTTTGACAGAGTCCGGCAGCTTGTTGAAGAGCTTTATACAAATGTGGTTTATGCCGTGCTGGCTGGAACTTATGCGATTTCCTGGGATTGCAAGGTCGTTCTGGTTTCGCGTATTATAGCTGTGGAAGTCACTATTTCGCTTGAATTTGCTGGGGTTGTCAAAAACGTAGAGAACACAGGTAAGAATGTATAGAGATGTTACCGTTAAAATATTTAGGTCCTTGAAAAGCTCTCTACAGCTCACGTTCTCTCTTGTATCACACTTGCATATAATTCGGATGCATTTTTTTTGTAGTTTCAGCACTGCTTCCACTTGTGGACTGTTTCCCCAGATGATGATGCCGTAGGAAATTCTGCTGTGAACGTTGCTGTAGTAAGCCGTCAATGCGGTCTCCACGCTACCGAACTGCATCATTCTTCTCACCGTAAACACCGCCCATGACAGCCTCCTGGTGAGAGCCTCGATGTGTTTGTTCCATTTTAGATTCCCTTGGAAGGTTACGCCCAGAAACTCGATAGATGTTTTTTCTGCTCTAGGATCTGGCGTGAAGTGTATAGTTTGTGTTTTGTTTGGGTTCAGCAGGAGCATGTTTGTGCTGAACCATTTTGTGGCCATCTCAAGGGATGAGTCTGTTTTTTCTGTTGTTGAAGGTACGTCTGTTCCCCGATTCACAACCGTTGTGTCATCTGCGAACTGGCACACTCCCAAGCAATCTATGTTCGATGACAAATCATTTACATATATGAGGAACAACACAGGACCAAGCACCGATCCTTGGGGAACTCCACACGTCATTTCTCTTTCCGAAGAGCCACTTCCATTGAAAGTAACCATTTGTTTTCTTTCCTTCAGGTAAGATGCAAACACTCTCAGAGGTAAACCCCTTATTCCATAATGCTCCATTTTTTCAAGCAATATGTTGTGGTCGACGCTGTCAAAAGCTTTGCTCAGGTCGCAGCAAGCTATCTGGGTCACACTTTTCTCATTGAATCCATCCAGAATGTGTTCCATCAAACCTATCATGGCAGTTACTGTGGATTTTTTTGTTCTATACCCATGCTGACACGGCGCGAATAAGCCGTGCTTCTCGAAGAAGATGATCAGTCTGTTTTTCAACAACATTTCAAGCACCTTTGATAGAGCGGGCAAAATTGAAATGGGTCTATAATTTTGAGTTTCGTTTCTGTTTCCTTTTTTGAATAATGGTATCACCTTGGCCACCTTCATGTACTTGGGAAAGACTCCCTCACTGAAACATTTGTTGATTAATAGTGCTAAGGGGGTAACAATGTGTGGTAAAATTTTCTTTAACATGATTGTGTTGTGATCATAAATATCTCTCGTACTTTTTCCCTTCATGTCCTTTCCTATATTCAACAATTCATTTTCATCTGTGTCATATAGGAAGAATGAATCACTTGTGTTTCTCTGCTTTCTCAAATAATCTTTTGGACAGAACTTTGTTCGGGCAATTTTTTCTTTTACCGTACACCCAACGTTCACAAAAAAATTGTTGAAATCGTCTGCAGACAAAGAACTATTCACCTGTGTACGCTTTGATTTAGAACTCTCTAGTTTGATGATTTCTGATATTGCTCTTTGTTTGTTTGGCGCTCTTAGTATGTAACTGTTATTTGCTTGTTTCTTATTCTTCACAATTTCTTGTTTGTATTCTCTTTTTAACATTTTATAATAATTCGCCACTTCAGAATCATCTCTATTAGATTTTCTAATCATTTCCACCGCATCTAAATGTTCCTTTAAACGTTTTAAACCTGGATTATACCATTTTATGTTTCCGTGTTCTCTTACTTTTATTGTTTTTATAGGACATGCTTGCAAAAATTCTTTATTCAGGGCCTCGAAAAACTGGTTGAATGCATCCTCAGGGTTGTCAATCTCAAGCACGCCATCCCAGTTCAGGTTACTTAGCTTATCGGTGAGTACTTTCAACGTATCTTCGTTAATTACTCTGATTTCTTTCTTTTTAGATGATGTGTTAGCTCCATCTACGATTGTCTTGACTTCTATATGCTGAGCTTTATGGTCACTGATGTGTGGTTCGAAAGTGCGGGCAGAATACTCCTTTTCATTTGTAAATACATTGTCAAGACATGACAAATTTCTTGTAGGTGCTCCAAAACAAGGAATCAATCCAAATTCGCTCATGGTGTTGAGGAGTCTATCTTTTAAGGGGGAATCCCGCAATATATCTATGTTGTAGTCGCCACACAAGTAGATACTCTTTTTTTTATATTTTTTGCTTAGTGCAGTCAGCATAATATATAGCTTATTAAAGAAAATATCTATATCAGCCATCTGTGTTTTATATAACCCGATTATCACCATATTTGCTTTCGACAGCTCAACTCCTGCGACTTCAAAATGTAGTTCTTCATTCATTTGCTTGAGCCAGTCCAGCTCTTTACTGGGTGAACCATCTCTAAGAAATATGGCGACTCCCCCATGCCTGAACGTTCTCCTCGAGAAGGAAGATACAACACTGTAGTTTGGTAAATTAATATTTTTCAGGACCTCCTCAGGAATCCATGTCTCAGTCAATACTGCAACATTATAGAGATACTCATCCAAAAGCGCAGAAAGCATTTCAATTTTGTTTCCCAAGCTTTGTATGTTTAGGTTGAGAACTTTAAATTTCGAATTTCTAGAATATAGCACATTTTCACAATCTCGATTTATTCGATTCTCTATTTGCTGCAAATTTTGGGTCGCAAGGGCGTCGAAATCTACGTCGATCAATTTATGGACTCTTTCTTCTTTCCAGACCGGAAAAAAGATCTGACCACAAGACACCCCGCCGGCCATATCGATGGATTTAGAGCCTTTTCCAGTTCTTCTTGGTTGACTATCACCCTGAAAGATGCGTAATGGTCCGGGTGTTTGGATTTTTGGACTTCGCAAATAGCATTTGGTAGATCCTCCCTCAAGAACTCCATCAGATTTTCCGGCTTAGTTCTTGGTGATAATCGCGACACAAATATGACGGCCTTCCTACTTATAGCCGTCAAAAGTTCGCTCGTTTTTTCTCCCGTGATTGGAGGAGAGCTTCGTCTTCGCTGCTGTCTGCGCTGCACCGACACCCATGCTGGTTCCGGCATTTCCGAGGCATCCGCTTTTGCATAAAGGCTGGTTCTCAGTTTTGGGGGTGAATTGGGCCTCGTAATAATCTATGACGAAAACCGAATTTCTGCAAAAAAAGTTCCAAGAATACTGCCAGGATGTTCTCTGATCATGCAAACACACAATATGTGACTTAAATGTTACAGAAAACGAAGAAGTAAATCAATTTCGAAGACCATGTTTTGCCCGCTTTGACTACGCAAGGCTTGAATCTGTGCCACATTTTCGGCTATTATTTCTCCATGTGGGACCGCACTTCTGCTTTCGTAAAAAAATGATCATAGAGCCTAGTTAATTCTCTTTATCATGGTGCATGTTTGAAGAACATAAGAAAATGTTCTTCAGCAAGAAGTAGAGATTACTGGAGACACTCCAAAAAACCGCATTTATGGCTTCCGTATGATCATACCCTAATATTTCAGTTGCTATGGACACACCCCGGCACTGACGTTTTATGTTTATCTGGCAGACGTTGTCATCTATGATTTGCGTGACTTTGATGCATGTACCACAACTGTTAGAAGAATTACATAAAAGAACTTGAATGTCACTGAGCAAACTCTTGAGGCAGGTGATAATTGATAAGCTATGACTACTCAATGCAATCACAATGCACGGGGATAACTAACTCAAGTTATCACAAGCAAGTTCAGCCGCACGGTAGGTACGAGCACAAACAACAGGAAGCCCAGCTTGTCTCCAGTCCTTGGAGACAAAGCTCGAGCAATGCTGAGGTGATAAGTTGGTAGTACACACTATAAAGGAAATCCTGACAAAAAATTGCGATGGCGCTATCCCTAGTTCCGGAGGAATAAGTGTCAACATTTCGGTCCGGCCCGAAGGGTAACAAAGAGATTTAAGAAAAAAAATTAAGGTCCTTGGAGACAAAGCTCAAGCAATGCTGAGGTGATGGGTTGGTAGTACACACTATAAAGAAAATCCTGACAAAAAATTGCGATGGCGCTATCCCTAGTTCCGGAGGAATTAGTGTCAACATTTCGGTCCGGCCCGAGGGGTAACAAAGAGATTGAAGAAAAAAAATTAAGGTCCTTGGAGACAAAGCTCGAGCAATGCTGAGGTGATGGGTTGGTAGTACACACTATAAAGGAAATCCTGACAAAAAATTGCGATGGCGCTATCCCTAGTTCCGGAGGAACAAGTGTCAACATTTCGGTCCGGCCCGAAGGGTAACAAAGAGATTTATGAAAAAAAATTAAGGTCCTTGGAGACAAAGCTCGAGCAATGCTGAGGTAATGGGTTGGTAGTACACACTATAAAGAAAATTCTGACAAAAAATTGCGATGGCGCTATCCCTAGTTCCGGAGGAATTAGTGTCAACATTTCGGTCCGGCCCGAGGGGTAACAAAGAGATTGAAGAAAAGAAATTAAGGTCCTTGGAGACAAAGCTCGAGCAATGCTGAGGTGATGGGTTGGTAGTACACACTATAAAGGAAATCCTGACAAAAAATTGCGATGGCGCTATCCCTAGTTCCGGAGGAATAAGTGTCAACATTTCAGTCCGGCCCGAAGGGTAACAAAGTGATTTGAGAAAAAAAATTAAGGTCCTTGGAGACAAAGCTCGAGCAATGCTGAGGTGATGGATTGGTAGTACACACTATAAAGAAAATCCTGACAAAAAATTGCGATGGCGCTATCCCTAGTTCCGGAGGAATTAGTGTCAACATTTCGGTCCGGCCCGAGGGGTAACAAAGAGATTGAAGAAAGAAAATTAAGGTCCTTGGAGACAAAGCTCGAGCAATGCTGAGGTGATGGGTTGGTAGTACACACTATAAAGGAAATCCTGACAAAAAATTGCGATGGCGCTATCCCTAGTTCCGGAGGAATTAGTGTCAACATTTCGGTCCGGCCCGAGGGGTAACAAAGAGATTGAAGAAAAAAAAAAGGTCCTTGGAGACAAAGCTCGAGCAATGCTGAGGTGATGGGTTGGTAGTACACACTATAAAGAAAATCCTGACAAAAAATTGCGATGGCGCTATCCCTAGTTCCGGAGGAATTAGTGTCAACATTTCGGTCCGGCCCGAGGGGTAACAAAGAGATTGAAGAAAAAAAATTAAGGTCCTTGGAGACAAAGCTCGAGCAATGCTGAGGTGATGGGTTGGTAGTACACACTATATAGGAAATCCTGACAAAAAATTGCGATGGCGCTATCCCTAGTTCCGGAGGAATAAGTGTCAACATTTCGGTCCAGCCCGAAGGGTAACAAAGAGATTTAAGAAAAAAAATTAAGGTCCTTGGAGACAAAGCTCGAGCAATGCTGAGGTAATGGGTTGGTAGTACACACTATAAAGAAAATTCTGACAAAAAATTGCGATGGCGCTATCCCTAGTTCCGGAGGAATAAGTGTCAACATTTCGGTCCGGCCCGAAGGGTAACAAAGAGATTTAAGAAAAAAAATTAAGGTCCTTGGAGACAAAGCTCGAGCAATGCTGAGGTAATGAGTTGGTAGTACACACTGTAAAAAAAATTCTGACAAAAAATTGCGATGGCGCTATCCCTAGTTCCGGAGGAATTAGTGTCAACATTTCGGTCCGGCCCGAGGGGTAACAAAGAGATTGAAGAAAAAAAATTAAGGTCCTTGGAGACAGAGCTCGAGCAATGCTGAGGTGATGGGTTGGTAGTACACACTATAAAGGAAATCCTGACAAAAAATTGCGATGGCGCTATCCCTAGTTCCGGAGGAATAAGTGTCAACATTTCGGTCCGGCCCGAAGGGTAACAAAGTGATTTGAGAAAAAAAATTAAGGTCCTTGGAGACAAAGCTCGAGCAATGCTGAGGTGATGGATTGGTAGTACACACTATAAAGAAAATCCTGACAAAAAATTGCGATGGCGCTATCCCTAGTTCCGGAGGAATAAGTGTCAACATTTCGGTCCGGCCCGAAGGGTAACAAAGTGATTTGAGAAAAAAAATTAAGGTCCTTGGAGACAAAGCTCGAGCAATGCTGAGGTGATGGATTGGTAGTACACACTATAAAGAAAATCCTGACAAAAAATTGCGTTGGCGCTATCCCTAGTTCCGGAGGAATTAGTGTCAACATTTCGGTCCGGCCCGAGGGGTAACAAAGAGATTGAAGAAAAAAAATTAAGGTCCTTGGAGACAAAGCTCGAGCAATGCTGAGGTGATGGGTTGGTAGTACACACTATAAAGGACATCCTGACAAAAAATTGCGATGGCGCTATCCCTAGTTCCGGAGGAATAAGTGTCAACATTTCGGTCCGGCCCGAAGGGTAACAAAGTAATTTGAGAAAAAAAATTAAGGTCCTTGGAGACAAAGCTCGAGCAATGCTGAGGTGATGGATTGGTAGTACACACTATAAAGAAAATCCTGACAAAAAATTGCGATGGCGCTATCCCTAGTTCCGGAGGAATTAGTGTCAACATTTCGGTCCGGCCCGAGGGGTAACAAAGAGATTGAAGAAAAAAAATTAAGGTCCTTGGAGACAAAGCTCGAGCAATGCTGAGGTGATGGGTTGGTAGTACACACTATAAAGGAAATCCTGACAAAAAATTGCGATGGCGCTATCCCTAGTTCCGGAGGAACAAGTGTCAACATTTCGGTCCGGCCCGAAGGGTAACAAAGAGATTTATGAAAAAAAATTAAGGTCCTTGAAGACAAAGCTCGAGCAATGCTGAGGTGATGGGTTGGTAGTACACACTATAAAGGAAATCCTGACAAAAAATTGCGATGGCGCTATCCCTAGTTCCGAAGGAATTAGTGTCAACATTTCGGTCCGGCCCGAGGGGTAACAAAGAGATTGAAGAAAAAAAAAGGTCCTTGGAGACAAAGCTCGAGCAATGCTGAAGTGATGGGTTGGTAGTACACACTATAAAGAAAATCCTGACAAAAAATTGCGATGGCGCTATCCCTAGTTCCGGAGGAATTAGTGTCAACATTTCGGTCCGGCCCGAGGGGTAACAAAGAGATTGAAGAAAAAAAATTAAGGTCCTTGGAGACAAAGCTCGAGCAATGCTGAGGTGATGGGTTGGTAGTACACACTATATAGGAAATCCTGACAAAAAATTGCGATGGCGCTATCCCTAGTTCCGGAGGAATAAGTGTCAACATTTCGGTCCAGCCCGAAGGGTAACAAAGAGATTTAAGAAAAAAAATTAAGGTCCTTGGAGACAAAGCTCGAGCAATGCTGAGGTAATGGGTTGGTAGTACACACTATAAAGAAAATTCTGACAAAAAATTGCGATGGCGCTATCCCTAGTTCCGGAGGAATAAGTGTCAACATTTCGGTCCGGCCCGAAGGGTAACAAAGAGATTTAAGAAAAAAAATTAAGGTCCTTGGAGACAAAGCTCGAGCAATGCTGAGGTGATGGGTTGGTAGTACACACTATATAGGAAATCCTGACAAAAAATTGCGATGGCGCTATCCCTAGTTCCGGAGGAATAAGTGTCAACATTTCGGTCCAGCCCGAAGGGTAACAAAGAGATTTAAGAAAAAAAATTAAGGTCCTTGGAGACAAAGCTCGAGCAATGCTGAGGTAATGGGTTGGTAGTACACACTATGAAGAAAATTCTGACAAAAAATTGCGATGGCGCTATCCCTAGTTCCGGAGGAATTAGTGTCAACATTTCGGTCCGGCCCGAGGGGTAACAAAGAGATTGAAGAAAAAAAATTAAGGTTCTTGGAGACAAAGCTCGAGCAATGCTGAGGTGATGGGTTGGTAGTACACACTATAAAGGAAATCCTGACAAAAAATTGCGATGGCGCTATCCCTAGTTCCGGAGGAATGAGTGTCAACATTTCGGTCCAACCCGAAGGGTAACAAAGTGATTTGAGAAAAAAAATTAAGGTCCTTGGAGACAAAGCTCAAGCAATGCTGAGGTGATGGATTGGTAGTACACACTATAAAGAAAATCCTGACAAAAAATTGCGATGGCGCTATCCCTAGTTCCGGAGGAATTAGTGTCAACATTTCGGTCCGGCCCGAGGGGTAACAAAGAGATTGAAGAAAAAAAATTAAGGTCCTTGGAGACAAAGCTCGAGCAATGCTGAGGTGATGGGTTGGTAGTACACACTATAAAGGAAATTCTGACAAAAAATTGCGATGGCGCTATCCCTAGTTCCGGAGGAATAAGTGTCAACATTTCGGTCCGGCCCGAAGGGTAACAAAGAGATTTAAGAAAAAAAATTAAGGTCCTTGGAGACAAAGCTCGAGCAATGCTGAGGTAATGGGTTGGTAGTACACACTATAAAGAAAATTCTGACAAAAAATTGCGATGGCGCTATCCCTAGTTCCGGAGGAATTAGTGTCAACATTTCGGTCCGGCCCGAGGGGTAACAAAGAGATTGAAGAAAAAAAATTAAGGTCCTTGGAGACAAAGCTCAAGCAATGCTGAGGTGATGGGTTGGTAGTACACACTATAAAGGAAATTCTGACAAAAAATTGCGATGGCGCTATCCCTAGTTCCGGAGGAATAAGTGTCAACATTTCGGTCCGGCCCGAAGGGTAACAAAGAGATTTAAGAAAAAAAATTAAGGTCCTTGGAGACAAAGCTCGAGCAATGCTGAGGTAATGGGTTGGTAGTACACACTATAAAGAAAATTCTGACAAAAAATTGCGTTGGCGCTATCCCTAGTTCCGGAGGAATTAGTGTCAACATTTCGGTCCGGCCCGAGGGGTAACAAAGAGATTGAAGAAAAAAAATTAAGGTCCTTGGAGACAAAGCTCGAGCAATGCTGAGGTGATGGGTTGGTAGTACACACTATAAAGGAAATCCTGACAAAACATTGCGATGGCGCTATCCCTAGTTCCGGAGGAATAAGTGTCAACATTTCGGTCCGGCCCGAAGGGTAACAAAGAGATTTAAGAAAAAAAATTAAGGTCCTTGGAGACAAAGCTCGAGCAATGCTGAGGTAATGGGTTGGTAGTACACACTATAAAGAAAATTCTGACAAAAAATTGCGATGGCGCTATCCCTAGTTCCGGAGGAATTAGTGTCAACATTTCGGTCCGGCCCGAGGGGTAACAAAGAGATTGAAGAAAAAAAATTAAGGTCCTTGGAGACAAAGCTCAAGCAATGCTGAGGTGATGGGTTGGTAGTACACACTATAAAGGAAATTCTGACAAAAAATTGCGATGGCGCTATCCCTAGTTCCGGAGGAATAAGTGTCAACATTTCGGTCCGGCCCGAAGGGTAACAAAGAGATTTATGAAAAAAAATTAAGGTCCTTGGAGACAAAGCTCGAGCAATGCTGAGGTAATGGGTTGGTAGTACACACTATAAAGAAAATTCTGACAAAAAATTGCGTTGGCGCTATCCCTAGTTCCGGAGGAATTAGTGTCAACATTTCGGTCCGGCCCGAGGGGTAACAAAGAGATTGAAGAAAAAAAATTAAGGTCCTTGGAGACAAAGCTCGAGCAATGCTGAGGTGATGGGTTGGTAGTACACACTATAAAGGAAATCCTGACAAAACATTGCGATGGCGCTATCCCTAGTTCCGGAGGAATAAGTGTCAACATTTCGGTCCGGCCCGAAGGGTAACAAAGTGATTTGAGAAAAAAAATTAAGGTCCTTGGAGACAAAGCTCGAGCAATGCTGAGGTGATGGATTGGTAGTACACACTATAAAGAAAATCCTGACAAAAAATTGCGATGGCGCTATCCCTAGTTCCGGAGGAATTAGTGTCAACATTTCGGTCCGGCCCGAGGGGTAACAAAGAGATTGAAGAAAAAAAATTAAGGTCCTTGGAGACAAAGCTCGAGCAATGCTGAGGTGATGGGTTGGTAGTACACACTATAAAGGAAATCCTGACAAAAAATTGCGATGGCGCTATCCCTAGTTCCGGAGGAACAAGTGTCAACATTTCGGTCCGGCCCGAGGGGTAACAAAGAGATTGAAGAAAAAAAAAGGTCCTTGGAGACAAAGCTCGAGCAATGCTGAGGTGATGGATTGGTAGTACACACTATAAAGAAAATCCTGACAAAAAATTGCGATGGCGCTATCCCTAGTTCCGGAGGAATTAGTGTCAACATTTCGGTCCGGCCCGAGGGGTAACAAAGAGATTGAAGAAAAAAAATTAAGGTCCTTGGAGACAAAGCTCGAGCAATGCTGAGGTGATGGGTTGGTAGTACACACTTTAAAGGAAATCCTGACAAAAAATTGCGATGGCGCTATCCCTAGTTCCGGAGGAATTAGTGTCAACATTTCGGTCCGGCCCGAGGGGTAACAAAGAGATTGAAGAAAAAAAAAGGTCCTTGGAGACAAAGCTCGAGCAATGCTGAGGTGATGGGTTGGTAGTACACACTATAAAGAAAATTCTGACAAAAAATTGCGATGGCGCTATCCCTAGTTCCAGAGGAATTAGTGTCAACATTTCGGTCCGGCCCGAGGGGTAACAAAGAGATTGAAGAAAAAAAATTAAGGTTCTTGGAGACAAAGCTCGAGCAATGCTGAGGTGATGGGTTGGTAGTACACACTATAAAGGAAATCCTGACAAAAAAATGCGATGGCGCTATCCCTAGTTCCGGAGGAATAAGTGTCAACATTTCGGTCCGGCCCGAAGAGTAACAAAGAGATTTAAGAAAAAAAATTAAGGTCCTTGGAGACAAAGCTCGAGCAATGCTGAGGTAATGGGTTGGTAGTACACACTATAAAGAAAATTCTGACAAAAAATTGCGATGGCGCTATCCCTAGTTCCGGAGGAATTAGTGTCAACATTTCGGTCCGGCCCGAGGGGTAACAAAGAGATTGAAGAAAAAAAATTAAGGTTCTTGGAGACAAAGCTCGAGCAATGCTGAGGTGATGGGTTGGTAGTACACACTATAAAGGAAATCCTGACAAAAAATTGCGATGGCGCTATCCCTAGTTCCGGAGGAATTAGTGTCAACATTTCGGTCCGGCCCGAGGGGTAACAAAGAGATTGAAGAAAAAAAATTAAGGTCCTTGGAGACAAAGCTCGAGCAATGCTGAGGTAATGGGTTGGTAGTACACACTATAAAGAAAATTCTGACAAAAAATTGCGTTGGCGCTATCCCTAGTTCCGGAGGAATTAGTGTCAACATTTCGGTCCGGCCCGAGGGGTAACAAAGAGATTGAAGAAAAAAAATTAAGGTCCTTGGAGACAAAGCTCGAGCAATGCTGAGGTGATGGGTTGGTAGTACACACTATAAAGGAAATCCTGACAAAACATTGCGATGGCGCTATCCCTAGTTCCGGAGGAATAAGTGTCAACATTTCGGTCCGGCCCGAAGGGTAACAAAGTGATTTGAGAAAAAAAATTAAGGTCCTTGGAGACAAAGCTCGAGCAATGCTGAGGTGATGGATTGGTAGTACACACTATAAAGAAAATCCTGACAAAAAATTGCGATGGCGCTATCCCTAGTTCCGGAGGAATTAGTGTCAACATTTCGGTCCGGCCCGAGGGGTAACAAAGAGATTGAAGAAAAAAAATTGAGGTTCTTGGAGACAAAGCTCGAGCAATGCTGAGGTGATGGATTGGTAGTACACACTATAAAGAAAATCCTGACAAAAAATTGCGATGGCGCTATCCCTAGTTCCGGAGGAATTAGTGTCAACATTTCGGTCCGGCCCGAGGGGTAACAAAGAGATTGAAGAAAAAAAATTAAGGTTCTTGGAGACAAAGCTCGAGCAATGCTGAGGTGATGGGTTGGTAGTACACACTATAAAGGAAATCCTGACAAAAAATTGCGATGGCGCTATCCTTAGTTCCGGAGGAATAAGTGTCAACATTTCGGTCCGGCCCGAGAGGTGACAAAGAGATTTAAGAAAAAAAATTAAGGTTAATCATCGCTGATTGCCGTCAGCGATTTCATATCGGTTGTCAGTGTTCGATAGCCCAATCCTTCGTTCCTAGCCTTGATCACGTCGAATACAAACAATGTTCTATAAAGTTTCTACAGGGTAATCAATGGAACAGTGTAAAATTGCCGAAAGTTAAGTACGAGCACGATTTCCCGAAAACCATTTTTCATGCATCCCAATAGCCCAGTTAAGAAAATTGGTTCTTCAGCTCCAGTAACGTTTTTTAATTTTGAAAATCGAAGGTAATTTGCCAAAGATATTGATCAATTTGTGCCGCCATGTTGAACTTCCAAGAAAACGATCACAAGCTATCGAACACTGGAAACCAATATGAAATCGCTGACGGAAATCAAAAGTTATGATGATTTGAGAAATCGTCTGAATTTGCTTGTCCTCCAGATTTTGCTGATGTGTGTATTTTTATGACATTCTCACTATTCTACCAACTCGATATATCAGAAACTGTGACGAAGAGCGATCGCTAGTGGATAGGTGACCCTCGCAAGTAGCGAAACGCGGCTCAGGTAGCCAAAATAGGGTAGCTGAAAGCTCATTCGACCCACGGGCTGTGTATTGATTGACAGATATCTATCAGATTAGTTTATCATTCGACTCATAGGTGGCGTATTGATAGTTATCTGTCAGATCATTAACCATTCAGTCCACAGGTGGCGCATTCTTCAAACCTGACAAATGACAAGTGACATTTGACAGTTGACAATTGGCGGTCTGACATATGACAGCTGACAATTGATCTATGATAGTTGACAGCCCTTCATCTGGTTCAATTCATAGATGGCACAGCGGTGACAGTTGACAGGTGACAGCTGAAAATTGAAGAGTGAGAGTTGACAGCCCGTCATTTTGAGGTCGAAATTTCACAACTCTCCCCTGCATACTCGGGTCAGTTCAGGTTAGACCACTCCCCTCTATTTTTCGGGACAAGCACATCGAATAAACGTGGGTGCTATCGCACCTCCAATAAATTGCTACAGTGTATCAGCTTTGCAATGGCAAAATTGTTTTTGGGTCAGGATCAGTGGCTAAGCGTCGGTGCTATCGCACCTCCTAGAACTAACGACATTGTATCAGCTCTGCGAAAGCAAAACTGCTTCCGAATCGAAAACCTATCAAATCTGCGGGGCTCAATTGTTTTCGGGTCAAGCACAATGAGTAACCGCCGGTGCTGTCGCAACACTCCCGAGAAATATTAGCACATTTCGTGGAACTTATGCGCAAGCGTGATATCGAATATTGACGGATAAGCGAGTCTGCCGTCAACTGTCAAATTTTGCACGAGTTCCGTTCTCTCAGAGACTCTCACCTGGGACTCTCTGACTCTCATCAGTTTTATATAATCTGTACTACACTTCTGTAGCGAAAGTTGCCTAAAAACCACGATTTTAGGCAACATTCGCCACATCAGTGTACTGCGGAATGTATTTTACTCCCAGGGACTTTTCTCACACGATTCAAGAATAGCGGCCCTGCTCTCTGTTTCGTGATGCGTGATGGCTTCATCCTCCAAGAAAAAGCGAATTCGCTTAAGTGAACATGATGTGCCCGCTGTCTGATTTGCAGCCCTCAAAAGCGCACCATTTTGTAGCGCCTTATTTTAAACGATGCACGTTCATTTCCATGTGGAAATTAACAGGTTGGAATTTCACGCTTTCTTGGTTATGTCGGTTTGTTATTGTTATTGACTCGCAGAACTGTCATTTTCTGCCAAAAATCTCGTGCATGCGCTCAGCTCCGTGCAAAAAGTGTGACCTTGAAAATTCCATGAAATGACCTATTGTTTTTGATACAAGAACAGTGACTAACCGACAACCGTTGGTCTTGTCGCACCTCCTAGAACTAACGACAGTATCAGCTCCGCGAAAGCAAAACTGCTTCTGGATCAAAAACAATGAATAATCGTTGGTGCTGTCGCACCTCCGAGAAATAACTACAGTATCAGCTCTGCAATTGCAAAATTGTTTTTGGGTCAAGAATAGTGGCTAAACGTCGGTGCTATCGCACCTCCTAGAACCAACGACAGAGAATCAGCTCTGCAAAATCAAAACTGCTTCTGGATCAAAAACAATGAATAATCGTTTGTGCTGTCGCACCTCCGAGAAATAACTACAGTATATCAGCTCTGCAATTGCAAAATTGTTTTTGGGTCAAGAACAGTGGCTAAACGTCGGTGCTATTGCACCTCCTAGAACCAACGACAGAGAATCAGCTCTGCAAAATCAAAACTGCTTCTGGATCAAAAACAATGAATAATCGTTGGTGCTTTCGCACCTCCGAGAAATAACTACAGTATCAGCTCTGCAATTGCAAAATTGTTTTTGGATCAAGAGCAGTGGCTAAACGTCGGTGCTATCGCACCTCCTAGAACCAACGACAGAGAATCAGCTCTGCAAAATCAAAACTGCTTCTGGATCAAAAACAATGAATAATCGTTTGTTCTGTCGCACCTCCGAGAAATAACTACAGTATCAGCTCTGCAATTGCAAAATTGTTTTTGGGTCAAGAACAGTGGCTAAACGTCGGTGCTATCGCACCTCCTAGAACCAACGACAGAGAATCAGCTCTGCGAAATCAAAATTGCTTCCGGATCAAAAATAATGCATAACCGTCGGTGCTGTCGCACCTCCTAGAACCAACGACAGAGAATCAGCTCTGCGAAATCAAAACTGCTTCCGGATCAAAAATAATGCATATCCGTCGGGGCTGTCGCACCTCCGAGAAATAACTACAGTATATCAGCTCTGCAATTGCAAAACTGTTTTTGGGTCAAGAACAGTGGCTGAACGTCGGTGCTATTGCACCTTCTAGAACCAACGACAGAGAATCAGCTCTGCAAAATCAAAACTGCTTCTGGATCAAAAACAATGAGTAATCGTTGGTGCTGTCGCACCTCCGAGAAATAACTACAGTATATCAGCTCTGCAATTGCAAAATTGTTTTTGGGTCAAGAACAGTGGCTAAACGTCGGTGCTATTGCACCTCCTAGAACCAACGACAGAGAATCAGCTCTGCAAAATCAAAACTGCTTCTGGATCAAAAATAATGCATAACCGTCGGGGCTGTCGCACCTCCGAAAAATAACTACAGTATATCAGCTCTGCAATTGCAACATTATTTTTGGGTCAAGAACAGTGGCTAAACGTCGGTGCTATTGCACCTCCTAGAACCAACGACAGAGAATCAGCTCTGCAAAATCAAAACTGCTTCTGGATCAAAAACAATGAATAATCGTTGGTGCTGTCGCACCTCCGAAACATAACTACAGTATATCAGCTGTGCAATTGCAAAACTGTTTTTGGGTCAAGAACAGTGGCTGAACGTCGGTGCTATTGCACCTCCTAGAACCAACGACAGAGAATCAGCTCTGCGAAATCAAAACTGCTTCTGGATCAAAAACAATGAATAATCGTTGGTGCTGTCGCACCTCCGAAAAATAACTACAGTATATCAGCTCTGCAATTGCAAAACTGTTTTTGGGTCAAGAACAGTGGCTGAACGTCGGTGCTATTGCACCTCCTAGAACCAACGACAGAGAATCAGCTCTGCAAAATCAAAACTGCTTCCGGATCAAAAATAATGCATAACCGTCGGAGCTGTCGCACCTCCGAGAAACAACTACAGTATATCAGCTCTGGAATTGCAGAACTGTTTTTGGGTCAAGAACAGTGGCTAAACGTCGGTGCTATTGCACCTCCTAGAACCAACGACAGAGAATCAGCTCTGCAAAATCAAAACTGCTTCTGGATCAAAAACAATGAATAATCGTTGGTGCTGTCGCACCTCCGAAAAATAACTACAGTATATCAGCTCTGCAATTGCAAAACTGTTTTTGGGTCAAGAACAGTGGCTGAACGTCGGTGCTTTTGCACCTCCTAGAACCAACGACAGAGAATCAGCTCTGCAAAATCAAAACTGCTTCCGGATCAAAAATAATGCATAACCGTCGGGGCTGTCGCACCTCCGAGAAACAACTACAGTATATCAGCTCTGGAATTGCAGAACTGTTTTTGGGTCAAGAACAGTGGCTAAACGTCGGTGCTATTGCACCTCCTAGAACCAACGACAGAGAATCAGCTCTGCGAAATCAAAACTGCTTCTGGATCAAAAACAATGAATAATCGTTGGTGCTGTCGCACCTCCGAAAAATAACTACAGTATATCAGCTCTGCAATTGCAACATTATTTTTGGGTCAAGAACAGTGGCTAAACGTCGGTGCTATTGCACCTCCTAGAACCAACGACAGAGAATCAGCTCTGCAAAATCAAAACTGCTTCTGGATCAAAAACAATGAATAATCGTTGGTGCTGTCGCACCTCCGAAAAATAACTACAGTATATCAGCTCTGCAATTGCAAAACTGTTTTTGGGTCAAGAACAGTGGCTGAACGTCGGTGCTATTGCACCTCCTAGAACCAAAGACAGAGAATCAGCTCTGCAAAATCAAAACTGCTTCCGGATCAAAAATAATGCATAACCGTCGGGGCTGTCGCACCTCCGAGAAACAACTACAGTATATCAGCTCTGGAATTGCAGAACTGTTTTTGGGTCAAGAACAGTGGCTAAACGTCGGTGCTATTGCACCTCCTAGAACCAACGACAGAGAATCAGCTCTGCGAAATCAAAACTGCTTCCGGATCAAAAATAATGCATAACCGTCGGGGCTGTCGCACCTCCGAGAACTAACTACAGTATATCAGCTCTGCAATTGCAACATTATTTTTGGGTCATGAACAGTGGCTAAACGTCGGTGCTATCGCACCTCCTAGAACCAACGACAGAGAATCAGCTCTGCGAAATCAAAACTGCTTCCGGATCAAATACAATGAATAATCGTCGGTGCTATCGCACCTCCGAGAACTAACAACAGTGTATCAGCTTTGCAAGGGATTGTTAAAAAACAATGGTTACCCATCGGTGCGGTGTCGCATCTTTGGCAACTAACATTGAGCTATCAGCTCTGCGGGGGTTGAATAGCTTCTGGGTTGAGAACAGTGGCTAACCGTCAGTGCTGTCGCACCCCCTAGAACTAACGACAGTGTATCAGCTCTACGAAAGCAAAACTGCATCCGGATCAAAATCCATCTGCTCTGCGAAAGCTTAATTGTTTACGGGTCAAGCACAATGAATAACCGTCGGTGCTGTCGCACCTCCAAGAACTAACGACGGTTAATCAGCTCTGCGAAAGCAAAATGCTTCCGAATAAAAAACAATGAATAACCGACGGTGCTGTCTGTCACACCTCCGAGAAATAACGACGGTGTATCAGCTCTGCAAGGGCTTAATTGTTTTTGGGTCAAGAACAATGGCTAGCCGTCGGTGCTTTTGCATCTCCTAGAACTATCAACAGACCATTACCTCTGCGAAAGCTAATAGCTTAATTGTTTTCGGGTCAAGCAAAATGCAAAAGGCAAAATACCTCTGGGTCAAAAACACTGCTCAACCGTCGGTGCGGTGTCGCACCTCCAAGAACAAACGACGGCCTATCAGCTCTGTGAGGGCTAAATTGTTCCTGGATCACAAAAACAATGGTTACCCGTCGGTGCTGTGTCTCAGTTTTGGGAACTAGAGACGGCTATCAGCACTCCAATAGCCTTTAGGTAGTTAGGTACTACTGGTAATAAATCAAACTCATATAGCTTCCAAATTCAATCGCCTGAACCTTCTTCCCAACTTGTGATAATATTGGTTTTCCTGTCGATTTTCATTCAGGCATTACCTACGGACAATTGGCCTTGAGGGAAATGTTCATTGAACATAGCCAAAATCAGCGAAATTTTAAAATGGAGTCCTTCGAAACTGGAGAAGGGTTTAAAACTGTTCAAACTTTTTCAGTAGAAGCCCTTTTTTCATGGGCATGTGATGGTGTGAACTAGAGACCAACAGGTGTGTATTTCAGATCCCATAAAGGGCTCATTTTTCTGCTACAAGTACCTACTGTCCAGTTCTCCGAGAAGTTCGCGCTTGTTCATTGAACCATGGGAATGTACCGTGATACCTACATTACTTACCTACATACACTTAGCTACATATACCTGTCTACTTCATACAAAGCCACTATGCCAGATTCATTGAATTTAACCCGTGTACTACGGAAGTAGGTACTTTAGCGAGAGAGCTGTAGGTGCAATCCCACACAGAAATGAGGTTCATGAGACATCCTTGGTCATTGGAATCATCAATCAACCGATTTACTAGAATACTGACAATTTCCGCATTTTTTTGAAGGAACTGACCAAATGTTGAAGATATGATGAGACACTACCTCCTGGACATCGATAATTTCGCAGTCTTAACTATTTAAACCAGACCTGGACATCTGATCTGACACTGGCATTCCGATAAAAATTATTTTGATAGAACATCTGACACACCGTAACCTAGTTACGTATCATTAGGGTAGGCCCAGCCGCACGCCCGGCAAACCCGCCGTCTCCCGGTGTTTTCCGAGATTCTAGGCCCAATCGACCGCCCAAATGCGGAACCATCCTTTGTTGTTCTTCGTTGTTTTGATTTTTTTCCTTGTTTTCTTTGTTTACTAGTGGGCTGTTATCTATCAGGCAAGGTTTTGGCGAGACTTTTTTTGTGGATCCTCGCTGCTTTGTGTTTTTGACCTTGGGCTGTTTCACTTCTTTTCTATCAACAGTGCCATCTTCCGGCTCTGCTATTCTTTGGGTGGCAGATCTCGTTACAACCGCGTAGGGATCTGCGAGCACCTTCGCAGTGCTGCCGGCGGGCGAGATCAGCCTTCCACTACCACTATCAACAATTTTTAAAATGTTTTCGATTTTGCAATTCTGCTCTTCTGATGTATTTTCTAATGCCGATAATTGTTTACCGATTTGTTGCAACTGCGTTTCGATACGTTCCATCATCGACACAAGCCCGTCCACCGGTTTTGCCGACTTCGTCCATTCCTCGCTGCACTGCTCGCAAATCCATTTTACTGCTCTGGGATGGGTCTCCAGCATCTTCAGCTCCGCAGGTTTGAAAGCGCTGCACGCATAATGCATTCCATGTTTTATGCATCTTGTACAACTCAGAAACTTGTCACTTTCCGGCTTTGAGCAATGTAAACACAGTCTACCTGTCGCCATCTTGCCGTGTCAAAACAATAATTATTCACTTATTTTTCTTGAGGAAATATGGCGTTAGGAGCCTCCCCCAGGTCATCCCTTCGAAAAGGTGACTCCTATCCACATCCAGGGAAGTCACTGACTGTTTAGTGGTGCAATTTTTCTGTTTTATTTTTACAAAACACGCAAGACGCGAACGTAAACAAAACACTTGCTGCTGCCGCTGCTGCCGTTCACGCAGCATTTCACCCTTAAAAAATTTTCGTCTATTTGATTGATCATCAAAGCATGTATGTGCCAAATCATAGCCCAATACGACTCATTTCCATGAATTATTCAGTAAGAAAACCGAAAGTGCAGAGCCGGATTCTCTAAATCAAAGTACAGTCGGTGTTGACATGGAGTAGAGTCTAGCGCAATTTTTCGACACTGAATTCTGATACACCTGTAGAGAAAATTAGACTTAGGAACGCATGGAGTACTCACAGATTCAAGCCCATGTCCGAGCACGTTCCTCGACGGACTCGTCGGCCTCTCTCTGTAAGCACTCCTGCCCGGCAGCTCCAGCTCGGTCAGTCCGTATTGCGTGTGTGCCTTGTTCAACCGGTGCAGTCTTTGGTACACGGCCAGAGCTTCGACCTCCCTGGAAGCTTCTAGTAGATACCTCGGTGATTCCGAGGCCCAGATCAGTCCCACAATGCAAACGATAGTTGGAAGAATGCTGAGAATTAGGAACCTATGCCAGGAACTCCAGTGTTCTCGATTGTCCTCGACGATTTCGGCGCCCACTGTGGGCAACGTCATGTGCGCCAGCAGAGACGTGAACACGGCACCCATCGGCCAGAAGGAGTGCATCATGCCGCAAAAACGGGTACGCATGGCGCGCGAACACGTCTCGGAAAGGTAGCTGAAAGTCAACGGGAAGGCCCCGGCCACCCCCAGGCCGGAGCAGAACCTGGCAGTCATGAAGGTGCCGTAGGTCGGCATCACCGTGGCCACGGCCGAGAACAAGACTGCGACCGAAAGAGCGCTGATTAGGGCACGTCTTCGGCCGAGGTGGTCGCCCAAAATGCCCCAAGCGACCGAACCCAAAGCGAGTGCTAGCAGCGTGATTGATACTGTCGAAAAAAGTTAGATTATAATCTTGAAATAAAAATCAAGTACTGAAGCGCTGAAAGATTACTCTCACATGACTTTTTGGGTGATCACGAATCACGATCAGCGCTTCCGTGCAAGAAGAAGGAACTCACTAAGCCATCCCTTGCGGTGATCATCAATGCACAAGTGAAGTTCAGCGGCGGGTAGGATGTAATCTAGAATTGTCAATTCGGAACAGTCTGCTGCCAGACCCAATCCCAGTACGACGGTCAATAAAGATTGAGCTTTACCAACGGCCGCTTGGGATAAGGCATCTTCGTGAAAACCCACCAAGGCTTCGCCATTATGAGTGGCTCCGCTTCCAGACGATACTGAAAGTAGTTTCTGTCTTTATAAGATGCCAAGGATCTTAGACCCAATCCGAATAATTAGTGCAAACAAGAACGTCTATATCAGAAGTGGATGTGTTCTGTGTAATTTGGGAAAAGCACTTTTACGGACCCTTCGACACGAATTGAGAACGGACCAACCATCATTAAGCAAATCAGAACATTGCATGACTACACCCACTTCCAAGATTGTACAATCTCAGCCGACAATCAATAACTCTAACAAATTGAATTTGGCTAATTGTTCGCTAAGATAGATCTACTGAATTCGGGATCTGAATTAATTTTGACCACAAGATGGCCGCCAAAAGCATTGGCAGTTTGACGTGTCACTATTTCAATCCGCATTTGGCAACCATCTTGTGGCGTGAAAAATTAAATTAAATCGCAAATTATTAAACATACCCAAAAGCTCTGTGGCAATTTCTCTGAATGAGGAGTGGAAATTGCGCGAAATGTCTTTTATTAGGTAATCCACTGAAACTAGAGCAGCTTCCTCAGCGCGGTTAGATGCAAAGACCGGGTCTGCACCGTGGGTTTTTTTTCGGTATTTTTTCGTCCACAACACGTCATTTTCTTTCAGAGAATTTTACTACAGCTCGGTCAGTGACAATGACTTATCCCCTGGTTCAGCTTGAAATAGCTTGAGAAAGATTTTCTTTGAATTTTTGGGTTTGTATAATGACCAAACGAAATGTGAAACTATACTTTGCAAAACATGCGGTGCTAGTTTATCGTGCTAAATGGGGATATGTAAGGAAACATACGTCGGGGTTCGGACGGCCCATTCTGATTATGTTCCAACGGAGGTACCAAGCATGCGGATTCCTCACACATCCTTACCCCCTGTTACGCCCCTGCTTATTGTAGTGTCATCATTACAGCCGCGATCAACCATCTAGAAAAGAGTGAAAACATTTTGATACAATATACAAATTACGAAATAATAATGGCTGTATCGTGTCAATGTCGTAGATTAACATCGCCACGCGCAGAACTGTTGAAAAAAAGCCTTCTTCCAAGGAAAAGCACTTTAATTGTCGAGCCTAGCCCACGCACACGTATGCCTGAATTATAAAATGATCCGTGAATAATAAAAATGCAAGGGATGGGGCATGACGACATTTAAATCTCGTCCATTATGCAGCGCGGAGCCAACCCAAATTAGCCTTTAACGCGAGCTTTGCCATTTGTTATTAATAGTTGAGGAGTGGTCGACACCTTCAGAGTGTAGGTAGGTAGGTGTTCGCGCGTGAAAGCTTGTGTTTTTAGAGAATTGAGTGATTGAGACAGATTTTTATCGAGGATTTTATGGATACGATGTTTCTAGAAAGTTGAGATACCTATGACAAAATTTCATATTACATGGATCGCAGTGATCGTCCTCAATTTTTGAAGATACCAATGTTAAGGAAACAATACCGAGTAATGTCAAGTGAAAACGTAGAGAAAGACAAAATTGATGAGAGAAGTGAAAGTAAAGATGTGATGGTGGATGAAACGCTGATTTGTCATTCGTTAGCTGAAGAATCGGAAAGCTTCAGGTGTGGATGGCATCACGGGGGAAATTATGGTCGCAGAGGGCACGAATTATGAAGCAATCAGTTTGCTGAATGTGTCTAAAGAGATGCATGAAAGTGTGTTAAATGAAAAAGAACTGACTCAAAATAATACAAAATAATGAACATACAAAATGTTTCAGCGATGGAGTCTGTGGTGATGGAATTACAAACTTCAGGGGTAGATTTCCAAAAACCATGTCTGAAGATATACAGGAACAGGTGTCCCAGCTTTTGCCCCAGAAAAAGTAAAAGTCTTGACCAATTTTCTGAGTCCGTATGAATAAGTTTTTCCGAAATCAACTTTTTATGGCCCCTCGCAGTCCCTCTCAGCTTTGGAACCACTGGTTGAATTTGACTGGAATTCCACTTATGGGTAACTAATCAATAATCATTCAAAACACATTTCTGGCAAGGTGGCAAGCTATTAAGCCAAATATCGCAACTCGCAACCCGTTTGAAGGGCTGTATCTCCGTTACTAAACGTTTGCGAGGCATGTTTTCATGGCATATCAACAGCCATTCAATGATAACGGACGGGACAAATTTTCCATGTTTTCTTCCATATTCAGTAGATATTACATCTTTATTATGGCCTGGAATACTATACTGGGGTTAGTTGGCCGTGATCAAATAAAAAAAAAATACATTTCAAGTTTATTATGTCAAGTCTATCGCTTGAGATAGATTCCTGCCAGAAAAAATTTATCATAAATTTTTTTATTTGATCAGAGCCAACTCGGGCAGTAATTTCGATTCTGTTACCTGAATTCTTCAATTTTTAAACCTCTATGAAATCGTTGTTTTTCGTCAGTGAACATTTCGAAGAATACTATTATACTCGCAATGACAATCCCTCGGAAAATCCCTATCCGCAAATATTGGAAAATACAGAGAGTCCATTTGAAAATCAAAAGTTGATGTTAATTCCGGTAACATGCGGAAATAAGAGCAACTTTATGATTTGTGCAAAAAATCGAATGTGAGAAATATGCTATTGATTAGCGTTTATACTAGATCGATATCTCTCTACCCCGAGTAGTTCCTGTAACGAACAAACTAGACTGACGGACGGACGAGCAAACGGACAGAATAATAATAATAAGTAGTCTTCATTTATTTTTATATTCTGGTGAAGTTCGACTTTGCTGTTCTTCCACTTAACCAGGACAGTTTCTGAAGTATACAAAAAAAAAGTGAAATGCAGCTAAAAGCTCCATATTTCCTTTGGGGAAAGTGCGCTAAAAAGTAGGTACTCCAAAACACCCCATGAAAATTTCAAAACGTTAAAATCAAGACGAAAAAAATATAGCTCTCGGAAAACCACTGTTTGCAGTATTGCTGGAGACACTGGACAAAACTATTAAATAATTTGACGATAAGAAAATAAATTTTATTCTCAAATATATTCCAAACGGAAATATGAAGACATGAAGACAAGCACGCAATAATTATGGGGTTTACAAATTAGTTTCATCTTACGCCGGTTAGGCTGATGTATGACTAATATCCTTTGTCGTATTTCCCAGTGGATACTAAAACAATAATGTTTATGTCAAGGTAATTGGTGAATAGAAAGTGCATCAGCAGTGCAATTGCAATTTTATTGCGCTTTTCTTTGTGTTTCATTCAACACTGACCTACAGCAATAATCTTGTGTTAATTTAAATCTGTATATTGGAACTGCTGGTTTTTCGTTACATATCTACTAAATTGCCATGCGAATTTAGAAAAAAACACGGTTCCAATAATAATAAAATTCAGCCATCTCTGCATAACATAGAGATAACGTCAGGTTTTTCTTGCTGCAGCATTCTACACCCTCCAGCCCAAGTATTTATGTTAGTTAATTCGCACGATAAAAATCGAAACAAGTTACCGAACGACTCGAATTGGCGAAATATCATGATCAAGAAGTCTAATAAATAACCGCCCGTGGCCGGGGGTGGAATAACAAAGAATTCGAAAATGCTCTACTGCTTGGACTACTACTAATTTACTTACGTATTAAAAGTCGACACACTCGCACACACAGAATTATGTTGATTATGTTCAGCGGGAGAACGATAGCGCGCTCACACATAAAACTCACCTGTGTGTGCGGTAGGTTTAGTAAACTACTAACAGATATTTATTGCAAAAGCTTCAAGTATCACGCTACCGGTCACGGTATCGATTAAAAGACAAGGACCGCGATCAATAATGCAAAGCTCTGTCGCTCCATCAGCCTTTTGGACACAACCTTTCAACACACGGTACCACCCCTTTGCCATTTTCGCAATACCTACACTGCGGATAGACGTATGGAATCAGGCTTTATAGTCTTGTGCAAGATCTAATCAAGCCAAAAAAAAAAACGTCTTTTTCTTCTCCCTCAGCAGCGCTTCTGAATTTTGTGTCCAGAAAATTATATTTTATAAAACACCTATCTAATGAGATGGTAATTTTTTGTCGGTTGACCTTTGACATTTTTCCAGTAAAACGCTCTCCGAGTCTCCGGTTAAATGTTACTTACAGGGAGCAGGGAGCAGGACATTACACGACCCTGATTCGCCTAACTTTTCTTATGAATTGCTTTTTATGAGTTGGAGCCTTGGTTGGAGCGCTTCAGATTTTAAAACAGAGTATTGTTGGTTGCATAATTGCTGCGGTTGAAAGAGCTGATTTGCATTTTATTTGACGTTGGCGCATCCACCAAAATTGCACCAAAACAAAAATATTTTGGAATAGTAACACAAAGTATAAGCTCAAGTTTCAACAATGTTCTAATAATCTTTCGAGGGCCAAATAGTTTTGAAAATTTGGTTTTGTTTTTGTTTCTTTACGATGCGAGAATTTGGTTGCTTCCTCAGTTCCTACCCCTCTACCACTTTCCTGGCTATGTGTCTCGGTCTTCTTGTTCCCCAGCCGTACACATTACTCCCAGCAACCCCTTTCTTCGCAGTCGAATAGCATATGTTCTTTCTAGATTTCTTTCCGCGGTCTTTTGTTTCAATGGGCTCTCTAGGGCCGTGTGCATGCTTATGTTTCTTGATTTATTGCTTTGAATATGACATTTTCTCTTGTTTATTATTTCGTCTACTGATTCTTGCCAGGTGTGTCTTGATCACTTGATCGTCTTATGCTCTTATTGATCCTTCAATATATTTTCCTTCTATCAAGTCCCAGCAGTAGCTCAGCAACAGAGGGCCGGTCTTAGGGCAAGGCAAGCGCGGCGGCTGCCTAGGGCCTCGCGCTCTAAGCGTTAGCGCGAGTGCTCGCGCTTGCCTGCTCCCTGCTCTAAACTAAATAAAATAAGATCTAAAATAAAAAATAAATCAAATTCGCTTTTTCTCAAGAAAATCACAAATTGATCACAAATCAGCGGGTTGGTGACCAGTGGAAAGTGGTGCCATCTGTTAACTGTTAACTTTTGAATGAATTGTCTAACTGTCACTGTGTGAAAATATCAATTACCTGTAATCGGTGTTACTGTGTTTAAACTGTTGTTACTGAAGTGTGGTGACCTGGTGAGTAAATACATAGAATCAAGAATTCAAGAAGGTCAAATGACCCCCCCCCGACATCCGCTTTCCATACCGAAGGCCCGCGTTGTATCATTGCCTATCAAACCGTAAGGCCGGCCCTGCTCAGCAATGTTCTTCGTCCACTAACATATTATATGGTTCCATGGTCCACCAATAGCCTGCGGTTTTTCGACTGGCAGTTAACCAGGGGCGGATACAGGGGGGAGCAATGGGTGCAATTGCCCCCCCTCCCCTGAACTCATGACCGAAGCACTTTTTCGATTTTGACCAATTCTAAAATTTTTAAATGGTTATAAGAATGTCACCACCTATTTACAAAAATATTTTTTTTTGTCGGGGGCGACGCATGGAAGCGGCGCTTGTGTTCAATATTTTTCCTAGCTATGATGTCAAAGGAGCAAGAAACGCGGTGGTTTTCATGACATCGTTGTTACTCATTAGGTTTTTGATTTCTCTGTCGGGGGCATAGTGTATGGGAGCGGCAGCGGTGTTCAATATTTTTACTGTAATGTCGAAGGGACAAGGAACGCGGTGGTTTTCGTCTCGTTGTAACTCATTGGGCTCTAGATTCATTTGTTGGAGGCGGCTTATGGGGGTGGTATATACGTGTTCAATGAAGTCAAAGGGACAAGGACCGCGGTGGTTTTTGTCTCGTCGTTGTTACTCTTTAGGTTCTGGAGTTCTTACGACGCTGGACAGAGTGAACTTGGGGTGGGGCAAATGTATATTGCCTACTTATAATTAATAGTGCCGTTGCCGTTACCTACATCCAGAAAGTAGCATGGGCGAACTGTGTGATTTTTCATTTTAAATTTTCAAGCAGTTCAGGAAATGAAAGAACGCCATCGTGAATCTTAAAACTTCCTACCATTAGCCGTTAAGACTGGCTCTATTTTTGGTACAGAAAACCTTTTATTGATAAGTATATTATGATAGAAGATATTATTATATGGATAGATAGATATATTTCGATATTTGCGCGATCACCAGATCCCTACGCCACTGCATTGATCTCTCATACTCTCGATCTACCTAACAGACATGCGCCTCGCTCCTCCTTATCCCCTCATCCCCCATCAACAACTTTGAACTACTTCAAGGTAAATAAGAGATATCACGCCAAATAAGTAGTGTTATCATTATTATTTGGATAAATCAGTTACAATTTGTTAAACAGTAGAATTGCACTACTGCAAAAAATGGCGTTGAAGTTTGATTTGATTGCTGCAGCGTGTGAAAACATGGGAATAGGAAAAAACAACGATCTTCCGTGGCGTTTGAGGTAACCAAAGCAAAACACATTATCAACATTCACTTATTCAGTAGGCAATATAAAAATTTGTTCATTATAATGAAGTAACGTAGGTAGGTACCTACATTTTACACCATTTGTGCAAATTGCCTCTGAAATTGCCAAAGTTAGACTATTTTTACCCAAGTATTTGAAAATGCACGCTGGAAAGGTTATAAGTTTTGGCGGGAAGATTTTCTCCTACAATCACCATGATGATCATGATTCATGATGGATATATAGATTGGCGAGAATCACGAACTCTGAAACAGATAATATGAAGGAGAAGGGGTCCAAGAAAGCAACTGCTGTTATTGCCCGGTGGTTACTGGTTATGCTTATAATAACATATTATTATACGAGTTTTCATTGAGAAGTATTGTCACACGGCTGGTTTTGGGGCATGACGAGCTTGCGAGGAGTAGTACTTTAAAGGAAGGAGTGTGATAATACCGTATGATCAAAAACTGTTCTCCTCTAGGCAGGCTATGGCCTGGCCAAAATCAGCCTCGTTTGCCTGCCAATGACCAGACCACAGCCTGCCTAGAGGAGGAAAGTTTTTGATCATACGGTAGGTACTACGTCTTGATAAACGAGTGTAATGTATGTACTATTCCATTTATTTTACCGAAATATTAGTTGAGCACAAATTGGAAATTCCAGCTCCTAAATATAAGAAATATTTGACAATATGTGACCCTTCGCGGGTGACGTTCCCCTACCTTCTGGTAGCAATAAAGTGTTTCTGTTGGTTAAAAAGCAGTTTAACAAAATGCTAAAAGTGTCCAAATGAAAGTTATTTATATCTCTACACTAGGACTTCGTTTCAGAGGGTTGATATGATTTTCGCCCAACTCCCAACTCATCTCCAGTTCCAGAACTCTTAATCCTACGTTACATTTTATCCCCTAAATCACAGAAAAATGCTTTGTGTAGTGTGAATGCTTGGTCAAAGTCAAAAATAATGGAGCAGAAAAAATCATATTGTTTCCGCACTCTTGCGGGAACGGCGTGTTTACCCACCATACTACATAAGTAGGTATCCCATTTCCCAAACGAATGTTCAATGCTAGAAATACATGCTCCAGAAGAACCTACATATACAATAGAACTTTGTGGTACCTACCTACTATTTTTGACTGGGCATGTTTGTTCCAGGAAAGAAATGGACTTTTTCACCAGAATGACAAGCGAAACAAGTAACAAAAATAAAAAGAATATCGTCCTGATGGGGCGCAGGACTTGGGACAGTATTCCACCCAAATTTAAACCTCTCACCGACAGGATAAACTTTGTTCTATCACGTTCAAAATTGGACCTTACCAAATACCAAAACGTCTACAATTTCACCAACTTGAATGAAGCCATCCAAAAGCTTGAAGATCCAGAATTCAAAAATACGTACGAACACGTCTGGGTGATTGGTGGAAGCGGCATTTACGAAGTAATACCTGGATTAATATGTTTTTGCAATGTGTCAACCTCATCCTCAAATAATATTATGTACGTTTTCTTTTTATAGCAAACCATGGATTCCAAACATTTTCACAGGCTGTATTTGACTAAAATAATGAAAGAGTTCGACTGTGATACGTTTTTCCCGAAACTCCCTGAAAACTTGACCGAAGTCGTCGATTCCAGAGTGCCTGATGGCGTCCAAGAAGAAAGGGGGATCCAGTTTGTGTACAAGGTTTACGAAAAAGCAAGTAACTCATAACATTGTCTATTGGCATGTTGTAACAAAATCTAATAAAGCGTTTTAATAATTCAGAAATAGAAAATTATTCACCCATAAACAAAGTTATATTTCCGATATAATCGTCGTTACACAGCAATTTCAAGGCGGACAATAAGTCACCTTGATGTCGGCCTAATATATAATTTTTACAGTCTTATTGACTAAAAATATAGTAATACACTGTATAACACAGTCCTACGATATTTCAACACATTCGTGCTGCTATCTATTATCAATTTTCCAAGCACACGTCACATTTTGGCCAACTTCTCACAGCAGGTACTGAGGTACTTTGGGTACTTTACACACACACACACACATACACAAACATATATTAATTTTCATACAGTAAAATGTACTAGTTTTAAATTTAAAATCACAAAAGACTGATGCAATATAAATAATATTAAAACTTAACAATAAGGAGAATTTAAACCAAAAATTCAATCCTCTAGCTATAAAGCGCCGACTGATTCTTCACATGAATGGGGCAGTTGCAACTTCTTCATGTTGTTCCTCCTGTGATCCAAGTTTGCAGACTGGTTTGACCAGTCACCCATTTGTACTGAAGTTCGATAAAACTTTGATGTGGTTTTGTTGAAGATCGGCAGCAATTCGCTTGCTTCGTTAGAGAGCGCCTGGAAATGATTGGATAAGTAGATACGTACACGTTGAATGGAAAAAACCAAAAAGATTGGAAAAAAAAAGTATTATTGCGCTACCTTCAAATAAATTATGGCGTCTGAACCGTGACCTTCGCAAGACTGCAAAACAAGATCCCCGTGGAAGTATCTGGCGTACAGTCTTGAAATGGGGAGACCATAACCGTATCCCGCCAAAGGAACAGTGTGAGCATCCGCTTTGCTTGGTTGTGGTGCCGTCGAGTACATATATTTGAACAAGTAATCCATTGTCGACCTGGGAATCCCACCGCCTCGGTCAGACAGCTGGAAAAGATCATTTTTGTTTGGTATAATTTGTCTTTTTGGAAATTTTGGTTTCGTTTACTTTTACACATATGTCTTCTTTGCCTTTGGCGATGGTGACTGTGAGGGGCGGATACAGGTCGACTGATCCGTGGTATTCCATGACGGCTCTCATAGAATTTTTGAACAATTCGAAAAGCATGTGATAGAGGTGAGATGGAACGTAGACGATTTTGATTTCGTGCTCTTGCTCCAGTTCTGTGAAGTAGAAGCGACATTAAAACACTGATCACCACCATAAGTTCATACGTTGTAACAGGTATAATTATGTAGACCAGTTATACGCCAGATTCCACCCCTGCAAGCAGTAATCTAACCGCGCCACTCATTACGTAACAACGTAACAGACAACAGAAATCAACATGAGAACCCCATAAGAAAATCTCGACTTAACCTACTAGATTATTGCTAGCGGCTGTTAAGATTGAAAATTAACGCAGTGCACGTAAAGACGTTGCACTATGTTGACGTTTTTTGATATGGTTATTACTATTACGTTGATTGGATGTGAACGAAACTTTAATTGAACGGGACAAATTCAGAAAATGGAATCATTTCCACATTATTTTTTGTGCCAACGACATTTCTATCGACAAAACTATAATCAACACTGACCAAAAAAAGCGTCTAACAACGAGTTGCAGTATTTACATATTGTTAACTTTGTTGGTAGTACTCAGTGTGAGTACCTGCCTATAATAAATTTTATAACTAATTGTTCTCCAGCTGCTTTTTCCCGTGCTGTTAGTGGTTTTTCAGTGTTTGAATAGCGCTCATTGCCCATGGTCAAGTCTGAGGTCAAGATCCTCGTCTGCGGTTTGACTCACCATTATGTTGTGATTCGTTGATGATCAAGTCCGGCGACGCCAAGTAATATTGATCGCACAGGAAGCGTGCATTTTCGTAAGCATCTTTGATGACGCTAACAATATCACAATGGGGATCAATGCAACCGATGAATTTGCTCCGTTTTGGCCCGGGTGCGTTCTCTAATTGACCGCCGAACAGCAGTGCTAGAATTACCACGATGAAGCAAATCACCCTTCAATCAAGACAACAAATGATCACTTACTGTGTTGATTGATCAGCATTCTGATCGATATGCGGGACATGTAAAACCTGTCCAAAAAGTACTGAATGCTGTGTTCGGTGTGGTTGTCGATATCGTGCGATTCTTTCAGTTCCAGAACTCCTTGAGCCATGGTCTCGACCACGTCGGCGTGACGGTTCCTGATTTTCACTAGGCTATCACAAAAGTAACTGAGGTTTTTCGAATTAAGCTCGGTCGTTTCGAACTCAATGATCTCCTGGAAACTCCTCATGTACCAATCGTTGACGGCCACGACGGACGGCATCCTCAAGAGGTTTTCGGGGAGCAGAGCGATTTCCTTCATGATGTTGGCCAGGCGGACGGGCAACTCTTTCCGCAGGAATATGAAGGATTTTTGCTCCGAAGCATTTAGACCTGAAAAATGAATAGGTATATCAGCGCCACGATAAGTAGATAATGATTGGTAATAACTATAAAACTGGTCCAACGTGTTATAAAATGAAAATTGCAGATTTGTTCAAGGTTGCTTTTGACCCAACACGCTAACAGATCGCGTGTATGACTCGAATCATCTTGAAAGCGTCCAAAATTTAAAAGGGGCGAATGACGATGCACGGGACAAGGTTTTTGTGGTCATATTTTCAGACATTCCAAAGAGCAATTGAGTACCTAGTTACCACGGCAAAAGTTGCTGCAGCTGGTACTCGCTAATCATTGGGGAACCGTTGGTAAAATGACGAGTATGCAACAACTTCTTCATCATAGCAAGCAATGATGGCGCGATTCTGTTCTCTCGTTGTTCATGAATGGATCAGGTTCATCTAACCCCTATCTCAGGTTTAATTTCCAAACACACCTTTGCGACACGGTGTAGATAGAAAGAAGAAATAAATCTTTGCACAAGCTTGACAACCTGGCAAGCAGCAGCTTGGTGAGATCAGTATAAAAAATCAATTACTGCGCAAACCATTAATTTCAAAATCCCATCTCCATCTGGCAATAAAGTAATAATTAGTAAGAGGCTCGTCAAACTTCAAACATAAATACTTTACTCTCGACTCTACCTACCTACCTACACCAATCCGTATAGTCTATAAAAATACCATGATCAATAACACCGATCTGTTTTTTTAAAGATAAGTTATTATCTGACCTTCCAATCTTTGGACTTTCGGCTGTTTTTGTTCTACTTTAAATTTGCAAAGGATGTGGAATGAACTTTGAAAGTTAGGAAATCCTTATTTTTGTTAGAAACACCTAGACACACCCTTTGAACTGCGTAATGACTGGAAATTACCGAAACTCAACATTTTCTGGCACGAAACGTTCAACTGAATCCCAAGTTGACGCAACTCCTCTGCTTCTATTTTTACGATTTCATGTGAGCAAACTCAGTTTTAAAGTCAGTAAGGAAGAGGTGTAATTTTTTTACATACCCAGAACCTACACTACGCAATATAGTTTTTGCTACCAATCGATTTGAATGAACTATTGAACTAGAACTACATGTCCGATCCTTCTCAATCGGCCTGTCAACCGTTGAAAGGTCACGAAATTTTCCTTCTTACCGTAATTAATGTAAATTCGAGGTGACTAAACTAGCAAAACTTGTCTGGAACAGTCCAGAGTCCATAGCCAAAAACAATATTTGGCAATCCTTAAAAAATGGAAGCGTCACGATGTATAACAACGCAAATTTGAGTAGGAACGCAAAGAAAAATCTCCCAGTCAAAACAACGTTGATAACTCCAGTTACATACACTTTACCTAATACCAATTACTAAGCTTTTAGTTACACAACTCATCTGATTTATTAAGATATCACTCCTTGATTCTGGGAATTCTCGAGTTGTTTATTATGCCGGAAAAAAATTAAACTTTGTTCTGAATTTATACGTATGATATCACTGATATCACACCATAATGACAGCATATTGTGCTCCTGATGGGACAATAACAAAATAATGTATCCTCCTTTTATCTCGCCTCATTACACCAAGCATTACTTACGCAACGAAATGTCAAAGTCCACAGAGCCGCGGGATCTCCTCGGCTTGTTAGTTATTTTTGCAGCGCATAGCGCTGACGTGTCGGTCCAAAGTACAATGTTGTTTCCAAACAACGTCTGTTAGCTCATATGACTTTTCATGTCACTCGTAGCCGACACTGTGCATCACAAGAAATTAAAGGAATATACGAGAGGCCGGACAAATTAACAACATCACATGATCCTCCGGCAAATATTTATCTCTTTTTTTTCCAAGACCTTTGTCTTTTTGTAAAAGCTTCAGCTTTACGCCATTCCCCATCATTTCTTGTGTAAATAGTAAATACAAAACACATAATATAAAATTAGGAAGGTATGGTGGCAATCATCGCGGATGCATTATCTGTTATTGTGTATGGTTGTTTTGGTTAGACCATTCTGAAGGTGGTACGAACACTTCAAAATGCGGTTTTCCATTCTGAGAAAACGATATAGAACAATAATTATTGTGCCAAGTGTATGGTTTGGTTCTTAAACGTCAATACTCATCATCGGTTTGATTACACCTATCTATTAAGATAAAAATGGCGAGAGTAATGTAAGAGTGGTGTGTCCTATATTTGTTTGTTTCTCTCAAATGAAATAAAGCAAATACGTACTTTGTAGGCACGTGTGCTCGGCAAGTGATTCAAAATCATCCTGATCCTGAAAATCGTCATGAATTTTTCTTACAGCAGGTTCCCAATCGTGGGTTACAGCCAGTTTTTATAGTGGCACTACTTGTGACTGAAGTACCACTACAAATCTCATTTCAAAATGAGATGCTAATGTAATAGGCTTGATTATATTTGCAAAATATTTTACTCTAATATTCCGCCAATCATCGCCATCTTGGATCAGCCATACTGAACTTCGTCTGAAGTGATTCGATTCTAATGGAACTGGAACCTACCGCGTCTCATAGATTGTTATTATAATTATTATGAGCTGGGTTGCCCCTGCACTGAAACTAAGTTAATTGTGCTCCACCAACCGGACTTACCAAGCCGCAAAGTGATGCCTGAATGCTTGATGGTTGATCCATCTAAGCACTGCCGGGCCGACATGCGCACGGACTCCGTCTTTCACCCCCGAACGCGGGTTCGGATGTCCGACACATCCACGCCCTGCGCCCGGTACGTTCTTGACTTCATCCGTCCCGCAGATTATGCTGCCGGTTTTCCCCTACACTTTGCCGTGCTGCCGGCTGGAGGCATGCTATACTCGGGGGATTTGCCTAAGACCACCCGAGAAGGAGTTTCAGTCGGCTTTGATTCATATGAAAGACGCCGGGTCCCATTTAACTTTTGGGTCTCATAGAAACAAATGTATTGCTGATACAATATTAATAATTTAGGTAATGTGACTGTCTTCTCCACAATCACAGTACCAAAATTATTACTGACATTAACTCCACTGGAAATATGGATCAAATAATCAACTTCTGATACAATATTGATTAGTTGATTACTGAGACAAAATAACAACCACTGAATATGCAGGTACTGAATTCCTATTCGGTATACCTACCTACCAAGTTCTGATACCTATTTATTAATTATAAATCCAACTTTTATCCCTAAAAGGGCCTGTAAACAGTTCCAGTGGTCCCATAGCCGATGTACAGCACAACAAAACCAAATTCATTTCCACAGAACTTTTTTCTTGTGTTTTTTTTTAATTTAGAAACACCGCATTTTTATAGTTCATGACTTATCCTAAATATATATATAGAAACAGAAATTTATCACATATTCAGTCGCTGATATTTTGTAGTCAATTTTTTTTCCATGAACAATGTACCAAAATCTTTTGAAATAACCGAGGAAATAAGGGAAGGACCAATCACCTTTGCCCCTCTATAACTTCTAAATTGAAAGACCTGGAATTTGATGTATTTTTCAAGCACCTTTTTATATGTATAACGCACCTTTCTTTTCCGCCATCAATTTTGGATCTAGCATATACACTTTACAGCTATTTCGGAGTTGCCTACTGACTGATTACTGAATCCGATGTCTGGATGGCTGAACTGGATGCCGATGTCAGAAAATTCTAATTTGATCAGACCTACGTTTTGCCCGTCACAGTCTACCTAAATTTTAAATTCATTCAGGTGAACTTGTAATTTTCTTGCACCTAAACCCAAATATGGTTGGAATTGATTCAACGGTTTGAAAATATATTGAATCACAAAAAAATTCTATTTGGATCAAACGATAATTATATCCTCTAATGGTATCAAAAATGTTTAGTAAACATACGGGCAATGTTGACGTAGGACGCAGAAATTGTTATATCAATATTTGTCAGATTAATCTCGTTATTTAGCTAATTTAGATTAGGTAGATGGCACAAAAATATGTATGAATTATTCTTGTGTTTCCAATGTAAATTTGTTGTTTTATTGTTGAATCAAGTGTATTTATTCAAAATGTCTATTAACTGGAAACAAAAACAAATCTGCCTTTATCAAGGCCCTCATTGCCTCACAAGTCACGATCGTGAGTTTTTGCTGGTCTCTTTCACGATCAAAATGCACTGTGCTTATGATATGGTGGTCAGCGCGTCCGAAAGGACTCCGACTGCCAAGACAAGGGTCATGAGTTTGATCTCCACCAGTGGCAGGTCGGATTTTCGTCCCGAAAACAAGTTCCTTGATTTAGTTGCAACGCTTGCTAAGTGCTAAATGCGACACTCTTTAAGTCGCATAGTACGTAAAATGTTTGAAAAATCCAAATTTTAATTAAAAAGTACCTACCTATAGAATCAGATCATTGATCAATACAGAATACAGGCAATTAGAATTAACACTAGGCGATTAAAAATGACAGCCGCAAGGGCGCCTGGGCGCATATATTTTCATGAAAATACTCACTGAGAAACGAAGAACTTCAAGCAACAACATGAACGCAAGTATTTCATTTTAGAGAGAAATTCAATAAACTCCAAGGATGGAGATAACTGGGAAGCGGTTTATTTGTGAACCACCTTGTAGTACGCAACATGGTAGTGTGGCCCGGAAACAGGGCCGGCAACAATAGTGGTGCTGACGTGCTCGAGCACCACACGTAATCCGAAGAGGTGGTGCTGAGCACCACATGTCAAAAATGCAAAAATTGGAATTAAAATTGAAAATAGCACTCTAATTTACCAATTTCGGAAATTTTTGTTTTATTTTGGAAGTTTTATTTATGTATTTTTACCTATATTACCTACATAGTATATTTATTTCAATATGACGTGTACCTGAATAATAGTATTTATTATATACGAGTTTCATAAGACATGGTATTGTCACACGACTAGTTTTGTGGCACGACGAGTGCTCCAAAGAAATGAGTATGACAATACGTCTTATTAAACGAGTGTAATATACTATTTTATCTAATGAACTCTGAAAATTGCCCAGAAATTGTCCGTTCTGGCTGCGAAAAATAGAAACGTTTGACAGGTGACACTTCCGTACTGACGTTCGCCTACCTTTTATTGACAATCAATTATTTCTATTGATCGTTGGAAAAGAGTTTAATAATATTTTCCATTACAGCACTGTTTCCGATGTGATAATGAATCCATTAGTAACGCAAAGTAGATAATTTTTTTGTAAGTTTCACAATTCAACTTAAAAAAAAAATCGCTTGCGACGCTAATACCCCCCCCCCAATCTTTTTTCTGAAATATTCAACAGTCAGCACCACACGTTCAAATCCAAAGTTGCCGGCTCTGCCCGGAAAAGCAAGAGAACAATAACAATTCCAGGAAAAGCCATCAGTGCGTACGTAAGTCACGTTTGTTTCGAGGTTTGTTTACAAACTGACGATTCACTTTGTTGTTTATTTATGCTCTATCGGTGATTGATATTAAAACTAATTTTGTAGAAATTTTAGGTACGTACAAGATCCATCAGATGAGGTTATAAAATGCATGGGTCATTGGTACTTACCTATCTGATTCTTATCTAATTAAACAGGTAGCTCAATCAACACTACTCGATTGGTGGTTTGAGTAATTATTGTTGAATTAACAAAAAAAAAAGCTGCGAGCAGGATGAAAAGGATTTTAAAGCACTTTCGCTAATTGAATTAGTACGATACAACTTAATGAAATCGTATCTAGTTAGCCAACATGTGGTAATGCAAGAGGTCAAGATCAAGCGGTTGACATAACAGAAACAAAACTTGATTTGACGTCACTAATCGCTTTACAAGCTAATTCAGAAGCATCGGATCAACTGCGGTGATCAATATGGAAGCATCAATATGAGTGCGGCAAAGTCTCAAAAATCTGTTTTGGCACGAAAATTCGCGATTTAAATTAACTTTTCCCGCCACAAGGTCGCTGCCAAACGCGGACTGAAATAAGTTGTGATGCTCTTCGCTGGTTGTGATAACCAAACTGCCAATAACATTCAAGTGACATAACCAATAACTGTCACCGCAAGCCGCTTTTGCCAGCCATTTTGTGGCGGAAAAAATTAAATCGCGAATATTTTCCCGGCGAATATCCAGGACGTAGGTAAATTTTGGTTACCTAGGAAAAAATTAAAATACGTCATTCAGCAGCTCCAACTCCGCAACATGTAGTTCTATCTCTGTGCAATAATTTCAATATAATTGAATCATTGACAAGATTTCTGGCCTTATGATAAATATACTATGTAAGAAGTTCTTCAGAGCTGAATCGCTGTCTTTGTAATGAGAAGAAATTGTCGTCCAAAAAGTTGTGTTTTTAGTCGGTTAGGCCTGATGATGATGCGAATTAATAAATCGGCAAAACTAGTCGACAACAGAACGTGTTATTTATTTAACTTGTCCCTTCAAGGCCCAGTATTCCCATCCCTTGTTGATGGGATGGGAATACTCTCCGTGAGATCAGATTCGTAGCAGCGGTATTTATGGCATTTGCATCGCTTGTTTTAGAAACCCCATACGCTATTCTGTGCCCATACCATGTCCAAACATGGTAAAACCGAGGGAAAAACAAAAATTATTTAGTTCAGTAGTTTCACAATAATTTGATTACTCCATCACAACTCCAAAGTCACGGCAGTTACGCTGGCGCTGTATACACTGCTGGGTCACTCTTTAGGGTACATTTATTATAAGAGATGTCTCTGGCTTACATTGGAAGATATGATAGCACTCACTTTAAAGATGAGAGCCTGTGATGATAATTATAATATAAAATTATTGATAGGCATGTATCGGAGAGAAGAAAACGCAATTCATTGAATAATAATAATTAATTAAAAAGTTTATTTCTTCTGTTTAATCTGTTCTAAGAAGTGTACTAAAATTTCATCAATTAATAAAAATATCTCGGCAAAAATTAAAAACCCTAAAAATTTTCAACGTGAAAGAAGTGTGAAACTGTTTTCACTGACGGAACAAGTAACTTTTCAAATGAAAAGTACCTCTGGAAGGTGGTAGTTTTCTCCAGAAATGGAAGCTGTAGACACAGTGTTTCGCTATATTGTTTTAGACCTTCAGTACAGCATACCAGTCATGAAATTTTCTATAAATCTACCCAAGAGAGTTGTATGGATTTTCAACAACACATACCTACCTCTGCAGCCGGGAGACATCAAATGATCACCAAACCCTGCTGTTTTTTTTACACCTTTCAACAAGCTCAATGTTAAATGTTTGTCTAAAATTGTTCACCATTTGCTGATACATTTGAAGCATTTCCCTAAACTGCCTTTGACTCGCGAGTTCTGAGACAACTGTAGGTATGTACTTACAACATAAGGGGGAAAAGAATTTACACAAAAATGTAAAAATGATGATACACCGTGCGGGTCAGCGAAACTCGAAAGCTACATAAGTACTTGTGACTTGTAATAAGTGACTTATTATGATTTATAAATATTAAGTCAAATTTTTTATTCATTTTTTCTGGACTAGTTCTGTAAAAACGTATCTACTTTCCAACCGAAAAGTCATCGTCAAAGCATGATTTTGCGGGGACGAAACACGAAAGCCGCCCCAAAAAGTCGAGGGCTTGGGCTTGTACCGAGATTAAAACCATGAATAGGACCAAAACGTAAGACAACCTGCATTTCGAAAATGATATAAGGCTGTGTCAAGTGTCTTTCTAGCTATTTCTATTATAAAATCTTCATATACGATTAAAATAAAACAATTGGAAGTTTGCCTTCGTAACATTTTTGAACCTGTAACACGTGCCACGAGACGTGCCGCATTTCTAGGAAAAGGATAAACTAGCAAAATTGCTCTTGAATTTTTCAAGTCGCGAAAGCTCTAATATTTTTTTCAAGACTATTTTTTTCCTCAAATTAGGTGTTTATATGGTCGATAGGAACGCAAGAGTTGTTGAAAATTCCACTTACGAACTCTAATAAACTCAGTAATAAATTGTTATTATCCTGGTGATAATCAGGATGTGGACATTACACGTTATTAGAAATTCCCGAGGAAATTCCGTTTCAGTTTCACTTTCGAGAAAAAAAAAATTCACTGCCGCTTGGCCCTTATTTTCTTCAGTGACCAGTGTTTACCTAGCAGCATCAACGAACTTGTATTCACCTACCAAGGATAATTTTTTGGAAATACCGCATGATCAAAAACTTTCCTCCTCTAGGCTCTAGGCAGGCGGTGTGTAGCCTGGCCAAAATCAGCCTCGTTTGCCTGCCAACGACCAGACCACAGCCTGCTTAGAAGAGGAAAGTTTTTGATCATACGGTACTTTTGATTTCGAAGGGCCCACCACTTCGGAATTATTTCAATGAAAAATTACTTCATTCCAATTCCGAAGTGACCCCTATTGCACGCCATTCGTGGGCCCTTGGATATCGGAAGTACCATATTTCCAAAAGATTATCGTACCTACTTAGGTATCCAAGGTGTTAGTTACACTTTTTAGTCAATATTTGAGGGATATTTGAGAGATGGTAGAGCATCGAAGAATTAGTACTTTGTCAAAAAATATATAATAAAAGAGGACAAATTTTTAAAAATAATAATTGGCGTTGTTGGCAGGAATTAAAAAAGCCCCCCCTCAGTATCTACGCTGTATGAATGTGACAAAAGTCAACGTGACCACCACTGACCAGCTTGTAGGCATGGATCAACTTCGAGATCAGTGCGGGGAGCCTCTGTCCCCGTTGTATTTATAATGCGTTTCCAAATTTCCGATGTCAATTTTTCGAGAAAGTCCACTTATTTTTTGATGCTCTACCGCCATCTCCTTAAATATTGACAAAAAAAGTGTAACACCCTGTAAAAGGCATAAATGCAAGATTTTTTATCACAGCCCTTGTCTCAAAGCTACGTATGACAGAAGAAAAATATTTTTTTGCAAACTTTGACACCCTATATCTTTCTCAGGAAGAGAGTGATAAGATTCATACACAGGTGTCTCAAAAGTATCGCATTCTGAGTCCAGAACGATAGGTATATGGAATCCACACAAGAATAGATTTTTTTTAATAATGGAGGATTAAAGGGTAAGGGTGGGACTTCGATCCCCTCTATTTTCTTAAGTCAAAGTGATTTTGGGGAACGGTTTGTGATCAGTGAAAATTATCAATCACTGAGTGCGGAGTCGCACTGAACTTTTATACAATATATACAGATTACAGGGTGATTAAATATTGAATGTCAAAAATTCAATTTCCTTAAAAAATGCCAATAAAATTTTTATATGGAAAAAAAGAGCCATACCATGTTCAAAACTATTTAAGGGACCAATGAAATTTTACAGACATAATATAGGGGAAAACTGGATTTTTGTGATTTTGAAGTCACCCTGTATATCGTAAACGGAAATTTAGTGCACACCCACTGGTTGATACTTTTTACTGTTGTCTATCACAAACAGTTCCTCAAAATCACTTTAAATATACATATTGAAAATATAGGGGGCGAAGTATCTTATTATCTTCAAGAATGAACATCAATTAATTTTTTTTAAATTTTTCGTGTTTTTGAGTAGATTCCATTCCATACGCCACTCTGGACTCGGAATGCGATACATTTGAGACAGCCTGTATAGTTTATGTTACATTTTTCTCAATCAGGAGAGTTGGGAGAATCTTTCTAGAAGTTTTATATCGGTTAAACCCCGGGTTAAACTTGGGACATCCTGTAGGCATAGCTACCTAGTAGGTAGGCAAAGTCAGTACGTCATTTTGTCATTTTCATTTTAGCTTTAGAGTTAAAAAACAATAAGCGAATTTGAACACCATCAGGGACAGAATTAGTCAAAATATACTGAATTATTATTGCGCCTTGTCAAATGACCTAATTATACACAGTTCAACGCCACTTTGATTTCCTCACGACTAAAATGGAAAAATTAACAAATTCAAGAGAAACAAGATAGTTTTCTGTTTAAAAACGGTCAAGGGACAAAAATCAAGGAGGCAGGAAATCAATAAACGACTTGTCCGATTATCTACCTACGTCCTACGTCCTGTATGATGAAACAGCTGACAATCGTTAAATTACTCTTAACCTTAAATTTCGCTACCCGTCTACTAGATAAAACGATTTTTGGACCAGAATCAGTTAAGAAAGATGAAAAAAAAACTCACCGAAATCTATGAATTTCTTGATGGACAACGGCGAAGGGTTGAATTGCGAATAAAAATCCAGCATTTTGGCGATGCTTTGGTAGTGCCTCACGTTCAGCCTCATTGTTATGGTTGTTATTTCTGTTATTTATTTTTTTTTATGTTACGGTTATTACGAATCGCTGTACTAATACAATACAAACACTCTAGCTCACAAACATATTAAAACTGAGATGACCTTGCCGGTAACTTTCGTATATAAGGATCGCGAACATCAGAATGTGACCCGCGACTTTTTTTGCTCAGATTCGAGCGCTGAGGATGACGTGGCGCCATCTAGCGTTGTAGCATGAAAGCTACCAGTGGAATCCTTTCCTTGTTCTGTTCACTCTTCACTCAATGCTCATTGCTCATCCATGCCACAGACTTCCATGTCATGGTTTTGTAGACTTTAAGGACGGAGTTCAATTGGTAAAATAAGCGTTGCGAAATCAATCCGTCTTGAGTTTATTCCTTGACGGATTTTTACCATTTTGGTCTCTTTCATAGCTTGATTTTTGGATTTTGGAAATGCCAATGGGCTCAAACCAAAGTACATCCTTGTATAGCTTTCAAAAGAGACCAAAATGGTGAAAATTCGTCAAGGAATAAACCCAGACGGATTGATTTCACAACGCTTATTTTTACCAATTCAACACCGTCCTTAATAAGGTGATTGGGGAGCCCACTAAACAACCCACAGCGGAATCATCCTACCATTGAAACATCCTACCGGAAAAACAGCCACCGCTCATTTTGCCACGAATTCTGCAACCGTGCAAACATGCTACTGCTAAATCAACACACCGGAAAAAGTGCCACCACGCATTTAGCCACCGAGACCGCTACCGCGCATTCATCCTACTGCTGAAGCAACACACCCGGAGAAACAGCCACCGCTCATTTTGCCACGAATTCTGCAACCCCGCAGACATGCTACTGCTCAATCAACACACCGGAAAAACTGCAACCGCTCATTTAGCCACCGAGAGCGCGGCCACGCATTCATCCTACTGCTGAAACGCTCTCGGTGGCTAAATGAGCGGTTGCACTTTTTCCGGTGTGTTGATTGAGCAGTAGCATGTCTGCGGGGTTGCAGAATTCGTGGCAAAATGAGCGGTGGCTGTTTCTCCGGTAGGATGTTTTAATGGTAGGTTTGATTTCTCGGTGGACTGTTGCATAGGGACTCGTTCACCTGATCATCGGCAGGCAGCGCAAGCGCAAGGGTCAAAGTTTTGAACTTTGATATTTTTTATTTACTCACAAATGCCAGTTAGAGGTGTACTTTTAACGGTTCTGAATACAGTTTTTTCAGGACCTTCAAATAATATATTGCAAGTCAAGTTCCGTGAAACGAAGCTTATTCTGTCATTTTCCGATAGTGACATTTCCACTTGACAAATGACAGCCAAAAGCTAATCAGCTCATTTGACAGCAAGACCCTGTCCGTATATACCAAATTTCAAGTCGATCAGATTATGGTAGCCTTACATTAAGCATCAAATACTGCAGCTTTTTCAGCTGCCGAGCTCTCATTGGTCATATATTGGTCATTGACAGCAATGACAGGCGCCAGGTCCAATCAGAACTCTGCAGCTAAAAAAGCTGCAGCATTTGATGCTCAATGTAAGGCCACCATAGGGGGCCTTAAAATTTTACAGAATTGCCACTATTCTCTATTGAGTAGGTTGTACGGTTGCGGCCATTATAAAGTGGACGACAATGTCAACGAGTTGGCTTGCTGTCATGCGACTACTTTCTTTGTCTAGTGATCTACCTTGAGCAGCTCTTGCCGGCACAACAAAAGCGCCTCTTGCCAGTTTCTTGCCCGCGCTTGCGCCTGATGGGGTGCCAAAGTACCGCTGTAGAGTTTCGCCTGTTTTTGACAATACCACAGACAATACTTAGTGAAATCTTGAGTTTTATAACTCAAGCTAAACTTATTAAAACTTCACCACTAAAGAAAATTGTATCAACGAGTAGAGGTACCTATACTAGTGAAAATAACATTATACCATATACCCATCTTTAGGACTCCATTTTTGTTCCCGCAACCTATACTCATCTTTAAGACGCCATTTTTGCTCCCGCGACCTATTAAAAAAAAATTGTTTCCTAAAATAATGAAAAATTTCACACTGTTGTTTGAAGAAAATCAAAGCTATCAATTTTATAAGAAAAAATCAGGGATTGTCATTTAAAAAAAAATTGATGACGTCATTGATGTACGAAACTTGAAAACAGCCAACGAAAAACTTTTTAATCCAAAGATATGATGACGTAAATATATATGCACATATGCGTTGTCTTTATGTTGGATGGGTTTCGCGACCTGTGCATTCTTTATTGTTGGTAAAGATTGTTTATATTCGACCGATCATCTTCAAACGTTGTCGATATCGACCCGCGCAAATATGTAAGACTCGATTAACGAAAGAATGAACCCGATATTATATGTTCAACCGTTGGAAGATATGGAAGATTTAGTTGGATTTTGCTGGGAAACGAGGGAAAAAAATCACGGGAAAAAAAGACCACAAAATAGCCTCCGCCACTGCCACTACGTCTGGCGAGGCTTGAAAAGTGGAGCTGCCGCCACTGGATCCTCTTGTCCCAAAAACGATCTTACCCTAACTTACCTTACCGTAGGCTATCGGCATTGGTCACGAACCTCATTGGTCCATGGCGTGGGTCTATCGGCGCGAAATTTAAAAATCATGGTGTGCTTTTCTGCTGTTCAGGGTGGAAAGTGTGACAAACAGAAACAGTACGACCCCAACGCACTATAATCATTGAGGCTCGTTACTGTTAGGGCTGTATATAAGGTCAGGATACGGCTGGTTGATGCTATAGCTACTGTTGATGCTAAAGAAATCAAAGTGGGCACCTCTATTTTCCTATTTGAACAATAACAATAATAAGTCATTATTTTTCAAGTCTATAAATAGCTCCGCCCATCAACATCTGATTTACAATCGACACAGCTGGCGGAAACGCTCGGACGGGGCCGATGCTCGAGGTCGGCGACAGTGGCAGGCAGAAAATAGGTTAGATCAGGAAGACCGAAGAACTAATTTAATAAATTCGCGGTATGTGATATTAGATAATAATTTGATTGCAAAATCGACCACATTAAAAACAACATTGAAAATGCATCGCGACATCGACGAGGCGAAAGAAGAACAACGCTATTTTCTTTCAGTGCTGTCCACTTTCAAGAGTTACAGGTGAGACAAAGAAATTGTTATATCTACCGCCCAAAATGCTAATAATTCAACCCAAATTTCAACAACCCTTGGGAAAAAAACTACAGTTAATCAGCCGTCTTTATTGTATAATTCGAGAGTCGATTTAAATCGAAATCCGGCAATTTTGGTTTGGGTTCTAATTTTTCTTTTTTCCCACAGGGAACAGTCCCTGCTGAGAATCGAACACAAGGAAAACTGCCTCGCCACTCTGCCGACATATCACAAGAAATGGCTGTCAAAGTACCAGAAGGACCTGCAACAGTTCAAGGAGTGCATCGAAAAGAACGCCAAATTCATTCCGATCGTCCTCGCCCATGCACACACAATCTTCGATAATGTTTATAGCAACGAAGTGTCTTCTCATTCGGAAGTCGAGGTCGGGACGCTCTCAGAGGGTTTGGACAAGGTCCAGTCGGTGTTCAAACAATTGATGAGAGATTGGAGTTCCAAGGGTGCCGAAGAAAGGAAGCAGTGCTACCAGCCGATTATTGACGAGGTCATACTGCAATTCCCGGAGGACGCCGTCGAAAGGAGCAACGTGAACGTGCTGGTGCCGGGAGCCGGCTTGGGCAGGCTAGCTTTCGAAATCGCCTCGAGGGGATTCAGCTGCCAAGGCAATGAGTTCAACTTATTCATGCTCATAGTGTCGTATTATATTTTGAATCATTGCACCACTGTGGATGAGTACGTGATTTACCCCTGGATTCATCAGTATTGCAACAACTTGTCCGCGGAAAATCAAATGACAAGTGTTAAGTGAGTATTGTTTGAACTTTCGCTTGGGAGAACAAAAAACAGGAAACTTTCTGCAGCAATAACAATTATAATTGTATTGTTTCTGCAGTATCTTAATGCGTAAAGATGATAGCCATGCCCCAAAAGAGCAATTAGCAACCAACATGTAACGCATGAGAATGACACATCTCATTAAGTTATCATTGGAAAATATAAACAAACATGACCTCTTATGCAAATTGAGTGGCGTCTATGAAATATTGTGAACAACTACTGTTATCACTGTTTTTGCTCTTCAACCAATCACCTTAAACTTGTTCATACCCCTTGTCTAGGGTAAGGTTCTTAAGTCGAAGGTCTATTCACAGTGATAACTTGGGTTTATGCCTGGGTTTACTTTCTATACTTCATTAAGTGGCACCATGAAAAAGTTGAGCTTAAACAGAACTAAAGATTTGATAAAAGAGGTCCAAGGGGGCTGTAACCGAGGCCATAACAAGAACTAAATAGCGAGCTACATAATAAATACTCAATGCACAAGGTAGTTCCATACCTACACATACCCCCAGTTGCACAAAAAAATTTAATCATGAAATAGTTGATTGAGCATTTTTGTTCGTGAATTTTAGCGCAGTGCCTAAACGTAGTTATACAAAAAATAACTGAACTAGGATTCACCAGAGAAAATCCCCAGTCAACTCTTTTATGATTAAATTGTTTAGAGCAACCAGGGGATGGCAAAATTATTTTCACTTCCCCTCCTGACCAACATGGAAGGGAATGTCCAGACAAAAAGTTTTGAGTTTTCACTGGATATATCCATTTTGAGGTCCCCCAAGACGATTAAGACCATTTCCAGATTGATGTGTGTCTGTAATCTTCCACGATAACTGCCGAACCGTGGATTCGACTTGAAATTTGGTATGTGAACATTGTTTCGCTGTGAAACGAGCCCATTAGCTTTTGGCTTTCATTTGTCTAACAGAAGTGTCACTATCAACAAATGACAGAAGCTAATTCTCACGTAACTTGACTTGCGAAATGTTATTTGAAAGCCGGTGAAGTTTTTTCTGGTACAGCCGGACTTGGCTGTTCACTCGGTCTTTGGTCCATTTAATATTCTTAGCAACGAAAGCTGTGAGTTTTGTTACATCGTATCTATGTAAAACTGACAAACTGGTGATAGATGCAGATATCGGTGTGTCTTCTTTTGTGTCTTTTCAAGGCAACAGTGGGACCCGATATTTTGTGTCTTTAGGTGTCGTTTAGAGCTCCAATAAGCCCCTTGTGTTTTCTGTAGCCTTTGGATTCCAGTATGCTCATCCCTCTTTGGCGTATTCTTGCGAACTCTATCGTTTTCAAGTTTTCAGAACTTCTGTGCCGTCCGGTGTGGTTCGGAGTTCGGACCTACCCTTCTGATGGGCTCGAAGGCGACGGTTTTCACATGTCGTTTGGGGCCCTGAAATAATTAGAACTCTGCCCCAGGTATTTGACCCGTGAACCGATTTTCACCAATTATTTTTTAAAGAATAGGTAATTGGTTCTTGAACATTTTCCAACTTTTTTTTTCAATTTCCCTAGTTTTTTCTAGTCGAAAAACAACCTTTTCCCTATGAAACTGAATATTCTAACGGATGAGGCTCTGCAGCGCCTTAAATCTTGAACTTTTTGTTTTTTTGCTTTTTGATGTGTATATTATGATCTTTCCGGATTGTCGCTAAAGTTGCTCGATTTTACCTTCGATTTCACAACCAGGTCTTCCCTTCCCAGAGGGACACTCAAATCAAAATCATTAGTGACGTCTCTGGATACCGCCGGGAAAGTTTTGTGTCGCCCACAACAGATTTTTCTCTATTTGGTTGTACAAGGTGCCTAATAAAAAATCCCACTATCCATGACTACCTCATAACGAGTGTTTGAATAAATTTCTCCTCAAGTCGCCTATGATTCCCGAAAATCTGGCGGAAAAACGTGGCTACCAAGGAGACCGATTCCTACTTTGAGGAGAAATTCATTCGATCACTCTTTATTATCCGATTTTTTTTATTCAAAGATTAAGTGAAATGAACTGAGCAACAAAATACAAAAATAGTGATGAAAATAAATCTTATATAGGCTGTCCCTTGATGGGCCTGTACAGCGTACTTTAAATTTGCTATTTGATTGTGTCTTTGGATTACACAAGCCAAACGATGAATATTCGTCTAAATTCAGGGTGTTTGCAATCTTGAGGTAGAAAATCAAACCGCAGTTGGGAAATACTTCAAAAGTATCGGAAAAATGTTTTCAAAAATATAGGGCTTTTATTTTTGAAAATATGGAGGGTCAAAAGGTGGTCCTTCGACCCCTAGTATTTAAATTATTTTGAAAGATTTCAGTAAACTTATTTCAACAAATCAAAAAGCAATGTTTTTGAACCTTTGAATGTGTTTTGTAATTTTATTTACTATACAGGGTGAATCGTAAATCCTGAAAATCCAGTTTTCTTTAAAAATGCATGCGGAAAATTTCATTTGGGAACTAATTGTTTTATAAACTATATCAGTTTTATAGGCTCTAGAACTTTTCACGAGCGTTTTCGAGGAAAAATAGATTTTTAGGATCTATGACTCACCCTGTACACTGAACAAAATCACATAACACATTCAAAGATTGAAAAAATTAGCTTTTCGGTCTGATGAAAAGAGTTTACTAAATTCTTTCAAAATAAGGAAAATAGAAGGGGTCGAAGGATCACATTTTGACCCCCCATATTTCCAGAAAATGAAATTAATAATTTTTTTCAAAATTTTTCTGGCACTTTTGGAGCAATTAGTCAGCTGATAAATTTAAAACGCCAAGATCGAATGGCATATCGAGCGGCATTTGTGACGTCACCGTCCTCGACCAATAACACAAGTTCACGGCGCGTCAGCCGGGTGAGCCGCGTGGCGTCGTCTAACAACATTGGGTGGTAGATGTTATCGGTGGTCTTGGTTTTTTTTTGTTTTCATTCCCCAGAAAATACTATGACTTAAGCAGCGTTCATAATGGCTGTTAACTTAAACTTATTCCGTACCTAACCGTAAAACTTCAACAGTTGAAAATCAATGTTTTGGTTCACAATGGGATGTTAACTTATGCCGTTATGCCGTTCTGTCAAACTTGTCGAAGATTCAAGTTTTACATCCAAGATCAAGGGTATTGGTACCAACTAATAGTACTAGCTACTAGTCCTACTATTATACTACCAGTTATCAGTACTACCCACCCCGCAAACCTTCAAGTCTGTGTATATTTCATATTATAGACCATGGTCCGTACTGTCAAGTTTACATCCTACATCCTACGGCATGCGGCATAAGTTACCGGCCATTATGTTTTTCAATTATCTCTTACTTTGGGGGCGGCGTGTGGGAGCGGCAGCATTCGGCTAGGCAAATGTTGCACAGTTTGAGTTGGCAGTTTCTAAATGTTTGAGGAAACATCTCAATCAGTAACAATTGTGAAAGTTTCACTTTTTGTCGTTTGGGGGCGGAATCTGGGGGGCGGCGACCAACCAAAAGTACCCTATCCTATCCCATTTTTGGTGATCTATTCATATAGCGAGAAAATCAGATCGCTATGTCTTTGGGTTTGTTTTTCATTTTAAAGTGATTGGGGGCAATTTTTAGCAATTTTTTCTTGCCGGCGGCGCATATTGGAGATGGAATGTTTCTGGGCTAACGTTTATAAGTGGCAACTATATACTATTCATAAAATGAGAACACCAGAGCATTAGGTCTGGGAGAAATTGCAATATCATGTTATTTCAAGTTGATCGGGGGCGGTTTTCTCTATGTTGGTGGCGCAATATAGACATTCAATATAGCCTAGCCCAGCTTTGGAAGTGGCAGCTATGTAACAGCGAAAAAATCAGAAAGCTAGGGCGTCTAGTTTGCGAGGAGTTCGAGGAACGGACGGACGGACGGACAATGCGGCTGCAATAGCGATTTTCATCAAGATGGAAAATGCGCTAAAAAGGTGTGGGATAGTGACTCGAACCTCATTGCTCTTCTTTTGATAACATGAAGGAATGTGTCACAAGCGTGTGTCCGATTAGTACACGGTTCAGTGTTGTTTCTTTCCTTCTGTTTGGGGTGGTTTTCATTAAGACCCCCAGGATGGCTGGCTCGATCTGGATTGTAAGTGGTCTATAGCTGGCAGCTGGACATGGATCTGATGAATTTTTCACGTACTTATAGCTTTTTTGTAATGATTCTTCAAGTCAAACTCGGTGATCTCAAAATTAGTACGCTATAGCAAGTTTACCGCCTCACTGGCAGCTTGGTCAGCTTTTTCATTGCCCCGGATTCCGACATGTGGCGGGCACCAGCTCAGAATTACCCTTTATTTTGCTTTATTGCTGATGAGAAAGGGCGTACTGTATTTGTTACATTAATGGATTTGTGGAGTATAGGATTTGTATGCTTTAAATTGAACTTGAAGAGTCGGTACAGATTGAAAATTTGGAATGGGGGCTTTCGTGTTGTACTATTTTTGAAGCCTGAAGGATACCGTATAGTTCTGTTGAGAAAATTCTGGTAGATTTGGGCAAGTGGTACTTGTAGGAGTCAGCTGCGGTCATAATCGCAACTCGGACGCCGTTGTTGCCTTTAGATGCGTCTGTGTATAGAACTGAGCAACCCTTATTCGCAGCTATAATTTTTTTTTGTAGTTTCTGAACTCGTTTCTGAAGGATGACAGGGGCAGTGGGGTAGTTGGATAGGCTGGTTTGGTAGGTTGGGGAAGAGAGGTTCATGGGGCAACCTTATTTGATTGCGGTAAACAACCTTCTGCCTTTAGATGCGTCTGTGTATAGAACTGAGCAACCCTTATTCGCTGCTATATTTTTTTTTGTAGTTTCTGAACTCGTTTCTGAAGGATGACAGGGGCAGTGGGGTAGTTGGATAGGCTGGTTTGGTAGGTTGGGGAAGAGAGGTTCATGGGGCAACCTTATTTGATTGCGGTAAACAACCTTCTGTTGGGGTCAAGCTTAGAGAGCTAAGAATTGATTTAAGTTTGTAGTGACAAGGGGGAGTAAGTCTTCGTTTCGACTGGAATATGTGGTGGTATTTTGTGGAGAAAACTGAGTGGTACGCTGCATTATTTTTCGAGATGGCTACGTTAGCCGAATATGTTAGAGTTTGAGATTATCTTCGGATGTCAAGAGGCGGCTCATCTGCAAGCTGAAGCAAACATTCTATTGGGCTGGTCTTAACGGCACCGCTGGAATTCTGATTGCAGCGTTAGATATGCACTTTAATTTTCTGCTTATCAATGTGCTAAAAGCTAATTATTATTTCATTTCAATACAACGCATATTATTGACCACATGATAAGGTTAACGGTGACGCGGTTTTCATTGTTTCGCTGGCCAAATCCGATCAAAGCTTCATCAGCTCCTAAGCTCGAAGCAGCGAAACAGGACTGCACCAAAGTCTTTAGAGTGAAACGCCGCAATACCCTATCATGTGGTCTGCAGCCGTGGTTTTTGATTGAAATTTCTAACTTGAATGCAAAAGACATCAGGCTACAGTCTGTCCTTCAGCTTGTTTCAATGGGTCTAGTAGAACTAAATTGGTCATGGTGTTCACATTTGTTACCACTTATGCCTGATTGCATAAACGTGGTGTCAAATTTTAGCTCAGTACCAAAGAGGGGATGAAATGTTTGAATGTGAAATAAAATGTAAATCCGGTCAAGTACTTCAATGAAAAAACATGATGTGAATAAAAAATGTAGCTCCATGCGATTATTTCCGTATCGAAGCAAACGTGAGGTAACACAAGTGAAGTTCGTGGATAACACGCACTTGTCGCCTTTTTTTATTGCAAAAAAGATCTGACGGGTGTGTGAGCTATGTGCGTATTTTAAATTTTACGCCCTCACACTAGCGACGATGCAACGAACGTTTTAGGACAGGTTAGGTAGGGGGCAGTAGAGGGGTTGTAGCAGAGGGTTGTAGGGATGTAGCAAGCCATTCTCATTGGTATTTTTGCCCACATTTAGAGTTGGAGGTGTGAATCCAACTTTACCACAAGAGCTTCACGCATACCTGTGGACTCAGAGAACTAGCAGTCTGTAGTAGCCGTTTGTACTAACGGAAGTATGCGCTCACGGGTATGCGCACAAGTGATTTCTCTCATGAGAAAAGGTAGATTGAAGTTGGATTGTTAACAAAGTGACAACGATTTTTATTTTTATTTACATTTTTATTTTGTTTGTGTGTTCTTTTCCTGATATACTTTTTCTCTCCAGTTTTCCAGACGTGATACCAATGCCGACGCCAGAGAGCAAGTTTTCGATGACCGCCGGCGATTTCCTGGAAGTCTACACAGATCGAGACGAGTGGAACTGCGTGGCGACCTGTTTCTTCATTGATTGCGCCCCGAACGTGGTCCAATTCATCGAAACCATCTATCACATCCTCAAGCCTGGCGGCGTGTGGATCAACATGGGACCCCTCCTCTACCACTATTCCGACATGAAGAATGAGAAGAGCATCGAGCCGAGCTTCGACGTCGTCTGCGAAGTAATCAAGCACGTCGGTTTCCAAATCGAAAAGTGCCAGACAGGGCTGAAGACGAAATACTGCCAGAATCCCAAGTCAATGTTACAATATGAGTACGACAGTGTATATTTTGTATGCAGAAAGCCCGCGGAGCACGTTTACGTCAACGGCGACGCGGACGTGGAAGTTCAACCAGAGTAACGTTGCTGGTTTGCACGACTGAACGAATTAAGTACAACAATTATCTCATAATTAAAATGCGCTAAAAATAATATGACTATTTACAATGTTACACATGATGAGAGATGTAGTAGTTTTTGAATCTGCTGTTTCTTGACATTTATTTTATTTTGTGTTACTTTCATTTCCATTCTTTTTCTCTTACACATTCTTCGCTGGTTTGTGGAAACTCATTTTTCAAGATCTGACATTTCCAGTATACAGTCATCCAGTCTCTTTTTTTAAAAGGCGATAACAAATCTGTATTAGTCTTCTTAAGGGTATTGGAATAATGGCCGAAAAAGTGTAATACAGCATAATTATGGCTGCCTAAGTTCTTGACACAATTTGATTCTTCAAGTTTTTTGTTTTTGTTTGAAGAAAAAAATTGGAAGGTGTGGTATGAAATCCTTTAAAACTAAAATGTCATTATAAAAATCGAGCTAATTATGAAGCCGATTTTGTTATATTTCTAGGTGATCAGGGTCCATTAAAATTTTCAAGGCTATTTAAATTTTACCGCATTGCTGCAATTTTCTGTTGTAAAAATTGGGCTGTTCCATACAAACTGAAATGTAACTATTCGACCCTTGTTCTGACACCCTAAAGTTTGAAAGGTATTATCATTTCGTAAGATGTATAATTTGATAAAAGATGTACAATTTGAAAAATAAAATGTTTCATCTGCAGGAAGATCTTTAATTTTTTGTGCGGGTTCTATTTTTTCAAACTTAGCAACATTAACTGTTATTAGGTTGGTATATAACTACGAACGAGTTGTCAATTGTCTGTCATCTGTCATGTCTAATGTCATTCCCTTTGATGTCATTGTCAATGTCAAATTTGTAACATCCGTCAACCACTTCTCTCGTGAGGTTAGATTTTTTGTAAATTATTCGCATTAACGCAATTTATTAATTTCAATTAAGGTAAGAAACGCTTTTATACTTCAAATAATGTTGTTACAGTCACATATTTGCACAGATTGTGTTTATTTAACGCAGTAATTAGTCGCTAATTGAGTTTTCACATGCACAAGTCACAAGTTTCACATTTCCTTAAAAATTGTTTGTTAATCAGAAATCTAAACATTTTTAATCTTCGTTGTTCGCATCATTTTTTAGGTTTCTCATTTGCTTTTTGATTTTTGCGTGGTGCTAGAGAGGTTTGAGATCTTGATAATTTCTAACCTCGATTCCTACAAGTCGAGGCACAAATACATTTTAAAAGTCTGACACACAATCTTCGTCTTGATGTTCTTCCACATCTTTTCTGAATTGTTCATCAAGTACAAAAGTTTCAGAAATCAACTTCCGATCTTACTTTTGCGTACCACAACATGGTCGATGACCACCCGGAACCTTTAAACTTTTGTTGAGTAATCATTGAACATCAATATAGTATTATTTTGGATTTCTGTATAAAATCCCTAGTATGTCTGTGCCGTACCACGCGATCAACAAACGTAGTACCAAAGTTTTTAGTTTGGTCAAAAACGAAATAAATAATGCAAATCTGATTGCTCCAAGCCATCAAGCCAAGAATATGATGATAAAACAATATATCACGGCTCCAAGCGAATATATGGACACCAAAACACACGTGAGATCACCCTTACTTCGGCTTATAGGTTGAATATTATCATAACTGTTATCTTTTTTTTGTAATAAAAAAATAGCGACGAAGTGAAAGTTATTTCATGTTTGTATGTTATGGTGTTCAAATAGTCTCATGAAGCTGTAGTGGCAATTCTGTCTGTATCAAACCCGTTGAAATTTGAAGGCCCTTGAAAAAAAAATTCACTCAATCGTAAAGCCGATTTCTAATTGTTCCTAGGTGACCAGCGCCTTCCAAAATTTTAATGGTGGCCTTACATTGAGCATCAAATAATGCTGCAGCTTTTTTAGCTGCCGAGCTCTCATTGGTCACATATTGGCCATTGACAGCAATGACAGGCGTCAGGTCCAATCAGAACTCTGCAGCTAAAAAAGCTGCAGCATTTGATGCTCAATGAAAGGCCACCATAAGGGGCCTTGAAATTTTACAGAATTGCTACTATTCTCTATTGAGTAGGTTGTACGGTTGCGGTCATTATAAAGTGGACGACAATGTCAACGAGTTGGCTTGCTGTCATGCGACGTTCAGGCCAGAATCATTAAAAATCTGTCAACTGTCGTCCACTTTAGAAAGGCCGCCACGGTACCACGTCCACTAATGGGATGGGAATTAACCTTATTCTCTGGAGGAAAATTACCATTCAGGTCTCTTTTGAAAGCTACAAAAATAGTCTTCAACGTAACGAGCTGAAATTTTAAATTTTTTTTCCAAAAATTTGAAATTTCAGCTCGTTACGTTGAAGACCATTCTTGTAGCTTTCAAAAGAGACCTGAATGGTAATTTTCCTCCAGAGGATGAGGTCACTAGAACTGACGGAAAACTGTATTAACTCTTATTTGACCTATATTCCGCCCACCTTATTCCCTTGGGTTCCTCAACTCCTTACTAGAGTTGCTAGATTATCGACAGCTTTGGCTGTAGCTTTGCTTTTTTAATCGCACCCTATGGCTTGTGGGGGTTCGTTGAAAAGCGTCCAACCATTTTCAATGGTAGATCTGAATACAGTTTTTGACAAGCTTTCCAACGAGCCCCGCAAGCCACATTGTGCCAGTTGAAAAAAATACTAAGGGTGACTAGGGGTCAGCCGTAGTCGTAGCCTCCCAGTTTGTCACTTCATTTTTGCTGCTTCAAAAAGTTATTCTACTAAAAATAGAAAGTGTATGGGATATACTTAGTTTTTCATAGAGTAAGCTATGGAAATTGGCATTTGTGTTGGAAATAATGCGCCTAATAAGTCAAGTTGAGTTCAGCATCACACAGGATTCCAGGTAATTTTGTGAACGTTTGACAATGAGCTGTGATGGTGATTGTTGAACTCAGTTTGCTCATACCAAATGCAATATTTCCAACACAAATGTCATTTCTGCACCTTACTCTAATGAAAACAGCCGTGAAATTGATTTCTATATTTATATATTTCAAGTCGAATTTCTTTCGAACCAAAGCTGAAGGGGGGAAGGGAGGGTTGAGGGGTTTAAACGGAAGTCGAATTCCTAAAAAGAATTTCATATGGAGTCATAAAATCAACTAAGGACTTTACTGCTATTTTTTTCGCCATGAATTTTGGGAAATCTGTATACATATAGGTCATAGGTATAACATGCAGCTTATTTACTTCAAGAGAATAACAGTATTTATTAATTCAAGCTGAACTTTATCAAGTTGACGTAGGTAGATACTCATTGCTTCAATTCAAAAGCCATTAATATTGTAAGTTGAAGAAACAACAAGGATGGTGAAGATGGGGAATGTTTTCACTATTTTTCTCCGATTTAGTGGACCTGGTAGGAGAAAAAACAAATTGCAAATGATTATAAAGGCAAAACACTTCGCAAGATCATAACTGAGGCCTGAATTAACGATTTGACCCGCAGTGCTTTGTTTTTCATTCCTTAGGTTTTAAATGGCGCCCCTTTTTCAACATGGCGGATGTTATTTAGGAGCACAGTGTATTAAATAGCCTTGTGGTGTCCAGATTTGTGAAAACATGTAGGGCTGTGTCTCGATCGGTTTCTGGGATATTAAAAACCATGAAAGAAAAGTAGAACATTGACATTTGTCGCGCGAAAATATGGTGGAGGCGCCAAAATGAGTTCAGTACGAGTACGGCCATGAAAAAATGCTGTATCATTTCTTTTTCCAACAGATTTTGACACAAGACATCTTATTTGGTAGAAAAATTAATTCTTTTTCTTATTTTAGGAAATGATACTGAGGAATGTAGGAAACGAAATTTTTGAATAATTTGAAGAAAAAAGTAAGATTTTTCTTCCGTTATTTGTAGATTTTGATGTGCCTCATTGAAGTTTCAGTTTTCCGATTCTAATTTTGCAGCGCAATAATTTGTCTTATTGAAAAAATTTAAAGAAATTCTTGACATAAATCTAAAATAAAAGCACATTCGATCTTCCACGATTCGACACTTGACCATCTCTGTGCGACTCGGGGATTTTGAGCTAGAACTTCCGGAAGTATTAATTTTCGGTATGTATTAAATATTACCGCGCTTACTCGACTTCACCATTGAATCATCACCGTGTGATAAAAAAAGTTAACCATCAATAACGCGTCGTAATTTACCACATATCATGAACATTAGTCGACCCAGCACAATCCCAGTAAGTTATTTTTGTTTTTTTCCCACCATAAAGTGATACTTTCGGAAGTTCTGCCTCAAGAACCCCAAGTCGCGCAGAGATGGTTCAGGTGTCAAATTGTGGAGGATTGATGTGTTTTTATGTCTTTATAGGTAAACATTTCAATCTCACAAACTAAAATTTTGCTATTGCCAAAAAAATTTCAGACGTATTTTTTCAATGTCGGCGCGCACTGTAAAGACATGAGTATATCGGTAAAGTGTGAACTCAAAGAGGGCACATCACAATCTACAAATAAAGAAAATTTCAACAGAATAAAAAAACTTTGGAAAACTCTTTAAATTATTTTTAATTTCATATTTTCATCATTCTCCAATATGTATCTTTCTTCAATAGTTTTTTTCCACAAAAAAAGTTAATTTTTCTACTGAATGAGAGGTGTCTTTTGTCAAAATCTGTTGGAAAATAAAATTGATACAGTAATTTTATTATGACCGTAATATAGCGGTCATTTTGGCGCCTTCACCATATTTGCCTGCAGCAGATGTCAATATTCCACCTTTCTTTATGGTCTTTGATATCCCAGAAACCGACTGAGACACAGCCCCATATCTCTTAACGAAGCTGGATATCACAAGGCCATTTGTTACTCTGTGTGATGGGATGTATTCTCGCAAGCGCATTGTAGAGGGCGCGACATGGACTGGAGACCACTGTTACCTTAGAGACCACGTCAGGCGTCGAGCTCTTGTCATTCTTGTCAGCCTATCCTAACCTAACCCAGTGACAGTGTCATTTCAAAAGTCAAATTAATCATGTCAGTTGTCAATTGACTCTATTGACAAATTTCTTATTCACGTGGATGTTGATCTAGATAAAATCACTAGAGGTCCCCACCCACCCCAGCGCACTACAGCGCACTCTGGTGGAAGCAGAATCGTCCATGGCTTCCATTCTGTTGACGCCTTTACCTTTACAACGTACTGGAAAATTCTATGGATGTGATGGATGGGAAGAAATTACAAATGCGATATTTACATTGAAACAGTGTAAAAAGTAGCGATGTTTAGTACACTAATAGCTCGATATCATGTTGTAGTCTTATAGCCGGTTCCACCAAAAAAAGACCAGCCTCAATTAGAGTACTTATGAGTGAATTAGCGAATTGATTATGATTAACTTTGATTTTGTGTTCCACCAAAATAGCTTATACCTTAATTAAAGTTGGCTCCGCCCCTTTTCCCTAATTGAGTACTAAACCAAAATCAAACCCTGAAATAGCGCGAATTTGCGTTCCACCAGCCTCAATTAAACAATAATTGCGAATTAAATGCGATAATAAATTAATTTAGCCAGGGAGTTCAATTAACTCGCTAATTGAGGCAAATTGTTGACATTCCTGGCATTTATTTAGCGTTTTTTTTTTGAAATACATACCCACCCTTCTAGATCGGCAAAAATTCTTGCAGGTCGGCATACGTGCCGTCGCTGTCACCTTCCCCGAGCACTTCCAGATAATTTTCTTGGTCCTCCAGGTCCTTGGACCTTTGCTGTCGACGGCCAAAGTGCGAAATTTTTGCCAGATAGGAAATATGGTTGAATAAGTGGAAAACAAACCCTTATGACCTGCAAAAATGTTGTACTTTGTTCGTCCGCAGCAAAGGTCCAAGGACCTGGAGGACCACGAATATGGTCTGGAAGTGCTCGGGGAAGATGACAGCAACGGCCTGTATACCGACCTGCATGAATTTCTGCCTACCTGCAAAAATTTAGTACTTTATTCGCCAACAGCAAAGGTCCAAGGACCTGGAGGATCACGAATTTTGTCTGGAAGTGCTCGGGGAAGGTGACAGCAACGGCCTGTATGCCGACCCGCAAGAATTTTTGCCGATCTAGAAGGTATATGGTGGGGTGGGTATGTATTTCACAAAAACCTGCAGGCTTAGCTGACCTGCATTTCAGAATTCCCCCTTCATCGTTCACAAGAAATTCACAAATCGCACCAAAACCAAAAATCAAAATTTAATTGAAGATTGACACTTGACATTGGTCATTGACACATTTGACGTAATACCCGGCGAAATTACAGGTTTTGTTCCTTATCTATGGTTTTGTTACCGACTCGTTACCAACCTAACCACGAAAAAAGCAAATAAAAATTAATCGCGGCAATAACTAATTGAACCCCTAATTGAGCCTAATGGAACGCAATCAAATTTAATTAAGGAATAAATTTGATTGCAGTGTTAGCTAATTGAGGCACAGCGTCTTTGTGGTGGAACTGGCTGTTAGACCGTTATAAGTGAAATCACCATGGAATCGCCTTGTATCAACCAATCACACCGGCGTATTTGGCAAGTTGCGGCGCCTAACTTTGGGCTCCAATGAGCCGTAAGTAAACTTGAGTGAAATTATCGGGGTTGATTTTTAAGCCTTGCCATTTGGAGTAACTGAAGCTATTTGTGGTCTTTTTTTGTTATCTTCTTCTTCAGTAGCTATATTTTCTACATCCTCCAAATGGTTTAACATGTCATCCGTTTTTTTCGCTAATCGAATCTTATCCATTTCAGCTTGACACCTATTTCTTTTAAGGTCTACTAAACTGGACCAAAAATGAAGTGGACCACCCTGAAATTTACAGGGTGACAATGAAAGAAGTGCAGAAATGATCTAACTTTAACAAGGTCCCGTTTTGAGAAAATAAGTCTCAGAATTATTTTGTGACATTTTCGGAAAGCGTACATATTTTTTTTAATATACATCAGTATCTCAAATCGATTTTGGACTTTAATAGTATTTTTTGCACTACCTATATTAAATGCGTTATTTTACGACCTCAAAACAGGGCCTAAAGTGACTCTTTTTCGCCCTTGGGCAAAAAAGTCGCCATGGCAACGAGCGCTCTTGATCCGTCAGAGGAGACGTCACCTTCTATTTTGACGTGACTACTTGATGCTATGCAAAATGGACTTCAATTTGTAGGGAACACGAAAGACTACAAGAACAACAAAATTAGCACGTTTACATACCAAAACCAATAAATACCTGTTTCATGCTAGTAAGCGATGGGGCGCCGGCAGCTACGTGTTCAAGATAGGTGATGATAAGTAACCTGCCACTCGTCCATGCGATCTGCTAGGCTATGACCTGGTTAAATTTCAGGATGTCAAGCTGCTTTTTTGGGGCACAGCCTACCCCAATTCCGAATTTTGTTGATCGCATGGTAGTCGTGCGACGTACAACCAAGTAATCAGCGCTGCCATGACAATTTTTCAACGACTCAAGAACTCGAAATGTTCAGTCTTGCACTAGCCAGTGCAAAAAACATTGTATGCACCTTGGGCTAAAGTGCGTTTTTTCCCCTTGTGCTTGCTTCCCTCGGCCTACGGCCTCGGTCGCAATCTCGCACAGCGGGGAAAAAAAGTGGCACTTTATGCCCATGGTACATAAATAACTATTTTTTTTTCAACGAGCTATTGATTTTTTTTGTGATTTTGGATTTTTTGATACAGACTTTGCAAGCGGTCTTGCTGACCCTTGAAACTCATTGGGAACATACATAGGTAATAGCTGTATCAAATGTACCTGGAACAATTTGATCCCACAAGCCACAAACCCTCAGAAGTGGCAATCTCCTGGACCTCTTTTGAGACTACGGCGGTCAAGCATGCTGCGACTATTAATTCTTTACTTGTTGAAAAGTCCAGAGTGGTTCAAAATGCACCAGTGGCAAGTATCCATTGAATTAAAATTGCCTTAGGTAGCAGTTTGTCCCAATATGGGTGCTTGTTTCACTGCTCACTTACCGTTCCGACATATTGGTGTACGCTTTCCAAAAATGTGACCTATAGAAAATTCTGCGACTTGTTTTCTTAGAACGTGAACTTGCTGAAATCAGATCTTTCTTGCAGGCCTTTCATTGGCACCCTGTATATCGTGCATAGCATAAGGCCAACAATCAGGTAATCTAATATGGTACCTTGTAGTCAAAAAAGTTTCCAAAATCGGGAAATTTCTTCGTGAGATATTTTGATTTAAACCGAGACAAAGTTTCGAGGTGGTCCACTTCAACTCTGGCCTAGTTTATAAACAATTTTTAACACAAATTATGTTAATCTCCCAAGTTTTGTTAAATTGGGAGAGCTCTGAAAAAGTACATCAGCTTCGCTAAGCAAGCTATTGAACGGCTCCTCCGCCAATTACACGGGTTCGTGGCGTATCCTTCAGTCGGAGTCTCTAGCGAATATCGTAACAATCCTGAAAAACAAAGTTGAAATCTCCAATCCCATTGTAGCCTATCCTTTCCCGCAGTACAAAGAATTGGAAAATTATGTATTACCTTCGATAGACCGCACTCAGGATAGGGAGAGTTTTTATCGGTGCAGTATAATCGATTTTTTACACGGGGTGATTAATAATATATCGAAAAAATTGAACTTTATATCAAGAAAAATCTTGTGAGTAAGTACGACGCCGTTGAGTGAAGATATAATAGTAAGAGGCGCCGCGCCATTGTAACTTTTTGTCATAGGCCGGTAGATAACGCCATGCTAGAAGCAACTTTTGAAACTAGCTTTGCAGCGGGTCTTTTTTTATATGATATAAATAGTGAAGTACTAGAAGGACTTTGTTCTAGTGTCAGTTTACTATTCATTTCTGAAAAATTCTTTAGGATAACGCCGCAGTTCTCAACTCAACATGTGGGCCACAGCAAGTGAATGACTTGTCAAAGCCAACATCAGTATCAAAAATGTCACCGGTAGTGGCTATTTTAATTTTTCACTTGTAGGCCAGTAGCAGGAAGCGAAAAAGGGACACATGCTTGCAAAAGGTCCCATAGAAAATTTTCCTTTTGATATTGATCAACTTGAAAGTCCTAATGAAGAATCCAAATTTGTGACCTTGTGTGACCTCCGGAACCATGATAAAAAATGAAGAAGTTGAAAATTCGTAAAAATCATCCGTTTTTCTTGAATAACTCGTAATAGTGGGGGGGTTAACGGCCAAGAATGGAATGATCTGTGCATTTTGTGATCAAAGCATGAAATTTGGCATACTTGTTCAGGAGACCCTCCTTTGCAATTCCAGATGTGGCGCCACGCAAGATTCCGCGCCAGAGGCAATGTATTGCGGTCAATATACCTGCTAGGGGTAAATTCTGCAAAAATGATTCCTGGCCGGTCTCTGGTACCGTAGTTAGTATTTTTCAGTTCTGTTTAGTTAAAACTACATGTAAAAATGAGTGAAGAGTACATTTTTACGAGCGAAGTTTCAAATGCTGCCTCTACACGTTGTTTTTGTACATTCCAAAGCCAATTTTGTTTTAGTACAGGAAAGATGGTAAAAAAATTGCCAAAACCTTGGCCAAAACATGGACGTCGCGAAAATTTGATATTTTGTTCAAAATTGAGTGCCCTAATACATATCCAAAATCGCCAAAAATTGCACCCCGAAGCTTCGAGTTATTGGAGGGGGGGGGGGTGAAAAATTGCAGTTCAAAATGAAGAGAATGGAACCCGTCAATCCAATGGATTACTCGTAGTTCGACGCATCAAAACCCTCTGATACGATTTTGGCACAAAACGTGGCGATCATTGTTGAAGAGGGGTCGCGGGGGAGGGCGAAACTCGGCTGGGTGGCTCTTTTTCTTCCTGGGCCATAAAGAATCGATCATGACAAGATTGGTATCTTTTCCGACTAAATTCAATGTCCTGAACTTGAATCCGATGTGTAAATTTGGATAAAAACAAGTTCAAACAAGTTAACTTGAGAAAACCTGTTTTTTCTTTGACAATTTTCACGAAACTTTTTTTTACTGTTTGAGGTATTAATTCATCTATGAAAATATTTCAGAGGCCATTAGATTGAACTGTATTCTTCACGAAAATCATCCATTCGATCTGTAATTTTGTTTTTCGACATAGAAAAAACCGATTTTAACTCTAGTCGGCACGTCCCGACTTCCACTACTGACCAGAACACTACACCATGCATCTTTAAATGGAAATAGCTCAAACTTTCTGAAAAATTATAACTCATCTTTGAAAGTTCGAGGATCTGTGCAGAACTGAATTCCCTATAACATAAACAAAATCGTCATAAATCGCAATGCAGGGTATTGAGTTATTACCTGAAGGTGCATGCTGTAGTGTTCTGGTCATTAGTAGACGCCGGGCCGTGCCGACTAAAGTTCAAATCGATTTTTCCTATCTCGAAAAACAAAGTTAGAGATTGAATGCATGATTTTCGTGAAGAATACAGTTTAATCTAATGGCCTCTGAGATATTTTCAAAGATGAATACCTCTAACAGTAAAAAGAAGTTTTGTGAAAATTGTCAAAGAAAAAACAGGTTTTCTCAAGTTAACTTGTTCGAACTTGTTTTTAACCAAATGTGAACATCGGATTCAAGTTCAGGACATTGAATTTAGTCGGAATGGAAAAGATACCAATCTTGTCGTGATCAATTCGTTATGGCCCAGGAAGAACAAGAGCCACCCAGCCGAGCTTCGCCCTACCCCACGACCCCCCTTCAACGATGATTGACACTTTTTGTGCCAAAATTGTATCAAACGGTTGTGATGCGTCGAACTATGAGTAATTTGCATCCATTGGATTGACGGGTTCCATCGGGTTCCATTCTCTTTATTTTGAGTTTCAATTTTTTACCCCCCCCCCCCCCTCCAGTAACTCGAAGCTTCGGGGTGCAATTTTTGGTGATTTTGGATATGTAATAGAGTACTCAATTCTGAACAAAAATATCTAATGTTCACGACGTCCATATTTTGGCCGAGGTTTTGGCAATTTTCCTACTATCTTCCCTGTACTAAAACAAAATTGGCCTTAGAATGTATAAAAACAACGTGTAAAGGCAGCATTTGTAATGTCGCTAGTAAAAATGTTCTCTCCGTCCATTTCTACCTGTAGTTCCGAGAGTTCAAGTTTTTCAAGTATTCTTTTACTTTCCCGGCCCCCCCACGAACACGGAGGGAAAGTATTGTATTTTTCGCAGTAAAAATGCAATTTCTAGAAAAGTAATGATGGAAATGTGAAAATATTTTGGAATATTGTTTTTCTTCATGTTCACTACATGTTGGTACCTTTGAACATATTCCAAGAATCAATCTTGAGAGCCAGCGGAGTAGAGAAGTTAGGTGATGAGATGGAGCTCCCCCCCAAATGTTTTCTCTCATTTAAACTCTGGGGCACCCTGTATTTATTTAGATAAGAAAAGTGAACTTTCCGCATCTGCGCCAGCTGATGTGAGACGGGGCTCGTATATTATTCATATTGGCAAAAAAAAATAGATAAATTCAACTAAACAAATCAAACAAATACATACATGAAAATAAAATGAAGTGTCAGTGAATTGCTGTTGCCATCTCATCATCATTATTATTCATTATTTTAATTTAGTCATGAATCACCCTGTATACCTATTGCATGTGACATTATCTTCAACCCAACCCTGGTTCACCAGGTCAACGTGCATTATGAAAAGAAAGTTTTGGACGTTTATGGCCCTACACTGAAATTCCAAGTGTCAATATTTAGGTAACTACCTAATCCTTGGAAAATCAAGTCATTGTATTTAAGCGAATGATCTGATCTAGGTATATAAAACTACTGGACCACCCGACATTCGGGGTGTACTATAACACCCCTAATAAATGCACCAATAAATTCATCGATGTTTGTTAGGTAGGCAACTTCATTCCGGTAGAAAATACAAAATAAGACTCTCGATCTGCCGATGTCACCTGAAAGGAAGAAAAACATGAATCATGATTTTTTTTATGTGCCTTACAAAATTAGGAACTGATTTAATTAAGCTTACACTTACATTAAACAGTGTCTACATGTAAGCAAATAGTCTTTATTCATCATGAGATTTTTGTCACTAAATATAAAGATTAACAGATGATCAGGGAAGAAAATACCATGCGATCAACGAAATTCGGAATTGAGGTAGGCTGTGACCTGGTCAAATTTCAGGATGTCAAGCTGCTTTCGGCCAGAGCACAGCCTTCCCCAATTCCGAATTTTGTTGATCGCATGGTATAATAAACAAAAATGAAAACAGATAACAAGAAAAACAAACCTAAAAAATAGACAATACATAACAATAACAGGCAATAAAAATAAGATAAACAATCTGTATTTACGTGGTTTAATGAAAAAATGGCGTTGGAGATGGATTGAAACTAGGAGTAGAAACAATTATCAAGAAGGTATTCTTTTATAAGTTCGTCTGTTGATCTCTCGACATATTGAAACTGTTGATTTCTTCTTTTTCGTATTTTGATGCGATTTGTAATGGTACCTACTTACCTAGGTATAGATATTTTTTCTTGTTTTTTAAAAAACTATTGTGTTCAAAAATCTTGATATGTATCTTTGGTTTCAATTTTTTTACATTTATTCCTTTCAAACTTTGAGATTCTGTATCTTTAGCTAACCTTATCCTTATCTGATCTGTAGCGACATCGACTGAGAGTCGCATTGACCTGTTAAGGCACAGGACGAAGAAAATCTAATTATATGACAAACCGACAAATAATAATGTAGCTGTTGCAAATGTGCAGACAATTATGAATAAACGAATAAAGTATAAGTTGAACTGCTAGTAAAGAGAATTATTGAATTGCAGAATGTCTGGACGAGAAGGAGGCAAGAAGAAACCTTTGAAGGCGCCGAAAAAGGACTCAAAGGAAATGGACGAAGATGAAGTCGCTCACAAGCAAAAGATGAAGGAGCAGCAAAAGGCTCTTCAAGATGCCAAAGCCAAAGCCTCTCAGAAGGGACCGATGGTCGGCGGTGGAATAAAGAAATCTGGCAAAAAGTGATTGAGACTTTGCAAGCTGTTCATACCTTTTGTACTTTCACATTATTTTCGTCTTGTCAACAGAATGTAAATTTTGATTATTCAAAAACAAGCTATTTTTAATTTAAATAAAATAAACACTTTGAACTCTTCGCATGTTGTGAATATTTTAGCGGCTCCGCAGACAAGAGGTGACCGCGAGATAGCTGCCGCTTTTGTTTTGGGTTGATACAAGTTCTTTTGAACCTGATAAAAAATGCTGCATTGATAGTCTACGAGTGGAAATGGTGAAAGCTTGCGAGCTTTTAAACTTGGCGCTAGTTGCGCGCACGTTTTCTCCCCCACCAAGCTGACTTCAAGGCTAAACTTGACAAACAGCTGACTAGTTACAGGAGAACCTGTGAGCTGTCAACATATAGCCAAATAACAAAGTGCTCCGTTGGGCTCAGCAAGTGACTGTCCAAGCAGCAAGACACCAATAAAACCCTGTCATTATGTGTACCAGAAAGATGAAGAACTATAATTCAAGTGCTGTTATTTAGCATACGAGATAATCTTGCACCAAGGACGAGAATTGGTGATCGACACAAAGGTAGGTCCCACTTATACAATAAAAATACGGACCTTTGTTGTTTAGTTAAACTTTGGCAGTTCTTGGATGCCATTTTGTCTGACATCCCGAGGACCTAAAAATAAACTGCATAAAGTTTAACGCCCTTTGCAATACAACACTTCAACGATCTGCATACAAGATGCTCGTGTGGCCTAATTACAACTGTACCGAGTACTGTTACTCTTTTTTCGCTATTCTCGGGCATTGTTAGAGCTACGCGTTTTCCTCTGTTGTCATGCGGTGGAAAATTATTATTATGGAAATAAGCATGCACTAAATCATTGCATAAGCCAAATAAACTATAAGTACTAGGTATAGGTAATAAACACACACGTGAAATTTGCAAAACATGCGTGCTGTTGGTAATAGAAAATTAATAATGATTCCTGAAAATTAGACGTAGAGAAAGTTTACATGTAATTCAAAGATATATTCAGCTTCAGCGTGGTTTATTATGAAATTTCAAACACTTTGAAAGCTTCGCTTTGCTTTATCAGGTTTTTTTATTGCTCCTGCTCCGTACTTTTCCATCCGCAAACCTTTCTGCACCGCAGGTATAATTTTAAATTAGTCCTGTGACTCATGAAAATTTAATGGTAACGTGGAAATTGGGAATTGCTCGAGCTAGGATCAATATTGTAACGTCTTGTTGACCCTATCTGATGTTTCCAGAATTTGAATAGCAGGAATCCCTGATTAGGTTGGGGACTTTCCAGACTCGACACCTATTTATTGCTTCTCACTAACTTACTCAGTAGGAATCTCCAAACTTTGATTGCAACACATGACTACAAGCAACTAAGCAAGAGCTATTTCATCCAATTATAAATGGTTTTATATGGTTTCACCATGATTTGATTGCTTCAAATAACCAAAGGAAATTACTGATTTGACCCTTCTCAAAACGTTCATCATTAATTTATGAGCTTATTGTTGCAAATTACTATCACTATCAGAGTGACCTACGTCCTTGCAGTCCTAATAATTGGCAATGACAATGAGAATCATAAGCTACTTGTTTTTTTTTAATCACACACCAAAGCCAATACCTACTCGAGTACTCGTCTGTCGTAAACGTAGGTAGCTATAGGTACCTAACAATAATAATAGGAAAATGCTGTCGTTTCAAGGATTTGCTATTACCATAGAAACTGCTGCTCTTACGAAATTGGTGCTCGGTGATCTAAAATGGTTTTTAGATTTTTTTTGCTGTCAAACGCGTTGACAACACACGGCTTCTATAATTTGATTTGTTGGTCTGGTCCTTGATGGCTTTCTACTTGGCTATAAGTAGGCACTACTACTTGTTCTAAACAATCTAAAGACGTAGTATATCTACGATTATAATAAATCCTTGGAGTTGTTCATAATCACGTCCCAGGCTTTGTAAGTAAGTAGGTACAACCTGCTTACCAATGTTGTGGATATCCTACCATTTCTGTTGAATTTGTAATTTTGAACAACTCACCTGTTATGCAATTAAAACTGCGTTTGGTAAAATGTTTTGACCCTGACCATCTCAAATGTGTGTGGGATTATCGTGTACGCAATCATGCTTTGACCTTTCGGGACCCTTAATTTTCAAGCTCTGGAGAAGATACAGGTCACGTTGTGCAATTTTCTCGGTCCAAGACATTTTATGGTAATCTCTAGCCGTGATTGAAGCAGTTTTTACACATCGGATAGCGTGGTAATCGCTATAGGGTAATCAACCCAAAAGTCAACGGATCTAGTTACCTACATTTAGGTAGGTAGGTATAGTGTTATACGTACCTACTTACCAGGTCCGTCTGTTGCTGTATTATTTCCCCGATAATTTATTTCGAACTGCTCAACCAAAGAAACGACATGGCCTTCTGCATCAGTCACATAATAGAAAATGACGAATCGTTTTTCGTATGATCTTATTGATTTTACATGACATATAATGTCCGTCATTGATATGGAAATCTAATGTGTTTTGCACTAACGTTGACAATTCGATAAAGAAATAACATTCTCTCATAAAACTGTCAGACTCTCTGTGGAACTGTCACGATTCTCTCACGAACTGCAAAATCGAGTATCGAGTGCAAAATTATATCACTAAAATTATACAACTTTTCTGGAATGCTACCATCTCCATGCACTCGTGTTATTTTCATATTTCATCATCACTTCATAACTTTATTTGAAACTTCATATTTTGGAAAGAGTCGAGGAAAAAGTAGTTTATCCAATCCTATTGAATTATACACGCATGATCACGCGCATACATGCCTGCATTTTTCAATAAGACTGGATGAAGCATAGTATTCTACTCGCGGGTAATGGCTATTACTCATTCGGATGCTTTACGACACTCGCCAAGGCTCGTGTCGGCAAACTGCATCCTCATGAGCAAGAAGCAATCATTACCCGCTTGTTGAATATCATACTATTTGTTCGTTGTACAATAAGTACCTATGTGCACTAGATATGTATTTCCTGGTGTATTATACTTAACAACAAATCTAAAAATATATAATATGGCATCTGCTTTAACGTGACAGTGACAATGATGTGTGTCATTTCAATAATAATCGTTTTTAATTTTTCTGTCATCACTTCGGCTATTTCTACCTGAAAAAAGCCATACGGCAATAAGAGCCGGGACTGAGGTCTGAAAAAAAGATGTCAATATGATGTCATTGACTCGGTCATTGACAGCTGTAGAGTGCTAATGTAAATTTGAGTTGGCCGCCTTAATAATCGTAGATTATTTTACGAGTTTCATAAGACATAGTTTTGCCCCACACGACTGGTTTTGGGGCATATACTATTTCATCTATATTTTCTTGATAATCACCCAGAAATTGGGAATTCTCGCTGCTAAAAATAGAAACCTTTGACAGGTGACACTTCAAAACTGACGTCCGCCAAACAATTTCACGGCTTTCCATTTCACATATCTTCCAACAAGGTTCAACATTCGAATTTGTATTTTCGCTAATTTAATCTTATCTATAACGACACCGGTTGAGGACGATTGATCAGCTATAAACAATTTTTAACAAAAATGTACATCTTCAAGTTTCGTCCAATAGACCTATTTCTTATGGGGAACAGAGACGTTCAGACAAGGATGAACAATTTTAAGCCACACCCCTGGCCAATTAAAGGCCTTCAATTATTAGGCGCGAAATTCGAGGAAGGCGATACTGTCACAATGAATTAGAATTGTCACTGTCACTTATGACTGCAACCTGTGTCGTGTCGCTACACTGATCGAATAATTCGAAAAATGCTCGTATATTGTGTGAAAAGTTGTCCGCACTAGTCCAAGGAAATATTTCCCTCAAATGTTTCGTTCTACGGTTTTCCTGCCGACGAAAATAAGCGAAATAAATGGATGGCCGCCACTGGAAGACACCGGCACCAGGAAGAATTTGAAGGCGAACGAAACAATTTCAGCTGTTTTACAAGTTGCACAAAGCCAAAAGCGGGGTCACCCAAATTACCGTTCAAAGTGCTGGGAATGCTATCTCACCTTCCTATTTGGCGATTACCCACTACAACTTCACAACAAAACCTCAATATTTTGCTTCAGTTTTGGTGTGCTCACGGCACTTCAGAGTGGAAGATTTCTATTCATCCAGTGATAGGTACAAAGATGACGCTGAAAACAAATGCTGTTCCGGACATTTTCCTGAGAAGCTTGTTTCTTTTTCTGGCTCCTGTAGCACTCCGCTTTTACCTCCAGGTTATTCACAAGTACGTCTTCAAAGTATCCTTTCACACTATACTTCATCCCCTTATCACGCTGGTTCCCCTTCATTTGATGCTTACACTACACTTTTGTAAAGAAGTAAAGCGTTGTCGAGTCTGTAGGTAGCAGGTTGCAGCGTGGCAAGACTTTTGTTTCTGTTCTACTGACAACTGATGACAAATTGTAACATATCGTTGTCGGGGGTAATGACAAGGAGAAAGTCAGTGGCACTGACAGAGTTGCTACGGGAGATTGTGAGGCAAATCTAGCCAATGAGCGGCGATAGGAGGCAAAAGGGGCGTGAAAAAGAAATAGGTCCATTAGGAGAGCTCTAAAGAAGTTCAGCAGCTTTACCGAGAGCTTTACTTATGAATCCGGCAAGCTCTCGAACGGCTCATCCGCCAATTGTACGGGTTTTGTGTTTTATATTCCCGAGCCAGAGTCTTCGGGTTTCCGGCTTATCTCTGCGTCGGAGTCTCCAGCGAACATCGTAACTCCGTATCTTCCAAATGGTTTAACATAGTGTGAGTTGAGTTCGTTTTTCCGCTATTTGAATCCTATTGGATTAGAGAACGGGCGGTGATCTTTACTATAAACAGTTTCTAACAACAAAATACAGGTCGTGATTCAAAAGTGTCGGACCACCTTGCAGGTGTGTTGAATATAAATCAGTAGAATGCTGGAAAATTAAAAAAAATCTGGGGTCCATGACACTTGAGAGACACATTGTAAAATTTTTTTACAACCGCACGAATTAAACTGTGTTCCCTTCTACTCACGATGATTGAGGAATTATTCCAATTTCCCCCTCGGTCGGGACTGACCGAGGGGGAAATTACGATCACACTTATGGTTTCTTTGCAGTTGAATTGTTTACGTCGTACTGCTCTTCTTTGCGGTGCCCATCTCTGGCCTACGCACAACATTGCGCAACATTGTTTTGTTGATAAGTCATGAGTCACTGTACTCCGTACCTTCTCTAATTCTTCACTGAAGTGATGTGGGCAACCAACAAAACAGCAACATCCAGAAACAAACTGTTCCCTTTGAACGCCCGAACCACAAAATATATTTCTAGGGCTCTCACTATGTAGACCTAACCAGACCATGCACAAGAGATCTTTTTGTCAAATGTTTTCAAAGTATACGGCTTGTCACCATGTCATTTCTTTCTGCCATTACTTGACGACCTCCTATTGATCGAATCTGGAATGTTCGTGGTGCACTTATAGCTTGCGTCTCTTATTTGTGCGCGTACTTATGCAAATGTCATTTGCTTTCGTATCGCTCCTTGAAATCTTTGGACGATTTATGTCTTAAAAGAATTCTTCGCAGTAGTCCCTTGCAAAAGCTTGTTTGCTTAAAAAAGGATTTTATTCAATCCTATTGAATAATGCACGCATTATCACGCGCATACATGCCTGCATTTTTCAATAAAACTGGATAAAGCATAGTATTCCACTCGCGAGTAATAGCTATTACTCATTCGGATGCTTTACGACACTCGCCAAGGCTCGTGTCGGCAAACTGGATCCTCATAAGTAAGAAGCAATCATTACCCGCTTGTTGAATAATATACTATTATCCACAACCATTGGATTATGGAGATATAAATGTATTTACTTATAAATGCTTGATGACTTACACTATGGACATAATTATAGCAGCAATAACATTAAAAAATCTTAGTGGTCATGTATGTATCCCAGATATTCTTTGTGTTATATCCTACAATGAAACTTCGAAGCTTGAAGCTCTACACCATTTGCGGCATTCTTCAGAATTATTGATTCAAGGGTAAATTTCGCCCCTCTAAAACAGCCCTGATTTCAAACTTGATTTTTGTTCAGAATTTGTTAGTTTGTTAGAATTTCCGTATCCTAATATTGTATATAGGGCGTATTTTTCTTGGTATCCTGAGAATCGGGTCCCAATCCGCCAAAGCGTATTCAAAATGACTAAAAATTGACAGGTTTTGTCGAAAGGCTTGAGAATTTCTCATTTTTGAAGCTGTGACTTTAAGACGCTTTGGCCGATTTAAACGAAATAAAAATATGATAAATATATAGAAAATATACGATACGCTCCACAATATTATGATATCGAAATTTATTCACCCCTACAGGCTCAAACAGTTCACAACGATTGTTTTAAATAACGAAGACAAAGGGGTTTAAGTCGCCTCACTTGTCCCCTCATAGCTCAAAAAATAAAAAACTTCAGCACTTCTTTGGCACTTTTGAATCATTTCCGTGGACTGCCCTAAACTCCGTGTTCGCGAATTGTGATCACCTTGTATAGTTTTGAAAAGATAACAGAGTCGCAAAAACCAGTCTAAGCTCCCCATTAGCTTGCGAACCCGGTTGGACAATATGGTTGGGTGCGTCAAATGTTCGTTGGTGTGTGGTTGGCGCCAATACGACCCCAACCAGGTTGGCCGGTTTTCAAGGAAGTTCGAAAACGCGGTTCGTCTCAGCGTTGGGTAATAATAGGGAAATTGCGATTTCATTGAACGTACGACGTAACGCAACGTAGAACGTGAAAATTTCCCTGTTTCTAAGGAATTGCAAATAACAAACTCGCCAATTTTCACGTTGAAAGTTACGTTACGTCGCGTCGTACGTACGTGTGCACGCAAACTCCCCAATAAGCAAGCCAACGCCATGATTGACAACAACGATCAATCATTAGGGATAGTTGGTACTAAGGGTGGGTTCAGTTAGCTTATTTAGCCGCGGTTTTAGTTTTAGCCATAAGCGCTGCATCGCTTATGGCTGTTCTGAGGAGGCTGGTTCATAAGAGCCAATGGGCGTCGCGTCGCTGCGCTTGCGACTAAAATTAAAACTTGCAGCTAAATAAGCTGACTGAACGCATCACCTTAAGATAAAGTAAATGATGGTATTTGAATGGAATATTGGGCAAAGCCAAAGGAAACGCGCTATCCCTATAGCGGACACGTTATCCGCATCGGGTTATTCGCCAGTGAATAGGGACCTTTAGTAAGAGGTCCCACGACTCCCGCGACAAGTTTTTGTTTTGTAAACATTGTCATGCAATAATGCAATATTGACGTTGAAGCCTTAAAAATACGACAACTTTTCCCATTGATAATGAAGTAGATTGTTTCATATAACATATTCATGTTTAATGTTTACCTGTACTTATGTAATGTGCAAGGGGAAGGTTGGCTGAATTGAAAGTAATTTCAAGTGTAACGGTGTGTTGCACAAAATGTAGGCTCGGTGTTGCTGTTGGCACAATAATTATGTTGTGTGTTGTGTCAAACAATTGTTTATGTAACTGTGTTATAATTAAAATCAATTTTCAAACTATACGAAGTGTTTTTTCAATTTCACAATATTAGACTGCCATGTTTAGATGACACATATTCTCGTCAAATATCTACACAATGTACCTATTCTCGCCAAATATCTGCTTTGTGTAATAACACGATCGCCGACATTAATTTCTTTACTTTATTTCATATCCGGAGATTAACACAAAGCAACCGTAATTTAATGAACCTTTATAGTGTGTGTAGTGTAATAATTATGTACGAGTTTAACTTTCTACTATGAATATTTTTCACACTTTTACTTTTACGTAAAGGCATGTTTTTTCTTGTTCTAAAATAGCGATTTTAAAATCGTTCCCGTATAGGTATAAGGCCTAAGTAAAAGGTAAAAGGTACCTGTAGCTTGACAGTCGATCAATTGAGGGTGAAACCTTCACAACCTTATAAGAACATTAACTATTTATAAAATACGTGATTCATTTGGACTTCGTTGGGAGAAGTTACTTATTTTTACCTCGATCTTCTGTAATTTGAGAGAGTGTCTGTTTATCCAAGATAGGGGTGAACTTACACATCGTGAATCACCTGTACAAATCTGTTACTACATAAAAGTTATTAAATCGTGAGTCACGTTATTGAGTCGCTTCCTTTCCTTGGAGGATTTTTGCGGCATTTGTTTATACAATTGCATGGCATGTGCTTATTTTTCAACAAATAAGTATGCCGTGATACATTGAAGGCTATTGTGTTTGATTGAAAACTAATATATAAGAGGAGCTAGAGAGTCTAACTATTGAACCAATTTAAAATATCTCTGCGTTCCTGACGCAATTCTGCTGTAACACGCGACTATTTTGGAAGAGCATGCGCTACTTATGCATAAGCGCGTGTCTAAATTTAATATTGTGTGAGTGTGGATATTGTGTTCAGTATTTTTTTCCCCAAAATTGCTATTCGGCATATCTAGATAAGAGCAATAAACTCTAGACGGTTTGATATACCTGTAATTAAAAATGAATCTTTTTTTATCGTCATTATCGAATTTGATGTAAAAGTAAATAAATAAGAGTTATCTTTTCAACAAGAATGACTTACTTGCTTTTAAGGATGGAAAGGTCAAAGCAAATTTCAGCCGTAAGATCAAGCCCAAAGTGTACCTAAGGCGACTTTGTATAAATCTAATAGGTAACCAAAAGTAGAAAGCTCACAGTTATTATGGAATTATACTGCGTGCGTTTCTTTTTGGCCAATATAGAAAATGCAATACCTGAAGAAAAGTTAATACCCTTGATCTTAGCACTAAATTTAAAGATCAAATCATAATATCTTGACTGGAACCGGTTATTTCTTCCACTTAAAATAATTATTAAACAGTTGCTACAATTGCATAAGAGGTTCAAATTGAATTTTTTTGTTCCTTTCTGCATGTTTTTAATACTTATTCTGCGTATGCGAATTTCGTTGGAAAGGAAAACGTCGATGTCAAATTCAACACTTCATTTCCTGCATATGTATTGTTTGAACAATTGGTAATGAATGATGCACCAAACACAAAAACAGACTTTCTTTTAAGCCCTTGATAATCTGCGTCGATTAGGCATTCGAATGGTATAGGAAATATTACAAAATATTCATGGATTAGCTGTGAGATACCTACGGTGTAAACAAGAAATTGTGTGGGATTTTAATTCGATATTTCAAAGTTTGTTCTGATGTCTAGATTCTGAAGTTAACTATAATTTGAGTTAGCTGCTATGACACAGCCAATAGCAAACCCAATTGCTTAGCAACTAACTCAGATCACTTAACTAGCTCCATATGGAACTCTTGGTGGAACTCGCAGTAAGATTTGATTCTGAATTAATCGCAGAACCGGACTTGTAAAATTTATTTTTCAGTGAGAAAAGCCAAAATTATACTGATAATAATAATGAATAGACATCATTCAATTACTGTATAATTATAATAATAATATCAATGAAGAGGGGCGAAGTCTAGCACATAGGTACCTACCTACTTACTTCTTATTTGCGATTCCAAAAGTCAGGATTTCCTGGACGTCCTAGTCGGCTAAAATGGCTTTAGCAACCCCTTACATTTCGCCATTCTGTTCATGTTTTGCAGCGCCTCCACCGCGGTGGTTGAAATTGCGAATGGCTAACAAGAGCGAACGTGCGACGTCATAATAATTCAGGTGGATGGAATTTAAAGCTTGCGCGCCCGCCTAATCGTGCGTGGAAAGTGACGCTTTTCATGGGGATTGAAGGTCGAAGGAAAAGTTCAATTTCACGTACGCATATTGCGATCCACACTTTTTGGAACATTTTTGTTCGTCTTTCGAAATTCGAGACATTACAAAATAATTCAAAATTTTGCGCTGTGTATTAGGCGTTGGGAACGTCTATTTGTACAATTTGTAGTTTATTAGATATCCAATGTATGCCTTGTCTCTCATGCACGTCCTACGCCATGAGTCTCTGCTCACTTGGTGTTCTTATATTGTCACGATTGGCACTTGCATGTACATACAATAGCAACGAAGTCGGCTTTATGTGTGTTACAACAGTAATTTTGTCTTGTTTGGAAATTTCCTTGAATACATGAAAGGAAAGGGAACACATTTGTGTTATAATTTATCCATCAGTGTGGTAATACACGAAAGCCTTGGACATCATCATCGTCAGCCTCAATTTTCCTGATAATACCAGAGATGTCCCTACACACTACTAATGTAAGTCAATTAAGGGTCACTGATCTTTTTGCAGACGATGATTGCAAGATTAAAACAAATAAGTAAGTTATATTCCATAAACCGTAAGTGGGAGAGAAAGCTGTACCTACAACTGTTAACTGTTCATTATTTTAGTTTTTCGTGTGTGGGAATAACACAAATTAAACTTGAACAATTGATTCTTGTCAACTTGTCTTTGTATCGTGAATTCTTCATAATGTCATGGAAGACTAGTAATAATTAGAGATGACGAGTCAATTGTCCCTCATGCTTTGTTCCTTCAAGTATATCGATCCGAGCTGCTAAAATTGCATTTTCCTTCCCTTCAGCACCATTATTCATCGTAATATCGGATCGATAAGGTGACTTTTTGTATGATGTACTCGAGTATCATGATGCTCTTTGTGCTTGAAATATCAACAATTTGCGAGTCGAAAAAAAATCCACGCAGGAGGCTTATTAATAGTCATTAGGGGAAATGACCTGTTGACCAAGACTAACGGAATTTTCTGAAAGGTGACTTATTTTCGTTCGGTTTTATGTAAAAATATGAGTGAGTGTTGAACCTCCTCTTTTGTCGTATCGACCCTAAACGACTTTAATTAGCCGTAATCCTTTTCACGCGCGCTTGGACTTGTGCCATACAGGCGCTCTCGGTTAAATTAGAACTTCCTTTTATTTCTTTACTCGGCGGTGCTTAGTTCAAAAAAATCTGAATGTGAAACGGTTAAGCGATAAAAATAAATGCATGGTAAGTTGCACGACGCTGGTTATATTTATGCAAATTGTACTTAACGGAATATATATTACGGTGTGTTTGTAGCCCTTTACAATGTACGTAGGTACCCAAGCCATGGAAAGTGTCGCGCGCTATTATCGCTATAGTTATTTTGTGTTTGTTGAGTTTTTCTTAACCTATATCAGACACGATCGAAGTTCACCACGTGCTTTTGACACTTGGATTTTGAAATTTAAAGTTCAATGCAATTTTATCAAACTCTGGTAACAAGGTACAACAATAATTGCTTGCGTAAATGATGACAAGTACTGAATGGATTTTGCAGCAGTCAGCGCAATCAGCTTCCCTGACCTTTCTCTGCTACTTTTCGTTGTTAAATTTCGCTGTGTTAAATCACCATAGGTACATGTTCTGTAATCGCGTTGTTATTCGAAGCTCGAAGCCTCCCATAATTCAGCTTTCTGTTTTTTATCAATAAAGTCAATTTCCGCTAGATTATCCAGCCTTTTGTAACGTTTTCCTCGAAGCGTGTTTTCCAATTTGTAATCGGTGCGCGCCATTTTGCCAATAATAACTCTTTTGTGCATCAAAATGTTAACAGGTTGCTGACACGGGCGTTCATATCCGCCAACAAAACGCTGAGAACACTCGAAAACCCGTTAGAAATTGACCGACGAAAAGAGCCGGACAGGTGAATTTGCGATGGTGGGCAAAAAAAGTCTTCGTCGCCGCCGGGTTCGGTGCTCGAAGCCGAAACGCTCTTTATTCGCTTCAGGACGTGTGGAATGGGTGAAGTATAGTGTGTATGGGTATGTAAACTCCAACAACCCACCAACGGCCCAACACAGAAACGTATAATATTACCTCTGTATATAGTGAATGCCCTCTCCGTATTTTGACCCGGCGGCCGCGACCGTCTGGTCTGGCTGGTTCAACTTCGTGTGTATCCCCCTTGGTGTCTGCTTGGTCGCAGTTCACCACCACCGGCGTGGTGTGGTGCACCTTGTTAGTCTCGCAAAAGGGGAACGACCAGACACTGCAGTTGAACTCCCGCAGTCTGGACTTGGAATTTCAGGACTAAAGATGAGCGTATTCAGGGACAACGGGACAAGTCAGAGCATGCATGTACTTGCTTTTACTAAATGTATCAATTAGACAAGAGTACAAGACATTAAAACTTGATGAAGCTGTTAAAGGTCCGTTCTGAACACAACGCTGCACAAGTACTCAGGTACTCACTTTGCCTTATGAAAAGAGTAGGGCTGGCATTGCACCTCTTTTTTAAATGCTACCTTTTGAAAATAAAGGTCGCATTTTACCACAGGAAGTCTGAACATTTTAAGGAAAAGAAAACTTGGTAATTTCCCTCTTTATTTTAGCATAGTACCTGTGCTACTGCTTTTGCAGTTTTTGCCTATAAAAGCTGCATCTTCAGGTATTGTAGTGTAACTCGTCACTCATCGCCTAGCTGAGAATGTAGCCAGCCATGCGTTTGAAGGATTTTTAAAGAAAGTGCTCTATTGTGGCCAGTTTGTCTGTCGTCGGACTATTTGAGCGTATTTTTACCAGAGATTTCATCTGTATGATCAACTAAGTATAGGTTCTAAGATCAAATTTGTCTGGCTGTCCGTCAATCTGTCTGTGTGTACACAATTTTGCAGTTGAACTCCTCCTGGAGGAATAAAGTTAAGAGTCCTGGAACTTTTCACAATAGATAGCTGCTTATGCCCGAAAGGGTGGACATTGGGCATTTTTGTTTTTTATTTGTGACGCCATCTTGGCTTGCCATTTTGCACTCTCGCTTAAACTGACCAATTTTGATGGAATTTGGATATTTGCACCTCATACTAAAAATCGTGAGACCAAGCTTGGTTTTGCGATCGGCTGTCATCTTGGTCCGCCATATTGAACTTTTTAGTAAGTGAAGCGATCTTGATAAAACCTGAAACATACGTTTGCTCCGTATAACGATCTATTCTCTCCCATCCTGGCCAGTCATATTGAACTTTCTCGTGAATGAACCGATTTTGATGAAAATTGGAACATACTCGTGTTCGTATAACCATTGTGCATAACTTTCTACGATTGTGAGGTTGGTTCAACAATTCGCTGCCATATTGGCCTGCCTGCTATAGTGACTTCCCACAAATCAATCGATTTTAGGAACATGTAAGAAAATAAATTCGTTTGTGAGCTTCACGCCGGCGCCGTGAGGGCATACTCACTTGTTTGTAACCGAACCAATTAAGCAGTTCGTACCTAATTCCTTAAGACTGAAAACTATGCACTGGACTTTTTTACGGACGGCGGACGCCCTGTATAAGTCTGAAACGCGTGTCAATTTAGCCCCTAGATGAATTTAGTCCCGCCGATTATAACCAGCGTTCCATAGAACTTCAAAGTAAACAAGCTCAATGAAACTTAGGGCGTGGAGTGTGTGATGTGTTATTCGAACCCTGGCTGATTTGAACTATCACTGTCAATCCTACACTATCACTGCTTGTGACGTGACGATGTAATCAAGTTTGGTGTCAGGTCAGGTCACTTGGCATACAAACATGTGATAGCTCGAAGGAATCGATCTGAATCCTACGGTTTCATTTCCAGAGGCTTGATGTTAAATTTTATTGAACGCTCGTTGTTTCGACATGGCCTGGAATAAACAGATCCAGAGATGCGATGGGACGACAAGAGAGAGAAGGGAGCACAACGAAATTTGTACACGAATAAACCGATGTTTTCAACTAGGTATACACTTGATTCTGATAGATACTTAGGTACTATTCATTTTGGAACTTTGGAAGCCCTCAGTAAGAAACACATATTTTATAAATTGATACCTAGGTAGGTACTGAGTATGACAGTTGATTGGCACAAACTTACAGCTAGTTTCGAAGTAGCAAGTACATACCTAGTGCATCCTTATGCCATCAATAAAACACACGCACTACGCACACATTGCCAGTTATTTGCTACGACGTAATGCTCAAAAAATGATTGAATGGTAGATAAATTACAATTTCGTGAATTAGCAGTAAATACTTCAGAACCTTAGTTATGCAACCCGTGTCGCAGCGAAAAGAACAAGTGAAGTCTAGCGGCCGTGAAGTGATTTTGACATGAGCGTACAAAAAAGTTCAACTTTAGGGCCGCAACAGAGCACTCTAAACAACGTGTTTTTGGTTGATCGCCTTAAATATAATCTTATTTCCTCAAAATAGATTACTTATACTTTAGACTCCTGATATGCATTAGATAATTTTTGTCTATTTCGCTTATGCTATGACTACTTTGTACCTAGCACTGTTTTTGCGAAAAACAGTGTCACAAAGTGCTATTTCGTGTAACTGAAAAAAGAGCACTTTTGGCTGTCACTGATGCACATAAAACCCGGCCGTTAGCGCGGGGGACTCCGTCTTTGAAAGCAATTCCAAGGATCGTGGGCTCGAATCCGGCTCGGGCCAGGTGAAAATTCACATGTGCTTTCTAGTACCTTGGCGTGTACTACTGTGCAATCACGTCAAAAAAAAGGGTGAAACAAGGAGGACACCAAAAAAAAGGGTGGCAATAACCTTGCTGTTTTTTTTTGCCCTGCATTAACAGATAGGTTATTAGCAGGTTTTTTCAGTTGGAGTTTTTTGTTTTTATGTAACGATAACAATGATGACGATAACAACGAAGAACTGTAAGATGTACATCTTTGGATCAGTGGGGGATTTATCAGTGGGGTTTTGTTTCGATGGCTTTCTCGTTTCATCCCTCTTCCCGGGGCGTCACCGCACGATAGTAGATGCCCCAGTACTAAGGGACGCGTGAAAAAGTCCATCTGGCCCAGTGCGGATTTGAACCCGGGACCTTCGCCACAGAAAGCGGGGCCGAGCTCACCGTGCACCTTGCTGTTGATGCATCCATAAAATGGTGGGTGATGTGAAAATCACCCGGTGCCGCGCTCAGAGTACTAAGACGGCGCCAAGGAGGTACTGCCAGTGACTACACGAATACCCGCCCACCGCAAAAAATACACATTAGACTTAAGTATAGGTACCCTTTTATTCTCGTGACCTGTACCGATTTGTGTAATCTCGTTAAACAAGAGGTTCCTGAATTGATGCAGAGCAGAAAATAACACGATTCATTTCCATAGAAAACTTCCTGCATGTATTTTTGGGGTGAACTGGATTTTCATAATTTATGACTCACTCTGAATAGTGAATGAAATTTCAAAACACATTCAAGGTTCAAAAAAGAAGCTGTTTCATTTGCTTTACAGAGTTTACGAATATCGGTACATACAGGGTGTTTCAGCCATGATGGCAAGAAATTCAATTGTGATAGGTATAGCTCTCGTGAAAATATGACGAAAACCTATGCCCCATTTTGGAGAGTTCGGCCTAATGACGAACGAAAAAGCTAACTTTTTTGGGTTTCAAAAATTTGTAACTCTGGAACGTTTTATTTTGACTTCATTCAGCATAGCCTGGACTGTCGAAAATATCTACTGACCAATCTGCCAAATTTTGAAAGAATCCAACTAGTGCCGTGGGGTTTACAAGGGTGATAGGGTGATAGGGTGATTGCATGCAGAAGGAGTTCATGGCAAAATGTCAGTACATAGTGTCATTGTCAGCTGTCAAGTTTCATCCATGTCGGTGTCAACGTCAACCGGACTAACCTCACAAAATACTGTGATTTTTACGTGTTTTGTTCACATACTGTTTTGTTCGGCGTTTACAAGATCGAAATTGTGATTTCTAATTATTCTAACCATGCCTTACACCTGTTATGTGCCCCAATGCAACTCCCCAACAAACGTCAAAACATAACTCGATCCTTGCGCTGCCTGCTTGGTGATCAGGTGAACGAATTTCATGCATGCATTCTGTTAAATACGCGATCTTTCTGGATTCTTCCATCCATCATTATGTGGCAGTTTAGATACAACTGCGGAGCTCTAGACATTTCCAGAAGTATACGCGAGGGCTTGGCATTGGGAACCTTCAACGCTCGATCGAGACAAATCTGTCCATTTTGGCGGAGGTGCAGACATTCCGGAGCACACGGGAAGCACGCGAAAGGTGTGTGATTATTCAGGAGTGGTCTAGAATCCATATGCCGGATCACTATGGAAACTGCTGGAGAATGCATGGAACATTCGAGATGAATTGAACGGACCTATATAAGGCATCAATTGTCGTCTCAGTCTCACGACCAGTTATGAATTGGAATGCGAAGTGGCAACGAGCGGATTAAAAGCGAGTTGTTATCACATCGATATTTCTAAGTAAATAATTGTTGGCGTGTATTTATTGTAGTACGCAGTAATAAACAGTGTGTTTGTGTTTTCAAACGATCGTCTCAATTATATTCGAACCCGTACGCGAAATACGTAACACTATTGATTCAACAGCATCCAAGGAAAAGTTGGCTTAAGGTGACCCCCCCCCATAACTTCTACGCTACTGGTTGTATTCTTTAAAAATTTGGCAACTTGATAGATAACTCCGACAAACCAGCTCTTCCTAAATTTAAGCTAGTTTCGTCAAAAAGTTCCTGAGTTACAAATCTTTGAAATCCAAAAATCGTGAACTTTGAAGGTCTGTATCTTCGTCTAATGACGAAGTTGGATTTTTCGCTATCATCGCTGAAACAGCCTGTTCAACAAAAATTAAGGGGTGTCATTTCTATCACAAGGACAGACTGCGGACTACTGGCAGTGCGAAAGAGACACAGATCGACTTTTCTGTCAAGCCCCCCGGCTGAACCTGTCTGCCGAAAAAAAAAAACATAAAATTACAGCAGTGGCGGACTAAGGGAATTGGGGGCCCGGGGCGGAATTGCGAGATGGGGCCCTTAAGGAGTGAAAGTTGAGAATATGAAGGACGGCCGGCAGACTTTTTGGCCCGCCCTGCCTTGCCGTAATTGAGCAAAAGCTTAAGAAACAAAAAATGTGTTGTTAACTTGACTATGAAACACACAGTAGCGCAGTCAGAATTTGAGGGCGGAGAGGGCAAAAGCAACGGTGAGGGTGCAAGTCAGGGAAAAGAAGCGCCGCAGACGAAATTTTTTGAGCATAATAATAATAATTATGCTGATGATGATAATCGGTATATTTCGTGCGTTTTGCGATTTCGGTTTTCGACGTTTTCACCAAAATTACTTAATAATTAAACTTCTTTTCAGAAAATGTTTGCGTTTCTTGAAAATTTTCGCCAGAATTTTTTTCTGTATCGGTTTAGTGTGGAATGAAGTGCCGTGGGCGCTTGGAAGGGAGAGGGGTGGTCTCATTTGCCCACTTTCGCCCCCCTTGGCTATGCCACTGACCTCCAGTACCTACAAGAAGTTCTTGGTTCCAGCTTTGGATGTTGAATTGGATTTGGACTGTTGACTCAAAGCTAAAACCTACTCGTATATACAAAATTAGGAATAATATGAATTTCTACTACCTGCAGCGCGCAGATAAGATAATTTTGTTGTTTTGTCTTTCCCCTCTTTTGAAAAGAAATAATAAAATACAAAACTTCAAAAGGCTTGAGGCCCCTGGCACTGTGATATCCAGGGCCGGGGCCTCTAAAGCCCAAAGTGAAAATAATTCGCAGAGACTGCGTGATACAGACACACCTCTATCGCTTGTGTGTAGGCCCCCAAACCTGTTGTCATGGGGCCTGCCAAGGTAACTTTAAAATGGAAAAAATAGGAAAACAATGTTTCTCACCTAAGTAATATGCGAAAAAAAATGTTCATCGAGAGAAAAAATTTAAAATTTTAGATTTTATCCCAATTTTGTGCAGTATTTTTCACAAACAAGAGGAATTGGGGGCCCCATCAGATGATTGAGGCCCCGAGGCCCGGGGCGGACCGCCCTCACCGCCCCCCCTTAGTCCGCCACTGAATTACAGGCACTCATCCGAAAACTGGCAAGAAAATAAGAATCTTTTTTCGAACAAAACAGAAAATTTCCGGAAAAATAAAATCGAATTTTCGGGAAATTCGAATTTTAGAATATACAATATGTTGCCAAAGCCACTTAGTAGGGCCTTGTTTTTTCTCACCTTTTTCGGCAGACAGGATTACTCGAGGGTCACGGCAGAAGAAAAAGAAAAACACTAGGACTAGGAAATTACGTCCTTAAAATCTTGCACTTGCACCCTTTGCCCCCCCATATTTCCAAAAAAAAAAAAAAAAAAAATTTTTCAACATTTTTCTGACATTCTTGAAGCATTTCCTGCCCTGGAGTGCGATTCTCGAGTTATTCGAATGATTTCTCGTATACGAATCTCCTTGGTTTTGTCGTGTATTTGGCCTGTCGGAAAGGAGAATTCGCATACGAAAACTTTTCGAACACGCTCGAGAATCGCACCCCTGGACTTTTTACGGTCGGTTCGGAACACCCTATATTTAGTAGTAAGTACCGTTAAAAGTTTTCCGGGTTTGTATTGCTTTCATTGCTTATTTGTAAGACTAGTCGGGAGTATGTTCGGAGAGTTTCCTCCACTAATAGCCAATTTAATTCCATTCCATTCATGTCTAAATAATGACCTCATACTGCGGAACTTCTGGGAAATGCATATACCATAGAAACTGAACGTGTGGAACAAGCAGTTGATGGGAGAGTCCAGGAAATGCCACTTGTGCACTTCTCTCAGCGGTTTACCCCTCGTTAACACCTGAACGACTTCCAGAGCTCTGTCGCTTTTGTTTTGTGACGCCTTTCGCCTTTGTACGGGTTCACGGACACCGACACCGTATATGCTCAGCTTGTAGGCTCATCATGATGGGGTTATGATTGGGATTTAACATGGTGCGTATATTCCTTTCATGTCAATGACTTCCTCATCCTGTGCCAAGTGTATTATGCTAAATAACTGAATATATACCTACGTTTGTAAAATTGGGAACGCGCTCCCACTCACATAATTACCGCTTTTTATCTGCCAATTGACTGAGTGTAGAAGTAGTGCGCACACCCAGATCCGGGTTGACGGGATCATTTAGAACAATGCCTTCTTTGTCAGGCCGTGCTTTTGGAGAATTACTGTAAGAAGGAACAAGTCAGCTACCATATTGGCCTGCCAGAACGCTACCTCTTGAATGTTACAGGACTAATTGATCGGTGGCTTAGTGCTAAGAAGAAAAGAGAAGCTTCTATTGGTCAAGTGCTTTTTGAGGCTTTGTGCTTTTTGAAAACTGCCACCTGGAAGCGATTTATTTCCACGCGACTTGCTTAAAAAGCTCTTGTTTGTCATTCAAAGGCAGCAGTTATTAAGATAAAACTAATCTCGTGATTCAGCTTCCGAAAATATACAATGGTAATTACACATACATACTTCAGAGTAATCTTCGTGTTCCCATCCGTGTATTGTTGAGAGGAAAAGTGGTTCACCTAAATAGAGAACAGTAGCGTCATTAGGTTCAGTTAGAATTGAATGCCAAAATTTTCCAGGAACGACGAGGTGAAACTGATGACCGGAAGGGCATAAATTTATTTCTAAAAGTTGTTTAGCATGAAGGATGGCCATTGTCCTTGATTTGAATAATATAGTGTAGGTATGCTTGACTTGAAGTGATTTTTTGAATCAATAAATTTATTTGAAATTTCAATGAGTTATTGCGAGTGGGCGCATGGCGGTTCGAGTTATTGACCACGACTTTGTTGCGAATTTTTTTATGGAAATGTCAGGTTCAAACTGTGTAGACATGTTAGTCATAATGGATGCGATGTTTGCTGTTTTGGTTTGATGTATAGTTGCAGGTTGTTGGCCCCAATAGTGATAACAGTGATGGCCAGACAATAATAATACCAAAATCTGGGCTCATCCTAGCTTGTTATTGTTATTATTGCTGTTTTTGGAATTAATCGCGCATCCAAATTAGAATCAGATAAAGGTAACGTGTGGAGTTGAGTCACGTTATTAGATCATTTATCACTTATTGGGGAATTTGAAACCCAGCGGTGGGTATTGATTCTTCATTTCTGATGCGTATTATGAATTTTGCTGTAGCAAATACAGAAACTCCATTTTTTTGCGTGATACCTGCCCAGTTCATGCATGAACAGTTGCCAGATGAATATTTTTGCTATCTGCACTCTCGTTGCTTGCAGTTTTCAACTCATTTCATTGCAAGCCCATGCCCTTGCAATATTTAGGCGAAGCTGAAACCAACAGGGCACTTAGTATGCTCTTTAGTGGTAGCGGTTGAACGAGGTCGCATCCAGCGTTTAATTAGGGCATCGCAAAGTGTGATAAGCAGGCTGAAGGTTTGTGAAAAGGCAAAGAGAAATGTATAGTCAGCATAGGGGACCTTGTCAGATCTAGGGCCACACTCACTAGTGCCAGACAAAACCGATATACCGAAGAAATTCCAGGACACTACTAAATGAAGGCTTCTTGTTCAGCAATGGGTGCGTTTATACCACTTTGCAGATCCAAACACGGAAGTACCTAACGGCCACTTAACACCAACATGTTATTGCGATGATATGACTCGTTTCGGCATGGAATTGACGGAAAACATGTTGGTTCAAATTTGCCTGGGTTCTACGCAAAAAATTCACCCATAGAGTCCTTAGATGACTCTATGGATGAACTGAACAATTGAAGGTGGAGAATGAATCAAAACACAGCCCTGTCAAACTGCAGTTACATACGTCCATCTGCATCTGTCTGTTATGAGCGATGACATTTTTATCGCTTTTTTCAGCGATAACATGAATCGATTAAAATGCTTGTAGGTCTGATTTACTTCGATTAAAACGTCAAACACCAGCCAGTCGCTATTTTTGTATTAATCATCGTAATACCAATTGTAGTCCAGTCAAAATAGGTTTTAACCGGAAATAAATTCGGAAGTTGACGAAATTTGGTGGATCGATGCAGAATTTACACGGTAAAAAATTTTGAGTAAAATTTAACTCAAACCGGACTCAAAAGTGATTCAATCCAGGTCCACGCAAATTTGAGTGAAAATTCAACTCAAATTTTTTGAGTACATTTCTGTATTTTTGAGTTACTTCCTGTTAATCAATATTGAGTACTTTCAAGCCTTTTTACACTCGAAATTGAGCGCAATTGGCACAAAGGTGAGTATGCATTATAACTCAATATTGATGCAAAAAATATTTCAAAGTGATCATTATTGATGATTGATAATAAATGAATCAATTTTGATTATTTTTAATTTGGACAAAAAAAACAGACTTTTACTTTTTTAGGCATTTATTCAGGACATTTTTATTGTGACATGTTATTGATACATAATTTGTGTAATATCACTGTAAAAGTACCGAAATGTATGAATTATACCTACAACATTATTGAACAAAAATTTGAACAACCTAAAACCAAAAATATAAAAAAAATGTGACAATAATTTAAAAATACATGTATTGAATGCAATAAAGGAAAAGGAAACCAATATTTTCTACACTAAACGAGTAATATAGTACCTAGCAGTAGAAAACTAATAAACGTGATTGATGTGGAAGGTGTTGGACCTTTGACCATACTGTACTTTTGACGATCCTCTAAAGGCCATCCGTGGACCAATGGAGAAAGCAGTTGTAACATGAAGTTCACCTGTCAAAAAACAAAAAGTCAAAGTCAAAACCTGCTTTTTCCTGTTGCAAAGTAAACCGTACCGCTGCTGGTTGCGAACCAGCATAATGACTGCCAGGCAGCTGAGCAGCGAATGCGGGCACTTTCAATCAAAAGTGAGCGTAGCTGACTCAAAATTTAGTGAAATGTACTCAAATTTGTGGCAATTTAACTCAAAATTGTGTGAATTGACTCGAAAGTGAGTAGGTATCAACAACAAAAATTTCCCACACTCCATTACCCACACCAGGAGGACATTGATATTAACATAAGACGGCCTTTCTATTTTGTACTATAGTTAAATCAAAATTTATCTGTTATTCGTTCATTATTCGTTAATCGAATGAGCTCTGAGTGCTGGGACTCAGGCCGGAGATATACCTAGGTAGGTACGGCTGATAACCGCCGATGATTTTACGCAAGGTTTTGCTCCAAAACTTTTCATCGGATGCTATCAGTCGTACTAAGCGTGTCCCTCAGCCTGACACTTCATTTGTAATGCAAAAAGTCCCAGTGCTGGGTTTAGAAGATGAATGGGATATATAGATCTATTAGTGCATCATATCAAGTGATAATCAATGAATGAAATTTTTCACTTACCCGGACTGGTTTTCTTCGACGAGCGACGCTGCCGGCTCACAACTAACGACTGATGCAGAAGCCGAATGGCACGTCCCTCGAACCGAATTTGACGAAGAAATGCATCAAATTTGATTAAAACCTAATCAAATTTGAGTTAATGCAATCGAAATTGAGTGCAGTACTCAGTAATGATCATATAGTTGTCATATTTGATAGAATTTTCCCATTCACTCAATTTTTCGTTAATTTTCACTCAAAAAATTAACTCACATCACTTCACTCAGACAAGTTGGAAATTCACTCAGTCGGATTTCTTACCGTGTAACGTGGAATAACATACTGAAATTCCCAAGAATTCCAAGGCTTGGCTTTTTTTCTAGGACCAATAAAAGAGCGCCATCCTTAGAAATTTTCTATTTTTACTGAATAACTCGAAAACTATCACCTTTAGAACACAAAAACCAGCGGAACAAATGTAGCCTGTTAAATTCTCAAGAGATCAGTGTAAAATTCATCACTTTGTGATCGATAGTTTCTGAGATACAGCGTCTGCTAGAACGCAGTGAAAATGACCCAAAATTTATTTCCGGATTTCACGTAACAATTTGCATAGTGTCAGTTCAGGAGCTGTAACGTGGACAGCAAATGTGCGGATTTCAGTGTGTTTTACATTTTTGGAAAGCCAATTCAACATTTGGTGTCACACTTTTGTCTAGAAGTCGGCAACTCCAAAATGGTAGTTTTCCTCGACCTTTGAAATCTATACTTGAAGTCCCGAAGAATCCCCAAAAATCGATTATTTTCAAACCATGCCATTTGCTTCATTTTTCGAGTATGGAAAAAACCATCTAGAGAATATGTGAAGGATTGAATACCAAAAAAACAACATGTTTCAGAATCTTTTTCCTTGTGATGGTTCCTGAGGTATATGGGTTGGAGGACTAAAACGACCTATTTGGAAAAAAAATTGGTAGTTCGGACACAACCTGCTGAATACTGTACGGACCTTGCATTTTAGGTGTAAGATGCCACTTGACAGACGTGGAAAGTACATAAGTATGTTCACTACGTCTGCTAAGTGGCATTTTGTATCATCAAATGCAAGGGCCATACAGTATTCAGCAGTTAGTGTCCGGACTACCTATCTTTTTCTCCAAATAGGCCGTTTTGGTCTTTTAACCCATATACCTCAGGAACCATCACTTGGAAAAAGATTCTGAAACATGTTATTTTTTTGGTATTTAATCCTTCACATATTCTCTAGATGGTTCTTCCATACTTGAAAAATAAAGCAAATGGCATGGTTTGAAAATAATCGATTTTTTGAGGATTCTTCGGGACTTCAAGTATAGATTTCAAAGGTCGAGGAAAAGTACCATTTTGAAGTTGGCGACTTCTAGACAAACTTGTGATACCGAATATTGAATTGGCTTTCCAAAAATGTGAAACACATTGGAATCCGCACATTTTCAGTCTACGTTACAGCCCCTGAACTGACACGATGCAAATTGTTACGTGAAATCCGGAAATACATTTTGAGTCATTTTCACTGAGTTTTGGCAGAGGCTGTATCTCAGAGACTATTGACCACAAAGTAATGAGTTTGGTACTTATCTTCTGAGAATTTAAGGGGCTACATTTGCTTCGAAGGTACTGGTGTTCTAAAGGTAATAGTTTACAAGTTATTCAGAAAAAATCGAAAAATTTTAAGGATGGCGCTCTTTTATTGGTTCTAAAAAAAATCCAAGCCGTGGAATTATCAGGAATTTCAGTATGTTGTTATACGTTAACTTATACATCGATCCACCAAATTTTGTCAACTTCCGAATTTATTTCCGGTTTGGCCAGATTTTTGCTTAATTTGACTGGACTATAGGTCGTATCGACGTGACGTCACGCTCCTGAAAATCGGCCATATTGTAGGAGCTAATCAAACTGACTTTTATCACATCAACTTAAGTGTCACAAAGTTCATGTTTTCAATGACCCAGAAGATGGTAGTTTGCTCTGCTCGTTGTGTATATGGCTGTTCGGCCACCTACTCCCGCATGGGAGCATCGGTTTTCACTGTTTTGGACTACCCTGAAGTGTTGATATCCCGTGGAGATCGAGCGCAGGAATGATCTGAACAACGGAAATCCTGATGGCTTTATCAAGCAAGTCGAAGAAATTATCTCAACAGAAAGTTCACAAGAGACTTGAAAGCTTGCAGAGAACACTTCTTGCGTGCGGTAGGTCGTGTGCTTCTTCTGCTTTATGGGCTATGAGTTGCTTGACTGAGAACGTTTCTGTACCCAACACAAGTAGCCTACAAGGGCATCCCGCGTTGTGTTTTTGCATCATATCCAATGTGTAGTCGAGATTTTGATTTACCGGCTCAAATGGGTCACACTACAAACACAGCACCGCAAGTTTCTACTCGCGGCTGGGCAAATCATCGTTAGCAAGCGTCTTGTTGTAATTGCTTGACAACTTCGACATGTCAGTCTTGATGTAGGTATGTGACAAATCTAAATCTCAGTCAGCTGTTTTTGATTAGCTTCCACAAAATGGCCGCCTCGTCGATATCACCTATTGGCACTGTTTCTAATTACTAAGGTTGTATTGTTTTAAATACCTCAAAAAGTATCAATCATTCAAGGAGCAGGCTCAATTTATATGGATAAAAATCATTCGACTCTTTTTTTGCGTTTATTCAATGTCTGCCTATTTGTGCAACGAGATCTAACACCGACGCCGGTGAATGATTTCCTCCACTATACTAAAAATTTTGCCGAACCTCTCTTTGTGTTCCAACACAGGGTATAGGGATTTCTAACGACCACCAACATCGCATGGGGTCGGCATCATCGTTCACAGTTTACGTGCTATGCGACACACGGTGCCGCGCCTTGCATTTGGCAAGCATTCCAACTAAAACAAGAAGCTTGTTTTTCGAGACAAAAATCTGACCGCCCCTGTGGGAATCGAATCCACGACTCTTGGCATGGCAGTCGAATGCGCTGACCACCACACCACAAGCTCCTCATCATTCGACTTGCTTCTCGTGATTTTTTTGATTAAATTGAGCCTGCGCTCTGCACATTTTGAATATCCCGCCCGTTTCAGCACCCTCATGCGGCAGTCGCGAACATATGTGTCAGGAAAATTATCAATATTGAAGTTTATGAATTTTTGAAATTGACATTTGCAGGTGGTATGATTATTCAAATATCATTGTTGTTATGAAAACAAATAGCTTCCTGCAGCAAGTGTACAGAAAAATCGCAACTTTTGGCGCTGAAGCAAATCCGCAGAGTGCCTATACTCCCTCGTGATAGATAGTTGGTTCCGGCTTTAAACGAATTGAAACCGATCAAAAACAAAGCACTTGTTTTGTTATACATATTACTGTTGAAAACACCGAAAAAAGTTGAATTTCGAGGAGCCATATGTCCGTCACAGAGCCGAATTTATAAAAATAAATTACACAATTAGCTAGATTTAAAGACCCTGTGGATACATTTTGTGGATAGCAGCCTGGGACACCCGGTTATAACCCATCCGTAAAAGGATTCACAGGACAACAATGTTGTGCAATGAGAAACGACAAAGAGCGTACCCTTCTAGTTTTCAAGGAGATATTTGGAAGGTCACCAAGTCCTTCTAGGAATGCTAGAGGTACTGAGTAAGGACTTTGCACCCATCAAAGTGTGAAACTGTTTTAGAGCTCAATTATAACGCATGTGAATTTCTCAAGTTTTTCGTATTTATCACGGTTTTATTTAGATATGGATGGTAATGGTGCTCATTATAGCCAGCTTGCCAGAATTTCGGTGTTTTCTTTTGGCTCGTTTGCGATAGCGAATGATAGACCCAACAATAATTTTTATGAAGTATGCTAATCCAGCTCAATTTGTACTTCCTTGCAGTGTTTGCTTGAATGATTTCTGGTATAATATGCATTACTAGTGTGTTTTCATCAGATAACTACAAATCGAAGTTAGTCAAAATGTTACACATATCTGAAGCTTAAGAAGGTGTTTTTTCAAGTGTGTTGCAATGCACGTAACCTCTCGATAATGATTGGTGGCATCAGTCAGCGAATTTGGCCCAAAATGTGCTTTGAGGGGTATTATTGATCATTCCTTTATCACACAACGGTTAGGGTGAAGAGATTGCGCACCAGCTTTGTTGCACCAAGAATGACGCGAACCATTTCGATTTTCGAAAATTGCACACGATGATCATTGAATTTTTTATTACATTTCAAGAGCGTTCCACTTGACTAATTTTTCTTTGTACTTTCCCTTCAGTTATTCAATCCTGTTTATGGGAAATGCATCAATAGTTATATTATTATCAAGTTTCGATAAACAAGGTTCTGTCGAATTTGAATACAATCATGAATGGACAGAATAGGAAATAAGCACTTTTTCACTTTCATGCTGGGTACACGTCTGAGTATTGTCCGAGGGCAAGTCAGTATGAGCTTCGAGCTCTTCGAGTTCTTCGGGAAAATATGCGGCTGGAATTTGTGGAAGTGCTCTACGCGAATCAAAAAATATGGTAGGTGAACTGTCAAGTTTTTATTTATTTTGACCGTGTTTCCTCTACTTATTTCCGGTATTTCCTGACAGTAAAATGTACTACCGGGTGTTTGTTTTTCAATTGTGAATTAGGTCAGGCTGTGCTCCGGCCGAATGCAGAATAAGGTTATTTTCAGATGGAACACAGCTTGCCCTAATTCATCATTGAAAAAAAAACACCCCGTATAAGCCGTTCACCTAACATAACTGACAGGCAGGTATTTAGGTAGTTGAAAATTAAAAGATCCTGAATGATTTGAACCAGGTAAGTTGGTAGTAAAGTACCTACGTTTAATCCTAATGTGATTCGAGTTTGCTGCGAATCTCGCCACGCAACGACGTTGGAAAGGAGACATTCGGGAAATCATAGCTCATTCGAATCACACTAGGGTTGAACGTACTTTAGTAAACAGGACATTCACATCAAGAGAACCAACTTACCAAAACACTCTAAAGAAGCTGTATTAGGTTCTTGCCTGTTTTCATTATTGATTTGACAGCGGTTGTCATTTATGTTTCGTGAATGGATAATACCTGATAATAATGTCTTGCAAGAGATCAAGGATGGGGTATTGGGTCGCTATCAACCTCTGTGATGTCGATTTTATGTTTGTTCCTGTGTGGTGAAACACCCCTGTAATCAGAAGTGGTCTAGGCTAGGGTGGGGTACATACTTTACCATCAGAAGTAACCATTTAATGCCGCTTCTAGTCAGAAGTTTATTGGTCTCATCTTTTTGTGGGATGCGAATAAGTCAGTGAATATCTACCTAGGGTTATCATAGCGGTTTTTTTTACGATTCTTATTTGGCATCTCGACTTCTGCAAGAACTGCATGCGTTCTGTATTCGGAGTTGACCGGCGCATCCACCATATTTTTGGTAGCATAGGAGGTTCGTTGTTTGTCGGCTGTTGGAGTCTCCAGATATTCGTTCCTGGAAGTACGTAATTCGTTCTTATTGTGAAGTTTATTATGCTTGCAGAGATGAGACAATTTATTCGGGTAGTTTTTTTTTTAATTTACATCAGAGTACAGAGTACAGGGGTTGTACGGTGTACTTGTTGATCGTAAACAATAAAGAACAACAACCTTAGGTACCTACTTATAGTCCTTTCCAGCAGTTTCTGCGGGTGGGGGGTGGGGACATCTTTTGTCACATTTCAACTTCAAAAAATATAGGGGAGGGCTCATAAATCTGCCTACAGGCTAAGAAGCAATAGCAAATCACCAGCCCGTCCCAATTTTTTCCATGGTTAAACCTGAAATTTCTGGGCTATCAATCTGTTCGCTTATCAGGCCAAAACACCAATTTCACACGTATTCATTCTATGATTAGGTACTTTCACAATTCGGGTAGTTATAGAGGTGAGTATATTTACCTATATAAGTACATAATATCCATTTTGTGCTGAAAATCCTACCCAAGTGAGTAACCTACCTACGATCATTACTCACCATAAGAATCGTTTAAGATTAAATCGTTTGCACTTTATTCTTATACCCTACGTCCTGTGCTATAGGCACCTATCCAGTTACATAGCTGTTGGAAAAAATTGCGACACAAAACAAAAGATGCCTACGGAACGTCTAAATTTTTACCATGGCCGTGGCTTTCTCGAAAACCCCCGCGTTTTTTGGCGTACACTCAAAATAAGTGCGAATTTTATTTTTTTGAGGTCGCTCGATTAATTATAATGATCCTATTTATTCATCCTCATTGTCCATCTATAGTATCCTTGGACCGTCGTCGTTGGATCCCGCGATTTTGCGCAGTCTGCCTTGGAATCGGTGAAACAAAAACGGTCCGCACGTGCCATGTTCGCCGCGGCAACCTTGATTTCGACACGGGACGACGACGCATCCATCAGCTGGTCGCGGCGATCAGCTGTGGCTGTGGCTGCTGCGGGCTGCGGCAGAGAACGTGGTATTTATAAACAGGAAGGGATGGCTGTGGATAGTGGATCGACCAATCGCAGGGGCGCGCGCCGCTCTATTGACGTCACGGGGTTCCCTGGACGGGGCAGCGGGGCGCAGGGGGCCAGGGATAATCAGCTGTTGCTAGCCCAACAGCCGCAGCAGCTACCCAGCGTTTGTTTTTGTTATTGTTTGGTGTGTTGTTGATGCTTTGTTCGAGCGGCGCACCCTTCGATTCTACTCTGATTCTACTTATCGACCCACATCTGATTGCTTCATTTTCACCAATTTCACAGAAATTGCACAAGCAGTTGTTGTTCAATTATTCAAATTTTTGCTTGCAAATAAATATGATTCGTTAATTTAGAAGTACAGCCGTGCAATTAATGTTAAGTACAGCGTACAGCAACATTTTCTTTTGTGAAATAGCTCTTGCCAGAGCTGTCGTGCTGTGCACGCCCGTCTCTGAAATACGACATATAAGGATCAAATGTGACACTTAAGACAGATCAATAAACGAAATTCTGGCAATCCTGCCTGCCTGACAAAGCATCATCAATAATTATTGCACGACTGACGACAGGAAGGCAATGTAACAGCGGGTTCCATCAAAATTTTACGAGCGGGGTAACTGTAATCTTAGCTAGTTGCTTAGCAACTGGCCATGCTATTGGCTGTCATAACTAACTCAGATTATAATAGTTAACTTGCTTATAAAGCTTTTGATGGAACCCGCAGTCACAGACGTTAATTTAAAAAAAGTAGCTACTCCCAGGATTATAGGATTGGAATTAGGTGCGCTCAGTACCTACCTAGCCAAATCATTTACTTTATCCTTATCATAGCGCAAATTATTTTTTTATTATTGAAAAAATATTCCAATCCTTACCTAGCTACAGGTGCAATGTACGACCTTGTATTTTTAAGAATAGGTAGCAATCATTAATTCACGTGATCGCCGATAGGCATCTGCTGACTTCAAAGCGGAAAACAAGTAGGCACCTAACTAAAAATTGTACGTATACCTAAGTAGACACAACAAATTTTGTTGAGTTGTGCTCGTTCTTCAAAATTATTGATATCGGTTTAAAAGCGTGTTTCCACAGATATTATTTTGAAATTGTAATGTAAATAAATAAAGCTCGTGAGTTGTGAACGATAAAACGTAGTTTGGCAAGATGCACACACACGAGATTAGAATAGGATCAAAGATATAACAAAAATTGAATTTCTAAATATACCTACCTAGAGACAGCTCAAGGAACCACTTACCTACAGGCACGTTTTTGTAATTTTTATCTACTGGTGACTGATTGAATTTTTGGACTTTTTGTAAAATTTCTTCTTGTAGTTACTGGACATGTAAGTATGTACCTGGTACCTGAGTACTTGATGTATTACATATATAAAAAATTGGCACTTTATACCTTATTTCAAAATAATTTTGACATTTCGAGAGAGCATGGAAATTGACATTTTCGTACTATACGGGACTACTGCAGTAAGAAATTTCGCGTCTAATAAAAATAAGCAGTAAAAGAGGCCAAGGGGCGGAAGGACCTCAAAAAAGAGTTTCCTAGCTGTTCTTATTCGGTTATGAAATAACGGAGAGGAACTGAAAGGCTTGATCACGAAGCGTTGATAAGTTGTTTGATTGATTTATGCATTTTTGATTAACATTATTTCAGTTCTCAAACCACATGTTATTTGAATCATTCAATCGGAACTTGTTCAATTAACCAAAGTAAGAAACTGCGGGCATTTTTGACTGTGAAATTTTCATAACAATAATAATAAAAACATCGTTCCACATTGTCATGATAATGTTTTTGTTTAATAACAGGTTTACATGATCTGTGAAATTGTTATTGGTTGATGCATCTCACGACCTTCCTATGCGTATACATAACATAGGTAATTTGATCTTTAATTAAACCTTCTTGTGATATTCCGAGTTTATTATTATTGTTTATTTTTCACCTCAACAATAAAGATTTCGATCGAACAAAAAACCTGATCTTGTTTTATTGCAGAGTTGGTCCTGAAAGTAATAACTTGAAAAAAAAAGAAGAACAGTAGGCACGCAAATGAAACCTTCTCTCAAGTCCATCAAAAAGTTTAATGTACACTCTTATTTTTGAAGTTGTGATGGGTAAAAGGTGGTCCTTCGACCTCAAAAGATTTTAGTCAATTGCTGAGAGCAAATACGAGTAAAAAATATCAACTTCTGTGTATGTGTGTTATCAGACAAATCTGAAATCCGGCAATTCCAGTTTAGACTAGGCCGAATGCGGAGCTCCCACTGCTCATGCTCGTGAGAACTCCGCAGATTTTCTAGGCTGAATGCGAAATGACCGATCCCTTCAGGAATAATCAGTTCTCAAGATGGAAGGTTTAGTTTGACCTTTCACCTGACATTTTCAGAAAGAACTAAAATCTTCCGAGATAACGAAACTAAAAGGGGTCGAAGGATCACCCTTTAACCCTTCATTGCAGTGTTACCGAGCTTACAAAAGCTGCGGGAAATATGCCAACTGAACAGAGGCTCGGCCACCGACGTTAGGCTGTATTCTGCATTCTGCGTACTAACTGCGTGCTACTGTGTATACATAAGGTGCACTACGTCCTGCAGTTCAGCTTTGGACACACCTACCCAGGGCTTCTGAAAGCTCGATACACCTACCTTAGACTTTCAGAATAAAAAGCGAAGGAGCTTTTTGTGAATTTTTAGTCAATTAGGAGCAAGACGCTTTTCCCAAGTTCGAGCTAAAATAGAAGTTTGGAGTAAGCCATGAAAAATCTGGAACCATTGATGGTCATTACCTGTCACTTTAATTATTGTTGAAATTGTGCCATTATGAGAAAAATGTCAAGATAATAGTATATTATTATACAAGCTTCATAAGACATAGTATTGTGACACGACTGATTTTGGGGCACGATGAGCTTGCGAGGATCAGTCGATCAGTCTGATTGCCAAAATCAGTCGTGTCCGTGTCAAAATACTATGTCTTATTACTCTTATTATACGAGTATAATATACAATTTTATCTACCTTTCTTCATAATCGCCCAGAAATTGGAAGTTCTGGCTACCTACCAAAAATAGAAACGTTTGACAGGTGACACTTCAGAACTGACGTTCGCCTACTTCCTATTGGCAATAAATTGTTCCTATTGCCCTATTAGTTGAAAAACAGTTTAATAATATGCTCCATTTAAGCATTTTTTTTCGATGTAATAATGAATTTATTAGTAACTCAAAGTAGATAATAGTATATTATTATACGAGTTTAATAAGACATAGTATTGTCACATGATTGGCTTTGGGGCACGACGAGCTTGCGAGTAGTGTTCCCAAGTGTAATACACTATTTTATCTAATAATCGCTCAGAAATTGTAAATTCTGGCTGCTGAAAATAGAAACGTTTGACAGGTGACACCTCCGCACTGACGTTCGCCTACCTTCTATTGACAATAAATTGTTGCTATTGGTTGGAAAGAAGTAATATTCTCCATTAAAGCATCGCTTTCAATGTAAAAATGAATCCAATAGTAACGCAAAGTAGATAAACTACTTCTAGGAATTAGGTTTTGTGTAGGAACTTACTATACGCCCTTCACTTTTTATTTTCAGTTGAATGACTTTTTGAAGGAAAAATAAAGTGACAAGCTGGGAGGCTGAGGCTACGGCCGAGGCTACGGCTGATGGCACCCGAAAAGTTTTGGTGCGAAACTAACAGCGATATCCTCCCAGCGCTCCAGCTTGTCACTTTATTTTTGCTTCATAAAGTCATTTTACTGAAAATAAAAAGTGAACGGGATATAGGTAGGTATAGTAGTGAGTGAGTGGTAGATGTTATATTTTTCTAATTTTCTTCAAGTAATAAAGATTAAACTAAATCATAGTAATCATACCCTGTATCGAGTTTCACTGCTCTATAGACTGTTTTATTAAAAGATCCCCAGCATGTATGTAGCACAATCTTTGGAAGTCCATTATTATACCACATAAACAGTTTTTCAATATCACTCAAATCTCAATAATTACAAATCAATATTTTGGGCGCTCATATTTGCACCTGGAACGATAAGAATCATGGAAAATTTAGGTTACTGTTATACATTTTATCACTCTTTCTGCCATCATTATCAGTCATTTAGATACCGTAAAAAAAATTCAGAGCTAATTAAAACATCATTTTTTGGTCGATATTGCCTTTTTGGTATCTTTATTATTGAACTTATCCTGTTTTTTTACGCGGCTTTTGTTCCAAAAACATGACAAGCTCTTCTAGGACAAGTTTGCACTTTATTTGAAGTGATGAAAATTTGAGAAACTGCTGATTAACCTTCAGTGGATTTTTTTACAAGAAAGGAAGGAAATTTTCAGGAGTCTTTGCATGCATACTTCGAAATTTTTTTTTTACAAAATTTTCAATTCAATCGATTAGGTTCGAGATAACTGTTCGATAATAATAGAAGGCGGGCCAAAAAGAGTAGATTTTTAAAAGCAGATAACTTTTTCATCGCTTGGGCCTATGGCATGGATTATTTTATTTCATTCAACTGACAGCTAATGACAGTTTTATTGTGGCCAATTTCACCATTCCAGGAAGAGCAAAAGGTAGAGTTTTGGTTCCAAAGTCACACATATAGATCATTCCCACTGAGCAAGCATATCGACTACAGGTGGAAGTATCGGACTGTGTTGGAAATTTTCTTGTGCCTTGCTGTAGAAGATAACTCCGTGATATGTGGTCCCAACAATATTTAAGTCACATCTCCTTTTCAAAACCTCTGACTCTGTCTTTTAGCCCACTCTGTATAATCTTGCAAACTAATAAGGCAGGTGAACTTAGGTATACCTACTTCAGAATATAATCTTGGGTACCTACTTACATCAATACTCAACTCTCTTCTCTTCATAATCATTGCACTTTATGTAGGCTTATTTGCTTTAATCCTATTATTGATACATTGATTCAGCGAGCTTGCTCACTTTCTAAACACCTTCTTTCTAATAACATGTGTCGATGGGAACTTGGGAAGCAATTGTCTAAGATTGATTGAAACCGTAATAATGAGAGACGTACAAACCAAAAAAAAGTCATTTTTGCAGTTCCGATGGTTACCGTTCCAATTTTTTTTCGTATACTTTCTCTAACCTCCTTTCTCTTATATGCGGCTACCGAGATTTTTTCTCCCTCTCTCTCTCTGTCTGATCGATTACGTGTTTTTCATTCGAGATACTACTGATATAAATAAAAATGCACCGCGGATGCTGCTGAAAAGGTTCACTTTCGCTTATTTCGCTATTGAAGGAGATGGTATGAATATTATTTACAGAACGCGAACTATTCTGAAACGTAGGTAGTAGAGGAGGTACGGGCTGCAGGCTGCAGGCAGGCTCAGGAAACCTGCATTCGCCCAGCGAGATCTTTTCAGATTACCTATACATCTTGATGATGCATATTTCGACCCACTTTTTGCTGTCCAGCATAATAACTCCCAAAATTGTTGCCGTTTTACTTTTCCTTCCAGTAAGTCGGCTGTTTTTAGTTTTAAGATTAAGGTGCGTGAATGCCAGCTTGTTACGCAAAATGATTATGTTCACGTGTGTTTTACTTAGCACTGATGGCCTTGCCGTTACCAATTCCTTTTGATTGTTCTACTATTGTGTGGGTACCTATTAGTGGTTCACACTCGATTTGGACACAAAGTTTTTCCCATTTGGCTGTTTTCTAATAGAGTAGTCTTTTATATTTGGATATCATAGATCACAAGTAAGTACACAGTGAACGGGGTTACTATAACAATAATAGCACAACGAGAAGTTATGATTTTTGTAGGTACGCTTTATTGAGCTACGAAACCAATAAACCAATATTATGCAGTTCATCAATTCATCGAAGCTTTTTCAACTTTTTGAGTTTAGATAGTGCTATTTCTATGATAAGTCATCACGAAGAGGTTTTCTTTCCTGTACTCAGATCCAACGCGCTTACCCAAGTTGAGATTAGGTTGAATGTTGAATGGTTCAGGAGTGAAACGTGTGATAAGAAACGCAACATACATCCAGACAAAACGTCACAATTTTTTTGTTTAATGACTCTCCATGTTTTGACAAGGGAATTTCGAAAATGCAGCAAATATTTTTCAATTCCTTTTCGATTGGGTATGCACATAGGTAGGTATAGGGAGGCAAATCTTCATATGCGACGAGAGATAAGACTAGGGAAAGCAATGAAAGTCTATAAAAATGATCTGTACCTATCTTTAATAATGTCATCATTATTAGATTGTAAATGGGCATTCAGAATTCACGTTACTTTATTCTATACTCGTTGTTTGAGCTACGAATCATTATTATTGTGGGATTTACATATAGTTTACAACTTTCTATTGTTCTCTTCGTTACGATTTAACGATTGCGGTACATTTTGTAGTTATAGAGCCCGTTGCAGCATATTATACCAGTGTGTGTGAAAAAAAACTTTGATTATGTGACGTGTAAAATTGCATGATTGTTGTGAATCAATCAAAGACGTGACGGTAATTCTGAAGGATTGAGTGGGTATTCACTGAAAGCAGTGAAATTCTGCTATGGCTTCGTTCATTGCACGGCGCGGCGTTTGAAGATTCAAGAGTTAGTTGGTGTCTCCCTAGCGGAATAATTTAATGAATGCATGTCGTTGACCATATAATGTATTTAGGGGTGACTACAGAGTGTATAGCACCTATGGTCATTACAGATTCTGGTGTCAGCTTTCCTATTCAGGACATCTGAATTTATAACTTGGCTATACGTTCATAAATCATGCGTAGGTAATCTCCCAATTCTTATACAAATTAAAATATACCTGAGCTGAAAAACGGGAACTGTTAAAAACTAACTTGAGAAAACTACCTTCTCAAAGAATGGTGGACTTGAATCTAACTAGGGAGCTGTTGTGCGAACAGTTTTTTTTTGCTTTTGACAAAAGACAAAAGAGATGTTTGACTCTTCCGGAAATGAAAATGGGCAAGTTAACCCGGAAGAGAACAGGATGGAGGTGTGCTATCTGACCAGTCTACCGATTGAACACTTTTTATGGTGGTAATTGCGAAACAAAAATTTGTAATTGGAATCTCAGCATGCATTTTTCGAGCCGTTTTGGCATGAGCATCTCTTGTGTACAGGAGCGTTTTGTGTACTTGATGTATTATCAATTTTGCATTTTTTCTGCGTTTTGCTTCATCTGAAATGGGATTGCTTGATAAGGTTGCTGCTATTGCATAATAGTAAGTCCCATCTTCTCAAAGGTCGATGCCCTTGCACCAGCAGATTAATGTCAATAAACATTTTGTACTTTGTTGTTATTAAATCTCATCGTTCTCATTCCAGATGCACAGTGCAAGTTTTGACGTGGAACACGGCCAGAAGGATGGGGGCGACGTATTGGTATCCATTGCAGCTTTGGTGACAGAAGGGCGGATACCCGAGAAGTTGAGTTCGAAATCGAAGGAGTTCCAAGGCGGACCTCACTGTCCCCCATCGACGAAAAAACGACACCACCAAGAAGTTGAACAACACAAATGCGATTTGGACGATAAATTGGTATGTTGGATAAATATAAACCAAAAATCGACTTGAATAAAATCTTTATTTTGCTATTATGTTTCAAAGTGCTCGAAATTTGAGAACGTGCGGGAGAAAGTTTTGGATTTGTGGAAAAAGGACATTCCGGTTTGCGTGGAAGTATTGCTGACGTGTTCGTGCAAAGAAGATGCTGGCGTTGCCTCACCAGGACCTTACGAAGACGCGTTCTTGTTGGAAAAGTGGACCTTCACCATCAAACATCGAAGGTAACCTATTCAATCTCATGAATTCTATCTGTTCTAAGCAAGTTAATTTCAGGAGTGTTGAACCGTTGACTTTCAATTTCGATCAGTTGATGTCAGCTATCCGTTCCCAGTTGTACTATTCCCAGTTGACGGCTTGGCTCCAGGTCCAAGACGAGAATCCTACGTTCAAGATAACCAATCAAAATCTACGATATCTACTGACAATACCCGGGGAGACGTTCGAATCCGCACAGTTTTCTGTGTCGGCAGTCAACCACGAATTCCCTTTGACCGACCTCGGAAATGGATGTACGGCTTACGTTTCACTGCTCAGCTTACCTCGCATGGAAACCTTCCCCAAAATCAAGTGCCGCAAATGCGAAGCTCTCACCGAAACCGCCACCACCATGGTACTTGAACCGGAATCCGAAGACATGCCGGATGGGCTGTTGGAAGGCGACAGAATGCCGCACACGTCTTGCACCCTGAAAGGGAAGCACCGATGCGAGGACTTTGAAGAGTTCAGAAGCAATAAATTACCTCCGGCGACGTGCAAGAAGCTCTGCCAAAATTTCAAAGCTTGCTCTGATGACGCGTCGACCTCTTCGCACACCTCCAATAAGTTGAATCGTCCGAATCAATGGCAGCAGAATCTGTTCAACAGCCATAAAACTGATCTCAAAGTGGTAGAGGACAAGGGCAAGCTTTTGCTAGACGCCATAGAACGCAGTGGTCAGAAGAGTGCAATAATTGGAGAGAGGAGTTGTGACCATAAAAAATGTGTTCATGATAATCATCATCAGAAAATCGGCGATTGTTGCGCAAAGAAGAATGAATCGAGTGATAATGATATTTGTGATAATTTGAGTGAAAGTGATAATTCTAGTATTAAGGGTAAATGCAAAATTAGAAGCAGCAGTAGCATCAGCGATGGTGTCAGTATGCATGTGAATAATAATTATTATTGTGATAACTCCATATTCAGACAAAAACGAAACGTGTCTGCCGCGACGCACAGAAAGAGTCCAAAGAAGAGATTGACATTCGACAATTTCCATTCTGCACCAGCTGAAAACATGGCTTGTGACGTCCTCCCACTGGACTTCAGCAGCAAGAAAACAAACGAACACCATATGTTCGTGGACATACCGACGCCCATGGAACAAGCCAAGTTTCGCAAAGACTTGGACAATGCAGCATCGATGGTGTTCCATTCCAGGACCGGCTTGCCTTTGACCAGCAGCCCGGCGCCTGTACGCCGAGGGAAGTCCTGTTTTGACTTCGATTCGAGTATCAATTCAGTTTCAGCAATCAAAAGGTACGCTTTCGGCAATGATTTGCGATGCATTTCGTTATAGCTATTTTTCGATTTCAGCGCCCTGTTTCCGACTAGTTTTTCAACAGACGATGAAAGCGAAAGTGATGGCAGCATAGTCTCCCCGTGCAGTCCAGAAACAAACGTCGTTCCGAAACGAGAGCCGTGTCCGATTAAGTACAGACGAAAAGGACACGCAGCTAATTTGTTAGGTAACTTGAACTTAATTGAATCGAGCTTTAGCGGGAGCGGACTGTAAATTTATTGAATATTTCTCAACGTAAGTCACTTATCTTACCTCTACTCTTTTGTGTATTGTTGATATTCAATAGTTTGTAATGTTAAAGTACTTACCTATAAAAAATATGATAACCTGAAACCCGTATCCGAGCTTGACGTCGCGTTCAATGCATCATGGTTCAGATAGGTTGGATGAGACATTCGAATTTTAATCTGAAAGTCGAAGTTAGATTCTCGGTGGGAAATAATTTACGTGTCTTATAAAAAAATTTCAAGCGATGATATTTGAGAAGCAAATGTAAATCACACTATTGCCTTGTACTTTGTACCACTAAAAGGCCTGTATTTCCATCTCTATATATCTTTATCTGGAAAGTAAATACCATAAATACAATTAATTGTTACAAGGGTCAGTATTTCCGTATCAGATAACTGCTGGGTTTCCCTAAACTGGAAGGCAAATACCGTGGAAAAACAATTATTGTAACAATTGCATCTGTGGTATTTACCTTTCAGATGAAGTTATCTAGAGATGGAAATACCGACCCTTAGGGTATTGCCCAAACTGAAAGGCAAATAACGTGGAAACAATTATTGTAACAACTCTGTGTCTATGATATTTACCTTCTAAACAAAGTTATCTGAAGATAGAAATACCGACCCTAACTTAGAAATCCACAATCAGTCATCTCTCGCACTTAATCGCTCTTATTGATTTCGCAGCGTTCGCACTTGTCACCTGACTACCTTCGCCTTGGCTCAGAGTCGCGCTTCTATATCGGCCCATGCCTGCTAAAATGTTCCGGTTTATCCCGCTGGAAAATTTTGAAAGATTCTCGTCATGTCTTCTTCATGCCGAAATATTCCAGTACTTGTTGCTGTCTATTTGCGTGAGCTCTGGAAAGGTCAAGGCAAGGGTCTGGTAGCTCCAGGATTTATTCCCGCAAGTTCTCGATATACGGCTCCTCCGCCATTTGTGCAGGAGTGTGTCTTATCCCCACATTGAGTCTCTAGCAAATTTCGTAGTGATATTGAACCCTCCTCTAATTTAGCAGGGCTGGTTCGGCTCGCAGGTCCGAAAACTACAGAATTCATGTGCCTCGAGGTGAACAAAATTTTCAGAGTTATTTATTTTTGGTTTGATCTTCGGTTGAAATTTCATGGTTGCATACAAAATTGCGAAATGTTTAGTAAAGTTAAATGTGGAAAATCAAACAGTCCTACTAGGTACAGTAAAGACAACGGAATTTCGACAAGGTCTTGCTTTGTGGTAATTTATGACCCGGCAGAATAAAAGACTTGATTCTTGGCTTCCTGAAGACTCTTTCATTGCCATGTCACTTTTTTTTGCAATGAGAAAAGCTATGATGTACGGAATCCCGTGCTATTTACTGGTACTTTATATAGTACCTACGTTCAGCCCTACAGCCCTAGTGTGATTTCAGTGAGCTATGATTTCCCGAATTTTCCTTTCCAAAGGACGTCACCGTCCCCGAAGTAGCTGTAGTCCCCGAAGTAGCTGTAGTCCCCGAAGTAGCTGTAGTCTCCGATAGTAGCTGTAGTCCCCGACCAATAATACAACTCCCCACCACGCCGGCCGGCCCGGCGGCCGCTGGGATTATGACAGCCGTGACAGTTTCAGGCCGCTTTCATGTCCCGATAAGGTCCCGATGACTTGACATCGTTGATTTGATAATTGCAGCCGTACGAACAAATCATCCCACAACTGTGCCTACGGTCTATCAGTGATTATTACAACGCTCTTGATTATTAGACCTACAAGGATAATATTTACTTATCTAACCGTGGGTTCCACAAAAAAGATAATACGAGATTAGTTGATTCGCGATTTTGTTTGTCCATTTCTAGCTGGGTGATCAATGAAAATGCTGGTTTATCCCTCAATAATGAAAAGATGATGAGTCTAGTACAGATTTCAGGCATTTTTTGGGGTTAATCGCCTGGCATTCAGCAGAAAAAAGTTCAGTTAATCTGCAATCAGCCTTGATCGCTGATCATCTTTTTTGTGGAACTGACGGTAAGTCCCACTGTCAATAGCAACGGAATAAAATGGATGTAAACAACAAAATCTGACAGCTGTCACTTCGGACTTTTTTTTGTAATAATCACCAAAATATAACTCGTACTCGAGATTTTCCCAGATAATTTTGGCCAGGCGTTTCCCTCGGGCTGGTTGTCCCTAGATAAATGCCCTCCTCCTACGGAATCGGGCATTTATCGCTACAACTAGCACTCGCGATTGCCTGTCCGAAATTATCGTGAAAATCTAAGCACTTGTGATATTACTGTTGATTATTACATTTAACGCCCTTGATTATTAGACCTACAAGGATAATACTCACTTATCTAAATCCCACTGTCAATGGCAACGGAATAAAATTGATGTAAACAACAAAATCTGACAGCTGTCATTTCGGCCTTCTTTTTTGTAATAATCACCAAAATATCACTCGTGCTCGAGATTTTCCCAGATAATTTTGGCCAGCCGTCTCCCTCGGGCTGGTTGTCGCTAGATAAATGCCCTCCTCCTACGGAGTCGGGCATTTATCGCTACAACCAGCACTCGCGATCGTCTAGCCAAAATTATCGTGAAAATCTAAGCACTTGTGATATTACTGTTGATTATTATTATTAAGTACATATTGAACTTTGCGTTCAAATCTGCATTGCTCTACGTTTGAAAATCGTTTCAATTTGTCATTATAGTGAAAGAATAGAGTATTTTTCGCGAATGACCAATGATGACCGTGCGATCTCTGTCTTAAAGTAGTTCCATCTTTTACCATCGCAATTGGCCGCAAAAATGTACCGGTCACCGCCTACGGTTACCAGTAGGGTTTGACAAGTGACAGTAATAAGTTATTGTCACTCGAGAAAATTATTCTAAATATCAATCGAGTAAAAAGATCAAGGTCATCCGAAAAGTTCTTTTTGTGAGGAAAAAACCGAAGGAATATATTATTACCCAGAATTGCACTCTATCTGAGAGATTGCAAATCCATTGTCCCATCCAATAAAAAACCTATCTAAAATCACTGGTATTGAACGTGACGTTACGCTTGGACTTGAGGCTGTCATTTCCACAAGGACTAGACTGCGGACTACCGGTAGTGCGAAAGAGACACAGATAGACTTTTCTGTCGTGACCCTCGGCTAAACCTCTCTGCCGAAAAAAATCACAGGCACTCATTCAAGAACTGGCAAAAGAATAGGAGTAGATACTTTTTCGAATAAAAACGAAAATTTTCGAAAAAATAAAATCGAATTTTTCGAAAGTTCAAATTTCAAAATATACATTATGTTGCCAAAGCCATTTTAGTTGGGCCCTATTTTTTTCACTTTTTTCGGCAGACATGTTTAGCCGAGGGTCACGACAGAAGAAAAAACACCAGGAAATGACGTCCTTAACCGTTTCGTTACATAATGGCGAAAAAAATACAGTACTTACTTATGCAGGGGCAATTCACGAAAACTGTTCTAACCATTCATATTTATACCTCGATGATTTACTTTCCTTCATTGACATTTTTAGGCACGAAGCTTGGACTGAAACTAAACTGGACTGCTATATCTTATGTGTGGCTGTGAAGCCAGAAAGAGGGCCGCTAGACGTAGTGTTTTGTGGAGTTTTGATGATCTTACATTCGGAAGTTCTGCTTGTCTCTATCAAAATGTGGATATTGTCGCGTGGAGTGAATTGTTCCCGGCTCCGCACTCTTTACATTTAGTACGGCATGGCTTTGAAACTTGGCGATTTATGGAGAGCGTCCCTATTGGTCCTAATAATAGGTATCAGCGACATCTGCCAGCGCTCTTATAGTCGATGCTATAAACATAGACCAATGGGACGCTTCCAATGGCGCGCTAAATTTGGAAGTTGTGCCTATCTGGAAGTGTGCTGAGTTGGGAGTTTGATGGAAACGCGCGAGTAGTTACCCTACCTGGAATGTCGAGCTATTAAAAATACAAGATCAAACTAGAAAAGTCACAGTGAGAGTTTCAATTTTACTTTATTATGTATTTAAAATAGGTGTCAGGCCAATCAGGCATTTGAAATCATTTCAATTTGACATTCTAACGAGCGATCAAATACTCGATTGCTCAAGTTGGCATACGATGCTCATTTTTTTCCCGAACGGGCGAATCATGAACGCGTGTTTGAGGAAAAGTTGAGCATCGTACGCCAACTTGAGCAATCAAGTATTTGATCGCTCTGTAGTTGACGTAAGTAATTAAGAATTGGAGTTACTGTATATAATATGGTACTCACCATGTACCACCTACCTTATAATGATGATAATAAAGACGTAATTTTATTTCGAGAGTGAATATAAATGTATTATGAATCTGAATCTTATTATTAAACATTGAAATATTTAGTCATTGTAAATCTTTCTTAAATTAGGTCTGTCCTCTCATAGATTTCTCCAACTTCAACGTCAAGTTTGTGATCAATTTTAAAGATTGTTTCTAAATTCAATAACGTATAATAAGTTGACCTTGGTGGTAGAAATAAATAATGTTAATGCATGTTTTGAAGAGCTTCATAACAGCAGCAAAAAGAGCGAAAGACTGACTCGCCTTAACTAAAAGTTCACGTTGTGCTTCGATAGATGACAAATGAATAGCAGTAGTCACAAACAAAAGTACGCCTAACAACTTAAGGACGGAGTTGAATTGATAGAATAAGCGTTGCGGAATCAATCCCTGTGGGTTTATTCCTTGACAGAATCTCACCATTTAGGTCTTTTTCGAAAGCTACAAGTACCTATGTACTTTGGTTTGAGCATTGAGCCCATTGTCATTTCCAAAATCCAAAAATCAAAAAAATGTATGTAATGATGGTATGGGTTTTGACCAAGTAAAAGGGAGATCAATGAAACTATTGCTTTTTGGTCGACGTTTCGCTGGACTTTATTCTATGAACTGGACTGAACGCTGAAATGGAGTCCAGCGAAACGTCGACCAAAAAGCAATAGTTTCATTGATCTCCCTTTTACTTGGTCAAAACCCATATACCATCATTACATACATGAAAACGCAAAGGAATAACCAATTCAGCAAGTGATCAAAAGAATATTCTTCAATTTTGGAAATGTCAATGGGCTCAAACCAAAGTAGGTACATTCTTGTAGCTTTCGGAAGAGACCTAAATGGTAAGATTCTGTCAAGGAATAAACCCACAGGAATTGATTCCGCAACGCTTGTTTTACCAATATAACTCCGTCCTTAACTGACTTATGTCCTCAAACGATATGAAAAGTGAGGATGATATGTCCACAGCTAAGGGGAAGAGGGAGCTACATCTTCAAGAATAATTGAGGAATGTTTATGAAACAGTGCACACATTTGACGATATTCAGGAGAGCAGAGAGGGTTAATACTATGGCAAGGAAAAAGGGAAAAACTGATTTGTTTGCTTACTTTTTTTACTGACCCAATAAAACTTTCCAAACCGTTATGTAATAAAATTTCTTCAACAGATCTCACTATGAAAGTTTTCGTGAACTCCCTCCTGTAATCTTTGTTTCTATGCATAAAGATAATTCAAGAAAAATCTCGTGAAGTACAAGTGTTGACAATAAGGTACCTATTATACGTATTTTCTCTTTATTCTGATAGCCTTGTTGATAGTTTTGTGTATTTTTACATACATTTTACAACCGTCAAACTCGAAACTTATCTATTTGCAAAAAATTTATCGTTTGTGAATTTTTCAGGAAGTTTTGAAGAATCAGTTTTGAACGGCCGTCTCGAACCAGTTTCAACCGTCCATGGCTTCACAGCAGAACTAGGGGCCAGTGGTTCATTTGTTCCTAAACATTTGGTTGTTCCAGTGACTGTATTTTTTTACACTTTGGGCGACAACGATAAAGTTTCTTCTCCGTATCTCGTAAGTTTTTGCTGTGAGCTTTCTCAACAACTTTGAAGCTAACATTCACGTCATTTGCAGTGCCACATCAATCTGGGCAGAAAAGGCTACAACGTCCCGAAACAGGGCACAGTCCAAGTTACGCTTTTTAATCCTCTGGGCACCGTTGTCAAAATGTTCGTCATCATGTTCGATCTGACCGACATGCCGCCCAACTCTCAAACTTTCATTCGACAAAGAACCCTTTACATGCCAGCCAACTGCAAAGACGAAAATGTCGAATGGGGTCCAAAGTGGCTGCGATTTCTTATCCATTTGAGGTAGGAAAACACGCCACGTGCGAATAAACCTAATAATGGTTCACACTGTGATCAGCTTGCAGAGAGGTTGGACGCTTATTTCCATAATTTCCAAACTCAAGCTAAACTAGACATTTTTCTGAAAGTAGAACGCTCAACACCGTGTTTGTAAATTTACGGTTCCTTGGGCATAGTTTCGCACAATTTTTTGATCTTCCATTGCAATACTATTGTTTATTGTTGCAGATTCCTTAGCTCCAAATCTGGGAAGATCTACCTGCACAGCGACATACGAATGATAATCTTTCGTAAATCGGACATGGACACGGCCACGGCACACGGCATGGATATGAGTTACGAGCTGCGTAGCTTCACCCACATGCCAACTAATCCAAAATTTTCACCCAGAAAGTAACTAGAAGTTCAATTAGATGACGAATATGAAAATTCGACAATGTTTTGCATATTTAAAATGCACTACTGCTGTTCGTTATTTAGTTGTTTCTTGCAAAATTGACTCATGTGTGACCATTTGTTTTCATTTAGAGAAAATAGCTCATAACTGCCATTGTTGTAAATAGTTGTGTAAATATTTATTGAAGAAGATCCTATTGTTGCAATTGATTTTTTTATTTCTTATGGAAGTACTGGTATTGTTTCTCCCAATTTATTGCTGGATTTTAGAATCCAGAGTTTGTTACTTTGGCATTATTTGAAATTTAGCGTAGCAAGTACCAGTATAATCTTATATTGACATAAAGATGAACAGTTAAAATATAGTTACGAGAGATATTTATTATATACATTATTTTAGAACCTATTATCATACTAATTTTGTATTAGTCATTGAAATAAATGTGTGGAAAATAAGGCATTTTTTAAATATAAATACAGTCAGAGTTTCCTTACCTCAGACTTCTCTATCTCGAATTTTTTCATAACATGAAATTTACTGTGATCTTTTTTATTTACATGAATGAGTTTCCTATAACTCAAATAAATTTTGTCGTCCCTTCGACCTACAAAAGTTAGTCTGTAATGGAATATAACACCACAATAACCAAATACTTATTTATTGGAAAACAATATCAACATTTCTTGCAAATTTTAAAATTTATCAGGATTGGTTTTGATTTCTTCAAATAGCCTTTTTTGAACTAACGAGAAAAACGTGGCATCAAAATTAAAATTACAGCTAAGGTGAACAGGCTTGCACAATTTCTTGGTCAGTTTACAAGCTATCAGTACGGATTCGTCTTCAACTTGGCTACCGATCAGTTTTGTTCCGAGAGGTTTACTATCATGTCGGCCCAGCAAAGCGAAGCATAAATCCGTTAATTGGAGATCATCTTTGTCATTGATAAAAATCAGCGTGGACTCCGGTCTGCTCAGTACTTGGAAGAGAACGCTTCTTTCCGCCAGTTCGGCAGTGAATGTGTGAAAACCATAGTTTGATTTTGTTATTTTCAAATTATTCGATGTTTGGTCGTTGGAAGCCAATGGTTGAGGATTTTCTGTTAGAATGTTTGCCATCTGAAACAAATTAGACATAAGTTTATCTTGAATTGAAGAGCTGATTACTTTATACATTTAAAGATATGTGCGAAAGATCACGATCACGAACTTTGTTTTTGAAACTGCAAACTAAACTTCAATATTTTCAGGTTAGAATGCTGTCATGCGTCATGACGTGACTGTCAGATCTGACAGCTCGAATTGACAGTGACGCTCCTCCATTTTCCAGTGGCGTAGGTACAGTGTTTCGAAAATGCCGATTTCAAAGGAAACTGAACATTGAAAATTGAGAAAATAGGTCATCTTCATCCATCTACAAGAATTGTATTTTCCTTATGCGAAAATGACAAAAAGCGTATTTCACAGCGTATACTCAAATATCTTGGGAACAGCTTCGTCTACTAGTCCAGTAAAATGAGGCCGCGATTTTTATGCCAAAGTTGGGGACTAATTAGGGACTCGATGAAAAAATATGGCAGAACCCTGGGAAAATTAAGAAGACGAAGAGATTAATCAAGAGTTCTTAGGGCAGAACTTGCGCCGCGGTCTTGCTTTTAGAACGGTGATTATTATAAACTCAATAATCTCCAAAAAATCCAAGGGGGCATCATACATAATGTAATTTTTTTTTCTATGTTCATGTCCACTGTTTAGTTAGGCCGTTAATCGCGGTCAAAGCTGCGCGCTGGTCCAGTAAAATGAAAAACTCTTCGCATGACATTCCTAAAGCTGCGAGAACAATAAAAAATATCCTGATATAGTGGGCGACGAAGTTGTAGAGAATTGAATCTTTCACCAGAAAAGCCCCGAGGCCAATAGGTAGGTAATTATTAGCTTTCCTAGTTTAGCCGCGAAGCACGTTCGAAGTTGCACGACAATCCTCCTAATACTAATAAAAGGGCTATTTTGGAAAACTTACATTCAAACATCAACGATTCACTCACGCCAAACTTGACGTCAATGGCTTTATACGTTGTCCTCGAAAAACTAGATTTATAATAATAATAACAATAAATAGTGTGGCTCTACATCCCATCGAGGGACTTGGCTTACAAAGCAGAAGGTTAGAGCTTCCGTTCTTTGTGTTCACTACCCGGTTGTCGCGGACCCCTGAAGGCCCGATGTGATGTAAGCATCACACCTTAGAGGTTGGTCGCTTGCCGGAAAGGCTGACGACAGCAATAAAGTTTTCATCATCACTGCTGCCGCGTGATGGTATCGAACTCACTACCTTTAGTTTCGCAGTCCAGTACTCTGCTGAACTACCACCGGCTCGAAAAACTAAATTTACTAAACGCGAAATTGACGCAAAAGAACGGATGCCGTCACCAAAATAGCTGACGAGCTAGCTACCCTTAGTGTAGTGTAGCTGTAGTGCTATCTATGCTGTATAAGCTATAAGAATGATATCATCTAAGCTGGCAGTACTGTTACTTACTGCACGATCCATGAAGCGCATGATCAATGCACTGCCACTGTCTTCTGCCAATGAGTGTTATGTTATTAATGACACTATGGGTACTTTCCACCCTCGTTTCCACCTTGATGGTACAAATACTACAAATGGTATTTCAGCTGCGCAGCCTAGGAAATTTCAACTTGCGGGTTCATCGCGTCGAGATGACGGTGACAGCTGTCACATTATACATGGCATTATACAAGGCGTCAAAATCTTGCTTGCAACGTAACTATTCGTGCCAACAGTCCAACACAACACATTTTTTCCACAGCTTGCTCTAACGAAGAAAGCCGTTAAATTCATAATAATACTCCCACTTCGATTACCTCCATTGCGAAATTCAGTTCAGATGTGAACTTAGGGTGCACTTTTTTGGAATTTAACTTTTTTCACTAAGGTTAGGCAATGGGATAGCTACTTTCAACAGTTATGATGTGGTTTTGACGTACATTTGACATTTGACGTACATTTGACATTGTAATGATGTTACTCCACCGCGATCTCCTAGTGAACGCTCCCTCTCTCTTCTGGGGCCCTATTTCTAGGAAGGATGTGATCCGTTCACATGCAAAGTTGCTAGGCAACCAGAGCTGTGATTGGCTGCGCCGCGATCGCCCGGTGATCGCTCCCTTCTAGAAATAAGGACCCTGAGGTCTCAGACTCTCAGATGAGAGTAGTGATGTGACAGTTAAACAACATGGCGCGCGCGTTTCCGCTCTCATCATACAAGCGTCCGCGAAAAATTGCTCAAAGTCTAGCTAGATAGAGCAAGTAGTCAACTAGTCAACGCACATGAACGCAACGGTCGTGTCGAGCGGTCGACGACAACTGACAAAGACAAAGTACTCAACTACTCAAGGTAGTCAAGGTACTTATTGCGTGCTTTCCACCTAGCGTCCTAGCCGCAAGTTTGGTACACCTGCCATTTACGCATGTGCGAGTGCCAAACGGTGCTTTCCATCTACGTGTTCTTACTCGGTTCTGCGCCGTTCATTGGATCACCTAAAATTTTGTGCCACACCATGGAACATGTGCCGTCTGGTGGTATTTGTACCGTCTAGGTGGAAAGCACCCATTACTAGATGACAATAATGGGCGTTTTCCATTTAAAACATTTGTGTCGGTTTGTGCCAGCTTGATGTGTTAGCTTGTGTCGATGAGACAAAGGAACACAGATCAAATGGAACGCATTTGTGTCGATTTCTGTCGACACAAGTCCACTTGTGTCGGTAAATGGAAAACGCCCACTGGGGATGGGGCGAGCCGACCGGTCCTTTTCCTCAGCAATAGATAATAATTATCACAGAAAAAATATTTTCAATGGAGGAAAATTGGGTGAGTATTGTTTTGTTTTAGTACTCAGCACTTAGCAGCCTAACCATGGATCCATGCCTAGCCTTAAAAAAAACTTGACCTGAAAAAAATCGAAATACCTATAGTACCGGGTGTTTATAAACGTCTGTGATCGCGACAGGCTTTGGTCAGGCCAAAAGTCGCAGTGAAAGGCACGATTTGAAAGAGTGATAGGAGATTCCAAAGGTGATATGATAACAAACGTTTATAAACACCCGGTATTTATGTTCACTTGTTATAGACAATACAAATAGAGAAGACCATATGTTATCACCACCGTCGTCACGGATATTGGGGCATCAAAAATCAGCCAACCTTTTTTTGAATGATGGACTTGCCTGGTTCCTATGCAACCGTAAAAATCCGTGACAACGCACATGGTCTTTTCTATTTGTATTGTCTATACAGGGTGTTTCCAAAATGGTGTTGCAAACTTCTAGGGGAGACTCCCCATCAAAAATGGACAAGGAAAATATATACCTTTGATGTCCTAAAATGCTCAGTTGAAAAGTTACAAGGTGTTCAAGTTGACTTTTTAAAACTGATTTTTTGACATAAGTTTTGAACCGTTTAACCGATTTTGTTCAAGTTCTCACCAAAGTTAACTGAAACAAGTCTCTATCGAATAATAGTAACGTGTTGGAGAAAAAAGTTCAGGGCCGTAGATAATGGGGGCTGTCCTCATATTTCCCCCCCTATTTTTTACACCCCTAGCTATTTTCCCAAATTGTTCTAATTTTTTTATTCTACGTTCAATTTAGAAAAAAAAGTTACTCTTGCAAAATTTTGATTAGAGGCTTCGTTTTTGAGGTATCTGAGTTTGAAACTTTGGAAAACATCTCGAAATTGCCACTTTCCAAGGCCAAAAAATTAGAATAAAAAAAAACTCATGATTTTTCAGCAGAAATAGGTTCTCTTCAATTTTCTAAGTTGATAAACCACTATTTCCTCTGAGAAACGAGAGCTTTTCAGGGAAAAAAAATTGGGCTCATTGAAAGTGGCGATTTCGAGATGTTTTCCAAAGTTTCAAACTCAGATATCTCAAAAACGAAGCCTCTAATCAAAATTTTGCAAGAGTAACTTTTTTCTCTAAATTGAACGTAGAATAAAAAAATAAGAACAATTTGGGAAAATAGCTAGGGGTGTAAAAAATAGGGGGGGAAATATGAGGACAGCCCCCATTATCTACGCCCCTGAACTTTTTTTTCCAACACGTTACTACTATTCGATAGAGACTTATTTCAGTTAACTTTGGTGAGAACTTGAACAAAATCGGTTGAACGGTTCAAAACTTATGTCAAAAAATCAGTTTTAAAAAGTCAACTTGAACACCCTGTAACTTTTCAACTGAGCATTTTAGGACATCCAAAGTATATATTTTCCTTGTCCATTTTTGATGGGGAATCTCCCCTAGAAGTTTGTAACACCATTTTGGAAACACCCTGTATACCTTGTACCGTGATTCTAGTGGGCTGTGAGATTTTGTTTTCAAGTTTCCAAATCTAAAATATAGAAAATCCCCAAAACTTTGCGGTTGGCTGCTCTGGCTTCATTTGGCGTTCCGTTCGTCGTTCGGACCACTTTTGGAACATATTTTTTACGCATTTCCTCTGCAGATAGACGGAACATTTTTGCGGGACGTAATTTTTCGACCTGTTTTTAATTTTCGCCAATGAACAAATAACAAATAAATCAAAGCAGCTTTGACATTTGACAGGTGTCAAACATATTTCTAACCTCTCGAAGCCGGTTCACTTTTACGATCATTCAAACTACAAAATACTAGTCCTTCGTCCAAAAAAAGGGGTCCCATGGAATCATCAATCCTTTCACCTCACCTCCTTTCAAGTCAAGTTGACGTTTGGTTTTTTGTTATTCTGCCGCCATCTTTGATCCGCCATTTTGAATTTCTCTAAAAGTGATCCGATTGAAATGAAATTTGCAGGCAATGTGCATGAACCACATTAAGATCTATCCAATTTTTGACAATTGATGCCCCGCCACCATCTTGTATTCTCACTATGGAACATGTTTCGAAGTGATAGAACTAGGAGAATTATGCTCGGAATTATGCCTCAACGAAAAGAGATATCGAAGTGGTGCAAACGCCAATGAAATGCGTACGTGTCCACCATATAAATTTGACCAATGATTTTTGTCACCTGGCCGCCATCTTTGGTCCGCCATTTTGAATTTCTCAGAAAGTGGTCCGATTTGAGTGAAATTTGCAGGCGATGTGAACTTCATTAAGGTACATCCAATTTTTGACAATTGATGCCCTGCCGCCATCTTGGCCGCCATATTGAAGTTTCTTATCACTCAACGATTTTCATGGAGCTTGAGACCGAGCTTGAGACTTACCTTTGTCTCGTATGATCATTCTTATTCTCCAGCCAAATTCCAACATATTCTGCCACCCTCTTGGCCGCCATATTGAAATCTCTTATTAGTGGAACGATTTTCATGAAACTTGGAACTTACTCTTGCCTATAGTACGATCATTCTGATTTTCAAGCCAAATTTCATGATTCTGACGCTATTTTGGCCGCCATATTGAAATTTATGCCCAAATAACGGTAGAACCCTAATTAACATCTTGCGTCCACTAACCCTTCAAAAAGGAAGTGCGCCACTGAGCCCCATGCCCATGAGGCATATTCGCTTGTTTGTATTTGGCAGAGCAAAGTTAGATACCAACCGTGTGTCTTGAAGATTCCAATTCAGTGAAAAGAAACTTTACTCCAAGTAGTAACGTTTGAAGCCCTATTTGAAGCATTACCACTTACCAGTTCAGTTCCACTTGACCCATCGGGAGAAAACTGAACGATTGATTGTAGCCTGATGTCTTTTGTATTCAGATTTGAAATTTCGGTGACTGTATACGGTTAACAGTCACATTGTATATCATTCTAATTTTGGTGCTAGGACAATTCGTCCCGCGGACAATTCGTAGCGGACAATTCGTCGCGGACAATTCGTCCCGCGGACAATTCGTCCCGCGGACAGTTCGTCCCGCGGACAATTCGTCTCACGGACAATTCGTCCCGCGGACAATTCGTCGCAAGTGAAGGCTTCAGAAGGTAAGGGGGTTATATTACACATGAAGACACAAGGGGGCTCAATAAAAAGATCTAAAAATCATGAGCAAACACAAGGGACTCCGACAGAGATCCGAACGCCACGAAAAAATGCAAAGGGGCTCAGCAAGGCCTCAAACGATATTGAAAACATAAGGGGGCCTTATGGAGCTTCGAGAGGGCTCCGAATATCACATAGAGGCACAAGGTGCTTACTACTGCTTCGAAAGCCACGGAAAGATGTAAGGGGGCTCAGCATGCAGGGCTCAAAAGACGTTGAAGAAACAAGGGGGCCCACAGCAGCTACGGATGACACAAGAAGGCAACAGGAGGCTCACTGGAATTCTGATAGTCGCATTGAAGAACATAAGGGGGCTCACTAGGGCTCCAAACTACACTCATGGGAACGAGGGGGCTCACTAGGGTTCCAAGCTACACGTATGGACACAAGGGGGCTCACTAGGGCTCCAAACTACTTTTGCGGGCACAAGGGGGCCCGATAAAGCTCCGTATATCACATGAAGGCACAAGGGACTTACACTAGGGCTTCCAGCAATGTAAAAGCGCACAAGATGGCTTACTGGAATTCTGAAAGTCACGAAAACACATAATGGGGCTCATTAGGGCTCTCAACGACACATAGGGCACAAGGGGCTTAACAAGAATCTGGAAATCACGGGAAAATGCAAGTGGGCTCCGTAGAACTCCATATAATATTGGTTACACAAGGGGGCCCGAGGGGCTCTTCACAACAAGAAAAGGCAAAAGGGGGCTCACTGTATGATACTCTGAAAGCCAACACAAGTGGACTGATTGGGGCTCCAAACTACACATAAGGGTACAAAGGGGACCCGATGGAGCTCCAAAAACCATGGAAATACAACAAGGGGGCCCAATGGAGCTCTGTATAATCAAAAAAGGCAAAAGGGGGGTGACTGGGTTTCTGGAAGCCATTAAAAAACCAAAGGGGCTCACTAGGACTCCAAACTACACTAACCGGCACAAGGGGGTCCGATAGGGCTCCGCATATCACATAAAAGCACAAGGGAGCCCAAAGAGCTTTATATAACAACAGAAGGCAAAAGGGGCTCACTGGAATTCCGGAAGCTACGAAAAAATACAAGGGGGCTCATTAGGGCTCTATACTACACTTGAAGACACAAGGGGGCTCGATAGTGCTCTGAATATCACATGAAGGCACAAGGTGCTTACTGCTGCTCCGGAAGCCACGAAAAGATGTAAGGGGGCTCAGCACGGCTTCAAAAGACGTGTGAAGAAACAAGGGGGCCCACTGACGCTCCGGATGACATAAGACGGCAACAGGGGCTTACTGGAATTCTGATAGTCATGGAGAAATACAAGGGGGCTCACTAGGGCTCCAAGCTATACTTATGGACACAAGGGGGCTTACTAGGGCTCCAAGCTATACTTATGGACCCAAGGGGGCTCACTAGGGCTCCAAACTACACTTGCGGACACAAGAGGGTCCGATAGGACTCCTTATATATCACATGGAGGCACAAGGGACCAGAAATGCAAAAGCGCACAAGATGGCTTACTGGAATTCTGAAAGCCACGAAAACACACAAGGGGGCTCGTTAGGGCTCCAATAGACACATAGGGCAGAAGGGGCCTATGGAAAATCCAGAAATCACGGGAAAGTGCAAGGGAGCTCCGTAGAACTTCATCTGATATTGGTGACACAAGGGGCTCTTTATAACGAGAAAAGGCAAAAGGGGACTTACTGCATAGTACTGAAAGCCAATAAAAACAAAAATGGACTGCTTAGGGCTCCAAACTACACATAAGGGTACAAGGGGACCCGATAGAGCTCCAAAAGCCACGGAAATACGACAAGGGGGCCCAATGAAGCTCTTTATAATCAAGCTTATCTGCTTGCACAATGGGGCCAGATAGGGCTCCGAATATCACCTGAAGGCAGAAGGTGCTTGCTACTGCTCCGAAAGTCGCGGGAAGATGTAAGGGGGCTCAGCAGGGCTCCAAAAAACGTTGTGGAAATAAGGGGCCAAATGGAGCTCCGAATAACATGAGAAGGCAACAAGAGGCTTACTGGAATTCTGATAGCCAGACAAAAAACAAGAGGGCTCACTAGGCGCCAAACTATACTCTTGCGGACACTAAGGGGTCCGATAGGGCTCCGTATATCACATGAAGGCACAAGAGACCCAGGTACACTGGGGCTTCCAGCAATGCAAGAACGCACAAGCCACGAAAACACACAAGGGGGCTCCTTAGGGCTCTAAATGACGCAGGGCTCAATAAAAATCAGAAAGTCACGAAAAAATGCAAGGGGGGTCAGTAGGGCTTCAAATGATATTGGTGACACAAGGGGGCTCAAGGGGATCTAAGGGGGTTCATTAGGGCTCCAAATTATATTTATATAAGAAACAAGGGATAAGGGGTCGAATATAACATAAAAGCACAAGGGACTTACTACTGCTCCAAAAGCCTATAGGAAAAGTGCAAGGGGGCCCAACAGTACTTTAAACGGTATTGAAGAGACAAGGGGGCCTATGGAGCTCTGTATAACAAAATAACGCGAAATGGGGCTTACTGGTACCTACTCCGAAAGTCATGAAAAAACATAAGGAGGCTCAACGGGGCTCCAACTACACCTGAAGGCACAATGGGGCCCGATAGGGCTTCAACATGCCATGGCGGCATAACGCTGCTTGCTGCTCCGGAATTCATGGAAAATTCGAGGGGGCTCAGCAGGGCTTCAAGTTACGTTGAATATAGAATAAGGGGGCCCAGTGAAGCTCTCGATAACACAAGACTGCAAAAGGGGCCGTATGGAAATCTGAAAGCAATGAAAAACATAAGAGGACTGATTAGAGCTCAAAAATTACACTAGAGAAGATAAGGGGCTCGATAGGGACCAAATATCTCATGAAAGTATAAGGGGGCTTACTGGTGCTCCCGTCAGTGGGTGCTCCCAAAGCTTGGTGTACTAGCAAAAATTCTCGGAATGATGCAAGGGGACTAAGCAGAGCTCCAAAGACATGAAGAAACCAGGGTGCGCAGTAGGGCTCCAAATACTGCAAAAAGGAATAAGGGGACTTACTAAAGTTTGAAAAGCAACGAGGAAAGACAAAGGGACTTGTTAAAGTGCAAAACATTATTTTGCGACGAATTGTCCGTGAGACGAATTGTCCGCGAGACGAATTGTCCGCGGGACGAATTGTCCGCGGGACGAATTGTCCGCGGGACGAATTGTCCGCGACGAATTGTCCGCTACGAATTGTCCGCGGGACGAATTGTCCGGTCACGCTAATTTTGATCTTAAAAGGATGACCCAATTACAGGAAGGCGTGAAGGCGTGATCTATGTAATAAAATTCTTGTTCTTTCGCCGACGCTTCGTCTTTTATTCAGACATTATCTAGGCTGTAAACAATAAAACATAAATAGAACATATAATAGGGAACTGAAAATGTATGGAATTACCGTAAAAAACTTGTAAATGTTGAAGAAAATGTACTTGTCGGCGAAAGAACAAGAATTTTATTACATAGATCACGCCTTCACGCCTTCCTGTAATTGGGTCATCCTTTTAAGATCAAAATTAGAACAATAAACAAGGAAGTAAAAGAATAATATATTATTGTACATCATATCATATCATATAATCTTTATTTCCTTAGACAGTTTGATACATGTATGGAAACTTTTTGTATACACTTTTCACAACCACGAAACCAACTCTGTTGCCTTCTACTCACGATTTTTAGTCGCAACTGAAGGGGAAATCTCGATCGATCAGACTTTTTTCTGTGCAATTCCATTATTCAGGTCGTACTACTTTTCTTTGTGGTGCCCTTCTTAGACCCACGCGCAACATTGTTTTGTTGGTAAGCCATATAGTGGAGCGAAATCGGCCTGAAAAGTCGTCGTTTTTTTTTTGAAGGTATAACAGCACCAAACCTTATAGGTCTTATAGAGAATCAAATTCTACGTATGTATGGTCATTTTGGGGATGATCTTGTGGTAGGGACCTTTTTTATGGGCAAAAAACCTCAAAAATTGAAAATGAGCAGTTCAGCATTCACAACGTTATATTTCTGGATCCAGTTGAGCTATCGGTCTGTTCTTTTCTTTAAATGAAAGTACATGGAAAAACCTTTCCAATGGTACATCACTGACTGAAGATAATTGTCCACAAACGTGTTTATAGAGCAATAAACATTATATTGACCAAAAATGCAGTCCCTTCTTGACCATGCGAAGAACTTCTTTCCTCGTAGGAATTTTTAGATACAACCTGCGAGAAAAATGAAGCCAAGATATGAGAAAAAATTTTAAAGGAAGTTTCATCGATCTAGGCCGTATAGTTTGTCAGTTATGAATTTTTTTCTGTCGCATTCAGTTGGAACGTCGCCCGGCGCGTGCTTGCATACAGTAAATCGCCGCATAACAAACAGCTAGTGACGGGAGCCGTGCCGTGCTCACTGTTCGTTTGCGGCGATTTACTGTATGCAAGCACACGCCAGGCGACGTTCCAACTCAATGCGACAGAAAAAGATTCATAACTGACAAACTATACGGCCTAGATCAATGAAACTTCCTTTAAAATTTTCTCTCATATTTTGGCTTCATTTTTCTCGCAGATTGTATCTAAAAATTCCTACGAGGAAAGAAGTTCTTCGCATGGTCAAAGAGGGACTGCATTTTTGGTCAATATAATGTTTATTGCTCTATAAACACGTTTGTGAACAAATATCTTCAGTCAGTGATGTACCATTGGAAAGGTTTTTTCATGTACTTTCATTTAAAAAAAAGAACAGACCGATAGCTCAACTGGATCCAGAAATATAACGTTGTGAATGCTGAACTGCTCACTTTCAATTTTTGAGGTTTTTTGCCCATAAAAAAGGTCCCTACCACAAGATCATCCCCAAAATGACCATACATACGTGGAATTTGATTCTCTATAAGACCTATAAGGTTTGGTGCTGTTATACCTTCAAAAAAAAAACGACGACTTTTCAGGCCGATTTCGCTCCACTAATAGAGTCAGTGTAGCGTACCTACTTTCATTTTCTACTGAAGCTATGTGGGCAACCAACAATAATACAAAAACGATCTAGAAACTCTAACTGGTGTTCCTTCCTTAACTAACACGTTGTTCCTTTTTATTTTTTTTTGCAAAAATTCCTGGATAATCCGCAAAATTTTAGAATATGTATCATTATACACACCGTTCTGAGTGGTTTGCCAATTTTTTTGTTTGGATTTGCGTGTGGCCGTTATCCATACAGCCACCAAAATTTCAATCAAATACCACGACTGTAGATCATTTGATAGATTTAACGGTGACGCAAGTCTCATGATTTCGTCAGCCAAATCTCGCTTAAAGCTAACGATTGTGATGCGAGCCAAAACGGGATTGCACCGCCATAATGATGGACTGCGAGTCCGCTATAACGAGTCTGAAAGCTTGCCGTTTACGGTCTCTATTGAAAGCTGATACAGAAAATGTCCTCTAGAAAGCTCGATCTTATGTAACTTGTACAGTCTCTGGTTAAAAAAGAGAGATCGACAGAAGATTTTATAGTTGAACGCTTTAAAAAATGACGGCTTGCAAGTCTCTCATTTTTTTTATTAACTCCAAATGTATTCACAATCTGTACTCAACTTCTGTACAATCATTGATCGTTGTAAAAAGGTATAAAAAGAATCGTGTGCTAAAAGTCTCCATCGAGACCCTAACATGAAATAATGATAAATTCAAAATAAACTAGGTATGTACAATAACTAGCTCAATTCCAAAGGTGTCAGTATACGTTTGGGTGCTGTTGTTCAGCATATCTTACAACGAATTTGGATGAAGTTCAAGGCGTGCCAAGGCAAGTACCTATTTGAAACTTGCATGGTTTACCTCTCCGCTTACTGTGAACATTTAAGCTGGATTCATAGTTTCAGTAAGTTAAGGAATAAGAAATAACAGTAAGAAGTAAGGAAAATAAACATGCGCAAAACAATATCACCATTCATAGTGGCAGTAAGGTATGCAGTAAGCGTTAGCAGTATGAAATAAGAGTTAAGGAAATGGTCCAATTCCATTTCTAACTGCTTATTGCTTACTGATCGTATAGCATCGTGCCATATCGTGCGGATTCGTGTGCAATCCTTGGTGAATTTTGAAATTCTCTGTTGGTACGACTGACTATGAGGGTTATCTGCAATACCTGCAGCTTCGTCGTCATCTATCAAATCCATTATCAAAATTTCGGAAAACACTCGTGGTAAAAACAACAACACAGAGGTTATGTACTCAACTACTCAAACTCAAAACAGAGAAAAAGTGGACTCGGAATGTCAAGTGAACAACTGAGCTGTCATATTATGGTGTCAACAACGTCAACTATTGCGCATGCCTATTTCTTACTTTTTGCAAACTCTGAATTATTTCATACTGCTCAACGCTTACTGCTTACCTTACTTCTTACTGTTATTTCTTATTTCTTAACTTACTGAAACTATGAATCCAGCTTTACAGGTCTTGATGTATCACAGTATACAGCGTTTGTCTATTAGGCATTTCCTATAGGCATTTCCATTGACGTCACAGCAGTGTTGCCAACTGTCCAGAATTGCCCGCCAAATTTGAACCAAATAATGTTCGGGGGACAACCGAACTACAGGGCGCTTATGGAGTTCCAGTTTCTGCAGTTTTTTCCACGGCTACCTTTTTGAGTTTGAGTTTGAAACTTTTGTATTAAGTTCAAAGTAATGTCCTTAATGCGCCTGTGAAACAAGTTCTCGTGGAAAAGTGTGTTTTTTGTGGAAAAGCAAGCCAAACATATTAGGTTACCTGCACAGGGTATTGGTGAAAACTCATATTTTCCGACGAAATTGGGCATGGACTTTGCCAGCAAATTTCACCTAAATGTTGGGGGTTTACATTACCGGCATTGCTGGAGTGATATGCCTTGTGTGGGGCTAGGTATGTACCTCTTCGGTTTGTGCTTTCCAATCACCCAAATACTTGAGGCTCAGCTTTTACTGCCGTATTAAAGAAACAAACAATACTTTTGGTTTATATTTTATATTTTAAAGGTGCAAGAATGTCTTCACTTCGGTTGTAGCATATGGGCAGAGGCAAAACATGGAAGTTTAACACGAACAGCTGTTCGGCCACCGAAGATGTCTTCGGTCACCGGAGCCCTCTCCTTGACAGAAATTTCACACCTGATTCAACTATGTTGAATTTTCAACTACAACTTGATTGTGTCAAGATACATTTCTTAAAAATACAAATATTCATTGTTCTATTCAGGATTCTAGATTCCAAATTGTGGTCGACGTAGCAATTCCTCAGTCCATAGATTTTCCAGTTTTTAGATTGCCGAAGGCCACAATTTTTGAAACAGGTATGTACTTCCTAAAACTAGAAAGGCTTAGCAACAGATAATTTTGTGCAAACATCATAACTGTATTACAGCAATTTAGTTACCGATCCTGATCGTTATCGGTACGACCTCTGCATATTTTTTCAAGTGTATTCCTCCCTTCCTCTTTTCCATTTCTTGGCTAATGCTCTATCAAACTAAAAGAAAAATCAATTCTTCCTCAAGAACAGGCCATCAACATGCTTGATTTTTATACTAACTCCACAAGCAATACAAATAGGACTGCTTCCAACAAGAAAGGCTGCATCACGATACAAATTGATAATTTGTAGTCATATCCGAGGTTTTGAATAACGGCAACGAAATTTTTGTTCTTCCATACTTACGGATGGCTCCTGAGGTCGCCTGCCACACGAAACTCGTTGGCGCCAATTCTGGAATTGTCAAGTTGAATCTCAAGGACGTAAATCCAAAAGCCCTTTGCTTTATCACAAAATGCATAGTTTAGGCATTTTTTGGCGCTTATCCACCGGACTATAATCAAGATTTGGTTTGATCGCTACATGTCATAAGCTTGAGGTAACGCTGTGAAAACGAGTGTGAAGAAGATTTCCACATTTCATCAGGGACGTCCGACAAAGGGGGATGAATAATATCAATATAAATTTTGGTGAGAAAATCTGGAAATTCAGAGTTTTTTATGAAAAGAAATCCCGTTGTACTATTTCGATCTTCCAAATGAAATCACTTCAAAGAAAAATTTTACCTGAGATTTTCCGGAAATTCCCTAAAACCAAAAACAGGAAGAAACGTTCCGATAAAGGTGGGTGGAAAATGCTCTTTTGGGTACCTATTACAGCTCCTTGGAAGGGTAACTTGCCGAGATAAAATGAATCGCGCTCTAGGCTAGATTCATCTCCCGTCCCTGATGACATGTGCCTGGAAATCTTTTTCACAGCATTACCTCAGGCTTATGACCTGTAGCGGTCAAACCAAATTTCGTCATTTTATCTTGGCAAGTTTCGGAGATATTTGCAAAAAACCATCATCTGATTTCCCCTTTTAATAAGGGGCTCTAGCTCCATGAGGGGGCATTATTCGATCCATGTTTATTGGAACTTTTCTTCCTCCTTTTTGACGTAGAATAAGCTGGTCAAATATTGCGGTCTAATTTCTGGACACTTTGTACTGGAGGCTCTTTTTTTTTAAACACCCTGTATACAAGCAAGAAATCTTTTCAAAATTATCCTAAATACAGTCCTGGTGATTCACAATCTGAATCCTCTCCTTCCTCCCATCCTCTAAATATTCTCCACGGAGTAAAAAGCTTTGCTGATCAGTAGAACCTTGATTTTGAACTTCAAAGTTCAAACGATTGAAGCTAATAAAAACTTATAAAATTCGGCAGTTAATTGAAGCAAACAGTTGCCATATACAAGGACTTATTTCAAAAAATGCTGTTCTATGCTAGTGGACTCTAAAATATACTTTTGATGTGTAATTATGACAATTCTGCAATTCTTTTAGAAATTTTGATTATTCTTGATATTTTAAAGTTGATAAAATGTAAACTGAAGAAACTGGTGCAATTACATTTAGCTTGAAATAATTCCTCCAGCTTGTTCTTTTGGCAATGCAGCACAAAAACCAAATAGCCCTCTGACTGAGACTCCGTTCACAAGGACTTCGGAGAGTGTAGTCCAATTCTCAATCATCTGGACCTGAAGTATGACTGAAATTATCACAGTCAAAGACCAATTTGATGGTGTGAAAATCTTGAGAATTTGATTTTGGTAGCTATCTATACGTTAGCTCATTTCAAACTATGTCATCCTGTAATGCCGAGGTCCACGAATCTGCGACTTTGATAACTCCAACAATACCTATCCTATACCTACTACCCCACCATAGCTTTCCTTTCTTCATGTAAAATTTTGAGGAAAAACTGCTGACTGGTTTGTTGGCGAGGGAATTCCAAGAAAGTGATCCCTTGATTTTGTCCGTTAGTGTGTACAATTTGTACAGTATGTTCATTAAAAAATTCAATAATGGGAGGCCGTGGACCGATGATAACCTGGCCGTTTTCGGATTGAATGGCCTGCGTCACAGTCTCCCTTTATTGAAGTTTTTAATGAACATACGGTACATACATACAAGTAGTACTCGTAGGATAAAGTTTAACTTGGTACGAGAGGAAACTTGTGGAAACATTATGAATTGGATTGTTACTACCTAATAATTTTATTACATTTTCTGGTTTTAACAAGCTAAATAAAATCGTGATCAAAATAGCACATATAGGTAAAGACACAACTACTATGCTTTCATTTTATCGTTTGATGCAGGCGGAAAGGAATTTCTCCTGACGCGAACTTCATTCCAGGCGTACGCTGACGGATCATCCCCCAATTCTTGATCCAGTTGTGTCAGGATTTCAGGAGAAGAGAAGAGCTCCGGTTCGTACTCAAATCTGTCGGCTAATTCTGCCCACAGGGGTGCTGAAATATGTAACCTGGTAAGTTGACACCCGCATAACATAAGTACGAAATGATATTAATGATAAGTAGTAAATAAGATCAATGTGGATCTAATGTTGGGTGGACTTACAAGGACGCCGTTTATCCATATTTCGTGGTTGTTCCGAGTCGTCATAAACGAATTGGTATGGGTTTGGCAATGGTAGATATTCGTTTTGTTGCTAAAATTAAAGAAAAACTAACATGTTAAGCTTATACCTTGGTATTTTTACTCGATTTTTGCATTAATCATCTCAAACAAAAAAAAAAAACTCGAAAAAAAAAGCTAATTCTTAGGATCTAGCCACATCAGCGATATGCTTCCGCTCCGTTCACGCCCGGCTCGCGCTTCTGGGTGGCCACATCTGCGATATAAGTACTTAATAAAATAAAGAGGATAATAATACCTATTTATTTTAGTATTTAAGAATTATTACAGCATTTTTATTCTTGAAGTGGCTACTTCTTGTTTATTATAGGGTTTTTAAAACGGATCAAATTCTTTCCACGTGCATATGATTATTCCGTTTATTTTGTTGATCAATTTAGTCAAAATCTTGTCATGTTACAATGTATAGCTTACTTACCTGATTTCTCCTGCCGATTCTGGGAACAGATTTCGATGCTTTCATGAAAAACTTGCCCATCTCGTCGATATTCTTATGCGAATTGTTGCTTCTGCCGATTCTCGGAACGTTTTTAGCTGCTTTTAAAAAGTAATTGCCGTTTCCTCCTTGGGGCTCCCCGTCTATGGTGAACAGTAGGAAATTTATCAGTATCAATACGGATACAATTTCTTGACAACGTAACGTTGAGTGCAACATCATGGATGTCGTCAACTACTATAGGTACTATGCAACTGAAGGGAATTGAAGCGAATTCTTTTTTATAGAAATGAGGAGGATGGCATTGTTATTCTGTTCAGTTGTCGTCGCTTTAATTGTTCGGCTTTGCCCCCATTTTAATCTGTTTTTTGACATGAAAAAAACCCACCTGCTCGCATCAGGCATATTTTATTCTGGAGGCGTAGAGGTTACTTACCTATGCTCATACCTGGTGAATCAGCATAATATTACGTTGAGGCAATCAATGTAACAGTGGAATTTATTCCAGAAAAAAAAACAATATTTTTAAGATATAAATATGACGAGATAATACCTCCTATACATATAACATGTATCCAGGTGTCCCGGACTTGCCGTAGAAAAGGTCCAGGACAATTTTAGAAAATGCTTCAAGATTCAAGAGTTTGCAAAATATGGGGGATCAAAGAGTAAGACTAGGCCCCTGTATCTCCATTCTTGACCTAAGTATTTTTGTAAAATCCTTAGTACAAATGAAAAAGCATTCTTTTCATTTGTTGAATTTCATCAGGTATAGGTATAACATAAATTTTGGTAATCCGTTTTCTTCAAAAACATCTGATGCAAAAAGTTCCAGAGGTTCTCTAACTGATGAAAAGCAGAGCTCTCTGCGTGAATTTTTGAAGAAAACTGAATTTTCAAAATTTATGACTCATGATAAATCAAAATTCGAAACATATTCAACGGATTATAAATATATCTCTTGAGTCTGTTCTAACATATTTTCGCGGAAATCATTTGGGAGACTTGAACTTCAAGGGGCTTGAAGTTTTGAAGCTCCCCCTTCCGCCTTTCCTTTAACGTAATATTTTTTCAATATTTTTGTGGCGCCCTTGAAGCATCTCTGCTCAACTGCCCTGAGATTTTTTTCACGGCAGCAGGATAATTTCCATACTTGAAAATTTGCTGGGTTTTCAAAATAAGAAAGCCCAAAAAAATGGGCCGATTTTGAAAATATTTTCAATTGCGGGATGGCTATTTTATTGGCTATTAGGTATGGTGTCGCACTTAGGTAAATAAAAAAATGAATAAATAAATAAATAGATATGCTTTATTGTTCCTTCGGCCTTTTCGGCCATGGACAAGGAAATTTAATGGTGTCGCACTTTATATCCTCATTTCTCATTGACGAATTACCCAATATGCGGAGTGCCAAAGAAAAGCGTGAAAAAGTAGGCAATTTTTTGACACCTACAACTTTTGAAAATACTTTTTGATTTTTTTCTGACTCCATTGTTGGAAAGCCCATATCACAATATCTCGGAAGAGTGATATTTTCCACTGCCTTGTAAACACCCTCTGGAATCAAGTTTTTCCTGGCAAACTCGGAACATTTCATTGGAATAAATCAACTAAATTACCGTCGGTTCCACAAAAACGATACCCAATACGAGATTAGTTGATTCGCGTGTTTTCTTTGTCAATTTGTAGCTGACTGATCAGTGGAAATGCTTGTTCATCCCTCAATAATGAAAAGATGAAGGGTCTAGTACAGATTTCAGGCATTTTCTGTGGTTAATCGCCTATAGCATTCAGAAGAAGAAAGTTCAATTAATCTGCAATCAGCCTTGATCGCTGATCATCTTTTCACTTCGGAAATTAAACGAAAAACTCAGCTCTCATGTTTTATTTTCACTATACCATGCGCATTTTCATACGGAGTAACCCTTTGGGGAGCTTCGAGTCATGCCAACAGGATATTTGTTATGCAAAAAAAACCGATCCGTATATTGACTAATTCCCGTTGTTTTCTGAATTGAAGATAATGTTCTTGCCATCATTGCAGTGGCGGACTAAGGGAATTGGGGGCCATGGGCGGAGTTGTGAGATGGGGCCCCTAAGGTAGTGATGCCGCGAGACGAGGCGAGACGAGACTTAAGGGTAGTCCCAAAAAAAATAAAACTGCGAAATTTTTACACATCACAGAAACATCGGAACATCCACAATATGCACGCAATCTGGTAGGCTGGGTGCAAAATGATGTTCAAAAGCATGGAGTAGGTCAGGCGTTTGGCATTTCAAAAGGTAAATATCAAAATGTTCTCATAGTTCAAAAAAAGCTGCCCGTCTTTAAGACGTCTTCGTTCTCTATTTTCAGCTTACTGTTTTATATCTTCTTAAGAATGTATTGTGACCCGCCAGGAAAAAAGTCTCATTGATTTTCCATTTTCACAACACATACCTGAAAATATATAAAATAGTTAACTAGAAATATAGAATAAGCAAGTCTCAGAGACGGATAGCTTCTTTCGAACTTTGAAAACATTTTGACATTTACATTTTGAAAAGTCAAACGCCTGACCTACTCTGTGCTTCTGGACATCATTTTGCACTTAACCTACCGGATTGCGTGCATGTGGTGGGTGTTCTGATGCTACTGTGATGTGTGAAAATTTCGCAGTTTAATTTTTTTCTTCGTGTTTGATAACAAAAAGGGTGATATTGATGCATCATTATATTCAAATAAGCGTAAGGAATCAAAAAATAAATTGAAAAAATATAGTTGTCGTTTGAAAAACAAAAGTTGACTGTCATTCATTTGGTCTATGACATGGAAGAATGTTTTATGCTTCATTATAGTCAACTTCAATCCTCTATGGGGTGGAAACTGGTCATACGAATAAGTTTTCCTTTGATCATCTTGTTCAACGTAACTGATGAAGCACAATATCAGAAATTCAGCCGAATTGACCGATGGTTTTTTTTTTCAACCTCACCCCCTATTTGGGTTGGAAAAACAATTTGTGCCAAAATTCATAATTCGACAAAATAGAAGCATCTGCATGACTTTCAAACGTAATTTCGAATTTGATACTCACAAGTTGGGGTTGGGGGTGAGGGAGGGGGTTGATTTTTTCACATAAGAAAAAGGGAATTGTCACGAGCCATATATGTTATAAAGGACGTTGAAATGTTCTCACTTACGTTGGAACATATTTTTTTACCTTGAAATAACCCATCTTTAACCCCTTATAGAAAAAAAAAACTGTACATTTTTTTGGGTAACGGATAATGGATTTTGGCTCGTGTCAAATTGGGCTACAAAATATTAAAAAATTAGGGAATTTGACCGAGACCCATTTTCCATAGGAATCGTGCGGGGTCCTTTCCAAAAATTGAAGTAAAGTTTGTCTGGGTAATTGTTGACGACCACTACTTCTCGACTTCAGCCACCAACTTTTCACGGTAGGTAGACACCACCACAACATCACGTTCGTCGACCGTAGTTTCCTGGGGAAACCACTATTTCCACTGTAAAATGCCCCTTCTTTCCATTACTTGTCCTACGACGTAAGTACATGCAAGAAGGAAGCGTCCTATATAGCTGTTTAAGTGGTTGCCTAACTCTTAGAAAATGCTAGTCGAGAAGTAGTCGTCGTCAACAAATACCTTTGTCTGTTACAATGGGGCCTTGCAATAGACCTATTTCTTATGGGGAACAGAGACGTTCAGACAAGGATGAATAATTTTAAGCCACACCCCTGGCCAATTAAACGCCTTTAATTATTGGGCGCGAAATTCGAGGAAGGCGATACTGTCACAATAAATTAGAATTGTCACTGTCACTATGACTGTAACATGTGTCGTGTCGCTACACTGATTGAACAATTCGGAAAATGCGCGTATGTTGTGTGAAAAGTTGTCCGTACAAAGTCCAAGACAGCATTTCCCCCAAATGTTGCATTCCACGGTTTTCCTGCCGACAAAAATAAGCGAAATAAATGGATGGCCGCCACTGGAAGACACGATGCCGGTATCAGGAAGAATTTAAAGGCTAACGAAACAACTTCAGCTGTTTTACAAGTTGTACTTGCAAGGCCAAAAAGGGGGCGTCCAAATCACCGTTCAAAGTGCTGGGAAATGGGAATGCTACCTCACCTTCCTATTTGGCGATTCCGATTACTGTAATTTCACAACAAAACCTCAATATTTTGCTTCAATCTTAGGTGTCTCACGGGGCACTTCAGAGCGGAAGATTTCTATCCATCAGTGATTGATTGATACAAAGAAGACACTGAAAACAAATGCTGTTCCGAACATTTTCTTGAGGAGCTTGTTCCTTTTTCTGGCTCCTGTAGCACTTCACTTCTAGCTTCAGGTTATTCACAAGTACGTCTTCAAAATATCCTTCCGCACCCTTCAACCCTTTATCACGCTGGTTCCCCGTCATTTGATGCTTACACTTATAAACAAGTGAAGCCTTGTCGAGTCTGTAGGTTTGCATCGTGGCAAGACTTTTCCTCCACATTTTGGTTCTGCTCTACTGACAACCTCGCTGACAACTGATGACAAATTGTAACATATCGTTGTCAGGGGTAATGAGAAGTAGAAAATCACTGACACTGACAGAGTTGCCACGGGAGAATGTGAGGCAAATCCCACCAATGAGCGGAGATAGGAGGCAAAATGGGCGTGAAAAAGAAATAGGTCCATTGAAAAACTCAACGTGAGGTCGCCACTACTGTAGGAGGCGCCTACTTCGATGAAGCGGCCGTAACGACGGGAAAAACAGGGGAGTTTGAGTAGTTTGACCAGTGACTGACAGTGACTGGAGACGTCACGCAAGAAACAAAGGTTATCCAAATTTCAAATCAAGACATAAAATGACGGACGTCGGTCGCTGAAGCGTCAACGCCGAGGTCAACGCCGTCAAAATTGTCGAATTTGCCCCCAACGGTTGTGGTGCCCTCGGTGTGTGAAAGTGGCAGTGCAAGGCCCCATTAATTTTATTGTGGATGACAAGACAAGTAAGTGTCAAAAGGTTCAAGGTAAGTGTCAAACATAAATTGGAAAAAACTGTGCCACTTGAAAATCCACCTTGAATACTCAAGACGTCTCGTCTCGTCTCGAAATTTCGAGACGAGACACGAGGCCAGTCTCGTCTCGAAATTTCGAGACGAGACGAGACGAGACGAGACAAGTCTCGGTCTCGACGGCATCACTACTAAGGAGTGAAAGTTGAGAATATGAAGGAGGGCCGGCAGACTTTTTGGCCCACCCTGCCCTGCCGTGATTAAGCAAAAGCCCAAGAAAGAAAAATTGAGTTGTTAATTTGACTATAAATCACAGTGGCGTAGTCAAAGTCAGAGTTTGAGGGTAAAGGCAACGACGAAGATGCAAGTCGACAAGAGGTAGCGCCGCAGACGAAATTTCTTGCGCATAATAATAATAATAATAATAATAATGCTGATGATAATCGGTATATTTCATGCGTTCTGCGATTTCGGTTTTTTGACGTTTTTATCAAAATACTTGATAATCAAACTCATTTCTTTCCTGAAAAATTTTGCGCTTCTTGAAAATTTTCGCCAGAAATTTGTTCTCTATCGGTTTAGTGTGGCATGAAGTGCCGTGGGCGCTTGGGAAGTAGGAGAGTGAGGTCATTCGCCCACTCTCGCCCCCCTTGACTATGCCATTGACCACCAGCACCTACAAGAGAATTTTTTGGTTCCAGCTTTGGATGTTGAATTGGATTTGGACCGTTGACTCAATGCTAAAACCTGCTCGTATATACAAAATCAGGAAAAGATGAATTTCCACTACCTGCAGGGCGCAGACAAGATAATTTTGTTGTTTTGTCTCTCCCCTCTTATAAAAAAAAATCAAAATTCCAAATGCTTGAGGCCCCTGTCACTATGGTATCCGGGGCCGGGGCCCCTGAAGCCTAAAGTGAAAATAATTCTTAGAGATTCAGTGATACAGACACACCTCTATTGCCTGTGTGTAGGCCCCCAAATCTGTTGTTATGGGGCCTGCCAAGGTAACTTTAAAATGAAAAAAAAAAAAAACAATGTTACTCACCCAAGTAATATTGAAAAAAAAAGATCGTTGAAGGAAAAAACTGAAATTTTTGGTTTCTATCCCAATTTTTTTTGCAGTATTTTTCACATACAAGAGCAATTGGGGGCCCCATCAGATGATTGAGGCCTCAAGGCCCGGGGCGGACCGCACCCACCGCCCCCCTCCCCCTTAGTCCGCTACTGCATCATTGTTTGTCTATAAATAACTTGTTGAGATCCATGTAGAGGTGACGATAGTCCCTGAAATAAACTATCGATAGTTCTGATAGTATATTAGCGGCAACTATCGATAGTATCGATAAATAATCGATAGTTTTGTAAACGGAAAAGTACCGAAAATAATTTCAGTTGATTTGATTTTCTGAACATTTTAGTAAGGAAAGTCGATACAGAATAAGATAAATAGTGGGGACGGTACGCGACGAAAATCCCTTGGATACTGCACTTTTGAGTAGAGCTATGAAACTTGGCACATAGTTTTTAGGGACCATAAGTAGAAATTTCGCCCGATGTTCCCAGAAAAATTTTCGATGAAATCCGTTATATAGGCCCCTTTTTCCAAAATGGCGTCCAAATTTTGAAAATTGGCGATTGGTCGTACAGTGCCGCGCAAAGTATCAATTCCTAACATTTTGACCATAAAGAGTTGATTTAAGCCACCCCTGACTCGATCCGTCTGATATTTTGGCCATTTGGGCCTTTTTTCCAAAATGGCAGCCAAACTTCGAAAGTTGAAATTTGGTCGTGTAGTGGCCTGCAAGGCATCAATTCTTGACATTTCGACCATGACAAGTCGATTTAAGCCTACCCCGACTCTGCCCAACCTAAATTTTGACCTCAGTACTTAATAATTATAGTGCTGATTTAGAATTTATCTTTTTTTTTATCTTGAGAAGGGTTGTGGAAAACCCGAGGAAAAACTACTTCTTGGACTTTCTGTGTGTCCAACATGTGAGTAATCCGGAAAGCAGAATCACTACATTTTTCCGAAGGAATGAAAGGCTCCCCCAGTGGCAAAACCTATTTCACGCATGTATAAAACTGTGACAACCATCAAAAACGTCGAAAGTACATACCTACATACCAACTGCAAGTTGTTTCAGAATATTTTCATCAGTGCAGAGGAAATTTGGCATGTTGATTAGGAATAAATTCTTGCAAGGTTTGATTTTCTGCATGAGAGAGCGTCCCACTGATGTAGAGCATCTGAGTTGACTGTGCGCTGATATGGGGTGCAATTTATTTGGAAATTTGCACGTTTGCACGAAGTATCAATTCGTAACATTTAGACTATGACGAGTTGATTCAAACCACCTCTGACTCGATTCGGCTGACATTTGGGCCATTGAGGCCTTCTTTCCAAAATGGCAGCCAAACCTCGAAAATCGGCAGGTAGCCGTATAGGGGCACACATGGTATCCATTCCTGGACATTTCGACCATTGCGAGTCGATTAATATCATCCCGACTCGACTTGACTCAAATTTTGGCCTCAATCCCCATTTTTAGTCCTGTCCTCCTGTCAGTGAAGATCTCGTGACATCAAAACCGCAAGAAATTTCCAAGTGCAAATTGTTTGAATATGTACGGAAAGGGATCGAGATGAGCGGTTTTTGCAGATTAATACGTCGATAAAAGTTGTACTTGAAGAGATTTGAGCAGAAGACAATCACAATGTACCTCTTATTGAATCGTAGTACTGTTTATAAAAATTTCTGCAAGTTTCTAGTGTGTCCAAGGCACAAAGATCTCTTTTATAGGTCTTAGTTTGTCCCATGTAACACATTTTTGGCAAAAAATGTAGGTTTAGTTTTAGATTTTTTGCACTTAGAGCCGTTAAGTCCCTCATTAATAAAACCTGTTCCTGCTTTATGTACCTAGTTCTTTCCCAACGTTGGTATATGTAAGTGACAAAAAGAGTATAATGCAACATGTAGAAATTGGATCACCTACAGGAATTAGAATTGAAAATGGATTCAGGATAGGTGAGAGTTCTGTTCGTCACCAATGTAATAGATAAAGAAAACAGTAAAGAAGAATGTAGGTGAGCGTCTCGCACAATCGCCCAAACGCAAACGTGCAAATTTTTAAATAAAGTGCTCGCCAATTGAAATGGTCCACCAAAAAAATACAGTCACATTCAAAGTGTCATACCTTTTGAATAAATAAACTATTTGAATCGTTTTGAGTTTTTTAATTGGCTCACGTATTGGACTACAACACGTCGTGGGCCGTTTTTGGTACAAGTGTTTCGTATCAATTATACAGGGCGCTCAATCAGATACCGCAAAAATGGAAAAGTTTGAACTGGTCCCATTTCATAAAAAATAATTTTTGGTTTTCTCCAAGTGTTTCAGGAGAGTTATTATAACCATAACTCGAATCGTTTTCAAAATGTTTTGCCTATCTGCTCAAATTACAGGGTGATCTCAAAAATGTAACCTTTCAGTTTTGCAGTGATAACTTTATTCGTTGTTGGCCGATTTTGGAAAATGAGGGCTCTTGTTGAAGCTGAAGGCTCAGGTCAGAAGGATCGAGGATCAGAATTGACTTTAGATAAAAATTCTGGAAAAGAGATTGAATCAAAAGTGACTCAAATGACAAACTTGCTGGAGATCCGGTTTAGGGAAGGTATTTAACAAATAACAACTTGTCTTCAAACAAATCGTTCTTTCTGAACATTTTGAGGTGTTTCCCATCTGTATGGGGCAAAAATTGTGCGGCAATGAATCCAAATCAGAAATGGATGCTCCCAACGAAAAATTTTGGTCGTTTTTCACCTAAAAATAGACGTAACCTGGGTTATGGAGATTAGAACTGGTGCCTATCTCTTGAAATGTGAAGGAAACATTCGACAATAATAAGATAGCCTAGGTTACGTGCATTTTCAGTCGAGGAAGGTCTGGTATTATCTTCTGGAAAGTGAATTTGTAAAATGGGTCCCGCATCGACAATTTTCATCACTTAAAATCGGAAAATACCTCAAAATGTTCGGAAATAAAAGTCTGTTTGAAGGCAGGTTGATTTTTATTCAGTTTTTTCCCTGAACCTGATTTCTAGGGTGCTTCATATTTAGGTCACTTTTGATTCCTTCGCTTTTTCAAAATTTTTGTCTCCAGTCAGTTCCGATCCTCGAACCTTCTCATCTGAGTCTTAAGCTTCAACAAGAGTCCTTATATTCCAAAATCGACCAACAATTGGAATAGATATAAATGCCAGACCAGTAGGTTGCATTTTTGAGATCACTGTGTAACTGGAGAAGATAAACTCAAAATTTTGAGAACTTCCTCAAGGTATCGGAACAACATCTTTCCTAAAACACTTGGAAAAAACCAAAAACCATTTTTTGTGGAATGGGACCAGTTCAAACTTTTCCATTTTTGCAGTACCTGATTGAGCGCCCTGTATAATTGATACGAAACACCTGTGCCAAAAACGGCCCATGATATGTTGTAATCCAATCCGTGAGCTGATCAGAAAACATAAAACGATTCAAAATAGTTTATTCATTCAGGAGTTATGTCACTTTGAATGTGTCTAATTTTTTTGGGTGGACCATTTCAATTGGCGAGCACTTTAAGTTATTGCATCTCATATCGGTGCCATATCGAAGTCTGAGGTCTGAGAGGCAGAGAGAAGTCTAACCTCCAAACACCATTGAGAAACAGCAAATACACGCGATAGGGCGCAGATTCCTCAATCACTGTTATTTCTGGTAACGTAATATGTAATATGTAACCTGACTTATCTTTTAGCACAAATACAAATTCTGAAACAACTTGCAATTGATGTGTATGTACTTTCGACTTACACTTTTATACATGCGTGAAATAGGTTTTGCCAGTGGGATGGAGAGCCTTTTATTTCTTCGGAAAATGTAGTGATTCTGTTCCCCGGATTACTCACATGTTGGACACACAGAAAGTACAAGAAGTGGTTTTCCACAACACTTCTAAAAATTGAGAAAATAAATTTCAGTATCAGCACTATAATTGATTAGTGAGGCCAAAATGTAGGTTGGATGGAGTCGGGGTAGGCTTTAATCGACTTGTCATGGTCGAAATGTCAAGAATTGATACCTTGCAGGCCACTATACGACCAAATGCCAACTTCCAAAGTTTGGCTGCCATTTTGGAAAAAAAGGCCCAAATGGCCAAAATATCGAACGGATCAAGTCAGGGGTGGCTTTAGTCAACTTGTCATGGTCAAAATGTTGGGAATTGATACTTTGCGCGCCACTGTACGACCAATCGTCAATTTTCAATATTTGGTCGCAATTTTGGAAAAAGGGGCCTATATAACGGATTCCGTCGAATTTTTTTCTGGGAACATCGGGTGAAATTTCTTCTTATGGTCCCTAGAAACTATGTGCCAAGTTTCATAACTCTACTCAAAAGTGCAGTATCCAAAAGCGTACCGACCCCACTAAAATAGATTGTATCACATTTTAATACAACAAAAACCACATTATAGTAATGCATTTTATGATACAAGCAACAGATTTGGTACACGTAACCTCTGAAAAATTCTAAGCGATTTGACCCGTAGTTCTTGAAAATCCCTTCGGGGGGAGCCGATATATAGGGGGGGGAGGGGGTTGATTTCTCTTATTTAGAAAAAATCTATATGGACCAAACTGGCATGAAAAATGTCTAATTCAAGTGATTGGAACATGCTGAGTACACTGGTAAATCCTAATTTCATAAAAAATGCGAATAGTAGCCTTTTTTTCAAAATGGCCGCCAATGAATGACAAAAAACCATGCATGAATAAGTTATTCGAGTAAGGTATCAATTTATATGTTTTCGAGGACGCTGAACTCATTTCTTCTATCGAAATCACCATATCGAACAAAATTATCTCTTTTGGGTCAGGGCAGATGAACCACCCATAACACTTGAAGTGACGCTTTCAAGATTTGAAGTGAATATCGAAAGAACAATATGGAGCTACATCTGAATAATCCCTTTTTTGATGATAAATGGAAATCACCCATGTCACCATAACCATCTCTGGAATCCCCAACCACCCTTAATGGGAGGGTCTTGTATAACCTAGCTTTCCTTGTATCGCAGGAAAGCGCTTCAAAAATGAGTTTGAATGGTATAAAATAGTATAATGATACCCACTTGATAATATTCTACGTCCTGTAGTTATGAATAGATATAAAGGTATATATCCCGTTCACTTATTATTTCCAGTAAAATGACTTTTTGGAATAAAAATGAAGTGACAAACTGGAGCGCTGGGAGGATACGGCTTATGGTCACTGATAGTTTCGCTCCAAAACTTTGCAGGTGCCATCAGCCATTGTTGTAGCCCCTCAGCTTTTCACTGTATTTTTGCTCTAAAAGTAATTCATCTGAAAATAAAAAGTGAATGAGATATACCTACGTATAAAAGCTGTATTACATTGGGAAATTACATTACATTACACTACACAATTTCTTGTACAATTTCTTGAACAATCTGCCAATTGTGTCAAAAAACAATAAACATGATTGTTTAACTGACAGATTGTACAAGAAATTGTGTAGTGTAATACAGCTATAAACTAAATAACACGGATAAATTTTCACCCCAGTTTGAAGTCAAATTATTAAAGAACAATTGATCCGATTTGGATGTTTTTTCTCTGAATTATGGGATGATTCTTCGGGGATCTGACTGGAAAACCTATTTTCGGATCAATGCTGGCTACGACGTGCCGGGTGTGACATTGGTGTGGTGTTTTTCAAAACACTGGCAATAGCAGAAAATTCCAGTTTATGACCAGCTGTTCCCCTAAATTTCCTTAACGTGCTCTTTTTGTTTTAAATTCTATCCTCATTTTCAGGAGAAACGGCTTTTCCAAATTAAATATTTTCTTTTTTAAAGTTAGGCATCCTTCCAGAGAAAGAAGGTCTCTAGACCCTTTGCTATCCTCAAGAAGGTGTGTCGTATGATCCATCTGTAACAGACTCGACCCCCTTAGATAACACTTTCTTTGTTGTGATGATTTTTGTGTTCTTTCGATCATTATCCTATAGATATTTTCATAATTTCTCTAACGTTAAAATCGTCTGGAGAATCATTTTAGCCAATTTGTTTGATTCCACGACCTCCTGAAGGCTATATTGAGGGTACAGTTGCTTACTTCGGGTTTAATTTTAAACCCCATGAATATGTTTACAAATGGTGAGGAACATCAACGAAAAACTGTAACAATACATAAAATATTATTAAGTAAGTGGGTATCATACTATTTTACACCATTTAGTGGTTATTGACATGATAAGGCAGCAAAAGTGAATATTTACAGGGCTAGTAGGCATATTTAAGGACGAGCGTAAGCGAGGCCTGAGAGCCTACGTGCCCTGTAGAGACACTAACTTTCCTGGCGTATTATATTTAAGTATAACGTTTTACCCGAAACTACCTCAATAAACCACAAAGAAAGAAATTGGTACCAGAATTCTGGAATGTCATTCTGGCACAATTTGGCAAATATCACGTTGCTGGGTCTGGTTTCCAACAGTTTTCAGCAAATTTCCAGCGAAAAAAACGTCTCTTGACGCAGAAAAGTAAGATTCCCCTGCCTAGGCAGGTTTAGTCTTTACCTGCCCAGGCAGGGAAATCTTACTTTCCTGCGTCAGAAGACACTTGTATTGCACACTTTACCTGCCAGTTTAGGGTAAAAACATTTTTAAAGCACTTTCCTATGACACAAGGAAATCTAGGATATACAAGACCCTCGCCCATCAAGAGTGGTTGAAGCTTTCAGGGATGGTTGTGAGTTTAAATATATAGTAACATCGGTAATTTTCATTTTTCAATAAAAAACATATTATTTATATGCAGCTCTATATTGGTCTTTCACTTCAAATCTTGAAAGTTTCACTTTAGGTGTGGGGGGTGGTCCACTCACCCTGACCCAAAATGGATAATTATGTTCGATATGGTGATTTCAATAAGAGAAATGAGTCCAGCGACCTCGAAAACATATAAATTGATACCTTACTCGAACACCTCATTCATACATGTTTTTTTGTCATTTATTGGCGGCCATTTTGAAAAAAAAGCTACTATTTGCATTTTTTCATGAAATTATGATTGACTAGTGTATTCAGCATGTTCAATTCACTTGAATTCGATATTTTTCATGCCATTTTGGCGCATATAGATTTTTTCTAAAAAAGAGAAATCAACCCCTTCTCCCCCCCCATATCTCGGCTCCCCCCGAAGGGATTTTTAAGAACTACGGGTCAAATCGCTTAGAATTCTTCAAAGATCACGTGTACCAAATCTGTTGCTTGTATCATAAGATGCAGTTTTATTTTGCTTACCGCTAGTACTATTATAGTACAGTCGAGCGATACATTAAAATAGGGTTTACCTTGCAAAAGGTCGCGGAGATTCGAAAATTTGCAGTCTGGTACAGTTTTGTGTCCTGATTAACACACTAAGTTTTCGAATTCGGCAAGCCGCCGCTCGCTCCTCCACATTGGAAAGATGATGCCGAAGGACCAAAAAAGAACCAATTTTCACCAATTCACTGCTTATCGTCGTCTCACCTGCCGCAATGGAAACCTATGACTTTGTTGAAACTATTGATGCATTTGCTGCCACGTCAGTCCCATTCTTCGCGGTTAAAGACAAATAATTCCTTCGGAAAACATCTAGTTTTTCTTGATTCTGAAAAGATTTTTTTCTCATGTGGAAATATGACCAGCTGACCTAACTCAAGTGAATTTCGATCAGCTTTTTTCTTCTTGCGCTAGTTCTGGTCTCATTGTTTGCATAACATCATTTGTTAACAAGGTGCACTGCAAGAAATGTTAAATTGCCAACACCAAATTCAACAGTCATTTTTTCATAATTGCCAGTGATCATGAAGTTCAATTTTAACAGGAATTGATAGCTTGGACTGTTTTCTGTTTATTCAGCATGCGATCGAATCTCGAAATTCACGTGGGAATACGAAAAATTAATTTTTTTCAAGCGCGCGGTAATCTGCAAAACCGCATCTAAACACCTGAAAATGGTCGTAACCAACACAACATAAATTTGGACAATAAGTAACCTGAACTGGTTCTTCTGTCACTCATTGTTTTGGGTTTTGTAGTGTTGGTTACGACTATATTTTCAGGTGTTCAGATGCAGCTTTGCAGATTTACGCGCACTCTGAAAGAATTCATTTTTCGACATCCCCACGGGCATTTGGGGATTCGGTCCATGCTGTATAAGCAGAAAACAGTCCAAGGTATCATTTCTTGGGGAATTTAAAATTCCTGATCGATGGCAATAATGAAAAAATGACTGTTGATTTGGTGTTGGCAATTTTACACTTCTTGCAATACACCTTGTCAACAAATGCTGTTGAGAAAATTATGAGACCAGGACGAGCTCAAGAAGAAAGAAGCTGATCGAAATCAACCTAAGTTAGGTCAGTTTGTGATATTTCCGCATGAGAAAAAAATCTTTCCAAAATCAAGAAAAACTAGACTTTTGCCAAGGGAATTATTTCTTTTTAACCGCGAAGAATCGCACTGGCGTGGCAGTGAATGCTATCAAGGGCTTCACTACAGTCATGTGGTTCCATTGCGGCAAGTCAGACGGCGATGCACAATAGTTTAGTGAAAAGTGGCTCTTTTTGGGTCCTTCGGCACCAAGTTTTCGATGTGGAGGACCGAGCGGCGGCTTGCCAAATTCGAAAACTCAGTATGTCAATCAGGATACAAAACTGTACCAGACGGCAAATTTTCGACTCTCCGCGACCTTTTGCAAGGTAGAACCTACCCATTGCCTGGACTATTAGTGGAAGCGGTACACACCTAAAAACACATCGATACTGCACTTTGGAGTGCAGTCGATACTGCACTTTGGAGTGCAGTAACGAGATTTTGCATAGGCAAACTTTATACCGAGACAAGCGATTTGACCCGCAGCTTTTTAGCGCATTTTCCATCTTGATAAAAATCGCTATTGCAACCGCTTTGTCCGTCCGTCCGTCCGTCCGTCCGTCCGTCCGTTCCTCAAACTCCTCCCAAACTAGACGACCTAGCTTTCTAATTTTTTCGCTGTTACATAGCTGCCACTCCCAAAGGAGGGCTAGGCTATATTGGATGTCTATATTGCGCCGCCAACATAGAGAAAACCGCCCCCGATAAACTTGAAATAACATAATATTGCACTTTCTACCAGACCTGATGCTCTGGTGTTCTCATTTTTTGAATAATACATGGTTGCCACTTATAAACGTAAGCCAAGAAACATTCCGTCTTAAATATGCGCCGCCGCGTTCAGCTACACTTACGCCTCAAAAAAAGAAAAATATTCGCTGCTTTTATAGATTTTAAACGCGCATTTGACTCAGTTAATCATTCACTTTTGTGGTCAAAACTATTCAATCTAGGATTAAGCGCAAAGATCATCCGCATTCTGATGAAGTTATACGATAAAGCCACGCTGCAGATAAAGTCCAACAACCAATACTCCAAAAAGTTCCCCGTCTCTGCTGGTGTATTACAGGGAGAATGTCTCAGTCCGATTCTTTTCGCATTATTCATCTCGGACCTGGATTGTTTTTTTCGTGGTAAAGGACTTACTGGAGTCAACGTAGACGGACGAACTGACATTCTCTCTCTACTGTATGCGGACGACCTAATTCTCCTGGCAGACTCCCAGAGTGATCTCAGTAAAAAGCTCAGGGTTCTCGAGGAATACTGTAGTTCATTAAAGCTCGAGGTCAACTCCTCGAAGTCAAAAATTCTTTGTTTTTCGAGAGGCGGTCACGCTCAGCTGAAAAAATCCTCATTTACATACAACGGTCAACCTTTGGAAGTGGTCTCGACATACACCTACCTGGGCGTTCCATTTGCGAGCTCTGGCTTGTTTTTGGAGGCAGCCAAGGCATTTGTTAAAAAATCAAAAGGCTCGCTCGCTTCAGTTTTGGCTACCATGTCGAGATCTAGACTCAACTCTTGGACCTCCCGTATCAAGTTGTTTGAGTCGGTCGTACTGAACGTACTCACTTACAATATATCAGTTTGGGGCAACCGTTATTCGGAACTGGCTGAGAGAGTACAGGTCTTTTTTTTCAAGAAGCTTTTTTCACTGCCGAAGAACTGCCCTGATCACGTGGTAAGACTGGAATTTGGTGTTGTCAAGATTGAATTTTTAATATTCAAATCTATTCTGTCTTTTTTAGAGAAGATTCTTGCAATGAATTCAACTCGTTTCCCAAAAATTTGTTTCTCTAGATTAAAGGAACTGCCAGAATCTTACACCGTAGAGAAATATAATTGGGTTGCTCAGGTCAGATCACGCTTTGTCTCGATAGGTGCGACAGACATTTGGGAATCTCTAAACTTATCATCACTGAAAGCAAATAAAACTACTCTTTTGCAGAGGTACAGGGAGCGGCTGCATCAAGACGATATCACTTTATTTTCGGGCTCGCGCTATCTTACTTTCCATGAAAGCCTTGTGTTTGATGGCTCACCTGCTCACCATCTCCATTTCAGATCTAGCTTCCAGGCTTTGAAGAGAATCACGCAACTTATGTTGAGCACCAAAAGGCACATCAAATTTACGATCAGCGGATGCTGTTACCTCATTAACCCTGATGAGCTTTGCACGGTCTGCAATCTAAAGTTGCCTGAGACCGTTGAACATATTTTTTTTATCTGTCCACTATACGAGCAGTTCAGGTCTTCCTATATTCATAGCTTTGTCCGTTTTGAGGGTCTTCAATTTGCGCTAAAATACCTGACCCTGCTGAAGCTCAAGAACATAGACAGGTTCATTGTGAATTTTCTCAAATTGCGCGCCTTCGCCAGGAATGAATGAGGTCTCCATTTGTTTTTCTTTTTCTTTTTTTCATAGTTTCATTATTCTTGTATGTTTCAATTCTGTTGCACGAAATACTTGTTTTTTTTTTCTGTCACTATTTCTGTTTTTTCCAATCACTGGGAGCATTTAATTCTATTCCACTTTGCTTATTTGTTAATAAGAATATTTGTTAATTATTATTTTCAACGTGGTTGCATTTAATTTGATTTGTTTTTATTTTTTATTTTTCCACTCATTGTTATTTGGGCTAAGCCCATAAGAAACAATAAAGTTATTTATTATTTATTATTATTATTATTTTTTGAATAATACATAGTTGCCACTTATCAACGTAAGCCAAGAAACATTCCGTCTTCAATATACGCCGCCGACATGAAAAAACTGCTAAAAACCGCCCCCAATCACTTTAAAATGAAAAACATAAAGCCGAAGACATAGCGATCTGATTCTTTCGGTATATAAATAGCTGACTAAAAATGGGAAAGGATAGGCTACTTTTGGTTAGTCGCCGCCCCCAGATTCCGCCCCCAAACGATAAAAAGTGCAACTTTCACAAATGTTACTGATTGAGATGTTCCCTTAAACATTCAGTAACTGCCAACTCAAATTGTGCCACATTTGCTCAGCCGAACGCTGCCGCTCCCACACGCCGCCCCCAAAGTAAGAGATAAATGGAAAACATGAACCCGAAGACATAGCGATCTAAACTTTCCGCTATATGGATAGCTGACTAAAAATGGAAAAGGATAGGCTTTTTTTTGATATGGCGCCGCCTCCAGCTTCCGCCCCCAAAAGAAAAAAAGTGCAACTTTCAACAATTTTCACTGATTTAGCTGATGATGTTACCTCAAACATTTAGAAACTCTTGACTCAAACTGTGCAAGAATTTCTTTGCCAAACTCTGCCGCTCCCACACGCCGCCCCCAAAGTGAGAGATGAATGTAAAACATGAACCTGAAAACATAGCGATCTAATTCTTTCACTATATTGATAGCTGACTGAAATGAGAAAAATATAGGCCACCTTTAATTAACCGCCGCCTCCAGCTGCCGCCTCCAAACAAAAAAAAATGCAACTTTCACAATTTTCACTGATTGTCATATTTCCCTCACATTAAGGAACTCCCATCTCAAACTGTGCCACAGTTATTTTGCCGAATGTTGCCGCCCCCACACGCTGCCCTCAAACTGAGAGATGAATGAAAAACATAAACCCGAAGACATAACGATCTAATTCTTTCGCTATATGGATAGCTAACTAAAAATGGGAGAGAATAGGCTACCTTTGACATGGCGCCGCCTCTAACTTCCACCCCCAAAAGAAAAAAAGTGCAACTTTCAATAATTTCCACTGAATTACATTTTAATGCTACCCCAAACATTCAGAAACTCCCAACTCAAACTGTGGAAGAATTTCTTTGCCAAACTCTGCCGCTCCCATACGCCGCCCCCAAAGTAAGAGATAAATGTAAAACATAACCCTGAAGACATAGCGATCTAATTGTTCCGCTATATAGATAGCTGACTAAAAATGGGAAGAGATAGGCCACTTTTGATTAGTCGCCGCCTCCAGCTCCCGCCCCCAAACAAACAAAAATGCAACTTCCACAATTTCCACTGATTGTCATATTTCCTTAAACATTTAGAAACTCTCAACTCAAACTGTGCAACAGTTACTTTGCCGAATGCTGCCACCCCCACACGCTGCCCTCAAAGTAAGAGATAAATAGAAAACATAAACCCGAGGACATAGCGATCTAATTCTTCCGCTATATGGATAGCCGACTGAAAATGGAAAAGAATAGACTACTGTTGATTAGTCGCCGCTCCCAGCTCCCGCCCTCAAACAAAAAAATATATTGATAAGTGAAAGAATTTTCATTCAAATCTATTTCATTGGCAAGTACCCCATTCTGATAACACAATATCACAATGAGTTTCGAATGAAGAAAGTGGGCAAGGAATGGTGTTTCTCCTTCAACCAAATTTTTTTACGTTCACAATATGCCTCTTTGAGAAAATGCGCTACTGAGACTCACGCACGTGAAGGCATACTCACTTGTTTAAGATGCAAGAACTTTCACATGATGATCATTGAGTATCGTCATGCAGTGCTGGCCTTAGCAGTTTTGGCGCCCCGGGCAAGAATGCGAAACCGCCGCCCCTATCTTGGGTCCGCGAGCAAAGCGAGTAAAATTGAAGTAATTTTCGTGTAATAAAATGAAGCTTTGTGTGCTTTTACAGCAGCAGATTCGGTGATCGCCGCTGATGAGTCTTTTTTGCTTTCGTAAATTATCAATTATTCTTATTTCAACCGCGATTTTTCCGCCCCTATGAGCTGGCGCCCCGAGCGATCGCCCGTCTCGCCCTACCCTAAGGCCGCTACTGTCGTCATGTATGTCATAAGTAAAGCTTACGGGTCTATTGAAAATGTTTTCATCAATTGTCGTCGTGTCCGATTCATTCTTCACACTTAAAAAAAATATTTTTGGCAGAGGTCAAAAAAACTGTTTTTATTTTTTTTTTCTATGCAAGGAGACGATAAATTCATATGTTCTGTTGCGTTCCCAACTAAATCGCATTCCCTAAACCTAATTATGAAGAAATTTTTCTTGTAATTGTATTTTTCAAAGAAGTGGTGACCTCTTCAGTACCTCTTTTACAAGAGCATTTCTTTCTATGTTCCCACTGGATATCACTCGTAATTTTTGCAGGAATGAAGACCTCGAACTCTTTTCTTGGTAGATGCGGAGCAACATGACTCTAAAACGCCCAAGGGAGCTAAAAAAGAATTTTTTCCTGCTTGGCTTGGCCGTCCAACTTACGATATTTTGATTTTATAGTAGGAGAGACGCGAACCAATATTCAATCCAGGCTGCAGGCGCAGGCGATTTGGTTTCAACAAAAAATATCCTTCCATGCCGTGTTTTATTGCAGTACAACAAAACGCAGAGTCGTTAGGTATAAGTAGGTATATTTCCCGGTAGAACTTATTCGCCTGGACTGAATCCTATTTATTTGCGCGTCTCGTCTCCCCTACTACAAAATCAACATGCCAAAAATTTGACGGCCCAGCAGAAAAAAAAAGTTTTTGGGCTCTCTTGTGCGTTTTGAAGCCATGTTGCATGGAAATTACTGAGAAAAGAGTTCAAGCTGCTTATATCTGCGAAAATTGACAGTCTTATTCAGTATAGGAACATTGAAAAAAATGCTGTTGAAAAAGGTGTACTGAAGAGGTCACCTCTTCTTGGGAAAATGATATTGCGAAAAAATTGTCTTCATAATTAGGTTTAGGAAATGCGATTTAGTTGGGAACGCAACAGAACATATGAATTTATCGTCTCCTTGCATAGGAGGAAAAATAAAAACAGTTTTTTTGACCTCTGCCAAAGATTTTTTTTTTCCAGTGTGAAGAATGAATCGGACACGATGACAATTGATGAAAACATCATTTTCAATAGACCCGTAAGCTTCACTTATGACATACATGACGATACTAAATGATCGTCATGATGGTGAAAGTTCTTGCATCTTGAAAATTTGGAGGGCCCCCATTGGCCCCCTAAGGGACAAAATATCGAGTGCTGCGGGTCAAATCGCTTGTCTCGGTATAAAGTATGCCCATGCAAAATCTCGTTACTGCACTTCAAAATGCGGTATGCTTTTGCGTACCGCTCCCACTACATGGGTCACACTCGTACTCTCACAAATCACAGAGAATGCTTGAGAGAATGTATGGAAGAGAGAAGACTAGATAGGGGCTAGCAGTTGCCAACGCGAAACGAAACGAACATTAGGCACTTTTTCATTATTGTCCCTGATTATTCCAGCAGCGTGGAGTGCATTGCCTTGTCTAGTACAAGCGGTAGGCAAAACAATCCTGCATTTAATAAAGGAATCAAACCACATTGCACAGTGACTCTTAGAACCATTTCGAGCGATTTGACCCGCAGCACCCGATAATTTGTCCCTTAGGGGGGCCATGGGGGCCCTCCAAATTTTCAAGATGCAAGAACTTTCATAAAACGATCCATGAGTATCGTCATGTGTGTCATAAAATGAGCTTATGGGTCTATTAAAAATGTTCTCAGCAATTATCTTTGTGTCCGTTCCATTTTTCACACTTGAAAAAAAAATTCTTCAGCAGAGGTCAAAAAAACCGTTTTTATTTTTTAATCTACGCAAGGAAACGATAAATTCATATGTTTTGTTTAGTTCCCAAACAAATCGCATTCCGTCAGCCCAATTATCAAGACAAAATTTTTGTTATGGTATTTTCCAAAGAAGTGGTGTCCTCTTCAGTACACCTTTTTCAACAGCATTTTTTTCAATGCTCCCACTGGATAACAGTGTTAATTTTCACAGGTATGAGAAGCTTGAAGTCTTTTCTTAGTAATTTGGATGCAACAAGGCTTCTAAACGCGCAACGGAGCCCTAAAAAATTTTTTATTTGCTCGGCCATCAAATTTTTGGCATGTTGATTTTGTAGTAGGGGAGAAGTGGACAGAAATTCAATTTCGGTCGCGCGGGCGGCGGCGGCGGTTTCATTCTAGCGGCAAATATATTTACGCACAACGACTCTGTATTCCGTTGTACTGCGGGAAAACTTGGCACAGGAGTAGCTTGTACCAAAGCAAGTGATTTGGCCCGCAGCACCAACATTTTTTACCCAGGGTACTCTGCATCGTGACCATTCTTCAAAACATGACCCATAATGCAACTGTTTCTGTTATAAGAGCTGATGCGTCGACTTGATGGTCATTTCTATGCAATATTTATTGGCAAAATCGAGAGCTGTAGTCTGAAATAGATAAAAAATTTATTCAGTAGCGTAATTGTTATATTCTTGTTATAATGTTCAACAGAATTCAAGAAATCAATGAAGTGTTAAATGCGAGTAGTTACACGTAACTGGGGCGACTTCCTTAAATTCGAAGAACAAAGCGTAGCTCTTCGATTTGTTAGGATCGAATGCTCTCTGTGATTCATATTGGGCACCAGTTGTCACAAATATGCAGGAAACAATTTTTTCCTTTGCTGATGCGTCAACTTCATTTCTGTGCAATATTTATTGGCAAAATCGAGAGCTGTAGTCTGAAATAGATAAAAAATTTATTCAGTAGCATAATTGTCATATTCTTGTTGTAATGTTCAACAGAACTCAAGAAATTGATGAAGTATTGCTTCTGCGCTGTGCCTAGCCTTCAATAATAAAATCGAGCAAAATACTTGAGCTCCAGTCTTTCAAGATTTATTTCTTTAAACATCTCCACCCTCGTCTCCACCAGTACTACCTAACCTCTTCAGAATTATTCCTCCTCTTTTGAATTTTTTCCGGTCTCCGATGTAGCCATACTGAGACCAAATACAAAGATGTTCAGAAGTTTGTATAAGCAAAAAAATACGTACGTGAGTTTCAGCTCATTGCAGTCCACCCATACTTCTGCAATATGCATCCAGACCGCCAGCGACCAGTTAACAATTCCTTTTGAGCCCCAAGAGGACAGCGAAGAAAATCTATGATATCATCAGTTTGGCCCCAGATATGATCAACTCGATAGAACTTTTACTGTATGCCTCAGGCAAGGTATCAGAAGTCGGTGTTATGGCATGCAGCAACCGCTTCGTCCATGTCGCAAAGAGATTTTTTTGCGCCGTGTGCAATAATCATCGACTTGCAATAAGATATCCCCCCCCACGACATACCTGATTTCTAATTTTTGTTGTCAAATCAAGTCTTCTACATGTATTTCTGTTATAACCTTCAACATAATTTGAGAAATGACGTGTTGCTTCTGCGCCGTGCCCAGTGTGGGCCTTGAGTAGTAAAAATGAACAAGGCACTTAAGTACTCTCGGTCCATCAACATGATTGAGCAATTTTGAAAATAAACTTGTAACATCTCCCCGGCTAGATGTATTTCTCAACCTCTTCAGAATTCCTCCTCCTCTTCCGAAACTTTTTCAGATGCCGCCATACTGAAATGAAATTCAGGGATGTTTATATTATGATAATAATAAGTACCCCATTGGAATGACAATAATAGCGCCTCTGTTTTTAGAAAGGCTCTGAAATAACTTAGGAGTGGCGAAGAACCCACCTGTTGTTGCAGCATTCTCCTTTGCATATTTTGCATTGGAGCGTACATAGAAGTCCGGCTTTTCGACAAGTACACATTATTGTTTTGCAGTCAGTCTCACATTTGCAGCTGTTGAAATTTAAAAGTTCTTATAGGTTCACAAAAAAAAGACGTACTTGTGTAGCTCACTGCAGTCCCCTCACACTTCAGCAATCAGTGTCCAGACTGACGACCAGCTCTCATCAATTTTCTTCCAGCCCCAAGAGGACGGCGAAAGAACGTCCACGAGAGAGTCAGCTTCAGAGTCAGAGAGCAGAGTCAACACACGAAATGCGGAAGTCGCTTTCTCCATGCTCTTCCAGGTCTTCCATGCATTTGGACGGAAAGAATGAGGTGGTATCGCAACCAGAGAACGCGTGAAAGCCTCTCAGAGCAAAAGATTTTTCTTCGCCCAAACCTTCTGCAATCCGATAGATAGCGATAAATCTTTTGTACAGTCCGCTACCGAGTAGTGCCCACAGTTTTGGAAGTTCTTGAGAGCGAAGAGACAAGAAAAACGATATACCTAATACCGCAACATCCGTAACGACAGTGAGGAAAACAATACTCTTTCCTCCGTGAGACACCAATCCCTGATGTGCAAGATTATGCGACCATCTGCCATGTCTCCTATGGTGACTTCAACGAATGAAGTTGACGCATCAGCAAAGGAAAAAATTGTTTCCTGCATATTTGTGACAACTGGTGCTCAATATGAATCACAGAGAGCATTCGATCCTAACAAATCGAAGAGCTACGCTTTGTTCTTCGAATTTAAGGAAGTCGCCCCAGTTACGTGTAACTACTCGCATTTAACACTTCATTGATTTCTTGAATTCTGTTGAACATTATAACAAGAATATAACAATTACGCTACTGAATAAATTTTTCATCTATTTCAGACTACAGCTCTCGATTTTGCCAATAAATATTGCATAGAAATGACCATCAAGTCGACGCATCAGCTCTTATAACAGAAACAGTTGCATTATGGGTCACGTTTTGAAGAATGGTCACGATGCAGAGTACCCTGGGTCGTCAGTCTGGACACTGATTGCTGAAGTGTGAGGGGACTGCAGTGAGCTACACAAGTACGTCTTTTTTTTGTGAACCTATAAGAACTTTTAAATTTCAACAGCTGCAAATGTGAGACTGACTGCAAAACAATAATGTGTACTTGTCGAAAAGCCGGACTTCTATGTACGCTCCAATGCAAAATATGCAAAGGAGAATGCTGCAACAACAGGTGGGTTCTTCGCCACTCCTAAGTTATTTCAGAGCCTTTCTAAAAACAGAGGCGCTATTATTGTCATTCCAATGGGGTACTTATTATTATCATAATATAAACATCCCTGAATTTCATTTCAGTATGGCGGCATCTGAAAAAGTTTCGGAAGAGGAGGAGGAATTCTGAAGAGGTTGAGAAATACATCTAGCCGGGGAGATGTTACAAGTTTATTTTCAAAATTGCTCAATCATGTTGATGGACCGAGAGTACTTAAGTGCCTTGTTCATTTTTACTACTCAAGGCCCACACTGGGCACGGCGCAGAAGCAACACGTCATTTCTCAAATTATGTTGAAGGTTATAACAGAAATACATGTAGAAGACTTGATTTGACAACAAAAATTAGAAATCAGGTATGTCGTGGGGGGGATATCTTATTGCAAGTCGATGATTATTGCACACGGCGCAAAAAAATCTCTTTGCGACATGGACGAAGCGGTTGCTGCATGCCATAACACCGACTTCTGATACCTTGCCTGAGGCATACAGTAAAAGTTCTATCGAGTTGATCATATCTGGGGCCAAACTGATGATATCATAGATTTTCTTCGCTGTCCTCTTGGGGCTCAAAAGGAATTGTTAACTGGTCGCTGGCGGTCTGGATGCATATTGCAGAAGTATGGGTGGACTGCAATGAGCTGAAACTCACGTACGTATTTTTTTGCTTATACAAACTTCTGAACATCTTTGTATTTGGTCTCAGTATGGCTACATCGGAGACCGGAAAAAATTCAAAAGAGGAGGAATAATTCTGAAGAGGTTAGGTAGTACTGGTGGAGACGAGGGTGGAGATGTTTAAAGAAATAAATCTTGAAAGACTGGAGCTCAAGTATTTTGCTCGATTTTATTATTGAAGGCTAGGCACAGCGCAGAAGCAATACTTCATCAATTTCTTGAGTTCTGTTGAACATTACAACAAGAATATGACAATTATGCTACTGAATAAATTTTTTATCTATTTCAGACTACAGCTCTCGATTTTGCCAATAAATATTGCACAGAAATGAAGTTGACGCATCAGCAAAGGAAAAAATTGTTTCCTGCATATTTGTGACAACTGGTGCCCAATATGAATCACAGAGAGCATTCGATCCTAACAAATCGAAGAGCTACGCTTTGTTCTTCGAATTTAAGGAAGTCGCCCCAGTTACGTGTAACTACTCGCATTTAACACTTCATTGATTTCTTGAATTCTGTTGAACATTATAACAAGAATATAACAATTACGCTACTGAATAAATTTTTTATCTATTTCAGACTACAGCTCTCGATTTTGCCAATAAATATTGCATAGAAATGACCATCAAGTCGACGCATCAGCTCTTATAACAGAAACAGTTGCATTATGGGTCATGTTTTGAAGAATGGTCACGATGCAGAGTACCCTGGGTAAAAAATGTTGGTGCTGCGGGCCAAATCACTTGCTTTGGTACAAGCTACTCCTGTGCCAAGTTTTCCCGCAGTACAACGGAATACAGAGTCGTTGTGCGTAAATATATTTGCCGCTAGAATGAAACCGCCGCCGCCGCCCGCGCGACCGAAATTGAATTTCTGTCCACTTCTCCCCTACTACAAAATCAACATGCCAAAAATTTGATGGCCGAGCAAATAAAAAATTTTTTAGGGCTCCGTTGCGCGTTTAGAAGCCTTGTTGCATCCAAATTACTAAGAAAAGACTTCAAGCTTCTCATACCTGTGAAAATTAACACTGTTATCCAGTGGGAGCATTGAAAAAAATGCTGTTGAAAAAGGTGTACTGAAGAGGACACCACTTCTTTGGAAAATACCATAACAAAAATTTTGTCTTGATAATTGGGCTGACGGAATGCGATTTGTTTGGGAACTAAACAAAACATATGAATTTATCGTTTCCTTGCGTAGATTAAAAAATAAAAACGGTTTTTTTGACCTCTGCTGAAGAATTTTTTTTTCAAGTGTGAAAAATGGAACGGACACAAAGATAATTGCTGAGAACATTTTTAATAGACCCATAAGCTCATTTTATGACACACATGACGATACTCATGGATCGTTTTATGAAAGTTCTTGCATCTTGAAAATTTGGAGGGCCCCCATGGCCCCCCTAAGGGACAAATTATCGGGTGCTGCGGGTCAAATCGCTCGAAATGGTTCTAAGAGTCACTGTGCAAAGTGGTTTGATTTCTTTATTAAATGCAGGATTGTTATGAAATAAGCTCCGTACCGCCTGTACTAGTCAGTTGCCACCGCAAATCAAATTTTGAGACTATCGGACTATCGCCTTGAACTATCGATACTATCGATGAACTATCGATATTATCGTTACCTCTAGATCCATGGCTGCAAGCATAATTACCTTACACACGGTGAGGTCCACAGCCACGACACTAGATCAAGAGCACTAATGGTACCGCCCCGCCATTGTCTTGTCCGGACTTAAAAGAACTCCATCAATCTACAGTTGTACAATCGTTTGCCGCTGGAAGTACAGAGCTATCCGATGGATAAGTTCGAAAAGACTGTCTCCAACTGAGCTCATGCTTGAACAGTGTTTTCATAGGGTTGATGAGTTTCTCGCCTTCAAGTATAGCCTTAACGCCAAAGGTTCAATGTTCCTGAGTGTATAACGTATGGTCCGAAAGTTTTGGGAAATAGTTCTAAGCTAATAACTTTTTCTAAATAGTCTTTATTCTGGTACTTGATATTGCAAAAATTAACATCATATATAACAATAACAAATTCATATACAACATATTGAAAATGGACCATTATCTTCGATGGATCTCAATTATCTTCTGCCATGTTCCATGATTTTCTGTATCAATTTGTCAAATGCGAAATTCTCTAATGTTATTAAAAAATGTGACGCCGTAATTGTTCTTCATTCGCAGCTTCCCATCCCTTGTCGTATACTATCCTGCTCAATACTTACTGTCTCGGCCCCGTTCATTGAAAACTGCATTCGTGTGCACTGAGGGTATGCAACCCAAAATATCCCTGTGTTGTCCAAGTCCTCACCCCTCACCCCCTGTTCGGTGTGCCTGGCACTTGGCTGTCAGGCGCAAGCGTAAACGAGCTCCAGCACTTTCTTCGGCCGTCTTCGGCATTCTTCGGCTTTCTTTCCGCTCGTGCCTTTGCCGCTTCGTTCGAAGCGGCGTCGATCTCCGTACGTCGAGCGGGAAGCCACGCCGTCTTTTTTTTGGTCATCGTTCTCGCGGCCATCTTGTCGTGCCATCGGCGTACATTCGTACTCGACCAGAAGCCCATCCAAGGCCCATCGCGTCCGATAGTGACTCCTGGAGGATCTCTGCAGCATCTCCAAGTCCAGAAAGCGGCAGTTTTCACCGCTTTCACCGGGGAGCGGCTTGGACCAGCCAGCCGCACACAAAGCTCCAGTTTCGGACGGGATCGAGTCGTTCGTCCGCCATTTTGGTGACGAACACGGGCACTCGTGCATTTCAAAAGGAAATCCACCACCAGAACGGCCATCCACCACGACGCCGCCTTCGGACTCCGCCAGGACGACGCCGCCACCGAATAAGATCCCGTAAGTTCCATATTTTCCATTGTTTTTACCATTTACCGTTTATTCCCGTTTGCCGGGGTGTATACCTTCAGTGCAGTTCGTCTCGTTTTCAGGACGCCACTCGGCGCCAGCGAATCTGCCCCCGATCAGAACCACTCGGATTTTTCATTTCATTTAATTCACATTGTTTTTTTTTTTATTGTTTTGTAATTCTGTCTGTTTGTGTTTTTTTTCTTTTGTTTTGCATTAAAGTTTTTGATTGTTGTTGTGAATTTTATTTCTGACTGTCGCTTGCTGCTTTCCTAATCCAAGAGTTATTGTTTTAATGCAGCCTTCATCGGAAGGCTGCCGTCTTTATGTGTACCGCGCTAACATATAAATTGGTCCTTCGTAGCCGGATACAGGCTAAGCATGGTACAGTCAGGAATTTAATTCACCTCACTATTGAAACTTTAAAGTCACGGGTCAAACCCACGTGACACTTGTGCGTTGGTCCAGCGTGTTGATCAATTCGTTTTTCGCCCGTCTCATTCGCACTTTTTCACCTGGGTTGGGTTCGCCATTCAGGTACGCCAACCTAAGGGTCAGTTGCTTTGTTTTCATTTTTCTTTGTGTCGTACACAATGGACGCAACGTTATCGTCCATCGCGATAGCTATTGCGCGCCTTGAGCCCCTTCTGGAACAAGGCGTCACAGCTACCACCGAGCCAAGCCTCCAACCGGCATTTTTAGCCACGTTTGACATTGCGGCGGAAATTTACAACGGTTTCAAGAGCACGGTCAACACTGCCCCTCTCCCCAGTGCCTCCGAGGAGCAGAAGGCTACATTTCTTGAACGTACACTCCGGGCAGACAGCTTGTATGGCAAACTTGCTGCGGTAAAAGCCTCGTTTTCGAATTCAGAGCCGACTTCCTCGCTCTCTCGCCAAGCCTCGCAAACTTGGTTCGAGACAGGCCGGAGCAATGTCCGATTGCCAAAAATCGCGTTGCCGTTGTTCGACGGAAAGTTAAAATCATGGCCACCATACTATGATCTGTTCACGGCGTTAATACACAGAAACCAGTCTCTCTCAGATATTGAACGGTTTCAGTATCTGATCTCGTCTTTATCTGGTGAACCTCTCTCAATGGTTAAACACCTGCCATTGACGGGAGATAATTACATAATTGCGTTCGACTCGTTGGTTGAGAGATACCAGAACGACCGCGTGCTAGTCACTTTTTACTGGCAGTCGATGATGAACGCCTCCTCCGTCACATCTGACTCCGCGCAAGCGCTTCGCCATCTTGTGAACACGTTCAACGAAAATTTAGTGGCGCTCGAGCAGTATCCGCATATCGACCTGTGGGATTTCACCCTGTCGAGCATGCTGCTCCAGAAACTCGATGAGTCGACGCGAAAACGTTTCGAGGTGCAGTCAGCTGGCACCCCCTTCCCCAAATACGAAGACGTCAAGTCTTTCGTGCTCGACCAATGCAAGGCTTTCGAGGCAACTGCCTTAAATTCTAAAACGCAATCGAACTCCCGCTCCACACGGGCAAACACCGTTACCGTGAAGCCCGAGGTCAGCCGCAAGTCGTGGGCCTCACATACGTTGGTGTCTCAGACTTCATCTGCCCCAGCGACGTCGCATGAGTCAGCATGTTCTCATTGTGGGGCGAGAAGTCATAGAGTCACCGCGTGCAAGACTTTTCTGTCAATGTCCCCAAATGACAGATATTTGGCGGTCAAACAGAAAAGGCTCTGTCTCAACTGCTTGAGCACCAATCACGGCGCTCCAAAATGTCCATCGTCGTATTCGTGTCGGCAGTGCCACGCAAGGCATCACACCTTGCTGCACTTCCCCAAGCCACATAGAACTGCAGGTCATGAGTCACCCAGTTCTTTATCGAATCCAGTTGAATTACCGCAAATCGTTTCCCCTGGCCTTCCAGAAAATGTCGCGAATTCGGTGACGAATCTCGCCTCAAGCCTCAAGGCAGCTCATGTTTTGTTGGCCACGGCAATCGTTCACGTTCGTGACCGGTGGGGAGGCTACCAAAGCCTCCGTGCGCTCATAGACCCTGCCAGTCAGGCATCGTTTATTTTGGACTCCTGCGTGCGCAAATTGGGTCTATCCCCATCAAATCACAATGTGCCCGTTTTTGGCTTGGGTCTCACCCCCGCCAATTCGACGTGTGGCACAGTCACTTGCCAGGTCAAGGCTGATGATGAGTCTCTCCCAATCCCTGAATTGGAGTTAATTGTCCTGCGCAGGATTTGTGGTAACCTGCCAGACACCGCTTTGAACCCGGATCAATTCCACTTGAACTTATCGAATCTGGCGGATCCCACATGGTTCAAGCCAGGCCCCATTCAAGTGTTGTTGGGCGCCGACGTTTATCCGTCAGTCGTGAAAGAGGGAATCGTCTCGTCAGGTCCGTCACAGCCTGTTGCCATAAACACCATTTTTGGCTGGGCTCTTCTCGGTCCCTTTCAAACCCCGTCAAAACCTCTGCATTCCTTTTTGGTTTGCACTCCAACTGGAATCGACGAGTCTCTGCACAAATTTTGGGAAGTAGAGGAAATCTCGTCACCATCGTCCAAAACACGTTTGTCCCCAGATGATGAACGTGCAGAAATTTGTTTCCGGGACTCTGTCTACCGTTGTCCGTCAGGTCGTTTTGGGGTTTCGCTTCCCTTCAAAAGGGAGTCCCCCACCTTTGAACATTGCAGGTCTATGGCTGACCGCCGTTGGTTAGCTATCGAACGTCGCCTGGTCCGTCAGGACACACTCCGTGATCTGTACATAGCATTCATGCGCGACTACCTCGACCTAGGTCACATGACCTTGCTGGACGCAGAACCTCCAGATTCTGAGGCGTATTACATCCCTCATCATCCGATCGTCAAGATCGAAGACGACAAGCCGAAAATTCGCGTCGTTTTTGATGCTTCGGCGCAAGCGCCGAATCATTTATCTCTCAACGAGACGCTTCTCGTCGGTCCTAAGTTACAACAGGACATAGCAGCTTTGCTACTGCAGTTTCGGTGTGAGCCGATCGTTTTTACTTGTGACATCCGTCAGATGTATCGGCAGATACTTATCTCGCCCGAACATCGCAAGTATCAACTCATTCGCTTTCGTTTCTCCCCTGATCGACCCATTGAAACGTACCAATTGAACACCATTACATATGGTGTTTCTTCGGCACCGTTTCTAGCGGTTCGCACGTTGCTTCACTTGGCAGAACAAAGCGCCTCGAAGTTTCCATTGGCCTCGCAGGCAATTCGCCGTAATTTGTATGTAGACGATCTACTTTGCGGTGCGAACTCCGTGGAATCAGCACGGGAATTACAAACGCAGCTAATCAACCTGCTCCAATCGGGTTGCTTTGAATTGCGCAAGTGGGCAAGCAATCACCCTGATGTGCTGCAAGACATACCACTTGATCACGTTCGAACTCAGCCGTCCACTTTCAGTGACGTTGCTGACAATACTGTAAAAATTCTTGGCCTCCAGTGGCAAGCGGCAACAGACACCTTTTCATTCACGGTTCATCCAAATGAACTACCGTGCACAAAACGGTCCATCTTGTCGGAGGTGGCTCGGATTTACGATCCGCTCGGCTTTCTGTGCCCTGTTGCATTTTTCGCCAAACATTTAATCCAACGGTTATGGAAACTTGGCCTTGATTGGGACGACACCCCTCCAGACATCGTATGTCAGCAGTGGTTGCGTTTTCAATCCGAGCTATCGCAACTTTCGCGGTTGCAAATTCCACGGCATACTTTTCCGTCGCCTGCAGACAGGTGCCAGTTGCACGCCTTTTGCGACGCATCTAAATCTGGGTACGCGAGCGTGTTGTACGTTCGTTACCTTCGAAATGGTGTTCCCACCATTCGTCTCCTAACCGCCAAATCAAAGGTGGCTCCAGTCAGTGGCGGCTGGTTAAGGACGGCAGGTACGGCCAGGCCGTACCAGAAATTTTCGAAAGAAAAAAAATGCAAAAAATCCAAATTATAGTGAAAATAAATGATAAATATTCGATTTCCAATTATTAAAATGGGTCCCGAATGATATCATGAATTTACTAAGTATTTGTATTTTTTTTGTATTTACGCGGACCACGAGAAGAACGTAGGTCGTCATCCTGCACGGCCGTATGTGGGGCCTGGCGCGGCCAGAAGCCATTCGCCGTCCCAGAACGCAAACCGGCGATCACTCGCCGAACAAAGTATTACATTATTAGGTGGTTTTGGTATTACGTATTTTACAATATACAATTTATATTTATTGGCAACTATTTATATGGTTTACATTTGTGGAGCGCGCCCGTCTTGCTTGCGCTCGTTGGGTTCAGGCGTATGGTGGGCACAGCCAGAAGCCATTCGGCCGTCCCAGGACGCAGACCCTGACTTTTTGAAATTATTATCATTATCAATGCTTCATAGTGCGCTTCGAGCCATGATAAAGTATCACATTTTTAGGTGGTATTGGTATTACGTTTTTCACATTATACAGTTTATTGGCAGTTATTTATTTTGGTGAATAATTAGATTAAATTGGATCGGTAGGTACCTACTCATATGGTTGACAGTTTTGTTGTTTGGGCGCGCCGCGCGCCTTCTCGCGCGCCCTCGCTCCCGCGATGAGGCAGTTAGTAGCACAGTAGCCGAAGGTATCCCGATTCGTGCCGGCAAATGCCGAGAAAGCTATCCTTTTGTTTCAAATTTCTACCATTTCCATTTTAGTTTTCATAGTCATAGTCATTTCAGTTATGGTGTAAAATTGAATTGACGAACTAGAGTAATGTTTCCCCTTAAGTCTTTTAACATTATTATGTTGTCAGGGAAGAATAATTAATAGTGATTGCACCACTACTTACAGACCATAAAAATGATGAGGCAGGCCGCCACAGAATAAGATACTTGGCTAAGTCACTGATATGCATCACGAATAACGCTGGAAACATGCAGCAAAAATTAAAACTAAACTCCAACTCCAACTAAGAATTTTGGCACCAGATTGATTGATTCGGAATAGCAAGTCAAAATTTACCAATCAGATGGCTGGATTCTTAGTTGGAGTTGGAGCTTAGTTTTAATTTTTGCTGCATGTTCCCAGTATAAATAAATCCTCACGCAAATTTTAAAATATGGCAAACTTGTTGAAAACCATTAAGAAGCAAAAATATATATATATATATATGTGGAAAAAAAATTTCACCTGCGGCGCTTCGTGGGGGGGCTGCGCCCCCCCAATCCCCCCCTCAGCTTTTCCAACATCAGTTCTTTACTCGGCCGTACTTCTTTCTTCAAGCACGAGCCGCCACTGGCTCCAGTCAAATTGCTGACCGTACCCCGTCTCGAATTGTGTGCAGTGGTCCTACTTTCCAATCTCGTTGCCTTCACCGTTGCAGCGCTCGCAGGAACCGTACAGTTCGATGCCATATTTGCGTGGACCGATTCTACGGTTGTTCTCAGCTGGCTGCGTTCCTCTTCGCACCGCTGGAAAACATTTGTTGCTCACCGTGTTGAGCATATTCAACAGCGTGTCCCGCCTCAGTGTTGGAGACATGTCTCAACATCGGACAATCCCGCCGACCCAGCTTCGCGCGGATTGTTTCCCGAAGACATGCTTTCGTGCTCCCTCTGGTGGTCTGGCCCACCTTTTCTGTCATCAGCGGATGACACATGGCCGGATGACAAATTCTCCGTGTCCTCCCCAGACATTGCGTCTGAAGAGCGAAAGCTCGCTTTGGTCGTGCGTGTGCCGCAGCCGCCGCCGATTGACATCGACGACCTCTTTTTGCGCATATCCTCCTTACGGAAGATTCAGGGCGCTGTCGCCTATTTCTATCGGTTCTGCAAATGCAAGTCCGATGAGAAGTTCACAGGACCTCTCTCGGATACAGAGCTCCATTTTGCCTTGTTGTACATTGTCAAACATGTACAGCAGAAGGTATTTGCCGTCGAAATCGCGTCGTTACGCAACGGCAAACCCTGTTCAAGACCCTTTCGAAAACTTTCACCCTTTCTCGATCGTGACGATGTTCTCCGCGTCGGCGGACGTTTGAAGCATTGTCATGAGTTGCCATTTGCAACCAGACACCCTGCTCTTCTTCCATCTCGTCACGTCTTGACAGGACTCGTCATTCGACAAGTTCATTCCCGACATTGCCACCCGGGACTCAACAATACCTGCTATCTCCTGCAGCAAAATTTTTGGATATTGTCCACGCGACGCGCGGTACGGCACTATCTTGCATCGTGTTACCGGTGCTTCCGGACTAAGCCGCAAACTTTTTCTCCCACCATGGGCGACCTCCCCTCGGCGCGAATTTCTCAGCTAAAACCTTTTAGCTGCGTCGGGCTCGACTATGGTGGCCCTTTTCCAATCCTCATGTCACGCGCTCGCGGTGTCAGAACTACGAAGGCGTACATCTGTCTTTTCGTGTGCTTCGCCACCAAGGCATTGCACGTCGAGGTTGCCTCCGATCTCTCAACAGATGCTTTCCTCGCCGCCTTGCGCAGATTCATTGCCCGGCGCGGTCGTTGCTCTACCATCTATAGCGACAATGGCACAAACTTTGTCGGAGCTCATAGGCAATTGACGACGGCAATGCAACTCGCCGCGGAATCCGAAGCCATCACTTGGCGCTTCATTCCTCCCTCCAGTCCCCACTTTGGCGGGCTGTGGGAAAGCGGCATAAAAGCTGTCAAAACTCATCTATCTCGCGTGATAGGTGATCAAATACTCACCTTTGAAGAGCTGACCACGTTGGTCACCCAAGTTGAAGCGTTGCTCAACTCACGGCCACTTTCGGAGCTGAGCTCGGATCCAAATGATCTGTGCCCATTGACGCCTGGTCATTTTTTGACGCTCGAGCCGTTAACGGCCCCACCTGACCCAGATTTGTCCCACCTCAAGATCAGCAGGTTGTCGCGATGGCAGTTGGTCCAATCCATGCAACAGCGTTTCTGGGCGCGTTGGCGCGACGAATATCTACACACGCTGTACCAACGCGGCAAGTGGCACAAGTCACGTCACCTTGAATCCGCAGATGTGGGGTCTTTAGTCCTCATCAAGGGCGAAAACGCTCCCCCTCTGAAGTGGAGGTTAGGCAGAATTTCAAAACTCTTCCCCGGCAAAGATGGCATTTGTCGTGTCGCAGATGTCCGTACTCAACGCGACGTTCTGCGACGCCCAATGGTCAAACTTTGTCCCCTCCCTTCAGGACAGTGAGCATTCTGTGTTTTCACTTCCGTCATTGTTCTCACTATGCTCTTTCTTTTTGTATCATGTTTGATTTCATTAATTTTTGAACTTTGAAAATACCCCGAGTGGTATTTTGGTGGGGAGTATGTCTCGGCCCCGTTCATTGAAAACTGCATTCGTGTGCACTGAGGGTATGCAACCCAAAATATCCCTGTGTTGTCCAAGTCCTCACCCCTCACCCCCTGTTCGGTGTGCCTGGCACTTGGCTGTCAGGCGCAAGCGTAAACGAGCTCCAGCACTTTCTTCGGCCGTCTTCGGCATTCTTCGGCTTTCTTTCCGCTCGTGCCTTTGCCGCTTCGTTCGAAGCGGCGTCGATCTCCGTACGTCGAGCGGGAAGCCACGCCGTCTTTTTTTTGGTCATCGTTCTCGCGGCCATCTTGTCGTGCCATCGGCGTACATTCGTACTCGACCAGAAGCCCATCCAAGGCCCATCGCGTCCGATAGTGACTCCTGGAGGATCTCTGCAGCATCTCCAAGTCCAGAAAGCGGCAGTTTTCACCGCTTTCACCGGGGAGCGGCTTGGACCAGCCAGCCGCACACAAAGCTCCAGTTTCGGACGGGATCGAGTCGTTCGTCCGCCATTTTGGTGACGAACACGGGCACTCGTGCATTTCAAAAGGAAATCCACCACCAGAACGGCCATCCACCACGACGCCGCCTTCGGACTCCGCCAGGACGACGCCGCCACCGAATAAGATCCCGTAAGTTCCATATTTTCCATTGTTTTTACCATTTACCGTTTATTCCCGTTTGCCGGGGTGTATACCTTCAGTGCAGTTCGTCTCGTTTTCAGGACGCCACTCGGCGCCAGCGAATCTGCCCCCGATCAGAACCACTCGGATTTTTCATTTCATTTAATTCACATTGTTTTTTTTTTTTTATTGTTTTGTAATTCTGTCTGTTTGTGTTTTTTTTCTTTTGTTTTGCATTAAAGTTTTTGATTGTTGTTGTGAATTTTATTTCTGACTGTCGCTTGCTGCTTTCCTAATCCAAGAGTTATTGTTTTAATGCAGCCTTCATCGGAAGGCTGCCGTCTTTATGTGTACCGCGCTAACACTTACCAAAAATCTTATATTGGTCGAGCTTGCGGAACATTGGGAGGCAGGAGCTCTGATAAATCAATCCTGCTGTTGTCCAGAGAATGATTGAACATGGCAGAAGAAAACCGAGAGCCATCAAAGATAATGGCCCATCCTCAATATGTTGAATACGAATTTGAAATTGTTAAAGATGACGCTAGTTTTTGCTATATTGAGTTACAAAATTAAAACTATCAAAAAAAAGTTATTACCTTTTGAAAAAATTCCCAAAACTTTTGGACCATACGTTATGTTCCATTTGTGTGAAAATTCATGATTTATTTTCAAATTGACGTTGCTCGATTTTACAATACCACTGTAATGTAGTTAAGATGGCTGAATAAAATATCTATCTATAAGATGTTTCGTACGGTTGCAATTATCAAATCGGCAATGGCAAGTCATCGGGATATGAAAGCAGCCTGAAATGTCCATGGAATTCGCCTATTTGACAGTTGCAACCGTACGAAACATTTCGCGATTAACTGTACAAAGCTTCTGCTTGTACCTACCTACCTTTATTATTTGGGTACTTATCTAGATACCTACTAATCGAACACTTTCTTGGAAATTATTGAAAAATTTCAAAAAGTACCAATTTTGGACAAATATGGACTTGATAAGATGAAAAATAAGGGTGGTATTTTTCTCCATAGCCATTGTGGATAATTGTTTATTGTTTTATTTTTATATTTAATGTAGGTGGTGTTAGAACTTATACCTTGTTTATTGTAATTGAAATTAAAAAAAAATGTCTCTATCTAACAACTAAGGTATATAGGTATGCATGTAGGTAAATATATGATGACCATTTGCATTTCTTGCAGTAGAAACATATCCCTACCTACCTATTATTATTATTATTATATTATTACTACTTATAAGCATGGATCTCGTATCATATTCAAATATTAATAGCCTACTTATTATAATTTGGTGTTCAAATTCAATCGACAATCGCTGATGAATACGACACACTTTTGCCATCCCAACTTGGGCCACGTACAGTGTCGGTCATTTTATGGGTTGCCATATTCTAAGCATGGGACAACACCTCTCCGACCAATAGAGAACCTGTTATTAATAATTGTAACCATGACAACCGCACGTAGTGGGAGCACAAAAGGCGTACACGGGTAAAGCATGCGCATTATTTTCAGAACTGCTGGAACCCTGTTTTGATCCTGGGTGTTCGATCTTTTGTGGAATGGTTCGCAGCTCTGACGTCGGGCGTGTTAATATGGCTATTGCCCCAGAGGTGGCGCTCGGAGGCCGATTTTCAACTGTATGAAGTTTATATCATTAGCCTTCTTGATTTTTTTTATTATCTATCCCTCTGCAACACTAACTTGCCTAGGTTTTAAGTTTTATTGCCATGTTTTCTGAGATGCGAGTTTCTGTTTTGATAATCTAATAATGTTATTTATTATCTTTTGTTTGGAGCACTAGGGCCCAGTTGCTCACGTCAAGTTTAACTTCAAACTCGGTTTGGTAACTGTGGAAATTCCTAATTGTTACAACAATCAGCAGTTCGAAAATTAACTTGAAGTAAGCAACTGGGCTTAGGTTGTGCTTGCTAAAAATAGTACCTATATACCTACTTAGGTATGGCGGGTACCAATATACCTACTTATACTTAGCTTAGGTACTAGATTTATGTCAGATGAGCCAGAGATCAAATTCTTCCACTTAATTCGTAGAAAGAATTAATACGTTCTAGCCATACTTAGGTAGTAGGTTAGGTGCTTACTTATATTTTGCCGACGCTCGATTCTGGCTAGACAGGACGTTTCACGTTCCATATATTTGCTTATTTATTTACCGCTTGGAGACTCATGAAATGCTGGCTAATGAATGAGATTAATTGCATTAATGGCACCGATTTTTTGAGATTGAGGTAATGCTAAGTTTTTCGTATTAACCTACCATATAGAAATAATTGACGCGCAAAAATAAAATGATCATTAGTCACTTAGCTATAGGTAAGCCTGCCTTTAATAGGTAATTGGTGTAAATGGCCATGATAGTACAGGGTTGTCCAGTCTGTATGCCCACTTTTCGCGAGGCCAATACTGGCTTATGAATTGAGGTAGAGATTAATCAAAAAGTAAAAGAAAGCTCATTCCGCGCCATTGTTTAGGTACCACATGATAATTTTTGGGGAAAATTATGTTTACCAATGCACACTGCGACACAATTGAAGGGCCTCCGAAATGTCTTGTTTTTTAACTTATATATAGGGTCAAATGGCCTAAGAGTACGCACCCGCCCAAGAGTACGCAGACTTATTATTCACTAGTATGAGTTTAAAGAATCCAGATGGACATCTACTGTATACACTATCAACTACTCCAAACTCAGTGGCGCAGCTAGGGTTTTTTCTAGGCAGGTATCAACTCTCAAAAAGGCGCCATAGAATATTATGGTTGTGACCAATGTCACCTGACGTACATATTCCGGCTGGTCCCCTAGCTCTAGTGCTGCAGACAAAATATTTTAAAAGAATAAATAAAGAAATTTTCTTCTCAAAACAGCAGGAATGCGCGGCAATTTAAATTGAAGCGTTACTTTGTCCGCATTCGGTTAAATTGCTGATGAAAATTTCATTCACATTTAGATGAAAAGTTTGTTGAAAGGGCGTTTGCACTATTTGCACAAATCAGAAGTGTTTGAACTTTTTACCTTTTAAATAACGTTTTTATGGGAGCAACACCTTTGACTGCTTTTTGAACCGGTCGTTTTTCTTCCGTTTCCAGCCGGAGAGCCTTTTCTTTTTAAGGACGGCGTTGAATTGGTAAAATAAGCGTTGCGAAATCAATCCCTGTGGGTTTATTCCTTGACGGATTCTTACCATTTTGGCCTCTTTCGAAAGCTACAAGAATGTACTTCGGTTTGATCCCATTGGCATTTTCAAAATCCAAAAATCAGAAAAATTATTTTTGGATTTTGGAAATGACTTCTTGACTTTTGTACTTCTTAATAACCATCCTGTATGCGTACTCTTGGGTAAGGTACCGCGTACTCTTGAGACAAGGTAGTCCCAAGAGTGCGCATTTGCAACTATGAGAATTTTTCAATTTTTTTATTTGAACGTACCTACTTGTTTGTGTTTATCATTTTGAATTTGTCATTAACAAATATATTATTGTTTCACATAATACTATATTTTGAGTCCTCATCATAAAAAAATTGCTGTTCAGCGCTAAAAATGTGTTAGGTACGTACTCTTAGGCCAACTTCCCCTACCCTGCAATAAACTTATTTGTTTGTAAGGGCTATTTTCGTCCTAGCTCATTCCGAATATGTTTTGGAAATTTGACCAGGCTTGATTTCATATGTCAATAAGTGTTCACTTATTTCTTGGACGTTTATTCTCGAAAAATGGTGGCATTAATTGCCCGGCGAGATCACCCGACCTCACGCTGTCAGATTTCTATCTTTGGGAGTTTCTTGAAAGCGCAAGTTTATGCTGACAAACCCCGCACACTAATTTTTCGAACCTTGCACACTCGAAATTTCCACTTTAAAATGCAACGAAGCATTAGAGAACCTACAATGCGCACTTGACTAATAGGGACCTGCACGATTCTTTTTTATTGCCCCCAATGATGCTTTGGTAGCCAAATAGCACCACAGACTGAACGGTTTTTCGAAAATCTTGATATATTATTTTATTTTGTAAATTTAAAACACAAAAACTGTAAGGCATGCAACTTCCATGCACCGATGTGTGAGCTGCGGGATGACGTCATCGTGCCCCGGGCTGGGGCTACTTGATTCTACACTAACAGATTGCGACTACGAATTTTAAATGTTTGACATATCTCACTGTCACCGTCTCAGACGTCTCTGGGACAGACGCTCAATATGCGATATTCAGCGGCACGACTTGCGCTGTAGGTTCGCAAAGCCAGGGGATGGAACTCATGCGTCTGCGCGAGCTAGGAAAAGTCAAAACCTGCAGATTTTCAGCTATCGATTTAGAGAGCAACAGCTTGGGGATGGCCCTGATACGTGAGCAAGGGCGACGGCGCTGTTTGTGGCTCCAAAACTGAAATAGGTCTGCAAAATATAATGAAGGTTTGAATTTTCGCGGGGTTTCAGGGCGCAGGGCTGCAACCTCGCAAAGGAAAAAAAACTTGCAAACAGAAAATAGAACTCTTGGGTTGACGTCATCGTGGTCATACAAGGTCATTGTAGAAGCTACCGCGTTTTCGGCGCGAAAAAAAATCAAACTTTGATCTTCATCATTTGAAGAATGGACCAATTTTTTTGAAATTTTTAATGCAGCTACCCACTAGTCACCCATCCAGGTTCTGGCTTCTGCCGGCGAGCCTTGAGTTTCGTTAGTACCTATCCGGAGACGTATACGAGTAGTTTTTCGAAGCGCCCGTTCAGGTGCTGTCATTCAAAAATTGTTGTGTAAAAACCTGTACCGACAAGAAATGATCCTAATCATCTTGAAAGCCCCAATATGAAATATAGGTCATTTTCTGTAGAGTTTTTTTTTATACGATCACAGTACTCCCCATGTTGTGGTCCTCAACACCATAGGAATGTGGTAGTTTATTGCTCTATGTATTGTCAAGAGCACGGAATTTTGGAAATCAATTTTTTTTGTAATTCCAAAAAAAGGAACAGCCATCAACGATTTCTCACGTATTCATCAATCCATCATGAAGCCAGCAACCATCAAGCCTTCTATTGTATGAGGTCATAATTAATTGCACAATGAGAAACAAGATCTTGTCCCTTTTACAGAAACCTACACCAAGAATGCAAATGATGTCTGTCACATGAAATCGTAACATATCTGGAGCTTTGACCTAATATGAGTATAGGAACATAAAATTTATTAATTACTTTTAATTTGCCAGTACAGGAATGTATGGATAATCCGAGCCCTCTATAATCCGAACTACTCTATAATCCGAACACTCCAATTCTGTAAAATGATATCTATAATCCGAACCCCTGTATCCTGTAATCCGAACTGTTACTTTTTTTTCTTTGTGCTGCCTTTCGAAAGAATACCAAACATTTTATGCGAGCTTGTAAGTCTTAGCTTTCATTGTAAACTATATTTGAACCATGTCTTCAACACGGAAGCATGTCACCTTGATCTTCAACAAAAAGCTGATATTTTGCGTCAATTGGTGTCTGGATGTTCATACGCTACCCTGGCAGTACGCTTCAATTAAATAATATGAAATAATTTAAAATAAACCTTTCATGGATAATTTGCATATTTTTTAATGCATATTCGCAGAATTTTGATGGTTGAGCAAGGTATCTATAAACTGAACACGTCCAGATTATAGATATAATCGAGGATATAATTTAGTGTGAATTATATAATTCGAACGTTTTGGTAATCCGAACGGGGTCTGCAAACTTTCTGTTCGGATTATCCAGACAATACTGTATGCTTCGGAAACGTGCTCAAAATAGATACACATGACATTTGGGAATATTTTCCTTATCCAAATCTGTCATTCAACAAGCGCCCTATTGCTGTATGACAAAAAACATGTAGGATTGCATGATGCATGGTTATTCTCAGAACGATTTGCTACGGGCGCGTTGTTTCAAATTTGAAAGCTCACAATCTTTTGACAGATGGAGAAGCATGTCTATTGTAACGAGCAGGGATTACGCGTGACGAGGTTTTTTAGGCTTCCAAATGATAGGCTCTTAGACTGAATTCCGTGGAAGATAGCTCCTGTCACAGAGTAGGGCTCCTGTTACTTTTTGACAGTCACAATTTCGATCGACAGATGACAGCCAAAAACTAATGGTCGCATCCCATTGGCTGATAGATTGGCATATCCAATTGGCCTGTTGATTTGATTGAGTTGAAATCTACTCAATCAAATCAACAGCTTTTCAGTTACCGTGAATTATTGCGAACAGACTCCAGACCAGATAGACACACGAACAAACAATGGCCTTGCTCATCTTGAGGGACCTAGTAACTGATATAGAGAGCTGCACAAAACTGACCAGAGCTGTAGGACCAGAACAGCTATTATCTGACTCGAAAGAAGAACTTCTAGTTCAAAAAGTTCTTAGTCACCTAGTCCAACATACTTCTTGTACTTATATGATTCTGATAAAGGATTTTGAATCTCGTCTTCTTTTGACCTTATATGTATACACTTACACATGCCGAAGATTTAAATGGTGCGATAAACAGAGTCACTGAAGCTCAAGAAACTTGGCCTAGGGTCTTGAGCTGCATTCATGTTCGTTATGCTATGCTTTATTGTTTTCGGTGCTAGTTATTACTACAACTACATAAAATACTATTTTCCCATGAACTGACAACACTGACAATGAGGATAAACCATAATAGCAGAACTTCCTGGTCGAGTTTTTTTTTATGACGAAGATGGAATATTATGGGAAGGAGTTTTACAGAATGCTTCTAACAGTAGCCAGTAACAGTAGTTGCTGAAATCTATTTGGCTGGATATATTATAATGTTATTTATACGCCTTATTCTATAAAGACCAAGGCTGAACTCATTAGGTCAAAAAATGCACGTTTTTGTACTAATGACGTGCGCATATCGTCCCTTGCCAGGCAAAGCAACGTAAGCGCCATTTTGGCAAAAATGAGTTTTTGACCTTGATGGAAAGGTCTCACTGCCGTGTCGAATAAGTGAATCATCACAAGTACTAAAATATACTCAAATACTCATTGCATAGCATGAAACATGCAAAATTGATATTCTTTCGTGAGCAATTTGCAATCAACATGATTTCTTGTCTCTCCTGCAAAGTTGCTAGAATGTCGCTTACGTTGCTTTGCCTGGCAAGGGACGATATATGCAATGGTAATTTTCATCACCGTGGTGCGGTGCAACAGGTAGTTCCAAAATGCAGTGACGGTTCATAAAAATGAACTATTTATAATAGAGTATTATACTTTTATGAAAAAGTTGGTCAAACTTTTTTAATGAATAGTCCATGAAAAACGAAGGGACCCGTATTTTTTTATTTCCCTGAAATATCTCCTGGTAGCTTGTAAATTGAATAATGAACCATGACTTGTCAAAACGCGGCTGAATTTGGCCCCCCTCTGGCCTATCCCCACTACTGTGTGACGTAGGTATGGGGCGATTGCAGGATGAGAATACTTATGAGTGAGACAGCGCCAAAAAGTCATGTCGGAAGTTGGCAATCTGAGCCTGGCTTGAAATGTTGACAGTGCTGTCTGGTGCTGACAGAAGTGTGATCAGTGGTGACAGGAGAACCAAACTTGAAAAATGTCTCGGCGTGTGAAAGTGTGTTTTGTGCCATTGCGCGACAATCGTTTAGACAATGTACCAAATAAACTATTTGGTATGGTCAATTCGAACCAACCGGCAAAACCGAGCGTCTGGTTTAGCGTGGGCAGAAAGTGATCGTCGATTTTCCTATGATAGGACTCTTTGTATGAGAAGAGCACTTCGAGGTGAAGTATTTACAAAATAATAATACAACGTGCCCATACATAGTTATTATACTTACAGTTTGAAACAGATGCATTGGATTGGATGGATTTTAAAACAATGGGAAAATCTATTTCATTGAAGACAGACGTTGTAGTCCGGATGCTAGTTGCATAAAATGGAATGAACCTTGCATTTTTTGATGAGAAGATGCCACTCGGTGAAAATGTTCTTTGCATCATACTCTTCCGATCCAGAAAGGTAGCCATCAGCGCCATCCATGCCGGCAGCGTATACAGGGTGAAACAGAAAAAAAAAGTTGAAAAATTATATTTGAATAACCGAAGCATGTGGAGACGTCCAATTTACCACATACATCAACTGTTTTATGCTCATGAAGTCACAGTAAACCGTTCTTGATTACCTTGAACCATCTTTGAAATATAGGGGAAAAACAGAAAAAAAAACAAAAACACTCTTTTTCCATAAATAAGTGATTCTTAGAGATATTGACATAATACTTGGTATTTCTACTAAAAGTAATGTGAGAAATGATATGAGTTGGGTAGCCAATTCCTAAGCCAACTATTTCCAGAAATACGATTGTCAACTTTTTTTTCCTCTTGAACACCATCTTGAATCTGCCCTGTGAGGCATCGTTGAAAAAGTGATCGGCTATTATAATAATGGTAGCATGGAATCATTGCATCGCAAAAACAACCTCCTCATCATAATTTAGTGACCTCTTCGGCGGGAAAGAATTGCCATTCACGTATTTTCTGGCTCTTCAAAGCTTTAGTGCCCATGGCATTTGCAACATCTGGAATGATGAAATATGTTACGCATTATGAACCGTGATGTACTTTGAGGTAGCCCACCAAGTTTTGCAATCATCAATTGAAAGGTTTTTTCTCAAAAGCTGTTTGAACAAAAATTTGTTCAATTTTTTTATGGAAAATTCAAAATATTGTATCTTCCACCCTTATTTGATCCCTCGTTGAGGAAAGCCTGAAACCGAAAGTGGCCAAAATTTCCATGCTAATGGTTCACTGAGAACTGCTCTTCAATGTGTAGTTGTCAAAATCTGCATAGTTGCGTTCAGATTCTAGACAGAGAGCGACAAAGAAGTTCATGCAGTGGAAAAAGACACAGCTTTCAATGCAACGGAAAAATCCTGGAAATGTCCCTTTCAGATAGGCCTCCCGCAATACACAGGTTCTGTAAGATTCTCAAGCGTGGGTAAAAGGCTTGAAACATTACTAACTTAAGGCTCTAACAGTGTACCAAATTGCACATTCATGTTATGGAAAGCAAGGTCTCCAGGCTGCTTTCAGTCTAGCTCTGGACTAGTTTTTTCTCGACTGTAATTTATGTCTTTTTTTACTGCATGAACTTCTTTGTCGCTCTTTGTCTGAAATCTGAACGCCACTATGCAATTTTTGACAACTAAACATTGAAGAGCACTTCCCACTGAACCATTATCATGAAAAATTCGGAGACTTTCGGTTTCAGGCTATCCTCAGTGAGGGATCAAGTGAGGGTGAGAAACCCAATATTTTGTATTTTTCATAAAAAAAACGACACAAATTTTGTTCAAGCAGCTTTTAAGAACAAACCTCTCAATTGATGACGGTGAAACTTGGTAGGCTACCTCAAAGTACATCAAGGTTCATAATGCGTAATATATTTTACCATTGCAGGTGTTGCAAATGCCATCATGAGCACTAAAGCTTTGAAGAGCCAAAAAATACGTGAATGACAATTCTTTTTCGCCGAAGAGGTCACTAAATTATGATGAGGTGGTTGTTTTTGCGATGCAATGATTCCATGTTACCATTATTATAATAACCAATCACTTTTTCAACGATGCCTCACAGGGCAGATTCAAGATGGTGCTCAAGAGGAAAAAAAAGTTGACAATCGTATTTCTGGAAATAGTTGGCTTAGAAATTGGCTACCCAGCTCATATTATTTCTAACATTACTGTTTGTAGAAATACCATGTATTGTAACAATATCTCGAAGAATCACTTATTTATGGAAAAAAGAGTCGTTTGGTTTTTTTCTCTGGTTTTCCCCTACATTTCAAAGACGGTTCAAGGTAATCAAGAACAGTTTGTTGCGACTTCATAAGCATAAAATAGTTGATGTATGTGGTGAGTGACACGTCTCCACATGTTTCGGTTAATTAAATATATTTTTTCAACTTTTTTTTTCTGTATCACCCTGTATACGCCGCCGGCATGGATGGCGCTGATGGCTACCTTTCTGGATCGGAAGAGTACGATGCAAAGAACATTTCCACCAAGTGACAAATTCTCATCAAAAAATGCAAGGTACTTTCAACTAGCATCCGGACTATTGTGCCATATAAAGATGTCTAGCTCTGAGCAAGAGGCCGCCAAGAGCAAAATCACAGTTGACGTCGCCGCTAGGGAAAGGAAGCTGGAAACCCAGAGTCGTGTTTCCGACCTTTGAACCGTTCATGTCACAAGGAATAAGAAGTGAAGATATCTTTGAAAATCCCATCCCGCTATATGACATCTCCACCTAGACCAGCAGCATCAACCGTAACTCCTATACATTTACTGTCAGGAAAATTTGTAGTCTCAAAAATGTCTGCCAACAAGTGTATCCAGTTCAGCTTTGAAGCAAAAGTCAAAAGTATTGGTTTTAATGTTGGTGGGCCTATGCAATCTATCCCAAGAACCTCTGCAAGAACTCACATGCGCGCACAAAACAAGAAGCTGCTGAGTATGTTGGTTCACACAGTTTCTGATGACGGTTCACTCAGTTTAGGTCAAAAGAGTGCATCGGACTATCTACCATCTGCAAGCTCTTCATCGTCGTCACTGCTCTTGAGCTCAGAGAGGCCTCCGAAAGCAGAAACCAGTAGAGAAAGAAGCTCCTAAACTTTTGAATATCAATAAGTGACCAATGTATTACCTGGGATTACCTTCAGTTGTGGATTCTGGTGAGACCACCAAGTGCGTCATATTCAGAACAACTTGGCAAAGAAGTTAGACGGAAAAACAGATTGTTATATTTCTTGGATTACATTATTATAATTGTCGGTGGACTCAATATTGTACATTACCCGTTAATAAAATTGAAATGAATGTTAAATTTGCTTTTCATACTTTTTATTCAAAAGTTGAGGAAAGGGTAAAAACAATTACCCTTTATCAACAAATATCACACACGTATCACGTTGTGCAGGGATAGTGGGTACGGTATGTACTCATGTATGGACGAGAAAAGTCTTTCTTCCTCCAGCTCTTTCTGATTTTGAAGACTTCCGCTAGTAGGGGTTGTGGCTGGCTATACACTTCTATGGTGCAACCAAAATAGAAAGACTGTTGGATGCTACCATCCACCTGTAATTATTATTATTACTAGTATCAGGTACAGCTTCATTTCTTGATTTATCGTACCTTATATTCTTTTTGGTACTCCTAATTCTCTTAGTGCCATAGTCATGTCTACGTTAGTAGAAAAGTACTTGGAGCTGCTACACAGTCTGTGCATGTTAACGAGATAATTTTTTCTTGATCCTCATTCATGTCAAAACAAAGATAGTAATCTTTCTTGGTCTCTTTTCGCTTGAACCATTCAAATGGCTTCGTCCCGTAGTGTTCTTGCCAAGCCCTGCAATGGAAGAAATACACCTTCTTATTTAATGAAAAGTGATTACATGTAAGTACCTGCTTGACACAGATTGTACTGGAGTGATTTTTAGTAAGTTTATGGGGGTACTTGCCTCGTGAGTTTGACTTCTTTCATTTTGGCACTCATGCAGTCAGGATTACTGGCACTCATGCAGTTAGGATTATTAGCAAACTATTGTGCTGTCATTTTACCATCTACTTGAAGAAGATTATCTGAAGAAGCTTGCGAAAAACCATAATCATCTTGATGCTCCGAAGTTTCACAGGAAAAGTTTACATGTGCCAGTGTCACAAATTTGAAAAGTCAGATCTCGCCTCCTATTTTATTCGCGTGCATGCGCAAGGGAAAGTCGTAGTTCTGTGATATATCCATACTTCAGTATCATGACCAATAGCACATCTTGCCACAGGACTACGTCACGCCGGTGTTACGCGCCAAATTCAAATTATATGTTTTCTATATTATTTTTTTGTATAGCTAAATCAATCGATAAAAAAATTTATAGATACTTTGGCCTGAGTATTTTTATGTGTGTTTTCGATTTTCAACGAGAAAAAAAATTAGTATAATACTCTATTGACTGAACATACCTACCTCGATATCTACAAACAATGCTGCAGCAAAAAATAGAAGATCATAAACCAGGAAAATTATGACTTTTGTCACGTGAAAATTGAATGCATTTTCAAGTGTCTTCTTTCCTCTGCTGTGCATAATTTCATAAACTAGTGCTCACACAGAGTAGTCGTGACAGAGACGTCGTGATAGTAAATCTCGTTGCGACACTGCCCTGAAGTACCTATGATTCCTAATTGCAATCGCGGCAAGTGTCAAAAAAAAAATCTCTGCTTTGTTGATGAATTTTGTATAAATCGACCAGTTGGTTGTAAAGTTGACGGGAGCGTTCATGAACGGTTTTGGACCGCCGTATTTACGGCATCCACATTCCCCAGCCAATTTCGTTAGCATCAGCCAAACATCACACCAGGTTTGGCCAGATCCTTCCCAATTCCTGATTTCCTACAAACGCTGCTACTGAATTTTTAAAACAGAGTCCATGTTTGATATGAGTATTTGACATTCTCATTCAACCATTCGTTTGATCAGGCACCAAAATGATCTTTGCCGCACCCGTATATATATACCCAAAGCTTTGTTTGAGTAGGTATTATAAATCTGCATCTGCGTTACAAATAAAAAGTGATTATTGTTTGTTTTCGATAAAATAAAACAATACCGCACCTTGTGTCGAGTTATACCCCCCCCCCCCCCCCCCCCAATCCAAAATTTGAAAGCTCGAACCAACCCTACATCATCGAATGATATCTATACTTAGGGCATTTGCACCGGCTAGCGTCAGGGGGTTGCCTTGTCCTTGTTATACTTACCTGAGACGAACTGAATTTGCCGCATCTCTCCTCTAATTTACATCACCCGATTTTCACTCCCACTCGGTTCGATTCCCTTTGTCTCTGACAACATTTCGCCGACCGACCGACAGAAAGTTCGCCTATACTTCGTCATATTCTATACCTTACTCCTACCTACCTATCTCTATATCAACCCCACCGCCTAATATTCCGCTGCTTGTTTTACGGTTTCCCGCCACTAATTATAAAGTAACTAAATATTTGGAAAAAGCACCGCGCGCGCTCGTAAAAATGCGGTGCAAAACTGATGTTTGGAGTGGAGGAGTGGAGGATATTAAGCATCCATTAGACCAACAACATCTCCGGCGGTCTATTTCTTAAGTCTCCCGACAAGTTTTTAGTGCTTTCTCGTCGATTCTCCCGCCAGTATGATGTATATGATCGTAATGGCAGTTTTAAATTGCCCACAAGAAAATTGTTCGGTAGGTAGGTACTTTGTTCTGTTGTGTTTGCATCAGGTTATAAGTATCTTTGTTATACCCAGTTAGTATGTATTTTGTACTCAATTTTCACCTCGTGTGCTTCCTTTCCTGTGCACCTTCCTTAGCCTAGAGCCTTTTGCTTTCTTGCCTGTCGATATCTACACATGATGTGCGTTTAACACCTACATATAACTGGGTCTATACATAGGGGAGAATGGTGTAACATGTTGACATTGATTAAGATGAGGCACTTCGAGTTACCGGATCTCCTCGTGTTATGATCTTGTGACTCAAGCGGCTGTTAAGCCTCTGGCCTCTGTCACACTAGGCTTTTTTGAGCGAGTAACTTTTTATGTTACCGGTTGATTATTGGCGGTTGACATTAGATTGACATCTACTGTAATTTTTTTGACATCTGACATTTCTCGCTAAAACGCTGCGGTTATAACTTTGGTTATCAGCATTTGGCGGAAAGAGTTATTAATTTGCAGAGAAAAAACTTTTTTCTAAAGATTTCCTGCTTCGACTTCAGCTGGAGATCCGCATTTTTCATTCTAGCTCGCCGTAGCTACCTCTGTGTTCGCGACGTAAACGTTGTCTTTTTTTATCGCAATAATGTAGTGCATTGCTGGGGGCGTAGTCTTTCAGCTGCGCACCTCTGGAGCTAGATCTACTACAAACCTGCTAAATACGCTAACCATAACATGAAATAAGAGACACAAATGCAAACCCCTTTTTCAGATTATTCCTACTTGTCAAATTTCCATGTCAATATGTGGGTATTACAGGTATCCACTAGTGCCCACCTAGGCTACTAGACGTCGGAGTATGTTTTTTTCGCAAAAACGTCCTCGACGATCAAGTACCGAGCTCTACACCAGGTGGCGTTTTTCAAATGTAAATCGCCTATCACACAGCTTTGGGAGATGTCACCGAGCCTTTTCCACATGATTTACCCACTGGCTGTCACTTCTGACAATTTTATTTTGCTTTGCCAACTCTAAATCGGAAACGTACCGCCTCCATAGAGAAAACCCGACAGGTGAAAATTGTGAAGGTGTACTGTGAGGATTAGCAAAAGCTAACTTTTCTAGTATAGGAACGAAGGACTGTTTGGGCGTTTTGGCAGAGTGAAACGATATTAATAGACTTTCAAAAGCTTTTGCTAGGCTGACTGCTGACTGCTGCCTCCACAAAAGATTTTATTCCCCTATCATTCTTGGTTGAGATGATCAGGGGACGCAAGGGGGCCTAATATAGGGCTATAGCTCGAAAGCTGGAAGCATTATTTGGTCATCATAAATCCCAGTTGATCTCCTTTTTCGTACCACTAAAAATATTTTTAGATAACACTCCTTACTCAAAAAGCTTTAGTTAAAGGAGACCACAACACAAACTACAAGTTGGTCTTAGATGAAAGAGTTGAAAAAACTAGAACAATAGGTAGTATCGACGTGACGTCATGTTCCTGAAAATCGGCCATTTTGTAGAAGCTAATCAAACTGACTTTTGCCACATCAACTAGAATGTCGCAGAGTTCGTGTCGTCAAAAACTAACTCACATGGTTGTTTGCGCAATGTATGGCTGTTCGTCCAGCTACTCTCGCATGGGAGCATGGGTTTCACTGTTCTGGCTACCCTGGAGTGATGATATCCCGTGGAGATCGAGCACAAGAGTTATCTGAGTATAGGTAATGAAAATCCTCATGGCTTTCCCGGACAAATCTGAGAAATTTGCTCATCAGAAAGCTTACCAGCGACTTGAAATTTTGCAACGAACACTTCCTGCTTGAGGTAGGTTATGGACTTCTAATGCTTTATGAGCTTAAACTTGCTTGGGCGAGAACGTTTCTGTCCCCAACACCAAGTAGTCTCCGTGCTGTGTTTTGGCACCATATCGAACTTGTGGTCGAGGTTTTGAATCACCAGCTCAAGTAGGTCACAGCACCGCACATTCTGCTCATATTCTGCTCATACTTGAGCAAATCATCACCGGCAAGCGTCTTGCTGTGATATTGCTTAATTAATTTGACATGTCAGTCTGATGTATGTGACATGTCGATCAGCTGTTTGTGATTAGCTCCTACAAAATGGCCGCCTCGTCGATACAACCTATTGCAAGATTTTTTAAAAATTAAAAAAAAAGGTTTTTTTAAAATCGCCAGAAAATTCTTGAAAATCACTCAATTGTGAAGCCGTTTGCACTGTTTTGAAGAAAAATGTCAATATTTTCAAGAACTACTGAAGTCCTCCACAAAAATCACATGGATATGTCTAATACAGGGTGATGAAAAAAGTCGTTCAGTTTTGTTCTTTTTTACTCTCGTGCAGGAGATTGTTCATTCACCCTGTACACCTATATTTACTTGGATCTTATAGTCTGTAGCTTATGTAACTCGTCAGTTTTTAGTTTTTTGCTTTCCGTTGCGTACTTACCGAAATATAGCCTTTTCACTTTCCAAAGTCGTTTTATCGATAAATCTACTAAATCCCGGCGCTACTGGATTTTTTTTGTACTAAGCAATGCCACTTGGTACTTTTAGAACGATTTTTTGCGCAGATTTCAAAATTGACGAAGGTATGGCGTCTAAACCATCTGATGTATACACGGTGTCGCAAAAAAATCATTTATGAGATTCATTTTATTTCGAAATAATCAGTAGCAAAATGCCGTTGCAAAGATCAACTCCAAGTAAGTTCGATATCGTGGCAAATATCTTGCGGAATGGTACAAGGCAAAGAGAAATTCCCAATTTGGTGAACGTATCACAAAGTGTCATCGGTGGGCAAATAGACGACTCCAGGCCACTGGCAGTGCCCGAATCACACATGGAGAAGGTCGCCCGAGAATAATTTCAGTAATGGAAGATCTCTTTTTGTTAGACATAAAATTATGGAATTGAAAAGTGAAATTTTCTACAACCTGTAATAAGGTGTCAGAAACAAATTTCTTCGTTCATGCGACACCCTGTATATTTTTATGTAGTCTTCCATTTGAAATCTGTTAAAAAAATCGTTCTAAAAGTACCAAGTGGCTTTGTTTTGTAAGTATCAAAAAATCCAGTAGCCCCGGATTTATTCATCGACAAAATGACTTTGGAAAGTAAAAAGGCTATATTTCGGTAAGTACGCAACGCAAAACAAAAAAATAAAAACTAACGAGTTACATAAGCCACAGACTATAAGATCCAAACAAGTATAGGTGTACAGGGTGGATGAACAATTTCCTGCATGAGATTAAAAAAGAACAAAACTAAACGACTTTTTTCATCACCCTGTATTAGACATATCCATTTGATTTTTGTGAAGGACTTCAGTAGTTCTTGAAAATATTGACATTTTTCTTCAAAACAGTGCAAGCGGTTCCACAATCGAGTGATTTTTAAGAATTTTCTGGCGATTTTAGAAAAACCTTCACTTGAAAATATCCACTTCAATTTGTGAGCAGTTTATTTTAAACTTGAAACCATTTTTCTTCATCATGCGGCTGTTTTTGCATAATGTTGGAATGTTGAAAAAAAAATCGCCTCTTGATAATATAACAAGTCCAAACTAGGACGAGTTCTTTGCAGCTTGATTTGGGGTGTAATAATGTGAATACTTGTTGAATATAGTATACACTATTTGAAGACTATAGTACATTTTGTTGGACACATTAACAATTGATCTGATTACTGCGGGTCACAGTGCTAATGGTTTCAAAGACGTGTGTATTTGTGTATAGTGGGTGGCACAATACAATGAGTGAGGATGTCGGCAAAATATTAACACAAAAGGACTACAGGGAGTGTGAAGTAGCCACCGGACTTGTTGAAGCATGATGATTTGACTTCTCGCGGTTATGGGACAATCTCATATAAATTCGATTGAAAATGCGAAATTGATTTATTGGGGTACATTGGTGCATTCCCGGTTCACGAATCTACAATGTTGAGGAGTTCAAGACTACCCTTTCTGCTTTCTTCGTGCAAAATTTTGGAGAAATTGGTCAACTGACTGACTGGTCGGTGAAAGAACTTGAGAAAATTGTTTCGCTAATTTGGCTCATCAGAATCCAGCAGCTCCAAAGAATCAAACACAGAAACAAAACCCTCACGGAGAAAAATGCTTCAGCGGAAATCTGTAGGCGTTACAGGCTCAGGTCATTGAATATCTGAACTGCTACCAACCATTTCAATACGTGAATATCCAGGTGGACAATATTTATCAACTTTGGTAGTGAAGATTGAGTTTTTGGTGGTAATTCAAGAAACTACTGCCTTCAGCATTATCCAGTATCACCCCAGGATAGCAAGTATTACAGTTCACTGTTTTCCGAACCGGCAGGTAGTGACCATCACTGACTCAAGTAGGTAAAATGTGTATATACAGGTCAGCGACAAATGCAGACAATTGTTGGCTTCAATCAGTGCTGCACCAAAGCTGTAATTATTACATACCTGAAGTCTGTAACTAAGACTACTCCTTGCCATCAATAATACTGTGCAATGAATGACTGCGACGGACACAGTCCTGGGACCATTAGAAATTACATACCTCAACTTGCAATTCTCTCTGGTGATGACCGGGATATGTAATGACCACATTTAGGTAGATATTCTTTTCACCAATCACGTGTTCGACTGTGGAGCAAGGGCCAGACTGAAGCCGACGCCATCGCCAGTCCGTCCGGTGGTGTCTTCGAGTAAAGATATAATGACCCAGTGGAGTCAAATACTATGCCAGTGGGCACTTCCAGAACAAACACTGGAGGCATTTGTCATACCATACCTATAGTATAAAAGCTCGCAACGAATTTCTCATTATATTTCAATATGAAATGGCTCGGAGCCGGTATTTTCATATTCTAATCAAGTTGGTGCCTCACAACATTATTCGGCAGATAAGTTCCAAGAAGACCATGTGCACGGTGCATGTAGGTACTTACTTTTGAATGTATATCAGCGAATCTGCGAAACCTGCACCACTATCTAGTCGTCGCTCTGGATCATCAGATATTACATTCCTGGCTCTAAATTATGCGATTACATACTTGCGCCGTTATCTAGTCTTCCCTAGGTCATCAAATATTACATACCTGGCTCTTTATTCGATTACATGCCTGCGCCCTTCTTTGCTGCTCTCTGGATCGTCAGATATTACATACCTGAGCCATCAGCGTTATTACCTACCTGGGTCATTGATTTTTACAACCTTAATTTTTTCGAAAACGAGGTATGTAATCGTTACAAACCCACATACGTTGTCACCAAAATGTTTTCTGGACCACTAGGAATTACATACTTGAGCTTTTAAAAATTGCAGTCCTACTTTTTTCCGTGCTGAAGAATTTGAAAAGAAAGCTACCTTCAGAAGGCGTTTTTCAAATGTGAGAATAGCTGGGGGAACAAGAAATTTTACGTGTCCGTAGACGTTGACGCATTTTCGGTAACCTGAAAGCCTGAAGGTTTGTGTTCAATTATTGTAGAAAATTGAAATTCCAGAAGTCCAACAGCTTCAAGTGATATTGTTGATCGAGTTCATGGGTATATCAAAAAAAGGCCAATAAAGGAAGGCGAAGCCATCCTCAAAATTGGGCATGTCATATTAGACCAGTTGAAAAAGCTCAGCCGATTAGGAGGAGTGTACCTATGCTTTGGTTTTGGTTTTGCAAGTTTATTTCCTAGCAATCCTAGCACCACCATCTTTTTCCCCCTTTCCCGATTCTTGAGAAATAGGCTTTCCAGCAAAAAAACAAGTCGATTTTTATTTCAAGGGGGACATCTAAAACACGTGTTGCCAAATTTTTATCTACAACCCCTTCAGCCTCTAATTAAGAATTTTTTTTAAAAGGGTTAGGGGGTTATTTGAAATTTTTTTTAACACAAAGAAAATTTTAATAATATTAATTTGACGTTGCACAAAGTAGGTAATGTCATTTGAAACTTTGAAGTAGGGTAGGGTGGGAGCCAAGGGGTTGAAAATAAAAATTTGGCAATACTTGTTTCAGATATCCCCCTCAAAATAAAAATCGATTTGTTTTGCCGGAGAATTATTTATATGTTTGACAGGAAAAGAATTTGAATACTTACCTTCAATTGATGTATCGCAATATAAGCTATTTGAAATTTTCAAGTAGGGTAGGGTGAGGGCGTTAAGTTGTAAATAAAAACTTGGCAATACGTGTGATGTCTCTCTCTAAATAAATGAATAATACAAATAATTTCGGTGTTTTCCTGAAAAAAAAATTGGCAGCGAGAAAGTTGATGTAGGAAGAAATGGACCTGTACCTGACCCTGGCCCTTAGTGCACGCTCAAGTTTTTCTGATATAATTGCTGTTATCTGGCTGAAATGCGATTGCTATCATTGTCGTTATGCCGAAAAGAGCGATATGACGCAAAGTTTCAGCGATAGGTATATGGCCTGTGTCATGGAGGGCCTGTGTGGACCTAGCTTTACAAGCTTTAAATTTTGCCGTGCACTTTGAACTGGCCACAACTGTACTTAGATAAGTACTCTCTTCAAAATTTGGAAGTCTACAAGTGTATATTAATAGAGGTAGGTATTTGTCTCGTGGGTATAGGCACCTACTTGATCTACCTGGCATCCACCTGATCAAGAAAAAATGTATAAAGCCGGTATGATGTGTGTACTAGTGTTATGATGGAAGGCACCTATTCGAGTCTCGGATGATGAAAAGAAGTTGATGCGGCCTGTGGCGAAACGAACGATGGATCGACCCTTATGGCGCCACGGGCGTGCTGCTCCCTTGGTCGTCACGCGACCGCAGCACGCTACCCCAAAGGTAACCCCTGATGATGGCCCAACCCCGGCGTGGCTTTTGCCTGGGTCCGGCACACAAAATCGCCCCACGGCACCGTTAACCACCAGAAAGAGAAACCGCACACACCCGCCGCCGTATATCTACCTCTAATAATAATTCGAATACGAATTCCTTTATACTTAGCCATACACACAAACGCCATCATCAAAGGTTTTCTTTTTTTATTTCCAGTGCATGCAACCATAAAAATACCGTTGTTCAAGAACCCCCGCATACACGAATTTTCGAAGGTATAGTGCCCATACACGTGCGGCGACGCTATAATCTTCTTCACCATGCTTATCTAGCATGGAAAATCGATTTCGCAGTTACGAAAATATCGGTATAAATACCCTAATAGCCTAATATGAAAATATAAACACTTTTTTCCAGATTCGTGTTATTTGGCGGCATTTATGGTTTAAAAACAAGTCCTGGTTGATTGGCAGGTGTCAAACTAAACAAAGGTCCACGTGGAAACATCCCAAGTCTCTTATTATAACTCCCGAACGCTCCGATGTGGCTGCAGGTCAAAAGGATGGTGGAAATATGCGTGTAAATTAGCGAAATGCGTGTGTGGCCTCAAAAAAATGGGTCGGTTACTTCGCAAATTTGTAACGACCCCGCCCCTGTCCAATTTTTGCGTGTAAAAGGAATGTGCAAGAGAAGTTTCAGATCTGTTGTCTTCTTGGCATCAGTGGGAGAGAAATCACGAACAATTCAGTTCAACTACAGAAAATTATTCAATAAATTGAATCATAAACTGTTCATACTTACTAATTTGACTTTGACGCAAATACCTTGTGCAAATTACTTACCAAGGAACTTTCCGGTGACTGTTGTTAGTGTCATCGAAAAAAAATCGTAAAATATAGCAGGTGCGATGACAGACCTGTTAAGCTGAGGCTCTCAAGCTTTCTTTCTTCCCATATATATTTTTTGAAGTCAAGCAAATCTAACGAAAGTTCGCTACCCCTTCTAAATGGAACAAATCGTGGCGAAGAGGAAGAGGCCTGATCGTGGTCTCTTCGGTCGGTGTCAGGTCGGCCGAACTGATTGACACTAAGACAAATTTTGAGTTTGACTGAGTGCTCAATCCGTGGGAGAATCCTGGTAATCATTGGAGGCACGAATTTTTTTTACTGATTGAGCTCTGTGTAAGTTGAACTAATGAATCTTCGAGTATATTGAGCTCTTTTCAAGCCTCGTCATATTATGTATTTGTGCCCGCTTTCATTCCACATTACTTTTCCGACCCCCACCATTATGGAAGGGGAAGTATTGTAATCGCGCAGAAAAAAAGTTTTGAGATTTCGCCGGATATATCCGTTTTGAGGTCCCCTAAGACGATCAAAGCCATTTTCAGAATGATGTCTGTTTGTCTGTCTGTCTGTGTGTGTGTATCTGTCTGTCTGTCTGTCTGTCTGTCTGTCTGTCTGTCTGTCTGTCTGTCTGTGATCTTTCACGACTGCCGAACCGTTAATCCGATCGACTTGAAATTTGATATTCGAATATGGTTTCCTTGTGGAAAGAGCCCAGTTAGTTTTTGGCTGTCATCTGTCAAAGATAAGTGATCACAACAAATATCAGAAGCTGTATGTTATGGAACTTGACTTGCGGTATGTCATTTGAAAGCCCTTGGAAAACTGCATTCAGAACAGTTGGAAGTATTGCCCTATCTGTCATTTGTCTAATAACAAAAAATGTGAAAGTTCAAAACTTTACCATGTAATTATTCAAAATCTATGCGCTGGATTGGAACCCAATTTGGCAGAGATCAACACAACAAAAGAGTCAAATTAAGTCAGCAGTTGCAGTTTCTCACCATTTTCCAGTCGGGCGTCATGAATTTTCAAAAATTTTCTTAGCAGTTGCCGTTGCCACCCGAGAGGGCCTCTCGCCCGTGTTCTGACAGGGCGACTCGCTTTTGATGCAGAACTTCAGGAGCAGAAAATCATTTCTGCTCAGAAATCGACTTATTTCGAAAAATTTCAACTGATATCGAAAGTAGATTGGACTGGGCGTCATTTAGACCCATTTTCAAAATCGACACGGTTCCGGTTCTTCGACGGTAATTTTTTAAAAATGAAATTTGCACCCACAAATGAATCGGACCCACGGTTTTTGAGTTTTCCTTTCTGGAAAAACTCCCAATTTTACACTCTTTTATCCCGTGAACGGATTCTCATCATTTTTCTCTTAGGCAAAAGGTAACTGGTTCTTGAACACCTTCCAATAATTTTTTTTCTAATTTCTCGGGAATTTTCCGCTTGAGAATGTAAAACTGGCCTGAATTTTCGAGACCAGACTCTTAAATGATGGAACTTGAAGTGAAGACTTAATTGACGATTTTTACGATAAACTGATTTGGAATAAGATATGACGTTTTCCCGAAAAATTGAAGTTTTCCTGCAAATTATTTTCAATTTTCCTCTCTAATTCCAACTTCCCACCCGAAGGAACGCTTCAAACAAAATTTTCCATAGGTTTCTGAATATACTAGTCGGGGAAGTTTTGTGGTAACACAGCCGATTTTTTTCTATTGCTTTTTCGGTAGCTAAGTCTCGCATATTGGGTCCCTGTACACAGCTGATCTTCCCTCGATGGCCGGAGTCACCGTGGCGACTTACGCCGACGACACCGCAATCCTGGCATCGGATAGAAACCAGGCAGCTGCATCGCGGAGGCTGCAAAGTAGTCTGGATGAGGTGCAGAGGTGGATGCTGAAGTGGCGCATAACGGCGAACGCAACGAAGTCGACACATGTCACCTTTACATTGCGGCATGATGCTTGTCCACCGGTGACACTGAGAGGATGTCCTTTACCACAGGCAGACAGTGCAAAGTACCTGGGACTACACCTAGATAGACGGCTGACCTGGCAAAAACATGTCTGGACAAAGAGGAAACAGCTGGGTCTAAGAGTGAGGCAGATGGATTGGCTGATCGGAAGAAGATCCAAGTTATCCATGGAAAACAAACTGATCTTGTACAAGGTGTCGCTAAAACCCATCTGGACTTACGGGATCCAGTTGTGGGGGTCTACATGTAACTCCAACATCGAGATACTGCAGAGATTTCAGTCAAAAACCCTAAGATCAATTTTGAATCCACCTTGGTATACAACAAACAAAGAAATCCACCAATATTTGGACATTGAAGAAGTCAACGCAGTGATAACAAGATTGAGCCAATCGTACATCAGTCGCCTGGACGGCCACCCGAATTCTCTAGCGAGGAATCTCTTGAGGGTCTCAGGGAACAGAAGACTTAAGAAGTGTAGACCGATGGACTTGCCTGCGCGATTTTTGTGATCCGCCGTTTCACGTTGAAGGGCTGTGTTGTCATCAAATCAACATAAATTCGCGTTTGTGTTGTGTCTGGGTTTTTGTTGGGTGCGTCAGTGGACGGACTCCATATCAAGTCATGTAAACTGTTTTATTTTATTTTGTTGTATTGTTTATTTTATATATACATAAGTTTTACTAAATATCTTTACCGATAGATTGTGAAACATTCCACAGCTGTCAAATAAAAAAAAAAAAAAAAAAAAAAAAAAAGTCTCGCATATCTTCCAAATGGTTTGATAAATCGAAATCGTTTTTCGTTAATCGAATCTTACCTGTTTTAGCTCGACACCTGTTGCATTTGAAAACGATCGGTCAACTATATAGGGTGATCTCGAGGTATCTTGGAATGGCTCACCAGAACTAACAGTCCTGTTGCATATAGGATGTTTCATAAAGCCCAAAAAAATAGTAAAAAAATTACTCGACTTTTACTTTTGAAGTTGTGGAGGGTCATTCTAGTTTTCTTATTTCTGAAGATTCAAGTACTCTGCGTTAGTGACAATATTATGAGACAGAAATATCAACCACTGGATGTGTATTGAATTTCCATTTACTATGCAGGGTGAACCAATTATCTGAGCGAGGCTTTTTCTTGATATACAAACGCGATCTGGGGGAGCTAGACTGTTTTTTTTTAAATCATATTCCAATTTTGCCATCATTCTTCACTTAGGTGATGCGATGTGAAACTCAAGTGCAATGCGTTTGTTATAGTTTTCCGATATATTTAGCTGCTCCCCAGCTGATTCTAAATTATAAAATATTCCAGAATTATAAAAATGTTTGGGAGGTTGCGTTTTGGAATGTTCTGTAATTGTTTTTAATGGTTACGTAATGGAAGCCGCCCCATGGACCTAATTATACTCCACCTGCCTTTACCTACACTGGCAGATACGTTTCATGGTAGCCCCCTTGAAAGTTGCGTGCATCCATGTGACTATAATAACGGCGGTTTTTCGAAAAAACGCTCAAGTATTCTTTTCTACCTCATACCCAGTGACGCCGAACAGTTTTGTCTCCGGGCTAAATCCGGATCGTCTAGTCCTACCGATAGGATTTTGTGTGGTCCTCTCTGTGCATCCTTTTATTTTGCGAATCCTCCGAAGATAGATTGATCTTGAAGACAGTAGTCGGCAATGATATCACCTTGATGGATTAACTTTATATGTTTGCACAGAAAACACTGTCCGCTTCAGAGCCGACAGAATTATTTATGTATAACAATATGAGAGTTAACGCCTACCCTACGTGGACCTACCACAATGTAATGTCAGCATCGGTATACCTGCTTTTCAGGTGACGGCTGTCCCGTCGATCATGGAAATGTAATAAAGCCACGAGGCAGATACATAAAAAGTGACTGGAAATGTATTAAACTGAAGACACATCTAATCTGCTCCGGAGAGCCGACAAAAGTCGTGTTTTGCACCAAAAAAGATTTAAAAGGTAAAACTTAATTCTTCAAGGCTGTTAACTTAACGACCGCCAGTCAATTAACCGTAGTAAAATATACAACGTCTATACCTGACGATGCGATGGCCCGATGGGTGAGTTTTCCCCTTATTAGTGCGATGCGCCTCATATGCCTACGTTTCCATTCATTCACGAAAAAGCCATCATTTCCTCTGGATGGGGGGACTTTGTAATTATATCCTGACGCGTTTTCATTTGGATTTCTTTGTGTTCCAATTTTTCACTCGCGCGCCAAAGCCAATTAGGAACGGGGATCGTGTATACCCGCACAAGACGACGTGTATATGCAACACCACCAAGATAAGTAGCGTGTGCTTTTCGAAAAGTTTAATATTGTGCGAGTGCGCGTCGAGTACACAGCATTTGTTAGCGCTCGCTGAGTTAATTAATAAATTAGTCCTTTTGACGGCGCCAGTCGGCATTTCTGAAAGAAAAAAATAATACATTTTTAACAGGATCCTTAAAGGCATCAACGCCTTTCTGGGTGTACAGTCGGTGATAAAAAATGCTGTCTGCGTTCGCCTGTTCGCGATGGTCCAAGATAAATGACTGATGATTTGGTTTGTTGACCTGGGCTCTTAGGCGGCCGTTTAGGGAAATCGCTGCTGTCACTGATGCATGTGTACCTAAGTTTTGTTTCGGAGTTGATTAATTTTGTGCAAAGGAGCTTTAAACTATAAGAGGTACTTCTAGAACCACACTTACCTCGGGTTCCACCAAAATTTTTAGATAGTTGCTATGCACCAGCCAATAGGATGGCCAGTTGCTTAGTTACTCTGAGAGTGATAAAGCTGGTGGAACTCTAGGTAAGTGATTTGAAGTAGGTAATACTTACACCACACCAAATAAATATCTATGCAAAAGATTTATTGTACTTCAAAATGATTAGAAAACAATGCAATCCAGGCCCTAGCTAACCTGATGGATATACGACCTCATTAACAAGAATAGCTATCAAGCAGAACGACGTTGCGGATTCCGCGAGAAAATGAACTGGTTGACAATAGTAGTACAGGAATTTTAGCTGAAATATCACTTCAACCTCAAAAAAAATACTGTAGTCGTGAAAATCACAGGTTCTGTTCAGAATTTTGTACTCTTTCCAAATTTTTGGGTTTCAGAAAAATCCCATCGGAGGCTTTTTTTTAGAGCTGTCAAAAGTCTGAAGACTGATAATTCTGAACAATTTCAAATTAAGCTCAGTTTTTCATGAGATTTCAAGTATACACAGTTATTTGGAGACTGCAAATGTTGAGAATGAACATACGAACAATTCTAAACCAAACACGATGGAAAATTTCATAGTTCTGTTGGAATATTCTGATCTTTTCTGTCAAATGTATATGATACAGGGAAAATAGTAAAAAAATCACTGAAACCTTGGAAAAAGTATGGACGTCCTGAAAATTTCATATTCTGTTCAGAATTGGATGCCCTTCTACATACCTGAAATTGACAGAAATCCCACCCCGGGGTTTCAAGTTATTGGAGGGGGGGTGATCAGTTGCAACTCAAAATGGAGGGGATGAAACCCGTTAATCCATTGGATGCAAATACATCTCATTTCGACGCATCATATCTCGTTGATACCATTTTGGAACAAAAAGTGTCGATCATTGTTGAGGGGGGATCGTGGGAGGGGCGGAGCTCGGCTAGGTGATTCTTTTTGTTTTCCTGGTCATATATAACCGATCACGACAAGTTTGGTATCTTTTCCGACTAAATTGAAACTCCTGACCTCGAATCCGATGTGTAAAATTGAATAGAAACAAGTTTGAACAAGTTAACTTGAAAAAACTTGTTTTTTTCTTTGGCAATCTTGGCAGTTTTTTTTTCACTGTTAGAGGTCTGAAATCCTCATAAATATTTCAAGAACCATTAGATTCAAGTGTCTTTTTCATGAAAATCATTGACTCAACGTATTATTCTGTTTTTTGATATTAAAAAATCAATTTGATCCTGTGAGTCGATCCGGCGTGGTGTCTACTACTGACCAGAACACTACAACATGCACCTGCAAATATAAATAGCTCAAACTCAAAACCGTGCAGAGCGATCCACAGCGATTTTGTTTTATGTTATAGCAAATTCAATTCTGCAGAGATCCTTGAACTTTCAAAGATTATTATTTGTTCAATAGTTTGAGCTACTTTTATTTGCAAGCGCATGTTTTAGTGTTCTGGTTATTAGTAGAAACCGCGCCGGACCGACTCACAGGTTCAAATTGATTTTTTAATATCCAGAAACAAAATAGTACATCGAGTAGATGATTTTCGTAAAGGAGACACTTCAATCTAATGGACCATGAACTATTCTCTAGGGATTCAGACCTCTAACAGTAAAAAAAATTGTCAAAATTGCCAAAGAAAAAAACAAGTTTTTTCAAGTTAACTTGTTCAAACTTGTTTCTATTCAAATTTACACCTCGGATTCGAGGTCAGGAGTTTCAATTTAGTCGGAAAAGATACCAAACTTGTCGTGATCGGTTATATGTGACCAGGAAAACAAAAAAAATCACCTAGCCGACCTCCGCCCCTCCCACGACCCCCCCTCAACAATGATCGACACTTTTTGTTCCAAAATGGTATCAACGAGATATGATGCATCGAATTGAGATGTATTTGCATCCAACGGATTAACGGGTTTCATCCCCTCCATTTTGAGATGCAACTGATCACGCCCCCTCCAATAACTTAAAACCTCGGAGTGGGATTTCTGTCAATTTCAGGTATGTTGAAGGGCATTCAATTCTAAACAGAATATAAAATTTTCAGGACGTCCATATTTTTTCCAAGGTTTTAGCGGATTTTTCTACTATTTTTTCTGTATCATATACATTTGACAGAAAAAATCAGAATATTCCAACAGAACTATGAAATTTTCCATCGTGTTTGGTTCAGAATTGTTCGTATGTTCATTCTCAACATTTGCAGTCTCCACATAACTGTGTATACTTGAAATCTCATGAAAAATTGAGTTTAATTTGAAATTGTTCGGAATCATAAGTTTTCAGATTTTTGACAGCTCTAAAAAAAAAGCCTCCGCTGGGATTTTTCTGAAAACCAAAAATTTGGAAAGAGCACAAAATTCTGAACAAAACCTGTGATTTTCACGACTACAGTATCTTTTTTGAGGTCAAAATCGATTTTTCTTGGGCTATAGATGCAGTGAACCAAAAGGCATCAAACTGGGCTGGTACAATCTACTACCAGCAAGAATGCGGTCATCTCTTTGTCCTAAGGATGAGGTCCAACTTACCAATAGCCTTCGAGCCAAGCGTCGAAGACCATCTCGATCTAGACAGTGTGCTCAAAGTGCGTGGCAGTGGATCGCTGTTCTCCTTTGTTACATCATTGAGTTTGCAGTTTTCCACGCAAACTCGCGTAGGTACTCCTGTCATTCTTTGTAACCAAAACCACCGGTGCTGACCATAGCTTCGCTGATTCTCCTATCACGACTTCATCCAAAGTTTTTCAAAAGCTTCGACTCTTCTTCTTGCTTTGCCAATGGTAGGCCAATTGGGAGCTTACCGAATTGGAGCGGCGTTCTCGGTGTTTATGCGATGTTGATGTTGCTAGTCCTCCCAGAAGAATTGCCCTGCATCGCAAAGGCTGTGGTTATTCTTGAATTAATTACGTCGCAAGTTCCTTCTTCTTCTTCTTCTTCTCACTCATGTGCTTCCATTCGGGCGAGAAGATCTTCACTATCTTTTTTCCAAGAGCTTCGAAGCCAAAGCCCTCATTGACACATTTTCACAACGTGGGATCCATTCTACTGGTCCATATTTGTGCAGGGTTTCTCCTTCCTTGATTTTATTGCATGCTCGTTCGGGTTAATGATTATTACTGGGACTTTTGGCTTGTTCATGCTGTTCAATGTCTTATCCATGATACAGTTAGCACCTGTGTCGGGTTCAGCAATGCCGGCGACATGTTCTCCAGGTTTTCAGCTTAGTGTTACCCACACAAATCTTCGGAGCTAGGCCATACACGAACGGTTCAAGTTAAAATTAGGCAGATATCCTTTGTGGTCTTATGGAAGTTTTCAGCGCCATCCTCTCAATTCCGATCTTGAATATACGTTGTCCAACATCCAGGTTAAATCCGTACTTGTCAATCAAGTCCAGGCCAAGTATGAAGTCGTCAACAATGTCAGCGATCAGGTCCATTTCTCGCAGTAAAAACCGTCCAAAGCGAATGCTCACTTAAGCTTCTCCGTAAAATGTAGCAGAACTCTCCGGTGGCTATATTCAAGCCACGAGTCGAACGATTCGACTTTGTGGCTCCAGTATCGATAAGGTGAACGCAGTTGTTCTTTCAAGCTTCACATTCAGAGAAGGCTATTGGGTGACTTCCGGACTGGGAGTTCTTCGTTCTGGTCTGGGGCAGTCGGATGAACTCGAATTTTGCCTGCAGTCCCGACGCGGATGTCCCCGGTCCTGGTTCCCCGCAGCCGAAGCAACGTGTCCTGCCCCCTGTTCTTGACCCGCTATCCCACGGCTTCATTTGAGGCAGGGCATCTAGCATTTTCTGCAACATTCCTCGGTTGAGTCATTATCAGCATGGATTACCTATATAGTTCTTCATAATTTATTCATAGTTGACGTCTCGACTACGACGGAAGCAGTGCGTCTTTGGCAGCTGGATGAGGGCATCGCTGATCTTAGCCGGATTACTGATCATAACAAATTGTCACAGATCGCGATTGCTCAATCCGTTCATGAATGTATATCTGGCAATGTCCGCCAAAAGGTTTGTTGGATGATTCGGATAGATTAGGTGAGCCAGCCGTTGGTCGTTGGCTTCAAATTCCTGCAAGATTTTCCGCTTCGTTGTGTCTATTTCTTTGCTCTCCGTAGTCGTCTGAAGCAGCTCCAGTGTTGAGTTTCTGGAAGCCAGGACTAATGCTGTAGCTTGGTCATCCTCGCTCCATTCATTGGCTTCGGCAGCGGTGGCGAACTGTTCCTCATAGGTTGTCCATGAGCTTTGTCCATCGTGAGTTGGCATCAGCTTCACATGATGGATACCGGCCGAAGTGACCATCGTAGTACTAGCGGCAGTTTTTTAGACTTGTTGTTTCAGCTCCGTCGTATTGTCCTCCATCGCTACCATTCTTTCTTCTATCATCGCAACTATTTTTTCTTCTCGCTTGTTAACACTGTCACTACCGTTGAAGTACCGCGTTTGTTGTTTCACAATAGTCAGTATTTCTTCCTTTTCTTCTAGACGTTTCTTTTCCTATTTCCTATCTTTCTGGAAGATTCTTCAGTTCTAACTTCTACTTTTTCTGCAAGGCGTTGTGCTTGTAGAAGATTCTTAAGCTTTTCTTTTTCTTCTGGACGCTTCTTCTCCTGATCTTATAGAAGACTTTTATGCTGCTACATGACCGACAGGTTTTTAGATACACGCAAACAACACCACAGTGGACGAGCCACTGGGCAGATTCTGTCTGCTTCTGGGCTGACTGAAACTCCTTCTCGGGTGGTCCTGGGTGGAACCCCCAGAGTACTATACGTCTGCAGTACCGGCAGTACGGCAATGTGTAAAGGAAAACTGGCAGCTTGGCCAGGGAGACTGACAAAGTCAGGGACGTACCAGCGCAGGGAGCGTGGATGTATATCGGACATCAGCACCTGCGGTTCGGGGATCAAAGACGGAGGGGTGCAATGGGCCCAATAATGAAGCATACGTGCTAGATGAAACTATGTTCCACCAACTCCCCAAATGGAATCTAGAGTCCAGATCAGTCCTATACAGGGTGTTTCATAAATAGGCATAAATTCTTTGCCAGCTGATTCTACACCAAGAATGAGAAAAAAATTCCCGTGAGCACAGGCCGAAAAATGCTTTATCAAGGAGATGCAGCCCTCTAAATGTGTGCCCCTAAAGATGAGTTCCATTTACATCCAAAACTATTCAGTTAAGCAAAATGGTGGAATTTAGAACATGAACTAAAATTACTATGCACAATAAGACCGGGTAAAAATCACAGAAAATTTTCACCTAGGGGTAGATTGTAGATTAGAGGTGGTCGTTTGGTCTCGGAGGATCCTTTCTGCACTGCGACCTATAAGATCTTTTGTGCGTGACCATGCTTCTATTTAATGTCCCAGAAAATCCACCTTCTCACCGAATCGGATGATTTTCTTGGGAGACTTACCTCTGATGCCTGCGGGTGTCAGTTTCACACCTCCAAGCGGCGTAAGTCTTTTCTGTGCCAGTGCTTCGCACTCGCAGAGTAAGTGCACGGTGGCGGTGGTTTCATCTGCCGATGCACAAAGCCTGCAAATAGATGAGCTTACCCATTTTTTGCAGGTGGTATCTCACTTCGCAATGTCCAGTGAGTAGACCCGTGAGTCGAGTAGTCTTATTTCGTTCTTAGAGAGCGACAGGATGAGCTGCGTCTTTGTTTTGGAGAGCGCAATAAGCTGTTTGGGTTGTCGTTGGCCTGGAATGCTCTTCCAGTAGGCCTCTATCTGCCTATTCTCTCATTTGTCGACTTCTTCCCTTATCAAGAATGACGACATCCCACATGTGGGCTCCGGTCCAATAAATGTTGTTTGAGCTCTTTTTTCGCGAGGGCATTCGCTTTTTCATTTCCCTCGATACCCTGGTGAGCAGGTATCCACATTGAAGTGAGTTTGTTGCTCTTAGCCAGCTCTATGAGTGTTTTTTTTGCAGTTTCAGGTGGTTTTTGACTTACAGTCATAGGCCTCCAAGTGCCTTAAAGCCGCCTGGCTGTCTGTGGCAATGCAAATTCTTGCTCCTTTGTACTGTCTGGATAGGCATACCTGGGCACACTTCTCCACCGCCAGTAATTCGGTTTGTAGAGTGGACAAAAACCTTCCCACAGGCAGTGATTCCCTATACTTCGAGCCCTATATGCCTATCCCGGCTCCTTCCTCTCTTACGGATCCATCTGTGTACCAGATCATGTTGTTTTTCTGCAGCCGGGCCACCCTCCGGGCGCTTTCCTGGCGGTCATTTACGACCACTTCATAGGTAGCCCCGAAGTCGTACTCAACTGGCATGAAATCCCTTGGGCTCGTGAGGAACTGCTCCCTTATTAAGTCCAATACTTTTAAGTGTCCTCTTCTTAGGTTTTTGGGTCCTACTCTGAGGGCACTCACTAGTCCTTCTTTTTCTACTTGTTTGTGCAGTGGGAGTAGGTCCAGCAAAACCATCGCTGCTGTAGGAGTGGTGAACATAGCTCCCGTGATACCTAGACAGGCAAGTCTCTGAAGCTTCTGTAGCTTCTGTTGGCTTGTCTTTTGTCTAGTTTTATCCCACCAAACGAGTGAGGCGTACGTGGTGATCGGTCTAACAACCGTCATGTACGACCAATAGATCATACCTGATGGTTTCAGACCCCAAGTCCTTCCGAAAAGTTTGCGGCATATCCAGAACGCCGCTGTGGACTTTGAAATTGTCTTGTTCAGGTGAGAGTTCCAGGTGAGTTTTCTATCCAGGATGATTCCCAGATATTTGACCTTCTCAGAAAACCCAATTTTAGTTCCCCTCAGTACCGGAGCAGTCAGTTCGACTTTTCTGCGGCGTGTGAACGAAACTATCACAGTTTTGGCCGGGTTGGTGCTAAAGCCCTCTTCCAAGCACCATTGATTAATGGTGTTTATGACATTTTGTGTAAGGGTCGAAGTCGTACCTTCAAACTTTCCTTCGACAACGACTGCTACATCGTCGGCGTATCCGTAGCTGCTGTAGCCCTTGTAGCATTCCAAAATCTAATATAGAATAAATTTACTAAGTAGGCACATTAGACGTCATGAGGAGAGAGTGACAAAAGTCAAGTATTTATTTCGAGGATTTTTCATCAAAATTTAGGTAGGCGATGCGAAAAGTTTTGAAGGGAAATAATAAATAAGAAAAATTAGATACGTCAGATTTGGAACTTTCGAGCGTTTTCGAGACTTTTTGTGCAACCCATCCCTCTGTTCGAGGTATGTACATTTTAAATTACTTAGGAAATAACTTATTAGTACAATTTTAGGGTGCATGGTATGGGGCATGATATGCCAGGCCGTTGATGTTGAGAAAGTAACGCACATGGCTCTGTTTCTGCCACAAGCGAACGTCTAGAACGAAACCGCCAAGTAACTTGCCCAGCGTTCGGCGTGAATTGGCGCTGTTTCTTCTTTACCTCTGTTATCTCTTCGGCTACCGTTAACGTCAGCAGCTGCGCTGCATTCTGCCTTGATCTCTTGGTGATCGTCTCGTGATCTACCGTTTATCATCAGCAGTGCATGCAATTGATAATTATCGTACCGCTGGACTACCGTTGCCGTCGGCCGTACCATATTCTTTTGACGGTGAAACCAAACTGATAATAATTATTGTACATAATCTTTTCTTCAAAATTCTCCTAGACGTCCGTTTTAGTACGTATGAATCTTGGTGTTATAATAGTTGGGAGTTACCATGTCTGTAAAAGTTTGGCCACCCTTTCAAATTTGTTCTTTGAGACCCTTAGAGACATTCAAGAAGGGTGGCCAAAGTGAGTCTCTGGAAAGTTTCCTGCAGGACACCGGAAACAAGATGGCGGCTCAAAAATATCGGAAAGAATTATAACTCGGCCTTTAGTTGACCTACGAATGAAATTTCGACGGTTATTTATGTTCACCCTTTTGTTGAAGAACAAAGATAATTAAAAAAAATAATGTAGGGTAACAGCACCAGTAAATGAGGGAACTTTTTCCCAATATTTTGTAACTTTTTTCTTGACTGCACTGACTGCGCCTAAGGTAATGTATGATTGTTTTTCAGGGCCTTTGGAGGTAATTTAGACAGGTGGCCAAACTGAGCCACCGGGAAGTTTAACACAAGGCCCCGAAGACAAAATGGCCGACAAAAATAGCGAAATTGATTAATATAATTCGGCTTATATTTTATATTTGACCTACAAATAAAATGGAAACGATTACATCAGTATTTTACCTTTCGTTGATGGACATAATAATTACTTAAAACTCTTAATGTAGGGTAACAGCACCAGTAGTAAATGATCAAATTCTAAAAAAATCGAGTTTTTTGCAATGTACTGACTGAACCTAGTGTATCTCTGTCCTGCCTAGGGCCAAAGTGAGTCTCGGGAAAGTTCCCTGCAAACTCCCGAAAACAAGATGGCGGTCAAAACTATCGGATTATAGTTAAGTCGGCTTATATTCGACCTACGAATAAAATTTAAACGATTATTCATTAAACGATATATACTCATCGCGATTAGTCGGATTATTTATTGTTTTATCTCTTGCTTATGAATAAAGGTAATTTCAAAATCTGCATGTAAAGTAACAGCACCAGTAAATGATCGCATTCCGCATTTTTTCTCAATACTTAGAGCGTTCTTCCTTCTTCCCTCGGCAATGACCGCATGCATGCATGAAAAATGTCGGGACTGGAAATAACAATAACTAGACTATCGGCTCTTACGCCATGTACTATGTACACAGAATTAATTAATCCCACAAGTCAGATATTTCTTGTCATAAGTGAACAAGAATGAAATAATTATTATAATCAGCTACAAGTGAACAAAATCTTCAACCAAATAACGAATGTATGGAACTAAACTAAACGCTCGTTTTATAGCACGAGGGGATCAAGACAGACCATCATTATCATTATCATAATCACCAAGTTCTCATTTCCAAGACTAGTTGCATGCGTACCTCCATCCCTTCCTATCCTGTGCTAACCTACGTATTCCCCTGAAGGTCAAATATCAAGTATCCTACATCCCCAATAGCTTGTCTAGGAGCAGTGATCTTACCTGGATCTACTTCTGTTCCTCTTCATCCCCCCCGCCTGAAGTACATCTTGAACTAGTCCTTTGTGTCCCAGAAGGTATCCTACTATTCCATTATTTCTTTTCTTCACTGTTTTTCATATATTCCTTTTTTCTTACTTTTTCCAGTACCTACTAATGCATTTTCTAATTCTTTTTGTCCCCCATATAATTTTCCTATCGCAAGTAGTATCCCTTCCACATGTCTGCCTTTTCTTTATTTTCGCTCAAAATATCTTCCGCCTCGTTTCTGATGTCAGTGTTACTTGGCTCGATATCCTTAAAATAAGTCAGTTTTCCCTACTTCTCACTCATCTTCCACTTCTTTACACATCTCCTCAATCCATTGTTTTTTGGCTTTCCTGCACTTTCGAATTATTTCAGACATCGTGACAATATCTATTCCGAGATTTATTCATTACCCGATTAATTACTGAAGAGATACAGCAATCCGTGGATGCAATGTCTAATAGCTGTATTCATTTTAGAGTCGAAAGGACCCGAGTTACTCTGATTCAAATTGCTCAAAAAAAATTTGCAAAAAACTCGACTTTTTTTTTAGAAATTTATCATTCACTACCTACTAGTGCTGTTACCCAACATTGAGAGTTTTAAGTAATTATCATATTCATCAACAAAAGGTAAAACATTGATGATCGTTTCCATTTCATTTGTAGGTTGAATATAAAATATTAGCCGAATTATAATATGAAATTTCGATATTTTTGTCGCCCATCTTGTCTTCGGGGCCTTGTGTTGAACTTTCCGGTAACTCACTTTGGCCACCTGTCTAAATGTCTAAATTGCCTTCAAAGGCCTTAAAAAACAATTGTGCATTACATAAGGTGCAGTCAGTGCAGTCTAGAAAGAAACGTTGCAAAATATTGGGAAAAAATGTAGTCCCCTCATTTACTGGTGCTGTTACCCTACATTATTTTTTTTTATTATCTATGATTCTCAACCAAAGGGCGAACATAAATATAACTCTTGAAATTTCATTCGTAGGTCAACTAAAGGCCGAGTTATAATTGTTTCCGATATTTTTGAGCCGCCATCTTGTTTCCGGTGTCCTGCAGAAAACTTCCCAGAGACTCACTTTGGCCACCCTTCTTAAATGTCTTTAAGGGTCTCAAAGAACAAATTTAAAAGGGTGGCCAAACTTTTACAGGCATGGTAACTCCCAACTATGGATTCATACGTACTATTTCATCCTTTTTCATCATTTTTTTTATCTGTACAAATTCATAAAATCATATTTAGGTATTTATCCGAGAACAGGTATCAATTGGTTGGAAGAAGGTAAGTCCAAAGCTTAGCTATTAAAAGGTAAACCGATATTATCGATCGATCAATAATATTAAGTCAAAATACCTTAAGAGTTAAGTTACCTGGTGAACTCTGCCTAAATCCCATCAATTTAAGCCTAAACTATATCTTGGTTTTTACCTACCTCTCATCATTCATCCTTTTGTAATATAGTTCCTGAAACTTATTCCTGTAAATATTTGTCATCCGTTTCATAAACAACAATTATTTATTGTATAAAGTATCTTTTGTAACAAACACCAAATCCTACCATCATGAAAAGGTTTTCCTGATTACACCAAAAATAAAGAAATCAGGTGGCGCCCAGTTTAAAGACTATACATTATCTGACGGTAAGTACCTACAAAAATAAACACTAATATCCACGACCCCTCTACACGACGAAAAGCTGCCGCGCTGAACCTTTTTTTTAAATTTCAACAGAGAAAACAAAAAAAAGGCTACACCCTGTTCCGTCAGCCTGCTGAGCAGTTCATCCACGACAAGACACCACAGGGGCCCTATTTTCGGTACACGTGATCTGTTCCCCGGCGATCACCGGGGAACGCCGGTGAAGTGATCAGTTCCCCGGTTCTAAAAGTGGTATTTTCGTGACCACTTTTTCAGCTATACTCGTACATGTCCGTGTAATGTCGAAGCTTGGCTGTCAGCTGTGATATTTGAAATCGAATTGTAGTTTTTCGAAACCTACCTACTTTTGCTATTTATTAACATAGAATCTGCCGGCCCAAGCTTCAAGAGGCCACGATTGGATGCGATTTCCGAAACTCAAAAAAAAAAACTGACCGAACTCATGGCCAAGAACCCCATATATCCTTGTCAACTTGCTACGGTCAGCCGGCTTCCTTCCCCGGGTACTGGGATAAATGGCGTGACTAGTTCTGTGATGTGCCGGGCCTTCACAAGTCACACTGAAGTCTTTTAATTGTCACGCGAAAATACTGCACAAACTGCACTTCTATGTCCACAAATCGTTTGCCGGGTTGGCGCGCATCTTCTTTGGCCGCTTCCAAGTCCGCGATCACATGGACCGCCAATGCCGCGTTCAATGGATCCATTTTTTCCAAATTATTTAAAGAAACTTTCGAAAAAATGGAGATTGGAACGTGAAATTGAAATTTTTGAAAGGACGCCGTTGTAATTCCAATTTCCAATTGTCAAAACTATATCTGTCATTTGGCGGTTGTTTTAGTTGTATTTTTGGTGTATTCAGCGTTGCCAACCTATGAACAATGTGCTTTTTTTACTTTTTTTAGTGATTTTCAATTTAGACTCTTGGCAGTCCTTTGCTTTGATTGACATAAGCGGGGAATGAGCTGTTCTCTCGGTAGCTCCTAGGAGAACGGGCGTGATCACGCGTGAATGTACCCGAAAATGCCGCTTCCCCTGTTTTTGAGGGAACAGTTCCTATAGGAACAGTTCACGTGTGCACCGAAAATAGGGCCCCAGGAGGGGCGATAAGACTCCACCTTGTGGACACCCTTTTCCAGTGGTGACTGTCACGGACTCTCCTCCAAGGTCTGCGGTTACTTTCCGGTCCACAAGCATGGATTGGATCAATTTTTCCTGGGAGTACTTGGGAAGATGAGGGGTAAAAACTACCCCAACTTTTTTGTGTGTATTTTTTCAGGATTTCATGCAAAATTGTGAATTTTCAGTGTGTTCCACGGAGGAACAGTGTGTTGCACCGTTTTCGAGCAAAATCGATTTGTTTTTTTTTTGCAGGCCGAAAGAACAATGTAGACGGATTTGTAGACGACCGACTCTTTCCTGTTCCCAAAATCAGCTTTAAGCATTCCATGCATTACCGTATTCTACGGCTAAAACAATGAATAGTAGTAAATAGTACTTATATTTGATCCGAATGCAAACAGACATTCGGCAAGACATTCAACACATTCGGAGAATGTGTTCAGCAAGGCTGTTCCTCCACCCACCCCTGGTCATTTTTTTTTTAATTTTGTTAGGGTGCATCAACTGCATGGTTATTAGCACCCACGGTTGGATTTGAGTTTCAGTATCTTCACTTGACTTTCTGGTTTTCAGGTTTGGAGATTTTGGAAACTTTGGAGTGTTGTCGGACGACCCGGCACAAAACTGGTTTGAGCGCTAGCTGTTTGCGCTTTTTCCCTGATCAGGGTTTTACCGGTCTATTCGCCAAAGTCGTCCAACAACACTGGGTGGTAGATGTTTTCCGGTTGTCCTGGATTTTTGTTTCTAATTTCCCAGAAAATGCTATGACTCAGAAAAAAGTATGAGTGGAAATGTTGGGAGGCTTGAAGATGCTTGGGGAGTCCGCAGTGTTCCTGACTGGTATTAGGGGATGGTTTGTTTTTTAGATCAGGTTAAAAATGCCAGAGTCCTTCAGAAAATCTATCAGCACACCAAAATTGCCATTCTGAGTAACCATCCGAGTAAGCGAAACTTCATTTGAAAACCCTGCCCGTTGTCTTTGTCTCAAAAGTCCCTGACAGTTGAACAAAAGGTGTGGAATAGTGACTCGAACCTCATTGCAGTATAGACATCCTGGGGGGCTCTTCTTTTGACAAAATGAAGGAATGTGTCATAAGCGTGTGTCCGATTAGTACACGATTCAGTGTTGATTCTTCCCTTCTGTTTGGGACGGTTTTAGTTATGATCCTCAGGATGGCTGGACTGATCTGGATTGTGAGTGGTCTATAGCTGAATATAGTACAGGGAAAATAGTAAAAAAATCGGCAAAACCTCGGAATGAATATGGACGTCATGAAAATTTGATATTCTGTTCAGAATTGAGTGCTTCACAACATATCCAAAATCGCCAAAAATCGCACCCGAGGGTTTTGAGTTATTGGAGGGGGGGTAAAAAATTGCAGATAAAAATGGAGGGGATGGAACTTGTCAATCCATTGGATGCAAATACATTATAGTTCGACGTATCATATCCCCTTGATACCATTTTGGCACAAAAGTGTCCATCGTTGTTCCAGGGGAGTAGTGGGGGGGCGAAGCTTTGCTAGGTGGTCCATTTTGTTTATCTGGCCATGTAGAACCGATCACGACAAGTTTGGCATCTTTTCCGACTAAATTCAATCTCCTGAACTCGTATCCGATGTGTAAATTTGAATGAAAACAAGTTTGAACAAGTTAACTTGAGAAAACCTGTTTTTTCTTTGACAATTTTGACGAATTTTTTTTCACTGTTGGAGGTGTTGATTTTCAGAAACTTTTGAGGGACCATTTAATTGAAGTGTATTCTCCACAAAAATCATCCACTCGATGTATAATTTTGTTTCTCGAGTTTAAAAAATCGATTTGAACTTGAGCCGGCACGGCGCGTCGTCTACTACTGACCAGAACACTACAGCATGCACCTTTAAATGAAAACACTTCAAACTATTGAAGAAATAACAACTCATCTTTGAAAATTGGAGGATTTGTGCAGAACTGAATTCCCTATAACATGAACAAAATCGCCATGAATCGCAATGCAGGATTTTGAGTTATTCGAGGAGGAGGATAACACTTTGACAGGATTCACACTCGATGAACTGTTACCTCTCCACTTGAAGAACTCAAAACCCTGCAGTGCGATTCATGGCGATTTTGTTTATGTTATAGCAAATTCAATTTTCCACAGATCCTCCAATTTTCAAAGATGAGTTGCTATTTCTTCAATAGTTTGAGATGTTTTCATTTAAAGGTGCATGCTGTAGTGTTCTGGTCAGTAGTAGACGACGCTTCGCGCCGGCTCAAGTTCAAATCGATTTTTTAAACTTGAGAAACAAAATTATACATCGGGTGGATGATTTTTGTGGAGAATTCACTTCAATTTAATGGTCCCTGGAAATTTTCTAAAAATGAATGCCTCCAACAGTGAAACAAAAATTCGTCAAAATTGTCAAAGAAAAAACAAGTTTTCTCAAAATAACTTGTTCAAACTTGTTTTTATCCAAATTTACACTTCGAATATGAGTTCAGAAGATTTAATTTAGTCGGAAAAGATACCAAACTTGTCGTGATCGGTTCTACATGGCTATAAAAACAAAATCGACCACCTAGCAGAGCTTCGCCCCCCCACTACTCCCCTTCAACAATGATGGACACTTTTTGTGCCAAAATAGTATCAATGAGATATGATACGTCGAACTATAATGTATTCGCATCCAATGGATTGACGGGTTCCATCCCCTCCATTTTTACCTGCCATTTTTTACCCCCCCTCCAATAACTCAAAACCCCCGGGTGCGATTTTTGGCGATTTTGGATATGTTGGAGAGCACTCAGTTCTGAACAAAATATTAAATTTTCAGGACGTCCATATTTTTTCCGAGGTTGAAATCTATCTTTCTTGTACTAATATGGATCTGATACATTTTTCACGAATAGCTGTTTTGTAATGATTCTTCAAGTCAAACTCAGTGATTTTGAAATTAATGTGGTCCGGTAAAACCGCCTCACTGGCAGCTTGGTCAGCCTTTTCATTTCCCCGGATTCCGACATGTGACGGACACCAGCTCAGGATTACTTCTTTGTTTTGCTTTATTGCCGATGAAAGAATATGTTGTATTTGTTGCACTAATGGATTTGTGGAGTATATGATTTGCATGCTTTGGATTGAACTTGAGGAGTCGGTGCAGATTAAAAACTTGGAATGGGGGCTCGCATCGCATGTACTATTTTCGAAGCCCGAAGGATGCCGTACAGTTCTGCTGAGAAAATGCTGGTAGATTTGGGCAGACGGTACTTGTAGGAGTCGGCTGCGGTCACAATCGCAACTCCGACGCCGTTGTTGCCTTTAGATGCATCTGTGTATAGAACTGAGGAACCTTGATTCGAAGCTATGATTTCTTTGTGTAAGTTCTGAAGGATGACAGGGGCAGTGGAGTATTTGGGGTAGCTGGATAAGCTGGTGTTGTAAGTTGGGGAAGAGAAGGTCTATGGGGCACCCTTATTTGATTGTGGTGAACAAACTTCTGTTGTTGGGATTAAGCTTAGGGAGTTTAGAATTGATTTGAGCTTGTAGTGACATGGGGGAGTGAGTCTTGGTTTCGACTGGAAAATGTGGTGGTATTTTGTGGAGAAGACTGAGTGGTACGCTGCATTATTTTTCGAGGCTGCTACTCTGGCAGAGTATATGTTGACGTTTGAGATTCTCTTCGGATATCAAGAGGGGGCTCATTTGCAAGCTGGAGCAAACATTCTATTGGGCTGGTCCTAAAGGCACCGGTAGCCATTCTGATTGCAGCGTTAGCTATGCAGTTTAATTTCTTCAAGGTTGATTTCGACGCAGATGAGTATACAATTGATCCATAATCAAGTTTCGACCTGATTAGGGCTCTGTAAACAGTCAGAAGAAGAGCTTCCTCTGAACCCCAGTTCAACGACCCCAGTGATGGTGCGAAATAGTCTTCAACAGGTTCAACCTTTGGGCGCATTCAGCTTTTAGTTGTTCAACATAACCCCTGGTCATTGAAAACATAAAGCATGTAGGCGTAATACAAAAGGATTGTTCCATCGGCAGTCCCGGACTGTCCGTGGACGTTAGCAGCCTGCGCATTACGATTTATGGAACGCCAAAATCATAATGTGCATGCTACTGACGTCCACAGACAGTCAGGGACTGCTAATGGAACAAACCTAATGTCGATAATTTTTTTTTCTATTTTTCTTTCATAAGAAAGTTATTTTGATACGCAAATGACGTTATTCACGTATCGTAAGATGCTCCATATCGATACGCATTTTTTTAATCCCAAATGTTGGCAATATCAGCGGGCATGACATCGACATGACAGCAGTCACTGAGATAAGAGACAGCTTAGGTGACATCACTTCGCAGAAGGGCTTTATTTCAGAAAAATCCGGCTCATTTCGGATGAGAAACTGTGCTTTCACCATCAAGAGCAATTCCCAACAATTTTGTTAGCAGAGGCACAGATTTTACATTTCTTTAATAAAAAAAAGCATGGAATAGTTGCAAAATAGAAAAAATTGTATACAACACACGTTTTATAAGACCTATTGTCATGCACACGCGTCATTTTGAAGCACGAGGAGTGAAGTGACGTTATAATACGATATCTTATAAAACTTGTATTATAATATACTATTAAGCTTTCACAATTCATATCACAAAGTTATCACAGATTCACAGATACTTTCTTCAGATTTTATTCAATTTTTGGAAATAAGATTTTACATTAAGGACAAATTTCGAACTACCAGCAACTGGTGGAAAAAATTCCGAGCCCAGAATGAAGGAAAGTTTACTTGAGCCCATAGGTTGAAAATGCTTCATAGGGAGCTACAGCCTTCGAAATGTGTGTCCCTGAAGATGGTTTTCATTTGATATTCCCGAAACTGGTTAAGACAAAGATAAAATTCAACAAAACTTCTTGGGTTCAACAAGATGTGGTGAAAATCATGGATAAATTCACTTCAAATACTAAACTGCTTGACAATTGAACTGCAACACCTAAAAATTAGGTGCGTTTTCAAATTGAGATAGCTCGAAAAATATTTGATGGATTCCAGAAATTCAGGCATGTGAGGAAAGGTCATTCCTTTGACTATCGAGTGCTGGTATTGATGATGAGTTTGATTGCACAATTTGTCATATACAGGGTGCCAACGGAGAGCGTGCAGATATGGGCAATCTTGCACCTTGTGCAACTTTCGAAAAAAAAATCCGAGATTTTTTCTATCGCCTGCTTTTGAAAGGTTGGATCATTATGCCGAAACGGTTTTGGAATTTGGACCCTAACTTTTTTTTTCAAAAAAATTGTGCTCAATTTTTTGAAATATGCACTTTCTGATTAAGAAAAAGAAATAGAGTAATTATTTGTTTTCAAACGGCGTCCATATTGAATTTGCTTACGAAGATTTTTATTTGAGCCTCCACATCCCCTAGAAACTACCCCTTTTGGGACACCGTCTCACAACAAGATATGCAAAGCTTCATTTAAAAGTCATAAGGTAATTACTCGTCAATAATTGGATTGAAATAAAGATACTGCGATGACCCCACACGTACAGCTCCCTAAAAACCACCCCTTGACTTCAAGGGACAGGGTTGGTATGATAAGACATGCAATATGTACATGAAAATTCCAAAAAACGTCTTTTTCAACTGTTCCACTAAAGAAGTGATGCTACACGATGACCCTCTGCGTAGGTCATCCCAACAGTAGCTACCCCTCGGAAAAAGAACTCCCCTTTAAAAAACCAGTACATACTTCCGCAAAACCTCATTTGTTGGAATTTTTTCAAAATCTGTCGCAATAGTTTGCCGCTACGAAAATTTCATTCACATATCTACCCGAAACTACCCCTTCCACTATCCCTCCAATATCGCATAGCCTTAACCTTGATGCGTGTAAGGTCATCGCGAAATCATTTTGATTTTATTCGATCGCACCTTCTCTGAGCTTCCAAATGAGGTATTGCATACCTTTTACTAAAGGGGCGATTTCTGGGGGTAGTTTCAGGAGAGGTTTCGTACTATTATCGTAGAAAACACCATCATTTCAATGAAACGGTTAGTAGGCAAAAGTTCTTTCAACTCGTAAATAACGCATCAAGGTAGAGGCTATGCGATATTGGAGGGGTAGTTGAAGGGGTAGTTTCGGGTAGATATGTGAATGAAATCATCGTAGCGGCAAACTATTGCGACAGATTTTTAAAAAATCCTAACAAATGAGGTAGGTATTGCGGAAGTACTGGTTTTTTAAAGGGTAGTTCTTTTTTCGAGAGGTTAGCTACTGTTGGGATGACCTACGTAAAGGGTCATCGTGTAGCATCACTTTTTCAGTGGAACAGTTGAAAAAGACGTTTTTTGGAATTTTCATCTATTGCATGTCTTATCATACCAACCCTGTCCCTTGAAGTCAAGGGGTGGTTTTTAGGGAGCTGTACGTGTGAGGTCATCCTAGTATACTTATTTCAATCCAATTATTGATAAGTACTTTTCATAGGCCTTTCAAATGAAGCATTGCATATCTTGTTGTGAGACGGTGTCCCAAAAAGGGTAGTTTCTAGGGGATGTGGAGGCTCAAATGAAAATCTTCGTGAGTAAATTCAATATGAACGCCGTTTGAAAACAAACAATGTCTCTATTTCTTTTTCTTAATCAGAAAGTGCATATTTCAGAAAATTGAGCACAATTTTTTGAAAAAAAAAAGTTAGGGTCAAAATTCCAAAACCGTTTCGGCATAATGATTCAACCTTTCAAAAGCACGCGATAGAAAAAATCTCGGACTTTTTTTTCGAAAGTTGCACAAGGTGCAAGATTGCCCATATCTGCACGCTCTCCGTTGGCACCCTGTATATGACAAATTTGGCAATCAAACTTATCATCAATACCAGCACTCGATCGTCAAAGAAATGATCTTTCCTCACATGCCTGAATTTCTGGAATCCGTCAGATATTTTTTGAGCTATCTCAATTTGAAAACGCACCTTATTTTTAGGTGTTGCAGTTCAATTGTCAAGCAGTTTAGTTTGTTGCTCGTTTGAATTGTTCCCGGAAAAAAACTGTGCAATTCTTCCTGTAAAGTACAAAAGAGAGCTAATTTGGCAAAATATTTTTAAACAGTCATTTGTGGACGAAAGGCTTTTCGGAACAGGTTTAACTAAACAGAACTCGGTGGACATCAAAGTGTTCGATTTGATTCACTACAGATACGTTGATACGTATTCCTCCTTGACGAAACCAGTCCAAGGATTTCTTTGAATTTCAGCCCGATAACGTTGCGAAATGTACCGACCCTGTGTGTTTATCAATCGAAAAGTGCTGCGCGCAGAGCAGGATGTGAGATGACGAAATAAAAAAATCATGTCTCCGCAAGATGCTATCTTCGGATCGGTGAAAGAAAAAACCACCAACTACTTGCGGTGTATATCGGAGTCCGCATCTATCGCTACTTACACATGCCGAGAGAGTCGATAAGAACAAAGCAGAAGAGGACCAGAGGGGTTTTGTGCGCCGTGCATGATGGTATCTCTGTCGCATGCATGTGCAGGGTCGATCGGAACCGCGAGGGCCTTTTTCTCCGTCTATACCTGACCGGCCCGGTACGGCGCCACTTAAACACACCTCTGCATCCTTTAGCGGGTACCGCCACCGACAACGCACGTCTCATCATCACCTCACTCGTTGACGAAGAGTCTTCTATGTGACCGCTAAGCTATATGGCTTTAGCTAGCCGAGCTAGCTGTCTCTCGGAACCGCAAGAAAAAGAGCGCCACACGGCGAGAGGGGCATTCCCGAAAAAACGAATCTTTGCCGCGTCATTGCCGCACTATGCACCGTTCACATCCGGAAGGCCCCGTCAAAAAAAAGAAGGCTCCGCGCGGCTTTCCTTCATTATTAATATGTTAATGCTGATTAGAAATTTACATTGCAGATGAGGCTTGTGGAAGTATAATGCAGCGTGCATCACCTTTGTGCGTGTCAAAGTACAAAACAAACATTTTCGGGCTTTGTTATTAAAACCACGAATTCCACACCGGAGATAACAATTTGTAACGGTCAAGTATTCATAATAGTTACAGCTTCATTATTTAAATAATTAACGTATTGTTGGACGTCGAAAGGCATGAGGATCCCGGTATATATTTATACCTCTCTCTTCGAAGTGTGGAACACATCAAACAGATTCCATTCTATTCAAGAGAACTCTAGAAAAGTACTGGCTTCGCGAATATTCCGTGCACGACTCCTCCGCCAATTGTGCAGTATGTGTCTTATTCGCGCATCGTGGTCTCCGGTCAGTTCATAAGAGCTCTAGATGCACAGATCCTCCGCCAATTCTACAGGTGTGCATCTTCCTCGCGCGTCGTGGTTTTCAAGTTTTACTTTCCCGACCCCCTACCCCTACCAACATGGAAGGGAAAGTCTTGTAATCGTACAGGAAAAAGTTTTGAGATTTTGACGGATATATCCATTTTGAGGTCCCCCAAGACGATTAAGGGGCATTTCGAACAAAAATTTACATAGGTTCCTGGATACTAGTCAGGAAAGTTTTGGGGTGACACAACCGATTTTTTAAGCGAGTTTCGTAACAATATTATGATGTTCAAAGGAAACAACGAAGAAGGTGGATCGGAGAGAGAAAATAGAAAATTCAAGTATGGTTTCTTGATCCATGGAGGAATATACTTTGATGAAATTATGATTAAAAAACGGTCCTTTTTCCTCTTAACTCTATTTATTGCGACCGGTTTCGCCGGATTATCCGGACGGTTCCGGATTTCCAGCATCGTCGACAACACTATATGTATTTACAAAACATTACACACATGTAAGTCTAAGCTAATGTTTTGTAAATATAGTTGTCTTAGGTCATACAGAAAATCTGCATTATAGAGGGTCCTGCAACAGTGCGTCGGGCTTTCCTAGCGCCCTTACCTTGCGAAATAGAGAAAAAGTTGTAATACATAGAGTTATTGATTCAAAAAGTTCTATCTCGTGAATTTTTTTTCAACTATACAGGATGTTCAATTTTTGCGCTATAACAAAAACAAAAATGGTTTGAAATGAAATGCCCCACTTTTGATCTCGTTTTCTTGTTCAGCTTTTCCAGCTCTATTATAAGTGTATTTTTGTTTTTTCAATTTGTGGCAGTGCTACCAACTGAAAATTAAAAATTGAAACTTATTCTAATTTCAATGTTTCTTTCGAAAAATCGTAGAAAACTTCGTTTTTGGAATCAAAGAATGAAATTCAGCACAAGGGTAGTCGAACAGAAGTTAAATAACTTTATGACAAAAAACTTGAGGTTCAATTATACAGGGTGTGCAGATTTTTTTCGAACTTCGTAAATTTCAAAATGCCATAAGTCATTTTTCTTCAAATAGAATGCGCCCTATTTTATCTCACCATTCGATAGCTTTTTTCTTCCTCTTTCATTTTTACGAGGAATACCGTACCCCTAAATTCCATATTTTCCGAGATAATCGATATTTTCGATAAAAATTGTCGTTGATTTGGATTTTCATATTCTTAGTAGGTCCTGATACAGAAAATCATATGTCAAAATGAATGCACTTCTCAATTTGACAGTTTGAAAGTTTTTGAAGTCATGAAAACTGCTTTACAAAGCTCAATTTGAATTTTTTTTCATCGTGCAACGAGTTTTTTTTAAGCATTCACTTTAGATTGAAATTCAGCGCAGCTATCCGATGAAAAAACTTGTTCTTAGTATCAGACTAAGCAAAATGAGTCAATCAGACATTTGTTGATGATCATCATGGCCTGTCCGGCATGAAATTTTTTTATAAATAGCACTTTTTATCAAAATCATCCATTATCTCGGAATTTATCAAGTTTAGGGGTTGGGTACTTCCGGTAGAAATGAAAGAGGAGAAAAAAAGCTATCCAACGGTATTATGAAATTGGGAGCAGTCATTTCAAAAAAATTGACTTATAACATTTTGAAATTTGCGAAGTTCGAATAAAAAATTTGAGCACCCTGTATCAGTGAATCTCAAGTTTTTCATCATGAAATTATTTACCTTCTATTCGACTATTGTTGTGTCAAATTTCATTTCTTGATTACAAAAAACGTGGCTCCTGCAATTTTTCGAAACCATCCTTCAAATTACAAAAAAAATCAATTTAAAAAAATAAACAAAAATACGCTTATGGTAGAGCTTGAAAAGTTGAACAAGAGAATAGAATCTAGAGTACATGGATGAAACCAATGGGCTTTTGTGTGGTAACACCCCCTGATTCAAAAATCGGGTCGTAAGACAAAATTTTTGGGAGCTCTTGGTCCATAATACCCTGGACACACTAAAAAGCTTAATGATCATTAACGGATCGTCATTTAACTTCCCTTGCTGTCTTGGCGACAGCAAGAGGAAAAACAATAACGTTTTTTTGGTTAATGATCATTAAACACGAACGTAATTTCGTTTTCCTTCAAGACAGCAAGGGAAGTAGATGACGACCCGTCGTTAATGATTATTAAGCTTTCTATAGTGTGTCGAGGGTAAAGACAAGTTTGAAATCTTCAAAAAACGGCCAAAATTTACCTTCTCCTGGAGACTTCCCCTTGGACGTAATTTCAAGAATAAAAACGATTCCTTCATGATTTTTCACGAAGGCTTCGAATCTGCTCACAACATTTTTTGATGGTACATCGCTTACTGGGTGCAACATCGAAAAATGTTTCTCAAATCGTAACCCTGTATTTTAACATGGAAATCAATACCGTTTGTCATCCTGATTACAAATATATATCACACTTGATGGGTTAGTCAACGAAACGCCTGTGGAAAAATTGATAAATTTTGGTCTTTTTTTGAAAATTTCAAACTTGTCTTATAGACCGAAGCCCCCAAAAATTTTGCTTTACGACCAGATTTTCGATTATGGGGATGTTCTCACACAAAATCACGTTGTTCCATTCATGTTCCATATGACGTAAATTTTTGTCCATTTTTTCGATAATTGACAAGGTCATACCAGCCTAAAGCTCCCGGTCTGACATGTAAGACCAAGCAATTTTCAACAACTTTATTAATAAGGGTTGAAATCATGTACCTTATGACGTAAGTTTTGAGTCACCCAGCTGACCCAGCTCCCTCTCCAAACTGGAAATGGTTATTCACTGTTTATAATCTTGGTTATAGATTTTGGGGTTGTAGTCTATAGGTAGTCAAAATGGATTTTTCAGGATGTTGGCAAACTTGGGGTAGATAATTCGACCGCAATTAGGAAAATGCTTCAGAAGTGTAAAAAATGTTGAAAGTTTTTTTAGGCTTTTACTTTTGAAAATATCGAGGGTAAAAAGGTGGTTTTTCGACCTTAGATATTTTCGTGATTTCGAAATATTTCAGTGAACAGTATATTATTCTTTTACTTCCTTGTTTATTGTTTTAATTTTGATCTTAAAAGGATGACCCAATTACAGGAAGGCGTGAAGGCGTGATCTACGTAATAAAAGTTTTGTTCTTTCGCCGACGTTTCGTCTTTTATTCAGACATTATCTAGGCTGTAAACAATAAAACATAAATAGAACATATAATAGGGAACTGAAAATGTATGGAATTTTTTTAATAAACTATTTATTACTAAGGCTGACAAGATGGGAGAGGCTGGATTACCCATTGCAATACCGGAGGTTTGTTTGTAAAATGAATTTTGAAAGGTGAAATAACTAGACTGAAATAAAAATTCAACAAGTTTGGTGAAGTCATGAAGTTCTAAAGAAGTAAAATCTGCTATGAAATTCCAGTGAACATTCCACATTTTTTTTTTGTGTGGTTTTATTGTTGAATTTTTGAATTTGTCACATTTTATTTTATGTCAAAAAATCTTTACACATTTACAAGTTTTTTACGGTAATTCCATACATTTTCAGTTCCCTATTATATGTTCTATTTATGTTTTATTGTTTACAGCCTAGATAATGTCTGAATAAAAGACGAAACGTCGGCGAAAGAACAAAACTTTTATTACGTAGATCACGCCTTCACGCCTTCCTGTAATTGGGTCATCCTTTTAAGATCAAAATTGAAAAAAAAATTTCAGTGAACTTTTTTCATCAGACCAAAAATCAATGCTTTTGAATCTTTGAATGTGTTTTGTAATTGAAGTGAATCGTAAATCTTGAAAATCCAGTTCTCTTCAAAAATGCATGCAGAAAATTTCATATGAGAACTATTTATTTGTGTTATTTGCTGATTTACATCAGTTTTGAAACCTCTGGAACTTTTCATGGACATTTTCTAAGAAAAATAGATTTTTAGGATTTAGGTATGACTCACCCTGTATACACTAAATAAAATTGCAAAACACATTCAAAGATAAAAAATATTGGCTTTTTGGTATGATGAAAAAAGTTTATGAAAATCTTTCATATAACGAAAATAGAAGGGGTCGAAAAAAATCATAAATTTTCCTCAACATTTTTCTGGCACTTTTGAAGCATTTCCCTACCTGCTGGTCAATTTTCTACCTCAGTTTGCAAACACCCTCTATATCTCCTAAAGTCCGTATTAGGAGGTTCAAATCAAGCTTGTGCATGGATGATAAATTCTATGTGAAAAAAGTGCGATAAATGAGTATCTAAATTAGTATAAAAAAATGTGATTGAATAATAAACAAAAGCAATTAAACCAATTATCATTGACTGTTGGACATGCTAATCACCATGTGTGATTTTCACAAGTGTTCCAAAAAAAATCTTATTAGAATAAACTTAGCGGTTTTCTAACGATGTGGCAGGAACCTGCGAACTTAATTGCGTTTTTAACCATACATGAAAAGTGCTCGAAATCTACGGAATCTATCACTAATGGAAGAGCTATAGCGCTAAATATATTGCATGGGTTCCGATTGGACAGCAAGTCCGTGAAGAAAAAAACCCCGGTATATCGTGGCAATTCATATGGATTATGCAGCACAAAACTCGGACCGGCGATTGAAATCATTAGACTGATCGGTGGGTCTCTGTCGCCTATCCCGAGAACAAGTCCACGGCACCGTTTCTGCACCTCCTGGAGGCGGCGGCTCCCATCAGGACAGGTCTGATGTCTCTCCTCTCCTCGATGTGGCGTCGAATCTATTATATTAAATAGATAAGTAAAGTAGCTACCGGGCTTACTGCCGCGTCATGTTCAGATGGAGGATCATTAAACACCATGACTTGTTGGTATTGTGTGATGCCCGGCATCACCTCCACTTCTTCGTCGTCGTCTCTCTATATACCTGTCGACACCTTCACTTTGTATAGTTTCACAAGAAGAGCGCGCTCTCTTCGTTTCTATTGCAGAAGGGGGGCCTTGCGCTCTTGAAATTATTTTGGCAGTGGCAGGTGATTAGTGAATAAAGAAGCCTTATATCCTCTATTTTGCGCCACCACACCATGGCCAAGACAATGTGCGGCGTCACTACCCAGAATAATGGTAATTGGTAGTTGTTGCAAGTCTCTGATGGTGTGCGATACAATTTTTTTTTTGAGTACGTTACTTGCACGTGGGATTCGGGATTTGGATCGGTCATTAGGTTTGAAACTCTTTCTCTGTGCTGACCTACCTACAAAAAAAATCCATAATCCATTACCTCGTCCAAAAACTGTATGCATTTATCAAAAATCAAGCTAAGCCTAAGCCTAATTGCCATTTAAGTATCACCTACGCCTATAGTTTACACACACAACAGATATTGGGTTACATGTCGACTCCTTTGAATGTTTGATAAATTATTTTTTAACGAACATAATTGCCGTATAATAGCCGTTTGTCGTCCATGATAGCCGTAAAATGGACTGAGCGATCATATAGGAAAAAGTAAAGTCACTCTGCAACGATTTATCAAGCGATAATCCGCGCGCGCTCTGGGGACCCAACACTTCAGGACTGAGCAAACACGACTTCTTGTGTGTAACACTTTCTGGCTCGTTGTATGCTGAAGGATTCAGGGATAGAGTTGTCAATGTCTCGATGACTTTTAGTTTTTTCTTCGGATGGTGATGATTGTTTCACCTATTTGTACTACTCGAAAGCTCTATAGCAGCGGAGTGATTGATGGTATCTTCACTTTTTAATTGTCGCTGGTGGACGGTGAGTGCTTGCTTTTGTTCGAGGACCTAATCTATAGAAAACACATAATTTCTTGATTTTATTTTTGTTTGTTTTGCGCCTCGCAAGACCGGTATTCCTTGTTGGTGGCAAGCCTATCAAGCAATTTTGCCTTACGGTTCGGAACCTGTTCAAATAGGCATGCACAAAATGATCCAAATTGTTAAAAATATAGACCACTTCGACGCTCCTTCCACTGTCACCCTGTATATCAAGTTGAATTATCTTCGTTTTGTAGCAAGGAATCGGACTGGACTGACTGGAGGGAATCATGAGTAGAATTTCTTCAATTCCGCCGACGTTTCGACCACATTTGCGTGGTCTTCTTCGGGGCCTGAAACGTATATTTCTTCACAACACTGACAAACACAATAGTATATTACATACCGAGGTGGAAAGCGTCTCATTACAGCCAAGGGATTCAATATATTACTGAGGCGTGCCGAGGTGAGATAGAATCCCGTAGGCTGTAATGACGCTTTATTCCGTGGTATGTATAGGATTTTATTCACAATGATCCAGTTTAAATGCAAATAATTGGCTTTATTCAAAGTTTTTCGCGTCAAACGTTTTTATCAGGTAGGCATAGGCAACCTTTTCAAACAACGCATCCATCAACACTCCGCGCTCTGCGACAGCTGTTTAGATCAGATCACCTCTCTCATACGTCACTTTCCACCAGTGGGCCGAAAGTGACATTATTTTCCAACCCGTGAGGAATCATTCACTTTCCAACTTTTAAAAAGTTAGGAATATATCGATTGCTGACTCATTGTGAATAAACATTTATAACGAATATAAATAGCAATTGCATACCAATAAAGTATCCTATTACCTATCACATGTAAAACAAATTCATTTAAATCTAAATAGGTGCAGACGTATGAATACAAACTCACAAAATTCAAAAAGCCAATCGATAAAACATTATTACATAGGAGCGGCTGTGGCCGAGTGGTGTGGGTGTTGGCACGCCAAGCCAGTCGTGACACACCGCGCGGGTTCGAATCCCGCCTCGTCCATGGATATTTTGTGTTGTCCAAAAATTGTTCCGACCTTACTATGCCATATCTGCACCTGTCTGACTACAGCGGTTACAGAAAAAATGGATTTCTGACTACAGAGTTGAGTGCCATCAGAGTACTGAGGCCTCACATAGCTAACAGTAGGCAATTCAAGTAATAGAAACGTGTATCAAAAACCCACTGAATGTCCCGTCGACGCTAATAACCTCGTAGTTGATGCGTCGTAGAACATTAAAATTTTTTTTTTACATAAACAGAAGAACCACTGCGATAAGAAATTGACCTACAGGGTTAAAATGTTCGACCATGATTTGGTATTTCATCCTTAGTTTCTTATCGCAGTGGTTTTTCTGTTTATGTGATACAGAATATACATATAATAATATACATAATATTTTTTATCGATTGGCTTTTTGAATTTTTTTAATTTGTATCCATACGCTCAGCGCTCGCACCTATTTTAATTTGAATGAATTTGTTTTGTGACAGGATACTTTATTGGTATGTGATTGCTATCTAGGTATATTGTGTTTGTCAGTGTTGCGTCAGTGTACATGTAAAGAAATATACGTTTTAGGCCCCGAAGAACACCACGCAAAGGTGGTCGAAACGTCGGCGAAATTGAAGAAATTCTACTTATTGGATCGCCTCCTGTTCGATTTCCTGCTACAAAACGAAAATAATTTGGAATGGCGGACATTAGAAACACAAGCACAATCAAGTTGAATGTTAGTGAACACCTAATCCACCGTGGTGCTTGTTCTTAGTATAACAGAACGCCCTCTCAGGCATGCATCATCCAGGTTTCCTAAAATAGTGTTACGAGCGACTATTCCATGCATACTGGTAAACACAGGATCTTACTGGATTCTTTTATCCACTAGATCGCAGTATACAAGTGCGGAGTGTTCTTGTGCATTCCAGAGCGTTCGTGTACGTGAAACTGAACGGAGAGACTTCAACTCTCGATCAAGGCACATCTGTCCACTTTGGCGGAGGTGCAGATTCCAAAACACACGAAAAGCACGCAAAAGGTGTGTGTGATTATTCAGGAGTGGTCTAGAAACCGCATATGCCGGGCCACTGTGGAAATTGCTGCTGGAAAGTGATAGAAGGCTCGGGAACGCGGGTCGGAGGCATATAAAAGCACCGTCCAACAGTGGACAGTCAGTATTGAATTGGAAGAGACAGCGAGCGAATAAGCGAGCGATAATCACAGCGATATTCCAAGTAGATAATTGTTGGTGTGTATTTATTGTAGTACGCAGAAATAAACAGTGTGTGTTTTACATCGATCGTCTAAATTATATTCGAACCCGTACGCGAGATATCGTAACAATAGGTTTTCTTTTACCTCCTATTGTAGATAAGGATATTATGATACCAATGAATAGGAAATTCGATCTTCCTGTCTTGTTGAGATACCTACCTATGCCTGTTTAGAATAGGGTGAAATTTTGGGGTGGCCACTTTTTGCATGAAATACACCCAGTGCGTCCACTAGGACACAATCATTTCGCACTCGGTTAGATTTCACTTTGATGGAATTTTACCACAAGCTTTCGACAACCTTGCATTTTGCCACCATTGTAGTACGTAACTCATATCAAACCAATATTATAATAATTATAGCAGGAGGAAGCATACGCTTGAAAAAGTGAAGCCATGTGACGTCACAAGCAGCCGCCATTAAAATATGGAACAAGAACAAAATAAAAATGACAGGCCCGCTAGATAACTGCCAGATATTGTTATCTGGCGTAGATTCAACGGGTGCAGTTTCAATCTTTCTCAGTGTAATAACAAGTGCTTTCTGTTTTGTAGTTTTGTTCGAAATAAAATTGGGTTTACTTGCCGAGTTGGTAATTTTACTTGGAATAATTTTAGGGATTGAAATTTCAAAGTTTTCTATTAGTTACAATAATTTATCTTTCAATTATCTTAATGTTTCTTGGTTTTTTTCTTATATGTGAAATATGCCTTATATTTCTGATTTTGAAGAAATAAAAAAAAGAATCCACGTTTTCCGAAAGGCTTCTGCGCATACCTGTGAAAGTAGGACGTTGCCATATCTCATATCACGACAACAAGTTGACAACATTGTAATACGGTGTGCGTGTGTAATGTCACGCAAATGGCAGCTGACAGCGCTGGACGTCGATTTGACACTTCGACAGACCTAACCTTATAACGCTCTTGTTTCGGTGATCGCCTTGCAGCTCGTTGTGTATCGTACAGTGGCGTATTTAGAGATTTGGGATGGGGGGGGGGCAAGGTGATTTTTTTTAAAATAATGCAAGATACGTGAGAATGTGTTTGCGAAATTGCGGGGGGGGTAAACAGACAAAATGCCTTCATTCATCAATAAATAGCAAAAATTTAAACTAACAGTAATAATTATTGTGCAGAAGGGTAGAACGCTATTATGTAGTATACAACGAAATTACGAGTAGGTATACATTTTTGAATTTTCAACATTAGCGGAGCGCGCCTGCTCTTTTGCCGGTAAACCTTCTTCTTATTATTATTATCACAGATCGATGGGAGGGGGGGGGGGGTCACGGCACATGCCCCCCATGCCACCCCCATAAATACGCCACTGGTTTCGTATCACCTGAATCTTTTCTGCGTCTTTTTGCCATACAAACATTTTTGCAACATTTCATTTTGAACAATCAAATGTTGAATGGTTAGAGGGTTATGTTTGTTTACATTTCGATTGTTGATTGACAATTGCCATTGACAGTGACATTTCGTGCGTCAAAATTGAAATTACCGCGCTCTGCAGGTATGTGTTCTCATGTATGCGCTGAAGTGATGTACGTGACGGTAAACGTGGATTGAACACAAAAAACGTGTCATAATTTACTGAACGTTACTAATTAACATCAGTACCTAATGTCACTCAATGACGTAGCCAGGATTTTTATTTGGGAGGGGGTCCGACCCTAAGTGTTGCAAAGGAGTGCAAGCAGGGTTGGGTCAGTAGAATATACGCCGTCGAAAATGCGTAATCTACGTGTATATTCTACTGTAGAATATGTAACCAGATTTCCAATTTTTGTTACATATTCTACACGTAGAAAATTATTTTGCAGGTAAACACATCTAGTTCAATATAACAAAGCTCTCCGACTACCACAACACTAGACAATCAGACCAAAACTTCACAGTCACTTGTTTCGCCCCTGTTTGGGGCTCATCAGTGCGTAGGTATCCAGTCGTATCATATAGTTCTGGGGTAGTCAGAGAAATCTTTGTGATGTGGAGTAGGTACACACAGTGGGACTCCTTAATAGTACTGGTAGGATTGGATGCCTCCGCACTGATGAGTCTCCGACAGGGGCGAAACACGTGTCTGTACAGTTCTGGTCTGATTGTCTGGTGACTGGTGTTGTGGTAGTCGGAAACCTTTGTTATATTGAAAATGCGATGGGTCCGCTATGGGCCTAAGAGGCGCAATTATTTGCGTGTTTTGTATTCTCTAACATCTACTTAATTTAGAATGGGACCTTGCAAATGAAAAAGTCACCGTGAGGTCGCCACTACTGTATGGGGCGCCTACTTTGATGGAATGGCCCTAAACGATAGGAAAACACGGGAGTTTGAGTAGTTTGACCAGTAACTGACAGTGACTGGAAACGTCAAGCAAGAAACAGAGGTTACCCAAATTTCAAATCAAAACATGGAATGACGGACACCGGTTGTTGAAGCGCCGAACGCCGTCAAAATTGTCGAATTTGCCACCAACGGTTGTGGCGCTCTCGGTGTGTGAAAGTGGCAGTGCAAGGTTCCAATAACTCGAGAATATAGGTAAATCAGGTGTATTAGTAGAAATAAAGTTTTCTTGAATGAATGTATTCGCCACGCCCACAAGGTGGAATTATCTTCAATATTTTCTCCCTCAAAAATTAAGATGAAAACTTGATTTTTTCATGTGGTGTACTGAGTGTGTTGAAAAATTTAATGTACATAGCGTTTTTCCAACGCTATGTATATCATGTGAAGAAAAATCTTTCTTGGTGCCAACTTTTGTCCAAAAAAAAACGGCCATGTATTAATTATAATTTTCTACATCCCTCAAAATTATAAAACAGTTGATGATTTTTCCGTTTGTCAAAAAATGTCCCAGAAATGTTTAAGAATGTTTTCTAGAGATTTAGGGCTATTCGTCTTCTGAAAAAATGTGCGGGGTAATCCCAACGAAAACAAGGTGAACAAACACTTGATGAAGTCTCATCAAAATCTCTATATCTCTTTATCTCCAAATCTTCAACTGACTGAATGTACTCGATTAAAAGCTAATAGCACGTGAATTAGAATTTTCTGCATAATATACATATTCTACATATTCTACATATTCTACGTGGTTATTTCCAGTGATGCAGACAAATAATTTTCTACGTGTAATGACCCAACCCTGAGTGCAAGTGAGGCGAGCAAAATAGTGCAGAAGACAAAACTTTTTTTTTAAAGGACGCTTCTATGGGCTTCCGAGGAGGGGGAGGTCCGGAGCCCCTGGACCGCCCCCCCTTGGCTACGTCTACTGATGTCACTGGTAGTTTGGCAGAGCATGAGTTGGAGAGTATGTACAGACGATTAAGCGGCTCGTTTTTCAAACTTGAACTGCGTGAGACAAAACAGTGCCTCCTGAAAGTATATTTTCAATAATGAAATAATTGAAAGCATCAATACTAAAATAGCAATTAAAGCAAGCACAAATAAAGTCGTTTTAATCTCAAATTATTCGTGGTGACAAAAATATTTTACTCCGGTTCCGTTTCAGTCACGGTGCCCCAAGGTCAGACTGAAATGGTTCTTGTGTTGCGAATTGCATACACAATTCCTTAGCATACTCCTTCTTCTTCGCGGTGTCAACTTGCACCGTCCAGAAGCTGGCTTGTTCTCCCTAAGTACCAGGACTAGGGTTAAAAGATTCGGGAGTTTGTACAATGGCCGCAAAACCAAAAGAAGTTCAAATTCAGAACCATTTTTAAAACCATCACTTATGTATAGATTACTGTCTACCTATACGAAATCTCACAAAGCTAGTGTTCATCAAAAAGTCTTCTATGAATCCGAACACACGCGTTCTTGTGTTTTCACCTTGTAACGCCTGGTTATGGATAGGTATGTTTTTATTCATCATACACCACCGAGATTATCAAATTGCCCAAATTATTATCTTGATTTGCATGTCAAAGTGGTATGCATGATGCACTCTATTAAAAAAAGGACCAATCAAAAGACGACAATAGTAACATTGTTACCTCAACCGCTTGATTGTTTAGCGTAACAATAATAAACAAAACGACTGCCAATTTCATCACATTATCCTTGGATGGCCGGGTGAAACGATGTGTTTTATTAACGGTGGATTGATATAGGACAGGTACTTACCGTAGTAGTACTCGTAGTGTAGGTTGATAGATCAAGATTGAGCAAGTCTTGTATATGCGTACTTTGGTCTCCTAAGTCTAGAAAACTGATTTTTTCCAATCCTCAGCAGATGATTGCCTTTTGCTCTATTGGCTAGATGTGAATAATCTTTTCCATAACTAGACTCAAAACCGAGCTCAAAACCTACACATTCTTTATCGATTATTGACTCAAAATTCGCGGATTATTGATCATCATACAAAAATGACAATTATTACTTGCCCTTGGTCAAATAGTGAGAATTGTCAGCGATGACAACTGTCACTTGAATGTTAGATTTTTCTACATTTCCCTTATTTTGATGGCTTGTTTATGTTCCACTTTTACTGAGATGACATAGTTTTGATAAGAAATAAAAAAAAATCGAATTTAACATGATACAGATTTCCGCTAATTTTATGATTCTATATGAATTTCTTTCTTTCGAAAATCCACTTTTCCATGACTATTCAGCTCCTTCTAACTTTGGAATTACTGGTTGGATTTAAGTGAAATTTCACTCATGAGTGAATCATCATTCAATCATGATTCAGTCAATCATTCATAATAAATTTCAGGTAAGTTACGTGTATGAAGCATTCATAAAAACGCACTAAGTTATATTTTTCCGTTATAAGTAAGTAAATATATATTTTGCCAATAAGATACAAACTCAGGTATATGTGGCACGTCAGTGAGCGTTTGAGAGGTACCCACGTTTTTATGGTCAAATCAGCTTCATTTTTGATGTTCTGTCGTCCTTAAAATTGATAGGGTTAAATTCGAGACAGGCCTTTCTAGTATACTATTTTTTTCTTTCATTTCGCTCCACCAATTCATCTAGGATTATTTTCATTCAATTCTCATTCAATATATGGAAGTCGGTCGTTTTTTTGGGCCAATTGCAGTGATGATGGGAAAAAATTGGAAAATTAACGCTATATACGAAAAGTAGGTAACACTGCATTAAAAATGATGAGTCATGACTGGTAAAGAACTCGTTCTAAGAAAATTAGAGATTATTAGCGCTAATTAAACGCGTCTTGCAAGGCGCCACTCCGTATATCCTTATTAAATTTGTAAAAATCGCTAATGAACGTTTTCAACCTCTCTGCCTGGAATTTTAGAGCGGTTTTTTTCGTGCTTGCTAGTCTCACTCAAGACGCCGTTTTCATGCAGTACTTTTATAAAATCTTATTTTTCTTGAAATTAACTTTTTTGAATTACTCACTCACACAGTGCTCCTCAACACAAAATAGGTTTTTCGGAAATGTCAACCAAAACCATTTATGGATTTGAGTTTTGGACACATTCACGCTTCTAACTTGTATTTTGTTGAAATCGTAGCTGATCGGAAACGCTTTTTTTATTTTTTTTTCATTTTTTTAAATTTTTTTGTGTCAAGATTTTTGCATTTCAATTCTAAAAGTGCCAAAAACAAACAAAAACTTGACATGAAAGAATTTTTAGTGAATCAAAGATGATCTAGTTGCTTTCTACTACAATTGACATACTTGTCACTTCTTTGACGTTGATAAATCATGCCGAAACAAGCAAGTCACAAAGAAAACAGAGCAAAAGTATGTGCACTTTGTGGTTCAAAAGTTGTAGTAGAAAGGGCCCATCATACCCCTTTCCTAGATCAACCGGACTCACCGAGCCGCAATGTGGTGCCTGGATGTTTGATGGTCAGTCCATCCAAGCACTGGGGCCGAAAAGCGCACGGTTGACCTAGACTCCGTCATTCACCCCGTTAACAAGTTTTATAAAAGCTTCTGAACAATATTTTATTGATAACATACAATTGTAGTTTTCATTTTCAAACAATTTTTTAAAAAAGAACACAAACTAGGGAAAGTTTACAAAGAACATTTCACAAACGTTTTATGACAATTCCGTCACTGCCTTCAGCAAATATGTGCCATATCGGCTGTCGTTTAAATTATTTAATTTATATTTTGACCATGTTATCAAAAACTCGTGATGCAAGGACTCTCCAGGCTGTTCCGATCATAATCCGAGACCTCTGTTACCTAGATATTTCACACAGTCTTCAAGATGGTGTAAGGCGATATGAATTTAAAGAATTTCTAAAACCCCTGTTGCTTCAAAAGTATTCCTAAGATGGAGAATATCTACTTTGAGGAGGCCATGTTCTTTCACCATCTTGGAAGAAGAACAGTCTTCGACAACTTTGTTCATTGCTTTTATGGCCGATACTGTTGGTACTACTTTCAAGGACGGTGTTTGTCCCAAAATTCCAACATCCAAAAGGTAGTCCGGTTTTTTCAAAAGCTGACGGCAAGCGTTACCTTCAAAAATTTCGCCTTGATAGTTTTTTGAAAAAACTGGACTACCTTTTGAAAGTTGGAATTTGGGACAAACACCGCCCTTGAAAGTAGTACCAACAGTATCGGCCATAAAAGCAATGAACAAAGTTGTCGAACACTGTTTTTCTTCCAAGATGGTGGAATAACATGGCCTCCTCAAAGCGAATATTCTCCATCTTAGGAATATTTTTAAAGCAACAGGGGTTTCAGAAACTCTTGAAATTCATATCGCCTTACACCATCTTGAAGACTGTGTGGAATATCTAGGTAACACAGGTCTTGGATTATGGTCGGAACAACCTGGAGGGTCCTTGCATCGCGAGTTTTTGATCACATGGTCAAAATATAAAATGAATAATTGAAACGACAGCCGATATGGCACATATTTTCTGAAGGTAGTGACGGAATTTTCAGTACGTTTGTGAAATGTTCTTTGTAAACTTTCCCTAGTTTATGTTCTATTTTAAAAACTTGTTTGAAAATGAAAACTACAATAATTGTATGTTACCAATAAAATATTGCTCAGAAGCTTTTATATAACTTGTTAACGGAGTGAATGACGGAGTCTAGGTCAACCGTGTGCTTTTCGGCCCCAGTGCTTGGATGGACCGACCATCAAACATCCAGGCACCACATTGCGGCTCGGTGAGTCCGGTTGATCTGGGAGAGGGGTACGATGGGCCCTTCCTATTACAACTTTTGAACCACAAAGTGCACATACTTTTGCTCTGTTTTCCTCGTGACTTGCTTGTTTCGGCATGATTTATCAACGTCAAGGAAGTGACAAGTATGTCAATTGTAGTAGAAGGCAACTAGATCATCTTTGATTCACTAAAAATTCTTTCATGTCAAGTTTTTGTTTGTTTTTGGCACTTTTAGAATTGAAATGCAAAAATCTTGACAAAAAAAATAAAACAAAATAAAAAAAAGTCGTTTCCGATCAGCTACGATTTCAACAAAATACGAGTTAGAAGCGTGAATGTAACCAAAACTCAAATCCATAAATGGTTTTGGTTGACATTTCCGGAAAACCTATTTTGTGTTGAGGAGCACTGTGCTCAGTATACCTACCTTCCTGCACCTACCTGAGATGATGATATAGGTACCTACATGTAAAGTCAATTTAGTAAGTGTGTGCAATAAATAACAGCTAACGACGATCTAACGTGGGTAAGTATTTGAAAAGATACTGGCATTTGAGCAGCATAATGTTAGTAATATACTGAATCACTAATTCGTGTATTAGGTGTTGTAAATATAGCCATAGTTGCCTGTGAAATAACCAATATTAGTGTATGTACGGTTGGGGCCAATGAAAAGTGAACGGGATTTTTTTCTATTTGGATTAAACTCATTTGGACTATTCTCATACTTACCTACATGAAACTGCATGTTCAAAAAGCTGTCCAAAGTTGTTCAAACGCTCAAATTGAGACGCGAGCTAGGAGCAAGTGAAAAATTTGTTCCCACTACGTTGGCCGTTGACGCCAACTTATGGTAGGTGCCTACAGTTTTTCATCAAGAATAACCCAAATTAGATATCGGTGTGATATAATTACACTGTTTTCCTTCTAATTTTAGTAGCAGAGGTACTCAATATGTATAGATAGGTACTTACGGATAATTAAACGGAGAGTGTCATTATGGTTTAGCTTTATTTATCTAAGAAAACAACTTTCCACGCTCGTTAAAAAAATTTGAACAAAATTACAAAACGTACAAGTAGGTACATAAGAATGATGTTCACCAAAATAGAATGATGTTTCAAATTAATGTTCAATTCTCAGTAAGATCTATGACGTATAGCGTTTCCAAAAGAATGTTGTACAAAGTTGAAAAACTTGGATGCAGATTGCAAATTTTTAAAATATAGCAAAAAAAAGTTATCTAGTATACAGGGTGTCCGTTTTTCGAGGCTAAGCATGGGTATCTTGCTTATCTTCAGAGATACAGAGTCGGTTAAACTAGAAAAAAGTTGCGAATTTTCATGACGATCAACGGTCCAAAAAGATATTTGACTTGTCAGTTTTAGTTTTTGAGATATCGAAAATTTCTGTTTTTATCTTTTATTTGAAAAACGGTTGAAGGTAGCTTTTTCTTATTAAGACATTGTGGAGGCACTTTTCCAAGGAAAATTTGATGTTGTCAAAATTTTCATTCTAGCTTTCAAAACAGCCGAGATATGACACTCAACTTTTTTTTCTCTTATGAGCGCCGTATTGAATTTTGACATTTTTGAATACAATATCTTTTCTGGTTACAACGATGTGTCACATGTCACTGTTGAACTCATGCTTTTGAGCAAAACATTTTTTTTCATTTTTCAAAGAGTGCTTTAGGAACAAAATCAGCACCGACAATTAAAAAAAACGTAAATGTTAAACATTCATTCAACAGTGACATGTGGCACATCGCTTTCACCAGAAAAGAATACCGTATTCAAAAATATCAAAATCCAGTATGGCGCCCATTAGAGAAAAAAGTTGAATGTCGTATCTCGGTTGCTTTGAAAGCTAGAATAAAGATTTTGGCAGCTTTGAATTCCCCTTGAAAAAGTGCCTGACAATGTCTAAATTAGAAAAGGCCACCTTCAACCGTTTTTTGAATAAAAAATGGAAACAAAAATTCAAATTCCTGTTTTTCCACGATATCTCAAAAACTAGAATCGATACGTCAAATTTCTTTTTGGATCATTGATCGTCATGAAAATGCGCAACTTTTTTCCAATTTAACCGACTTTGTATCTCTCAAGATAAACGAGATACCCATGCTTAGCCTCGGAAATCGGACACCCTGTATTGTAGTATTTAGAGAACATCATTCTAAATTACAGAACTTACAGAATTCATTAAAAAAAATCTGCGCTCGGTTTGTGAGTTATGGCAGGTTGAATGCAAAACATTATTAAGACTTGAAAACTAACGAAAAATCAAAATTGGGGCCCTGGGGGCCTTAGAGTCAGAATTTCGAGGTGCCAACAGAGGTTTTCATATTCAGCGCGATTCGTATACTCCAAAATGTCTTGTTCCCCAACTGATATATGAAATGCCTTTTGAAACGTTAGGAAGCGCTTTTATGAAAAATTAGCCCAGACCCTCCATTAGTCCAGTCAAAATAGGTTTTAACCGGAAATAAATTCGGAAGTTGACGAAATTTTGTGGATCGATGCAGAATTTAACATAGAATAACATACTAAAATTCCAAGGCTTGGCTTTTTTTCTAGGGCCAATCAAAGAGCGCCATCCTTGAAAATTTTCGATTTTTTCTGAATAACTTGTAAACTATCACCTTTAGAACACAAAAACGAGCAAAGCAAATGTAGCCCGGTTAATTCTCAAGAGATCAGTACTAAACTCATTACTTTGTGGTCAATAGTCTTCGAGATACAGCGTCTGCAAAAACGCAGTGAAAATTACTCAAAATTTATTTCCGGATTTTGCGTAACAATTTGCATAGTGTCAGTTCAGGGGATGTGACGTGGACAGCAAATGTGCGGATTTCGATGTGTTTTACATGTGTGGGAAGCCAATTCAATATTCGGTATCACAGTTTTGTCTATAAGTCGCCAACTTAAAAATGGTACTTTTGCTCGACCTTTGAAATTGATACTTGATCTCCCGAAGAATCCCCAAAAATCAATTTTTTTCATACCATGACATTTGCTTAATTTTTCAAGTAGGGAAAAACCATCCAGGGAATATATGAAGAATTGAATACCAGAAAAAATAACATGTTTTGGAATCTCTTTCCCAGTGATGGTTCCTGAGTTATATGGGTTGAAAGACTAAAACGACCTATTCAGAAAAAAGATAGGTAGTCCAAACACTAACTGCTGAATACTGTACGGACCTTGCATTTGAGGTATAAGATGTCTAAGATGCCACTTGGCAGACGTGTAAAGTACATAAGTATATTCACTACGTCACTACGTAAGTGGCATTTTGTATCATCAAATGCAAGGTATGTACAGTATTTAGCAGTTAGTGTCCGGACTATCTATGTTTTTTCCAAATAGATCGTTCAAGTCTTTCAACCCATATAACTCAAGAACCATCACTAGGAAAAAAATTCCAAAACGTGTTATTTTTTTGATATTTAATTCTTTATACTATCCCTGAATGGTTTTGCGCTACATGGAACATCAAGCAAATGGCATGGTATGGAAAAAATCGATTTTTGGGGATTCTTCGGGACATTAAGTATCAATTTCAAAGGTCAAGGAAAAGTACCATTTTGAAGTTGGTGACTTCTAGAGTAGACAAAACTGTGATACCGAATGTTGAATTGGCTTTCCACACATGTAAAACACATTAAAATCCGCACATTTGCTGTCCACGTTACAGCCCCCGCACTAATACTATGCAGATTGTTTCGTAAAATCCGGAAATAAATTTTGAGCAATTTTCACTGCGTTCTTGAAGACGCTGTATCTCAAAGACTATTGACTACAAAGTGATCAATTTGGTACTGATCTCTTGGGAATTAAACGGGCTACATTTGCTTTGCTAGTGTTTGTGTTCTAAAGGTAATAGTTCACAAGTTATTCAAAAAAAATCGAAAATTTTCAAGGATGGCATTGGTCCTAAAAAAAAAATCCAAGCCTTGGAATTCCCGGGAATTTCAGTATGTTATTCTACGTTAAATTCTGCACCGAACCACCAAATTTCGTGAACTTCCGAATTTATTTTCGGTTTGCCCCAATTTTTGCTTAATTTGACTGGACTACCATGGCCCAGACTAACACTTTGCTTCAACCAATCACCAACAATTAACCATTTGATTCATGATCATAAATTTTGGTGGTTGACTTCACAAACTATAAAGTTTTATGATACAAAACGTATTGTGGCACTTCCAGCTTCAAATCAGTCATCATTGATACTGGATTCGCGCCGGAGCCGGAGATAACGAAATAGCAATTTTTCTCGTCAAAGAAGCAACTAACCCTCTCTGGGAAGTTACTTTTCGTATTAAAATGATCTAACGCTACCATACACACTAAAACTTTTTCAACTGGATTTCATTTAAAAGCTAACTAGAGTGGAACTCCTAGATTTTCCAGTTGAAAATCTAATTAAAAATTCCAAACTAGATATCTAGTGGAGTGTTTTAAAAGAGCATCTAGTTATTGGAACCGAAAACACGTAGAATCTCACTAGAAAATCTAGTTCATCCATAAAGCTCCAGCTGAACTTTTTTAGTTGTTCTAAATGAAATCTAGTAGAGATTCAGGAAATCTAGTCATCCCGTTACTACATTTTCTAGTTAAACCCCAAGAAAAAAGGATGGAAAATGAAACCGAATACATAGATTTACATAGTACTATATTCCTGAATAATTCTATAGGTAATACAGAGTACTAAGCTAGGATAATTAACATATTCCTGTTGATGTTCGGTTGTCCATTTGGCAGCAACTGGCAACAAGCTCGCAAATGTTCTGAAATGAAAATAGCTATGTATTAACTTTTCCAAACTATTCAATCAATAAAGTAATATTCAGAATTTGAAATCAATAGCTCTAGAAATGTCTAGGTGCTCAAAATCTACCTCAATCTATATCAAAATTATTCAAGTTCCAATAATATGATTGGGATGTATGTCACATACCATTTTTTCGTCGAAGTCCGAAAGTCGTGGGTAACGTGAATCTGCGATTGGAACCCTCCTCCTTTGTTGGTCTTGCCTGATGGGTATGCAAGCAATCCTTGAGTATCAAGCGCTGAACCAAAGCGCCTATAAAAAATGTACTTATAAAAAGGTCCATCGAAGTTTTGTCACCTAATACTTACATGCAAATGCAAAGGAATATCTGATCAGCTGACAGCTGTATTGCCCGTTGTTCGTTTGTTTGTTTGAAACATGGATATCATATCACTAGAAGTAACACGTACAGTAATAATTATTGGGAGAAGGAACACTGGTTTAATGGGATATTTTCACCAAACAATTATTGATATTGCAACAAAGTTAGCCGAAATACCAAAAACATGGACAAAATGGAGTGTGAACTGTGCCACGTGAACAATGAAATCGACTAATCTTCTATATGTCTCACTTTGTGCGCAGATGCAACATCAACTGGAATCCCTTCAAAACTACTGTAATCTAGCCAAATCGATTGAAATCTAGTTTGTAAGCAAAAGTAAATCGATTGAAATCTAGTTTGTAAGCAAAAGTAAATGACACCTGGTCGTTTGAATTAAAATGGATATCAAGCCACTTTATCTCTTAACTAGAACAAAATATTCAAATCTAGTCCAGCTACCGTTCGCATCTTGGATTCTAATCGAAATGCAGTTATAATAACTAGAAAACTAGGTGGAATCGCTAAAACTAGGCATATCTAGCTGAAATCAACTAGAAAAATTTTTAGTGTGTACTAATAGTAGTACACGGAGAAAAATATTTTTGTAAATTTGAACATTTTACAAATGTTGGAAAATTGTGCATCTTTTCAAACCGAATTGGTATTGGCATATCAGATTTTACTTCTAGCCAGAAAGGACCAAGTTCTTGGGAATAAATTACGATTGGTGTTGATACGTTATGTTGCAATAATAAGTGACTATTCCTCAATCAACTGCAATCTTAGGGCTGAGCTTAACAGACGACTAGTTGATAGCACAACAATATTTCAACCATCATAATGTTCTTTGAGTTGAAACCTCATTATTTCGAATTCATCTCTTCGTTTGTTTGGAAGAACTAGAAACAATGTATAATTTTTCCATGACTGTTATTTTTATGGCAACCACAATTTGTAGCTGGATCATCGCACTGTTATATTCATATCTGCACCACGAAATGTAGTACTCTAGGTTTTGTGTTGTTGAAATCTACTTCTTTGTGGTAACTCTATACACAACTTTTGAGTAACGCAAACATAAACTGTGTTTTTCTCAGTTCCGATCGCAAATAACGTGCGCGACATCCCCATCACCACCTCTTTGCTTTGCAGGATTGCAGGTCTGTGCAAGTTCAGTTTGGTTCCGAAAGTGTTGTATTGATGCAGCAAAATGGACACGGTGGAGCAACTGTTATCAGAATGGGGCTTTGAATGCTTAGTGCCAACATTTAAAGGTAAGTAATCTGTTGCATGATGGGTTGAATGGTGAAGGTTACATGTTAGATTTATTTGTTAATAGAGAACCAAATAGATTTGGAGGTTTTCCTATCGTTGAACAATGAAATGATGAAGGAAATTATCCCACAAGTGGGGCCACGGTGCAAATTTGTTCAAAAATTGCTACCGTATACCAACAGCAAGTATTATTTACAGAAAACATCACGCAAAACAAAGCCGTTTACTTGAGAGCCACTTGCCTAGCGCAAAAACTTATGACTACTGCTGATACCTAGGTTGATCATGGGCTAAAAAATTAGAGTGGTTCTCGAAAGTTTTCAGAATTTTCGGAAAGCTTCCACTCAAAACGCTAAGCGTATTTTGCAAAATATGTAGCATAGAGGTTTCCTCATTTTGATGAGGTCTATCTGCAGTTCAAATTTCCGTAACCATCAACGAAACACCCTCTATATAAAATTTTAAATGAACGTTTCAGAACATCAACAAGTTTTGGCATTCTTGCTTTTGCCGCTTCTTCTTCCCCCATGTCCGATGAAGTCGAAACAGGCCGGCGAGAAGAACAGACCATCGAAATTGGAGATCCAGCAAGCGTTTTGCTGTCACATAGAAGTAAGTACTGTCCCGTGTAATATTGATCAACTTTGATTACCACATATATTATCATTTCTTCAGTTTATGGTTATGTTGGCAGTTGCACATAATATGATTTTCATAACTCACCATTCTCAATCACTCTCACATGTCCACTAATCTCCCATCATTATTCTATCCAACTTGTTTGTCAAATTTATTTAAAACTGCGAACAACTAATTGAATAAAATTTTGGTTTTGTTCTTAGACTATTGACAAATCACATGAAACTATCGTTGAGAGTAGAAAGAGACTGCAGCGTTTCAAAGAAACCCTGCAACCCATGGTGATCATTGTGGGACCGACTGACCAGAATTCAACTCTGGTCAATATCAACTCATGGAATCTAAAACATGAAAAAGATGTATGAATGGATTTATTGTACCTATGCATATACCTACGTGTTATGTAATTATTGTGAAAATGTTCAATATATAGTCACAGAATGCGGTAGACCATTTATGTTTATACATACATTCAGTGTCAAAAACATGTTCAAGTAGGTTGTAATACAATACGATAAGTATCTGCTACTATGTACCTACCTTTATGGTTAAGAAATGTGTTACTTTTTATACAGATTTATCAATAAAATCAATGTGATCGATAACGAATTTTTATGGACTTCAACATTGACTAAAATAATATATTATTGCTGGCCCCTTAACGAGCCGCTAGCACTAGAGGCCGGCAGCGTGCATGCCGTCTCGTATAAAACCACTTCATAAAAAAATGTGCCTGCAATTTAAACTCTGCCAACGACACACTTTAGCCACAACTTTTTTTTTATGCAAAAATTGTTGCAACCTTCAGTTGAAATTTCGAGAAGATACGATTAAAATACCAAAAACCCGATTTTTCGTGGGTAATTTTCCCGTTTTTTCCTATTTTACTCATATTTTACCGAAATTTCAACTGAATGTTATGCATTTTTGCGCAAAAAAAGTAGAAAAGTTGTGGCGAGAGTGTGTCATTGACAGAATTTAAATTGCACGCATTTTTTTTCAATGAACCCATATAGCCCGACCGTCCTTTATAAAGGACGGTAAAAGTTTTTTGCACAATAATCAACTGCTATTCCTAGTATGAACAGATAAAGTCACTACATACCAAACTTCAAGTATTGGGAGCCAATTCATATCACTAGTTCGTTATAATTACTGAATTTGCTTGTATGGTGCCCTTTTGTTTGTTGTTGACTTTTACAATGAATAACCAGAGGTAGGTATATTTTGTTGTTAATAGCAGTTTATGATTGTTTTTTTCAATATTTGGGTACTTCAAAGATCAAGTAACTTGCCTCAAAACTTTGATTTTTTTTCAAACCGTCCCGTGCAAAAAAACGGTGTCCTTTATAAAGGACGGTAGGTCTATCCACTACTATCAACTACAATGATGTCGTTTTTATTTCACTTATGGAAAAGACCCCTTACCATAGCACAGTTACTGGAAGAAATCGAGAAGGATGTATTGAAGATATTCCAGGAGAAATAGCAGTTCTTTTCTCAAAAATACAAACGATGAATGCGATACGGATGAAGATTCAGCAGAAATTTTTTTTATTGAACCAAACAATTTGCCAGAAGCGCAACTCAGAGCCGAATTTGGGCTACAAGTTTTGGATTGGGGCGTTGCGGCTAGGCATTATTGTCTATTTTGAGAAAGGACAAGGTTCTCGTGATCAGAAGAAAAAGCACATCGTAGCACGTAGATCAACCGCTACTGATATCATACTACGAGAATATGGGCGGTGTAGATCGTGATGATCAAAATCAAGGCTAATACAGAGTTTTAGTCAGAGGGAAAAATGGTATTCACCACCATTTGCTCACTGCTTAGATATGACTATACAAAAATCTTGGCGACTAAATAAAAATAATGGCGGAAATTTCGACCAACTAAAGTTCCAAAGATCTATGAGTACAGAGCTGCTGGAAACTAACAATAAAATGACAAAGAAAAAGACCTTGGAAACCACCCAGAAATTTGCATGAGTTTTTTTATGAGCATGAGAAAATCACCAGCGATGCGCGGTATGTCATAAAAAAAAGCCAATTTTATGTGCAAAAATTGTTATGTCGGCTTGCATCTTAAGGATTGTTTCATTTTTCACCACACTCAAAATTTATGTTTGTTTGCAAATTGTTGTCTTGTGTTTGTTTGTTTGGGTTTTCCTTCAATGATTTTTTTCTTTTGTTCTCTGATGTTTTTTGTTTTATATTGATAATTTCATATTTTTTGAAGTGCAAGGGAACATTTTTCAGTCGTTTGATGTTATCAAAAAATTTATATTTCATAGTAGTACATAGCCCTACCGTCCTTTTAAAAGGACAGCACTTTTCAACTAAATACAACACTCAAAGAATTTTTTTCTTATTTTTGCGTAATTCCACTCTGCTTAAAAAAACAGAATTTGAAGAAAAATTTTCGCTTACGGAATTTTTTTTTATTCCGGACCATATGGGTTAAGTGGTTTCATACGAGACTGCATACCCGCTGCTGACTCCTAGCCCTAGCACCCCGTTAACCCCTCACAAGTGCTATTCCACCTAAATTGGAAATGTAAAATGCAACAACAAAATTGGAGCTATGTCAGATAGGAACTACTTGCATAACTCAACCATGCAACATGATTATGTAAGTAGTTTTTGGTTGTTATGTACAAAAGCTTTACGGTGGATCAACTACAAAGTTGCGGTTGGGCTAAATAGACTCAATTTTGGTTTATCCCCAAACTGTTTGTGATTCATTCATACACCATTATGAGAGTATCTAGATTTTTGTTGTCATGTACACAAGATTTACTTCTGATACAACTACAAGATTGTGGTTCAAATACCAATAAAACTATGTTTGGTGCAACACTTATTTAATGAAACCTGTACAACATTCTTTCATCCACAAATCTAATGTTACAGGGACAGTCGCTTGGAGGTGGCCTATATCCGCCTACAGATTGTTGTTAAATACACCTCAATTGTGTCTAATATAGCTTAATATTTTTCTCCGTGTAATAGTCCCCTGTCGTTTTTGTGACTGGTGCACCAAAAGAAAATCCAAGATGGCGGCCAAGCTGGTGAAAACAGTTGACGGTTTTGTTTCCCAAAATAGTGGGCCGAGGAATTTTTGCCAATCACGACTATATATTTCTAACATCACCAATTGTTAAAATATTGTCAACGAATGGTCGAATGTTCACTGATAATAAACGAACTCATTTTTTCCCGGTTTTTATTATCCCAATAATTGCACGAGAATGTATCACAAAGATCAAAGTTCAGATCATGCATGGAACTTGAAAAAAAACATACATAAAATACTTCTAAACAGAAAACATGAGGAAGTGCTAAGTCAACGACACATGAGCAATGACGATTGTCACAATAAAAGTATTAGTAAAAAAAAATGCCTAGATTTTGCCGCCTCCAAAATTTTGCCGCCCTAGGCCTGGGCCTCGTTGGCCTAGGCGTTAATCGGGCACTGCCCCCTCACGCTGCCCAGTCGCGGGTCTCAGATGTTCGCCATCGCGATTCTAGTTCAGCATGATCTAAGGAACAATTTGGCACCAACCACCTTACCCTAGTCTCAACTTTCACACCTACTAATGGTTCTGTTGAATTATTTTGTGATCCATGCATATTCAAACAAAGACGCACCTCTATTCTTATTCACTATATTTGCTTTTATTCACTGCAATACACATTGTCACTCAATGCATGGTCAATTTAGAAAAATGCAATTTTCGAACCTCTCTGATTTGCTAAGAAAATTCCTCTCCCTGACATTGCCAGTCAGCAGTCAGCAAGTGTATGGGGGGGGGGGAGTCAAAGATTTCGCCCGCTCACCCAAAATTCGGAAAAAGTAAGGGCCGGTTTATGGTCACAACCCGGTCCGAAAATTCTGCCAATCCGGGCCTGTCCTCAGTAGGCCAATGAAATGAGCAATATAATTTTATTTTCGCGCGAAGTGTCAGGGTGATTCAAAAGTGTCCAGCCACCTTGAAGCTGCGTAATAAGAGATGTAGTTAAAGAGTGCTGGAGAAATGTTGATAAAACTCTAAATCATCTCTTTTAAGTTATGAAAGGACAAAAGTTAGTCCTTCGATCGCTTCTATTTTCATTGTTTCAAAAGATTTTAGTTAACTGTTTCTGGAAAAACAATGAGTACCTACAAAAACTCAACCCCTGAATCTGTGATGAATTTCTGTTCCGTATACTTACAGGGTGAGTTATCAATCCTGGAAATAAAGTTTCTCGAAAGTGCCTGCAAATAGTCACAGTAGTCTCATAATTTATGTAGAGCACAATAAAACACAACTCATCCCGATAAAGTTCTTTTGCTTCTGTGCTTTTTTTTAGGAAAACTAAATTTTTGTAGTTCATGACTAACCCTGTATGAAAAACAGCAATTTAGTACAGCTTTAGAAGTTGATTTTTGTACTTATTATTCTTCCAAAAACAGTTTACTGAAATCTTTTGCAACAACGAAAATAAAAGCGATCGAAGAACCAACTTTTGTCCCTTCATAACTTCAAAACTTATGGTGCGATTCTCTAAAAAATTACATTCCATAAAGGCTCTGTTACGTTGTTATTACCTAGGCAACAGTCAATGGCCGACAGGAATTTTTACATAACAGAACGTTTATGGAATGTTATTTTTTACAAAATAGCACCATAAAATATATATAGAATTTTCTTCACTCTACTATGTACTACATCTCCATATTACGCAGCTTCAAGGTGGCTGGACACTTTTGAACCACCCTGTATTGTATAGCGTATACAGAAAGTGCTGTTTTCGTGGGTGACGTAGGAAAAAAATATTGAATGAACAGTCGCTCCAAATTTCATTTTTTTTATCAACGATAGGCCGCGATTGTAGAGCGTGACGATGAATTTTTAAAATGCACTAATTCGAAATAAAATCGTATCTTTGTTGCTGAAGTTCGATTCAAAAAATTACAAAACCATTTCGATGTGAGACATAAAGCTTTTATAATGCTACAATTCAATTTAGATTTTTTTCACAAATAGGGATTGGTTGAACATGTTGAAAATTTACGCTGGCTTACACATCACCTTAAAAACTTCATTTGAAAGGTCTTGAGTTTCGTATCTACAGGTGGACTGCCAGAAGATGAGGCTAACGGACACCGCAACCCATATCCAAAGCTACATCGTCTTGAAAAGAGGCAATATTTTCGACCGTGGCACATTGAGTGGAGTATAATAGGTATAAAGACTGCGCTGCGCCTCCGCCAAATCGTATAGGTAGGTTACTTGTGGTGAATTAATTGGGGAGTCGGTACATGTTCAATGGATGCACCCAAAAAAGTTTCAACACAAAAATATATTCTTATATTTTCCTTCTGAAAAAATCATTCGAAAGAGCGCGAGTAGGTACCCGCAAGTGTAGATAATTATTTCAATTTAGAATAAAATAGAGAACTAATTCTCCTAATTATATTTTAGAGGTATCTCTAACATCTGTGATACGTATCCATTGAGAACTTGAAAAACGCCTCGTGAATTCTCATCGTGTCCTCTAAAAAATACATCTATTAAAGGAAAAGGACGTTGCGAATAATTGCAACATCCCTTGCATGCAACACTTGGCGACCCTGATGATAAGTGGCACTGTATATTCGCATAACGTAATATAGACAGAAAAAGTGACACTAGGAATACCTAGTATAGCAGTGGGGAACCTACAGTTACAGTATTGATGTCATCTAAATTGTTTTGGTAGGTAGGTTGATTGACGCGTTTCAGTCTGAAGTTTGTCAACTTTTTTTCAATACCCTATCCACTTGTGTATCCTAATTACAGACTTAATTGTAAATGACACAACAGGTAGGTGCTCTATAAAAGCTCGGCTTCGCGTCGTTCACACTAATAAACTGCGACCAGGTGCTTATGCTTTAAATTTTCACTTCGTCGACGGAACTTGTAATTTTTGTTTAATAAGTTGAACAATTAGAGCAATTTCTTTTATAGATTCCAGGAGCAACACAACATAATATGTGGATGGGGCTGGGTGCACACCGACGCAACGCGATTAAGGGTGCAGCCTGCTGCTGGGTGGTACTCCAAACTGTCACCCGACCTACACCGCGCTCATGTTGATGTGCATCAACAACACACTTAACGAAACGACCCAAATGATGGCTGATATGGACCGTGTTGGCCAAACAAAGGTCTTCCGCGCGCGCTCTGCATATGCATCCGCACGACAACACCATGAGCCGCCAGGTCGCAGCGCACATAACCTAAAAACAGGCACACCGAAAAGCGCCTCGAAGTCTGGAAGGGCGTGCTGGTCGCGACCCAGCTCCCCGGCAGACTCCTCCTCCGGAGTCCCGGCTCCGGACCCAGAACGGGTCCTGGCCCCGCCGGAGCCCGGCGCGTCCGCCAATCGGGGCCGTCCTGGGTGGACTCAGGGCGCTCCGGGCGCTGAATTGTGGCGAGACCTGCCGGTCGAAAGGCGCAACTGGGGGCCCCCGACTCCACCACACCGACTATTATATGATTATTCTTCATTATAGTACCTACGCTCGTAGGAAGTAGATGGTTGGTGCTCAGAACGGGCAATTTTCGACGTGCACACAAAAAAAAACGACCATACCATATGCGCCCCGCTCAATTTCGTGTAATTTGGTTTCGGGTTGATCTCTCGGAATAGTTTTTACTCTCAATTACCATCGGCGTGAATTACACGTATTATCGCGCGGTCGCGGAAAATTGCTCCGGTTGCACCAGCACCCATCATCCCAGTAATAGCCCCGTCATTAACTTTGCGGGCCATCATCAAGGGTTTTTGGTGGTGTTAATGAGTACAGTGACAGTGAACGACGACTTTGATTTTTTTTTGTCTTGGTGTACGCTGACAAGTGACTTAGTGCTTCCGGATCGACGGGTGTCCATCGCGCTGGTATCCACGACGGAACCTTCTGATTGACTTGTGGTGTAGTTTGACAAGATCGGTCCAAGACGTCTCCGCATTTCGGCGCCAAGGTGGACAGCAAACCCTTCACGACGCTGAACTTCACGGATCTGGGCTCCCCGTTCGGGGGCCACAACGAGGAGCCGCCCGGCACGCCGGGGGCCATGTCGGCGGCGGGCGAAGCCCACCTGGGGCCGCCGACGCCCCACGACTCTGCCAACTCGACGCCGGTGTCCAAGAGCGCCTTCATCGAACTCCAACAGCACGGGTACGGTCCGCTGAGGACGTCTTACCAGCACCACTTCAACTCGCCGGCGGGGAACGCACATGGGGGCCCGACGGGCCCCCATGACACCGGCTTTCCCAGCCCGAGAGGTGCGCTGGGCGCCTACCCGTTCCCGCCGATGCACCAAAACTCGTACACGGGATACCACTTGGGGTCGTACGCCTCCAACTGTCCGCCTTCGCCCAAAGACGACGGTAAGTCATCACGCGGGATAGGTATCTCTGGCACACCTTCAGAACCGCGCTCGGAACCCTTTTGCTCTATTCCACAAGGTTCCAACGTTGCCATCTATAACAGTGCTGTGATGTGTCTTGAGATAGTCGTGGAATCGCGATCAAGTAGTTCTTTTCTCCAATCTAACATTTTTGTTTGAAGTTTTCCTCAACGATAACATTTTCACGTTTGCGGCTCCAACGTCTTCTAGAAAGAGCTTAATATATCTGTAATCTTGCCTCTCTTCCGTAGTTAGTTCAAAACTTGATCCAGATCCAAATTAATTTCTGTAAAATCTCTAAACGTTCTGATTGTAAGTATCTTGAGTTTGATCAGAATTGCTGTTGTCTTGGCTCAGGTATCAGAAATATTGACAGTCTGAGAAAACGCCAGTTGAATTTGGTCAATATTTTTGACATATACCTGTATAGGCAGCATTGGACTGGGTACGATTACAAGCATACTTATAATGGAAACACTCTTGTCATTTCTGTCAATTTTTTAATTGAAATTACGACCGTATATGATCAAGTCTGATTTGTGAAGATAACTTTCCTGCAAAAATTTCAAAGATTCAATCAAGCAGCTTCCTTGATTCACATCCTTTTGCAGTTTGAAAAAAATGCTAGTTTCAAAAAGCGTTTCGAATTATTCGCTCGCAACCGTACGTCGCATGCTCATGATGCGATGAGTATGCAACCGTTCTTCTCGAGGACTGACCACCTTCTTGGTTCAGGCACAACACAATAAAATAGAGAAGAACCCAAGTTCTTGTAAACAAAAAAGCCAAGAACCAAGCATTATTTTTTCTCATACTTTTCCAAGCCTGATAAACTTACAAGTTGCTCATTGCGAGTTATAGGGACTTTTGCTTGATCTTAGTTTTCATAATTTTCAATCCAATTTCGTTTCTGGTTTATCTTTTGGCTCACAAAAAAAGATGTCTTCTCTCATGATTTGTTCTAGCCACAATTGGTCTGTATGCGTCGCATGCACACTGCTTCCTTTCTAGCATTATGTTCTGCATATACTGTGATTTCTGGACACAACAGTTCAGAAAGACCAATAATAATGGAACCCTAGCTATTTGCACCATATCTTGAAAAACTAAGCATACTTTCCAAAATCTTCCAGAATTGCTTTCTTAGTAATAAATACAAATTGCATAGATATTTGAAAAGATAGATAGGTGCTTATATCCATATTCATATATTCAGCCACTCCATATTCCAGACTTACAGCAATATTTTATTGACATTTGTTTTGAAACCCCAAGTAAACACATTTTTGATGCCCTCGTTACCAGGGAAACTCGCTAGGAAGCCAGCTTACTGGTTCAAACTTGAACTCAATGTTTCACGGTATGGCTTAGTGCTCACTGTAAAAGCAAAGTGGAAAATGCAATTTATTCCACATTTCTCACACTGCTAAAAAATCTATATTCGAAATAATTCCATTTCGAATATGACATAATTAAGAAAGTGACAGTCCAGTTTGACAGTTCATCGTGTGTCGCATACCACGACCTTATGGACCATGATAGAAGAAAGCAAGACTATAATCTTAAACCCATGCACAGTGCAATAACTTATCAGTCTTCCAGTTTAATATTGTAACATCAAAAGGGTATTTGGGAGAAGGGTACAATGGGCCCAATAATAAGGCCTGCGTGCCAGGTGAGACTGTGTTCCACCAACTCCTTGAAATGGAATCCAGAATCCAGGGTATTTGTCCATATCCCAATATTTAATTATCTCAAATCCTAAAGTCCTTTCTCATAAGCATATCCGAACGTTTTTCGTTCAATGAAACTTGAAAGCAATATTTGAGTATGGACTGTACGTAAAAAATGTGAGGTATTACTCATACAATTGGTATTTTTGAAAAAAGAAAGAAGAAACACTCACTCAATCAATAGATTTTGAAAATAATGAATTTGTTCATGTCAATTTTATAAGTTCAATAAAAATGCCAAACTACTCACCTATACCTACTATACCTATACCGAGTTCGAAAATGAACATGAACATGAATATGAATCTACCAAAGTGGCACAATTTTTTTTTGCACACTTGCCATAAGTACTCAATTTTAATTTTCAGTTTGAAATTTTTTATTGTTATTCAAATGTGAATAAAATATTGTATAAATACAAAATCAAGCGTCAATATGGAACCCTTAACAATTTATACAACAATACTATTACAAGTTCAGATTTTATGTATTATTCTATCTTACTCCTAGGTAGTTTCTATTCATAGCTCAATTATGAATTTTAATATTCTTTTACAAAGTATGGGTATCTTTTTCCAATTTATTTCTTCATGGAAGTAATTATGCACATCTCCATTGTTTTGAACCTATAGTTGGATAGCAAAGCTAATCTGTAGGTCTGTCCATTTTCTATCGATTTTTATATTTTTTTATCATTCATACTTTCACATAAACATAGGTATCACTAGTTATACTAGGGTGTAACTGTGGAGAGCATTTTATTTTTTCTAATACCTGCAAAGTTAGAATTTTCTTGAACATGCATTCGGGGGGTTAGCTTGGTTTCTTGTATTATCTCCAGAGTATTTCACGCATATTTTGATTCCAGAAAAGTATTTAGACCGACAGCTTAGTGGTTTCTCAATTTAGAAGCACATTTTTTTCTTAAATTTCATCTTAAAAGTGCAATTACTCTGTTAGTACTGTTTGATAACTTAGCTCACTCTTACATTGGACCGACGAAATATCCACAAAATTTGATGGCATTATCACTCATCATGGGTATGGGTTACAACCCACCAGTACCACACTACTTTATAAATTCAGCAAAAATTCACGCAAAGAGACCAGTTGTTTAGACGATTTCAACACGGTAGAATGATGAGAACATTTTTGAACACCCCATATACCTAAAAGGATGGAATGTTTCTAAAAGAAGATAGGTAGATAGGTTCAGTTAATGTAAACGGTTTGTTGATGAAAAGCATCAATGGTGAACTGACTCACAATTACCTGAATTATTTGAGACAGTGTATTTTTTTTAGTAATGTCACTATTCTGGGTAGCTTCTGTCAAACAAAGTACGCAATTTTCCGACAAGGGCTTAGCATCATCTTGTAGTTTACAGTTTCAAGTTTTGTTTGACATCACAACTATGGTTGGCAGTCATCAACTTCGTGTACACGGTGCCAAGAGCCTGGAAGTTGCAAATGTTTTGTTTCTTCATTTTGAAATTCAAAGTTCTCCTCCATTCCTGTATCAGTTCACTTGAAACTTGTAACAAACTGAAACCTGAAATTTGAGTTTTGATACGGTGAAAGTCGTCTCCGTGCAATTTCGGGGCGATGGCCGCCATTTTCAAAAAAGCCTTCGATCAGAAATAATGCAGTGCACGGCGGGCGTCACAGAATCTCGAGACGTAAATTCAGTGCAGACATTTTTTATTATCTTATCAAGATAGCGATTGTCCCTGATTATGTCTGTGAATACTGATACCTGGTCTTTGAGAATGCCTACAAAAAAAAAAACAAATCGGCTTTTCAACACTGTTTCCTTCTATGGCCAAGCAGAACGTCTTGTTCTCTCGCACTGTGCAGACAAAGTTGATGATTGACAACTGTGGTTGTAGTGTCAAACAAAACTTGGAACTATAAGTTACAAGATGCTGCCATGCCCTTGTTGATAGGTTGCTCACTTTGCCTGCTAGAAGCCATTTAAATTGTGTCATAATTACGATAAAAAAAACACCCAGTAGTTCTTGAGAAAAAGAATAATGAATTCTTGAAATCTTTTATCATAATAATAATTATATCAAAATCATAATTCTTATGAGGAATATTATAATATATTTCTAGTACCTATCTGTACAATATTACAATACAGTGTTTACCTGTACAATAAAATAATATCATATGATTAATAAAATCTGGAATCCGCATAAGAAAATTATGGAAATCTTGTAATCGACAAAAAATAGTATTATACTATGTAAGTATGGAGATTATAAGAAAATTATGATTTCTTTTTAATAGAGAATGTTTATTTGAGTAATCTGTGGATATAACTATTAGGCGATCAGGTATCGGGCAGGTACAGGTAGGTATACATGGGGTGTGTTATACAAAACCTCATTTATGTTTGAGATGAAGTAGGTATAGCATAGCAGGTTAACTTATCATGAGGAAAAGATTATAGAATAAACTTCACCGTAGTTATAGCATCTCATTAAGTTTAGTTTTGTTATTATAGGTATGGCAAGTTCAGTTATATGCTCAATTGTTTAAGGGTTGGCTGTTTATGGTAAAGGAAACTATTGGTTTGATTTTATATCCTTTGCTTTTATTTTCATTATATTCATATTTTGTATGATATAAATTTATATTTATGATATATAGTTAAAAAATAATGATAAGTAGTCATGAAACTTGACAAATTTTTGTAAACTTCACACCCAGGTCCAGCATTACTGAAAGTGAAATAGTTCTCTCAATATAAATTTTTTCATTCTGCAATATCTTGGACACTCTTCTCTATTTATGCAGGAAGTAGCAGGAAATATTTTTTTGACCGAAGTTAAAGTTTAACCAGAAACTAGGTTCGAGTTGACATTTCCTCATCTATTGATGATGTTTATTGGCACCTGCCAGTGCAATATCTGACACAAATAATACACCAAATTGAAGTCAACCCTGTGCAATTAAAGCATCAGTTCTTAATTAGTTAATTGATAAATTGGTTGGTACAAAGTGACCGGATCTGTGAGTCTCACACAAAAACGAAACCGTCTTTTTTTTTGGCGCATCAATCAAAAGTACAATTTTCAAGTGACAAATCGTGTCAAAATACGAAATTAATGATGTGTTTTTTTTTTCACTAAATGAAGCATACTTTATTATACACCGCGCGATCGTATCTGGCGCGGTAGATATTTGAAACTGGCTATTTTCATTAATAAAAGTAGGAAATGTGAAATTATTCCAGACTAGTGCAGATGTTTGTGCTTTATGGCGTGTCTGTATTATTTTCAGGAATTCATTTGATATCATCACATTCGTGTTTTATTAATATTATCGATTTAGAAGTCTGATACGGCCACCAAAACACAAGTAAATTATTATTTCATGCGCTGAAGTATACATTTATACAATATTAATATATTAATTTAGCCACTATCCGTAGGTATGCTCGAGATAGGTATACTTTTATTGTATACTGGTAATATATAGTAATAATTGTTCAAAGATGGATCTTCTATACTTAATAATCAAGTACCCCACTTGCTCATTATATTTTTTTCAATAAAACTCATGTGACTCATTCTGCGAGCAAGTTGTCCATGGAACTAGATGCATATATTTTTTGTAAAACGCCAGAGTGATAATTTATTATTGCGACGATGTTAATAATCGTCATCAGTATATTATGCAGAAAAAATTATTTGCATTAAGTGATATTTAATGCTCTGTCTATTTTTTCTTTGATATGTTGCACCATATGCATATTATGAAACATAACGAATCGATCATTTTTGTTTTTCGCTGTTGCGCTTTGTTATCACCGTGAATTGTCCAAATCGCCCAGAAAATAAATCAAGTGTCGAACTTTATTAAATATTAAAGTTGTTCCCATATACACATTCCGTGTTCCGTGTGTGGTGAAATTAGTTGATACGGAAAAAGTGAATTTACCGAATACATCAATCAAACGCCGATATAACCACCCGAAAATAAATTGTATTATGATGTCCCGATGGTTCAATTGAGACCATACCAGCACGTCTATACTTGATATTGAAGCACATTGTAGATAAAAATCTCTCTCAATATAACTCAAATATAATGGTCTCGCCGTATAGGTGCGCTATTAACAAGGTGTTTATTGATGGATATCTTGTGACAATTGCCCGAACATTACGTTATGGCCAATTTACAACGAGTTTACACATGAGTGTGTAATTAAAATTGATCTTCTTTGTTGTTGTTGTTGTTCCTCAGAAAGCATGCACGAAGGAGATGTAAAAGTTCTTCTGTTGAAATTTGCGCCACAAGGGGCGTTGCAATGTTGCACCCCGTAGATTTTGTTAACTTTTTCTGCTGCATGCGCGACAACTCCAGCTCTATTAATTTCAATTATACTAAGAACCTGTTGGCTGCCGGTACATTGGTAATTACGTCGGCATTCTGCAGATTCAAATTATTTTCTTTTTATGCGTTCCGATTATGGCCGTTTTGTTATTCTCTCTATATTTAGGTTTTAATTTGTTCCAGACAAGTGCTTATCGCTGGAAAGGCCGTCGGGTGGTGGTAAAGGCAAGAAGATGAGGAAACCGCGGACGATATACTCGAGCCTTCAGCTGCAACAGCTGAACCGGAGGTTTCAGAGGACGCAATATCTGGCGTTGCCCGAAAGAGCCGAACTCGCGGCGAGTCTAGGATTAACGCAAACCCAGGTAAGAAACCGCATGTTTTCTCATCGATTGTATGTATCAAGTCATGACAATATGAAAACTCTTTTATTAGGTATAAAAATAATGGAACTTTTATTCAGTCAAAGCGGCTTAATACTCGAAATAATAGCAGAAACAAATTTTTCTGTTGATCACGTTACTCGTTACGTTTCTAGGGTTACTCCATTGAAACAAAACGTGCGCAAAGCCTCTGCGACATTGTCTTTATTTTTTTTTTGATTCAGCGGAGGAAACACAAACCATTGGTTGGAAATATTGTTGTTGTTGCCAAGTAACATTTTTTTTTTGCTGCCATCAAGTGAAAACTGAAACATTTTTGCAAAATCATGAGACATTTCAAAGAAGAAAATTTATTGGCAAAATTCATCTTGAGATATTAAAAAAGAATATTTTGACAGATTTTGATGGTTTTAGCGCATTTTTTCAGCTTCGAGGCATCAGTTTTGTAATTGTCTCTCTTTTATTTCTTGTCTGAAAATATTTTTAGACTGATGATGTATGGTGAGTGATAATTTGACAGGTTTCAGAGTTTTGAGGAGCCCTTCCTTGACAGTTTGAGCTCCTATTATATGATATGTTCTATAATCCTTCAGTTCTGTCACGATCTTTCGATATCATTAGCCAATTACTTAGTTACCAGTTTACTTAGTTTACTCAGCCAGTTTTTTTTTATTGATGTGTATGACATTATGACAGTTTTTCAACAAATTGCTTGTTGCAGTGCTTTGACAATTTTGCTTAAAGCGGATAATAGTTTGATTACTTGATCCATTTCATCAAAGCAATATTTTTACATTCTCCAGTACCTACCTAATAAAAAAAAATAAAATTTGACAGATTTGGTTAATTTTAAGCCTTACCTATAATAGCAACAAATTTTCTGTTGATGCAGTTTTATTGTCTTCTTCTCGAGAATGATATTTTGAATTATTTCCGATTTTCAAATGACATTCGACATTAGTGATTTTAAACAATTTAAAAATATATCAGTGCTTGGTAATAGACTGTAATTTTTTTTGAAAAAGCGCAAGTTTTCGGAGAGCGACGGCTTGAACTTCGTAAAACTGTGACGTTGATGAATTAAATTAAAGGTTCGTCGCTTGATTCATCATTCAAACAGTTAAAACATCGTGTGATAGATTATAGATAGAGCCGTATTATAGCATGGTCTTTAGGGGCTGCAGCCCAGGGGTCTCCGTCACCTAAAGGGCCTCGAGTTTTTTTCTCTCAACTTTTTTCCGACAAAAAATTTCAAGCTCATAGTTGGAATGATTTAGCCATATTCGGCCTGATTATATAAGAGAATGGTTATGGTAATCACCGTGCTTACTGTCAACTTGCTATGGTGACAGCCAATAGGAAGGTCCGTTGCCCTAGCAATTTCATCTGGAGCACAGTGATTACCTTAATCATTTCTTTATAGAATAAGGCCGAGTAGCTGTAAAAACTTTAAAAGTGATATTTTGATGAACTTAGACTTCATTGACGTTCAAAAGAAATTTGTTTCCTTGAAACTGCGGAGAAGAAATCTTTAGTTTTAAGGGGTAAGTTCAATTTTCAACGGTATTGTGGAGGAATCTTTAGTTATTTGCTATTTTTAAAACTGATGAAAAATCTTGTTTTTTTTTCGAAATTTTGGAAAAATCAGTATTTTTGTTTTTTTTTCATAATGTTAGGGAAGGGGGCCTCATAATCTCTGTGAGCCCAGGAGCCTCCGACATGGTATTCCGGCCCTGATTATAGATCAAGCAACGACTTCTAGTTCAATTCATTTATTTAAATGCAAAGAATCTCTTCCTCATTATGGAGTGTGTAGGGGTTGATGATTAATGGCTGCTTTTCAAACTGCTTGTAATGAAATTTCAGTCAAAAGTTCATAAATATGTCTCTAATTATATGCCAAATTTTTTAAGGGCGAAAATAAATAGGGAATGTTCTCCCTTTCCCTGCCTTTTTTTAAGCTCGCCTAGTTAGTTTTGGAAATGGTTTCATTTTTTGAATTATACGTTCAATTTAGATGAAAAAGTTACCTTGCAAATATTTGATTGGAGGCTTCATTGCCAAAATACATATTTGGGTTTGAAACTTCAAAATCAAAAAAACCAATTCCAATGGCGTAAAATAAGAATCCAAGAAAACTCATGATTCCTCAATAGAAACAAGTTTTCTAGGTGTTTTAAGTTGATCATGTTACCACCATTTTTGCTGAGAAATGAGAACTTTTTGGTGACAAAATTTTCAGTCTATTGAAAGTGGAAATTTCGAATTTTCGAGATGTTTTTCAAAGTTTCAAACCCAAATATCTCGAAAATGAGGCTTTCATCAAAAAAATGGATTGAATAACATTCTTCTCTAAACTGAACTTGAAATTCAAAAACTGGAACCATTCTCAAAAATAGCTAGGGGGTGAAAACAGGGGCGAAGGGAGTGTGTGTCCTCAACATCTTCACCCCTAAAAATGTTTGATGAAACGTGTTGACTCATTCCAATAAACTTTGGTTAGAATTTGGTTAAAATCAGTTGAACCGTTAAAAAGTCACGATGAAAATTTTTTTTTTAAAGTCAGCTTCAACATCCTGGTATCTTTTCAAAAAAGCACCAGAGTTTTTTCAATTTTGAACTTCATTTCTAATTTGGAATCATCCCTTAAAGTTTGTTACAACCAGTACCTAACACCTTGTCTAAAGTGGTCAACAAAATAAAGGTCCATGTTGAAGTTTTCATTGGTTTTCAAAACGGAATGGCTTCGGATTCATTTCTATTGAGTGATTTCGGATCTCTTTGGACTGGGTTACAGCTTAGTTCTAAAACTACCGGACTCAAGTTCTCAGGAATATAGGAAAAATCAAATAAAGTTCCTACAGGGGGTCGAATAAAACCTTGCAAAAGTGCTGAAGTTAAGCCATCTCCAATCTAAACAAAATTTTGTTTTGTGAATAAACACTATAAAATATAATAAAATGAGTTCAACCTTGAAGCGGTTTGTGAAGTGAGAATCGAGCTATATCGACCATTCCAAACAAATTCGGTATCGCCCAAAATAATCAAAAGTATTCAGCTTTGATAACCGTTGAAAATTTTATGGCATGGACACTTCTTTCTTTGACTAGTTTGGATCCGGAAAGCCAATTTTCGCCAAAAATGAATACTTGCAAATATGTACTGGAATTTTCTTGTCATGCCAGCGAATTCCGACGGATTCGATTCCGCACGCGTTAGACGTACGTTTTCCACTTCACAGCCTATACATGCTCCGCAGTTCAAATGATTTCATCACCTAATATTTCGCCAAATAACCCCATCAGGAATATTAAAATTGCTAACATAACACCGTGAACCTGATACTTGTTTTTTTATAAAGCACATCATGTAGATCTCATTATAAGGAGCCCACGTTACAAAATAGTTGATTGCGGCCATATAATCGTAAAAGCTAAATCGTTATGTAAGTAAGCGTCGTAAACCAACCCGGATGCTGCTTAACGACAAAATTTATAATATAATTCCCAATCAAATCGAAATAAACGGTTTTCACCAAATAAGAATGATTTTTGAAATGCGCCGCTCTTTCAAATGTCAACAGCTCATACCTAAACTGTCATGCCTTTAATTGGCCATTTTCTCTTTATTGGCTCTATTGAGTATATACCGGAGTGAAATTTCTGGCACTTCGCTGGTGCTGATGAATCCGTATACCTGCTTTCTGTCGTCTGTTCTCACTTCGTTAGAACGCTTCTAGTACTCTATACTCTTGATTTGGTAGAGTGAATTCCGTAACAAGAGACCATAAAAAAAGGAAATTGAAAACAAATGAAGACTTGAGATTATTCCATTGATGCGGCGGTGTTGTTGTTGTTGGGGCTCTTTTTTATATTCTTTTATTAACTTTGTGCTACTGTTCTTACAATCATTAATTCACCTGGCAGCACATACTGTAAAATGCAGTGGACCAGCGGCGTTTCGGATCGACCTCATTAAACAAATAACAATTAATGGTTTCCAGGACTCGACTGGTCAACGAAGCGAACGCAATTTTGAATTTCATGCCCACAATTATTAATTCGATACATATTATTATAAGACTGTGGTTCTTTTTTCAACGCGACGCTGCTGAGGTGCTCTCGGTTATTCTTATGCATTGCTACAACCTCTCGACGGATAGACGGCAGGCACATGAAGGCATAAAAAAGCATCACGGCGATGCTTCCCACTGAGGCGCAACTTTAAGAATCGATCAATTTTTATTATTCGTGATGCAAGTGTACACTCTTTTTTTCTATGTTCTCTTGGTTGCAAGGTGCTTCCTCAGGTAGAGTACTCATCATCCAAGTAAATTAATAATCTACTTCATGCATGTCTTACGTCTAATTGATAATACCAGCATAGGCAATGACGTTTTAATGTCGTCATTACAATGGTGAATAAGTAATTTGATTCTGTTCCAAAAACATACTGTGGATATTCATGCAATATTAATGCGATCGTCAATTTTTTCAAAGTGCTTCCGTGCGGGTTGACTTTTTGCAAAATTCGATGGTGAATAACCCTCTCTGTACAAATCCATACTGATGGAGTAAATTCTACTCGCGCGTCCTGTAATTGTAATCAAATAATAATTACATACACCTGTAATTCATGCGCGCCTGGAAACGACATCACTTTCTATAAGTTTGTCCCTAATAATAATTGATATTTAGGTTGAGTCGATTTCAACCTATAATTAGAAATCACCTCAAATATCAAATATTTATTTTGTAAAAGTAGGCGTGTGAAGTAGATATTGATCGCTTTTCACTTTTTTATGTATACCCCGGTACTCGAGTTATAGGTGCTAGGTTTTCTTCGTATTATGAGTATGACCATAAAAATGCAAGCATTCAAGTTATTGAGTCGTAGGATTGAAAGAAGTGTTTGCTTTTATTCCACCTTCCCCTAGCAATTTCTAAGAAAAATTTGCTCAGCAACTTCTATAGTAAAAAGTGATGTTTATATCCCATACACTTTCTATTTTCAGTAGAATGACTTTTTGGAGCAAAAATAAAGTGACAAGCTAGAGCGCTGGGAGAATACGACCGATGACCTCTGATATAGTTCCTCTCCAAAACTTTGCACATCCCATCAGCCGTAGCCGAAGCCCACCAGCTTGTCACTTTACTTTTGCTTCAAAAAGTCATTCTACTGAAAATAGAAAGTGTATGGGATATATAGAAGAAAATACCGTATACCTATGATCAAAAACTTTTCTACTTGCGGTAGGCTGTGGCCTGGCCAAAATCAGCCTCGTTCACCTGCCAATGACCAGGCCACAGCCTACCGCAAGTATAGAAACGTTTTTGATCATACGGTACTTATTTCGCTTGCGTTGATAATAATTATAAATTTCTAGAAAATTGCTTGATGGAAACGCGTGTTTAAAATTCCGGGTTTGAAAAATTTGACTAATCTTTAGGTAAATAGTGAATTAAGCGAAATAATAACGGAGCTTGCTGGGGCATCCCCATTGCTAGCTCACTCTCACCATGACTTTATAAGTATTTTTATACATTAGGTTGTATTCAGACGATTCAACAAAACCGTTTCTTCTATACCCGCAAAACTTCTGTTACAATTGCTTTGGACTATAGTTATGCAGCAAGCGCGAATGATATAAAAGCTGGAACGCATGCAAGAAAAACTGCGTGTGTGTGCTTTTATCAAAAATTTCAAAAACCGCGCACCGGTAGTCGCGGCGGTCGTAAAACTACACTAATTATAATTCGATAAGGCCCCCCGAAGACCCGGCGATTTTATTACGGACCTCTTATCTTTACTGTCACTTTAATTAGGCTTTGCGGGCCAGGGTAGGACCGGCACAATTCAAAGAAAGCAGTCAAAATTAATTTGTCCGAACATATGACACACGAATAGGTCCTACACACACATTGAAAAAAAATTCCACCTACCTACCAGTGGATGATATAACGAAAGAAGAAACAGTAGCTCCAGCAGCAATTAATCCGTAAAGGAATTATGTCGATTTGTTGTAGAACAGGCCGCATGACTGGCCGGCTGACTGGCTGGCCAGCGGCCAGGCATACTCTATAAATATTTTATACGTTATTAAAACTTCACAGTGATATTAACCTCGCATTATTATTATGGTACATCTTACGCTTTGTTCTTCATTAAAAGTAAATAAATTAAGAGGCCGTCGCGGCGATAGGAAATCGGTTCGAAGCAGGCGTTGCGAATCCATTAAAATTGAACCTCATCGAATGATGATGATTATGGCGAAACAATAATTAAAGGCGAATTATATTCTCTATCAGAGTAATGGAAGGTGCTTTTTTGGTCGGAAGTAGGCAACAGGTGGCCATGAAAAGTCTGAGAATTTATTGTTGACAAGATTGACAGATTGTCAAAAATGACATTTGCATTCTCGCAGCCTTATCAGCCGCAAAATGGATCAGTCAAGAGTCAAGTATCAAAGCACCACCGATCTCTTCTATCGTATCTTGAAAAAATCGTAATATAAAAATGGAGAAATTATAGTTGAAGAAAAACTTCGATTGGAATCAATGAGTTCTTTCTGAGAGTGATGGTGTCATAAAAGATCTCTGTTGTCTATCTAGTTAGTGCTATAGATAACGCCAGAGAATTGAAGTTAGTTAGATGTCAAGCCTAAGTGTTACGATACTATTTTTGTACCATTTCCATTCTTGAAATACAGGGTGTTTCAGGGATGCTAGCAAAAAATTCAACTTTGAGTAGATCTTGTCAAAATATAACTAAAACCTGAATCCCATTTTGTGAAGTTCGACCTTATAATGAATATACCGCCCTTCAAAGTTAATTTTTTCGAATTTCAAAAATTTGTAACTCAAGAACGTTTTGACACATTTGACGTAAATTTACCATAGACTGATTTGTCGAAACTATCTACGGACCTGCCAAATTTTGAAATAATCCAACTAGTGGCGTATAGGAGTTATGAGTCAATAATTTAGAAAGATCTAAAAAAATAGTTAACTTAAGGTGACCCCCCCATGACCTCGACGCCACTGGTTGGATTGTTTTAAAATCTGATAGGTTGATAGACAAACTAGTTTATGCTGAATTTGAGCTAATTTTGTCGAATCGCTCCTGAATTGAAAAAAAATTGAATTCCGAAAAAAGTGAACTTTGAAGGGCTATATTTTCGTCATTAGGCCGAACTTTGCAAAATGATATATAGGTTTTCTTCATATTTTTACGAGATTCACCCACAGTTGGATTTTTGCTATCATCGCTGAACTGAAACACCATGTATAGCAAGAGAGACTAAGTAACTGGGGAGTTTCTGAATTTGACGTTTCTGGTAATATATTTCTAGCATGAAAATACTACGGGAACAGTATCATGACATTCAGGCTTGAGCTGATGCAAAATCGCCGAGGGTTCAACGCAGAATTTGTTTCTTTCGGGATTTTGTTATCATTCATATTCATACCTAGCTAAATCTCCGATATCTTTCGAGCAGATTAACATCGAATTTATTCTCCACTAATCGAATATTACCTAATTATTTCGGCTCAACACTATTTACATTCGAGGGCGATCTGTCAACTACAAACAGTTCCGTCTGTATGAGGTCTGTGAGAGCTCTGAAAAAAATCCAGCTAGCATTGATTCTGAATACATCAAGCTCTCGAATATACCTAGCTTCTCCGCCAATCCTACGGGTTTGTGGCTTGCCCCCAAGTTGAAGTCTCTGGGTTTGTGTCTCACCCTCGAGTCGGAGTCTCCAGCAAATATTGTAATATAACAACCTCCCAAACAATTCAACATATCGAGATGTTTTTTCGCTATTCGAATCTTATCTAAACTGCGCAACAAATATTTTGTCACGAGGGAAAAATTGGTCCGACTTTGAACCACAATAACTTTTGAATGACACAAACAATTTTGATTATGTTTTGACAGTTAGTGAGCTCAGTTTCTCCGTTATTCATCATCAGGAGGTGAAGATCAGGAAGCTTCATGTAAAATATCTACAGGATGAAATGTAAAACTGTGCAAATATTTTAGCAAATTCAACGGACCCCATTTTAATTTTCTTTTCCTCAAATGCAAATGAAAGGTTCATAAAGCGTGATGTTTTGGCTTGCGCTCAGTTTCTTAATATTTGTACTCGAAAGTCTGGTACTGACTTTATGATTTTTTTTCTCTTGGAGGAATTCGGAGAATGCTGATTTATCTTATCATTACAAAGAAGACTATGTTACTCTGTATGATGTGAGGTTGCAATTCACAAATATTGTTTCTTAAACGGTTCTCAGCAACTTAACTCGCAGACCATCTGAAATACTTTGTTCAAGGCCCCAAAAAGGGGCCTATTCAAAATGGGCGACATAGTTTCTTTTTCTTAAAAACTGAATTCGATCAGATTTTCACATTTGCACCAAGCTTTCTTGTGATTTTGACCTCTTGAACTTGATGCTGATGGTATATTTCAGTTATTGACACGCTCCCCAGAGGTCATCTTGCGAAAAAAAAAAACGTATATATGCATAATTATGCTCAAAGTCCATTTTGAATTTGAAAAAGCCTTAAGTTTTCTCATTAAATTCATATGTGGATTCCTGTAATGTAGCAATAATATGGAATGAAGAAGCAAATCCTCTTCGGCGTAATAAGCTAAAAGGAACAAAAACATCTATACCATGATTTTTTTAATAAATACTTATATCGTTTGAACACTGAATTGCGTGAATTTGAATCACCCTATACTGCATACCTCTATGCATATTTGAGAAAACCGTATTATGGAGAAAGGTCTTATTTTCCAATTTTTCGAGTTTTGGCACTCGTAACTCACCCTGGTATCTTCAAGGGCCCAAAAGGCGGCTTTTGCTGTATACGATGAATATTTTTATAGGGTATCCTTATTGTCACGTTATTTGATAAAATCCAGCATTATGCATTTATCTATTATCATTTATCATTATGCCCCCTTTCTTTGTTCGGAAAATATCACTATTTTTAATTGTGCATCATTAGCGTATTATATAGCTGGTATAGCGTTATATTCCAATTTTTACATAATATTCATGATAAATATTTTTATTCGATAATATTCACCTCCATTAAAATAACTACTCCACAAAAATGATGAACTTAAAACTTTTGAAAGCATTTCATTTATTCATTCCCCGCATTGAACCTACTCGTACATAAGGTACTACTCAACGATATGCATTGTGGGAAAAAGGGTTAATCACGCACCAATGAAAAATTCATCGCACCAGCTATCGGAGATTCCCCCTTGTTCTGTCAAACTCAAAAATCTTTGTAATTACATAGCGCCTCCGGAGAAACAAAGCACAGAAACGTTTATACCAAAGGTGCTTGATGCAACATCTGTACACCACAAAAGGAAAACATATCGAATTTATCATATTTCAGCTTTTAAATAATTTATATTTCACGCTGGCATAGTCATCGTCGTCGTCGACGGCGGGTTTCTTTCCCCATCATAGTCCGTGTGCCGACGTTCAGTATTGATTAAGCCATAATTTATAAAGTATTGGGGAGAGAATGCATGTTTCCTTTCGATAAAATATAAAATTGAAATAAATGCGTAAAGAAGGAGGTGCTGGAATATATCATGCGTCTCAAGAGTATTTATTATTTAATAATAATTATCATCCACGGACTTGTAGTGTGCTACAAGGCACAATTTATTGGAAGCTGGGTGTTCTGGGTGTGCGTTGTATGGGTGAAAGGGGTCATTTTTTCGACAAGTCGTGCAGATCAGAAGTCACTAAAACGGAGAGTTATATAACAATTTATCCATCAACTATACTTATTGGTAATAGCAATTTATGCATTCTGCATAATAAAAATGAAAAGCAACCGGGCTAACACCGCGGCGTCAGCCACTGATGATGACCGATTATTGAGACGCTACAGCGCCTCGCCTTTTAGACGACTGACGACTTTGGAGTTTTTCGCTTTTCTGGCCAATGTTTTGTTTTGTATGACAAAGAAAATTACTCGAAAAATGATAAAATGCTATATTTACTACCGCAAGGGCCGTATAGGAGTAAAACTTCTGAATTATGCAGATGTTTAACGAGCGATTATTTAATGCTCGTTCAGCATAGCGAACACTATACGGGCCGTAATCCAAAGGTCGTCAAAAGTCGATCAGTGGTCGAACCGGCCTGCGATTCGGGTTCGGAATTAGTCTTGTATTGTCATTGTGATGTCGTATTATGGGCTGCTTCCCCATCACGATTTGATAGTAGTCGCCCATCCAAGAATGAAATATTAATCTTTCAGCACAGACGATGATAATTTGGCGCTAAAGAGCCAATTAACCTCGTGTCGCCTGGCGCGCACTCTTTTTCCTCATCGCGCCTCCATACTTTTTCCCTTCTTCCAAAGCGGTCGCCAATTAGTTTACATAATTGAATTAATTTGTAACGTAATTCAACCGTAATTGACTCAACACAGGGTGGCGCATCATATCCATAGGCAAACCCTTTCACTTCAACAGCATCTTTTTCCTTTTCTTCTAATTATTGCTCTCGCACAACTAATTTGACCTCGCATCATATCAGTTTTAATAAACGCATTCAGCCTCCCGATCGTCGGTGATCGTCGATCGGTTTAACGGCCATAACGGCCCTATTATAATTCCGCGTGAAGGTTTAATGAGATTATATAGGTGTTGGAGCCGTTCAACTCCGAGAAAGTTTCTTTGGCGCCTCCATCAGACTATACGGTGGTGCATCCATGGCACCCAGTGCGCCGCGGGATCATGTAGTCGTGCTGGGATTATTTATGGGCAATGCTGGGGTGGCATTCATGAAGAAGTGAGATTAGCGCTTTCCTAATTGACCATTACTGTAACTGGGGCTCCATGGTTCATAAATTGTGTTCCTAATTAGTACAGGCCGGTGCAGAAGTCGCGCCGCTGTCTGTAAAACTACCGACGACAACCGCGCTTCACCATCAAGCTCTCGCGCGCCATGGGTCTTTGTACAGGGTGATGCGATGGTGCAAATTGGCACGGGTCATAAATCATATCGCAAAAGACTCGAGAGCAAAATTTGTATGCCGTTGAAAAGTTTTCGCAATCAGAAATGTGCAAGATTTTGTTGATGCGTGCTGTGTGAGTGGTGTAATCTACAATAGTTTCTTACCCATTGGATTTGAGGTCGTTTGACACTATGCTTGGCTGCGGTCACAAACTCCAGGAAGCAACCAGGGTAGTTAAGACTTTTTGATAATGTTTTTCTTCTTACATCGGCTTCAGATCCGCCATATGACTTTTAATTTTATTTATATCGTTAGAATACAATTATTGAGAAATTACAAATTTTGAACAGCACAAACATACCTGGACTTTTCCCGGGAATCGAACCTGGGCCGGCACCACATGCACAGCCAGCAACACGACCTCCTGCGCCACGAGACATTATTCAGTCTCTTTTTCGTTGCGGTAGTATTGAACGGATTTCAGATTTCATGCGGATTTTCTCATGATTTTGAGAAAACATTAGGATAAAGCTATACGGGTTTGGTACATTTCACCGACAACCAACTCACCGACTGGACATTCCACCGACAGCCATTTCACCGAACGGACATTTCACCGACACGCCGTTTCGCCGACAGGATATTTCACCGACTCGCCGATTCACCGACTGGACATTTCACCGACAAGACAATTCGCCGACACGCCATTTCACCGACAGGACATTTCACCGACACGCCGATTCACCGACAGGACATTTCACCGACAGGATATTTCACCGACACGCCATTTCACCGACAGGACATTTCACCGACACGCCAATTCACCGACAGGACATTTCACCGACACGCCATTTCACCGACAGGACATTTTACCGACACGCCATTTCACCGACAGGACATTTCACCGACACGCCATTTCACCGACAGGACATTTCACCGACACGCCATCAAATCTCACCCCAACCAATCTGGATTCGGACGTACGGTTACCGAGTCAAAAATAAGCTCCTCAACTGGCGGGTCCAAAAAAAGAAGAATATGCTTGAGTCAAAAATAGACTTTATCTATGCAGTGAGTTCAAAAAGAAGAATGATACTTGAGTCAAAAATCAGTTCTTGATCTGGTAGGTCTGCATGGAAATAAGGATGATACTTGAGTCGAAAATAAACTCCATATCTAGTATGCCTAAGGATACTTGATTCAAAAATAGACCCCCAATACGAGTAGTGGGTCCAAAAAGAAGGATGATACTTGAGTAAACCAGAACCAGAACTTCTTATCTGGTGGGTCTGGAAAGGAAGAGATGTTTGAATCAAAAACTCAAAAATAGGCTCTGTATATGGTGAGTCTAAAAAATAGCATGATAGGCACTCGATCAAAAATAAACTCCTGAACTAGCGGGTAGAAAAAGTGTTCTTGTCAATACATAATCTATGTAGTGAGTTGGAAAAGAATAAGGATGGTACTTTAGTGGAAATCAGTTATTCATTTGGTGGGTCAGGGAAGAAGGATCATACTCGAGTTCGAAATAAACTTCATATTTATTAGGCCTAATACTTGACTCAAAAATTAAACCCTCATCTGGTGGCGCTAAAGAGAAAGAAGATACTTGAGCAAGAAATAATCTTTTCTGGTGGTTCTAAGGTCTAAGTCTACGAAAGGATAAAATTTGAGCCTGATATTAATTCCTTATCTGGTGAGTCTCAAAAGAGGGATTATACACTTGAATAGAAAATGAACTTCTTATCTGGTGGGTCTGAGAAGAAGGATGATACCTCGGATGATGCTTGCGTCAAAAATCGGTTTCTTATCTAATGGGTCCGAAAAAAATGATACTTGAGTTAAGAATACACTTCTCATTTTGTGGGTTTGAAAAAAAGGAGGATGCTTGAGTCAAAAACTCAGGAACTGACTGTGTATCTGGTGGTAATTAAGTACCAACTAACTACTAGACTTGAGTAAAAAAAGAAGGACGATGCTCTAGTCAAAAATAAACTCCTCAACTGGCGGGTCTAAAAAAAAAGGTTAAGCAAAAAAACATTTCCTCATCAGGTGGGTCTGAAAAGAAGGAAGATACCTAATTGAAAATCAGATTCTTATCTGGTTATCGAATACACTTTTGGCGCTGAACACCAACCATGCTCGGAATCGCACCGGTACGGAATAGAGCATATCAATCTTTCAAATGTAGGTACCTATGGTCCAAAACTCAAAACGCTACAGTCCTGTCGGTGAATCGGCGATTCGGTGAATTGTCCTGTCGGTGAAATGGCGTGTCGGTGAAATGTCCTGTCGGTGAAATGGCGTGTCGGTAAAATGTCCTGTCGGTGAAATGGCGTGTCGGTGAAATGTCCTGTCGGTGAATTGGCGTGTCGGTGAAATGTCCTGTCGGTGAAATGGCGTGTCGGTGAAATGTCCTGTCGGTGAAATGGCGTGTCGGCGAAATGTCCTGTCGGTGAAATGGCGTGTCGGTGAAATGTCCTGTCGGTGAAATGGCGAGTCGGTGAATCGGCGAGTCGGTGAAATGTCTTGTCGGTGAATCGGCGTGTCGGTGAATTGTCCAGTCGGTGAAGTGTCCTGTCGGTGAATCGGCGTGTCGGTGAAATGCCCAGTCGGCGAAACGGCGAGTCGGTGAAATGTCCTGTCGGCAAATCGGCGATTCGGTGAGTTGGGTGTCGGTGAAATGTCCAGTCGGTGAGTTGGTTGTCGGTGAAATGTCCGTATCCCAAGCTATACAACTGGACAAAAAGTAAAGCAACACAATAATGAAGTGAACTTTCTTGTGCATCTTTTGAAAACGTTATGTCAAGTTTTGCTTTTCCATTGGTTTTATTCTGCTACATCATTTAAAGTGTGTCAATCTCGCTATTTTGAGCCAATTAAGTCAGAAATGAGAAATTGAAGAAGGGCAACGAAAGTCGACGAATTGTGACATTTGTGACTGGTCTTCTTATGATAATTTTTGAAGCCCGTGTGCAATTTGGAAGTCCTCGAATATTCCGGCTAGCCTATTTCGATACGTGGCTCCTCCGCCAATTGTTCAGGTTTTTTGGCTTATTCTAAAATCCAGGTCTTCAGTGAATATCACATCTATAAATGATAAATATTACCCCAAAATGTCATACGTATACGTTTTGAAAGTTTGATCAGCATAGTATAATCTCACACAATGCTGCGCTGATTTATTCGGAAGTCGGAAATTGAGGACAGGCAACAAAAACTCGTGCGACAAATGGTGGATTTTATATTTTTTTTACCGCTTGTTTTCAACCTCAATTCGCGAATATTTCGACAAGCTTTTGATATGCGGCTCCTCCGCCAATTGTGCAGGTCTGCGACTTACCCTTCAATCGGAGTCTCCGGTGGATCATTATTGGAGACGGTTAGACAGCCTTTGATCATCAACGTAGTCGTTGCTCAAGGTACACCTTGTTTTGATATGCGGCTTCTCCGCCAATTGTGCAGGTTTGTGACTTCCTCTTCAATCGGAGTCTCCGGTGAATCATAATTGAAGACGGTTAGACAGCCTCGACGGTTAGATAGCCTCTTATCATCACCGTAGTCGTTGCTCAAGGTACACCTTGTAAAAGCATGATTTAGAAACAAGTAAGTCTTGAACCTCAAGCGCAAATCTTCAAGGGTGTTCCAATGGAAACGAGCCACCCTGAATACATGTTTGCCAGGAGAAATTTAGAAAATTTCCCGAGACTCGTAAATTTTTTGTTCGAGGGGGACATTTAAAGCATACATTGACAAATTTCTATCTTCAACCCCCTCACCCCTACCCACCTCAACTTTGAAATTTCAAATGACACTACCTACTTTGCGATACATCAAATTAATGAAAATTTAGATCTCTCTCTAAAAAAATATTTTCAAATTTTCTTACTCCACCCCCCTTTTTCCTAAAATTCTTGAAATGTCCAATTTGATATTCTTGACCTCTCAGTTCTCTTCGATGCAGTCAACGTCGTCCTGCACAGCATCGAGGGAGAACATTTTCTTTGGAAAAAGTGCCACCCAAATTCTTTCCTTCGCTCCCCCCTACCTAACTCCAACATCTAAAATGACACTTCCTACTCTGCGATATATCAAATTGAAGAGAATTGATATCTCTTCCCAAAAAAATACAAAATTTTCAAAAACTTAAATTTTAATAAAATGAAAATAAATTTTTCTCCTGAAATACTCCGAATGTCGAATTCAATGGGAGAGAGGTTGAAAATTTGAAAAAAATTGTTTTCCGAGAAAGAATCAAATTCCCTTCAATTCGATGTATGAGAAGCTTGTCGGTTTTGGTAAATTTTGAAGTTGGGGCGGGGAACAGCAAATGGGTGAATTTGGATAGCACTCTTTCCACAAAATTTTCAATATTTCGATGCTATTTAGGATGAAACTGAACAAAATTCAAGAGAATTCAGTGGTCGAGAATATTAAATTGGACCCTCAATAAAATTTTTGAAGAAAGAGGAGTGCGGGGTTGAAATTTTGATAATATTTTCCATTAATTTCATTCGCTTTGATTTGATGTATGCTTTAGATGTCCCCCTCGAAACAAAAATTGACAGGTCTCGGGAATTTTTTTTCAATTTCACCAGGCATAAAATTTACTGGGGGTGGCTTGTTTCCATTGGAACATCCTGTATGTATGATGTATGTAGACATGTTATTGGCTTTTCTCGAAGACAGTACTCTTGAGTCTTGATATTCTGAATGGTATCTGAAGGGTCATTTTTCACGTATATCTTTCTCAGTGACATTTCTACTGATTTCGACAGATTTTGCGATTCGAAAGGCTATTTTGACGGAGCAGGTTATATGTTTTCGGTTTTCATTAGATATTTGATTACATCTCAGTATTATTGGCTTTAAATTAAAGGAGACCACAACACAAAAATCAAATCTATGTTTTATTTGACTAACTTATGGGGAAGGTAGTTTAAGAGTATACGGAACAAGTTTTCTAGACGAGTCCGATCAGCCGCAATAAAACATTTTGAAAATATTATCGTGACGTCACTTGGAAAGATGTTTTCACCTAGATTTTCACCTCCGATTTTCACCTATCACGTTCCCATGGTCTTGATATTGCTATTGTCGTTTTGACAGACATCATTCTGGCGTGGACATCAGACGTGGTCTTCAAACAATCAGTAATAATTATGGCAGGCTTGAAACCGTCGTCTTGTCATCGGCAACGGAATCAGGTACAGGTATGCCCGTGCGTAGCTATAGGTAGCCCGTGAAAATTTGCCCTTCTGACGTCATTGTCGTTCTTAATTATAACCGCAGCGCCCACCACGAGCTAAGTAATATTACAAGACCATATGCAATCGTTCTAGTTTTTTCAACTCTTTCATCTGAGACCAACTTGTATTTTGTGTTGTGGTTTCCTTTAAATTGTTCCAGATCCTGATGTTCTGGAATGATCTAAGTGGTTTTCACTTTATTCGGTTAATTTCAGCGGTAGCTGTACCATGGGGTAAGGCTAGTTACCGCTTAATTGAGTTTTTCACTATGGTTAAACACTCAACCACGCTTACTTCATCATTGAAAAGAGGTTTTTTTTATATTTTTCATACTTTTTCAGCTTTGTAAGTGGTACTTGGTGGTACTCATTTTAGTCGTTGAAACGGCTCTTTGGTCATTAAGACTCAATTGTTTTTTATTGACATTTTGACCGAATCTATAAGTTGCTTGATGCTATACTTTTACCGGACAACTGTAGTTCAATTTGATATTGTGTGGAATTCTAGTGATGCGGTTCTAAGTGAGATTTCAGCGATTAAATGAATTTTCGACCACCATTCTGTTGTTTTGCCAAACCGTAAGCCTGACATATCTGATGGCTCCAGTTTTCATACAAATAAGAATTTTGTGACATTTTGGCATATGTGAGTAGTTCGAATTATGCTGATTCAATATAATTTCAGTACAATAAGTGATGTTGTGAAATGCTTTAGCGATTTAAAAGCTACATTGACAAAGTAGATATTATTTTCGTGATGATTTTGGATTTTTATTGTGTCAGTGGCAGATTCAAAACTTGCTTTGTGGTAACATCCCAACTCATTTTAGTGATCAAGGGGATTGACAGATTTGGGTAGTTCAAGTGGTATTTGACTCATTTCAGTGGTTAAAATGGCTTCCCGACTAAAACTTGGCAGATTTTTTTGACAGATTTTTATTGTTTCAAATTTAGTTTGTCTGACTTTTGGGCAAATTCAGACTTTGCCGACATCTCAACACATTTGAGTGATTTCAACTGCTAACTTGGTAGATTGTAGTATTCTGTGACACTGTGACCAGGTTTTACTGTTTCAGTGATTTGACATGGTATTTGATAGATTTTATCATCTTCCAGAATAATATTTCGATAGATTATCTGGTTTCAGCTTGGGATATTCAATTAGAGTTCTACCATTTGGATATTGAACTATTTTAACAACAAAGATGCATATTCCGAAGTTTTGTCCAATTGGGAGGGCTCTGAAAAAGTTTAGCAGTTTGGCTTATGCATCCGACAACCTAGCAAGCGGTTCCTCCGCCAATTGTACGGGTCTGTGGCCTGTCCTCATGTTGGAATCTCTGGGTTTGTGGGCTATCCCGCAGTCGGAGTCTCTAGCGAATATCTCCCATGTCTTCCAAATGGTTGAACAGTCAAAGGTTGAACATATTGAGTTAGTTATGGAGCTAATCAAATTCTATCCATTTTGGCTCCATATCTATTGCTTTTAAAGACGAAAGGCCAACTATGGACAAATTTCAAGAACAAATGTGTAAATCAAGCAGTAATACTTATAGTACCTAGCAGATTTTTCCATAGTTACCTTCCAAAGGTTCTACCATGCGAGTTCGTTTTTCGCTGAAAGTCCAACACCTATGATTTCATAAGCTTGACGTCGAATTTGTTTGAACACTTGTTACGGAGCTTTTTTTAAAGTAAACGAAGTTATGGAGGACGAAGGTTTCTAATTAACACACCGGCGCGAGGTTGGACTAGTTATTAATATTTCCTCAATTTTGTTCATTTTGTGTGCAAACCTCAAAGTGAAAACCCTGTAGAACAAAAAAAGTGTGCAAAATTTATTTGCATATACCTAATCAAGATAATATAGAGTGTAAGCTAAGTATCAATTGCGAGAGCTTGGCGGTGCGGTGCTCAAACCTTTGGGGAATAAATCCGGGTCGCCGTCATTTTTACACGGCTGTTTACGGATTGTTAGGTCAATAAAGTGCCCTGCATGGTTTCGTCGTGGAATTTTATATAATACGCAGGAAATGCGTACAGCGCTGTTAAGGAAAATCCTTGAAAATCGTAACCAACCCAGTAATACTAGTATATCTTCAAAATTGTCACTTATACCTAGACATAAATGTTGAAGTGTTGAAAGTTGTGTAATTATCAAATCTTTTGAATAAAATAAAATCTTGTTGTATATTGTACAATCAAAACTTGATAAAATCAATTTCAAATGAAGCCTATTAAATATTGACCCGCACCCTTGTTCAAAGCAAGGGCGATCTGATGGTGGAACGCTGCTATGGTATAGGGAAAAACCATTAAAAATATATATAAAGACGATGGGAATCAAACGTTGGTATAATTCCGGGGTGGGAAGGGAAAGAGGTGGGAAAAGCAGACACAATTTTCACACTCCGGCCAGCCGGCTGGCTCGGACGCCCGATGGAAAAAGAAAAGCCGACCATGAAAATTTAATTTCCACAACCACCGCACGCGGTGTACATTAATTAAAATTGTAGATGTGCTCGCAGTCGATATACACCAGAGGGGCAGAGGCATAGCGCGCCAAGAAGGACCATAAATAATAGACCTGGTTTTCTCGGACCAATTCAAGAATTAAGACGTTGCATTGGGAATAATTTATATTGACAAATGAGGTGTCAGTGCTGCCACTGCAAATGTCGAATACAAATGTTACTACCGAAGCTCATTTGCAATTCGTACGCGGCGACTCGGGAGTATCTGGACTAGTTTTTGCACGGGTATGTGCGATGCGGTCGTAATTTTTACCAACGGCTCTCCGCGATAGCCAGAGAAAGAGGGACATGAGGAGCAAAAACGCCGAGAAAAGACGCGGAATCGTTTGTTTGTGGGATCCCGAGGCTCGAGGAACCGTTAGGGCGCGAAAGAAACGCGGCCTGGTGTTCCCGTTTTTTTTCTCTTCTTGTATTCCGTGCTTAAGCATGGGCTTGACCACCACGACAAGAAGGGTTCAGATATATATTTGTTTCCCTCAACTATTTTACATAGAATAGCAATTTTTACTTCATCGGCAATTGCTAAGTAATGATTAATGTTTTACGCGTTTCCAGCTAAAAAAAAGTAGATAATGGCCAAGGTTGGAGTTATACACAATGAGCTAACTTGATATGAGTCAAATGCATTTCAAAGGTTATTGCGTTCAACACATTTTCCATGATGTGTGATGAATAAACACTTGCATTTCATAGACAGCAAGGCTTTTCCATTTTAGTATTGTATATGTATACCGATAGATATTTCGTCATCACAATGGACTTTATGATTTTGTACAACATTCACCTCGGGTTCCACCAAACTTTTATCAACGCGATAACTTTATCACCCTGATAGTAACTACGCAACTGGCTATCCTATTGGCTGGTGCATAGCAACTATCAGCGTGATAGATTTAATCTGCTCTTAAAATTTTGGTGGAACCCGAGGTTAGACACATATGAATGGTAACGTCAAATCGTGGAACCCAGTGAAACAACTTCAAAACAGAAGAAAGTATTTTTGCAAATGAAATATGCCTATACCTAACCTAGACTAATTAATCACATCGACACGCAAAAAAATTAAACACCCAGAAAGACTAAAAGCCCAACCACAAATCATTTTGTAGCCCATTAATGTTATTACCTCGTTTATTAATGAATGAGCGAGTTAAGCTTGATATATTAATTGATTACTATAAAATTCCATGCTGCTCATACAATATACTCACTCACCTGCTCATATACTGCACGCACGAAGAGCGGGAACGAGAGGGCATCAGTGCTTGTTTTATTGCACTATATACGTGTTGCGTACACAGATTGATTAATACGTCATGACAATAGGGACTACTGGAAAATTGCATATTTTTATTATGAAAAATTACAAGTAAATATAATAAAACAAATTTCCGAGCGTTTAATAACGATAATTATCGGAATTTATTATAATATTTTCCTTGGGTAACGTATAATTTCATCCCGGCGGGATATATCAGATTCGAATCGGCACTCCGCGACGGCCCAGCGCAAGTGCTGCGGTCCACGCGAGCAGCATGGTCTTCGGCGGAGTGGTCGGCTGGAAACTCGTTTTGTTGCAATTAAAAAGGCATAAAAGTATTTTTCTTTTTTTATGAGGTATATAGGTAGGTTGGCATGATCTGAGAGCGACCAGCAATAAAACAACATTTTTATCTAAAACCTCTCTTGTAACGGAGCATATCCCGACCCGCGCTCATTAATGTCGCAGTTTCATGTAAAACATTCACATCAACTTGTATTTGCAATATAAATCGATTGAAAGTTCATTTTAATGCAACTAACTTATTTAACTCTAGATTAATGCATAATACAACGAAATGCATATGCGGAAAGCTCGCCAAGAAATTGAATGATTCAGTATCAAGTTCAAGAACTTTAATATCAAACTTTGGGATATCTTATTCGATGGAGTATGATTATGTCACGAAGGTGCTTACGAGGATTGATCGTTGACATACAAAAACACTTCCGTTCATACCCAGGCCCGCAATATACATACATTACATGAAAAGGGCGTCAAAGGCTTGCGCGTTGGACTTCTGAAACAACAGTCCAATTTTACAAGAATGTCCAGAAGTGTTGCAAGATAAAAGATATAAAATATAATGTTGCAGGAGCCAGTAAACACCTCCGTCATTAAAACACTAACATGTATAATTTACAATAATTTAAGTATGCATATGACTGAAATCAACGTACATACAGCAATCCGTCTAGCATATACCTACTTAGGAGTTTTTGACATTTGATTTGACTATGATATGTCATATTTGGAGTGAAACCATGCATCACACAAGAAGAATAATCGTAATTCAGCAGAATAATAATTAAAATTAAAAATATTACTTATATGCTAGAAAATATTGTGAAATAATGTGTAATGGGTCAAATTGCCTGCAGAACTGCATCCTCTCAAGATTCAAGAGTAAAATAGATGGCGTGCGTATCCGCTATGTGCGTTCGCCAAAAAAGTGAGAGGAGTCGACATCAGCGCTCAAGGTGACGATTTACGAAAACGAAACTGAATAATGCCTATTTGTTCTGTTTTCGGTAGCTAGATGGCGCTACTCGACTGAATGCACATGGTGATTCCGCTATGTGCGTTTGCCGGGAGAAGTCGACTCAGCGCTCAAAGTGGTGATTTACGAAATTGAAGGATGCCTATTTGTGTTATTTTCGGCTGCGAGATGTCGCTACTCGACTGAATGCAAATAGCGGATAGCTGTGTGATCTTCGCCCTCCTTTGCGATACCCGTGACGTACGCCATACACGCATGCACCTTCAGCGGACAGTCCAGAGTGCCAGGTTGAGTGAGTCGACCGCAGCAAGGTGTGGGCGAACATACCGGTGTCGCAGGAATTGGCGAGTTTCAAGATCGGATACTCCATCTGACGGCCAACGTGTAAACGACGTTTGTGCACGGATCAACCGCAGATTTGTGTGGGCTCTTATGAGCGTTGTGGTGTTTGGTGACTTTAATTGATTCCATCTGACTTAACGCGGCGTTGATTTTTTCCAACAAAGTACGTGAGCCACGCACGTTTCATTATCTTGAATATACTAGGTGTCGTCGGTTGCAAAAGCATTGCATTTTTAAATAAGAGTGGCACGTGTACGACGACTGGCAAGCAAAAGTGGCATCAGAATGGGAGGTGGTAAGATTTGTGATTTTGTCATAGTGACAAAAAGTGGCGGAGAATTTGTTGCGTTTCCGAGTGCCAGTCGCGCTGTGGAAACCGGAAAAAGGAAGAGTTACATTTTCACCGTTTCCCGTCGAAAGCGAAAGACGCAAGTTGGGTAGTCAAGATGACAAACAAACTTGGCACTGTGAAAAATATGACTACGAGAAAAGCCTGAGAAGTGTCGCTGAAAATAGGAGCTTTAAATGGCTGCATCGAAGAAGCACAGCTGCGATATGTTTGCATGTCCCGGACTGGCCTGCTTTGCAAGTGCATTTAAACGTTCCAATTTCACAGGAACTCTCGCAGGAACTGCTACTACTATTTCTTTTAATTACAATCTCAGTTGCCTCGTGAGGAGATTCATACAATGCGCTTTTTAGTAAACACAATCCAAATATGTCCATGTTTGAACTGAAGCTTGATTCGGTTCGCTTTCGACCACACAACACAAAAAATTGTGGCTTCAGAATTTCCTCTCCCATCAGTATCCCATCACGATAGATCGAGAATCCGTTGAGGCTTGAGGCCATCCAGTGATTGAAAACCTTCATAACACTCAATTCGCTTCTGCCATTTTCGAGTTCCACCGCAATAGGTACTAATTAACCACGTTTCACGTCTGGAGGACATTAAAAACCGCTTACTACTGATAAGATTTTTGAACGCGCGGGCAACAATCCGTGCCCTATCCGACATGTTTGTTTACATGCGAAGCGCATCAGCAGCGCCACCATCGGTAATGTTACTCGCCAATAGGCAAGGACACCACAGCTATGCAAGCCATCTGCTTCAACTCTTGGATGAAATATATCATAGGTACTCTCACTTGCAAGTGTACCCTCACAAAAAAAAACTGCAAAAACTCGAAACATTCCGTTGATTTTTCATTTAAATCAAAAACATAATAGCAAATATAGAATGCAACCAGCAATACACCGCAAGTGTTTTACGGCTCTAGTTTATGAACGGATTTTCTCAAGATTTTGGAACTTGTTTGGACTTTTCAGTTGTTTATAATTTGTTTAATATATTCTCTTAAGCATTGTAGTTTCACTGTTGCATTCGAATTTTAAACTATTGTTGCATTTTTTTTTTATATTGTTCAATCGACTTGAATTATTGTTAATAAAGCCCTGACCTTGACTGTAAAACATTTGTTGGTACTGTTAGTTTTCCCCTTTTTCTTTTTTTTGGTTTTTGCCTTACTCGATCCGACTTTGATACAGGTTCGGATTTGTCGTATTTGGATTAACAGGTAGGTAATTCTCAGGTGGTGTGCCGAACAAATCCGTGGCGCCTTATTTTACCATTATTGAACCCAGCCATCTCCACTGTTGCTGGACCGGGCCAGCTACATCACAATTCTGAAATTACTTATAGGATCAGGTAAACCATTTGGAACGCTACAATAGGTACAAGAAATATCAGACTACTGACCTTTGCAGGTTTGAAATCTTTTTTTTCTAGTAATGTGACGACACATGCGCGTGGTATCTGCACATAGTTTGGAAGTCACTAATGTTCATATCGCTTGGGAATGTCACAAGTAGAGAGCATCATAAAAGTGACAGTCAAGGTGACAGTAAGTTGACGATTAGTCAAAAAATAGTAAATGTTTGCTGTGTCGCTTCAAAATATATCGAAGCTCTTCCGCGAATAGTCTATACAGTATTCCCCGCCATTATTTTCAACTTCCTGTGACAGATCGCAAGAAGTTCACCGCGGACCGACCTTCCGGTTATTTCATTTCATCATGCATTGTCATGCATTTCAGACACGTGCTCAGTTCACTTCAGTGTAAAAAGTGACAGTACATCAAATTATGATGAATTTTGTGTTTTGCAACTGAACCTCTTGTCGCAACTTACGATGCACCATTCTCACATGTCGTCTCTGGAATATCAGCGACAAAGCCCAATATTTAGGGGCCTTTCATGGTTCTTCATTTGTCGTGTTTGCCTTCTCATTTCGCAAAATGATTGCCTATTAGCAAAATTTGGACGATACGAACATTGCAAACTTGTAGCACAATATCGGAAGCCGTTCAAGGCTACTAAAAGTACCCACCAAAGTAAAAGGGTTTTCCACTTGCATACATCCTTGGCAGCACTGTGCATCAATCTAATATTTTGATTCAACTCCTAAGAATAGCACCTACCACAGTGCTGTTGTCGACATTGCTGAAAGACCCAAATTAAGATTCAATTTAAAAGTACATGCAAAGCGCTGCACTTGATACATACAAGAGGAAAACGCTATAAGTAGGAAACATTGATTCATAGAATTGCAAATGACATGGTGACGGTAACTTTTCATTTTCTAGGCAATGTGCAATACCGCTGCGCAGGTTAGCTATAACTCTTCTTTGGAAAGGTCTTGGTCATATTACTTATTCCAAAACGCTTGCGAACTTTTGCGGGAAAACTACTCAACAGTAGAATTTATTTCAAAGTTAAATGGTACAGAGTTGTAAAACTGCCTGCGCGAACTTTGTGGGTGAGAATGAGAGCCTTACTGACGAATAGTGGCCCATCAAGATAATTTTCACTGAGGTCATGAATCGTGTTGTGACCAATAATGGTACGATTCTATAAAAAATAACAATATAAAGCTTACGCTGTTATTGCTCTTATCATTATACGCTGTTGGCGGAGACGTGAACTAAATTCATGTAATCGCCCTATAGGTACACTATTTTTACTTTTGCGACCGCCGCCTTGAAGTAAAAATCAGATCAACTGGACATTCGAAGGAATAAGTTTGTGAAGAATGGGCATTTCTATTTCTCATATAGACAAATATACGGCGATTTTCTATATAATATTATGATGATTAATATTCTTATCATTATTATTATTACATAGAGATATTTTTCCATTTCTGGCGGTTGATTCCAAGATTTCCAAGAGCACGAGCATATTTTCGAAGTCACGAATTGATTGACGGAATTTCTGACGTTTCCGACTCGTTAGGACCCCTCTCAATGCTTGAAGGAATAGCCTTAAAGCTTTAGGAGTAGCAGTCAAATTTCACGGACATGAAAAAGTGGCAATTATAACCGCGCGCCACTTGTCATGGCAACTGTCAATGGCTCGCCCCTCAAGTACTATATACTCGGCGCTCCGCATCAGAAATCCCCCGCCGGATAGATACACAACCCCTCTGACAGATGACGTCATATAATACGTTTTTATGTGTTTCATTTTAATTGAACCTTAAATTTTTCTTATTTTGCGGCACTCGTGTATAATACGGCATTGCATGGAGAATATTTGAACATTATACCTACATAACTTTTTAGTACCATCGCAGTACAAGTACGTTTGATTGACGGCCAAGCTTTCTTGATTTCTGCTAATTGCATGCTGTTCTTACTTGCTTGAATTGTAATGACGAACACTGGTACTAATTTGTAGCGCTCGTATTAAATTTTAATTATCCTTTTCGCTGGTGTGTATAACAGCTATACGCAAAATTATTGTTGTATATCTAATACAGGGTGATTCTTAATTGGGATAAAAGTTCTGTCTTGAGTATCAAAGAATTTTCTCTGCCATTTTTCATTCTTATTCAGTTCGACAGTTTTGCAATTAATTTGACACTAACATCGCACTAATAAGTATGTAATGGAAGTGGAGGTTAGCAGAAGTATTCAATGCGCCTTTACTTTTACTGGTTTTGCAATCATTACTAGAATTATTGCCATTTTCCTCAACTTTACAGCTCCATAACTCCCAAACTACATCCTCGAGCAAAAAAAAATGCAGCTTCGTACTCAAGCTCACATTAGGTGCAATTCTCCTTCACGGTGCTCTATCATTTTTATCTGAATAAGTATAAAGCTATCTTATTCAGTTTAGTGAAATTGTAAAATAACCCAGGATATGACTGGGGCCGTAGAACAGTGTCACGAATATTTGCGTTCCGCAATAATTTCGTCCTATGCCACGCGCACACAAAAAGGCGAATCCTTGAAACACGGCGGCCAACATAATAGAAAATTTCGAAACGCACGTATCCTACATGTTGCGGCGCTGGTTTTTGTTATCATTTCCTTCTGATTGAAAAAACATTTTATTGTCATTTCACCATCGCAGCGTGAAAAAATGAAATGATTTGTCATTTTGTGGGGACGTGTAATTAAGTGATACACTTTGCTGAACATGATGAAGTCCCTCGTCGATTTAATGGCAGTGTTTATGTACCTATTTCCATGTGTGTATGTGGAAATTATACTGATGGTGGTTTTTTAGAACTAGAAAAAATCTGTGTTCCATATTATCTGATTGCTTATTAACTATTGGGAAAATAAGACTTATCAGTTGGCCCAGCGCTGCTCTTATTGCATATGCATTAACAAAATTTACATTTCGTTAGATTTCAGATAAATTAAGAGCTTTTGGACGTAAGACGTGACCTTACAGATTCGCATCGCAGTGATTAATTTCTCATATCTCGATTGGTTTTACATCAATTTAATTTGTTTGGTCTTGTTCGTGTGTGGTTCATTTCGAGTTTGTTTAGCTCTAAGAAGACGTTTTATGGCACATTGTTGGCTTTTCATTAACATTCCGCAAGTCAATTCCTGTGACTTGGTCGTGTATGACCGCTAATTATTGCCCTAAGGAGTAGGTATACGCTTACCCACATCCCGGAGACCCGTGTGGACTAGATACTGAAGAAATGACAGGGAATTCTCTCTCTCGCTCTTTGCCAATCATCCAATAAATCGAGCAATAAATTATATTGGCTAGGCTACAGTCGCATGCATTATACGTGGGAACGGAGTTCTCTAGCCGCAGCTACTGGCAAATATAATAATTCTTTAAGAGCTCCATCCTCTAATTTACCTTTCAAAAATATCAATTAATGATAGATGGTGCCCCTTTATCGAGCTACTTAAAAGATGTCAATCCGAAATGAGATAGGGGCATCCTCTCCAAGAGGCTCGACGATGAACGGTATTTATCCCTTATGCAACAACATGGCAAATATCCACGAATCATTTTTGTGTAACACACTGTAACCTGCAACCTGCAAAGCTCATTTCAGCGCTCATTAACTTGTTACACAACTGGCGGGCACAAGTACGCCGGAGTTTTTTGGCTCTTCTTGTGCGATTACGCGCAAAATCCAAGGATGTAAATTTTTGTCTATATAATGCAGGAGGTTCGGCACCTCAGGAACACTACTGCTGTGTATGGAACAGGGAACAGATCCTATCAATTAAAATGAGCCAACATAGTAAATGGCAGCCAGCATAAATTATGGGTGTAGGGGGTCCAAACCACGCAGGGCCGGGAATTCAGGCCGACGCCGTCAGCAGCGGCGCTCGTGGCAACGATTCGTACTAATTATAGGGAACTGAAAACCTTTGACATCTGACCTGATCCACTAACGAGCTATCGACGGGCGTTTTGTTACCCCGAATAGCTTAACTACGTGTATGATGAAGAGTGCGTATGGTGCAGACTGTATGTGTGTAGTATGTGTATATGCGCGAAGGTGCCCGGTTGTGTAATCCTAACTTACCATAAGATAAATTATTGGACTAACTGCACGATGGGCGGGACCCACCTTCTAACATTTATTTTGTCTTCTTTTGGCCCAGGATGATTGAATGTTTTACTTTTTGGAACGCGCGATGATTTTAAAGTAATTTGAACCGAGATCCGGTGTGGAAGCACCCTGTATAGTCTTTGGCAGACATCAAAGGTGCGTTCGAAGAATAACAATGTAGTCCTCACATCAACGGTCCTTTGACCTCTGGTTCTGAAAATTTTGAATCGAAGTAGGCTGGTTTTCTGTAAGAATTTGCATGCCAGTGTCACCTATTTACTGCTTACTGCTTATATTCTGTTCATAATCCGTACTTACAAAAACAAAAAGAATAATTATGTTGTTCCTGGTCTTTCACATGGTGTGAACGGGGCTTACATAAGTATCATGCAGAAGGTTTTCTGGAGGAATAGGTATACGTCTTCATTACTCAGATCACGATTTGCTTGGAACTTTGTGGTTGACTTGGTTCTAGAGAAAGCCTCGTGATGTTAGGACTTGCGAACCTCTGCACTGATGAGCCCCAACCCCAATAAGATATGAAACATGTGCAGTATTTCGGGCACGGTTGTCTGACAATGCGATGGTTTAGAGTTCTCATTCTTGTCTAGCAGCCGTCTATAGGCGATTTACCTTATTGGGGAAAATGGCCCATCCGTGTAGAAATATTTAGGGAATTATTTGTTTCAAGAGGTTCAAGTTGCCGTTGGGCAACGTCGGCTGTCACGTCAGTTGAAGACACGACAAAACTGTCACTATGCTGTCTTGCCATCCTTGTCACTTTATTGGGCCTCACATCGATGACCAGCGTCGTCACAGACCTTTCTCTGCATCATCCCTAGCTTTCATCCAAGAAACAGTAACAGCGACTGTGACAGCTGACAGGTGTCAAGTTCTAAAGTACCTAAAAGTCTATTTTTGCCAAGTATTGTTATAGGTATGGTTTTACGTTGTTACTATGTTGTTGAAATCGAAAATACAGAGACAGGCAGCCGACAAACCACCAGACCTAGGTATATACAGGGTGTCCGTTTTTCGAGGCTAAGCATGGGTATCTCGCTTATTTTTGGAGATACAGAGTCGGTTAAATTAGAAAAAAGTTGCGAATTTCCATGACGATCAATGATCCAACAAGATATTTGACTTGTCAGTTTTAGTTTTCGAGATATCGAGAAAAAACAGGAATTTGTAATTTTTGTTTTAATTTTTTATTTAAAAAACGGTTGAAGGTAGCCATTTCTAATTAAGATATTGTGAAAGCATTTTTCTAAGGGGAATTCAATGTTGACAAAATCTTCATTCTAGCTTTCAAAACAACCGAGATATGACATTCAACTTTTTTTTCCCTTATGGGCGCCATACTGGATTTTGACATTTTTGAATACAATATTTTTTTCTGGTTACAACGATGTATCACATGCTACTGTTGAATTCATGCTTTTGAGCAAAAACATTTTTTTTATTTTTCAAAGAGTGCTTTGGAAACAAAATCAGCACCGACAATAAAAAAAAAACGTAAATGTTAAACATTTATTCATTAATGAGATGTGGCACATCATTGTAACCAGAAAAGAATACCGTATTCAAAAATATCAAAATCCAATATGGCGCCCATTAGAGAAAAAAGTTGAATGTCGTATCTCGGTTGCTTTGAAAGCTAGAATAACGATTTTGGCAGCTTTGGATTCCCCTTGAAAAAATGCTCTGACAATGTCTAGATTAGAAAAGGCCACCTTCAACCGTTTGTTGAATAAAAAATAAAAACAAAAATTCAAATTCCTGTTTTTTCACGATATCTCAAAAACGAAAATCGATACGTCAAATTTATTTTTGGATCATTGATTGTCATAAAACAGCGCAGCTTTTTCCTGATTTAACCGACTTCGTATCTCTCAAGATAAGCGAGATACCCATGCTTAGTCTCGAAAAACGGACACCCTGTATAGAGGGTGTTTTTTTCAAGAATACCCACCCCAGATTTCTCGCTGCCAAATTTTTCTCCTCATAACAGCGACTGTCACCTCTGGGCGGACCAAGTACTCCACATGCACCAATTGTTGGTACGCAAGAAAAGGTCACCTTAAGCTGGCCACGTCGCGTCGTCAATCACATTTTTCGAAAGATAACCTGCTTGGACCTCACCTGAAGATCCGCATTCTATATCTACAGTTCGCTACCTTAGTCATTGGGACGCAAACGTTTGTTGTTTCCCTCACTGTCAAGATCCAGGTTCAGGCTCGCTTTGTGATCCATTGGGGATTGGGGGATCAATCAGCAAGCACTATATGGCAGGAATTGCAGGGGTTAGAGCTACTGGTGAAGCAGCATACCATACTTGCATCTGCTTGCCAAAGGTGTAGGTAATGCAACAGTCACCAGTCGCAATTTTTCCACCGCAACTGCAATGCAATGCATTGCTGAGGCCCGGTTTTTGGTAGACGTGTGATCCGTTCGCATGCGAAGTTGCTAGCCAACCAGAGCTGTGATTGGCTGTCACCTAGGCAACATCACCTGATGTGGTTCCCTGGTTCCGAAAATAGGGCCCCTGGTAGTGCAGTCTTTCAACCCCTTACCTCTGGAACTAGATCTACTAGTAGCCTGCTAAATACGCTGATGACAAGATCGAATAGGGGACACAAAATCAAACCCTCTTTTACGTTATTCCTATACTCGTCAAATTTCATGTCATTGATGTGGGTATTGCAGGTATCTACTAGTGCCTACCTAGGCTACTAGACGTCTCAGTATGTGTTCCTCTTAAAAAATTCCTGCACGATCAAATATACCGAGCTCTACACCAAGTGAATGTGAATCGCCCTCGCCCATAGGCAAATGTACAAAGAAGCTTACTTATATCATAATTTGCAGTATAGGCATAGTTTTAATAACCCCCTATCACTATGAAAATTGTAGACGTTTAATTTGAATGATGATCTGTCACTTTTGACGTTCACGTAGCGAGTTGCGGCAAAGACTGTTGGGCTCAGCTGCTTTTTTTCATCAAGTTGAATATGTCAACAAAACTGCTTCACAAACACGGAGGCACCTTAAAATTTTGAACAATTTTTTCCCACTGCACAAAATTGAGTGATACGTCATTGAAAAGGTCTTACAAAGTTTAATTGAACAAGTGCAAAAAGTTTGCGGAAATTTCCAGCGGCTCCATTTTATGATTGAAAACAAAAACCTGGAAAACACGTTTTTATGTATAAAATGAGAATCAATGAGAATTTTTCCAAATTGCAAACTGCATATTTTTCGAAATGAAGATTTTGATGGGTAATGGCGGCTTAACCGAACTTTGTATGGCGGCTTTACAGAACTCCGTTTGTCGCCGGCGACAGTGTCGCTGGCCAATAGGATTTGATCTGCCTGTACTCCCCTACCTCCCTCCATAATTCCCGCGACACGAGTTTCTGTCGTCGTGTCGTTTAGATTATTCAACTACAGTGGAGTGGGGGATAGTCGCCGGCGACACACGAAGTTCTGTAAAGCCGCCAGTAGTGGCCGGCGACAGTGTCGCTGGCCAATAGGATTCGATCTGCCTGTACTCCCCTACCTCCTCCCATATCATTCCCGCGACACGAAATTCTGTCGTCGTGTCGTTCATATTACTCAACTACAGTGGAGTGAAGGATTGTCGCCGGCGACATACGAAGTTTTGTGAAGCCGCCATAAAATTAAATTGCCTGAAAATTTCAAAATAGCTATGCATATTGAGTTACACATCATACTGACCGTTTTGATGAGTTCTATTGAATGCAGTTTGCAGTTTTCAAATTTTTTTGATCGATTCTCATTTTATACATAAAAACAAGTTTTTCCAGGTTTTTATTTTCAATCATAAAATAAAAACCGCTGGAAATTTTCGGAAACTTTTTGCACTTCATTGAAACTTTTTAAGGCCTTTTTATTGACGTATCACTCAATATTGTGCATTAGTGCAAGAAAAAAAAGTCTGAATATTTGAGGTGTTCTCGTACTCAGAGTTTTGGTGGAGTATAGTTTTGTTGATATATTAAACTTGACCAGAAAAAGCAGCTGAACCCAACAGTTTTTGCCGTAACTCGCTATCGTTAACCAATCTCTAGAAAAATGGGGGTGGACATGTTTTTTGAATGACCCTGTATACCTAGGTCTGTGCATGGTTTGTCTGTGTCTGTCTCTGTATTTTCGATTCTAACAACATAGTAACAACGTAAAACCATAGCAATACTTGACAGAAATAGACTTCTAGGTACTCCAGAACTTGACATCCGTCAGCTGTCACTTGATCCTTCCGCCTACTCTGGTCGCAAATGAAATGTAAATCTATAGGTTACTTATTTTGTATACTGCTCCAACTTACTCGGAGCGCTTAGAGCAGAAAATAGAGCTGTTTGATTGGTCGTTGCTAGGCCACTTCTGCTCCAAGTAAGTTAGAGCAGGACAGAGGAATAACAGACCTGGCGATCCACTTCCACAATTTTAGCCAAATATACTATACACTCTTTTAATTTTAATTTCGTATAAAGTAACTTCAATTCCGGTCAACGCAACTTCAATTTTGGGAAAGATATTTTCAATTTTGAAAAAAAGAACTAAGTTTCGAAGAGAGTTAATTTATACTAAAAAAAAGTATGTTCATTTATCTGCAATACGAGAGAGTAATTTTAGGTTTCGAAGCTGTCTGTACTGACTGCTAAGCATGAAATGCAGTCGAAAATGCCACCGTACATTTCCGTCTGGGATATGCTTGGATACATTTTTGGAAGTTGCAGTTTGCCAATTAGCTCCCTATAGTCTATACAGTCTGATGCTTCACCTCATATTTGGAGCACATTTGGAGGGCTTTCAAGTGTGCAGGAAACTAATTGGTAAACTTCAACTGCAAAAATTCATCATCCACCAATAATCTTTCAGAGAAAACATTATCGGCTGCATTCATGCATTGCGAAATCAAAGCTATACTTTTTCTGAAATTGGAGTTACTTTGTCCGAAATTGGAATTACTTTTTCCGAAATTGAAGTTGAAAAATGTTGATGCAATATTGAAAAGATGTAGCTTATGAAAATTTCACTCAAATCCGGGGAAAAGCGCATCAGATTGATTGGTTGATCGGCGTTCTGCGCATCCACCAAGTGTTGTTGAGCCGAGTCGCATGTATTGTGTGGCATTTATTGGCATCAAAAAGAAGTCAAGTTCAAGCATTGTTCATCCTTACCGGATTCCAGAACTCGTGTAGGTACTTACTGAGTATTTAGCGTACCTATATACTGGCAAACTGGCATCATGCTCGTAAACATTAAACCGTAAGTTTCTCAAGACCGTACATTCCTCGAGGATTCGGGTATTTGAACTTATGCGCTCATAAGTTGCCGAAACCTCCGACCCGGAATGATTTAGAGCTTTTTTCCGCGAGCGTCTGAATCTGAAACAACGGATCTCGGCAAAGCTCCACCACCGCACCGTATACTACCTACACCGCCACCGGGCATAGATCGTTATACTCAGGGGGGCATTTCCAAGAAAGTGAAACATATCTCGCGTTATCTGCTCCGCTGAATGTTATTATTCGAGCTTCTGCACGAAGAAGGCACACCATATACCAATTCTCGCCGTATACAAAGCCCCCATACAGCAAAACGTTGTGCCGGGCTTCCTTGGGCGCTGCTTCTCCACCGGAGTGTACTCCTCCACGTCGCCCCCCTGAGTGTACTTCACCGCCCATATTGCTTGCATAACCTCACGAGTTGGAAGAGAAAAGAATAATTCAGGAACGCCCATTGGACATGTATACCTCGCATCGATTTCTTACCCAGGCAAAAATACACTTTAAAATACACGTACACTGCGGCTCACATTCGATTCACATGTCCGGCGCACGGCCCGTTTACGTTTATATTTTGAGGTTTTGAAATTGCTTTTGGGCAAACACTGCCTACAAGAGTCTGGGGCCGGGACCCCGCCGCAACAAACGCCGCCGAAAACGAGATATTACATTCATCTCTATATATACCTACACCACCGGACTATCCTTTCCCGACACAAAGGCATTTACAATACGGACAAGAAGAGCAAAAGAAATCGGATTTTCGGGAAATTAATTATAAATTTATAAAAAAGCGCACGGGTTGGTATATGGTCCATTCCATACGTTTTTCGACCGCGGTTGGCTGTAATTTTTTTTCCATCAGTTTAGTTCGAAACGATGATGCATGTTTTACTCTTGATAACAACTTACCACTTACCTACCTTATGTCATCTTGTTTGAAAAGTGTTTGTGAGCAGTGCACTATTGCTAGCTTCCTTTAAAGTCGTGTTCTCTTCAGGCTACATTTGGTAACATTGGTAACAGACAATTCAGTCTTTTCAGACGCGTTCTCTACATAGAAGCCTGCAAAGATCATAATAGCAAATTTACACACCTGATAAAGCTGTCAACAGTGATCAATTGCATCGCAGAATAGATAACACTGGGGTTTGTAGGAAAGTTGCCGGAAAATAGTCTGCATGTTCAAATTGTGACCAAGGGACCTGTGGTACTTACATAGAAACGATAAGATCTATAATATAGAATTACGCATCTAATATAAATGAAGAGCTCCTAAATCAAATTTAGCTGTTAGCTCAGCAATACCGGCAACACCGATCAGAAGGCTTATGATGACACACAAGTCTTCATAGATGTATAGGTACAGCATCGCATAACCTCAATTGAGCCCAAATGACATTGAACATATGAATTTTTCGTGGCCAACCTCGATCGGAAAACGCACGGAACGGATCATAACACACACAATATAGCCTCATTTGGGCTAGGAATATTTCAATCGATGCGTGTTCGCGCGGTATGGGAAACTCGCTAAGTTGGTAACATGATTAACTGGAAGGCGGACTAAGTCTTGTAATGGTTTTATATATCTTCTCATTAATTTTAAGTTAATTTGTTTTCTGATGATGACCGCGTCTCCGGTAACCCCACGGAATATGGTTTTATTACACGTCGATCAGTGGGGTTTTATATGTGGAAAAACTGTAAAAAATTCTAAGAGAACCATAAATTATACCGAAAACGCCTGTGTATGGGGATATACTTGAGCCGCGAGAGGCACCTGTCCTTATAAAACAATAAAACTGACATACTTCCGTCAGGTCGTTTTATGGATTCGTGAGGAGCCTAGATTACGATGCCTTGAATGAGAAAAAAATGAGCTGTGTATAGAGGTCTTGAACACCCACCACAGTTGATTAAGACTTTTGAAAGGCTCGACTCTGAAGTTATTCCAATCGATATTTCCGTCCAGTTTCAGCCTCCAAAGGGATTAACTTTCAATTGTTTTTTTTTTGCGAATATTTATGTACCACTTTTTGAATACTTAATAGCTCCATTGTAAGCTGAAGCTTTTTCGCTTTGATATAAAAGACACTTGAGAATTTATATACTAGCTTGTGATGTCACTGATGCACTTAGCAGTTTTCACGCAAAAAAGCTGTTTTGAATTCAGTTGTCCTCTAAATAGAAATTCTGTTCATTGACAGAAAAAAATATTCTAACACTTGAATGAAATATCTATATACCCGAAATAAACAATTCTTGGCGAAATTCAAAAAACAAACTTATGATTTTTGAGCGCCGTGCAGGGTTCGTCGCTTGACGTCACGTCGGAGTCTCCAGCAAAACTTGCCTGATTTTGCATAAAATTTGCTTCAAAAACATTTAGCACAATAAATATCATTTTCAACGCAGAAGAGGTATTGATGCTATAATGTTTATTCACAGAGAGGATATTTTATTAAGTATAGGTATTGTGATGAATAATGCGGCCAATCAATCCATGGACCGGGTTTTTCGAAGGTGTATAATCCCACAGCGATATTTCGATTGGCTGAGTAAGCCGTATCTAATTCATAGCAAATCAGGCGAATACGTTTTAAATTGACCTGCCTTGTTAATCATTTTGTATATAATTCGTATACATTGCAACTTGGGACTATAGAGGTATACTTGTTATGTTATATACCTACCTAATCAAATAGGACGTTGGAAATTTCTATTTAAAATTTCGAATGCGTCAGTATCAAGAGCATATTTGAAGTTCTTTTTCAACTGAATACGTCGAAGGGTTTCGCTGCGGAGTTGCGCTTATAGGTACCTGACTAAACAACTTCAAAAAAACCAAGTACTTGAAGGTATATAGGTACACCCAGCATCCAACAAGGGAAAGGACTGTAAACGCGCAAAAAAATTAAGACGATTTAGACCATTTCCAGATGAAAGTCTGTTTGTCGGTGCATAATCTGTCTGTTTGTAATCTTCCACGATAACAGCCGCAACGTTGATCTGATCGACTTGAAATTTGGTATGTGATGAGCTGATCAGTTTCTCCAGCTGTCATCTGTCAAACGGGAATGTCATTGAGTATCAAAAAATGACAAAAGTTATATTCCACGGAACTTGACTTGCAATATATCAATAATTTTCAAGCCCTGGAAAAACTGTATTTACATTGTTGAAAGAATTTTTCCATCAGTCAAATATTGAAAAATGTCAAAGTTAAAAACTTGGTCATTTAATTGTTCAAAATCCATCCAAGGAGTTGGAACTGAATTCGGCAGAAAGCAACAGAACAAAAAAATCAAATAAGGTCTGCAGTTAGAGCTTTCCACTTTCCAGTCTGGCACTACGATTTTTTTTCTGGTCGTTACTACCCGAGGCGGTCGCTCACCCAGGTTTTGGCCAGGACGACTCTGGTTTTGTCCAGGACTCAACTCGGACGTCTTTTCCTGCTGGAGGATTGACTTTTTTCGAAAAATTCCAACTGATATCAGAAGACGATTGCATTTGGCGTCGTAAAACAGGCCCATTTTCAAGTGGTCGATTTCTGGCTTGCGGCTGAGGTTGACCGAGTAACGTCACAGGGTTAAAAGAAATATTTTTGTTTTAGAAAACTAGCGGAAAAGTGGACTACTTTTTTCACAGTATGAAACAGTCAGGTCAAAAACTACAGTTAAACTCATTTCAAAATCAATGTATTTTTTCAGTACATAATATTATCAATTTGAACACCTATTTTAGAACAGAAATGATACCCTTATCCATATTTTTATTTTTAGTGATCTGATTAATATTAATATTCCTTTCAATGACCAAGATTTGATGATGCACATTTATCAAAGTCTCTGTAGCGTTATGTGAATATTAGTTTAGGTATTTTAGGTCTAATAAATCAAATTTTGACGATGTTCTTTTCTTGTTGCAGGTAAGACGTCCAGACGCGCGATAATGTCCTCCAAGTATAAATACGGCTGATACGAGTCACTAATGGTAAGAGGTTGACTTTGAATTGGAGACTTATTTGTTATTTTTTCATGTGTTTTTCTGCTGACAACCCACAGGGTGTTTATGCAATATGAAGGAATTCACCTCAAGAATTCTTTTATAATTGGCGTATATTTGCCAATCAAACGCCTAATTAATCCGTTGTCTTTCTTCTCTCTCTGCCCTCCATATAATATTGATTGAGCAGTTAAGTCGTTATATTTATAAAGAGCAGTGAAATAGTTTTTCAGTACACGCTTAAGGTGTATTACACTGCTGAAGAATATCTAAATGTAATTTATATCAGTAGATACAGATGTAGGAAATTACCTGCACCTTTTAATTGCTGCCTACCTGCATCATTAAGGTTCACACACGAAGAGCCATTCGAATTTTGTTTAGGTAAATACACCAGTTTTTTAACCATTGAAGCCACGTGTTGCGAAGGGTTCGTTGTTTTAGACTTGAATAGATGGCGGTTTTATCTTTTATATAAGTACATTATAACCAGTAAATTGTTTATTATATCCATAAATTAATGTTAACACCAAGTATCCCATTAAACTTGCTGTAATCGTGTTATTGGAATTTTGGTTGAGGTGGTAATGGAAAATCGAACCCGTATGATCCATCAGGCTTCTATTTGCAACATAATCTACAGAGTGTTTGAGCGACCTTGTTTAAAACTTCAAGAGGTGGTTCTGAACTTCTAAAGTGCTAAGGAAGTTACATACAGACTTCAAAGGTACAAAGTAGAATGGAGATTTTAGTTATTTGATAAAGAACTATCAGAGGTATTGAGAACATAGTACAGGGGACTACTTCATGAAGCTACACTGCAACTTTTCACTTTGCACTTGATGTCAAAATTCGAAGGAGCTGCTAAGAAAATACTGTCTGGCAAGTCTTCAAGCTTTTTTGATTGCAAGCTTTGCAGCTTTGAAGTGCAAAGGCAAAGTGAAAAGTTGAAAAGTAGTTTTATTAAAATGGACCTCAGATCTGCTTCACTTGAGAACGAAAGTACAGATATGCCTCACTGACAAGAGTTGTTATTTTGTGTATGTACATGTAAGTGAGAAGGTATATGAGCTGCTATATTTTTTCACCTCTCTTTGGAATGATTGTACTTTGTGACAAAGATGACCAATTGCCCCAGGCTGAACTTAAATGCCATAACGACATTGAGCTTCGAGCACCACATGCAACAACATTTGATATTTTGACAGATAAGTTTCAGGAAAAAATCCCGAGCAAAAGCTTAACCTCGCAGAAAATCAGGCTCAACCTATAACCCCTAGGAGCCCATACACCAGGGTAAAATCTGGTCACACCCCAGTTTTTTCCACTTTGTTGCAAATGCAAGCCGAATAGATATACTTGTTACTTTACCAGTGTTCAAGTAATGGTGAATTTATGTTCCGATAGCCTCCGTAATTTGTGAAGCAATTCAAGTAACTTTTTTTTCCTTGATGAATATAAACGCAATGTCACTTTGCGCCTAGCGTGTATGTATAAGTATATTAACTCGATTATCTATGCGAAAAAATAACTTGGTTTGAGATTTGGAATAACAAACTTGAAACATAATATCACGTCATTTACATAATTGAGACATGTGTATGTGTGTCAAAACATGTCGCTGTCGTTTACTTCACGTAATATATAAAAATTTCGGCATGTTTTCAAACTAAACATAAACATGCGTGAACCGTAAATAAAAAATAGTGTCAAACTACATCTCTTCGCTGTATTATAACTTGCGTTTAGTAGAGCAACCTTTGGCATTACCGTTTTAATTATTTTATAATTGGAACCTTCGATAAGCAATGATATCAATTAAAAACCAATTACGCCTTGATGCCGGACCGGAATTATTGTAAATAAATGAAATATTACTACTTATACTTCAACTCCTCCGGTTTTGTTAGGTTCTTTTGGCGAACTTTCGTAACAACTCCCATTAAATATAAAATAATGCGACTTGTTGTTTTCGCCTTGTATATATAAAATGTCATTTCGAAAGAACAATCTTGCATCAACATAATATTCTCTCATCTTCATGGTAGCATGGGCACACAAGTCGATATATACATGAGCGGTTACATAACATTCGTAAGGTTTTCTTGGATAATTACGGACATGACGTCAAAAAAATTTATTTTATTATGTTATTTTTTTTCCTGTGTGTATGGTAGTTTCTCACACGAATGACATCTGAAGATGGATGTGTTGCATGGACTTCCGGTTTTTATACTTGGTCACACTTTTTGATTTCCACCTCGCCTAGCGCATGCATGCAAAAAGCTATTAATAATAAAAAATATATTCTTATGATGATGCACTTGGATTGTTGTACTTGGTGCGTAGTTCTGCTTATATCGATAGAATGGTTCAGGGTTTCATTCATTATCTCAGTGGAAATTGGAACAAGCTATAAACGCAGAGGTTCCTATTTAATTGATTTTTTAACAACTTTTGGCAGCTCCTTAGACATGTCGTCACGTTACGGAAGATTTGTTGGCTTATGCTAATTAAGGTGTTTATGCTAATCGGAACAGTGATTCTTAATTGAAAATATATAGATAAATCGTGTTTGTGTATAGGTATAGATATATCAGCTGCACTCTTGGTTTATAGTTTATTGAGCATAAATTTTAAATGTTGTAAAATATACATTTGAAAGAGATCCCTTTTCGATTTCGTTAACTATATACAAGTCAAATGCAGGTGCATGTTTTCAAATATTAATTAATTAATAAAGCAAAATGATGAACCCTTTTGAAATGTACCGTTAAACTCATTTGATTTTCATACAGCATGAACATCTTAGGGGAAAACCTGGTACTTATATTCATAATTATAGCTGCTACAGTAATTAGACGTACGGATTTGAATCTTTTAGAAATATTAAAGTTTCAAAAGCCTGGGATTCTGAATATTGATTAGGGGAGCCTCTTCTGATATTATGTTCAAAGTCCTTCCTATAATGCATTAGTTACTAGGCATATAATAATTTCCCAAAAAATGTTTCTGGCATTTACACTGATTGATAATTTAGATTTTTGATTGTCACTGCCACCCTTTCAAAGCATATAATATGTAGTCTGCTAATTTTTCACAATCACTGTCTTTGGCGCATTTTTTTGTTATTAGACAAGCATGTTTCGCGGTAGCATGCTTAGAATGCCAGTTTTAATTTATTACCATTTCGTGTAGCTTCAAATAAGTACAACACGTTGTACACATGATGTCATTAGCACGTGGATTCGCGATCGGTGTCTCTCCAACAATGGCTGTCGCTTCTTAGTAACAGTTTTTTCTTAGAAAATTTACCCAAGTCAGGTTATTTTCCAGGTTACAATTAACTGATTTTAGTGTAAAGTGCGAACATTAGGCTACTAACACCTATTATACTACTGCCTATACTTTTTAGCTTTTGAAACATTCTTGCTAACTTTGGGCTAGCCGCTAGGTTACCCACCCTAAAAAAGGACCTGGGACCTATTCCGTACAACTACTTTGCGACTTTTCACATTGCACTTTGCAAAGTTCGAAAGTTCCGAGGAGTTGCTAGGCAGTGTTTCCCTAGTTTGCAAAGTGCAATGTGGAAAGTTGCGAAGTAGTTTTATGCAATAGGCCCCTGGTCTTCAGGTTTACAACTCTTTTGCAGATTTTCTCAAAAAAAAAACGATAAAAACTGGAATGCGACTAATTAAGAAGGCGGGTTTACTCATCACATATCAACAGATGGTCAGTCAATAGTGTCAATACGCATGCACTTGGCTAGGCAAACGATGTCTTTTCGTGTTAATGCCATAATGAAGAAAAATCTCCCAAGGAAAAAGATAGTAGCAAACTTGTGTTTTTCACGTCTTGTAGCGAATTACTCTAGAGGCATATTTCCAAATCTACAGTAACATGTTTTTGAGAACATATTTTCTTTGAACATCGGTCAAAGAACAAAGAACCGCGTATAAGCTTTCTAACTTAATTGTAATTCGAGTGACCTGGTTAAATTTTCTACTCTTAACATTTTAGGCTTGATGCCGCCTTCTTTCTGGTGTGAAATTGAGTTGTCCAAAAATTAAGCTATGATGCTTGTCAGATTGACGTCAAAATGTTGAAGTTTTTGAAAATTGACCATGTCATGACCAAATATGTATGGCTCGGGGACGTAGAGACGCCTTACCGTCATTGACCTTCTTCGGTTTCTTTCGAATTTGACAGCATGCAGGATTCATGTTGACATTGTTGACCACCAGAGTCAGCGCCGACATAAACTCGTTTCGTGCGGACCCCAAAACGGAGGAAAATGTTAAATTGAAGGCCAGTCACAATAATCTCAGTGCAATACTTTGATTTGAACGGCTAGGTTCTTAGAAAATTGAATTATCAAACTTTTTCACGTGATTCTTTCTACCTATGGCAGCGGGGCGTTCCTTGTTTTGCCAATAGCTTTTCAGAATTTGCCGCATTTTTCGCTGAAGAGGCCAGAAGATCAGTGCTTCAATTGCGACACTTTTTTTGGAGTGACGCCAGCTTCGGATTATATAGTTTGAAGCGTGGAAAAATCGAATTCACTTCAACGGGTTAGCAATGGCCGTGTTCGTAAGTCACAACAGTTGTGGAGCACTTCAACGCCATTGGTCAAAATTAAAATTTCGACGAATCGCGTGGAAGTGCTCCACAACTGTTGTGACTTACGAATGCGGCCAATGTTCGCGACTGTCAAATATGACAGGCTCTGCTTTGATTTCTTTGTTAATTGACGAAAACTGACAGCAGGCCGGAAAATTACGCCCTTTTCCAATGAAATTCAGCAAAGCGTCAGACCTCACGTCCCGCCCTGGCGGCAAGGAGGTTATAATAGCAGGAGGGAACGTAACCCAGCTTGTAGGCGAGGAAATTTGATGCGGGTCGGGGTAAGGGGAAAGCGGTATTTAGGTATGCAATCCGCAATATACGAACCACACGAAGGCACTCGAGTAACTGACACAGAGGTCTATCCCACAGAATCACGAATCTGACACTGCGAAAGCGAAGTGACAGAATCAGTCAGTTTTTGTGTTTGTGTTTTTCGTTTGCCAATTTCTCTTTTTCATAATGACGGATTCAGTCGCTTTTATGGCTTTTGGATGCCGAGACCACCAGCGGTCGCTGCTCAGAAACAAATTTTTCAAACAGAAAAATCGAAAGGGCATAGCGCATAGCGCAGCAGAAGTAGAAAGCAGAAACAGAGACGAACAGAAGCTTGTGAAGTGAAACAAGATAAGTACAAGACCCTAGATATTCCAAACCAAAAATACAAGGAGCTACAAGGCAAAGTGCCTAGATGCACGTCTAATCCGAACTTGAAGGCTGGAAGCAACGATTTGCAAGATTTTGGTGTGGTAATGAGGTACTGATGAGGGTACTGACGTCGAGTAGCTACCAGGGTATGTCGTGTTGTGGAAGAGAGGGAGAGACGATGGAGCACTTGAGGTCTTGTCAGGAATCGCTGAAGGAGGGCAGAACTCTGAGTCAATTGTTGGGAGAGAACGAAAAGTAGCTGGAATGGATGACAAGGATTGAGAGGAAACAGAAGAGGTGCAACACCGATGATGACAAGATGTGGCAGTCGATATTTGTATTATATCTATCAATATCTTTTTATTTTGCGGTGTAGTGTGAATAAAACAAATAAAAATGTAACATTCTCATAAAATATCAACAATAAAACTCATTTTTTTCTCGACATTATCAATTTTTTCTTGATGTATGAGCTTGGCTCATCGTCTCTTGTCTTTATCAGCGTTTTTCCTTCATTCCAGCTCAGTCAATTTTCTGTTACTATTTGTCCTTATGTTGCGTCCCATGTTTCCTTCTGTCTTCTCTGGGTTCTTTTCCCTGTCATTCTTGCTTCCCATATCTGTTCTACTGGTCTCTCCTCATTCATGCTTTGTAGGCGTCCTCACCAACAGTTGTCTCTTATCCAGAAATTTCGTCACAGGCTTCATCTTTAGCTCTTTTCTTACTCAGGGTTACGAATTGTGTCTCTTCAGTGTCAGTGTATGTTTTTTTTACTTCGCAGGTACATACTTCATTCCTGTTGCTTCACGCTCCTTCTGCATTCTCTAAGATAAGACCTCTGTGTCTCACTTCCGTGGGCCATCAGTCAGTATTTATCTGAAAATCGTCTTATATAGGTACTTTCAGCTTATGGTCTTCTTTGTTACTTCTTTTTCGTTTATTAATGTCTCTTGTTCATTGCATAGTACAGTACATAGTACATATTACTGGTGGTATTCTTATACAGACTTCTTATAGCACTAATTAGTTTCTATTTCACTCCTCGTGCTCTCTGAATTATTTGTTGCACTGTAAAGATGGAGCTTTGCACGCTACCTTCTTTTTGAAGTCCACTCTGAGTGTTAAGCAACGTTGGCTCAATTGTCTTACCCAGTTTCTTTACCAGTATTTGTATATTTTCATTGGCATGTTCAGCAAGATGATGCTTCTATGGTTTGCACACTTATAAGGAATCCCTTTTTCTTTCCATGCTTTATTGTAGATTTCTAGCAGCAACCTTTTTCCTTCTTCTCCTAAGCTATTCATCATCTCTGATGTGAATTTATCATGTCCAGAAGCTTTGCTTCCATAATTTCAGGAATGCTTATTTCAGGTCTTCTCTTACCGTCCTTCCATGTCTGTCTTCGATCGTATTTTCTTAATTAATAATGTCGTCTTCATCAGTGTATCTTGGTTGTGCACTCAGTACTCTCGGAAATATTCACACCATCTTTCCATTACTTCTTCAGAGACCACCAGTAGTACACTTCCACTTCATCAAATCATCCACTTGCAGGTGGACTAGGTCGAGGCGCTCATATTTCAAGTGACTTCTTTTCTTTGTTTAGTTTCTTCTTGAGTTGGAGGCAGTATCTTCTCTTCAATCGTGCATGTGGAATCAAAAGATAGGCATCCTTAAATTTGAAAAGATAAAACCAATATTATCAAAATTTGGTGTGAAGTTTTTGACTCTTGCTTACCTATTATTGGACTTTCTTCCATTGTATTATTATGAATTATCAGTGTAGCACAACACACACGTAAGTACGTACGTACGTACAATAATATTGGTACATATACTGAGTTAAACAGGTAGGTACACAGCAGCTGTGCAGTGTGCAGTGCAGAGGACGCATACTTTGGCCTTTGGCTTGCTCGAGCTTTTCATTTGTTTGGTCTTCCATGAGTTTCCAAGGCGGTGATGTCCTTTTCAATTAGGCACTGGACAAGGGCACACGTCGCAGAGAATATAATCAATAATTTGGAGATGCAAACCTTGAATTGGGAAAATTCGTAACTTCAAAATTTATCATCGCTAGGTGCACTTACTTATGCAACAGTATTTCCTATTTTGGATTGTCCTCTGCTTGAAAAAACTGTTTCTAGGCGGCAACCGCTGTGGTTTCCCATTCGAAAGCCCTAAAAGCGATTGAAAATGCCACATTGAAGTGCGCAACTGACAAATGAAAAAATTTAACCATAAAAACGAACGATGCTGTCACTTTGCTGTATAATTCTGTGAGATAGACTTCTGTAACTCGTGTGCCTTCGTGTGGTTCGTATGTTGCGGATTGCATACACAGAACGTGACGTCACATGGCTTCACTTTTTTGAGCTCATGCTCCCTCCTGCTATAATTATAACCTCCTTGCCTGGCGGAGATATGTGAAAATATTGTTTCAAAAGCAGCCCGGACGCGACATCGTGTATCGTCGTGAATTATTGTGTCGAATGTCGCCAGTGCAACCGCAGAGTTCTGAAGATTTTCTATAGTGCAGATTTAGGAGTTTAGAAACCCAATTTCTCAGGTCAATCGAATCACACGTAAGCTGGAAGGTCTATTCACCTTATTCGAAATTCCTCTGCCATCTTTTAACGATATGTTGAAGTGGAGATATCTGGGGGGATTGAGTCCCAAACCAAAATGCACCAGATTTTCTCATGTCAACTTTATTTATAATGTCAACACAACAAAAGCGCGCCCGTCGCCAGTGATATAGAAACAAAATAATATTTATCATCACTATGGTATTATTCAAGTGTTTGTAATTTGTGGTTTCTTCAGTCATTCCCATGCATAGATAAGCTAGGTATAGAATGGCAACACTGTCATATATTTGAAACTGCATTCTGCGCCCCCTCGTGAAATGTTCGCCAATCAAAGTTTGAATGGCGCGAAATTCAAACCCTCTATTTTAGGTATACTTTTTCACTGGTCTTGATAATTGATCAAATTTGCTCAAAATTTGACAATACCTCCATCGATTATTGATTCTTTCACTGTCGATTTCGGTATTATGAAACGTAAGAGCAAATTTCATCAATTGATTCACAATTAGGCTCAATCAATAACATAGGTACTTGATTAAAAAATCTATTGAAACGTTTCTTTGGTCTTCTGATACATTGTTCATAAGTATTCATGCAGGACTTCAGTTGGTTGAAATTAGGTCTGATGTATTCTCAGACGTTTCCTTGCAATTCGACTCAGGAGAACAACTACAGCCAACAGCTTGGTTGGCGGCTCTGGGAAGGCAAAAACTCGGCATTGCATTTTCCATAATCGCTGTTGCTCATCACAATTTAACTCGTTTTCTTTGGTTAGGTGCGGCGCAGACATTTTCCAGGTTCAAGGGTGAAGTACTCCCATGCTGTCGAGGAGTTGACTTCGAAAATTCACCAATGTTCTTGTTTGTGTTGAGCTATCCAATATCCATAGTGATCAGATCTGACCAAACTGGTTTCATCTGAAAAAAGCGAAATAATGTTACTGTGGTAGAGGTATTTTGAACGTTGTATTCTGAGAGTAAAAGCCCACGGACACGAGACACGATCCAAGTTTGTTGCAGATTGTATGTCCTACTCGTAATAAGCGTAGGTAACTCAATCTTCCCGCTAAACTAGGACCTTGTTCATGTCCATGGGTCTTGATGATGGTCATTTGCATAGCATTGGGGTCTGTGAGACTACATGTCAATTCTTTTACATCAGTTCTGACCAATATTGAATTGAGAGTCTTTCCAAAAAATTCAAGACAAGACGACAAGACATTTTCATAAAGTGAACCCTGTTAGGTCTCTCAATCGAAAGAATCTGTGAGAATATTTTCAACTTAAGCCAGAATGTGCAAAACTGATAAGAAATGATCTCCTACTCACTGTTTTTGGATGCCTCAGTGAGAACAAGCCAAGAGTTTATGCAGTGCGGACGAGGTTGGCGCAAAGTCGACTTTTACTTTACCAATGCTTTTGATTTTTTCCTTCAAGAATTAATGACCACGCCGTTGAGTTTTCGAAATTCATCTGTTATTTTTTCACTTAGTAGGGAATCGGTGTTCATTCCAACAAAACTGCCACAATATCTTTGTGGGTGTCCATGAAATATCACTACGTCAGCCACAGATGTACACACTTCACAGGCAGATACCTAAATTGCATCATTTAAATTCAAAAATATTTGTATTGCAATAGTTACAGCTTCTTACCTGAGAGAACTTTTCTCACTGGCTGTGGAAGCCTTCTCGTATCTTCTTTCCCATTCGTTCCTTGTGCTTTTGAAATAAACTTCCTGTAAACAAATGCCTGCAGGTGCGTTCTCCTGCACTGCGTGTTTTTGGGGTTGAAATAAAACGGTCGGTATCTAATCTTCCTGAGCTGTTAATTGGATGTTCTGTACCATTCCATTCACAAGCTTGGGAGTAAAGCTCAAGGTAGAGCTAGATGTGGTTGCGATTCCGATCTTGTACACTGGCCGTAGGTACTGAGAAGCAAAAGAGTATTATTTTATGGAAAGGGCCACATGCAAGATTCTTGGCCGTTTATAGAGATCAAATATATTACAGAATATAAACTCAATTACACCTACCTTCAGAAACCCCCGAAAGAAGCACATGGTGTGTATTTCTTCAACAAACTTTGACAATAAGAGTTTGATTCGGATTACATGACATATCAACAAAAATCAAACTGAAAATTGAACATCTGCGATACCATAGAAGCGTCATTGTTGGCATACCTATTTTGAAAGACAATTACAGAGTTCTAGAGACTGACGTGTCAAGCGCTATCTGCAGAGATGTTCTCCAACTAAAATCACGGAAACAGTGCCTAGAAGGCGAGTGCGCACCCCATGTTCCCATGTCATTCTCCAGTGGAATGGCTCTCCCATGGGGCTCTCCAGTGCTTGAATCAGCTTGGATGGTGCGATGTACCCTTATGAAACGCTGAAGTGGTGCAATGTGGAAGCCAGCAAGACGACGGACCTTGGCAGTTTATCGTCGTAACTTTTCTTCCCCGATGTAACGAAGTGTACGCCGCAAACCTTGTGGCATTTTGTAGGCTGGCATGAGTCCTTTTCATAACTACTTTTTCTACGCGCTTTACCCAGACCTCTCTCCTCTTTCGTCTTTGGTGAACGCGTGAATTGAAACATTTCGACTTTCGGCTGTGTCCGACTTGCAGCTAGGTCCGTGAGCCAGGTACACAGCACCTTGTATACCCCTTTGCTGATTGCGACTTCCCACCATTGGTAGGTCGGTATTTCACAACATGGATTAACAAATCAAACTCAGTAATTTAGCAGTAGCCACAAACGATAACAATAACCGGTTACAACAGCAGCAGCAATAACAAGACAAAATAACGAAGATGAGAGAAAATTCGGAAAGCTGCGTGTACTTGGAACGTAAACGATCCCTGCTCGTAATGACAAATTCAAATACGACACTTGACTGGAAGAAGTCGAACTGACATCTATGCAATATAGTAGTTATCTACTTTACCTACGCTGTGGGGACCCGTTTCCCATGATGCATTTCATTCACGAATAAGGTGAATATTGGGGCAAACTGCACACGTTCGTACGACGTAACGTAACTTTCAACGTGAGAATAGACGGGTTTGTTATTTGTCCTTAGTTACAGGGGAATTTTCACGTTCTACGTTGCGTTGCGTCGTACGTTGCGTGAAATCGCAAACTCTCTATCATACTTTGTTTATTCCTACGTATTGATCAGTGGCGATTCGTCCGGGTAAGCAAGGTAGATGCCACCGCCGCCTGGATCTACCTAGCTCAAGGCAAAGATATAAAAAATGTGCCTAAATTCAGGACATAGATGATTGATTTCCGACCTTGTCTGTATTGTCTACCTAATGAGTGTGCTAGGCCGAAAACAGTTACGCGATTTCTTCAACACTGCTGATGATGACGACGACGGTTTATGAGTCCCAATATACTTACCCACCCATACTAAAAATCCGGCAACTCCGCCGCCGTGAGTACTACAAATTTAATATTCGTTCCCATCGTAACTATTCACCAAGTGGCTATTGATTTATGTCCTTGACGGCCGTTTCCAGCTCAGACTCATTATGCATATACTCGGGTGCGCATCATACGAAAAGAAATGGAACATCTTGATCATCATCAGAGCCATCAACGGCGAAATTCACAGCAATAAATTTGGTTGCTTTTGACTTGAACGAGCATCAATATAAAAGGCAAACGAAATTAAATTAAGAAATGCTAATCGCCCGACCATCTATCAAGTTAATTTCTTAATCCGGCAGCCAGCAGTCAGCCACGGCACCATTCAACAACAAACAACAACGGTTGTTGTAGTGTTTTCCATCACCATTATTATAACTCACTCTGGCTGTTTTCGCATCAGAGTAGGCTGCATGAAAAGTTCGTGTTGCCGTTGTTACATTTTGAACTTACTGGTTAGTGTCTTGAAGTAGTAAACATGCATGAAACCTAGCTTAATGTTGTTGACAAAGTATCAGTTACAGTGAAGGTGGATTCAGGCATCTCCGTCACCTCGTCAATATAGGTACACACGTTGCAAAATCCAACAAAAAGATTAACCCATCAGGGCAAATTATTCGAATCCGTCTGGAATGGGTTATAGCTACTGCTATACCCAAAACCCAAACAAAGCGCAACCAAAGCTGCTGATGATTATGATGGTGTGATGTATTAAATTAAAATTCAAAGAGATGAACCGGCGGAGATATTTCGGGAAAAGCTCTTGTGCTCTTCGGCTAACCAGAGCGAAGACCATCACTCATTACGGTTATGTTGTGAAATGCCCATGAAGGATGAGGAAGTGCACCACACCGTGTTCCGTTTCTTGATGCATTAGAGGAGCTATGTGCTCGCGCGCGGTACACAACTACACTACCTGTGAAAAAATGATAAATATGCAAATGCGACACGGAATTTTTCAACGCGACCCAGCGCAATTACCATAAAATCACGTATTAATCAAAAGGCAAAAACTGTTTCAAACATCCAAGGTAATTAAAACTAGTTTTGTGACGTAGAGGCATATAGGTGGTATTGGTATAAGGTACGCATCATACAATATGCAGATATTGTGTGTCTACTCGCGGTTACTCTTACAACTAACCTGTGTGCACCACGACGATGAAATCCATACGGTTAAACGGCTTGCAATCATTAATTATGCCAATTAATGTAATTTGGCATAAATAGGAATAAACACAGGTGACAGGTGCACGGCGGCGCGGTGTATAATATAATATGTCCGGAGAGTTGATGATTCATCTGGCATCATCAGAGGAATTCCTCTGTCTTAACCTATCTCGCATTATTCGTATTTGTTTATATTGAATTAATTGGATTTACGACACATTAGCGGTCATTTAATCACCATTCCGCTGATTGACTACCTGACGCTTTTCTACCTCTACACTCACAGCGGGTTCTTTACACCAAGAGAGCGCGCGGCAAAAAATTATTGTGGGCAGAGAGCTATATTTTATCCATTCTGGAACATAATCTTGCCGTTTAAATTTTACTGCCTATTAAATGACATTGTTCCACATTGTTGCTGTCAAACGTATAACCTCACCAATGTCAGTCGCCGACTGACAGACGTTAAAACATCGCATCTTATAATATGTGGAAATCCTTGCATCTTTTTCGCGAGTGTCATGAATAATGGTATATTACATACCGAGGCGGGAAAACGAGTTATTACTGCGGAGGGCAAAGATTGCTGCCGGGGCGCCTTACGCAGTACCTAGTAACCGTTTTCGCCGAGGTATGTATGCTATATTACTGACAATTATTCGATACATATTGAATCAAATCACGCCAAAACATGACCGGGAACTGAACAAACAGCGATCTGTCAAGCGTCATGTGTCATGTGTAAGCAATTTTTGCAACGCAATCACGCCAAAGACCAGCGATCATGGAAGGCTAGGTTTTTCTGCCCAAGAGATGGAACACATACGTTACCTACTTTTTAGAAGTCTGAAATAAATCAGGTACTATGTTGATTGTCAGTGAAAGTGTCATTCGGCTTGTGACCTTGGAAGGTTCCAAGAGTGAGTCCCTACAGGGACTTACAAATTTGCTTCGGCTTAGCAAAATGTGATGACTGTAAGATCTTGTTACGAACTCGAAGAACACGGAGCTTTTGACCTAAATCTCGAACCTTGAAATCTGTCAAAACGCAAATCATTTCCATGTAATGTAATGTAATGTAATGTAATCTTTATTAATGTTTTACATACATAAGTATGTTTATCTACAAGCGTTGAATAATACCCGTCACTTTTAGCACGTCGTCATGGGCAACGTGAAAAAATGATGATTCTGCGCATTCCTGTCATATTTTCAATAAATTCTGACATTTACCAAACATTTCAAAGACCGTTGTAGATGAAATCCTGTACGATACACGCGTTAAAAGTGTCTTATTTTGTTCGCGGGGTTGCTCTACTCGCTAATGCTCGTTTTGCAAGCGTCCCCGCTCACAAAATAATACATGTCACTTTTAACACTCATATCGTAAATAGCTATTACACACGTCAAATTGTACATAATAAGATGAAATATCATATGAATCTAGAGACATATCAACAAACATTATTATTATTATTATTGAACATAACGCGTAATGCGTTTGCAAGCTCTCGCTGTAAATGTCATTTGGGTCAACATCGACATCGTTGACAGTGTTGGCAGTTGAAATCGTTGAATGTTTACTATTTGTTTGAAAGCTGAAAGAGAGAGTTACCTACTTGAGGACTCACTCATCAGTATTGCTTCAAATTTTTTCAATTTGGGGGATCCCTTTTTTTGTGTTATCATTTCGTATGATGTTACTCTTTTTTCGAGAATAGTTGTTTGTGACTGAAAGGCTGGATGGGTCAGTCAGTTGATATAATGTGTCAGTGAGTGACTCTGGGTTAATTTAAATCTGTCAAAAGTCATTTTTACGAGTATGACAGCTCGCGGGGGAGGTCATATAGCGGGATTCTTTACTTAGTTGAGAGTGACTTTGTTGGCAGTGTTAGCGTTAGCATTAAAAAAAACAAGAAACAACCAAAAAAAATTGGACAAAAATGTAGCACTTTCTTGAGTTCATTTCTCTGGAAAAAGGTTCCTGGCTCGAGCATTACCCAGAATACCCTCAATAGGCGATGCTGCAGCATTTCATTCAACAGAACATCACGGCATACGTGGGCAGGTTCAGCAATGAAGAGGCAAGATTCCCATTCGGCATCTCCAGCGGCAAAGGACGCCCCCGCAGAACTTCTGGATCACCATGGTGAATGATATAACTGATAAGTTTCCAACGATTCTGAAATGCCTCTGTTTTGAATAATTCCACACCTATATTTGTGCGCCAGTTTACAGTTGGAATTATCGAGGTCTTCTTCCATTTACTTTTTATTATGACAGCATGTTACGTTTTTACGCAGGAGTCCAATGCATGGCACCCTCCTTTGATCATTAATTGACTTTGCACCCGCATGTTTCCTAATTCTTTCGGAATTTTATTCCCGCATTACATCCAAGTTAGCATTTCTCGTCCGTTTTCCAGGCGCGATAGCTTCGCTACGCCTCAGTACTAGAGAATGAATTGTCGATGAGGAAACAAGTTTTCCAAGTCTGGTTACCAAATCGCCACTCAGGTACACTTACACTTTGTTTTGGAGATGCGTTGCTCATCGACTTGACGTAATTCGAACTGACACGGAATGACCCTAGGTCTCCAAACCGTGAACAAATATGTATTTATTTTAATTTATGATAACTTAATTTATTAAAAGCGCAGCAGGAATTTTATATCATTGCATAGATCTATGCAGTTCCATAATACATCTTCGATGGGTTGCTCGATATTGCTTGCTGTTGCTGCTGCTGTTATGCTAGCTGAGCTGCTACATTTGGACTTGAATCGCGGCGAGACCAGAGCGTCGCAAAGAGAAATGACCCCAAAACTGTGCCCTGCGGCTTCGCCGCGAGCCAATCATTTCAGCCGTCCCGCAGCTTTCATATCCCCCAGTTGATGGACCGCGTAATGTAGAAAATTCTAGTTAACATTCATCTTCTGCCACCGCACTAGGTATACTGCTCGTGGTTTCTTTGGCATACAAATGTCGCAAATTGTAAAACCGCTGTATAATCGTTAACAGCCGCCCTTACATGGTATTTTTACGGGCGCGCAAAGTCCTCATCAATATGAGGCGGCGCACTCGAATAAATTAAACAATTAATTAGTTAATTGATCGTAAAAACGTATAACGTAATGCCACACGTCCGTCGCCGCGTATCGATTCTTCGGACTTTGGTTTTTAATTGACACAGCGAGCGCGCGGGAAAAGAACGCCGCCATCGTTCGCGATTGGCAAATGACAGGTGATGTGCGCGTATTGAGTTAATTATTGTTTGATTGACTGATTTTCTACATTTGTTGCTACCGTTCGCATCTCTTTCAACGCGCGCGCCTGTTATAATTGCTGCGAGCGTTTAAATCTTGGCCATGGTGGCAAGTATTGCAGGCGGTATACACGTACCTATGAGGGCACTGTGCGTTAATGAAAACTGTTGTCAGGTACTTAATAGGATGTAACAAAATGTCAATTATGAAAATTTATCGGCTTCACAACACACATGCTGCTGCTGATGCCCGGTGAGCATGATGGGGCTTGCAGTTTTGTTTTTTACAAAGGCGCGCCTTTTATTGCGGTCGGGGATCTCTGCCCGTGACATTCCTGTCAAGAAATTTCCATTTGAAAAATTCAGAGCCCCGCGTCGGTATATTAGCCGCATTGCAATCTGTTGCTATTTCCGCTTTATTAAGCAGGATATAGGCGGCAGCAGGCTTTTCCGGTCAGGTCGTGCCCGTGTACCCGCTTGCCCCCTGGGTGCGGGTTAGGTACACTTTCGCACACATCAGGGTCGCGAGGCGGCCGAAAAATCTCACGTGTGTGCGTATGCGGTATGCCATGATCGGGACCACCCGATTTTCGGATTGATGTGATGCGTAAAGATCATGGATCTGACTCAAGTGATACAAGATACGACTGTGTGATGTGGTGGTGACCCTTGTAATGTGAGAGATCTTTAATAAATTAGATCATGTGTCGATGGAATTAAGATAAATTCGTTTCAGCCACCGGCCGCAACCGTTAGACCGGCGTTTCCTATCAGCGTTTGCTACGAATGACCCGTAGGTATACAGACCGCAGAAAGGTAGAGCGGGCGATCAAAAACTCTAAACTTGTCATGTTGGCAGCCGATTCCAAATTTTCTAGTCCTTCGAACATGGTGACAACTTGCCTTACTTCCTCGGAAGCATTGCTCCATTTTTCACACGTTTGATATAAATAATTACACTGGTCAACAATGGTTTGGTTGCCCTTGATACAAAAGTGGATTTGAATACTTTGATGCCAACCATCCTCGAAACTATGAATGGTTTTGGTATATTGACTCTGTTTTTTTTGATCTTCATTTTCCAGTCCAGTCCCGTCATTATGTCCACTTTTTGCGAGACTAATACTGGCTTATAAATTGAGGTAGAGAGATAAATCAAAAAGCATAAGGATGCTTATTCTATGCCATTGTCTACCGCACTGTCTATCGTATGATTATTTTCGAGAAAAACTGTTGTTTTTTCAGCTTACCCTGTAATAAACTTTTCTTCTCTGGGCCATTTTCGCCCTAATTCATTCCGAATGACTAAAAACTGTTTAGGAAATTTGACAGGTTTGATTTTACGTGCCAATAAGTGTTCACATGTTTCTTGGACATTCAATATCTCGAAAAATGGTGACATTAATTGGCCGGCGAGATCACTCGATCTCACGCTGCCAGATTTCTGTCTTTGAGGTTTCTTGAAAGCGCAAGTCTACACTGACAAACTCTGCACACTAGAACTCAAAACCAACATTCGAGCTGGAATTACAGCGAATATTGCTGGTTATTTGGGAGAGGAATTTTCACTCTTAAATGCAACGCTGCATTAGATCGCACGATGCGCACTTGACCAATGATATTTTCCAGAGTTGAATATGACTGAAAATGGCAAGAAATCAGCTTCCTTTTGCTTTTTGATCCATCTCTCTACGTCAAATACAAGCGATCATGGGCCTTGGGAAAAATGATCATACTGACTGGGACCTGATGGGTTACTGAAGTAACAAGTTTGGCAACATTGCTTTGCCAGTTACAAGGAGTGAAGGGCGCGGGGGGTCACGTGATGGATCTAGGCGCGAAATCAATGCGCAGCAGCGAATTTCAACTAGCTACCAACCACTTGATGATAATCCGTGTTCTAAATAGCCGATTTAAACTGTTGATTATTTGAAATGTGAGATACGCCAAAATCTCCATCCAGAGCCAGTCCACTACTTTTATGAACATGTTCGAAAACTGTGGACTCGAAAATACAAAAACCCGCAAAGATACCCTGGACAACAATGAAAATTGTTGTTTTTTTTTTGTTGAGCTGTGTTATTGTTTCTGGTACAGGCCAATCATTCAGTCAGGCCATTTTGGTTTGCCATTTCAAACAAGTTTGATAAAAAAGGTAATCGGTTCACAAAACAAAAATTAAAGTTTTCAAAAAACCCGTACGGTATGTACATTTTTGTCGAAACGTTTCGGAGACCCTACAATCATAGCTCGTATACTTAGTAGCTCGGTTTATAATCGCACGTTATGTAACTCCCGAAAGATGTCAAACGTTCCGGTTGCGGCAAGTTTTTTGTTGGAGCTTTTGAAGCCCGTGAAATCGAAATAATCCTTCTGGAATTTACGCACCGAAAACTCGTAGTTTTGATTAACATATCAAGTGGCAAACATGACTCATGAAGATCCATCTATATGTACTCAGTTCATGTTTACTCTCTTACGTAATATACATACAGGCTGTTCCGCTTCTAACCGATCCAACTTTGGGAGAAGATTCGAAAAGATTCACCTAGTTCTTGTGATCCAGAAAAATATATTGCTATTATTATGGGTTGGGTGGCTCCATGGGTTGGGTGGCTCCAGCACTGAAGCACCAATTTCATGGTGCCCCACTAACCCGACGCACGAAGCCTCAAAGGGATGCCTGGATGGTTGATGGTCGGTCCATCCAAGCACTGGCGCCGACAAGAGCACGGTTTGGCCTGGACTCCGCCTTTGACCCCGAACACAGGTGCGGCTGTCCGACTTTTCCACGCCCTGCACCGGTACGTTTCTGTCTTCGTCAGCCTCTCTGACTGCGCTGTCGGTTTTCACCTGCACATAGCCGTACTGCCGGTTGCAGGCATTTTATACTCGGAGGGGTTTGCCCAGAACCCCCAAGAAGGAGTATCAGCCGGCTTAGAATCAGCAACGTTTTCCATCTGTTTTAATCCAAGCTTCAGTAGTATTTGAATGTTTCAACGCAGGCCCAACTTCTTATTTATCTGCTTGCATTCTTTTCTCCAAATATAAATCGACCGAAATATCAACACGACTCCGTCTTTTTCTGCCCCCTCTCTCCGGGTGATGTCCAGTTTGTGACGTCCGTCCTCAATAAATCATGATGGGATGCGCGGTTATTTCGTCATCTTCGATGCATAAAATGCCAAAGTGAGTCGTCCGCGCGATTGTGTGTGTGTTTTGTTTAAAACGAGAGACCCCGGAGGCGATCCGATCATAATTTTTAATTAACGACTCTGCGCGTTTTTTCAGCGCATTTGCCGCATTTGTTCAAAGAAAATCGTTTTTTCTCAGAATCCTTTTATTGTTTTTAATCAAGGAATGTCTTGCCGGAGTATTTCGGAAACAATGAAGATCGTAATCTAATTTTTATTGTTTGATAAAATGAGAAATAAAATGCGGAATGCAGCAACAGCAAAAGGCACCAGCACCCAGGTAGGTGGTACCTATTCCTATTACTCCTACATATAATCACACACCTATCGGGGGAAAAATGAGAACGTTGCTTGTCGGTGTGTTATATCAATATCATAAAAAAATAACTCATAAGGATAAAGAAAAATCTCAAGAATTTAGCTATAATGGCATGCTGTGACACTATGGGGTGAAAAAATTGCAGTTTGTTAAAGTATAGTTTACCTGCAATCATCGTTACTAATAAGTAATAATAATAGCAGCTTTATGTCTACAGAGCAAAGGCTTATTTTTCCCTTATGTATTGTGTCTGTGAACTGGGCGAAGTTTTGAAATCAATAATTCAAAAAAATCAATAGACATTGCAGCGAGGTAAACAAAAGAACAAACGAGTCATTTTTCACGTCACAGCAAAAAAAAAGTACTTCAGTATTCAATTTACGGTTTGATCCATAAGTAGAAGACTATAAACGCGATTTGACAGCCAGAACTAGAGAGCATATGGAGAAAATGTTAGAATTTGGTGAACAATTTTACCTGCCTCTTGTTTGAAACATTCATTATTAAAAAGAAATAGGTACCATGATTTTGATACAACAATGTTAAACGTATTGGTTTAGTGGTTAATTGGTTATAGTCGTGAATAAATTGAAAGGATCATAAGCATAGTTGCGGACAGTTGAGTGGCGAACTTACTTACAAATGGTGGAGGTGCTGAACGTCTATACAGTGAAAATATGTGAAAATATGTATGAAATGGCAGAGAGAAGCCGAGTTTTAGAAGCAAAATTGGGAATATCTTATGCTCGGTGATTTTTATACCCGCTTCCGTTTCAAATCAAGGGTGGTTCTGAAATTTTTGACATCCAGTTGTCCCGGAAGTGCATCATTGTTCTGACGACAATGTGTACTATCCATCATCAATCCATTCAGCAGTTCTTATTTTCCGGAGCCGTGAACAATGGACGTAAGCAACAGGGAACCAATAAAAAATTTCTATTTTATTTGTCCAATAGGTGAAATGTATAGACAAATTTTAGATCATAATCAAGTATGAGCACTTCATGAATGTCAGATCTGAGAAAACGACCAGTTTTCAATGTTCCAGAGATTTCTCTTGCAGGGTATGGCATGAAGTTATCTTTCTTCAAAATCAAAGTCTTTTTAGTTGATATTTGCTATTAGATACCGTACCTAGCAAGTTTGTAAAAAAATAAAAATTTACAATTGATGACAAAAACGGTGTATAATTTTTTTGCCCCAAGAAACTGTTATCACAAATGCAAAAATGTTGGGAGGTAACGTTTATTAATTTATACAGGGTGTTTCAGGGATGATGGCAAAAAATTCAACTGTGGGTAGATCTCGTCAAAATATGACGAGAACCTATATATCATTTTGCAAAGTTCGGCCTAATAACGAAGATACAGCCCTCCAAAGTTCACTTTTTTCGGATTTCATAAAAATTTGTAAGTCAGAAACGTTTTGACAAATTCAGCTTTGATTAAGCAAAAGCTGGTTTGTCATAATCATCTACCAACCTGCAAAATTTGTAGAGAATCCAATCAGTGGCGTAGAAGTTATGAGGGGTCACCTTAAGTCAACTTTTCTTCGGATGCTTCTAAATTATTGACCCTCATAACTCCTACGCCACAGGTTAGATTCTTCCCAAATTAGGCAGGTTGATAGATAATTATGACAAACCAGTTTTTGCTGAATTAAAGCTGAATTTGTCGAAACGTTCCTGAGTTACAAATTTTTGAAATCCGGAGAAAGTGAACTTTGCAGGGCTGCATGTATCTTCGTCATTAGGCCAAATTTTGCAAAATGGTATATAGGTTTTCGTCATATTTTGACGAGATCTACACACAATTAAATTGTTCGCTATCATCCCATAGAAGTGGCATCAAGTAATGTGTGCTAGAACATAGGCTTCCGTGAATTCATTGTTAAGGGATGAAAAGTTGAAAATAAGAATAAGAAGGTCAGACAAGATCCACTGTCTTTATTATGTAAGTTATTTTTACTTATTGATGAACTTTGGAAGATTTGAGGCGACAACAACAACTTGAGGCGACACAATATTGATATCATAATCACGTATATTACACGTAAAATTTTCATGAAATAATATTTAATACATCAAGATTGGATCAGAGGATTCCGTGTGTTTACGACTAAGCTTTCCCGTTATTGATGACTTCATCATACTTTTACATCCTGCAAAATCAAGAAGAGTTTATAGATAACACAGATGAATAAATTGTATTCTAGACTGGGGTGAGCTATACATACAACATCATATCTTTCATTCGTACATCACCTTTCTCTCAGTGTACCCCTGCCCAAACTGCTTTCTCTGTATTGTTTCTTACAAACTCTTCTGGTGGTGGTCCGCAGAAACTAGGGTGTAGTTGATAAAAAACGACCGGAAAGGAAATTTTCTGTCAAAAATTTGACAGCCTGGTACACCTTCTCAATTATCCATTTTTTGGCAAACTTGATAGCATGCACTCAGCATGCACTCATGAGTGCATGCTATCAAATTGTGAACGTTCTTCAATATTTTCGGCGTTACTCCTGCAAAAGACGTACATTTGACTTTTTGGTCGTTTGTTTCCTTTTATCAGGGATGAGCCGCTGATACCGGTTAATTAACTTCGCTATACATACATCTATACATGTGACTCTGTCATTCTTGTACCTTGATTGAACAGCATCTTGCGTTCGCTTACATTCTGCAATCATTGTAGACGGGCCATTATTGACAATTTATAGCAGTGGAGTTTGCAGTTTTTCGAAAATCTCTAGAAATAGGCAGATAGGTAGGTACTTATTAGAGACCTGAGCAGTTTTTCCAACTTTACAATTCGCCACTTAATCTTTATCATGATCAGGTAAGATATTAATAATGATTACGTATGGTAAACTTTTTGGTTTTATGGAAACTGTAGCAAATTTTGATTCATCAAAACATGCATCACGCCAGAGACAATCACGTATACATTCTGCCTTGGCTGCCTTGATTCTGCCTTCTTGTTAGTTTTCCACTGGCGCTGTACCAGAATCCGGAATGTTCTTCTTTTGAAATATGTATGGCTGCGGTTTAAAAAACGGCATTTTCCGCTGCGATTCCGTGAAAACTGAATCTCAAAGCATACGTCAGGTGAATTTCAACTAGGTTACAGGAAAAAGATTCCACGTTGTTTACATAAAATGAACAATGAAGGAATACAGTAAGCAGGTACTAAGAAATTTCCACTGTGCGCGCACAGTAATTTTTTTGTGAATCAAGGAAAACTAGACCAAGATGAAAGAGGGTGGAAGCATCAGGATCGTAAAAAGATGAGCTGGGTATATAACGATGCATTCAAATTAACAATACACGTAACACTATTTAGAATGACTAATGCGTCTTATACCTATTGCATAATAATTCTCCGCGTTCTTAATAAATGCATTTATGCACTTTTTCATATCTTTCGATCTTGGTGGTGACCTTCGCAGGCATAGTAGCCGAGGAGTTAATATTATTGTTTTGTGTTTCGTCCATTGTTTGCGCATGAAAAATACACACGCCGCATTTGAAAATTTTTGCAAGAAGAGATGGCGTATCAGAGATACCTTAATTCTAGGTTAAATCAGGCGGGTGGTGCGTCGCCTTCGTAATTGTTTCTATATAGTTTGTTGGCTGCTTGTTTTTTTCTTCGTGCACACCATCAGCTCGACGCGAAACTAGTTGCTATTGTCTTTCTGTGAATTCGAAGATCGCTTCTTCTGGTAAAACAAAACTATACACATGTCGTACAGAAGAGCCTCAGCCTCTCTCACAGCAACGGCCGTGGCAGTAATTTTCACCTGAACATCCCAGTGTGTGTGTGCGCTGTTTGGAAAAAATGCGCGTTTCCTTTCAACCTCGCCGCCTTTGCTACTGGCCTCAAATATTTTCTGCATTTCGACACGCGGATTTTTTTTTACTTTTCGTGTAAACTCGGCGGGAATCTCATTTTGTTATTTTAATGCCACCATCTGATAAAATCACAAGCCGATGCTCTCTTTCTGTCTCTGTCTGAATGTAATTTGTTGCATTATTCCGCCTCGGATATTAATGCAGGTTGTAAAAATGTATCTAATTAAGGAATAAAGCGATAACTCTGCACATTATTTGTAATTTTATTTGTTTAACATTTACACTTTACATGGTAATGTGCCAATTAAGAGGCGCAACACCTTTTACAACGCGAATTTTTGTGTAAGACTGCTAAGTGCTGCGCCACAAATTAATGTTAGCCCTCGAGAGACATGACATTAATCAAAATTAAATAACGCGCGACCGCACTCTTGGTGTGCACCATATTTTATCAATAATACATTTTGATATTAGTGACGAAGTATATAAATCACTCTCTGATGTGTGTGTTTATAAGTACACAAGAAGTTACAGGCAATTGAATCCTGATGCAAGGTAGGTTTTAATCAGCAACTATAAAGCACAATAAAACGAGCATCGGGCATATAACATCGCCAATGACAACTCAACACACCAGCAACTCGAGTTTTTAACGCACCATATACTCACCTCCGCCAAGAGTACAAGTGTATGGCAATGAATAAAGATAAACCCATCATCATTTCTCGTTTCGTTCACCGCTTAATGACTCAATTCTCTAAATCCTAAGCTAGTGAGTCTGAAAGATCATACAAACAAACACATTAGAGTAATCTTGTACTGAGAATCTGAGGTGTGTAAATTGCTTCGATAATTGTAGAGCTTTTTTAATTTGGAGCATTTTAGAGAGTCTAACAAAAATGTGTGTCAAATACAGTTTTGTTCTGGAGCGACAAAAATAATATTCTCATGAAATATGAAATATAGATTAGCTCATTGCAGCAGCAATGTAAGTAAAAAAATTGCGATGGGTCGAGAATAAATGGAGGCCCCTAGGTAGGCTTCTAGTTTAGTGGGAGTCTCGCCACACGATGCTTTTGGAAATGAGAAATTCGAGAAATCATAGCCTATCACTAGAATTACACCAGGGGTGAACGGTGAACGTACTATAGGTAGTCCCTTTTTTTTCAGAAATTCACTATGCCCGTTGGCTTCTAATCGACTCGATTATTGTTCTGGATTAGCTAGACTTGTGTAGCTTCCTCCTTAGGAAGGGATTAAAGAACGCGATCAACCAGTCTGCAGACTGTCGACGTGACAACCCACTGCAACACAGCTTCTCCGGATATAGGTGTCAGACTGATGCGCAATTGCCATTTTTTTTGCCACCACGGGCATAATGCTATGCCCCAATTTGAAGCCATTGTATGGTGCTCATTCGATTGTATGTGCACTTTAAAGGGTCGTAATCGATTGTTGGGACATGGAGCACGTGTTGCTTCAATATGATGATGATGATGACGTTGTGAAGACCCCCCGAAAAGGGGGCCACCACCGAGCGCCAGATTTTCCCCTTTCGCGGTGGATATGTCGTGGCCCATACTGAGAAAATGGCCTTATTACAATCATGGCGGGTGATTATGGCTAACTATCCTTATTCAATCAAGACACGCATTGTATTCGCCTGATGTTGTACGTCCCTGTGTACCTACATGATTATTATTATTACGACATTGTGTCTCGGGCGGTCATGTTTTGTTCAACAAGGACGAAGGAAAAGCCAGAATCAGTGTGTCGAAAACAATTTCACATATTGTGGTGATGCGATCGTATATATGTATTTACTATATAGCTACATCAGTGGCACTTGCTTGGTACTGGCAAACAAAAAAATATACTTACATGTTATGCCATTGCTTAGACAAGTACAAGTTTTTACTATAAATAAATTTCAGGTAGGTAGGTGATATTTTCTATAGTTAGAGTAAAAAAAATATTAATAACATGGAATTGATGTGATAACTAATAAGTGACATTGATTGTTGAAACAAAAGCTCTACAAAGGCATCCTAGACGAACGTTCCTTGATGTTTTTTAAAACGTCATTGGAACGTCACTCGTCACTCAAAAAACCTGCTTGTGACTATTCCATGGCCTAGTGATTTCAAGTTATGTATGAGTAACCTTTTTTCAGTTTTTTCCCATTTCTAGAATTGAATTTGATATGATATGTTCACCTCGCTCCTCGCTCAGGTAAGATTGGAAGTGCAAATCATCGTAACGTGCCATCAGAAACAAAAGAATCTCGCCAAATCAGTATGTACCTACTTTAGGTAAGATTTTTTTTGGACTCGCGCTTTCTCCTTTGAAACTGGAAGTTATTCTTTCCCCTTAACTTATGATTGGGAAGAGTCAAAAGTCAAGGCAATTGCTGAAATGTGTAAACGAATTGAAATGGTAACTTCCATCTTCAAGTAAGTCATACTTACTTAAATAAAGATAGAAACTGCTGTTGATGTATTTTTATCCTGACATCAAATACAAGCTAAAGACACTATGCTTGACCTCACATCTCCATACTGCTGCCATACCTTGTTAGTTATTGCCACTGCTGCGTATCTCCTACTGGTCCAACTTTGACATAAACAGGCAGCTGCAATGGGGCCTTGCACTGCCACTTTCACACACCGAGGGCGCCACAACCGTTGGGGGCAAATTCGACAATTTTGACGGCGTTGACGCTTCAGCGACCGACGTCCGTCATTTTATGTCTTGATTTGAAATTTGGATAACCTCTGTTTCTTGCTTGACGTCTCCAGTCACTGTCATTTACTGGTCAAACCACTCAAACTCCCCTGTTTTTCCCGTCGTAACGGCCGCTTTATCGAAGTAGGCGCCCCCTACAGTAGTGGCGACCTCACGTTGAGTTTTTCAATTGCAAGGCCCCATTGGAAGTGTGGAAAGTTATACTAATACTGAAAAAGACTACAAGCTAAACATAGGTAGTAATAAGTACCTTGATCTGGTGATGACAAAATGACCTGACAAAATTTAAAGTGAAATAATTCCGTACCCCCACTCTTGAAAGGAGTAAAGTGAAACTTCTTAGTTGTGACTTGATTTCATGAATGTTGGAAGTAGTTTTCAAACGATATAAATTTTCAAGTCTTTTGCTTTTATTTCAGTGTTGTTTCACATTAGGAACACACATTTTTGCATTACTGATGAATGTTCATGGTGCTAACATGCATGCAATGATGCTAAAAGGTTTCTGATGCGACTGAAGAAGTGGGATAGCAAAAACGATTTTTGGGGACTTCTCTTTAAAGATGGCCATTCAAATATGACATGAGACTACCTTCAAATAAAATATGTATATGGTCAATGCTATCCAATTTTCAAATTCTCAAAAAAAATCTTAAAAATTTTGGAAAATTCTGGCGAAGTGAAACTTAAAGCTTTATATTATAATCGGGTCTTCCAACTTCCATGGGCTTTGGGGGAATGAATTATCTCTATAACGTATGGTCCGAAAGCTCTGGGAAATTTTCCAAAAGCTAATAACTTTTTTTGAATAGTTTTAATTTCGCAACTTGATATTGCAAAAACTAGCATCATCTATAACAATACCAAATTCGTATTTCACACATTGAAAATGGGCCATTATCTTTGATGGCTCTCAGTTTTCTTCTGCCATGTTTGATCATTCTCTGGACAACAGCAGGATCAATTTTTCTGAGCTCCTGCCTTCCAATGTACCGCAAGCTCGACCAATATAAGATTTTTGGTGAGTATTGAGCAGAATAGTATACGACAAGGGATGGGAAGCTGCGAATGAGGACCAATTACGGCGTCGCATTTTTCAAAAACATTAGAGAATTTTGCATTGAGAAATTGATCCTGCTGTTGTCCAGAGAATTATGGAACATGGCAGGAGAGAATTGAGATCCATTGGAGATACTGGTCCATTACCATTATCAATATGTTGAATATGAATTTTTTATTGCTATAGGTACAAGATGTTGATTTTTGCAATATCAAGTTGAAAAATAAAGACTAGCTATTCAGAAAAAGTTATTAGCTTTTAAAGAATTTCCTGAAACTTTCGGACCATACGTTATAACACACTTTCATGGTGGTCTGGCACTTTTGAACCACCCTGTATAAAACGACTAAGGAATCACCTGTCCATACTTTCCACCAGTGCATTTTCTTCGAGAAAGCATCATCCAAAGAAAAAGTCATTAGTTGTAGCTTGGCGATTTTCGGGCATCCAACTTTGCAGTGAGCAGTTTTACGACATGTCGTGCGTTATTTTTTCAATCTGATGGTCAGCAAAGCGATTCGCGTTCTGCATAGTGACGTTCACCGTTCCGATATAAACCATGTGTGTGTGTATGTGTGTGCAACTGTAGAAATGCAACAACTAATATAGAGACTGGCAAGTCTGAAATTTCCTGTTACTGTCATAAAACATCAATTCACGCTACACGGCCTCTCCAGTTTTAACGGAAAAGGAAGACACTCGACTCTCCACACGAGAATAATCATCATCGTCGTCGACGTTGTCGTCGTCGCACCATGAGTCGATGGATCTGGCCGGGCAATCACACGATGTGTATATGGTGTACGGTTTCCATAAATTATTCCTGCTTGTCATTAATATTGCATCAATTAAACTTGGACACACGTTAAATACTTAATCAATTTAAATACCTGGGCCGAAGGGGAGAAAATTGCTTCCGGATGGCATATACCCATCACAGAGCAGCGTATAGGGCTATAAAGTGACACGTTTATTAATTCTCTTTGGTGTGTATGTGTGTGCGCGACACCAAATTTATATGATTTCGAAAACAATAATTTCCAAGGGGACAGACATCGAACGACAAAGCCGTAAAGAATGAATGAAACGGGAATGATTGGCAAATTTCATTCAACAGGTGCATAAATGCATATGCATTTTATCTTAACGGTTTGCGGCGTAGAAGACTTGCGCGTGTCATGACCTCCGAGGAGGATTTTTCGGGTTTCCATAGACCCGTGTAAAGTTACTAAAAGCCCCGATTGCTGGTTACAGAAGATGGAGACTTGGCGGACAAGCGCTGAATTATACAGAAATGATGGCCTGCCTCTGTGACGTCAAAGCGACACGTGAGGCAGGAAGTGTAGGTAAACACACTTATCCAAAATCGAACGTTTTAACACCCAATCACACGCTGTTTCGCTGCGCATGAATTTGAATATGGTGTCGGTCGGCTCATCTCCGCTTATATACTTCGAATGTTACCCTCGGAAACCTTGCACAAGTTCTCCGGCATATTCCAGCATAGCCCGCTTGTAGATTTGCCGCGGCTTCCAGAAGCGTCCATCAGACTCGCGTATATACCAGCGTGCTGTGGAAAGTCGGCGCCTCCGCCAATTGTGCAGATGTGTCCAACTCACTTATCGGGGTCTCCAACTTCTAGAATCATCGCGTTCGCTCTCGAATGTATTGGAATCGCACGAGAGTCTCACAACTCGTAATGCCAAGTATACAGTAGATTTAAAACTCTGGTTTATTCCAATAATAGGTATAGATAACCTAAGCAGCTATTTTTTTTTCTATCGGTGACTTGTATCAACACCAACGTTGCCTATGGTCTATGGTTGCAAGGTAAGTTCTTCAAGAGTAACGGTGGTCGCTGTATGAAATGATTTGGATATATAAACACCCATTCACAATGGTTTTGACTGCACCTCCTAAGCACTGAACTCATGCAGTGTACACAAATTACTTCGTCGATACTGAGACTCCATCCAGATCTTTCCTTAGAGAATATTTCCCAAGTCATTATAATTATATATCTAACAATGTAGTCACATAAACTGACATTGCTAAACCCTGCTATTATTCGTGAAGTTCAATGATGCAAACTTGTACGCATTATTGACCTGAAAATGACGTTGGACGACCCTTTCTATCCTCTGGAAGGAAGAAAGGGTTTAATAACTATAATATACTGTCGAGTGTAACGGAACATCCTTTCGTACCTGGCGCACGGCAAGGATGTGTCATGCACTTGTTGCCGTCATACCGCAAGTTGCGTGAACGGATATCCCCAGGTCCTGTTTTGCAAGAAATGAACTTAACAATTAATTAATATATCCCATGCATCAAAAAGACCCGCCGTGCATCAAGGAAGTTGTCTGTGCATGATAGAAAGAGCGAAGCCTTGAAACCTATCAATTATGCAAGTTTACATAATTATTTCCCATGTTTCTCGCGGAGCGCGCTGCCAAAGTCCAGAAGGACACAGATCTCCACGCATGCGGTCCAAAAAAAAAAAGTATTCTCTTACAGAATGGGAACTTTTCGTTTCCCTTTCGTATGGCCGTCACATCTAAATGAATCATGTCATCGTTTGTAAAACAATTGAATTAATTTTCAACATGGGTAAGCTTAGACATTCAGCGACCGTTTAACCATCATTTCAAAAGTACCCACCGCATCGTTCCGCTTGAAATCGTCCCATATTTACGATCCAATTTTATAATTTATTTGGGTGAAAACGGGCGACTTATATGTTTTATATACTATATTGGATATACAAAATGGTTTCCTAGTATTTAATTTTATTGTTTTACAACAGTTGTATGGCAGCGAGGGAGACACGCGAGCGGCCAAAGGACTCGCGGTCGTTACGCAACGTCGTGGGAGAATGTTTGCCGCTCCCTAACGACAGGACACCAATGTAACATTTGTAATGTGTGTTCTGCCATGTGTAAAGCGGAAACGGAATAAGGCCTAAGGCGTAGTTGTACACTCGATGGTAAATTCTTTTTGTTTCATCGAGTTGATGTGGCGTTTTTTTTCGTGCTGTCCATTTTTGTACCTAGATAAAATACGCGAAGCCATCGGGGTATATATAGAAACGGTATATTTTCCTGGCATCGAAGAGACACAAGCGTGCTGTGCACATCGAACATATATAAAATGTGGGACATACACACATATTTTTCAGCGCGCACAATATGTTCCTATATTCACACACCGCAAAAGTATATACTCTGTTGCTGATTGCTTTTTAATTGCTCTAAAAGGTGTCTCTTGCCTTGAATTGCGGCCATCACCACAGTACCCTCTGGGGTAAGTACAAGAAATCCGGGCGATCCAATTCGATACTCGAAACGAGTTTTATGCGAATCCAATAAACCCATCGGTATTATTTTTTTTTATATATAAGTACCTACGTTGTGGGCGACACGGTTCACGTATTATCGCGGTTTGCAGAACGCTCGATGGTTTTATATACTGTTAAAATGACTTGGAACATATGTTTTGAACGTGAACACAAGTTTCGAAGGGATTCCCATGCCGCAAATGAAATTATTAATTATTTATTATATATTCCATTTAGAACTCATTTCTTTTTTCATTATCAGGTCATCCTTATTAAAGACTGAACCAATCGGATTGGGGACACTTTTTTGTTCGAAAATTGGTAATTGTCCATCGATAACGAATTCTAAAGTTCTAAAGTGTAATCTTGAATTGGTTACACTTTCTTTTCAGTGCTTACAATGCTAATGTACCTATATGGTAGCCTTTCGTATATAATAATGTTAGTGTATAACAAAGAATAGTTTGAGCTTGAACCAATTGCGCCTTTTCCTCTGCGAAGTAGTCAAGGAAGAAAAAACTGCAGCCGGTAATCTAGAAAAAAATCTCTTATCTGCATACTTCATTCGCAAGCAAGCCAGCAAATTTTAATGCATCAGCAAGTACACATTTATCAGATTATTATACTCAACATCATGGAAATAAAGTGGATCAAGTCCACTTGTACAGAATGACTCATTTGAATGTATATGAATATCGTATTGAACAGTAAAGGTGTTAGGAAATCATTAGCAATTAGTATGGATACTAAATAAAGGATTATCTAACAGGTTTGCATATAAACTCACAAGAATTTAGCTTGTACCTATATGATTCCATGCGGTTTCCATCGTTTTTATGAAATTGTAAAAACTATAAAGTGTCAACTAAGCGCTGGCTATGCTTATTGTTCTGGAGTGAGGAAAGTTATGCGCGTATTCATAGTCGTTGTCAAGTGCACCTTGTCCAAGTATCACTTTAAATCAAGCTGTAACTCAAGTACGAATTCTGTTTCATAGACATAACTTCGGCTTCCTCGAGGAATACTATTTCACGGGAATAGCCAAAAATATGAAACAGAAATCGTATTTGAGTTACAGCTTGAATAGAAGTGATACTTGAACAAGGTGCACTTGACAACGATTATGTATACGGGCATTAAAATGCTGTAAACTCGCTGTTTGCGAGTTCAAAATCACTTTTAAGTTGGAGACTTCAATGAGCGGTCAAGCGACGAAAGGAGTTGCGAGGGGTAAAATTGTCATTTTACGACACACAGTGTGGAAAGAGAAGCTTTACGCATCAAGTATGAGCAAATTTTTGGCATTTTGACACAATGTGACACCGATGAAGATCTTAGTCGCGAAACAGGACCGAATTTACATTTTGTGAGACATAAAAAATTGGAAACACAAGTCGAGCAGGAGTTCCCGTATTCATCGTCGCCATGGTGAGCGTATTCGAAAGTCATGGTCATGACCCAAGCAATTATTTCCAAGATATCTTTTCTTGAGACCCTTTTCAACGGTATAGCCCCAGGACTTCAAACATACTGAAGCCCTCTTAGCCCTCTTCCCTACATCTTTAGAGCTTTGGAACTTGAGAAAGTTCATATACTTACCACTCAAGGTGACAATTGCTACAGAGCTTCATAGTCCATAAAAAGGCAATTGCCGAAGGTAATTCAAGGTGGTTACACGAGCATTGAAAATACTTTTGAGAGGATTCAGGTTGTAGGTACGAGCTTTCAGCACTTTGGAAAAGCAAACGTCAAAGGCGATCAGGGTGTACGGAGCTTTAGACACCTTATGAAGTCAATCGTTACAGGTGATCGGGAGGGTATACGAGTTTTGGAAACTCTAAAAGCAATCGCCGAAGGCGAGTCAGACTTTACAAACTTTTCACACTTTGACTTTGTATAAAGGCAATTGCCGAAGGAAGACCACAGGACCCTTCAACAAGGCCAGATTCAGGCCACAGGCCTAACTGAGGACAGAACTCGGGCGGCCCGTGGCAAAAAGGAGGCTTTAAAAGATTTTAAAAATTAATCTGATATTTTTGATATTTGAGGTGAAGTATCAATGTCCAAAAGGCATTGAAAGCTACTATGCTTGCTCAGCCCTAATATCCTCGTACCAATAATGAGTATTATCAATAGATACAATAGAATGGACTTAGTAAGTATACGTTATTCTTATTGTAACTTTGTATATACAGGGTGGCCCAACGAAAACAGAACAAAGGGGGTTTTTGGGTATTTCATCTAATTTTTTTGAGAAAAGCTCGGACAGGTCGATTTTCATATCGAAAGGGACATCAGAAACATACATTGGCGAGTTTTTATCTTAAGCCCCCTCACCCCCACCCACCCCAACTTTGGAATTTCGAATAACCCCACCCACCTTGCGATACATCAAATTGAAGAGAATCAAATTTTCTTCATGGCAAATTTTTTTTTTGACCCCACATCTCTTCTCTCTAAAATTCTCTCAGTTTCCAATTAATTGTTTTTGACCAATTAATTCTCTTCAGTACAGTCAACGTCATCCGGCACAGCATCGGAGGAGAACATTTTTTGTGCAGAAAGTGCTACTCAAATTCACCCCTTCACTCCCCCACCCTAACTTCAAAATCTAAAATGATACTACCTACTTTGTGATACGTTAAATTGAAGGGAATTGAATTCTTTTCCTGGATAATATATTTTCAAAATTTGCAAAACCCCCCTTTCCCCCCTAAAATAGTCCAAATGCTCAATTTATTGAGGGAAGAATTGAAAGTTTTGAAAAAAATGTTTCCAGAAAGAGAGTTTATTCCTCTTCAATTCGATGTATCACAAAGTAGCTGGGGTGTTGTCAAATTTTGAAGTTGGGGTGGGAGAGCGAAGGGGTGAATTTGGGTAGCACTTTTTCCACCGAAAACTTTCTGCTTTGGTGCTATTTAGGATGGCGCTGATCAAACTGAAAAAAATCGAGGGGTCGAGAATATAAAATGGGACAGTCATAGAGAATTTTAGGTAAAGTGGGGCGGGGTTATGAGTACCAAAAATATTTTGTTCAGAAAGAGAATTTGATTCTCTTTGATTTGATGTATAGTAGATAATGTCATTTTAGGTGAGGTAAGTAGATAGTAGATTTTGGAGGTGATGTGGGTGAAGGTGAGGGGACTGAAGATAAAAATTTGCCATTGTATGTTTCAGATGTTCCCCTTGATATAAAAATCGACCTGTCTGAGCTTATTTAAAAAAATCAAGTAAATTGCCCAGAAAACCCCCCTCTTCTGTTTTCGTTGGGCCACCCTGGTATATGTATGGTAAAGATGGTGGGTACAAGCTCTTTGGCTGTGAATTTGCATTTGAAGGGTTGAAAATTGGAATGATACCTCACATTATTGATATCTTGGCTGACACTAGCTTGTCAAGGCAAACTAGTACTCGTACTGAATGATCATAACAGGATCACGCGAGTCATGCGCAAAGATGCATTTGTAGTTTTTGCTCGCACGTTCCCTGTACATTATACAAACATTATTCGATGACCATAGTATAGTGAATCTAAAAGAATGTGACTGAACGTTTCTGAAAATATCAAGTATAGCCAAATGCCATACGGGGACACGACGAGGATACGTCATACCGCAGTGTTCTAAAAAGGCACAGCCTACTCACTCGATTCAGACACCTAAATTTGTCAAGCGCGATCAATTCACAGCCACCTGCGATTACGATGCATCAACTGCATCCGCGAAGACACATAAACATTACGTCTTCGTTTCATGTGTTGAAGGCGGAATGACTAGCGCATATACGTAGGCAGTGAGGTATCTGATGTTTATTTACCGTCATGCAGATCAGCGACAGCGTTGTCGATCTCCAATAATTGATAAGCATCTATTTTGATCTTCACACAATACATATCCCATTGTGTGTGGCAAATATTGAATAACAGTCGATTAACTTAATGGCGTACCGTTCTCTGGAATATGGGTTGATACCTATCATCGATAAGGATCGGACCGTGCGGCTAAATTACTTTTAGAGCATAGAGTAGCTCAAGTACATCGTCTAAAGAGCCGCTCGCTGAAATATGATTTACTCGCAGGTCAGGTCAAATGGCCCATGCCCTAGCTAAATGTGGGGGTGGTGCTGGTATGCATCTTTGAGCTAAAGCATATTTTGACATCAGGTTAATGAATGAACAAAAACACAACAATGGCAATAGTCATTTATTTCTCTAACGTGACGAATCGCGTTAAATGCAAATTGTACAACTAATTTGAATAATAATGCTTAATAATTAATTATAATAGCAAATTCAGCTACATTTAGAGCTAGTATTGCGCACCATTAGGATACTTTTTATTTTGGGCGAGAGAGGCTTAATGGGCCACGATTTAGAACCGTCCGTCGTCGGCAGCCCCAGAGAGTCGTGAATTTCACAGAATTTTTAAAGAGTCGTGAGCGCTCGCGTACACCGCTTTGCCTTCGAGCACTTCAAAGGTTGAAGCAAAGGAAATGTTACAAGGTCTTCAAGATTATCGCGCGGAGATTGTGGCGTTTTGTAATCACTGTCTCTCTCTCGTTCACTGTTTTTTAATTATTATTTATAATGAGTAAAAATAAACGTGAGTTGAAGACTTCATGTGAGTGACAGTTCGCTGCTGCGGGCTCCTTCTCTGCCATGAATAAGTTATAGGCCGCTGCCGCCTATGCCTCCGCGTATACGATAGTGGTACACATTTATACGAAACTCGTACATATTTCATGTGCGCCACTTTATTCCTCTCTCATCATCCAGCTTTATTAAGTGCAAAAGCTCACTTTTTTCCATAACTTTGATGACGGCGAAACCGAAACTTGCAAGCCCTTTTAAGGAAATTTTACAGTTAAATATTTATTTCAAGTCTAATTTGGGAAGGAGAGAACCAAATCATAGCCACTTGATGATGGGAAATAAATATATTTATTACACCTATATAGTAAGTATATTATAAAATTCACAATAATTGATGGGCAAACCAGATTAAGGTCCTGATGCGTGAACCACGAGCAAATGGCTCGGTTTATGTATAGGCTGTTAAATTGATATTACTTACTAATTATTGCTTCAGGATAATAATTATCAGTCTTCAAATTTACGACCGACTACTGTGCGCCTCTCTTCATTAATATTATTAAAATTGCCCGTTAAACAGTGCAGTTCAGTGCATGGCAGAAATTAAGTGGCGATTTTTTCCTGAACAATGCCCACGCGGATTTTTCAAGGTCACTTGGGCGCCTGCCGCTCTTCGGTAATCGAATAGTCAAAGCAGAAATTTTTGTGCTTGTCTCGCATCTCGTTTTACGTTCTTTCCTCCGCATAGTTTGTAAAACATTTTTGAAAGGCTATATCCGCCTACAGACCTCAATAATTCCAAAGTTTGTGAGACTGCATCTTGGTAACTATAAGCTATAGCTCTAGCTAACTGGACAGTGAAATGAGTACAAAACCACCAAAGTTCCATTTTCGTCGGGCTAAATGCTTTTTTACGCCTCGATATACAGTTGTCCCAAAATTCGCGTCCTTGGAATCCAAGACAGTTTACATAAATGCTCAAGGCTGTATTCTCACTATTCTCAGTAGGTGAAAACTATTTAAAGGATTTCTCCCTCAAAAATGGAAATAAAAACTCAATTTTTTCATACGGTGTACTGAGTGTATTACGAAATTGAGTACAGAGCGTTTTTTCAATTATGTAAAAAAATATTTTTTCTTTTTTGTTGACGACTTTTTTCAAAAAACGGCTCTACTCAATTTTCTACGTCTCTCAAAATTATAAAACAGTTGATAATTTTTTGGTTCGTTAAAAATGTCCCAGTAATCCTGTAGAAACTTTTTTGGGGTATTAGGGCTATTGGGTTCCTAAAAAAATGTGGGGTAATCCAATCGGAAACAAGGTGGACCAACATTTGATGGAATCCCATCAAAATTTCTATATCTCTTTGACTTTATTTTCGAGAGAGAAATATTGATACCCTGCGTATACAGCCTTAAAGAGTGTCAGTAAAAGTTCTAGATTACTAGAAGGTCGAAAGAAAAAATTGTTTCTATTTTAGAGAATAATATGAAGGAGAGACAAAGGCAGGTCCTTCGACCCCTTCTGGTTTCGTTATTATTCAAAAAGATCAAAAAAACTATTCGGAGCAAAATATTGCATGGAAAATATCAACCACTGCATTTGTAGTGAACACTTATTTTCTATACAGGGTAAGTCAGAAACCTCGAGAAATATTTTGCTTTAAAACTGCCCCCAAACCATTCAGTTGGTCCCTCAGCCGATGACGAGCACGAGCAGAAGGTCACATGATTTTGAACCAAGGCATTTTTTAACGGAATTTTTCAAAGAAATTGGGTTTTTTTATTCCATAACTCTCTATATTTAGTAAGTAAATGCAATCTAGAACAGTATGCATCCATTATATTTGATATTTGTTATTCATAGTTCTGCTATTTAGAATAACGAAATCAGGACCTCCCTTCGACCCCCCAGACCTTCCAAAATAAAAGATACAACGGCCAATGTTTTTCTGTATTATTTTGAAGGCATTACCGTTAACTGCTCTGAACTGCAAAAGCGCGAATTTTGGGACACCTGTATAGGAGAAGAGAAAACTACCTTTTGTCCTGGTCCTCATCAAAAGCTGTTTCAGTATTTTTTCCATGTTTGTTCAAAATAAATTTCCAACTGACTCTACCTGGCAAATAAAAATGTTATTTTTGAGGCCTCCAGTGCCCGCCTGTTTCGTATGACGTGAAACCAAACCAAAAACATTACGACACAGCGCAGCGGCGGAAAAATTTTCTCAACATTAATCAATCCGTTTCTATTCAACTGTTGCTCTGCACACACATAGCACCAAGCGGAAAAAAATTCAATTATTTATACTTGCTAATTCCCCAGCTGTATAACCTTCAAAGTTTCGCAATATTTTGGTTTTGCACTGTGGAGATAAAAAGCAAAGGCGGAAAACCCGCCAGCTTTTATATAGTTGTAGGTACAGGTACCTAACGTTAGTCTATGAAAGTAATTAATTATTTGCTTAACCTTAGACAATTTGTCATTACCACTCTGCTCTCGTGTAGTAGTAGTAGTAGTTGTTGTTGTATTCTCTCTTCTCCCATACACGACTTATTAAGTTCTTGTACTTATTCCACAATCACAGACGTATAAAAAGGACTACTTGCCACCAGCCGATGCCGCGCGCTAAATCAGGATGTTTTGCTTGTACACCTCGTACCATCAGGCAATAGTATTGTTTCTAATAAGGGATAAGCGAGATTTTTACAAGGATCTTCTTTTCTATCTCCTTAATTGCATACCATCTTCCTGTTCACATGAGATTTAATTCAAGGAATTAATTAATTTAATTATAAGTCAGCGTTCGGATAAAAGTATAGTTTAGTGCTGGTCGGCGGAGGCATTATAAAAGACTTTAATGTCTCTGCCACTAATTATTGAAAACTATAAGATCTGGTTGCTGTACAGGAGATAGGCCTATTGTGAAAAAATTGCGTGCTACCAGCCACCGCGACTGGAAGCATTTAATTGCCGTTAAAATGAATTGTTTTCAATATTCCATAGAAACGAAACGCCCTTTGGGTATTATGAGTACGAAACAGAAAACTTGAACGGTTCTTGATTTTCTCGTGAGCAAGTGGATGATGATGATGATGATGAATTACTATAAAGAAAATTCTGAATAATAAATCGAATTAATAATACTGCTAGTCATCATGCGAACGTCACTGCCACCATCCTCATCACCTGTTAGTAAAGTTGGTATTATGCTTGCGGAATCCGCGCGCACTCCGCATACGACAGAAATTATTTTAAATAAAGCCGCGGTAGGTTTTATTGAAATAATGTCAATTACCGACAGTATAATGATTGAATTTATTTATTACATCGTCGACCTGTCATATACGTCAATTAAACTTTCAATTAAATCGGAGAAAGAGAGGATGTGCATTTAACGGCGTCTGTAATAAGTACTATTGGATGCTAAATCGAGCTTTTTTGTTGTTACAGGTGAAAATATGGTTTCAAAATAGGAGAAGCAAGTACAAGAAGATGATGAAGGCCGCGCAAGTTACGGGCGGCACGAACAATAACGGAACACCTGGTGGACATTCCGGCCTGCTCGGGCCTAATGCTAATTTGCCATCGTCGAGTCCAGGACCACAAAGCCAAAATATGATGCAAGGTAAGGCATACTGCTTATTACATTTTTGGTTTTATGATACCTTCTGCTGAAATGTATTATTCCTTCCATCGAAAATTTATACAATACGGTATTTATTTGCGTATGTAAATGAACTAATCGCATATGCATATGCAGTGCCAGATAAAATCGGAAGACCTGCGACAGATGGTTCCGGATTAATATCTTAATAAAGATCAGGGTGCGTCGTAAAGGTTGAACTTCTTGGAATGGAGCTTTTTTATATTGAATAACGCTTCTTCGGTGGAAATTTGATAGTTTTACGAGCTAGACTGGAAAAATGTAAAAAATCATAGAGCAACGGAACCATCAAGCAATGAAGTGTATCTGTCCTAAACAACAAGGCGCACTAGAAGCACCTGGCAAGATTGCAGTTGCAACTTTTCCACATTCAGACTGCTCTAACTTTTCGTCAGTACCTACTTCAAGTGACCAGACCTCACGCGAGGGTTCCACACGAGGTATGTCCTTCTACCAGAAGGTGTTTTAAGTTTCAAAGGTGGAATTCGAACTAAACTGCTCAACATTTGAAATGTCGGTATTTGAAATTTTGCCATTTTTCAAAACGGTATAACTTTGGATTGTCTCAACTGATTCCAATTTTGTTTTTACTGTTTAGATACATCTTCCAGCAATCTACTCGGTTGGCGAGGTTTTTTGATTTAATTCAATTACATCCGTTACAGAGTGGAATGTAAAGCATTGCAAAATTGTGCTTAGTTCAATGGATCCCCATTTTTGTGAACAATTTTTTTTTCGAATTCTAACGATATAATCATGAAGCCTGATGTCCTATCCCGAAACGTTTTTGAATTTTCCAGATCAGAATTCCAACAATGATGACATGATTTGTTTTCGTATAAGTTGCATTTTAGTCATTTCGGTTGGCAATAAAATCGCATCTTTAAAGATAAGAACCTGTTATTTCGCATGCTTGTTGTTTGTACTGTTAAAAACAGCTGCTCCCGCAGAAACCTCCGTTTTCCTTCCCCAATTCGCGTTCTCGAATGAAAAAAGTCGGTCTGTCTGCCTGTGTGTCTAACTCTGTGTAATTGTCCATGATAACTCTTAAACGGTACATCCAATTGAGCTGAAATTTGGTATGCAGCCATGGTTTAGGCGTCCAATGAACCAATGTGATTTTCATTGAAATCCGCCACTAGAGGGCGCACTTATTGCATCGTATCAATATCGGAATTTTTGACTTCCGGACCTCAAATTGAATATGTAGATGTTTTGTTGGTTCAGGAACACACTCTAAAATTTCAGTTTGAATATGTTTCAAGAGTATAATCTCAATTTCTAAATTTTTAAAGATGTCTGAAAATGCAACTTTTAAGAAAAAAAATCATATCATCATTGTTGGACTTCTGATCTGGAAAATTCAAACACTGTTTTGAGATAAGACATCAGGCTGATTGATCACATCGTGAAAATTGAAAAAAAAATTGTGCACAAAAACGGAGATGTATTGAACTAAGGACAATTTTGCAATGCTCTACATTCCACCCTTTAACGAATGTGATTGGAATGAAATGGAGATTCTTGCCAACTTAGTAGATTACTGAAAGATGTATCTACACAACTGTGAAAATACAATCGGAATCGGTTGAGACAGTCCAAAGTTATACCATTTTGAAAAAGGGCAAAATTTTCGATACCGACATTTCGAATGTTGAGCAGTTTAGTTATACAGGGTCTTGAATGTTCATTTTTCATGGAGTGAGAATTTTTTTTCTTATTATTCACGAATTTATCAGATTTTTTCATTTTTGGAAACTTATATTCCGTAAACAGTTGAACTAACTGAGCCTTGGATTCCATTTTACGGGTATCGTCTATCTGCACGTGTGAAATTTTGACAGAATCAGTCAGTACCATTGCATGGAGTAACAGAGATCTTTACTCGGGAAGAAAGTTGCAAAAAGTCGAGCATCATAACGCCCATTTGCTTGTCACCATGATGTAATTATTTGTTGACTATTTTGTTCGGTATAACGGTATAAAAAAAAGACCGGAAAATCACGTAGAGCTGCTTACTTTATGTCGGACCTGGTATAACCATCACAAACAAGGATTCTTCCCAAAACTTGTACAAAAAACACTTTCGCCTAGCAGAATTTATTTGCAATTTCTCTACCAGCACATACTCGTACTGCTTCGTCCTTTGATCAATTTCAACTGACCAGACCTCATTCACTTATTCAGTATACATTATTCTGTTTTGTTACTCCCTTGGTTATTCCAATTATCACGTTTATTGTTCCAAGCCTAAGGGAAGGGATCAACCAAAGAGGATTATGCAGTGAAATCGAGTCGACATTATCTTCTATTACTTCCGTCAAGGCCGCAAAAGACCCATCAAGCCCCACACTTCTTACACTACTATACACTGTTAAATATACATGCCTTGAATCGTTTTATTTCAATGTGATGTAATTTTTGTGATTTTTCTGTTGCTTCAAAAAGGTGAAAGAATAAACTTTTTCAGCGAAATGCCAACTTGAGGCATTTATTTCAATCCAAAGTTCTTTCGTCTAGATTAAAAACCACCGATTCCTGATAGCCGCGAAAAGCATCATCTGGCATTATTTCAACTGTTATCTATCACAATTACAATGCTCCAATCTCTAATCAACTGCTTCTGACCAGACCAATCTTATTTACTGACTGCTGAATCTCTAAGAATCGAGCTATGAACATAACTACCTACTACCGAACATGATCCTCAATATACGCAAAAAATCGTCATTTGGCAGATGCCACCCTCCCGAGTTGAACTGCTTTCATCCTTTCATCAACTTCAACTGACCAGACCTTACTCACTGATCTCACCAACATCATTGAAAAATGTATTCATTATAGATCTTGCTGGCAGATATACATCGTACAATATTCCAAAATAAACGACATTTAAGGTGACCCCAGAACTCACGTCAAAGGGGTATTTCTTTGACTCATTTCTAAGACAAAAATCATATAATTTCACTTGTTTTTTCTTTGAGCTAATATTTTCTTATAGCGACAATACATTGTAAAACAAATTTTGACCACTATACATTCAACACCCTGTATCCTGGAAACTAATCCATGAGAAAAAAGTTGATTTAAAAGATCAAGGAATCTTTATCGTCTTTTTTTTACCTGCATCAATCACTGGGGCTATTAGCAGGATATTTTCTGTAGGTATAGGTTTTTCTGTAACTATAACAACGACGATACATGTGGAACAAACAGTAGGAGATTTCCAGTGTGGTTTTTGGATGGCTTTTCCGTTTCGTTTCTCTTCTCGGGGCATCACCGCACGGTAGTAGATGCCTCAGTACTAAGGAACGCGTGAAAAAGTCCATCTAGCCCGGTGCGGATTTGAACCCGGGACCTCTTATCTTTGAAAGCGGAGCTGAGCTCACCGTGCTACCGACCGGGTTTGATCAACTTTTTAATTTAATTCAAGATGAAAGAGGATGTCTTTACTTAATTGAACCTCAAATTTCTCATTTGCTTTCAGTCAGAATTTTGCAAAAGCAATTTGTTCTGCTAAATTGAACTAAGAATCGAAATACGTACTTGCTTTAAGGAAATATCCAGGGGCGTGGAAAATAGGGGCCGAAAAAGAGCCGAAAAAGAAACTATTTCATTGTAGATTAGAGGTGGTCGTTTGGTCTCGGAGGATCCTTTCTGCACTGCGACCTATAAGATCTTTTGTGCGTGACCAATATTTCTATTATTTTAACTATTTCATGCCACCGGATCGAGTTCGGGAAAATTTGTTATTACTGGAAACTGGATCATAGAATTTTACCAGGAAAATATGTATGCCAGATCCAGGGAGAATCGATTCAGCGGTTCAAGAACCATTGTGGGAAACCGATTTTTCAAATTCAAATTTCGGAAACTTGTATTTTCCATTTTATTAGACATAAAAGTATATTTTTTTTAGAAAGTCCACTTATTCCGTTATTTAAAAAAATAACAACAGATAGAAAAAACATCCGCAGTGGTTGATATTTTCACTCTCCCTATATTCTGCATACAAACGTTTGTTATTGCTTACATTTTTTGAAACAACGAAGCTCAACAAGGAGTTGAAGTCTCACCCCTTACTTCAAAAGTTGATTTTACTTAAATTTTTATTTCAAATTGATTTGACTTGAGTTTTTATTTTTAACTGGAAGATACCAGTACCTACATACCATGGTACTGATGTAATGCCATATTTTTGAGCCCCCCTGTAGATTTTTAAAGCTCAAAAAGCTGTTAGTGACTGAGGTCTGATCAGTTAAACTTTGAATGAATAACAAAATAACTGTCCAGGGCGGCGCGGATTTTAGGCTTTTTGGTTTACTAAGCCAAGAGCCAGCAGACGGATAACTTGCATATTCCTAGAATTAGAATAGAATTCAATAAATTTGGAGAACTAATAGTCGGATTTTCTTGAGTTCTAAAAAGCTTTAAGTGTCCAGATACGATGAAGCCTAAACTGATGAAGGATATATGATTCTATTTCCAGATGTGGAAGTTTCTCAACTTTGAATTAACCTGCTTGAAGATGATTCATATTCAAATATTTGAGGGTTTTTGTTGTCACCAATTTCAATCCTCACAGAGTAGAATTAGAACGAGTTTGCCCAGTTTTCATAATTATAATTATTTATTAGTATTGATCAGTGACTGAATCTCCAAGTTGCTAGATATCGAGTTTAGAATGTTATATACCTACTTTTTCCACAATAATGTCAGCAGAGCAATTTCATCCAGGAACAATAGCCCATTTTTAGGAAATCTCTTGTACAACAATAGGGCTTGTCGATCATATGCCTGATCTTATCTCTAACACTGTTTGTCAAAGCGCAATGTGATATAAAAATGTGTACGCTTGATAATGTTATTATATCATGCTTGAATCACTTTTAAGAATCGCCCTTGTTTCACATCTCCTGATGCTTTATTCTTGGATTTGCCGCTTGACTGCAATTCCACATTAGATACAGGATGCAGACTTTTATGATGCATTATAACAGCGAGCAGAACTTCCTTATAGTCTTCAGTGGTGCTACTGCTACCACTGTATAACTATAATATCCGTAACGTTATAATAACTTCTTTTTTTTGCTCTTATTCTATCAGCTCAATTTGCGCATAATTTATGATTATGTTTGATTGCTGTATTTTATGATTTTAGGATTGATAATTGTTCGAGAAATGAATGAACTAAGAGTGTTGTGTTTTTGTTCCAGGAGGTGGTTCATCGAGCGGATCGCCTGCGACGGGGTATATGCAACATTCGTCTCCTGCACCCAGTTCGACCCCCGGCTCAGATATGTCGGGTCAACCGGCAGCTAGTCCCAGCTGGGACGTGAAACCCCAGCAACCCATCCACCCGCCACCTCATCCGGCGCCCCATCCACACCCGCCACACAACTACCTCCCACAGTATTCGTGGTACCCCACGGACAACCCCGGCCTACTCACGTAAGTTTACACTTTATCTCATGTTCTTATTTCACCATATTGCAAGATATTATCCGCCTTCAAATCCTATTTTATATCCTTCGATCATTTCCCTAGCTAAAATCATCATGAAGCGTACTGCTTTGGACACGTACCTCCATCCATTCCCATGCGCGTTTCTCCGAAAGTACCAAGTGGATCGTGGGCATTTAACGTGGGCTTTCCATATTCTAGGTATATCCCAAGTATATTCATCCACCATAACAGCCGGCCGCCAGTGTCTTGCGTTCAGGGGCCCTATTCTTGAAACGGGGAACAAAGTTCTCATGCGATGTTGCTACGCAAGGAGAGCTATGATTGGTCCTTGCCTAGCAACTACACATGTGAACTCTGTTCCCCGTTTCAAGAATAAGGCTCCAGGGGGTATCTTGTAACAGAAGTATTAGCTTCAGGTGGGATTCGGAAAAATCGCACCTTGACAATGCTTTCCACGTTGCCGCATTTCTTCACAATACAAATTTTTGGCATCAGGCACTTGAACAGTAAAACTTGGCGGTTCGGGATTTTCGAGAAAGTCGAAAGTAATATCATGTTGGTCAAACGAGTCGAATGCATCGTCGCTGCCAACGTGAGAAAATACCCCCCAGGTCTCGGTACGGTCAGATGAGGACATCCGCACGGGACCCACAGAAATGTCTTTTTGTTGGATAAAGATAGTGCTCTGATGATTGTGAGACTTTCGAAACCAGAAGTACCTGTAGATTAGTCTAGGATTCATTCTGACGTTTTTCTTGAATAACCTATTTTTTTGCTGTTTTGAGAGAGTTGAGAGATTTGAAATACTACACTGATTCCCTGTGAAAATTGGAAATTAATTCCTTGAAAATTATTACCATCAACAATCAGTTCTCCCTCATTTTGATTAGGATGCTCTTAGTTCTCACCTCGGTATCGCCTCGTTCCTGATTTTTGGGTATATTTGCTACTTTATGTACAAGTTTCTTTACTTTCAATTATAATTTCTCACTTCACTGCGCCTTGCATGTAATTTGTGATCCTTGCATCTTGCTACCTGCTCCATCCTTCCCATCGTATTTGGTATTTTCGCCTCTCCTCATTATCCGATGTATCAGTCCAGTTAGGTATAGGTATAACAAGACCCAAAACAAAATCTCACGAAATGTAGAACCAACGCATATTATCACGGCTCGTTAGCCACTTTGCGGTCCCTTTTCTAATATGACGTTTATTTTGCTCTCCTTATTTTTCCCGTCGGCGCTAGACGGCGACGCGACGTAGTCCCTATAGCCGCTTTTCCCATGGTCATCATCACTTATGCAGCATGGCGCCACCTGCCGGTGCCATCAACCGTTCATTAATATGCTTGCTGCTTCTTGAAATTATTGAGGCAGTTAACCCACTGCACAATTTTTACCCAGTTTGAACTCGCCTGTAGACGTGAAACCTAAGTACTTAGACAGAAATACGTGCAAGGTAATTAAAACTTGGAATACGAAAAAACCCATTCCAATTATTTTAATTATTGATATTTTCGACTCCGATGCATATTTTCTAGATCGACGACGCCATCAATGCAGCCGCGTAAACAAATTAATAAGTACCGACACTAACAACTTTAATAAGCTCTAGCAAATTGACTAATTACTGCTACAGTTTTTTTTCATCAATCCATCATGATGAGGTTGTCACCCCTCAGAGTGATTGGACGCTTACCTTTTCTTGCTTTGGACATAAATCAAGCTATGAATTTTTGAGAAAATATAACCTCCTCAATTTCTATTTGAAATTTACAAACAAGCATCTAATCTGAAAGCACCTTCTACTTCTACAGTTCTACATCTTTACCCATTCTCGCTCTTCACTCTAGGATGCAGCATACTAGCTCTTGTGTCTCATAACGTCACCCTACCCTACATTATGTGTATTGCAGAAGCTTAATTTTTGTATCATTGCCATCGAGAATACATAAGATCAGATTTAAGGCAAAATGTCACTTATAAAAATGTTGGTATATAATAATAATAATAATAATAATAATAATAATTTCGTCTTTGTTACGGCGAAGTCTAGCCAATGGCTACTCTACTTAACCGTGGACCGACAGCTTAACGTGCTCTCCGAGGCACGGTATAAGCGAGCTGATAGTTAAATTTCTGGTAGGTCACCCATCCAGAAATCTGACTGCGCCTGACGTTGCTTAGCTTCGGATATCGCTCTCCCGACATCCGACGCTCCGCGCCACGCTCATACAAAGTATATGACTGAATTCAGTTTGTTGTTGACCTGACAAATTTTATACGTACTTATACCCTTTTTGTAGGGTCTGAGACAACAGCGGGCCACGTTTTTTTGTTCTTCAAGTGTCGTTTGGGGCTCCAATAGGCCTCTTGTGTTTTTACTATAGCTTTCGGGACTACGGTATGGTAGTCCCTTTGGCGTGTTCTTGCGAATTTTGTTGCGGTGCGGCTATCTTGTGTGATTCGGTACCCAGAGCCCCATGGTAACTTCCTGTCGTTTGAAGTCCTTTAAGGCGTTTCTTAGCTTTCAGATATCTGGTGTGTCTCTTGGATTTACTTTTGCCGTTTGAAGCCACAGCAAGCGCCCTTCTGTCTTCTTGAGTTGATTGAAGCCCTATTGGTTTCCTGGTGCCTTCTTATCTCTTTTGGAACCCCTTTGAGCCCACCCCTCGTTTTTTAGATTTTAGAACTCTTGTGCCGTTAGGTGTGTTTCGGTACCTATACCCTTCTGATGGGCTCGAAGGCTCATTTCACATGTCGTTCGGGGTCGTCTAAAGTGAAAATAATCAGAACTTTGCCCCTATCAACCCGCAAACCAATTTTCACCAATCATTTTTTAAACAAAAGGTAACTGGTTTTCGAACATTTTCCAAAAGATTTTTTTCAACTTCTCGGGTGTTTTCCAGATATAATGATAAATGAATAAAATGAAACCTATGAAACATTTCTTCATGAAACTGAATATTCTGAGTAGGTATTCTGACGTATGAGGTTCTGCAGCCCCTCAAACTCCTTGAATCGCAATGATTTTTGATATGCATACGCAAGTTAGTCTTTCAAGATGGTCGGTCGCTCGACTTGGTCAGTTTTTTTCTTCAATTTCCCAATCAAGGCTTTTTTTCTCGAAGGGACGCTTAGATCAAAATCATTACTGACGTCTCTGCGATACGGCCAGGAAATCAAGAAAGTTTTATGTTGCCCACAACAGATTTTTTTACTATTTTTCACGTGCAACATCAACATCTCCCACAACGTGCAAGCGAGAAAATGCGTTATTTTTTAATCACCCGGCATAAAAATTCAAGACACTAAAAAGTTTGTTTCCTATTTATGTGCAATTATCTAAAAAAGTAAGTTCTTATAAAATCTCTGTTACGCTGTTATTCCGCCAAATGGGCGACAGAATTTTTCATGTAACAGAGCGTTTATAGGGTGATCTTTACACAATCGCATTAGCCTGTTCTAAATAGATTGCTTGAATCTCATCAGATAATGAAAATAAGAGGGGGTGAAGCCTAACTTTTCGACCCTCATATTTCCAAAAATTAGAACCGTACAAAAATGTATGTGGGACACCTAATGTATAATATTGCATGTATCTCGGGCACAACAGATATTCATGGCCTTTGTTCTTTAATATCACCCAAGGCTTCGCACTTCGGCTAACGGCTACGGACACCTCTAGTCGTACACTTCAACTTCAAACTACATTTTTTTGAAAAACAAAAACAACAACAGATGAGTTTTTATTTTGAATAGGTTAAGCATTTTTATCCAATCCTAATGAATAATGCAAGCGTTATCACGCGAATACATGCCTGCATTTTTCAATAAGACTGGATAAAGCATAGTATTCTACTCGCGGGTATATAATGGCTATTACTCATTCGGATGCTTTGCGACACTCTCCAAGGCTTGTGTCGGCAAACTGCATTCTCATGAGTAAGAAGCAATCATTACCCGCTTGTTGAATATTGTTGAAATTGTCTAATCAGTGTGCCAGATAATCGCGATTTTGATCATAGGAACCCGGTATTCATACTATTGCTTTTACGTCATCTGCAAGCCCTTGAGGCCTGGTTTCTGAATTCGCCTACTTACAGGCACCTTTTTTTTTACATAAAGCAGATTGCAGATGGGGAGCGGAAGGAACATTTCTTTTCGACGAATTCGGAAGTCTGATGGAAACCTACTAAATATATTTTCTTTAGTTGGTATGTCAGCGTGAACCACGGATTCTTCGAAAAAATTACATTCCTAATCCAAAAACATTCAGCTGGTGAGCATACAGTACGTAAATCCTGAATTATTACCAATAGCGCGAACGTTTCGTAACAAATCGTCCCAATTACTTGCATGTAATTACCACCACTCATTTATGGAGAAAAAAATCAACAAATCAGCTTAGCACGGCGGCAAAACATTAAATTAAATCTAATTTCTACCATATATCGAACGTTTGTCGACCTTTCCGTTGACACCACCACTATACACATTGCGACATTTCGTTATGTTCATTTCTTCTTTTTTTATCATTTGTACCTCCTTTGCTATAAGACTCGAGTGAGGAAAACACGAGATGCCCGCCGCTCATCAATCTACCCCCTCGAGGAATTCCTCCTCTTTCCGAGCTCTCTCATATCAGAGGTCTTTAATGTTTACAAACATTTTTAAACCAGCAATTAACGTCGTCGGAAACATCACGATCTCATTATGCGTTTCTTCTTATTATTATCTGCATGTTGCATAAACTTGCGGTTTGAATTTTAAATTCAAGTAGGTATATGTTGCCCCCTTTGCTCACTAGGAAAGCAACACCTAACGCACTCAAAAGTTGAAAAGTAGACCGATGTTTTAGTTATAAAATGCAAACCATTTTCTCCTATCAGTACATACTAACCATTATTTTTCTTTTGTATATCATTCCTTTCATATCTTGTACGGTGTTGACTACCTATACATGAAATGATTGATGTTGAAATTTGAACTTGAACCAAAATACTAATGATTTTTCTCTTTTGTTGCAGGGTGTGGCCAGCTGTTTAATATTGAGAAAAAAGTGATTAGTTACTAATTATGTATAAATAATGAAATTACAAAGGACATAAACTGCGCGCGACGACCAACCCAGTGTTTGTTTTTGTTGTTGATAAGTTGTGTTGAACGGATAATAGCGAGCGATCTCAAAAAAGGCCACGATAAAACGCCCTTAATGACGGTTCTACACATACAAAATCTGATGTTCATGATACAGAACGAACGAGAGCGAGAGAGAACGAGAGAGCGAACTACTCTGTACAGTAATGAAATATTTATGAATTCGGTGCAATATACTGATGTTTGATTTGTAATTTTTTCCATTCCGATAAAACTTAATTGATAAATTAGTAAGGTAATGTTGGCATCAACGGCGCAACAATTAAATTTCCATCAGAACCGTTTTATTATTTATGAAAATCATCAAAGCTTCGCCGTCGTCGTTGTTGTTGAAATATTACCTTGCTTCGAAACTTATAGCTTTACATCCAAATTGTGTACAAAAAAAAAGTACTGCTAAAGAGGTAGCCTGTTACTATAACCCACGGTACCTGAAAATGATTGACGTTTCAGACCTTTCACGAATTATGAAGCGGCGTTATGAAATGTGCGCTTGTTTTCGTACCGTGCGTTACTTTTAATTTATTCTATGATTTTTTGCGATATGATGTTGGTACGTTGTTTTGTTGAAATGATGCTGGAGATGCCGCGTGAAATACGTGTATAAAAGAGAGTAAAAAATGGAGGACGATTGACAAATTCGAAAAAGAACGACTATACTATTTACAACTTGCTGTGTTTGTCACTCTATTGTCGTCGGTCTCTAAAAAGAAAAAGTTTTAGTGATTCCTGTATTATAGTATATTGTAAACTATTAGTTGTTGATGATTGTGGTGAGTGTACGACAGAAGATAATGTACCTTATTATGTAAAGTAGTGTTTATTTGAAAAAAAAAAACTGTCTATAATTTAGGACAAAATTATTATGATTATCAAATGAAGAAAATATTTCTAAATGTGTAAAATATATACAAATAACGAACTTTTAAGCGTTCTTTTATTCCTCTGCGGACCCCAGCACTCTTTCTATGGACAAAAATTGTAATCATCATCATCTGGCCCGTTGATGCTTTTTTCGTCACCACGCGTCTATGTGATGGATTGATGGAAAGTAGGACGCTTGGTAGGTGCCTGTTTTTTCTTCGCCGTTATTTTCGTAATTTGATGTTAGATGCAATAATTTTCACGTAGGTACGGGCATTCAAATTATCACCATTATATTATTTTCTTTTATCATATAACGGAGGTGTTCAACATTTCAATTTATGATGAGGATATTATTGGGAAAAAAAAACAAGTTTTCATATTAGATTCATTTTCAGCGACATTTTCCATAAAAAAAAATCAAAGCAAAAAAGTACCTTGACGTAACTACAAAAAAATGACGGAGGGAATGACATAACTAGATAGAAATATCCTTGTTATTACTACTAAGTAAAAACCAAGGAAACTGCAGGAAAACATCACGGATGCAGGTAAGTCGTACCTACATTTTACTTTGCACATGCACATATGTGAAGTGATCAAATACATTATGAAAATGTAAAATGATCAAAGATTAAACTGGGCTCGGCTCATCCACAAATTCTAGGAGAATTTAAAGTGTCATAGCTCCTGAGGGGGGGGGGACTTTTCCATCCTGGATAGCTGACATCTTGCACTGTTACTTGCTTCAGCCGATTTTGTGTATTGGCTTTTTATTAATGTTTCAAGGACGGAGTTCAATTGGTAAAATAAGCGTTGCGAAATCAATCCGTCTAGGTTTATTCCTTGACGGATTTTCACCATTTTGGTCTCTTTCGAAAGATACAAGGATGTACTTTGGTTTGAGCCCATTGGCATTTCCAAAATCCAAATTTTTTTTTTCAAATGTCAAAATTATATTTTTTTCAATTTTGGAAATGCCAATGGGCTCAAACCAAAGTACATCCTTGGAGCTTCCAAAAGAGACCAAAATGGTGAGAATCCGTCAAGGAATAAACCCAGACGGATTGATTTCGCAAGACAGCGAAGAATTGGGAGAGTAATGCCAAGGCATCGGAGCAGCCAATAGACAGCCATGGGGATCCAGCGGACGCGCGTCTCGACTCTCGATATGTATGGGTCTCAACACTCAGCAGTGTTCAGGGTGGTTCAGGTATGTATGGCTGGAGCTCAGCGATCCAGATATCGAGATTACATTTTATAATAATATGTACACTCTGAGGATACTCATAAATGAGACCCCGTGCGGCGACATCTATAAGTGGCTTTTTGTAATGTGGGCAGAGTGTCACAAACAGATGCTGCAAAAATGTGAAAGTCAGAACCCATCCCAATTAAAAAAAAAAGCTTAGATTATTCAAAACCTCAGAAAGGGAAGTCGCTATACCTATACCGCGAAACGGTTTTCGAATTTTTACCATTCATCTTCATAATTCATAGAGTGATCTGAAAAAAGCAATGTTTTGATAACTTTTTGGGGGCTCCGATATGGACCTGTACCACCTAAAGAAAATACTCGATTTGGAAGTGTGTTGATGCAATTCTACAATGACTGATGGACCGCCAAGACAAGGAGAAACAAGATCAACGTGTGTTCATAATATTCTGACGAACAACAACAATATACATACATACAGGGGTATTCAAAAGTCCGGAACAAAATTCATAATGTCCTTGTTGCCTGACTTGTTAAGCAGCTTGCTGCACAAAAATGTCAGTTATAATTCATTCAATAATTATTTCAAGTCAATAGGTCATGAGCCTTGAAAAAGATTTTAATTAAATCGAAACGTCGGCAAATACCTAGAATTTTTCTTGTTTGTGTCCAAAAATATACCCCAAGAGAAAATCCTTCATTACTGAATCCAAATGGACAAGAATCAGAATCAAAATGTAGCATATTTTTTTCAGAAAAACCGCTCGAACAGGCCGATTTCTAAAAAGGGCAAGCCGTTTTTTCATGACACGTGTCATGTTTTACCGTCAACCCCTTGACCCCTAGTAGCCCAGTCAATGAAAGCATAATTCATGGGAATAGCGAAAATAAATAGTGTAGTTCAAAAATCAGAAGAGATGTTCTTGAAAGCTTGCTGATTACTGTGTAGAAAGTCCCCATCGATAGGGGGTGTGGAATCACCGCCATCTTGGATTATCGGTACATTTGAAGTATTTTCTGCAATTGTCTCGATTAAAAGCATTCCCATAAAAAAAACGGCTTGGTTCAAATGAAAGGCAATCAAATTGTCTACAAAAAAGTTGACGTATCTGTCATAACTTTGGAGAAATTGACCTGTGAGCGTCAGGTGTGAGTCGTGGAGGAGATATTTCATTTCTCACGGTATTTTTAAAGAATCACGAAAAACTACAATGCAGTGCTGTTTAGCTAATCTTCGGTTATGGATAATAAAATTGAAAAAAAAATTCCGGCCTTCATTTCAAGAAATATGGGGTCAAAGAGAAAAAATTGAACCTCTAACATTTTCGGTTATTCTAGAACATTTTGAAAACATTTTTGGGGGAATTATGAGTGATCCATTTATGATGCAAGGTGCAAGAGACAGACCAATCATTGTACAGGGTGAGTCTGTACCCCGGATTTTTTCAGACCCCGCGCAAATGTGCAAAGCCGCATCTAAACATCTGAAAAGAATCGTAACCAACACTACCAAAATCAGAACAATGAGTGACAGACAAACCAGTTTAGGTCATCCATTGTTCTGATTCTCGTAGTGTTGGTTACGGACATTTTCAGATTGTTGAGAGGCGCTTTGCAGGTTTACGCGCGGTCTGAAAAAATCCGGGGTACAGACTCACCCTGTTCAATGATTGGTCTGTCTTTTGCATCTTGTAGCATAAAAGGATCAATCATCATTTTCCCCAAACCTTTCATTCAAGTTTTTTTTAAATAACCGAAATATGAGAGATTCAATTTTTTCCCTTTGACCCCTCCATATTTTTCGAAGTGAAGGGCAAAATTTTTTATTTTATTTCATTATTCAATAACGAAGATTAACTGAACAGCACTGCATCGTGGATTTTTGTGATTCTTCAAAAACACCGTGAGAAATGAAATATCTCCCCCACGACTCACATCTGACGCTCACAGGCCAATTTCTCCAAAGTTATGACAGATACGTAAAAGTAATACGCAACTTTTTTGCAGGCGATTTGATGGCCTTCCATTCGACCCGAGCGTTTTTCGATGGGATCGCAATCTATCGAGATAACTGCAAAAAAAACTTGAAATGTACCAATAATTCAAGATGGTGGCGATTCCAGACCACCTATTGATGATGACTTTTTACACAGTAATCAGCAAGTTTACGAGAACATCTCTACCAATTTTCAAAACTACACTATTTATTTTCGCAATTTATTCTCCGTGGACTGGGCTATAGCCACCCTCGGTACTTTCTTGAATCGCACACTATGGCTCGTGGGGGTAGGGGCTCTTTGGAAAGCATCCAACTATTTTCAATGGTAGATCTGAATACAGTTTACGACAAGCTTTCCAACGAGCCCCCCCCAAGCCACAGGGTGCCATTAAAAACAAATACTGAGGATGGGCAGGGGGTCAAGGAGTTGTGAGGGGGAGGACATATTATTGTCCTCTGCAGATATTTTCAGCCAAAGCTTGGCAAAACTCGATCATTGGGGACTATCAACGGAGTCCTGGGGACATTAAGCAAAATGAAGAGAAACAACTCAACAAACCAAGAGCTGTTCTTCAGGGTACATACTGAAGGGATTGTCACGGTACAAGACAAGCAAAAGTAAGATCCATAAAATCGGAGAAAGGTAAGATAGTAACAACGGAGGAATAAGGCAAACACAACGCTACAAGTTAAAAATATATCTACAGGGAGCCAGGAAATCACAACGGATGAGGTGAATGGAGTGCTGTAACATATAAAGCTGAGAAAAGCTGTTATAATGGTATGAAAATGCCATAAATGATTGTACTTGAAGTACTTGAACGAGGACTGAAGAACATCGTTTATAGTAATCTGGAGTTGGTTTTAGAGAGTTGGTTTTGGTTGGTTTTGGAGAGATTTGGTTTTTACTACGGAGACGAGCGTTTGGAGGTGGTTAGAAACTATACGTATTTGGGAGTGCAGTTTTCCTCGTCAGCTTTATTCTTACAGATGTCCAGGTCAATGGTCACCAGAGGCAAGGCCGCTTCTGGGGCCCTCATCTCTCTGATGGCTCGTACAAAGTTGCGGTCCTGGGACGCCAGAGAGAGACTTTTTGATTCTATGTTGCTGAGTTCGATGTCGCACTGCATTGCGGTCTGGGGTATTAGATACGTGGAGCTGCTCGAAAGAGTCCAGCTTGGATTTTTCAAACGAATTCTGTTGTTGGCAAAAAATACCCCTGACTGCATGGTGAGACTCGAGACTGGAGCTTTCAAAATATCTTTCTTCATTTTCCGCATGTGTCTCTCCTGGCTGTCCAGGCTGCTCAGCATGTCTAACGACCGGTATCCAAAGCGCTGTTATGAGAGACTGCTTGAGCTCGCTCCATCACAGTCGACAAGTTACAATTGGGCCACCCAGGTGCGAACGTTTTTCAATGATGCTGGGAGAGATGAACTGTGGTCGAATCTCAGTTTCAATCGGCTCAGAGCGTCCAAGGCTGAATTGCTGTCTTCCTTCAGGGAAGGACTTCGCCTGACTGACATCGAATCTGTGCGAGCCTCTCACTTTTCCCCAGCCTATAGTAGTTTGTTTCTGAGGGATGGTCCCTCTGCTCAAGATTATTTACATTTGAAGGCGCCTATACATGTAATAAGAATTTTAGCTCAGTTACGTATGTTCGGTCGGGGATATCTCAAACTGACACTTTCTGGCTACTGTTACAAAATATATGTTGATGAACTTTGTACCATCTGTAATTTGCGCTCCCAGGAATCACTTGAACATTTCTTTTTTGTTTGTCCGATGTACAATGGTGTAAGATTCATCCTGCAGTCAATAAGTTCTCTAGATGAATTGATGAAGACTCTAGATAATCCCAGCATGGAAGCAGCAAATCAAATTTGTAAATATGTGGCAGGTGCTCTAAGAATTCGGGCATTCTGCAGGAATGAATAATTTTCTTTTTTTAGTTGGCTTTAGTTGTTTATTTATTTATCTATTTTTTTTTTGTTCAGCGGAATATTCTCTGTTAATTTACATGCTATATTTTATTATAAGTAGAAGAATTTTAAATTTTAAGTTTCAATTAATTGTAATACATAGCGACAATGTAACCAGATCCTTGCTATAGGATAACATCCTTAAAAGCAATAAAATTTTGATTGATTTGATTGATAGTAATCTGGAGTCACATTTGGAAGCAAGAAGTTTCGCCTACAGAGTGGAAGCTATCCATAGCTAGAATTATTCCATTTCACCAGCAGAGAAACAACAAGATAATTATGATTAATTGAACTTAAGAGAAAATTCACTGCTTAGTGTACCGAGTAAGGTTAACGAGCTAATTTTGGAGAAGAGGTTGAGAACATCAGTTAGAGATTCTTCAAAGGACGAATAGGAAGGTTAAGGAGAGGAAGAGATACGCAAAATTTGATATTCGTAACAAGACAGAAGAAAGAAAAAACTGGAGAAAACGGTTAAGCACAACGAACCTCTGTACATAATGTTTTTGAATTTACAGCAGATCTCCTTTGACACAATACGTAGAAAAGCGATTTGAGAAGTATTGGAGAAAAGACATGCTGACCAGAAGGCTCATAAATGACCATTGAAAGTTTTCACCGAACTATACAAGATATATTGTTAAGACAGGAAATGCAGAATTGGGCGAGTTTGTGATTGAGGATAGAGTTAGGGTAGGTGGAGCTCTGAGTCCTCTGAAGCTGTTGCTGATTTGTGATGGACTAAGATGATAATATGAAGGAGGATCGGTGGTGCCTGAGTGGTATAGGTGATGGCAAGCTGAGCCACTCGCGCTGCGCTGTGTGAGTTCGAATCCCGCTACATCCATGAATATTTTGTGCTGTCCCCGAGGTTGCATGGTAGGGCAGCTGATAGCTGAATGTCGCCCCGTAAAATAAGTCTATCAAAATAATATGGAGGCAAGCAAGTTGAAGACTGCGAAATATTGGTAGGATACAGAACCTTGAGACCACTATTTAGTGACCTGATACTGATACTGATACTGATAGCGAGAACAGTGATAGAGAATTTTGCAATGAGATTTGGATATCTGGAATGAGCAGCAAGGGGATTCTCTTGTGATCATCCTGTAAATGCATCAGGCAAGCTCATTATTATATCTTTCTCATTTATCCACTACATCGTTTTTGTTTATGAAGTTTTAACCATCACTGGAGAAAAAAAAGGACGTTACATTGTCCCACTTTTTGGGAAACCACCGACCGACACAACTGTAAAGTTTTACAATGTGACGCTATGGGCCACGCAATTAAAACTGAATAGAGACGTTTCAATAAAATCCCGAAAAAAAAATACCAAGCCGACACGTTTAAAAAAGCGCTCTTCTCAAATCCAATGGCCAAAAGTGTTAACTGAAATGTTCGTCTATTTTATAGTATCTATAAATTTATACTATTCGGTGAGGTGAGATGGTATAAAGGCAATAAAGAAACAGCGCGCTCTGCTGCGATGCCCATTTATCCAACAACCGCCAGTGAATCGAGCTTTTTTTCTCTTTCTTCGAGCGAGAAGTATTAGTCGAATATAAAATGGCATATTAAAATTTCGAAATATAACGCATGCAGCGCTATTAAACCGCATAGTCCGCACGGTAGCGTAAATTACACACATGCTAAGAGAATGTGGGTTGATATGACAGGAAACTGCTTTGATAAACTAAGACACTCGTTAATGAGTTGTTCTTTTATTGCCACCGCTGCTTTAATTTTTTTCAACTCGTTATTCCGTGAAAAGGAAACAATCACACATTCTAAAATATAATAAATGTACACGTACCTACTTATGCAATGTAGATAATCGCGGTAGATAGGTATGTAGTAAACCTAACTCCAAGACATTAACCTATAACTTATATTTATATGCAAAAAAGCATAAATCCATACTTACTTCTGTGTCTACCATCTATATTTCTTGCATTTCCTCATTATGCGTGCTTGCAGACGGAGCTTCAAGCCTAAGTTGCAAGGACTTTCATTTTTATTCGGCAATATGAAGCACTCTGGAATAGGCAGTGAAGTAATCTATTGTTCCCAACCCAAAAACCAGTCGGGTAGTCCTTGACGATTCAACGGCATCGGTATTATTGGATTCTGGATTTCATTTTGGGAAGTCGGTGGAACTGTAGTCGGTGGAACACAGTTCCACCTGGCACGTAGGTCTCATTATTGGGCCCATTGTACCCCTCCCCCAGACCAGCTGGACTCACCGAGCCGCAATGTGTTGCCTGGATGTTTTATGGTCGGTCCATCCAAGCACTGGGGCCGACAAGCGCACAGTTGACCTTGACTCCGTCTTTCACCCGCGGATCGCAGGTGCGGATGTCAGATACATCCTCGCTCCCTGCACCGGTGTTCCTGACTTCGTCTGACTCCCGACCATGCTGCCGGTTATCCTCTATACATTGCCGTACCGCCGGCTGGAGGCATGTATACTCGAGGGGGTTTTCCTAAGACCACCCGAGGAGGAGTTCCAGACCGGCTTCGAATCAGACACCTAGTCACTCATCCAACTCTTGGCAGCGGCCAACGTTGCTGCAGTCAAGTTATCACCCGACTGGAGCGGCCTACTACACGCTACGCCCTCCTCGGCATCAGTATTATATTACCTCAGTTAAAAACTGCTCGAACAAAACACTTCATTTGTCGCAGATAACGAACATATTATCAAATTTGATGAGTAGGCCACGAAAGTGTTTTCGGCTACGCCTCAGCAAATAAACTACTCCTCGTCTTGGAAAAATGAACTCTAGTGTCTAGGTATAGTATACACATATCTGTATTTATCATTGCAATAAGTCCTATGATTGCCTATTTTCCATCAATTGCTTTTTGTTCTTATTGCATGTGTCAACTCTCTGAGTTCATTCGTTTCATTCGTTTCGAAAAGCGAACTCGAAGTTTCGTTTTTCAACATCATAAGATATTACTCACTTACATTATATTATGTATATTATCTGAGAGCGCTGGTGCATATTCATCAGATATGCCTCAGAGTTATTCAACTTCTTCAAGACATTAGCAGACTAGCAGATTAATTGATGTAAATCAAGGAAGGATCATTCATTAATATGACAAGCCATATAAACTATACCTCACTTATGATGACTAAACATTAAATATACCTCCCAGTATAACGTGAATCTACTCCTCCTTGCGTACTTTATTTCAATATTCTGTTATTAAACTATCTTATTTATCTTCTTAGACTTCCTTTTACCCAATATTTATGGCCGTGAGGCGTAGTAAAGGTCCGCGAGCAGAAAAATGTGATGTAAAGCACCAGGATTAATTATAGCTCATACAGGACTCACAATCTATTTGGACACGAACTTCTTTCAAATGCCCGAGTTTCCCCGTGGCAGTGAACGGCGGATTTACAATGCGCCGAGAAGAGCACAATGATGGGTCATGCTATAATTATTTTAGGTAGCGGTCCATCTTTCAGTGGGGGAAAAATGTTCATTTATTGGTCAAAATGGTTGTTATTTTCTTGTCGTCCAAATTAATCTCAGTAACAGTCGCTACTGTAAACATTTTTTCAGATTTTTCGATTTCTGTTTAATTGAAAGACTGCAGCGTGAGAGCTCTATAGATACCATGTGAAACTCTCGGTAACTCAAAAGAAAAAAACATAGGAGTTTAAGTGAACTTTGGTTCAAACTTGAACAAAGTCGGTTGAACCGTTCAAAAGTTATGTCAAAAAATCGATTTGAAAAATCCCACTTGAACACCCTGTAACTTTTCAACAGAGCATTTCAAGACATCGGAGTTATATTTTTTCCCGATTCATTTTTGATGGGGAATCTCCTCCAGAAGTTTGTAACCGTAATTGCGAAACACCATGTATACATGTCAAAGCGGCTAAATAACACTCGTTCTTGTAGCTGACCAACCCTATTACCTCAACGCTGTTAACTAGAATAGCTAGTTTTTTTTATTGTTTCCTAAGAGATGAGTTTCCCCTAGTTATTACTTCGAAGCCGCCACACATCAAGACTCCGAAGAACCCCTGATTTTACACCTTGACCAACATTTGAATTTTGGGTAGCGTGGTTTCAAAATTCTTTTTGTGGCTTCATCAGTTTCAACATTTATGTTATTAAAAGAGGTTGGTTAGGCCCAGCTTCTAGACACTGTAAAAGAAGGGAATGAACTTTGCGAGAGAGTGTGAACTTTTACTTTTTCTCTCTTCCCCCTGTTTCCTACAATCTAAGCTCGTCAGCCGATATGTGCGGAGCTCCTCCCATTATGGTTCTCTTTTCAAAAGCTGCGTCTCTTATATCTCGACTTCTCTTTCCACTTTGGTCTTCTCAGGCTATGATCTTTTGCCCGTTTTGGAAAAGGATTGGATTTAGATTTGCCTTTGTGGAGGACTGAACCTTTTTCCACCATGAATTGCCCTTGAATTCTTAGAAAGATCTTAGAAGGACATCAAGAAGGCGAGTGTCTGTAGCCGGAAATCGTAAACTCAATTTCACCATTCCAAAAATTCCGAAACCAATGGTGCACGCGAAACAATTACTCAAGTCAAGGTACATGACTTTCATGTAAAGATCTTTCTTGATTCCATTCCGTACTGTTCCATGCGACTTATACTTTGCAGACTCTGCTGCATTACGATGTGCGGTTTGAGTACGCTTCCACGATTAGACTACATTCAAATCGTGTCGTTAGTTTTTGCGCCCACCTTGTAGTGGAAGCTAAATCGTTTGCGTCCTCTTCCAAAATCTGCCTAATCAGAGCCTCAGCTATTCCAATCGCACATACATTTATTAATTTTTCTTGTCCGCATTTTCAAGGTGGGCTTCAGAGCACAGGGAAGAAGTTTATAATGTTTCTTCACTTTTTTCTATATTCTTGAAGAACTGATGTTTGGGACAAACGGTTTTGAGCTATGCACTTCGATAAACTATAGTCTTCCAATTTCGAATAAACATATCAAAATTATACATTCCAGCAACTGCTGTGAATCAAGTTATAGGATAAAAACTAGTTTTCATCTTTTATCTTTTTTCTTGGTGGAATTGATTCAGATTAAAGCCGGCTTCAGTTCTTTTGCAAGCTTAATGTCATGCTGAACATATGAAAAGGATATACCATGCGATCAACAAAATTCGGAATTGGGGTAGGCTGTGACCTGGTCAAATTTCAGGATGTCAAGCTGCTTTCGGCCAGGGCACAGCCTACCCCAATTCCGAATTTTGTTGATCGCACGGTATCTCTGTAACTACTACCTTTTAATTTACAGGGTGAAAAGTCATTTTTACGTTTTATATTTTTTCTTGGTATAATCGGCTCAAAGAAAAACTACGTATGGTTCATTTGTAGACTTGGACTTTCTGGTCAAACTAGTCAAGATCAATTCGAAAAGTAACATTGCTGAATTAACATTGTGAATAAGATACAGAAGGTCGTTTACTCTGGGTACCACATTAATAAATACCTCAAACCAATCCAAAAATAAAATGATGTCTTTTCTGCCACCCGCGTAGGCCCAAATTGCCGGATTCAATCCAACACTGAGTAACATGTGGAGTTGAAGAGAAGACAGTCCAGTGCCATTCTTTCTCCAAATTAATATTTTATAAATAAAATTGAGGAAACGTTCTTTTTGAACGGCAAAATCTCAATGCGATGATTAATGACGGCCGATCCCCTGCAGACATCGACGTTGCATTAAATATCCTTTCGTCAATGGAATGAAAAGAGATTTGATCTAGCCGGCTTGTTCAACCACCACAGGATACCATTCACGTCATCTGAGCTAATAAAGAAATTAGTTATGGACTTTGTATTCCGGTAGCGAAATATGCCACAGCTTCACACTACTTTTGTCTCTGTTCGACGCTTCATTTCCTCTCCGCAGGTAGTGTACCAGCACCATGTAATTGTTGTACCTACAATAATTCTCCACTGTCCTTCTGGCTGAGTAAATACGTTGGAATTACACATGTAAGAGCTCCATTTCTGCCTCAAAGAACCCACAATACTGAAACCATACGGCATACACTATACTTCAAAAGAGATGATGTTGCTTTGTAAATATTTGAATTGCATCGCAATGAATAAATAAAATAATAATATGTTGTTGATCGGCAGTTATTTATTGTAATAAAATGATCAATAAATCCATACGTCAAGTTTTTTCCGAGAACTATGTTTCTGGTACCTAATGCATGTACCTACTGCGTTTCAGTAAATCATACAATATTAACGTTCAGACTTTCAAACGAAAAGAAAAACCGATTCAAAGGAATTTAACACTGTTCAGAAATTGTCAATTATCCGTTTTGGCGTGTAAGCGTCTTGAATAACAAGATGTGTGTTTACCAATCAATTTTTTTTTTTTTGGAAAATTGGAACTGCGTGAACTTTTTCAATACTTATCACGCAAATATTTAGGTGAGATGTTACAAAACCTGACCATGCTTCCTGAATTATAAAACAGTTAAAAATGTATCGAATGTTACGAGCGCACAGATCTGCTTATGTCTATTATGACGCGGCACACCACCCCTTTCACAAAAGGGGTTTGTTTGGTTTATAATACTCATGTATGTATGTATGTATGTATGTATGTATAATCTACAAGGTTAGCATTATCCACATTTTCCTCTTTCTCATAGAAGAACGCATGCTGGCTTTTAATCCCTGTTTGCATGTTGTCGGGATGAGTGTTATTCGAAAAGGCATGCCAATATTTGGTTGACATTTTGGGCGGACTGGCCGGACACAATGAAGCCCGAAATGCATAGGAGACAGGCCCATAGCGGCAGTTACTTTTACACACCGATTGAATTCAAAGGGTGATCCTTCCGCATGTTGCACCAATTCCAAAGGATGTTTGCTCTTCTCATCTTTAGCCTAAGCATAATGGAATACATGGCTAATGTGTTCAGTAGACTTGCAACACACGCTGTCATTGATATTGAAAAATGTGTTATACCTACCTATACCTATCTATTTTCCCATACATAAATATTTTCATAAAACGTAGGTATAAGATATTTGTAGATCAAGAGAAAGTGTTAGCACCCAGGCACCAATGAAACGCTTGTTTTTTTCTGCACAAAGTTATAAAAAAAAATCAAGTGTTGAGTATAGAACATTTAATAGACGAGCAAGTGGAAAAGGCCTTTGGCATAAGAGCCACTAGGCACTTAACGCAACCCTCAAGGATCTACAACAGTGTATTCTGTTTTGAACACTTAAGTTTTTCATAGCCTCCCAAGATAAATGTTAAGTTTGATGATCAACTGTATAATTCTATATTCATACGACTCGCTATAAACATACTAGGTATACCTATAAACTCACTAGCAAGTGCCTCGGGTGCAACATGAGTATTTAGTTAAAAATAATAATTAAAAATATGCAGTTCGCATGTTATGGAAAACCATTCCTTCAAATTGGTTAATGAGCCTATAGTGTGTTCATAAACTCTATTTAATCATGATTTGATTACCTCCATCCTACAGAAATTAAGTATTATGCTCGAACAAGAACCATAAACATTATCAAACAAGCATAATTTTAACTTAAAATATCGATGTGAAAAGATGAAAAGCGAGAAACTAATAAAATTTAATTAGCTTATGAAGAACTGTGAAGTGCAATAAGAGGAACGTCTATTATAGAAGCAATTTGTTATATCTCATTCCAACCATATTTTTTCTGAAGTGCGATTAGCATTAATTAGCACGCTAATTAATAGTGTAGGAAATTATGCGTGTACCGGTGTGCATTAAATTTTTATCGAATTTGCTGGTTTGATAAATTTTATGCGTGATCGTGAAACTATCACAAGTTCCCTGCACCTGAAGGAGAACTATAATAATGCATACATGACCAAAAGACATACTATGCCTCATAATATTTCTGCGATTGACAGTATGTACTATTATCTACCATGCGATCAACAAAATTCAGAATTGAGGTAGGCTGTGACCTGGTCAAATTTCAGCATGTCAAGCTGCTTTCGGCCAGAGCACAGCCTACCCCAATTCCGAATTTTGTTGATCGCATGGTATAATACCCCGGCTATTACGAAAATTGCTGGAGACCACAATGCGCGAGCAAGGTTCAGTATGTCGTAATGCATAGTGTGTTGAACAGTTAGTTTCTCAAGTAAACTGGACAATTGAACACCTAAAAACTTCAGTAGGAGTTTGAATGGGTATAGCTCCTCAAGGAAAAGGGTCAACTGGATAGATTTCTCTTGTGAATAGCTGATATTTTGCACCATCATATGTCACATGCCGTATTGAATGGAGATAGTTAAGTTTATTCACTATAAAAATATTTATAGTAAACGTCCACATAAGGGTGTCACGTAAGATTCTGCGAAATCTGGAAAGTTTGCAATGCTCCCAGTTTTGTTGGAAAAGTATTCGGAATTTTTTTCAACTAGTACAGGGACATCATAACATCGATATACAGGGTGTTTCAGGGATGATAGCAAGAAATTTAACTGTAGGTAGATCTCGTCAAAACATTACGAAAACCTATATACCATTTTGCAAAGTTCGGCATAATGACGAAGATACAGCCCTCCAAAGTTCACTTTTTTCAAATTTCAAAAATTTGTAACTCAGGAACGATTCGACAGATTTAGCTTCAATCCAGCAAAAGCTGATTTGTCATAATCATATAACAACCTGCCAAATTTGGGAAGAATCCAACCAGTGGTGTAGGAGTTATGAAGGTCAATAATTCAGAAGAATCCGAAGAAAAGTTGACTTAAGGTGACCTTTCATAACTTTTACGCTACTGATTGGATTCTCACCAAATTTGGCAGGTTGATAGATAATTACGACAAACCAGCTTATGCTGAATTAAAGCTGAATTTGTCAAAACGTTCCTGAGTTACAAATTTTTGAAATCCGAAAAAAGTGAACTTTGGAGGGCTGTATTTTCGTTATTAGGCCGAACTTTGCAAAATGGTATATAGGTTTTCGTCATATTTTGACGAGATCTACCCACAATTGAATTTTTTGCTATCATCCCTGAAACACCCTGTATAGGAACGATATTTCAAATTTCCGCGTATCTCCTCCATTCACAGGATTACAGGGCGATCTAGAAATCTAAACTTGTTGGTGTTGCAGCGATAACTTTTTTCTTTCTCCTCCAATTCTGAGGATATAAAGCTCGCGTCGAAGCTATTTTTATTGTTCTCATGGGCTAGGTTGCCCCTGCACTAAAACAGTAAACTGCGCTGTCGGGTTTCTCCACGCATTGCCGTACTACCGGTTTCAGGCATGTTTTACTTGGGGGTTTACGCAAGTCCACCCGAGGAATTTCAGCTAGCCCATAATCAGATGAGACCCGCCCAATGGCACTACCTACCGGCGGTCCCTCATCCAAGTTCTTGGCTTCGTCTTCGTTGCTGTAGTCGAGATATCACCTGACTAGAGCGGTATACTGCGCTTCTCCGCATTGAAACTATATCTTTAGGTAGGAAGACTCAAAGATAAGAATTAACCCAAAACAAATATTTCAAATCGAGAGTTCCATCAAATGTGACCCAAATCTGAAACTGTCTCGAAATCCAGTTTGGGAGGAAAAATTGAAAAATGGGAAAAACCAATTTGCTTTCGAAGAGACCATCCAATCATATCACTATCCAATATAACCTGATTTGTTCATAGTCAGTCACTCATTGTTCTGATTTCCGTAGTGGTTGTTACAAGCAGTTCCAGGTGATTAAGGAGCTGATTCTCTTTCAGAAACATGCAGTTGTAATTGGGCTTTTCCACCCTTGGTGCTTCTGAACTCATACAAACAAGAAAAATCTTGACGTATTCAGAAAGAATGATTCTTCCGAAAGCACATTGATCTTTACTGATTTTTCCTTCCAAAGTAAACTTCGAGGGCGTTTCGGATTTGGATCATCTTTGATGGAGCATCGAACCCTATTTTGAATGTTCATCTTGAGTCAAATCTGACCTTCAAGTCTTTTCACCTGATATCTAAGGTCCAAAGCGAGCTTCGTATTTTCAAAAACAGAAAAAGGAAGGAAAAAATTACCGCTGCAAAACTAAGAAGATGATTTTTCTAGATCACCCTGTCAATAAAGAACATAGAGGGAGATTAAGCAACAAGTTTCGATATATTGGTTCAATGACGTCCCTGGACTAGCTGAAAAATCCTGATTTTTTCAATAGAATTTGGAGACGTGCAGACTTTTCAGGTCTTGCAGAACCTTACGCGACGCCCCTGTATAATATAAATACGGCATCGGCATGCAGCATGTGATAGTGCAAAGAGTCAGCTATTTTTTTTATTCGTTTATTGACCGTCGGCCTATTTCCGCAACGAGGCCTGACACCAACGCCGGTGAATGCTTTCCTCTCCTATACCCGAAATTTTGTCGAACCCGTTAGGGATTTTTAACGACCAACAACATCGCAGGGATTTTTTTTTTGACAAGCCTCATCAAAATCTACTTACCTCCTGGACTAACCGATTGGTCCAGGAGCAGTCCCTAGAAAAATCTGACTCGGTTGGCGCCCTTTAATTTTTATCTTTGGCCGCACTTAATTCAAAATCATCCACGACCCGGTCTTCCGAACATCGAGCTCCGGCGCACTTAACCTGGTTTCTGGCAAGATCGTTGCCAAGGTAAGTGAAGGTTACACTGTGAGAATAACAAGATTTGAGGAATTTTCAGAAAAAAGCTAGACAAGAAAACAAGCCTTAAGAAGACAAGAAGGAATCAAACGATCTTCTAGAAAGATAAAGAAGTGTTTGGAAGAAAGGTAAGAAATTTGACCGGTATTGGAACAAACGCGGTATTTCGACGGTAGTCTAAAGAAAAATGTAAGAAAAAATGATAGCGATGCAAGACTACATGACGCTGGAACAGCAGGTTAAGAAAACTGCCGCTAGTACTACGATGGTAAATTTTGGCAGGCATATCCATCGGGTGAAGTTGCCGAATTACGGTGGACAAAGCCCATTGATAACTTCCACCCAAAAATTCTCCAAATAGCTCTAGACGTACCCACAAAGAGCTTGACAGAATGTTGGATTTGGGAGATGGTAGATTGGTAGAGCCCATCAATGTGACCATGGCACCTCTCATCGTAGTAAGTAAAAAGTTGGACGACCCCTATAGCCCTATAGTAGGGTGTCACCCTCTCCTATACATATCCAGCATCCTTACTAGATTAGGCGGTGGCGGTGTGGCGCCAAATTATACCAGCCAAAAATATACCACCACAAATAAACTGCTCGTCAAAAGTTAAGCATAGACCAAAATTTGCTCCAATTTCGAGTAAGGATTTCTTCGAGAAAAGATATCCGATTTGAAAGAAATGTATGGTGCTTGGTAGAGCTTTTCTTCAGCTATAAGACGCTATGTCGATTTACGTCACCATTGACTTTGTCCATGATATACAGGATGCTAAAGGAAGGAGTGTCAAAAGTGTTAATTTTTGAAGTCGTGGAACTTTTTTAGAAAAAATTCCGGATTTTTTTTCTCTTGACTTTTAGAAAGCGGATATCAATATCTCGAAACGGTTTTTGACTTTTGATCGTATTCTGTTTCTTCAAAGAGTTCTTGACTTTTTTGTGAAATTTAGATTTTTTGATGCAGAATTTACTAGAGCAGTTGCTTTTTCTTGAAAACTCACAGAAACGTACACAGTTGCTGGATGAGTTAAACCATGAGAAAATTGACCTCATGGACTTCCAGCAGAGGTTATCCTCTGGACCTCTTCAGGGGAGATGCCCGAAGAAGCATGCTGCGACATCACTTTAACACTTATTGAACCTAGCATGGATAAAAATGCAAGACTTGTAACCATACGTTGCATCAAAATTACCATGGTTACCAATTAGTCCTATCATGGGTGATTTTGTTACTGCCAAGTCACTGGAAATTTCCAGAAGTGATATCTCCTAGACGAGTAGAGATAGAGCCATAATTTTTTTTTTGATTCCAATCGGACACAATATTGGTCATTCAAGCATGATGTGCAAATTTTTCACGTTTATACTTTTTTAGTGGTGGGGGGTAATTTTGACGTTTGTCATGTCGAAATTTTTTTCTTGTACTTGTCATCATTGAAATGTCGACATAAATATATACTGTCATTTTCAGCTGATCAATTCAAAGTTTGCGTTTGGTGTTTTTCTTCCTCAAAGTCCAGATTTCTTGGGAAAAACTTCGTTGGTCTTCTCTTTCACTACTGATGTGGAAGTGGTAGATTACATTCATGCTGACATTTCAATGGTGACAAGTACAAAAAAAAAGTTCTGACATGACAAATGTCAAAATTACCCCCCACCACTGAAAAAGTATGAACGTGAAAAATTTGCACATCATGCTCGAATGACCAATAATGCGTCCTATTTAAATCAAAAAAAGAATTATGGCTCTATCTCTACTCGTCTAGAAGATATCACTCCTGGAAATTTCCAGTGACTTGGGCTGTAACAAAATCACCCATGATGGGACTAATTGGTAACCATGGTAATTTTGATGCAACGTACGGTTACAAGTGTTGCATTTTTATCCATGCTGGGTTCGATAACTGTCAAAGTGATGACGCAGCATGCTTCATTGGGCATCTCCTCCGGAGAGGTCTAGAGGATAACCTCTTCTGGAGGCCCATGAGGTCAATTTTTCTCATGGTATAATTCATCCATCAATTGTGTACGTTTCTGTGAATTTTGAAGAAAAAGCAACAGCTCTAGCAAATTCTGCATTAAAAAATCTAGATTTCACAAAAAAATCAAGAACTCTTCAAAGAAACAAAATACGATCAAAAGTCAAAAACCGTTTCGAGATATTGATATCCGCTTTCTAAAACTCAAAAGAAAAAAAATCCAGAATTTTTCCTAAAAAAGTTTCACGACTTCAAAAATCAACACTTTTGACACTCATTCCTTTGGCATCCTGTATATCATGGACAAAGTCAATGGTGCCATAAGTCGACATAGCGTCTTGCAGCTGAAAAAAAGCTCTACCAGCCACTATGAACTTTTTTCAAATCGTATATTTTTTCCCTAAGATATCCATGCTTGAAATGGGAGCAAATTTTGACCTATGCTTAACTTTTGACTCAAAAAATTACCAATAGCGCGAATCAAAAGCTTGCTGAAAAGGTTTCTCTTCAAGAAATCCTACTATTCAATGCAGGAATTCATTGATGACACGGAGGTCGATCAAATCATGGATCAGGGGTACTAATGTTCACCACGCATGAATTTATTTGTGATATTCACTCGGATATTCGAGAACTGAGATTTTTAGCTGTACATACTTGATTTTTATCTGTACATTGTTGTCATAAATTGTCTTTGTCCACCTATTTTATTTATTTATTTGTTTATTTATTATTCAATTGTTTGTTATTGTGTTATGTTGTGAATACATTGTATATATGCATGCTGTACCCACTCGTGCCCACGCTTTACGTTGACAGTTCTACAACCTGTGAATGGTTTTATGGAAGACAATAAATGTATCTATCTATCTATCTATCTATCAGTTTATACCGGCAAAAATATACCAGTCAAAAATAAACCATACCAAGGATATACCAGACCACAAATATACCATCCAAAAATATACCAGCCAAAAAAATACCCAGCCAAGAATATACCAAGCCAAAAATATACCACTCTAAAAATAAACCAAGCCAACAAGATACCAAGCCAAAAATATACCAAACCAGAAATATACCCAGCCAAGAATATACCAGGTCAAAAATATACCACGCCAAAAATATACCAAGCCAACAAGGTACCAAGCCAACAAGATACCAAGTCAAAAATATACCACGCAACAATATGCCATGCCAGAAATAGTGCTCGAAGAACTGTTCCATAATGTATGGCCATTTAAGCAAAATACGGCTTTGACACGAACAAGTTTCAAGGCAGAGTAAGTTCAGGTAGGGTTTATAGTCCGGCTGTTAAGAGGAACCACCTTGCATTTTAGAGACAAGCGACGAAATTTGGCACACTTGTTCACTAGACCCTACTTTTCGATTTAAGAAATGTTGCCACCATCTGCGGTCGTGTAGACACTTTATACAGGGTTCAGTAGAAAAAATTTGTTGAAAAATCGTAAATCGTGAACCATGACCGGTGGACGTATGTAAATCTGGATATTGATGACTGATTCCATGCCCATGGAGATGCTGCGAACAGTTTTGAAATATCTTGAGGCGTTTCCGAAATACTTTGGAAGAAATGAAATTTCTTCAACTTTTTCTTTTTTCAATAAATCAGTTGTTTATGGAGATATTGAGCTGCAACTTAATATTCCGGCAAACAAATATGTTTTCAATGAAACGCGATGTAGAGCCATCGACAAAGCCTGCTAGATTCGAAACTAAGATCTTCAACTTTTTTTCCATCATGAGCGCCATCTTCAAATTGCCCTTCGTGAAATTGTTGAAAAAACAACAGGTAACGACTTTATTGGACACACACGATGTTTCATCATGAAAAACCAGGTACTCAATTGTGGAAATGACCTCTTCGCCCAAGAAACGTTATCAAGTTCGTTTTTCTTGTTTTTCCTCAACTCACGTGACAGTCATGACCAAATCAAACTTTGGATCAAATAAATGTTTGCGATATTTCAATCAACATTGTTTTTCAACGTCAGTCACCAAATTTCATCATCATCAGTTGAGTGGTGTTCTTTTGGCAAACAGTTGAACAAAAAGTCTGCTTGAATATTTGTGAAAAGGGCAAAAAATGCAGGGTCACCTTCTGCCCTCAAACCCGATTAGAGAAAATATGTACCCAAAAGTGCTACCAACTGAAACTGAAATGATTCGGAGGAATGTGCTCCATAGTTTAAAGCCAAGCTCAAACTGATTGTTACATTTTAGTTCGCAGGAGGGACGTGAAAAGTGTTGCTACAGCTTATATTTGAAGCGTTTCTGGCAATATTCAACAAAAAACGTTTCAAATATTAAGCTGTGGCAACACTTTCGACGTCTCTCCTGCCAAAGTAGCATGGGAAAATCCATTTCGGTTCAACTTGAAACTACAGCAGACATTTCTCCGAACTCTTCCAGTATCAATTGGTAGCATTTTTGGCAACAGATTTTCTTTAATCTGGTTTGAACGGACGACGTGGACCTGCCGTTCTTGTTTTTTTCACAAAAATCGAAGCAAACTTTTTGTTCAACTGTTTGCCAAAAGAACACCACTTAGCTGATGAGGATGAAATTCGGTGACTGGCTGCACAAAATGATGTGGATTATAATGTCGTCAACATCTAATTGATCCAAAGTTCCATTTGGTGATGGTTATCACCAAAGTTGAGGGAAATCAAGAAAAACTAACTTAATAACGTTTCTTGACCGAAGAGGTCATTGCTGCAATGCAGGAACTGGTTTTTCGTAATAAAATGAACGCGTGTGTCCAATTAAGTCGCTACCTGTTGTTTTTTCAACAATTTCACGAAGGGCAATTTGAAATGACGCTCACGATGGAAAAAAGTTGAAGATCTTAGTTTCGAATCCAGCAGGCTTTGTCGATGGCTTCACATCGCGTTCCATGAAAAACATATTTGTTTGCCGGAATATTAAGTTGCAGCTCAATATCTCCAGAAACAACTGATTTATTGAAAAAAGAAAAAAGGTGAAGAAATTTCACTTCTTTCAGCGTATTTCGGAAACGCCTCAAGATATTTCAAAACTGTTTGCAGCTTCTTCATGGGCATGGAATCAGTCATCGATATCCTGATTTACATACGTCCACCGGTTATGGCTCACGATTTACGATTTTTCAACAATTTTTTTTTACTGAACTCTGTATAAAAAGTCTGCACTATTTCCGCAGATGGTGGCAACATTTCTTAAATCGAAGAGTAGGGTCTAGTGAACAAGTGTGCCAAATTTCGTCGCTTGTCTTTAAAATGCAAGGTGGGTCCCATATATGTAGCTTAACGTCCGGACTATTATTAGGGTGCGTCGTTGAAGTACAGTGTATTCCAGATAAGACATACTACCTCCGGCCCTACCGCCGGTTTTTGATTCGACAACAGCTTCAACACGGAAAAGCTTTGTACATGGACCCCGTTAGGTACGCCCGAAGGGCGGTAAACTCCGGCCCTATCACCGGTTTTTGATTCGACAACTTTTTGGAAAAAAGATGAGAATCATAATTATTGCGAGAATTATTGTTGAATAACGATTCTTTAAAGAAAGGGTACAATCATCAGGTAGGTATTCTTGCTTTTTGCATCAATTTTTTACTTTATATTTCGATTGCAAAAACTGGTAGTCCGTCTTCAGTTTCGACAGTGCGGCAGCACCGACGGTTATGCGTTATCTTTCACCCGACAGCAAAGATGCATTCGCAAAGATGAATCACTGCGTGGTATATGATATTTTTGGTTGGTATATTTCTGGCATAGCATATTTTTGCGTGGTATATTTATGGCGTGGTATATTTTTGACGTGGTATATACAGAGGGGTGCATAAAAAACGGCCACCGCTGTAGCATCGTTATTCCTAATCCGATCTTCAAAATTTAAAAACCAGTTCAAATGGTGTAATGTCTTCTATAACTCGACAGTAAAAAATATTTTTTCTATCATGATGCTTCTGAGCACTGACAGTCAACTTTTGTTTTTCAAATAACAACTATATTTTTTTATTTATTTTTGGATTCCTTACACTTATCTGAATATAATGATGCATCAATATTACCCTTCTTGTTATCAAACACGAAGATAAAAAATTAAACTGCGAAATTTTCACACATCACAGTAGCATCAAAACACCCACGATATGCACGCAATCCGGTAGGCTGGGTGCAAAATAATGTTCAAAAGCATAAAGTAGGTCAGGAGTTTGGTATTTGAAAACGTAAATGTCAAGATGTTTTCTAGCTCAAAAAAAGCTGTCCGTCTCTAAGACTTGTTTAATCTATATTTCTAGTTTATTATTTCATATCTTTTTAGGTGGGTATGTGTTGTTAAAATAAAGAATCAATAAGACATTTTTTCCTGACGGGTCACAATACATACTCAGGAAGATATAAAACAGTGAGTTGAAAATAGAGAATAAAGACGTCTTAGAGACGGGCAGCTTTTTTTGAACTAGAAAACATTTTGGCATTCACGTTTTCAAATGCCAAACGCCTGACCTACTTTATGCTTTTGAACATCATTTTGCACCCAGCCTACCAGATTGCGTGCATATCGTGGGTGTTTTAATGCTACTGTGATGTGAAAAAATTTCGCAGTTTAATTTTTTTTCTTTGTGTTTGATAACAAAAAGGGTAATATTGATGCATCACTATATTCAGATAAGCGTAAGAAATCCAAAAATAAATTAAAAAAATATAGTTGTCATTTGAAAAACAAAAGTTGACTGTCAGTGCTCAGAAGCATCATGATAGAAAAAATATTTTTTACTGTCGAGTTATAGGAGACATTACACCATTTGAACTGGTTTTTGAATTTTGAAAATCGGATAAGGAATAACGATGCTACAGCGGTGGCCGTTTTTTATGCACCCCTCTGTATATATGGCGTGGTATATTTTTGGCTTGGTATATCTTTGGCGTGGTATATTTTTGGCTTGATATATTTGTGGCATGGTATATTATTGTCATGGTATGTTTTTGGCTGGTATATTTTTAGTTGGTATATTTGTGGCCTGGTATATTATTGGTATGGTATCTTTTTGACTGGTATGTTTTTGCCGGTATATTTGTGGTGGTATATTTTTGTTTGGTATCTTTCGGCGCCCGACCGATTAGGCAACGTGAAATACTCGTCTTCCTTTCACATTCGCAGCGGATTTGGTAAGTTGAAGCGGAAGAGGGCTCTGGTCCCGTCACTGAGTTCACTGTTCCGGCGAAGGGCTTGTTTCAGTTCAAGCGTCTCCCGTTCGCTCGTCACGGTGTCCCAGCCATCTGGCAGCGGCTGATCAATCGAGTCCTGTAAGCTAATCTGGAGCTTTTCGTACTTGTTCGTATTCGTCAACTTTGACGATGTGTGGTCGACCGATGTGGCTTGCACGCTGGCTCGTAAAAAGTGCGAGCGATCGTATTCATCCCGATTCCAAGAAAAACAAAGGAGGTTCATCAGAAACTGAGGAAGGCGGAATGGCATAGGCGGTTTCTACTACCGAATTTTCCATGCTAGTTGCCCCTATCAGCAAGCTTCTGAGAAAACGTGTTCTTTTTAGTAGAGCGAAGATTACTCCTTACCGAGAAGGAGTGTCTTTCTGTCGTCTGGGCCCTTAGAAAGCTGCGTTCGTAGGTGGAAGGAGCACCATTTACTGTATAGTCATGGATCATTCTGTGTTTGAGTGGTTGAGCTCGTTGGAAGACCCGAATAGCCAATTAGCAAGGTGAAGCGTTGATCTCCGACAATACAAGTTCAATACAGTACACAGAAGAGGCAAGGACAACTTGGCCCCGGATGCTCTTCAAGCCGTGTAGCTGTGCCCAATTTTTTGGCTCAAAAACCAGAGCAGAAAGCACCGGCGGGATTGATGTTTGAGCGTGTGGATGTCGAGATGCTATATAGAAGTTACTATGTATAGTTGTATACCTCGTGGGTCTTTGGTCAAAGTCCCACGCTGGTAACCTTTACATTTTGTCACTGCTCGACCACTTTACGAAGCTCTCTATCTGCGAAAACAAACGAAAAACATCGTGCGATTGTTGGAGCAAAACGATTATTTTCTTTTTGAAGTGAAGGGTGTCAAATTAAGAGTGTCCTGTTCTCATTCGTTAATTACAAAGAAAGTTACGCAACGGATTCTCATTTTTTTTTCTTTATATGAAAGAGCTGAGTTTGAGCTTTCTTATGACATATTTTGAGAGGCGATACTTGAAAATTACATTAGTTAAATGGCCGCCATTGCGCTCGATGCATATTTGCGCTCAGTGTAATCGTTCGCCGACACATGTCCACCGGAATCTCGAAAACTACTTTTCGGACATTATTTTTGAAGTCATAGGCCCGTATTCATATCCCCCTTTTAGCGTTAGAAGCGGTTTCAAAGATGCGCCTCTAACATTTCCGTATTCATACGTGGTTTTAGCGCGCCTCTATCATCACTTTAAACAGGCGTCTCTAAAGTCGTCTTAAAAGGGGATGTTTAGAGACGCGTCTATTCATATGTCTCTTTTACGTGTCTTTAAGCGATTTTGGATGGTCTCACGCATGCGTCAAGTTAGATGGGATCCAAATGTGCCAACAGGCGTGTTTTGAGTCCATTTAACCTACAAGCTATGCTGTGTGTTCTTGGGAAGTGTAACGAAAATCACATTTTTTTTCTAAAATATTGATTTAATTGAATTAATGAAGCATGCCGCCGAAATGCAGGAAGTGCGCAATGCTCTGGATGTCCCTTTCGGTTATACTCCTTAAATATTTACTGTACTCAAGGCGGGGACGACTCGCTCAAAACAGTCGAAAGAGGTGTTCACTTGTTAAGTTAACAGATCCAGGCCGGTATTCTTGAAACTGTGGAAGAAACTCCCTGAAAGTTTTTTGCGAGGTTTCATGCAATACGCAGTACATCAATGTAACAAGAGTTGCCAGCACTTCCCTTTTGCCAGGCGGAGCTGCCCGGGGTAAATCACTAGACAAAGAAAACAGATCCAGCTGGGCCGTGATTGGTGTATGTACGATCGCACGCAAAATAAACGGAGACAGTGTTTCGCGCGGAGTGTACCGATTTATTGAATTTTGGCTTGGTGTCACAGTGACAAGAAGGCTAAGATCCATCAAATCAGTACACTCCGCGCGAAACACTGTCTCCGTTTATTTTGCGCGCGATGGTATCTACTTTCTCTATCTAGTGATCTACCCGGAGCGGCTCCCGGCGCAAAACGAAAGCGGCTTGGGGTTCTTGCCTACCTGCGTCCACCTTCGGGTAGGTAGTTTTGAGTACATTTCACAACGTTGCCAAATCAACACCCCCTTTAGTTAGATGGGCCCTAACAGGACGTAAAAGGTGGCCTATGAATACGACCGCTTTTATCAGGTGGCCGAGCGCTTTTTGTTAGAGGCATGCTAAATGTGGCTTAAAAGTGGGATATGAATACGGGCCATAGAGATTCTGAGGTCTATTTTGGAAAACTTTTGATTTCAAGTAACCACACAAAAAAAAGTCCAGTGGTGAAAGATGCGGGAAACGCGTAGGCCAGGATTGATCTCCCCGCTATCGCTAAGACAAAAACTGATGTACCGATATACCGATGTAATTTTCAGCTAGTGATTTTCATTTTACGTCATGAGAAAACTGAAACTTGGCTCTTCCATTGAAAAAAAGGAAATTAAAATCTGATGTGGATCTTTTTTGTAATTAACGAATGAAAACGGGGCACTTTTAATTTGATACCCTTCACCACACAAGATCGTCTGCGATAACGGCAAACATTTCGCTTCGCGGGAATTCCAGGAATTTGCTAATCAATTATCCACAGATATCTCATATACCGCTCTTCACCACCCACAGGCCAGTGCCGTTGACAAGACCGTATCCCAACGACGGATCCATCTTTGTACGTAGAGGAGAATCATTGCGACTCTGAGCGATACATCCAAAAAGCGAGGCGACCGGATCTATCCCATATTCCATCAACTTCGACAAACCGATGTGTGTTCACGGCGAAGACTATAGGATGGATGAACAATGGAGGGCTGGTGATGAGACTCCAGGACCAAGTGAACAGAAATTTCAGGGATCTACCACAAGGTTCGACTGAAGTGATATGACTTTCGCAAGAGACCGATCCAACATGCGGTGAGGGACAAGGTGTGGCACCGGAATTTTGTGTTGTCAGGGGTGACGCTGAGAAAGTCCATGGAAACTTCCGCGGTTCGAGCTTCGTCTACTGACAGAAGACACCGTGCAATCGAGCAAGTAGTCATAGCTGAAGAACTCTTGGTGCATCATGTCACATGAGTGAAAATTAAATTAAGTTCAATGCAAATGTCCATTGCTTGAAGTCCTTGAAGTCCTGCACGCTTACTCCGCGGAGTAACAGTTAAGTACAGCATTGGAATCATGCCCATTTCCCAAAGGAATACAGAGAAGCAGCATAAGACGAGTCCGGTAAGCTCGGTCGCAAAAAATCGTCCCAAAATTAATTCAGCTCACGGATATATCGGTGCTTTATTACATGTTTAAAACATGTCGCATTTCACCTCTGAATGAAGAGACAGAGTGATGACAAAAATTAGGGCTTTGATCTCAATCCGATGAGTGCTCAATTATTATAGGCACCTAACAGGTACCGAACCCGATTGTTTTTTCCCAATTTATCCGAGTTAATTGAGCGAAAAGTTGTTGTACACACCATGCACTTTACCAGTGTTAAGTGTTAAGTGAACAAACACGTAATTAGATGAGATGTAAATCACTTAATGGAATCAGTAGTGATAACTCGATTTTACTTATTGACCCTTTGAACTCGGGGTATTTAAATGCCTAATATCGCATCCGAATCTTTGGCCGCGGCGGTTTTTCCACCACGTCGTTACATCGGGCTTCTCGCTCGAGCTTTGGTCACTTTTAATTGAGAGAATGGGACAGTTTTGTTTACTCTCGCGCGCGCGAGAGGATGTTAGAACAAGACGACTTTTACGCGAGAGATACTTAAGACCTATTTTGGTGCGGAGTGCACAGACAATGTAATTGTATTCAATAAAACGGTGAACGAAGGCTTAATGTGACTTAGCAGGTCAGTCTAATTGTTGCAGAGGTCATATCATTTGTAATGTTTAATCTTTGTTTAAATGATAACGTTGTTTAGAGTGGATGCACGTCGAGCTGTGGCTCTCTGAATTAGGCTTGCTAGGATGTGAAGGACGATTGAATGAAACACGTTTCTCGCGCGCGATCTTGGATCGCGTGTGTCATTTTTTGCGAGAAGAAGAAAATAAGTCTCGCAAAGATTTTCGCAAGAGCACAAACTGCGGGGTGCGGTGAATCTTTATTTCAGTGAGCATCAGAGAGGACTCGGGACTTTGCCAGGCGGGAGTAATGTAACGATTTTTGCGCCCATCGCGAATTCCGCTCACAACTCCTGACTTCTTCTGCATGAATAAACCCAGAGACGTAGAGGTATACGGCAGGCTGTATCTCGCCGTTCTAATTCAAAAATTTCCTCTATAATTTCTCTCTGCGCTCTCTCTCTCTCTCGCTCGCTCTTTCCCGACAGTGGGTGCTCGAATGCTGGCTGGCTGACGTACGCCGGCCGGGTACACCCTCTTCCAGGGATGCATTCTTAGTCATTCGGAACGGTATTTACGTGCGACAGCGTACTTGGAATTAATGCCAGCGGATAGTGAACAAGAGGAGTGTTAGTTGCTAATATCGTCATCTCTCTTGATATGCTCTGTACTTGTTCAGTGCAAAATTGTAACGATTGCAAATGATTCTAATCTCGTATTGTAACTATAAAATTTTAGAAATTTCATGACTAATTGGTATTCCCACTCTTTTTTTTTTGTCAAGAAGCTTTAACCTTGATATTAGGGAATTTTAGAAAAAGTAAAAAAAAAACACCTATTGTAATAGCAGTTTACGTCATTAGACAATAGAGTGGACCCTTACAGGACCGGTACTATCAAGTACCTACCTATAGGCATGCATCTTCAAGATGAGCGTCAGCGAATACTGGAAGTCTGCGAGGCCCTCGTTGAAGTATCGGTCCGGTCCCGTCGATGGTGATGCGTACATAGAGTATGCTCCTCTGTTATACAACAATGGTACAACCTACGTCTTCAGCTCTCCTTTTCACAAGTTTTTGGCCTCTAGCTGGCTGCACACATCTCACATTGTCGACAACAGGCTTCCACGTCGTTCCAGCAGTCGACACATAGTAGAGCCTTTCGCGAACTTTTGCCGGCGTCTTATTGACTTCAAAATGTCCTCTGGTGGTGCCATCGTGCACCTCTCTCAGGACTTCCGTCCCGCGTTTCTTCAGAAGCTTAGCTCCCCTCGTTCCTACGACTCCTACAAGTACTGGTAGGACTCCTCCAGCCGTACCGCTGCTAGATGAGTAATAGGTAATCATATTTCTGCGTCTTCGCAAAACAGCCCTGCGCAAGCCTATTTTCACCTTCGTGGCGGACTGTTACATCGACCACGAAGATCCCTCCCCGGTTCTGTAGAACTAGGCCGGGTTGAAGATTTTCCACTGTAGGATGCCTGATGGTTGACTCCTTGGTTCCTGTTACTCGGGGTCCATCTTTTTGGCCTCAGAAATGACCAGGTCCACAATTTCCTCCACATCCTTCTCCTCCTCCTCCTCCTCCTCCTAGGTGCTGTTAAACCTTGAAGTTGGTGGAGAGGCTCAAGTAACTGTGATGATCCTTAGAGCTAAGTCGGTGGGGCCGTACGAAGAGACCCCTGGCAGGGACACCCAAGCCAAAAAGGTCGATGGAGAGCGACGAAAGCCAAGGAACAGCAACAAGGAGGCTGAGCTGAGCGCCAGCCAGTCTCTCATCATACCGTAATCATAGGGCACTCCACAGAAACTTCAGCAGGGCGTGGCCGAAGAACGTTGGGTCATACTGTTACCAAGAGGCTTGCCCTAATCAGCCGGCTTGCGAGGAGCAAACCTCTATAAAATATCCGAGAGCGAAGTCGAAAAAACCTGTGGGGCACCAGGCTCATCACACAGTAAGAGTGCCCCCCCACCCCGGTATGGACTCACTGACTCACTGCTGGAGGAGGGGGGGGGCGACATTTCATTGGTTCTGGTCCGTGAGAACTAAATGGAAAACACACCAAAAAACGATGAAAGAATTAACGACTCAGTAGTGAAAATCGACACAATTGAAATGAAACGAATACGGAAAAGACCTCAAAGTGGAATAACAAACCAGGAGATGCTATTGTAATCGACTGAACGGCCATTACTAATTACTTGTAGCTTGTAGCTAAATTCAACAGACAGAACCTTGCAGTTCACGGTGTTATGTCTGAGTACGACGTATGCGCTGAACGGATCAAGTTTTGATTAAAGAGGGATTTTTGTAACGATTCAAGTAATTCATGTATGTTGAGACAAGTGTTCTGTAAACCGTTTACCACATCGCACCCTACACCACCATATGAGTACATGCCAAATAATTCTTTCAGCTGCAAGACCCAGTTATACCTTTTATCACCTTCGTCACTCAACGCAATCAGACGCTGATAGCATTTCTTAGGAAGGTGAGTGTGGTCCATTTTCAAGAGTTTGTTCAACCAGGATATAGCTGCTTTGAATATGACATATTTCAGATTTTTCAAAGATGTTCCAAGCCTTATTATTTATATAGTCTGGTGTGTTCCTATAGCAAGATAGAGCAGTTGATTGAAAAAGTCAACTTGAACTCGTTCGAGGGTCTCTTCGTACTGTAAACCCCACACGCCAATCTCATAGGACAACATGGATGGGACTATGGATTCATAGTTAGTTGATTTCTAGATTCCCAGGAGTTCATTTTTGAGCGATACATCAGAGCGGTGGAGGCACCAATGGCCTGTTTGCATTTCAAGACAGTTTTTTGAGACATTTGAAGGAAGAGAGAGGACGAAATAAATTCCACACCAAGATAAGTATACAAGCTCATTATTTCCAGTTGCTCATTATCAAAAAAGTACCTATGGTTATCAGAATTATCATGATGAAAACCACGTTTGGCAAAAATCATTGTTTTTGTTTTGTTTATATTGATATTTCGATTTTGGAATCAAAAATACCCATGGAAGAGCGCCACTCATACGTCAGAGATGTCCAGTGAAACTTTGCCAACAATTTGCCAGCTAGTGTTTTAGTAAAAATGGAGTCTGTCAAGAGTAGAAAAGCGATTCGAAAGCCGTGAGAAAGTGCGTCCGGAGAGAACAACTGCACCTCGCCTTCTGGTGAGATTCACGGCAACCAAGACAAAGTCAATCGGCAGGAAACACAAAATGGCCAAAAGTTACAAATTGGATTAGCTCTTCAGCTTTTTTGAAAAACTAATTTGGGTTCTGGTTTCAGTTACCGAAAAAAAAACTATTTCCGTTTTGGTTCCATCCCTGAACTGCGATCGTGGAACTTCAACAAACCCCTGATGTTTCACAAGTACTCATCTTACGATTTTCCCAGCCGGCACCCTCAGTTCTCGTCATAGAAGCGCCACTTATAAAATCTTCATTAATTCCATTATCACTCCGATGATAGAATAATTGGTTTAATGGTTTATTGTGCGAATCGATGCTGCGGAGAGTAATTTCTTTATCGTTTGATCAGCGCTAACAAATTCAATGAATTTAACGAGTAGTGGCGCAAGCACACGGCAACACTTCAGGGGGTGCTGCTACCTCCAGCACCGAACACGTGACCATGAATGAGCTCGGATTGAAGAGCGTATATACGCTTATTCTCACACTATAGATGGCACGCATAATGGCGCAGATTACAGAGATAAGATCACCGAGGTATTAAAGGATAATGCCTCATTATCCGTTTCAATAAAATTAGTGAATCTATTCGCCGCATCTCATGTGTGCGGAATCGCCGCGTGGAGAATTTTTCTTTCGAAGAAGATATTTGGTATTTGGTTAGGTAGGCATGCTTAAATTATTTCACTTGGGAAACGCATCGTCGAGAGAAGTGATAATGCTGGTTTTTGCTACGATTCCTATGCTTGTTACTTCAATATGGGAAAATAATGCCGTCGGTGGCTTCCGCGCGACTCTTATACCCAACCGACAGATGGCGGCGGTGCCTTATAAACAAAAAGTGTGGAATGACAAATAGAAGAATCAAGAGCTAATGAAGCAATACCCGCAAAAAGTTTGGTATAAAATGCAATTAATTCTCCATCCGCATTCTCGTTACACATTATTCCGCCTCGGTTTGATTGTGGCTTATTACACTAATCATTCTGGATGGGACTGTCATTTTCAGTGAAGCGCAAAGAAGGTATGAGCTATGTAATTTTTTAATTATCATTTAGAGATGTGGGTCACATCCCAAGATTTATCGTCATCAGAAGAACTGCGTGCAATACTGGTATCATCCAGGTAAAAGTGCGGACGCTACTGATGGCGCACACTGAATGAAAAAGACAATATGCCGACACACTCTACCTTTCTTCCGTTACAACAACAGGCTGTTTTGACCCTAAAGAATCGGCTTGGATCCACTTCACAATATATGGTCAATGTTGCTCATCGTTGTGGAATAATGTTATTTCGTACATGCTCGAGCTTTGGGCTTTGGCCTGTGTCGCGTCGTAACAGTGTTGTCGGCCTTTTGACATATCCCATAGTGGGATTATGCCAGGACGAAACTTCATCCTTTTATTCGATGCGACACTATCGGCTGATGCAGACTGAGAATATTCAATGAATTGCCCATTAGGATTCCTGTTTAATATTTGCCTTTGTATTTGCCCCCGTTTCAAGTCAAAAGTTTTTATATTCCCATTCACTAAAAAAATGAGTCATTTGTTGTTTTGCTTATGCGTCTCTATTATAAAACTTTGCTATTATTCATAACTTAACAGCTACAGATCTGTTGAATGTGATGAAACATGGTAGCATGTCACAGAATAGCAGTGTTGCGTGCAAATTTTCAATGCCTGCGGTTTTTTGTGTCGCATATAATTAATGGCTACTCACTCTCCTGCCGATACAAAAGTATTTTTTCGAAAAAAAAAAATCCGCGGGGGAATACCGAGAATCACAGAGAAAAAGCGGGATGGAAATCGTTAAACATCACGTTCTGTCGTAGTAAACACACGTTTTAAGGCGTTAATCAACATCTAATGGTCTGAGATTAAATCCCCTGAAGGATTTCGCGGAATCTTCGGAGTAACAGAGAGAACAATTCTATGAAAGCGTCTATATCGGCCCATCGGAAAATTAGGTCAACTTCCAGAATCGATGTCTGAATATCATTTAGCACGACTTGTCTTAATCATAAATGTAATGATGGCTTGGAGCTCCAGTGCCTTCTTAAAATTTTTCATGTGAACTCTCAGTTTTCATCTATACTTTCAAGTAGGGGAACCCGGGGCAGAATGGGATACTTATCATCAAAAGGGCCTGTTTTAAATGAAAATAATATTTGAGCTCTACTTACAGTAGCAAGTCGCCTAAGGTTTACGGGATATAGGTTTACCGTGATACAGACCTTCCGCCCCATTCTGCCCCAACAGTATAATTCACGTTAAGCTTCTCGGTGGTACGTTGTGATTAACATTTCAAAACCACAACTGCGGTACGTAAAACTATCAATAACCACCATTCATAAATGGACTTTGTGAACCTTGTATGAACAAACAAGATTATACCTATACACAAAATTGAGGTGTGATTTAATTGTGAAAATGGCCAAAATTCTTTGTTATCTCGGTTTTGAGATAATTTCTCCCATCTTTATCACTATCTATCGATACATCTCGATACAACATTGCATATCACCAAGTGAAGTGTTAGTTCGACATGCAAAGGGCTCTGTAAGAGACTAAGAGATTTGAGAGGATTATCCCTTTGTGTCTTAGTGAATATTGTAGCAGATTTGTATAAAGGTTTCTGATAATTGGGGCGTCAGTTATACCTGTAGTAGAACTAAGTACCATTTACAATTAAAAACAGATAATTTGATTCGTTTTCGCGTTCAATCTCTTCTTACAGTGTTCGCATCTTATTCATCGCTATAATATTGTTACAGATTTCGCGTTCAGGTTCGTTTATAATAATTGAGACGATAGTTTTAAAACAGACACTGTTTATTACTGCGTACTACTATGAATACAACGTCAATAATTATTTGCGCTTGCATGGGATATCACCGATACTACACGCTGTTATCGCTCTGAATTGAATACTAGTCTGTAGGAGGTCGAGGATCGGTGTTTTATATAGCTCCGACTTTTGTTTGGGAATCTTCCATCGGTTCATCCGAATTCCACGATGACCCAGCATACGGTTTCGCGGCGACTCCCGAGAAATCCTACACCTTTTGCATGCTTTACCGCGTGCTCCGGAGCGACAGCACCTCCGCCAATTGTGCCGATGGTTCCTACTCGGATAATCAAGCTCCCATGTTATTCCAATAGCCAAGCCATCGCGCATGTTCTGGGATGTTAAGAGCTTCGCACTTGTACATTGCGGTCTGATGCGAACAGTCTAAGACCGCGTGTGCTCAATAATGCACACGAGAATCGCAACTTGTACAATATGAATTTTTCAAGCATGAATTTATCATCTAGCTCGTGGGAGTTTTTAGTTATTTTTTGCAATATTTTTTGCACATCTTGTAAAAGACAAATTACGTTAAGATTTTCTCCCCATTCCGTTGGTTGGTTGGTTGGTGATTGTCATTCTAAGATATACGCTGTGGAACAAGAAAAATTGTTCTAGCACAAAAATGTTTTACTGTGTTCCAATCTAGCCCCAACTTTTCGAGGCTCTTCTGCAGCTCCAAGTGACACTGCAGCACAATTTCAACCAGTAATAATGCTATAAACATCATGATAAACTCAAAAGTTCGTAAAAAGTCGAAGGATTCAATTTGAACAGGTATATCATGTCGGGACTGTTACATAACAATGATCGAGTGTATGTGTGATCTCGACCAGAAAAGACTTTTCCGCAAATTGGGAAATTCATAGCGCTCGACCAGAAAATGTAAAAAAGCTCCAACTCTGAATAAAATTCCACTTTATTGTTGCGTCCATTTGAGTTATAGTGAACTCAATTTTTCCTAATTTTGAACTTTTGCAGATGATGCAGCATCACTTCAAACTTTTCTCAATAGTTTTTCAAGAGCTTTCAGATGACATACCGAACTTTGTTCCGTGAGGAACCGTCTCTGTCATTTTTTTAACTGTCCCGCTTCTGTTTGGTAGATGACAACGAAAACCTTGAAGCCTACCGCGTTTATTTCGCAAAAAAAAATAACGAGAAAAATCAACAAATGCAAGCAGTGTTAAACCCGATGCGGCTTCGAGTCAAGAGATGGTCGAAAGAGGACGCCAACGATTCAATTTCCACGTAAGAATTGAGCGAAAGGTAACAAAATGACTTTTATGGAATCCCATTGAATCACACCATCGGCATCGCAATGCGAAATAGCCCGCGCAGAAAAATGAAGAGAACGGGCGCGTAACTCGAGCTGCGCTACGTTGGGAAGTGAAGCTGCGGCCTTGTCATGGGGTGGCACTCGAAGATGAGCCCAAACCGCCCGGATGAGCCTTAGCCTTCTTTTGGGAGAGATCTGGCCTCCAGGATGAGCCCAATTCCCCTCCCTCACTCACGGCCTCCATGGCCGAGACTTGAGCCTTAGAGTGTGCCTACGCTCTGTCGACGAGTCCTCGGGAAGCAAAAATTCTAAACTTGGTGAGTTAAAACCAGTGATGGTAGTTTACGCATAATCTACAGGATGTCCCAGCTAAAACAATCTAGCGCAATTTTCTCAGAAAATATCAAGGCAACAAAAAAAAGTAAATGGGGGGAAGTCTCATCTTTTAGCTTTCTTTTGAGGGGGCGCCGATGCTTGTAGGTGCTCTAGTTTCCAAGAAAATGTCACAAGAATTCAAAACTTCATGACCGACAAAACAATATACTCCAGATGAAAAAAAATCCTCTTTCTTTGGGCTTTTCATTGATGTGTCGCTGATGTCTGTACCTGGTCCAGAAAGCCAGATTCACTCTTACAGTCCAGCAACTACAATAATCGAAGTTCATGACGGCACCGATCACACACTTGTTGATTTTAACATCAGCCAGTATTCATTGCTATATGGTGAGATTTCTGAGTCCAGGCATGGTAAGCGAAAAAGTCCTCGTAACGGCCAGTGCTGAAATCAACAAGTGTGCGTTATCGGTGACGTCATGAACTCCGATTATTGTGGTTGCTGGACTGTAGGACAGAATATCTGGCTTACTGGACCAGGTACTGACATCAGCACACATCAATGGAAAGCCCAAAGAAAGAGGATTTTTTTTTCATCTGAAGTACTTTGCTCTATCGGGCATGAGTTTCTGAATCCTTGTGACTTGTCTGATTGAAACTGGCATTTTCTTGGAAACTAGAGTACCTAAGAGCATCGGCGCCCCTCAAAAGAAAGCCAAAAGATCAGGCTTATGTCCCCCAATTAAAGATTTGTTGCCATTTTGTTGCCTTGATATTTTCTGAGCGAATCATCGCGCTGGATTGTTTTAGCTAGGACACCTGTATATTGTCTACTCGACATATACGTAGACAACGTAGACTATGTAAACTAAACTGCGCAACAAATATGTTGTCGCGAGGGAGAAATTGGTCCGAGTTTGGACCACAATAACTAACTTTTGAATGACACAAACCACTTTGATTCCATTTTGACGATTAGTGAGCTCAGTCTTCCTGTTATTCACCTTCAGGAGGTGAAGATCAAGAAGCTCCATGTAAAATATCTACAGGGTTAAATGTAAAGCAGTACAAAATTTTAGCAAATTCAACGGACCCCCATTTTCAGAATAATTTTTTTTCTCAAATGCAAATGGAAGGATTATAAAGCGTTCTGTTTCAGCTTGCGCCTAGTTTTCAAATTTTTGGAAGCGGAAGTCTGGTTCTGACTTTATAATTTTTTCCTTTTGGAGGATGCTGATTTATCCCATCGCTACAAAAAAGACTATGTTACCCTGATGATGGGACGTTGCAATTCACAAATATTGTTGCTGAAACGGTTCTAAGCAACTTAATTTGCAGACCATCTGTCAGACGCCTTAATCAAGTCTTCAAAAAGGCGGCCCATTCAAAATGGGCGACACAGGTGTTTTCCTTTAAAATTGAATTTGATCAGATTTTCACAATTAAAACAAGCTTTCTTTGTGATTCTGACCTCTTGAACTTGATGCTAGTGGTCAATTTCAGTTTTTGATGATGACAGGCTCCCTAGGCTAACATAGTCTTCCTTGTGGCGTTCCGTTTCCAAATATTTCAGAGCTGGGCGCAAGCCAAAGCATCACGCTTTATGATCCTTTCATTTACATTTGATAAAAAAAATTATTCTGAAAACAGGGGTCCGTTGAATTCGTAAAAATGTTTTACATTTCACCCTGTAGATATTTTACATAAAGCTTCCTGATCTCCACCTCCTGAAGGTGAATTACCGAGAGAATGATCTCACTAACCGTCAAAACAAAATCTAAATGGTTTGTGTCATTCAAAAGTTATTGTGGTCCAAAGTCGGACCAATTTTTCCCTTGCGACAACATATTTGTTGCTACATTGTCGACTATGGTAGACAATGTAGACTATCTAGTTACTTTTCATTTCCCTTTATTTTTATGTCAACCGCAACGTCAGAATTCTGATTGTTATAACCTCTTAATGTTCAGAACAATACATGTTGCTAGTTTTTGTATAAGTTTTGGGAGGTTTGCTGGCTGACTAGAAAGTCAATACCTATTAGTTTTTTTTGTCCACATGTCACTTTGAAGTATGTAATTGACGTTTGACAGCTAAGTTTGAAACGACCCCAGCTATCGTCTTGTACCCCTGAATGGGTAGGCAACCCATTATACTGGCATTTAATTCAACTTAATTGAATTAAATCACTTTTCCCGCTTTTGGGACCGCTTGGCCGATGATCATCTAGTATCAGGACGATATCCCGTTGTGCCTCTCTTCTTGTTGTTCGATTATAGAGCTCTCGAGATTGTTGAGACAGGTCTGACTACGAGTTTGAACACAATAAGACACAGTATAAAATTTTAACATAACATCAATCTATTGACTTCTATGTACAATTCAAAATGTTCAAATAATGGCTCGCTCCTATACCTAGTCCTACCTTCACATCGCAGGCTGAAATATCTAAATGATCTAACCTATTCCCTTTTCTCTTTTGCCCGTTTGGAAGGGATTGGATATGGCTGGCCTTTGTGGAGGCTTTAAACCTGTTTTCGCCGTGAATTGCCCCCAACGCTCAGAAAGATTCCCGTGATCGAAAGTGCCTATAACCGGAAATGTTGAACCAAATTTCGCCCTTCCAAAAACTTTCGAACCGATGGTGTACGCGAAACAATTACTTGAGTCAAGGTACTAATTTAATGTGAAGAACGTTTTGAGCAGGCCCCGTATACGCGCTAGTTCGTTGTTGTTTAGCAATTTGTGAGAGAAGGCCGCAGCCAGGAAAAACAAAACGCAGAGAATAGACTATACAGGGTGTTCGCCGAAAAGCCGATGCGGAAAGGCGTCGAAATAATCTTTGCCCTAACGCGAAATAATCGCCGTCTACACTATTCCTGATCGAGCCCTAATAACAATTCATTTTCACAAAGTCCCTATCTGAACGGTGGCGTCGTTGGGTACCGGATTAAATTCATCAGTTTCGAATAAGAACGTCTTCATTCCCGTAACAAGCTCTATATGGAAATATCCGGAACTGTCGTGGTGCTAAAACAGAATCATTAGTTTCAAAGAGGGGGGGGGGTGTCCATCAATCCGATCAACAATTACGACTCTACGGCAGGGTCCGAACCCCGATCTCAACGCGATTCTATTTTATTTCAATTACTTGATTTTTCCCGTAGTTCTCAAAATTTACATTTTCCGAATAACTAGGAGCTTCAGAAACGCAGAGGAAGCTCACCCGCGAGTTTCCAGATCTAACTCACTAGGTCCGGTGCTCTGAGTACCGCAGTCACAAAGCCAAGTCCAGAGGGCCCAAGAGCGCGAATACCTTCCTATGAAGGTATCCAACAAAGGACGAGGCTTGAAAGTGGCTGTACCTGACGGCAGACAGTAACGCAGATACCAGCACGTGCAGGCAGATTCAGAACGCACGCGTGAGCTCCATCATACATTTTTCCGACAAAGCCTAACCGTAAGCAACTATCCCAACTCACCAAGACTAACCTTCCGCTCGTCGAGGTCATCACTCCGCCACACGAAATACCGAAACGAGAGACCTCATTTCTATCGGGCCTGGTTCATTTAGGGGTTTCAAGTCGACATCCTCGAGGTGGGCTAGAACTCTTCGTCGAGGGAACGCGACTCAGCATCCTGGAGGGGGTTCGAAACACTTCGTCAACGGGTCCCAACTCTACGACTTGGAGAAGGGTCGAAACTCAACAGCGGAAGGGCCTTGGCACATCGACCTGGCGAAGGGCTGGAACTCATCGTCGGAGGGCTCTGACTCGACACCTGAAGGCGGATCAAGACTCAACGTCCAAGGGCTCTGACACGACATCCTAGAGACGGGTTGCAACTCAACGGGGGAAGCAACTCATCAGTCTCTCGGAGGGTCAAAACTCAACCTGGAGGGTTCTCGACTCAGCGTGCCCCCGAGGGGACCAAAACACGTCTCCGAAGGGCTCCAACTCGACTTTCTCCAGGGGGCCTTTGTATAACATCAGCCAGGGAATCGACTCGTCATTTTCCAAGTGGGCTGGGACTCATCATTGGGGCTTCGACGCTTCGGCCTCTAGGAGGGTCGCGACGCAACATAAACGGGTTCTAACTCAGCTTCCTCGAAGGGGACTAAAACGGCGGACGGCAGCCCAGGAGGATTGGTCCAGGTACCACGGTCAATATCCGGCGATATCCTCCATTCCCAGCAATTCGGAATATTTTATTGCATCCAAGACGATCGCGAACGGTGTATAGATAGCTCAGGTAATCTGAGAAGTGCGCTGGAGAATGCGACCGGCGCGGCGGTGCTAGCACGTGAGAATCGGATGATGACGGGCGGCGAGCGCCAGCGCAGCGCGTCAACACAGCAGAAGTACGGCAGCAACTAGATGGGTTGATGTGCGGGTGCTTTACTTCATATGCACCAATTCACCATTTCATCGGACGCCGAGCAGGGACGGTTATTGAATTGACGATGAGGAGCAAGTAAATTATGTTGTAGAGCTTTGCGGGATTTACACGAGTGAATTAAATAACTAGCGACATCTTTTAATGATGCCTTGACTCTGAATATTTACATTCTCATACCTCGATTTCACGGCTTTGAATTATTTTCCTCCGGATTATTTTCGGCCCGCCAAATGCGGGTGGCTTCAAGTTTAAGGTTATTTTGTGTAGTCTACATAGTTGACAAAGTCTACTTCAAAAATGGTCATGTAATCTACGTATAGTCTACGCGTAAACAACGACGTAGTCTACGACAGATAGATTACGTCCCCATCACTGGTTGGAACTAGAGCTTAGATGACGCGTGTTCGTTCTGAATCTGCCTGAATGTGCTGGTGACTGTTCTACCACTGAGTCATTTAGTTCCTGGCTTGCCCTATGTTGGTTATTTTTGACAGAAAAAGTATTCGCGCCCTTGGGTCTTTGAGAGCCAGACCTGGTGGGTCAGACTCGGAAACTTACGATTTGCCAAATTTCGAGAAATACGAAAAATCTTGTAAATCAAAATTAAAATGAAATCGTGCTTATTTTATACGTGTTCAGAAATTTGTATAACGAATTGTTAGGGCTCGGGTAAGCTTAGTGTCAGTTTGTTGGCGTGTACCTTTGTACGTTTATATCAATGATGAGGTTCACTAAACACAAAAAATACGGGGAGAAATAAAAGAGTTCTTTATATGTATGAAGTATTGTACCTTGAGTTGAGTAATTGTTTGTGCACAACATTAGTTTCGAAATTTTTGGAACGGTGAATTTGTCTTTAATATCTCCAGTTATGAACACCCGCGTTCGCGTTTGCGATATCCTTCTAGTAATTCGAGGGCAATTCACGGTGAAAAAAAGGTTCAATCTTCCACAAAAACAAAACCCCATGCAATCCTTCCCCAAAACGGGCAAGATTGACCCCCCATGACCCATATCTCAAAAACTTGAAACCTAAAAAAATAACATTTTTCTGATACATGTGAAGCATTTCCCTAAACTGCCTTTGACCCTAGACCGCGGCGAGTTCTGATGGGACATTTTGTATGTTGTATCTTAGGAGCAAAACACAAGCTCCAAAAGATAGCGATTTTTTATGTATGAGCGAAATTTTCCATAGCTTTTTTGAACTAACAGGTGCTAGTCTAAGCTCGCAAAAGCTTTATAGTGCGGCGGTTAGTCAAACCTACCTTGCATTTTATTCTAGAGCATTCAGACTTGGCACAGTTGAAGTACATACCCCCAGCTTTCTCTTAATAGTACAAGAAAGATAGATTTTAACCTCGGAATAAATATGGACGTCCTGAAAATTTGATATTCTGTTCAGAATTGAGTGCTCTACAACATATCCAAAATCGCCAAAAATCGCACCCGGGGGTTTTGAGTTATTGGAGGGGGGGTAAAAAATTTCAACTTAGAATGGAGGGGATGAAACCTGTCAATCCATTGAAAGCAAATACGTCATAATTCGACGCATCATATCCCGTTGATACCATTTTGGAACAAAAAATGTCGATCACTGTTGAAGGGGGGTCTTGGGGGGGCAAAGTCCTGCTAGGTGGTCCATTTGGTTTCTCTGGCCATGTAGGACCGATCACGACAAGTTTGGTATCTTTTCCGACTATATCCAATCTCCTGAACTCGAATCCGATGCTTTAATTTGAATGAAAACAAGTTTGAACAAGTTGACTTGAAAAAACTTGTTTTTTCTTTGACAATTTTGACGATTTTTTTTTTCACTGCTAGAGGTGTTCATCTTTGAAAAAATTTCAGGAGCCATTGAACTGAAGTGTATTCTTCACGAAAATCATCTACTCGATGTTTGACTTTTGTTCTCGAGTTTAAAAAATCGATTTGAACTTGAATCGGCTTGGCGCCGCTTCTACTACTGACCAGAACACGACAACATGCACCTTTTAATGAAAGTAGCACAAACTATTGAAAAACTAATAACTTATCTCTGAAAATTCGAGGATTTGTGCAGAACTAAATTCTTTATAACATAAACAAAATCGCCATCAACCGCACTGCAGGATTTTGAGTTATTCGAGGAGGAGGATAACATTTTGTCATGTACTCTATGAACTGTTACCTTTCCCCTCAAATAACTCAAAACCCAGCAGTGCGATTCATGGCGGCTTTGTTTATGTTATAGGGAATTTAATTCTGCACAGATCATCAAATTCCCAAAGATGAGTTGTTATTTCTTCAATAGTTTGAGCTATTTTCATTGAAAGGTGCATGCTGTAGTGTTCTGGTCAGTAGTAGACGACGCGCCGGGCCGATTCAAGTTCAAATCGATTTTTTAAACTTGAGAAACAAAGTCAAACATCGAGTAGATGATTTTCGTGAAGAATACACTTCAATTCAAAGGCCCCTGAAAACTTTTCAAAGATGAACACCTCTAACAGTGCAAAAAAAATTCGTCATAATTGTCAAAGAAAAAACAAGTTTTTTCAAATTAACTTGTTCAAACTTGTTTTCATCCAAATTAACACATCGGATTCGAATTCAGGAGATTGAATATAGTCGGAAAAGATACCAAACTTGTCGTGATCGGTTCTACATGACCAGAAAAACAAAATGGACCACCTAGCAGGGCTTCGCCCCCCCACGACCCCCCTTCAACAGTGATCGACATTTCTTGTGCCAAAATGGTATCAACGGGATATGATGTGTCGAATTATAACGTATTTGCTTCCAATGGATTGACGGGTTTCATCCCCTCCGTTCTAAGTGGCAATTTTTTACCCCCCCTCCAATAACTCAAAAGCCCCGGGGGCGATTTTTGGCGATTTTGGAGATGTTGTAGAGCACTCAATTCTGAACAGAATATCAAATTTTCAGGACGTCCATATTTTTTCCGAGGTTTGGCCGATTTTTTTACTATTTTTCCTGTACAAGAAGTGGAAACAAGGTTGCAATCCCGGAAGAGCGGCGGGTTGCCTACCCAACAGAGGTAGATTTCAAAACCTCAACAAATCGTCCGTTTTCGTGACTTCTATGGACAAGGATCGGTCCCCCACTTGGCTTTTACTAGTTTAAGGCATATGTCGACCTTGGCGATGGGTCGTGGAAGCGGCTTGTCTACCTTCCAGCAGCACAAACAAATAATACCGGAATCATAGTGTTTCCAACACCATTTTCAATAAGTCAGTTATTTTTCAAGATATTCGGATGAAATTCGGTAGAACCATAGAAAGTAAAGTCAGGAAGAGAATGCTGTGTGCTGCCACCGTCCTTGCCTGCTATATTCGAAAATACGACAGTCAACTATTTTCCTCCTTATGGCCGCCATCTTGAATCCACCCATTATTGAATAACTTGAAAATCAATTGGCAATACAAATCATGGTCTGAAGGAATAATACAGATACAAAAATAACTATACCCAGTAAGTAACTTCTTTTTAATTGACCAAAAAGAGCTGTAGGACCATTGGACACATTTTTACGAGTTTCACAGAGCTTTGGCGCTCACCACGGTCAAAATGACCATTGGATAGATGAAGGAGGGTGTTTAAAATTACCCTCTATCTTTTTCGAAGTGGAATACAAAACCATTTTGATTTAAGTTCAGTCTTTCCTGAATTAGCCTGAGAATATTCTGAAAAAATGGGTAGTTCACTTTTAAATTTCATACTTTTGAATAGCCGGGATTATAGTCAATTGAAAAGGATTTACTCACTGGGAATGGTTATTTGTGCACTGAAATTATTACCTATGACCATTATTATTAGTACAGATCAATTCCTTACATATTAAATAATGGATGACTTCAAGATGGCGGCCATGAGAAGAAAAAAAGTTGACTGTCATATTTTCGAAGATAGTGGACAGGGACAATAGCAACAAACGGCATTTCATTCTTGACTTCACTCTTTCAAGGACTACCAAATTTCACTAAAATATCTTAGGAAATCACCTCGGAAATTACTGATTTGTGAAAAAATGTGAATTTCCATGAAACTGACCACTAATTCCAGGACTTCTCAGAAACGGCTGAAGATATGGAGACGCGGTTCATTTTATCCTTACAAACATCAAATTGTGAATTTATGTTGTGACTTTCATGACTCCAACTTTTTTGGTTCAGGGGTTGGAATTTTTGAATTATTGAACACCCTGTATACAGAACGTCTGCAAGGAGACTCACCATGACATCACCTTTCAAAAGTTGCTAAGGGGCCTAATGAACATTTTGTGACAAGTCTCATCGCTTGATCATTCTTTGCAAGGTTGTTGCCCCGTAACGTCCGGACAAACTGTGATTCCGCTGATTTCTGTTTGTGCTCCTGAAAGATAGGAACCCGCTGCCACAACTCATTGCCAAGGTCGATATATGCTCATAACTAATAAATGTCTAGTGGAGGACCGATCCCGGTCCACAAAAGTCACCGAAACGAACGATTTGTTGAGGTTTTGAAATCTACCCCTGTTAGGTAGACAACCCGCTATACTGCTGCTCTCCCAGGTTTGCAACCTTGTTTCCACTTCTTAAAAGTAAGCTGGGAGTATGTACTACAACTCTGCCAAGTTTGAATGCTCTAGAATAAAATGCAAGGTAGGTCTCAAAATCGTCCACTAACCGCCGCACTATTAGGAAACTTCAGCAGCTTCACGACGGATCAGTCAACTTTTCGAACGGCCCCTCCGCCAATTGTGCAGATTTCCGACTTATTCCTTAAGTCGGAGTCTTCAACAAATATCGTAACAATGCGTATTCTGCTGCACCCTGTGTATTTTGCACTGGTCGTAGAGGTTGTTCATCACATGACTCAACATGTCCGCAGGAATGTGAAACACTTCATCGCGAATTCTTTGTTGAAGTCCCTCGATGTCAGGAAGACTTCTGCACGCAAGCATTTCTGCATCCTTGCCCAATAAACATTTTATTCCCAAAAAACCTGACCCCTGACGCACAAAATCCGAAATATGTGCCTACCAATTTAGTAGATACTGGTAACGTGAGCAAGAAAGTTATACCTATACCTATACCAAATTAATATTTGAGAATTGCGTAGCATTAGTCGAATCCTTAGATCAATGCGAGTGCTCTGATTCATATTATCTTCGGGGCTTGAATAGAAGCTGCTGCTGCTGCGATGCCTGCCATCAGTTTCGATTTGGACCGGAACGCCGCCGACGAAGAACTCGATCAATCTGATGCGGCCACATGTTGTTGCGGTGGCCGGGGTTTTCTCAGCAGCACGTCAAGTAAGCATATAGAAAAAAAGTCCTCCGATGCTCTGACAGGATTTTATTAATTATCCTTTGAAAAATTACGCAAACGAACAATGCCCGTGGTGAGTGCGTACCTATACGGCGTGTATAGGTGGCCGCGGTGCGGATGGATATTTCTGCTCGGTGGATGGGAGAAGAGAATGCCGGTCACACTTGATTATTTGATAGTTGCCGGGACAGGAGCAATCAAACGGAAGCCGGCGGCCTCCTCGGGCAGTGTCATTAATCTTCAGACAATGCAGATAATTATATCACACTTCACACCTTACTAGCTGCTGTCCGCTTGTACTCTCCGGGTTCCTCAGTGCTTGGCTCTCCGGTGAGAACGCACCTATCCATCGATTCATCTTTCTTTTATCTGCACTGCTCACATCCTGAAATCGTAAAACTCGGCCTCGATCATCCCAAGATCGAAGATTGGAATCGCATTTTTCAGTGGGAACCGAAAGTAGAGCCTGACGGCTAGAACTAAATCAAAATCCTTTCTTTCGTATGGTGAAGCCTGATGCCAAATCTATAGCACGCCTTAAAAATGGACAAAAATCCAATCTAAAAAAGGAACGAGTAAGTGGAAAGTTAATTCATGAACAACAGAGGGCGCCATGGATTTAACCTACGAGCAAACGTATAGTCGACAACGCAAAGTATCAACAATATAATATAACTATAGACTATACAGGTGTCCCAGCTAAAACAATCCAGCGCGATTTCCTTGGAAAATATCAAGGCAACAAAAAAATGACTCAAATGGGGGGAAGCCTTACCCTTTAGCTTTCTTTTAAGGGGGCGCCGATGCTTGTAGGTGCTCTATTTTCCAAGAAAATGCAGTTTTATTTGGGTGAGTCACAAGAAATCGAAAATTCATGATCATGACTGACAAAACAAAATACTTTAGAGGAAAAAATCCTCTCTCTCTCTGGGCTTTAGGGCTCTCCATTGATGTGTCGCCAAAGTCTGTACCTGGCCCAGTAAGCCAGATATTCTGCCTTACAGTCCAGCAAACACAACAATCGGAATTCGTGACAACGTCACCGATGACACACTTGTTGGTTTTAACATCAGTCAGTAGTCATTGCTATGGTGAATCAAGGTATGGTAAGTGAAAAAGTCCTAGTAACGGCTTGAGTTGAAGTCAGCAAGTGTGTGATCGGTAACGTGATGAATTCTGATTATTGTGTTTGCTGGACTGTGAGGCAGAATATCTGGCTTACTGAGCCAGGTACAGACATTGGCAACACATCAATGGAAAGCCCAGAGAAGGACGATTTTTTTTCATCTCAAGTATTTTGTTATGTTGGTCATGGATTTTCGAATTCTTGTGACTCGCCCTATTAAAATTGCATTTTCTTTGAAACTGGAGCACATACAAGTATCGGCACCCCTTCAAAAGAAAGCTAAAAAGTCAGGCCCAATTGAAATTGTTTGTTGTTGCATATATATTTGTCTGAAAATCGCGCTGGATTGTTTTAGCTGGAATATCCTATACAGGGTAGTCCAGGATTATTCTGAAAAATTTCAATGATCGATAGAGCATGAAAAACCAATAAGAACAAACAAAACCCCCGATATCAAAAATGCATGAGTATTTACGGAGATATAGCCTGTCAAAGTTGAAGGCTTTGACCTTTTTCTTTCATAACTTCTAAATCAACAGACCGATTTTGCTCAAATTCTGTGAAGTTAAACCTTGAATAGGTATCCGTCGCTCACTTGATGGAAATCCCCTGCAAAAGGCTCAGTGGCGTGGATTTTAGAGAGATGCCCATTTTTATCCCCATATTTTTAACGCCACTGGATTTTGTTGGAGAATCATCAGATTTTTGGTATCCTTATTGAATTTAGAAGCAGAGACTCATATGTGTTACCTTTTTGTCAAATCAGTGGTTTCGGAGATATTTGGTTCGAAATTTCAAAAACACAGAGTAATCGTGACTGTTTATTTTTATCATATTTTATTTTAAATCGGTAATTTGACAACACGACAGAAACAAACTATAACAGACTTTCAAAATGCATTTTTTATAATCCAAACACATTTGACAACTGTTTCTTTTGTCAAGAGACCCGTTTTTCACCTTCAACTTTGACGGGCAATGTCTCTGTGAAAATATGCATTTTTGATATATGGTTTTTGGATTTGTTCTTATTGTTTTCTCATGGACTACTCTGTAGATAGGTCCTATTGAATCTCAACCGGCGGTGGTCAACCGGACTCATAATACTGGACCTATAGCTGTATTACAGTACACAATTTCTTGTACAATGTCTTGTACAATCTGCCAAAACGTGACGAAGTGCATGGTCATGTCCTTTTCGAGGTCCTCTGGACCCCTGGAGTTCCCATACAAGATTGGCGATCACATTCTGGCCAGACCCAGTGTCATCAAAGACCTTGGCGTGTACTTCGACCCAAAGCTTTCTTTCTCAGAGCACATTGGTTACGTGCACAGGGCAGCCTACACTACACTGGGTTTCGTGACACGGAACTCCGGGGACTTTTCCAACATCGAGACATTGCAGCGTCTCTTTTCGTCCTTGGTTTTGCCACGGCTGGAGTATGCATCCGTCATCTGGTGCCCCTACCACGAGAAATATGTGTCCTTTCTGGAGGGTGTGCAGCGGCGTTTCCCGAAGCTGCTGGCCCTCAGGGTCGATGGAGTTTACCCTTGTGTTGGTTTCCCGCAGCAGTCGTTGCTGGCCAGATTTGGTCATCGGTCCTTGGAAAGCCGTAGAACGGTTGGCTACCTTCTTTTCCTGCATAGGCTTGTTTCGGGTGCGGTAACCTCCCCCAGTGTTCTTTCAAGGATCTCCCTAAATGTTCCAAGACGGCCTAAGGCGGAGTGATGTTTTTTTATGTGAGGCCCACACAAAAGCTCTTTTACTTCAATTCTCCAGTGAACCGCCTTGCTCTGACATACAATAGGTTCCAGGAGAAGTTCGACATTTTCAACTGCAGTGCGGCGGATGTCAGGCGAGTTTTTGATTGAGATGCAATCGACGCATTGTTCTTGTCAGTGAGTAGTATTGCGACGGATTTTCTTTTCTTCGTTCCGCGGTCACGCTATTATTGGACTTGTTAGTCTGTTGCGTGCCCGTATATATAATAATAATAATAATAATAATAGTGATAATAAAATAGTGTCAAAAAACAATGAACTTGAATTTGTTGATTCCACAGGTTGTACAAGAAACTGAGCAAGAAATTGTGTAGTGTAATACAGCTATAATACAGCTTTAAGGCTCATAAAATTAGTATTAGTCCGGTGGACTAGCGCCAAATATTGCATTAACTATGCATTTCATGACAACGGAACAATTTTTTGCAGGCATGTTCAGAAAGCCTTCCTCTATCATTTGAGAAGTGCTGCCAAGCAATTTTTCAATGTGGGGGGCCAGGGGGACCCCTTTTTGACAGTTTAAATCGTTTTTTTGTCGATAAAATCCGTGATAAAAATGGTATAAAAAAACTTCAACGGATTATTGGAGAGCAACTCAAAATGTCACTTATGTATGTTAAGACTTATCACAGGGTGAACAGGCTCCGAGAAAAATGACTTTTCCGTCAACATGCGATATGATGGAGAAAAAATTGCGCCAAAGACCTTTAGTTCCGACATTGAAAGATGCCGATTGGCATATTTTAACTGTACCCAACTGCGTCATTGGTGCCGGATCTATATACAGGGTGGAAGAGAAAAATATTTTCATTTTTACTTATTTCAAAAATCAAGATAGATAAAATGGGCGAAATTTGAGAATAGGGTAGTGACCGATTTTTTTTTTTATTATTTTTTTTAAAAGTTCACTTCTTGATAAGTGACGCTATATAGTTAACAAATTTTTTTTCGTAAGTTTTCTTGGTAAAAAAAAATTATGAAAGTTTTTGATCATTTCAAATTTGGCGCGATGACGTCACAATCTTTCATAGGCGGAGAAGCAGGCTTGACAACACTACAGAACTTACTACAAAAAGCACTAGCGTCAACCCGTCAACGCTCATAACAGCTGATTGTTATATTGTTAACGCTTTATGTATCTGTGCGGTGATTCGTGTTGTTTAGTTGTTTTGCTTGAAAATATGGAAAGTTGGTAAAATCTTTCATGATTTATGAATATTTCAAGACTACATCAGACTTCAATGGTTATTTTATGCTGGCAAACTTCAACGTCAACACTGACACACAGGCAACGGAGGTGGGGTCATCCCCACTACTGTCAAAAGATTGAAACGTCACAGCCCGCCTTACAGCTCGGTAGATTTGAAATCGTTCGCAAAAGTAGCCACTTTCAAGGCAGATTTTGAGACACTTGAAACTTTTTTTTTCGAATTTTCACGAAACGTAGTCTTGTTATCAAGGCTCTACATTCTATTAGTATGATTTTTTTGAATATTTTTCGATGGTGGTCACTACTAGTATATTGGAAATAGAAAAAAATAGGTGCTTTGCTGGAATGATTTCAAACAAAAACGATTTTTTCACCAATGCAAGCTTACAGTCTCTTCTCCAACATATCAAAAGTCCTCAACTCTGCGACTGCTACAAATCAGTATACAGGGTGAAAGTTTATTATTTTTCTCTACTTTATTTTTTTCTTGAGAAACTGATTACCAAAATAACGGTTTCAGGCTAGTTTGATAGGCCATAGTCTTCCAATAAACATATGAAAAATATACCACCCAGCAACTGCTGCGTATCAAGTTACAGGGTGAAAACTATTTTTCATCTTCAATTTTTTTTCTTGGTGAAACGGATCTAGATTGAAGCCGGTTCCAGTTCTTTTGCAAGCTTATAGTGTCATACTGAACATATAAAAAGGACACATCTCTACATCTGCTACTTCCCAATTTACAGGGTGAAAAGTCATTTTCACGTTTCAATTTTTTTCTTGATGAAATCGGCTCACAAAACAATTGCGACTGGTTTTTCTGTAAATTTGAGGTTTCTAGTCAAACATATAAAAATAATACATTTCTGCGACAGCTACTTTTTCATTTACTAATTTGAATGTTTGGTTGCGTTCCAAGATTTTTTGAATTTTTGATGCAATACCGTCCGTTTTTTTTTCTAGGCCCCAGCTTATAGCGCCTTTATTATGGGTTTCACACCCAACATATTATATATTTTTGAAATCAGAAGAACAGAATCTTTCGATTGATGGTATGTCAAATTATTTTTGACAGATGTCATTTTTTGACAATTGACGGAATAGTACTTGTGACACACCATTTTAAAGCCCATAAAATTCTTAGGAGAACTGTGTTTTCATTTCTGAAATAGGATGTCTTTAACAGCTTCTGGAGGTCTTTGAATAGGAAAAATTGTTAAAATTCAGAAATACCAACTCAATAATTAATAGGTATTTTTAATATCAACTGATGATAATATTCTGATTTAAAATCGTCCAAATCAGCGGGAGGTTCTATAAACACCTCATCTTTCAGATAGGCTCATAAAAAAATCGAGGGGGTCATACCTGGCCACCTCGGATACTATCGCGTTGGGCTGGCAGTTCCAATTCACCGGTCGTTGAATCTCTCGTTCAAGGAACAAGGAGACGGTCATTTCAAATAACTTTTTAAGGGCATTTTCCGTTTCATTGTGATTATTTATTGATTATTATCATTAGTTATTATTAAAAATACCTGTTTTGCCTGCTTACGTATTTATTGAGTATTTCTGAATTTCAACAATTTTTTCTATTTGAAGACCTCCAGAAGCTGTGAAAGATATTATATTCCAAAAATGAACACACAGTTTTCCTCAGAATTCAATGGGCTTTGAAATGATGTATCACAAGTACTATTTTGTCAATTGTCAAAAAATGACATCTGTCAAAAATAATTTGACATATCATCAATCGGAAGATTTTGTTCTTCTGATTTCAAAAATATATAATATGTTGGGTGAGGAACCTATAATAAAGGCGCTACGCGCTGGGGCCTAGAAAAAAAGACGGACGGTATACCCGAATATACCCCAACATTTAAATTTATAAAAAAAAACGTAGCTGTAGTAGGAATGTATTATTTTGATATGTTTGACTAGAAACTTCAAGTCTACAGAAAAATCAGTCGCAATTGTTGTGTGAGCCAATTTCACCAAGAAAAAAATTGAAACGTGAAAATGACTTTTCACCCTGTAAATTGAAAAGCAGGAGTTGCAGAGATATATCCTTTTTGTATGTTCAGTATGACATTATAAGCTTGCAAAAGAACTGAAACCGGCTTCAATCTAGATCAGTTCCACCAAGAAACAAAATTGGAGATGAAAAATAGTTTTCACCCTGTAACTTGATACACAGCAGTGGCTGGGTGCTATATTTTTTATATGTTTATTGGAAGACTATGGCCTATCAAACTAGCCTGAAACCGTTTTTTTCAGTCATCAGTTTTTCAAGAAAGAAAAAAAAGTAAGGAAAAATAATAAACTTTCACCCTGTATACTAATTTGTAGCAGTCCCAGAGTTGAGGACTTTTGATATGTTGAAGAGGGAACTGAAAGCTAGCCATGGTGAAAAAAAAAATCGTTTTTGTTTGACTTAATTCCAGCAGATATTCTATTTCCAATATACTATACTCTATTGATGCTTCATTCAATGCGTGTGAAGACACAACAAACCGTTTCAAAATATCTTCAAGCGTTCCTGAAATATTTTGAAAAAACTGAAGAATATCATCAAAATTTTACTTTCTACTTTGATTTCGTATTTTCCATTTTACAGAGGTATATACTATAGTTTAACAACAAATTAGGGTGAAAACTAAACAGATACATCACTCACCGGCATCAGTCATGTATGCGTCAATGCGTCATATACAGGGTGTAAGAAAAACTGGTTGTTTTCTTTGCTGTAATAGAAAAACCAAGACATAAAAAGTGGAAAATTAGGGAGGTAAGAAGTTTTCGGGGAAACAAACCAAGCCAAGACACCTGATAAGGTAAATTACTGACGTGAATGTGTAATTCACGCGTTTTTTTGCTTGTTTTTTATATACAGCTAAAAAACAACCATTTTTTCTTACACCCTGTATACAACGCATACATGATTGATGCGTCGGTGATGATGCTGTTTAGTTTGAACCATAATTTATTGTATATTTGTGTATATTGTGAAATTTCTTGCATAACTTAGAGATATACCTCTGTATAATGGAAAATACGCAATCAAAGTAGAAAGTAAAATTTTGATGATATTCTTCAGTGTTTTCAAAATATTTCAGGAACTCTCCAAGATATTCCAAAACGGTTTGTTGTGTCTTCACATGCATTGAATGGAACATCAATTCCTCAATTTTGTCCACTTCATCTATCTTGGTTTTTGAAATGAAAGAAAACAAAAATATTTTTCTCTTCCACCCTGTATATAGCTCCGGCACTATTGACGCTGTTGAGTGCCGTTCCCAACCAGTTCAGGTGTATATGATAAACAAATATGCCAATCGGCATTTTCAAGTGACGAAGCTAAAGGTCTAAGGTAGCTAAAGGCACAATATTTTCTTCATTATATTGCATGTTAACGGAAAGTCATTTTTTTCGGAACCTGTTCACCCTGTGATAGTTTTTATCAAAAATAAGTGACCTTTTGAGTTGCTCTTCAATAATCCGTTGGAATTTTTGATTTAGCATTACGGATTTTATCGACAAAAAACTATTTAAGTTGTCAAAAAAGGCCCCCCCTGACCCCCCACATTGAGTAATTGCTTGGCACTCTTGGCAGCACTTCTCAAATGATAGATGGAGGCTCTCTGAACATGCCTGCAAAAAATTGTTCCGTAGTCATGAAATGCATAGTTGTGACCTTAGTCCATCGGACTATATGATATTATACCATACTGAATAAAACCAGAATATTCCAAGAATAGCTGAGCATTTGGTTGAAAGAAAGGGATCAGAGAGACCCTCGGAGAGACCATGCACGACAATTCTACATGATAATGTTGTTTGGTTAGGGTAAAGGCAGATGCCATTGCTCAATATAATCAACAAAAAACGAAAAGACATACGCATGTCTAGGCGATCTCTGAAATAATTATAATTAACCACGCACTTGAAAGATAATTGTTTTCGTGTTTCTGGTCGATTCCCTTCAATTACCGTAATAGTAATGACCATTGGCAGAAAATTTGGTGTCGCATACATCTGACGCACGTATAGACATGCGTATGTGTTTGTTTGTAGATCTACCTACTTATATATTGCGATTCCATCATATGTCATGAAGTATATACCTATAGGTACCAGATGAAAGCCGGCCATCAAAGCCCCCAAATTATCCAAAGTTGACAGTCGTGGGGGGACATGGCGGCGTCGGGCCATTGGCACGCGCCAAAAATTAAAATATCTCCGTACAAATCGACAAAATTATAGCAATCACGATGATGGGAGAGAAAAAAATTACACGTTTGGGCACAAACGGCACGACGTATGCAGAAGGCAACATAACGGTTTTCGGTTCACAAAAAACCGATTTGAAAAGATGTAGGGCGGGTGAATGAGCGTCGCGTTTGAATACCTTCTTTGGCTCAGTATCGGATGACAATCTGGTGAATGCGCGATTTTTTAGCGGCGTTTTGTTACCGGCCCGAGTGGGTGTTCCCGGGTCCTTCCGGACACCCTGCGTCGGGTTGGCCACGGCCAGAACCTCAGCACATTGCGTACAATAACCCTTCTTGATGGTCGTGCGATGCTTTCAACCTGGGGTCCTTCGCGTTTTGTTCTGGTTAATGCGGTAGGTACGTATACATATAAGTGTAAGTACTTAAACATTTTGAATGCAGCGCATATTCTTGACAAGGACCTCAGTTGCAAAGGCCAAATGATGCACCTAGAAGCCAAGGGGTATGAATGATAAAATATTCGTTCTTTTTAAGATGATCAAGTTAATGGGTAGTATTAATAAAAAATAAGCATAAGCATTTGCTTGGATTTCATAGGTGTTGCTAGGGAAAGTCTGCTTAGCAACTCTTCAAAAATCTAAGCAAATGCTTATGCTTATTTTTTATTAATACTACCCAAGGCCTCTTGATTTCTTGAATGAACTGCTGAATTATTTTATGTTTTCGCCATATTGTTCAATTCTCATAGCATTTTAGCTATCAAGCTTACGGTATATGTAGGTATATCCTTTGGCCTCTCGATTCTATATGATTTCGCAAATAATATTGAACTGTAGTCCTCATATTTTCAGCAATTCACGTATTTCCCTTCCCTTTGGCTTTTAAGCGCAGGGCCGAAGTCGACTTGTTTGGGGGGGGGGAGGGGCAAAATATCTATGGAATACCGACTATCATACAAAAAAATCGCCGTCATGTCTGCCACAAGACTTCTCATCGTAGCATCCTTCCTGCAACGTTTTTAAAGGTTATTTGAATTATCTGTAAAATTACCTTGATAATGCAATATTATTTTTGTACATGCACTATTTGTTTCAAATATACGGATTTGAAAATTTTATTAAATCAGACAGGGCCGTTCCTAGGGGTTTGAGCGCCCGTGTGCAAAGCTTCTAATCTGCGCCCCCCCCCCCTATTGTATACTCAACCCAAAAAGATGAAAGAATTCAGAATCCATGTCACTGTTCTATTTCCTATTTTTTCACAAAAGTAATATAATAGCTGTATTACACTACACAATTTATTGTACACTTTACTGAATAATGTGCCAAAATACTGTAAAAAAAAACATCGAATTGATTGTTTAACTGACAGATTGTACAAGAAATTGTGTAGTGTAATACAGCTTCAACAGATATAAATCTTACAAAAAACAACAATTCAGTGAATGAGTTAAAAAAAAAACATTAATATCCAGGATATCAATGAATCTTGGGTTTTCAAATACATATCTGCATTTTTGCTGGGAACTTTTCATTATCTTTCAGGGATCACAAGTAAATATCTAACTTTCATACTTGTTAGGTGGGAGCATTGGCTTCTGGCGAATTTGAAGGATTCGCATTCGTCAGGGGAAAACGTTCGCTAAACGTTCGCGAAACGTTCGGTGACCATAGACAAGGACAAAAGTAGAAGAGGCAAGATACCTGCGCGGCTGTGTAATTTGTAGGCCGGCCATTTTGATTACATAACGGTTTTTCCTGGCGGCAATTTTAATTATGACAGGTGGGTGACAGTACTGACAGTGTACTTGATGACAGCTACGAAGTTTTAGGTTAGATTGATTTGTTGTGATCGAACTTTCCTCGGCGCCTAAATTTGGTTTTGTGTAAAACATAACAATAGAATTCAATGTTGAGTGTTATTCAATGTTCGTTTCCACGAATTCTACTTTTTGACCGGATATTATTTATATTCCTGGGATGCATTGCATTATTAATGCATTGTCGAGTGCACTGTACTTGATGACTTTTTGTTAAGAAAGTGAAGCAAGAAAGCCGCTATGGAAGTATGGAGAATGGGGTCCGCAGTTCAATCTCCACTTAGAAGCTGTGAAACAGATATCGAGGCCTCTGTGTGAAGTGTTCGTTTGGCGTTTTTGTCTGTGTAATAAGTTTGATCGAACCTGATCGAACTCAGCTAATGCATCAATACAGGATGTCTTGTTATAACTATCGAAATTTGCAAGAATATCAAGCGATTGATGAACCCAGAGATGGGAAGATATCCTTTCCTTTCATACGTAACACTGAATTTAAATAATCAAATTTCACTCCGGTAACTAAGTTTTGTTTTTAGTTTTCCACGGGGTGATGGGTTTCGATTGTGGCTCGAGGCAATTGGAATGATGAAGGAATAACTTGGAAACGTCTTAAAAGAAAGGCTCGGTGCTGCTGATTTGTTCGAGGCATTTCGAAGTAATGTGAACAAAATTTTCTCCAGACTCCCAGGACCCGATTCAGAACCTCGTTTCGGACAATGATATTTTGAAACAAACAATTCTATCTTAATTGAAAGAACTGTAAGATGCTATTTGAAAATAAGATTAGGTGCACAATCTAGCCAAAACGTAAAGCGAAGAGCTGATTCAGTGTGATGTTCAACGAACACTTTCAAACTTGTATTATTTTATCACAAGTAAAACATTGAATATTTTTCTTGAAATTTTATTCTGTAGCTCAAATTAAGCACATATCGTGGGCCTTATGCCCATACGTGTATGGCCCATACTCGCAGTCGGTCTCCGATTGTCCCAAGGACTTGAGACATGCGAAGTCGGAGATCGAGCGAAGTATTGACTATGAGTATGAGGATTAGTCAAGGCCGTGAGCAGAAATTCTTGAGTTATTTGTTTCATTTACAAAGTATAGCCTACAAATTGTCTCATGACTGTCATCTGTTTTGACGTCTGTCTATGGTTTTGACTCGCGCGTACTCCCCCCATTTGAATTGCCGCCTTGGAAAAACCGTTATGACCTAAAAATGGCGGACCCCATGCGATATCGGCTGAAATGGATGCGCAGTGGTTCTTCCTTCTTCTACTTTTGTCCTTGTCTATGTCGGTGACAGGAATGGGATCATTTCTCTGCATTCTGTTTATTTCCCTCATCTGGGGCGGAGCTGGCTGCCTTAGTTACCGTGGTCTGTGGTTGTCTTTATCTTGTGATACGGTTTTCTTTTTTTTTTTTTTTATTCGTTTATTTAACGTCGGCCTATTTCCGCAACGAGGCCTAACACCGACGCCGGTGAATGCTTTCCTCCACTATACCGGAAATTTTGCCGAACCCCTGTGTGTTCCAACACAGGGTAGGGATTTTTAACGACCACCAACATCGCATGGGGTCGGCACCATCGTTCGTATTTTACGTGCTATGCGACACACGGCGCGTCTTGCATTTAGCAAGCATTCCAACTAAACCAAGGAGCTTGTTTTTCGAGGCCGAAAATCCGTCCCCGGCGGAGATCGAACCCGCGACCTCTGGAGTGGCAGTCGAACGCGCTAACTAACCACACCACAAGCTCCTCATATGGTTTTCTACGACTGAAGCTTAGTTTATAGTCAACGCAAGCGGATACGGAACCGCAGACGGTTACGCAACCGGTATAGTGTCAGAAAAACCGATAGTTTATAGTGAACGCTTTCAGAGGCGCACGCCTGCGTCGTAGGAGAAGGAATCATAGGAGATTTGTTTGCCTGAGTGTGGCGCTCCACTCCACATTGACATTGTTGTTAACTTAGCCATCTAAACTCAAATTCTGATTGGTGGAAACCAAGGTCATTAACGTATCCGCATCAACGCAAGATTTGGATATTGACCAACTCCTTGCGTATATACGGGATACGGTTGCGAGTATTGCGTTCACTATAAACGATTATGGCGTTTTCACTTCGTCGAAGTATAGCGTTGCGTAAGCGTATGCGGCTTGGTTTCCACCAATCAGAATTTGAGTTTGGATGGCTAAGTGAAAAACGTCAACGTGGAGTGGAGCGGCACACTCAGGCAAACAAATCACCGATTCCCTTCTCTTACGACGCAGGCGTGCGTCTATGGGAGCGTTCACTATAAACAAGCGGTTTTGCTTACGCTGCCGTTTGCGTAACCGTATGCGGTTCCGTATCTGCTTGTGTCGACTATAAACTAAGCTTAACAACGGAGAATTGCTTCGTCTTGGTATGATTGGTTTTCGCATCGGGTGCTAAAGCGCCGCCTGGCTATAACGGAGGGCGCAAAGCGCCCTTTTTGAATTTTTTTTAGTCGGTCGAATTTTTGCGCCCCTGGCAAAGTGCGCCCGCGTGCGTTGCACGCCTTGAACGCCCCGTTAGGAACGGCCCTGAAATCAGATGTACATAGATGAGCAATAACTGACTGAATTTTATTGAAATCCGTTCGGTACTTCTCGAGCTATTGAACATCGGAGTTTCGGATTTGTCAGCTTATAGATTTTGACAGATGACAGATATGACATAATTTCTGCATGTTTTGAGTAGAGTTTTACAAGGGCTTTAAAAATAGCTGTTAGGTGTTTAATCGTTACTTTTAAATCTGCTGTCACTTTGACAGTGAAATTTTCCGTCTGACAGATCACAGTGAAAATTTCATTTTCACCTTTTCACCAACGACCACCAAACTTTATCAATATTAGTCTGATGGTTCAGAAATAAATAGAGGGATGGAGAAAACTCTAATTATCAGATGGAATCAATTATTTTTCAGATTAATTTTTACAATTGTGGCGGCTGTGATCAACTAACGGGCACCAACTATTTTTGAACCAAACATTTTTCCCAAGGCTTCCACCCCTTTACCGAGTTACCGAGCATTGGTCAAATATTTACGAAGATATTTGAGAAATTTAACAAAAACATTACAATTTTTGCCTTTAATTTTCAAAAACTATATCTCAAGACAAGAACGAAACTTCCATTTTAGCTGATTCACGTTTTAAACACTTTATCAGTGTCTCCCAATTATGAGTAGGTACAGGGTGTTCACGATAAAATTGACCCCTCCCTCTAGGAGATTCTCCTTTGAGATATTTTGAAAAACTAAAAACTTTTTCTCAACGATTTTTCCCAGGGATCTTGGATCGATCGTCTGATAGTTTTCAATTGATACCGTATACAGGGTGTGACATGTAACTTTTTTATTTCAAATGCAACACCCTACATTTTATTAGGTCATTTGATGAAGCCTCACTTTCAGATTACAAAAATATATAACATTTATGATTTATTTTTACAAGGAAGCTGTCAAAAAAATAATAAAATAGGTAGCCAAATAGATTAAAAATTACGCGACACCCTGTATTAGGAACGAATTAGACCATTTATCCATGCAGAGTTGAATTCTGCAGACAAATTGCTGCAAGAGTTACTTCTTTTTAAGTGAACTGTAGAAACCAAAGCCATCTTGCCGCAAAACAAAATTATTTGACTACCTATTTCATTATTTTTGCTACAACTTACTTGTCAAAATAAATCATAAGTGTCATATATGTTCGCAATCAGAAAAAAAGGCTCCACCAAATAACGGAATAAAATATAGGGTGCTGCATTTAAGATAAAAAAGTTACATATCACACCCTGTATACGGTACCAATTAGAAACTTTTAGAGGATCGATTTGAGGTCCCTGGAAAAAATCGTGAAAAAAAAATTTTAGTTCTTCGAAATATCGTGAAAGGGAATCTACTGGAGGGGGGTGAATTTTATCATGAATATCCTGTACCTCACCGCGGCCTGAAATTTTCATGTCATCTCATAGAAATTAAGTATTTTCGATAATTACTTCTTCCAATTTTGGCGGTCGCGATTGACTGATGCCAACAAAATTCCAACGAAACGTTCCACTCATCAGATACCACTTATGTACCAAGTTTCATCAAAATCGGTGAAATTTTTGCGGAGATTTGAAAAGAAACGGACGTCGGACGTTCCTATATTTAATTATGTTGTGGTACACCTGACTGACGTTTCGAAGCCAAAAGCTTCGTCTGCACACTACTAAACGCATGTTCACAAAGTTGTATTGCAATCGATCCAGAAACCTCGGGAAAAAAACGTGACAATTTTCACCCGTTTTACGAAGAAAATTGATTTTTTTCCATTCAAGTTGCACACCTGATTTTAGTCGAAGCTGCACATGTTCCATCGAGTTTCTAGCGAGTACTCTTGCTGAAAACCAAATTTGATTGAAATCTGTTCGTTACGTCTTGAGTTACATAACGTCGAAGTCTTTATCTTGACAGCTTATAACTTTTGACAGATGACAGATACGTCATAACTTAGATGGTTTGAATAAAGTTTTCCAATAGCCCAGGCAATTTAGGTCAAAAAACGGCCAAGCCCGCACAGTGGCGTATTTAGATATTTGGGATGGGGGGGGGGGGGGCAAGGTGATTTTTTTTTCAATAAAGATACGTGAGGAGGTGTTTACGGGGGGGGGGAGGGATGGTTGAACAGAAGGCAGACAAAATGCCTCCATCCATCAATAAACAGCAAAGATTTGGACTAATAGTAATTATTATTGTGTAGAAGGGTCGGGTAGAACCTTCAAACACTTACCAATAGTAGTGTCGTCAGAGATTCTAGCATCTTGTTGCCTTTTGAGAAGAAAGAAATATTTTTTTTAAGGTTCTGAATCTTTGATGCCACCATTAGATCTTTCTACTGTGGATATAAACTGCTCAACAATGAAAGTTTTACAAATAAAAAATTCACTCAATTTTAAACCGCTGTAACTTTTGATAAGCACTAAGCATAAACGATTCTGATTTTGTTGAAAGTACTGAATAGCCCAATCTTTTGGCCATCTTTCTTGTCAATATAAAATGCATAGAGCTTCTCATCAAATTTCTACAGGGTGATGAACAGAGCAGTGCAAAATTATTGAAAGTTCAACAATTCAACATACCCCCGTTTTCGTAAGAAAAAATTTCAGGACACGAAATTTATGAAGAATGATGTGTTCCCTCGAAACAGTTTCTGAATTTTCAGGATTCCAGTCGAAACGGCCAAAATGTGATTTTTTATTGTGAATACTGTACCGGGTGATCATTTGAAAACTATCCATGCACCTGCAATAACTCCCGATTCCTAGTGAATATTTCTTCGAGCAAAAACAGGTCGATTTTTATATTAAAGGGGACATCTAAAACATAGGTACAATGGCAAATTTCTATCTTCAGCCCCCTCGACCCCATTCACTCTAACTTTGAAATTTCAAATGACACTACCTACCTTGCGATACATCAAATTGAAGAGAATAAAATTTTCTTTCTGAAAAAAATATTTGCAAAATTTTTAGCCCTATCCTCCTTCTTCCTAAAAATTCTCTGACTGTCCTATTTTCAATTCTGGACCCCTCAATTCTTTTTCATTCAGTCAGTGTCATCATAGAAAACATCGAAGAAAAGAATTTTTGGTGGAAAAAGTGCTACTCAAATAGACCCCTTTGTTCTCCCCCACCTCAACTTCAAAATTTAACAAGACACCACCTAGTTTGTGATACATCAAATTAAAGGGGAATGAATTCTCTTTCCAAAAACAATTTTTCTGAAAATTTTAACCCTTCTCCAAATAAATTAGACATTTGGAGTATTTTGTGAGGAAAATGAGGGGTTTTAAAAATTTTGAAGAAATTTTGTATATGGAGAGGATTCAATTTCCCTCAATTTGATGTATCGTAATGTAGGTATTACCATTTTAGATTTTTGAGATGAGGTGGGGAGAGCGAAAGGGTAAAATTTGGGTGGCATTTTTTTTACAGAAAATTATCTATTCCGATGCTATGCAAGATGACGTTGACTGCACTGGAAAGAATTGAGAGGTCAAGAGTATTAACTTGGACACTCAGAGAAATTCAGGAAGAAGGGGAGTGGGGTTGAAAATTTTATAAATATTTTTTCGAAAAGAGATAGACAGATAGACAAACAGATACACAGATCTTATCGACAAAATCTCATTTAGGGGACCAACATTTCAAGAAATGATATCAAACATGCCTATGTTTTCAAATTTGAGATTAAGGCAAAAAATTCCAGAATGGCGGAAATGTGGTCAATCCCATTCTAATTACGTAGTCCCACGTTGACTAAAGAGAGTAAAAAATAACCTTTTTTCAATGCTAAAACTCCGAATTTTAGGAGTAGTACCAAAAAATACGCTGCCAATTGGGCTTTCATTCACCCCTACACTAGACAATAGAAACGTGTTACAAGTCAAATCGCTCAGAATTATCCAGTGAACAAGCCTACCATGTGGCGTCATCTTGATATGTAGAGTTCTAATGTTTTTGCGTTGCTACAGGAATAACATACAGTATTCACAATAAAAACTCACATTTTGGCTTTTTGACTGGAATCCCAAAAATTCAAAATCCTTTCGAGGGAACACATCATTCTTCATAAATTTGGTGTCGATACTTCCGAAAAAAATGTTTAGCGAAAACGGGGGTATGTTGAACTTTCATCAATTTTGCACTGTTCTGTTCATCACTCTGTAGAAATTTTATGAGGGGCTCTATGGATTTCATATTGACAAGAAAGATGGCCAAAAGATTGGGCGATTCAGAACTTGAAACAAAATCAGAATCATCCCTGCCAATTAAAAGTTACAGCGGTTCAAAATTGTGTGAATTTTTGCTTTGTAACACTTTTATTGTTGAGCAGTTTATTATAATTCCGATAGACTATTCTCATGTCAAAACAAATTGCAGCATCGCGTCCAAGAGCTTGAAAATTACAAGGCAAATTACGTGAAGTAAGAAGTTAGCAACAGTGAGTGGGCTATCGAGTTCGGCTAGGTGAAAAGGACATGATAATAATAAAATGTAGGCATAAAACAGAATATTTGAGCCAATAAACATTTATTGCACTAAGTCGCCCTGTCCTCATCGGGCTTGCTGGCTGTTGCATGCAGGAACTGCAGGATACTCGGAACATGCTGGGTAGGTGCCTTTTTTGCTCCTGCTGCCGCATCTTAAGATCGCACGATGACGTAACAAGTGTTATCACGTATTGCCGCATATATCCTACACAGAAACTGGCAAGTCGCGTATTTAGTTGTTGTAGTAGTGCACTTATGCACTTACCTACTAAGTACTACTTTCCATGTAGTGTTCAACCCTGGGGCTGCCGACCCGGCTCCTTGCCTGCTGCATACGTTGGTTCTGTGCAATCCTACATGCTTCATTCCTTTTGGTAAAAAGTTACTCGTACACGTACGCATGCACTTCTGGCATTCGCCGCTCTGATATTTTTTGCCATCGAGTTCGGTCCGATATGTAACTGGAGCGGTTTTTTGCGCGGCCGCCTGCTCTTTGAAGTGCCGCGTTAAAAATTGTGCGAAATTCCAAATATTATTCGCTTGTTAGTTGTCGCTACCGTTTGTATTATACAAACGCACACCAGAAGACCACATGCCCCGGCGACGACTACCTTGCCACTGTCTTGTCCGATACAGCAGCGACTACAATCATTTTCGCAAGTTTGCATTAAAGTAAAATATGCGTAAGTGTAACCGCGACTCTGGTATGGATGTTCACCTAAATCGACCGGCTGCGATACCATCGAATATAGTCTAATTAGATTCTTCGGATGCTGCGCTCGCTGAGGCTTTTGTTTTGAGAAGAACGGACCAATTACCGAGGATTGCCCGGGAATCTCGCGCGGAACAACCCTGACGCTCCAATGTCCTTCGCAGAAATGCGATCCTTTCGCATTTATCTTAGAGCATTCAGCTACTTACGCCAATTTAGCCACTTAGGGCTCAATTTCAAGTCCGACTTGCAGCCAATGCAAGGTTGCACCATCAAACGTCAAAAAATATAAAACTTTCGCATCGATTTGCAGCTCTCTCCTGAGTCTCCTGGCTCTAAACCTGGAACAGGTCCACGGCAAAGGGCAGACGAAAATGAGAGTGAGGAAGTTCTCTGCATTTGGTTGAGACTTATTGGAGATCATGGCTAATCTTAATCGAGATTCAAATTTAACGGTTCGACATTTTGACAGCGTGCAAAGCATCGGTTGCAAGTTGGACTTGAAATTTACACGTAGATACCAGAACTTATCCTGTGGGAAATGCGCGAAAATTCATAAAACTTGTGCTTGATTTTTGTCATTTACGTCGTTTTTTTCTAATGCGATTTTGCATCTTTAAGAAATAAAGTTCCAGCTCAAAGGGATTGACGTTTCAATTGACGCTCCCTACCTATATCCCGTTCACTTTTTATTTCCATTAGAATGACTTTTTGTTTTGGAGCAAAAATAAAGTGACATGACTGACAAGCTAGAGCGCTGGGAGGATACGGCTGATGGCCGCTGATAGTTTCGCTCCAAAACTTTGCAGGTGCCACCAGCCGTGGTCGTAGTCCCCCAGATTGTCACTCAATTTTTGCTCCAAAAAGGCATTCTACCGAATTTGAAACGTGAACGGCATCTAATATGTATGTACCTGATTCCTGAATCTAAGACTAGCTAGTTCAGCAAGAAGAAAGAGATTCAGATAGAGATGAACTATCGCAAATTTTTATACCTGCCTAGTTATTTAATTGCTCAGTAATATAATCAAAAAGTAAAAAACTGTCAAGTCCCTTTTACTGCAACAACTTGTCACTTGTCACACGTGCAAAACGCAATTTTCTTCAGAACTGAGTACATCGTAAACAAGTGTTTTTTTGACTGAAGAGGTAAGATTCACGGTGCAGATCCACATTTGCATAATACTGCGCTCACCGCAATGGAAAATTTCAATTCTTGTAGAGCATAGCTGTGTACGAAGTGTAAAAATCATTTTATTCTTCTGACGCTGTACACACTCTGGTATATCAAGAGATTCAGCTATACATTCGGGTACCGGAAGCTCGAATTAGGAGCAATCAGAGTTAATCTGCAGTCAGCTGATTGCATTATGTGTGTATGTCTCAACACACACTGAATTCATTAGTTGTGTGGGCAGCAAATAAAACAATGAAAGTCCCAATTTGAAAGTAAAATATTGAACGGGGCAAAAAGTTGTGCCCGCAGAGCAAACGCACAAGACACTCGTGCTTATTGCTTCTCGATTTAGAAATCTCTTTGATACATTACTTCCTCAATAAGTTCGGAGAAAACTAATGCTTGCAAAACGGAATAGGGAAGGTCATCAATAAAGGTAATATCCGTCGGCAAACTGGTCAGACGCGTACCTCCATACTTATCTATATTGTGAGATATTTTCTGAGCTCTTAGGTTTGAGTAAAAGAATCAAAATACTCGCTACAGTGAAGACTATCAAATGCTACTTTCAAATATGAGGCACCAAACTTAATAGAGTTTCGCCCCGTAGATCTTTTTTTTTTTTTTTTTTTGAAGGGACGACAGCTCAGGGATCAACTAAAATGGTTTCATCTTTTTGTAACTTTCCATTTTATTCGAAAAAATACTAATATTCTTTTTCCAGCTTTTCAATCAGTTTCTGTAATTTTTTTAGTTTTTTTTTTCGGCAGACAGGCTTAGCCGAGGATCACGAGTGTGTAAGTGTCTCTTTTGCTCTGCCGGTAGTCCGCAGTCTGTCCTTGTGATAGAAATGACAGGCCCTGAGAAAGAGTCATCAATAACAATTATTATTTTATTATTATTATTATCATTACTATACAGGGTGATTCACCACCAAATGGACATAGCCTAAGGGTAGGTCCAGTTTTACCAGGCGAACCAGGATCTGGCTTTGAAATTTTTCTAACACTGTTTGTTTCGAAGTTACAGGGTGATTCATGTATTTTGTCAAATTTTTTGACAAGCCGTATCTTCAGAACGACCGAATAGATTGGATTGAAATTTTGTCGGTTGATTCTTCTATTGATATCCGACACATCGCTTTATCAAACAGTTTGAAGTTTCCAGGGCCGGCCTTGTAAAAAAAAACTTCAAAGCTTTTTTCAAAAAAATACATTCTGTATGCACATTTTCCGAATTTCATTTTCAAATTCGGAAACTACATCAAACATGCTAATAATAACGCGAACAAAATTGCTTGGCACCATTGAGCTGTCAAGAAAATTTTGACAATCCAAATGATTTTTGAGGTTAGGATTTTTTCTAAATTAATATTTTCAAATATTTGCAAATGATCTATTATGGCCCTGAATTTCAGCCGTTTCGTCAGAAGAATGAAAATGACATTTTTCTCGTTTTCTCAGAAATAACAAAAAATTTCATCAGAATTTTCAAAATTTTTTTGATACGTTCCTCAATTTCAGCTCAAATTGGGATAGAAGTGGAGCTGAGGGACGTGACAATAATTTTTTGAAAATTCGGCTGAAACTTTTTGATACAGTAGGTTCACTTGTACCGTGATTCTAGTTGGCTGTGAGATTTTGTTTCTAAGTTATCAAATCTGATATTTGAAAACTCCCTAGAACTTGGCAGTTGGTTGCATTTTTTTTGAAAGTTCAAGCTTGACGACAAGATCAACAACTTTACCGTTTGTCAAATCGAGTGTCAAATAGACTGAAAATCACGAGTTTCACGAAAATTGTGGTGAAATTGTGCCCATTACTGTGAAAACTGTGTTTGCGCCTCAGCTTGTGTCTTGAACAATCACGTCCAGTGCCCATTTTAAAGTCCTCGAGAGTGCCAGCAAGAACTCGCTTCTGGGAGAAATAATGGGCGGAATAGGTGCTGGGCATGTACCCCATAACTAGTGTTGCCGTCTAGACAAGACAAGACAAGACAAGAGTTGCCCTACTCTGGTCTTGTCTTGAAATATCAAGATAATTTCAAAATTTCAAGACAAGACTCTAAATCTTGACGGAAATTTTTCAAGAGTCTAGATAGAGTCTTGAAATTGGATTACTATAAAACCCCTTCTTCCAAGAAAAATACGTGACAGAAATATAAACATCTTTTAGCAAGAAAAATAAAGAAACTGTGAGGAGCAAGGAGCACCCTTCGAATAGAGACTGCGCTTCAATAAAATATTCTACTTGGGTATACTTGAAATCAAATTTTGAAACAAAGACCCACTTTTATTGACACTGAAATCCATCATTGGTGTGAATACTGAAAGAAACACCCCCCGACCTGTTAGTAGACGTATTTCTGCAATGGAGTCTTATATAAAACTACGATTTTATAGCCGTAGGTTGATTCCTGAATGAATATAGTCAACTATACTGTTCATTTAAAAAAAGTACTCCAAAAATCTGGCACCGGGAAAGGATATAGAAATTGACCTCACCGCAGTCCATCGGCTCGAATCGAGTGAATAAGCAAGCCAAGAACAATACCAGGTTGCCACATGAACGTCAATAAACAGTCAACAAAAGAGTCACAGTCAAAAAAAAAGTTAAACAATCAACTTTAACATTATTTTGCTGTTTGGTATTCGAAAAATTGCTGCTGGACAAAGAAATGTAAATAATTGGGTTTAAGCAGGACTTAGAGTTCGCAGATGTCGTGGTGCGGACGTGGTCATAAATTTTTGTCAAAAATATACCGATTATTTGCAGACCTATGTCAGGTTCCCGCTTGTGTCAACCTGACGCGGGCAAGAAGAAGAAGAAGACTAACTTCACTCAAGCTGCAAGAAGAACACTAGCTTAATCGGTATTTTGCCTTGATACATTGGAAGGATATATCTGGCAGCAGCATGTTGGCTGAATCATTTTCCTTTTATTGGGGAGAAACACTTAGTTTCGCAGCTAGCGCAGCCATTTTCTGGAGAAGTAATGAAGATGTTGGAGCAGCCCTTGAAAAAAATCACTTGGACGAAACTTTCGAAACATGAGAACCGGAAAAAACAGTAGAGACATACAGAGTCTGAAAGAGATGTTATGTGAATATATAATCACAAGACATAAACATAATTCGACATGGCATCTCCCTGGCAACGCTTTCCCGTTCTCTGATGCAAAATTGATAAATTTATATTGAACTGCCATCATAAACCAATAATCAAATGGTCTTGTAATATATAAAATTCACAATATACAGGAATATGCTTCTAACGTATGGTCCGAAAGTTTTGGGAAATGGTTCTTAGCTAATAACTTTTTCTGAATAGTCTTTATTTTCGTACTTGATATTGCAAAAATTAACATCATATATATTATATAACAATAACAAATCCATATTCAACATATTGAAAATGAACCATTATCTTCGATGGATCTCAATTATCTTCTGCCATGTTCCATGATTTTCTGTATCAATTTCTCAAATGCGAAATTCTCAAATGTTCTTGAAAAATGTGACGCCGTAATAGATCTTCATTCGCAGTTTCCCATCCCTTGTCGCGTATACTATCCTGCTCAATACTTACCAAAAATCTTATATTGGTCGAGCTTGCGGTACATTAGGAGGCAGGAGCTCTGAGGAATTAATCCTGCTGTTGTCCAGAGAATAATCGAACATGACAGAAGAAAACCGAGAGCCATCAAAGATAATGGCCCATCTTCAATATGTTGAATTCAAATTTGAAATTGTTAAAGATGATGCTAATTTTTTCAATATTAAGTTACAAAATTAAAACTATCCAAAAGAAGTTATTAGCTTCTAAAAAAAATCCCAAAACATACGTTATGTGTTGTTTTGTTTTTCCTAATTTTTAATCATAACTAGTGAAGATTCATGGACTGTAGACTGTCTTTCAGACACGACCTGACAACAACGGTCAATGCATAATGACATGATGGCCTGCCTAGTGCGCAAGCGCAAAAGACGTAAATTGCTTCATTATTCTCTCAATTTAAAAACCCAAATTCCCAAATTTGTTTTTGAAAAAAGCAAGGACTTTTGAGGCGAGATATTTTATATCGCCTGTGGTGATCTCGGTACTTTGTCATTGCAATCATTTGCATTTCAAGTAGACAAGTTTTGAATAGCATTTTGTCATACCGTTTACCCTCATTTATGTTATTTTATGTTGTCAATAAACTCTGTAAGAAATCACCAAGCTAGTCACACATCCAGTAAAAAATAAGAACCATCAACGGAGAGGAATATATCTGATTTTTTTTTAATTTTTCCTTTTCAAGAGTCTAATCAAGACTCTTGATCTTGACAGCCTCACTCTTGTCTTGTCTAGAAATTTCAAGACAAGAGTTTCTAGAGGTCTTGTCTAAGTCTTGACGCCTTTTCAAGACAAGAGTCTAGAAAGTCTAACTCTAGACGGCAACACTACCCATAACGTTCAGCTTTGCGGAGAAGACGTGAATCTATTTTCAAAAACCACATAATATGGAAGCATTGTGAACTATTTCTGGTTTTCAAAAGATGTACCCACATTCTGAAAGGCTGGGAACGATGGGAAGCTGAACCCTCCTAATTTTTGTGGGGATGGGATTCATCGGCGTTAATACTTGATTTCACTGCTCAGGACATCGTACTGGAACAAGAAATTTGCGGAACTTGTGAAAGGTGAACTACATCCACTCCATATTTGCAATTTGCAAAGTTGATTTCGGTGAATTTTTCATTTTTGACAGCAACAGTCAACACACCAACACACCAACATAACCTATCTTTCGAAGCCAGACGCTCAGGCGCACACTAGGCAGTTGGACGTGAAGTCTACAATGCCAAACTGTGGAATTTGCCCAGCCTACTAGAATCACGGTACAAGTGAACCTACTATACTACTGAGAAAACGAGAAAAATGTCATTTTTACTTTTATGACGAAACGGCTGAAATTTGGGGCCATAACAAATCATTTGTGAATATTTGAAAATATCAATTTACAAAAAATCCTAACCTCAAAAATCATCAGGATCATCAATTTTCTTTTGACAGCTTGATGGTGCCAAGCAATTTTTTTGCAATATTGATAGCATGTTTCATGCAGTTTTTGAATATGGAAATGAATTTTGAATAATATGCATACAGAGTGTCTTTTTTCGAAAAAGCTTTGAAATTTTTTTTTCAAGGCCGGTCCTGGAAATTTTTAACTCTTTGATAAAGTGATGTGTCAGATATCAATAGAAGAATAAACCCATGAAATTTCAAACCAATCTGTTGGGTTGTTCAAACCAATCTGTTGGGTTGTTCAAACCAATCTGTTGGGTTGTTCTGAAGTTATGGCTTGTCAAAAAATTCTACGAAATACATGAATCACCCTGTAGCATCGAAACGAACAGCGTTAGAAAAATTTCAAAACCAGATCCAGGTTTGCCTGGAAAAGCTGGACCTATTCTTGAGCTATGTCCATTTGGTGGTGGATCACCCTGTATAGGTAAGTATTTCATCGTCACAGAGTTCTCACTCCTAAGACTGGTAGGATGCGTACCGTACCTCCATTCCTTGCATTTCCCTAAAAATGGAAGATCCTCCATCCCTTATACTATCTGGGAGCATTAATCTAACCTTACTTGGGTCTACCTCTGCTTCTCTTTATTTTACGTCTCGATAAATCTCGAGCTAGTCCTTCGTGTCCCGGAATGTGTCCTACCATACTATTTCTCCTTTTCTTTACTGTTTCCCATTCATTCCTTTCTTCTGCTACTCTTTCTAGTTAGTGATGAGCATAACTGGTCTTGGTCTTGCAGTCTTGGTCTTGGACTCTTGGTCTTAGTCTTGCAGAAATTAAAGACCAAGACCAAGATCAAGACTAAGTCTGCAAGACTTGGGCAAGAACAAGACTCACTTGCAAGAGTCTTGTCGGTCTTGCACTCTTCTTGAATTGCTTGAAATGTAATACTGAGAAAATCTAAAATAACAAGCTGGAGAGCATTGGCTAGCGAAATAGCGCCGCAGACGAAAATTTTTTGCGGGGAGGGGGGAATTCACTCTCCTCCTCCCGAATGTCAACAAAAAATAGCGCTACACCTATAAATAAAATTTGGTGTGAAGACAATTTCGATGTTCCTTTTTCAGTCGTCGTTCTTGCTGAAATCTTTGAAGCGTATACAAGCGGTACCACTTTTTATACAGGTGATCGATGTGTTGCTTCCATAGGTCAATCTTTCGTCTATTATTGAACCAAGAAAAAATTTCTTTTGGGAAACTGGCGTATTAAACATATTTCCTTCCTTTCGGTCGGAAAAAACTATGTGTTTTTTGCTTGATAGTTTTTTCCTTGTTCAATTTCAATTTGTTTTCATCGAACCAGCTCTCAAAAGATACAAGAGCCGCACCTATCTTCAACTGCAAAGTAACAAGATCGGAGGCCATGGCCATGGATGATGTATCATCTGCATATTGTACCATTTCTTGTTCCAGGCAGGCTGAGAGGTTATTCGTGTAAACCAAGAAGAGGAGAGGACCCAGGATCAATTCCTGTGGTACACCTTGCCTGGCTGTCTCAAAAATTAATAATAATAATAAAGCGACTTTATTCGGCGAAGTTTAGCTCAAAGCTATTCTAACACTTAACCGAGAATTGATGTTATTGTTTCTCTTTTGTTCGGAACTATGTATATTTGACACCCTGTCTCCTGTTCTTCAGGTAACTGCGGATCAGTTTGAAGGACCCATTTTTGATTCCGCAGACAAACAACTTTCCCATGAGTATCCTGTGGTCCACCATATCGAAGGCCTTGTTCAAATTCAGGTAGAGTCCTGCTACTTTAAACTGTTGTTGAGTGCGTCATATACCCCATAAAAATACTGGTATATGGCCTTAATGTCCACTCATTTTGTGTTTAGATGAGTGACTGCCATAGGGAGGCGCTGGTAGGGTTCATTTGGTGAATGATGCCGACGCAAACCCCTTCTTGGCTAGACTCTGGTCAAGTCTTCCGAGTATGCAAACGGAGGAGACTTCTTTGGATTAAATGCTATATAGTTCTAGTTCCACTAGTCACTTTTTGGTCAGAGTCCACTTTAAACTGTATCAGGTCCCTTGTTCGATATGAATAGGTGGAGAAGTCAGCTAAAGACGTGTATGGTGGTAGAGCTGAAACCTGAATCATTTCTCATTTATAAAACTAATGTTAAACTTATGAAGGTGGTAGAAACGGGAAGAAAGCCCCTGACACTCAATCCGACAACCAAACCTTCATTGGTGTTAACTGGTGCTGGTCCTTTGAGGATTTCGCATGCGAGTATCAGAGCCTTGCTGAATTTTGCTGAGTGCCCCCGTTAAACTTTGGCGTATACCCACTGGGGTTATTCTTCGCTGATGATGACTGTGACTGACCTTTTCTTTCTTTAAACCTGATTTAGACTCGGAGACGGAAGGTTAGGTACAACGCTTTCGTCAATCGTGATCTATCGTGCTCCTGAGGTGCTCCAGCTATCTACCTACTCCTACTACCTAGAACTAGAGGTTCTTTTGCTACTTAGGCAACGTGCCATCACGAATCCCGTATTTTACTTGTATAATTCCAAATTCCACTCTATCCCGGCAGGTGGAAAATACTGCACAAGTGACTCACGTAACTGAACTGATTGGCTGCTGCTAGACAACGTGACATCACAAAGGTTATAATTGCACCAGGCGCAGGCGTGATCTCACTTACGTCGTCTATCACCTGAGTATTTATCGAGGTATTTATCATCACCTATACTATTTATCATTAAAATAAAAACGATTCGAGTATGTCATTATTTTACTTATTTGGGATCGTTAATTGCAAAAAAATGGATCAATTAGCTTGAGGAGACAATAATGGAGCGATGGGTGATAACAATAGGACTATGTGGAAAAAATGAGTCCCGAAATACTCAGAATAGGGGCCTTTAAATGAAAGAAGCTCAAAAGCAACCACTTAGTTAGCCAGGCAACCAGTTATACAGCCCACGACTCCTTCTATTTTTTTCTGTAGAAGCAAAATACAAGTTCAATTACTCACAGAACACTAAAAAATACGTTCCAGGTCTCCATATCTTAGCAACACTTCTGAAAGAAGCGTTTTTTCTTTGCATAAAACTCGTAGTTTGCAATTATTTGCACATTTTCAGTTTTATATGCAAAGAAAAAACAATGCTTTGCGGAAGTGATGCTGAAATATGGAGAACTGGAACGTCTTTCTCAGAGTATCCCGTGGAGCACCTACTGAGTTGATATCTTGCTTTTACAGAAAACGTGGGAAAACTGTGGGAATGTGAAACTGGTTGCCTGCACACTGCTGATTGGTCTCAATAATAATTATTTTCCTTTCGCCTAACTTCAGTAACTTGAGCACGAACTTTTTTTCCACCATCATTTTAACTGATGTTAATCTCATCCTATTTGTGATTCCTCCATATACATAAAGCTTTTAAATTATCTTACAGGTAATACTGATGCGTCAACTGTGTAACTTACCACAAGCTACTTCTTCAGATCTCTGTCCGCGCGGCATCCAGAGTGAAATTTCGATTAATAGCCCGTGATTATCCATAATTCGACGATTACGTCTACGTATAAAGCGTATTAGCGGGACGTTTAAATACCCACACATCTCTACCTATCTGTCCAGGCGAAATTTCATGACGGCAATATTTTCCAAACTCAACAATAATTGATTGTCAGGCAGCGCCGCAGAGAGAGAAAAAGTAAATAATATCAAATTAAAGCAATTTACATACACAATGGGAATTTAATCGTGTGCATTATGGGGAAACTCTACCTGATGTGTGGTTTTAACGATTTTATAAACCTTCATGTCTTTTAATTAGATACCTGTCATGTCCAATCCGAATTTACAATGTTTTAGCGCCGAACGAAAGGGTGGGTCCTTCGACAAGTAGCAATTGAATTAGTTTTGAAGGCTGTCCTGTCCTCGTGGACCTGTAAAAATATGATCATCAAAGAATTGTAAGTAGGTACTGCCTACTTTTCTTCTCATCGGCCTATTTCTCAGCCATAGGAGTTTATTTCGCCCTTATTAACCCAGATATGCCTAATGTACTATATGTAGTACAGCTCGAAAAGGTCTTGACCTGCACACTGGGTGGTGTGGTCAACATTTGGAGTGGTATGGGGCTGTTCAGTATGAACCAGGCAATACAATTGTCAACATCTAATAACTTTTTCAAATTTACTTTGTGTTTTATACGAGGTCAAAGTTTGCTGTAAACAGAAAATTGAAGATCACACTACCCGCTTTGCGGGGTAAGTTTATTGCAAATTACCTAAAAGTATTACAAGTTATATGTAGTGCAAAACATAACAATAAATAGAGACGTTAGTGATGGGAATTCATAAATTTTCTCTATTTTGAAAATTAGTGGTCATTTTGGGGGGTGAAACAGGGGTGTACTAGATATACTACATTAGGATAATATATGTCTATAGCTATCATCCGATTTTATGGTTTTCCACTTCATGAAGCTCTTGCCATGTTGGAAGACGATTATGAAAATGTTTTCAGAGTCGAAGAAATCACTACATTTCCACCTGTGAATGCGGTAGCCTGTCTAACAGATAAGATTCTGGGGGTGGAGGAGAACTTTCCATAAATAAAAAAAACAAGCAGAAGTTATTCTCCAAGCTCCAGAAGAAAATATAACAGAGGAAACTGCAAAACAATGGTGATGACAGCGATATTTTATTCCTCACAGTTATGGCAATTCATAGGAAACCCAGATTATGTACATGATAGCTAATAGCTAGATAGCATGAATAGCTAGGGTTATCTGAACTGGTTTGAACCATATCAAGGAGCTACAACAAACATTAGTGAAACCTACGAAGATTTAGGAGTTAGTAGAAGGTAGAAGATTGGTCTTGGAGTATGCTCAAGTCCTGCACAAAAAAAAAGGCTAGATGTCAAGTTCCACTTCTTTCATAATTTTTTCACCTAAAAGAAAGTAAATTCACTTGTTTTCCCACTGCATTGACAAGACCAACCAAAAGGTTTGGCACTTACATCACCGCAGTGGAGGAGTGGCTCAGCTGAACTTTGGAAGAATTCGAGGAAGAATTGCTTGGTACACTACTTGTTCAAAATCTAAAAAAAATCCGGCTTACCAAAAAAAGACATAGTTCGCGAGGTGAAGTTCTACGTTACCGACTAGACGATCTTGTCATTCCCCAAGACAAACCAACCTGATGTGGTCATTGCCACCAAAGAACCACCACGAAATCAGTGGCGTAACTAGAAGTGTCCAATTGGGGGATGGGGGAGGTCACAACTGAAAAATATGCGAGAATGTGAGAAAAGCGAGCAAGAAAGCGCCACATTCCAAAAAATTTCCGGAAACTCAATGGCTTATAGGGGGGGGGGGGGTGACTCAAACCCCCCTTCCAGTTACGCCACTGTACGAAATGTTCAAAGTGCGATATTGGGGTGCATGTCAAGTGCTTTGTGTTGCTTAACAACGAACACTAATATTTGCCTGATAGCTATGTATGTTCCTAATGTACTATAATGTAGTACGGCTGAAATTTCTGCTTTTGTGATGTAATTTTTTCAATTTTTCTTAGTAGATGTTTTTCTAAGCTCTAATAAAATGCATTACAAAGAAAACTATTCATCTTTATCTTCAGAATAACTTCTAGGCATATCTGGGTTAAATTTCGATTCATTGAAAAATTGCATTTTGACGAGAAAACACCAAGATTTTCTCACCGGGAATCGAACCCGGAGCTCCACTTTGCCGAGCAGGTGCGCATATCCCACTCGACTAGTGGGTAAGCAGGTATGCTCACCTGAATAAAATTGAATGAACCTCCTTAGAGCAGCTTAGATTTCAAAATCGAGTGAAAAACTATAGGAGAATTATGCCTCAACGAAAAGCGATAGTGATGTGGTGCAAATGTCAATCAAATAATGCGTACGTGTCCACCATATAAATTTTACCAATGATTTTAGTCACTTTGCCGCCATCATTGGTCCGCCATTTTGAATTCCTCTGGGACTTACCTTTGTTTCGTATGATCATTCTTATTCTCCAGCCAAATTCCAAAATTCTGCCGCCATATTGAAATCTCTTATTAGTGGTACGATAGTGGAACGATTTTCATGAAACATGGAACTTACCTTGTCTATCGTACGATCATTATGATTTTCAAGCCAAGTTCCATGATTTTGACGCTATTTTGGCCGCCACATTGAAATTTCTGCCCAAATAACGATAGAACCCTGATTAACATCTTGCGTTCACTAATCCTTCTAAAAGGAAGTGCGCTACTGAGCCTCATGCTCATGAGGCATATTCGCTTGTTTCTACTTTACCCTAACAATCATCCCGAAAATGGGAATTCTGGCTGCTAAAAATAGAAACGTTTGACAGGTGATATTTGAAAACTGACGTTCGCCTACCTATCAGTGACAATAAATTGTTCGGATTGTTCCTACTGGTTGAAAAACAGTTCAATAATACTCCATTAGAGCACTGTTTTTGATGTAATAATGAATCCATTAGTAACGAAGAGTAGATAAAAATGCATTACCTATACAATGACTTCTACAGTAACTGCGCGTATCAGAGAAAAATCAAGCAGCTATGGCTTGAGAAAACAAAAGCTTCTAACATGAATGCATACAATTTCTCGCCTTCTTGACAGCAACATTTAGGAAATAATGATATACAAATTGCCAGGTATCACACACAGCAATTTCAAATTACGATTCGCCGATTAATCCTAAATTCCTCTTTAGATGTAGGGAATGAGTATCATTATTATCAAATTAATATGAAAACTGATTGAGTTACACAACAAAGCTTATGCTACAATAATTAAGTTGGCAATTACTTGGGCTTAGGTGTATTTAAAATAAAGCAATAATGACATACCGCTTTATTTGAATACAATGTTTCCGTTATTATTAGATTGAATAAATTATATAAATTACAAACGAAATTGAAGTCGCTAAACTACCCATAGAAAACTCCTGATGGCTTTGAATTATTCAAAAGACACGCTTAATGCTATTTAGAAAAACGAAAATTCGATGGTTGCTCACTTCACTTGACTAAATTGGATTGAATTAATAACATACATTTATGCTCCGCTTCTCGATATAGAAATTCGAGACAGAGGTAGGTATATCACTAATTGGTAATAATTCACCAACATATTACGCGTATCCATTTAATATCATAAATACCAGAATCGTATGACAAATTGAGCAAAGAACTTGGATATTCCAATTTCGTTACTTCTACACATCGAATGGAAATGTTGGATTTATAACTACAACAGAAACTCCGTTTCTTTTATATAATACAAAATGCATACCTACCGACTATGAGAGTATTAAAACTTGGTGTTTTTTTACATCTTCAGTATTACGTAGACGTAAATCATAAGAAATGAAAGCAAAATATATATTTATATTGTGATGTTATTGCTGTTCGTTTGTCGCTCACCATGTTACAAAATAATGCAAACTACATGCACGTTTCACCTTGAAGGAAGCTTCACAGGTTAAGTGGATGCAGTGGTTATGCAACACATTAAACACTAGTTTTGAATTTATACCGCCAAGGATACCGTTTTCGTTGGTGTTTTCTCGTAATTTTAGATATTATTGAGGGTAACACCCTGATTCAAACTATTCGCTGTTTTATAACCGTAATTATGACTTTCTCACATTTAACTCCAGGATATTACACTATCCTTCGTGTGACTTTGTATCTCGCAGGGCTTTGCATCTTATTGGAATTGAATTTCGGACCGTACGAACAACATATAAAAGTAGTAAACTTGAAACGTTGCATTTTGCATTTGGAAAAAAGATAAACAACCTCGCCGCACTCCATTTCTTTAGTATAAATAACTTCATCAAGGACCATATCTTCATCGCCTACATAATGTTTACTGTTTTGGGGCATGTTATTTTCTGTTTCTGACTCAAATTAACTGCTATCTACCTACTCGAATTCAACTCGAATCCACATCTTTTTCAAAAATAGATTTGGAAATTGATCGGTGCTAATTAGAGGTGGGTAGGTAGGTACCTAAACATAAATGTGACATATAATAAGCACCCTAGAGATGCAATTTCCACATGCGTTATACCTACATAGCTAGATATAGATAGTTTAAAATAATTATTATTTCAGGTGATAACTTAATGGAGTAATATTACTTATGATGTTCAAGTAGGGTAGGTTGTAGGTGTATTATGTTACAAATGGGTAATCGGAATGATTATATGTATACCTGAGGCCAAAGGTGAAATAGTAATCCGTATACATACTTTGATAATAAATAAGCCACTTCTCTTTTGTGCCGATGAGATTTTTCCAGAGACTAATCAAGTAGTGTAGCGTGTAGCAGATGAGTGTGTCTACCAGTACCAGAGTGAAAACTTGAATAATATCATCCAGGTTCTAGGATATTCTTGAAATCACAAAATCCTCGAGACGTACACAGAGGGTCAAGGGTTATTTATTTACCACTTATATTTATTATCCCGTAATTTCTTATGAGTTCCACTAGAACTTCAAAAGAATCCCTAAACGCCCCTCCTCATATAGCCTGCCAGAAATTTTGGTCGGTACTGACAAGGCGAAACTGAATGGATAGCTTTCATTTCTGCAGAGACACAACTTCCCTTGTATTAGTCAAATAAAAAAAGTCATTGTGTCATGAAGGTGACAAATCAAGGATAATTGTTTTCAAATCTTGAGGGCTCATTTCATTATGAAAAACTGTAGCACCCTAGGGTTAGATGTATGGTGCATAACACGTTTTAGCAAACAACGAGATTCAAATGTTAAAAAAAAATTACCTACATAGTCATGCTCAACATCCAATGTTCCTTTTTGCATCAAGATGTAGTCGAGGATGTATAGTACAGGTAGCTATAATTTATAACTAAATTCACTCCGAAAATTGCAGCGGAGTGATATAAATTGCAAAAACTGGAAGTTTATAAAGCCCTAAATAACACCAACGAGTCTATAATTCGTGAAAATTAATGGTCGATCGCAAAACAACGTAACATTATACCCAGTGAAACAATAACAGTTCTTCAAATGGAAATTACAGGTATGAATCGCCAGAGATGAGGCATTCGTTCTTCAACCACATCGAAATGCATAAATTAATTTTACTTAAACCATGAACACTACCTGATGACAACCTGTTGCATCTTCTCTTTTCATAAACACATCCTAAAATGTCTCTAAGATGCCTCTCAGCTTTGTTAGAAAGTCTGTCAAATCAAGGTGAAGTTACGTATCTTGATAATGTTGTTACGAATGTGTGTTGAGTACCTGCCTCAATAATTGAGATATAAACGCTTTAACACACACTATTTATTAGTTGTTGCAGCGTACTACTAACTTACAAGTGACATAAATTGTCGCACTTGGACATCACTCTCCACAACTCCATCTGCTGTTCGAAATGTCGTTCTGTATTCAACTTTGAACTGCGCAATGACCATGTCGCTCTTTATACATTTAATCGCGTCTTGTATTCGAAAATACTCTAGACATCTTCCAAACAGGTCTTCAAAATAGTCTTAAAGGTGTACTAGTCTCTCTTATCGTTCCGGTACCAGCAGCAGCAGAGCAGCAAACATCAGTTGTTTGCTACTCTGTTCGTGACGACGCTAAAAAAGTCTAATGGCTTCACGAATATTCCAGCAAGCTCTCGATGCACGGCTCCTCCACCAATTGAGTGGGTGCGTGTGTCTTAACTGCGCGTCATGATCTGCTGAGAGTTTCGTAACACTGCTTATCCCCTCTTGAGCCTGATGGTCGCGAGCAAGTACTGCTAAATTTGCCTAGTACCGTGCGAGGCGGTCCAGGTGAACAGCTTTTATCTGGGTTATGAGGGCTCCTTGGATCTGTTGCTCGACGTCGTTGATCCTCTTGGCCACGGCCCATGGTTCCTCACACGATAGATAGAACTTCGGCAATCTTTCTTTCTTGCCTTGAAGTTATGCAACTACACAAAGTCACATGCTTGAAGTCACATGATCCTCCACGGTTGGTTTTCAAGTCGTATCGCATTTTCATCCGGTCAGTCGCAATATGGATCCGTCGTCATACTACCTCGTCGACATCATGCCCATTCATTGCCTTAGGTAATCGATGTACGATGTACTCCAGAACAGTTTTTGGGTCATCTTTCTGTCTGCCAAACTGCAATTCACAGAGAAGACGGGGTTCACGGCCAAATATCATACGTGCCGGAGATTCTCCTCTTTAATCGTGGATAACAGCCTGACAAGCCAGCAAAAATAGCTGTGGGTGAAGATCTCGTACTCTCGCTGATGATCGTCGACGACTTTTGATAGGGTACCTATTAGTTGTTCCAATCACCCTGTTGAACCAGTGCACCATTCCCTCAGAACGTGGGTGAAAGGGTGTTGCTCTGGTGGTTTTCTTAATTCCGAGCAACGGACAGATAGATCCCTTCGGACCATTCGATTCAAAATTCTATCCTTGGTCCGACTGAAACTCGAATGGCAATACGAATGGACTGATCAGGCTATCGACTTCTATTCAACAAACATAGCTCAGATGCTCGGAAGACTAGTACTCATGCTCCAGTTGAAGCCTCCTGGTTAGGCAGGCTGTATGCTCCCGGCCACTTACTGAAGTAGTATATAACAACTAAGAGCATTTGTTGTCTTTATCTTCTGTCGTAGGAAATAGTTCGACTACGTGGATGACGATGAGTTTAGAGTGGCCCTACGTTGCACGTTTTCAGCTTCCTCTGGCTATCCATTCTTGGCGTGTTAGGTACCATCTGCACGGATCTCGCACTAACAACATTGGGCATCCACGTCGCTCCAGCTGACCCATTAAAACCATCTGCACACCTTTGACAGAATCTTGTTCACTTCAAGATTCTCCCGGTTGTGCTATCGTGCACCTCTCTCACCTCTCTCAGAACCTCTTTTACTTGTTCCGTGGGAAGCACTAGCTGCAAAACTTTCAATTCCCATCTGGGCTTCCCCATGCACTTTCTAACATGTTCTTCATTCTCAACGAGTTTAATCGGATCTGGCCTTGAGCTCTGGTCTTTCTCCTGCAAGGCTGCCTTGCTTCTACTGAGCTCTCTGTCGATTTTGGTCTGTTCTGTCCGCGCCAATAGCTTATAGCTCACCTTAGATATTTGAGTTTACTTCTGGTTGTTTGATTGGCCAAATCGTCGTGTGGAAACAGACTTTTGTCGATGTTAGATTGTTCTTTTGAATGGATTCCTACTGTACCAATTGAATATAAACTTGAACCACAATATATTCTTGCACAAAAGCCTATTTGAATTTTAATGACATATCAAGATATCAAACGGATCACAGAATAATATTCATCAGTTCATCACTACCTTCTGCCTCAGAAACAGCATCCATTAGACTCACTCATCAAACACCCGAACTACATTCTCGTGCAGGGTACCTTTTATCTTTCTCATCCATATGTTGAAGATACCACGTTGGCTACACCTGCATTAACGTGATGTAAAAAGTGTAGAAGAGATGATAATGATGATGGAAATTTGGTTTTGTCAAATACCCGGACCAGGGATCACGCATCCAGACACTATTGATATTGTTGAATGAATAAAAGTGAGAAACCCTTCATGCAAGCTTGCTTTTTGTTTTGGCCATGAGAATATCTTCAAGAGAGGAATAAGAGGGTTCTCAGATATGACATAAACATGTCCCTCATCAAGCAAAGTTCATTGAGCTGGTGTGTGGTACTTCGCTATAATATGTCTCCTTTCAATGGCAGTGAGGTCCTTCTTGGGTTCAATGGTCTGTTTTTTTTTTCTGGCCAGGTCGGGTCTTTTTTACGGTAAGGAGTTTTTGCCTTTGTTGGAGTTTATGAGTCACTTTTTCTTCCGTGAATTACTCTTTACAATTCAAACTCTCTAATGGCATGTTCACAGATTTCACCACCGCAGAATGTCTCAACGCTAATGAGAAACATAAATTATGTCCAAATATGTAGGTCCGAGTGTAATAACTGGATGCGAAACGGTCATGAAATATTTGAGACATTCGGCGTAAAGGACCTTGGTTGGCTGCTGTACAAGAATCTTCAGAAGTGATAATGATATTGCCGGCGAAATGTGAACGGAGTGTTAGTATAGTGCGGTTACATACCTGTGAATTAGTTTGTTGTCTGTTGAACTTGAAGATCACCTAGGACAGAAAGATGAATGAGAAGATCGATTTGACATGAAGCTTTGACGGGAGCTCCTTCAGGCGAAAGTGTAGGATTGTTGACAGCGATAAATGGCGAGTAGGTGTAGTATAATTTGACTTCCCGGCTGAAACGTGATTTCATTCCCAGAAGAATATGGGAGATCCGCTTTATAAAGACGTCGAGATCACCTATCAGAGAAGACGAACCGAAGGACAGAAGAATTCTGTCGTCGAATGACGACCTAGGGAACATCAACTAGTGTTAATTTCACGTGCCATCTAACAGAAACAACCCAATCAGCCAATCACTTAGGCATCGGTGAGGATCCTAGAAGACTCGGAATGTTCATTTAAGCAGATATCCCCCCGAAGATATGTTCTAGTCATCAACATCATGTCTTTTTCTTTGTCAAAATTCGGTCCAGCTACCTCATTCAACAAAAATCCGCCGGTTTCCACAGCCTTCCCCCAGGTCTCGCACTTTCAGCTATACAATTTGGTCACAGATGGTTAACACAGGGTAACAGATACCAGATTCCTAGCGTGGACGACACTACGGCAGTGCATGCATGAAGCACCATCTTGAAGCACATGGTTAACTCATCAGAGAATCTCGGAGGTGGAGGGTTCTAGCGTCCACAATAGCACTGCCAGGGGTGTGCTGGAGGAAGCAGTGGTCGTTTCGTGGGATTTCAAAGGATGTCACTCAGAGTGATGGTGCTCGCATTCACGAAAATTCCAGGTGAAGATATCAAAGTTCAAACTGAAAGACCATCAGCTGGTAGGCCGGAGCTGCACTCAGAGGCAGAGGGTGGTGCTGATGCAGGAGGACTCCGCCGGATTCAACACATTGATTGTATGGCTCACCGGACGTTGATAGCTTCGCAGGACACGTCGTCAGACAGCCATTCATATAGCTTCCGGTAACCCAAACCCAAAGTAAACCTACCTATGTTATGCGGATAACCCTCAGGACTTCATGTTTTCTTGCCGAAATAATATTATGATTTTTTTATTCATGCATAGTACGATTATTTCCGTGGGTGATATGTGATCCTGGCGCCATCTGCGAATTAGTTTTGGCAAGTCGTCTTCTTCCTAGAGTTACCAGATGGAGTTCGTATGGAAGCTGGGCTTTGTATTAGGGTCGATAAAAAATATCCGTCACACTAGCATTCACCTGTGACACCCTTTTTTTAGCGATATCCTTGATATTTCGGTAGTGGACGCAGGAATCCGAACTGTCATTGTCTTTGGTGTGGTGACTAAAACGACCGGTGGTGACAATAGGCGATTTACATTTAAAAAACGCCACCTGGTGTAGAGCTCGGTACTTGATCGCAGAGAAATTTTTTGAGAGGAACACATACTCCGACGTCTAGTAGCCTAGGTGGGCACTAGTGGATGCCTGCAATACTGTGAAACGGGGTTTGCATTTGTGTCTCTTATTTCATGTTATGGTTAGCGTATTTAGCAGGCTTATAGTAGATCTAGCTCCAGAGGTGCGCAGCTGGAAGACTACGCCCCCAGCAATGCACTACATTGCGGTAAAAAAAAAGACAACGTTTACGTCCCGAACACAAAGGTAGCTATGGCGAGCTTATTGGAATGAAAAATGCGGATCTCCAGCTGAAGTCCAAGCAGAAAATCTTTAGAAAAAAGCGAGAAAAAAAGGTAGGTGGTGGTTGACTCTGCACGGCCAGCCCAAAGTGATTTTTTCTTGGCTGGCAGGCTGGCTTGTTGCAAGGCTGGTCGACGGGCTTGTGTGTTTCCCTCCGTGCGGATGTGACAGTCTGTTGCTCTTTCTTGAGCGGAAGCTATGGATGATTTAGGGAATGGTCTGCGACGACGCTGGTCATCAACATGGGGCCCAATAAAGAGCCTAGGGGTCCCAAGGGTTCACAGGAACAAAAGTTTGCTTGTAGTGGACTGCACAAGACAGCAAAGTGACAGTTTTGACGTGCCATCAATTGACGTAACAGCCGACGTTGCTTGCGGCAACTTACACCTCTTCTTACAATTAATTCCCTAAAACTTCCTTTACGGAACGGCCATTTTCCCCCATAAGGTCAATCGCCTATGAACTCGTGCGAATTCCTCCATCACGCCGCAGTCCAACTCTCCTTTTAGAAGGTTTGAAGCTTCTTCTAGCTTCGCAAGTAGCAAACGCCTTGAAGCTTGTTGAATTGAAGCGGAGTTCCTAATAGAGTAGCTATACCTAATGGGAATTGATGCGGTATTGATTGTTCCATGCTGGTTCGGCCAGTAGCGAGAGGAGGCACTGTCGCAAGTTATTCGTCGTTCACAAACGTTCACGAGCTGACAATAGCCTGTCATCAAACGCATTATCTTCAACACAAATGTCAATTTCCATAGTCCACTCTGATGAAAAAAGACATGAGATTGATTATAAAATCTACCTAATACAGGGCAACATATTTAAGTTCATTATAAATGTTGATAAATCATGACTAAACTCTCTGCATACTATACAAGTTTAACAACTTTATTCTTATTCATCCTATACACTCAAGCATTACTCCCCAAAGCTTCTAGATTTTCATACCACTCATTAAAATCTGATAATATCTCAAATCCAATGCTGTTCGTATCAAACACAATAAAAATAGCGTACAGTGTGCTGCTGGTGGTGCCGCACATTATTGCATCGTCAATTACCATCTCCATACGATAAGTCAAACTATTGTTTCGCTATACTTCATTCGCATTTCCTTAAGTATTGAGTACTTCAAATCATAATACGTAGTGGCATATAGGTATGAACATGCAACCTGACATGTTGCAAACTACCAGTAGTAGGCAGTGGTGACCATGGTCTGGGTGTATAGTTGCCAGCAATGAATTGAACAAAGGCAAGCGACAAGTGCAAGTGGATGATACTTGAAATTACAAGCATACCAACTGTTACATATTCGCATTAAAAGGTGACCGCTGCGTTAATATAAAAAAGGTCCACTCGGATAGGAGGGATCTTGACTCGAGGACCTCTCCGGGCTTGCCAAGGCATGGGATTTTGGGAGCCGAGGACGACACAACCCATTCAAGTTTCTTTGATGTGTGAATTTTGTCGTTCGTTTGAGAAACTTTACAAACCGGCTTCATGCTCTTATACTTAGTTCACTCTGATCACATTACTTATAGGTACCTATTGTGTATTAATATTGTTATTCAACTCACTTTAATTGAAATAGACGTAAGTGAGTCCAGTTATTTTGTTCTAGATTGTCATGGTATAAACTTAACACTTATTCATTTTGATTGATGCTTGTCAAAAATAATCCGATTTCTCCCTGATCACCATTATTGAGTACCTTACCTATACTACTATACAAAAATTTTACGAATACAAAATACCTAATAATACCTTGTACCTTGTAATATACACTTACAATTTTGTAACACTCGAATAAGATATGTGAAATCAATTATTTTTGAATATCTAAGGTAAACAAATTAGTATTCACATTGATTATTACCATTCTTCGGTTGCTATCATGATGTATTTCAAAACTGCGCCGATAATTTCAGAAGGTGTTCAACCTTACTACTCGAACTGATGTAGAAATAAATAATTCATCGACAGAAAAATCAGTTAATTGCTGCTTTATTCAATTATCCTGCTCGCTCTTAATGGATACAACATATTTAATTACAAGCTTTATTGATAAAGCCGCTGTAATTATAAACAATAACTAATTCAATATGCAAAAAAATAACGCTCATGTAGATAACGAAAACACGCATGATAGAAGGATACATCGCACACCTATCAATATCCCACGAACAGTTTGTGTATTGTTACAATAATTCGATTTTTTCCTTCTATAAGTCACCACCGGGTGAATAATTTATAACAGTGAAAAGTGAAGTTTAATGTTATTATTATCGGATTTGACCACAATTTAAAAATCATTTGAAACCTTGCATGACTGCAGTTGAAAGGACATAACTTTTATTTATTGGAGAGTTGGGTAGGTGCCCATATACATTTCTGCCTAGAAAAAAAAAATCGTAACTCGAGATATCCATCTGCTTTGTATGTCTATATGCCATAATCGTAGAGCTGTGTGCATAAATCCAAGTGGATTATAAGTGAACGGCTATAATAAATAACGGATCATATCCTGATAAAAGTAAAAAGCGTAAATATGAAGATATTACATCCGCACAAAGGCGTCCTGTTTGTAAAATAATAAAGGTTATGGGAGCCTGTAACATTGGTTAATCATTAATAAATTAAAACAACACTACCCGTATATCAATCATCGTGTCACTCTGGTGCACGCAAAATTCAAATTACCTACATCGAGTCCAGCTGGACTCCGACACTACATATTTTCAATACTTTAACATATTATGTCACCCGCGGATCAAGTGTACAGAGTTTTGTGACATTTCTCTCATGATTGTCACAGATTATTGGCCATTACTAAAAATAACAATGTACTCACTATAATGCTGTTATACTGAATCCATTTTATTAATCTCGGTTTCAATTAGTAAAGTACAAAACGAGGTAAACATTTTTTGACTTGTACCCATAAGTACTATTACGGCTTGATGAATATGCTGACAAGAGACTGAGATTTCTATGTCAATGTGACAGGTGCCCGGCTGTGACAAGTGACACTAGCCAAACAAAATAAGTTTTATAGGCGATAACTCTTCTTGGGGAACATGCCCCATTCGTGTGGGAAGCTTCAGGGAATTCATTACCTTAGGAGCTTAAAGTTGCCACGTTAAGGTCGTCACGTCAGTTTAAGGCACGCCAAACTGTCACTTTGCTGTCTTGCGCAATCCATGCACTGCCGCAATTGTTTTGTTCCTGTGAATGCATGGAGCCCTGCAGGCTCTTTATTGCACTCGACGTCGATGGCCAGCGTCGTCGCAGACCTTTCTTTGCATTATCCATACCTTTCACCTAAGAAATGGCAGTAGACTCCTCTGAACGGACGGAGTCTTCACTCGCCAAATGTTGGCACGCCATGCTTGAATTTGCCGAATCCAGCCAACAAATAAAAGGTCATCCCGGGCAGGCCGCGTAATCATCAACTTTTTTTTCAAGATTTTCTGTTTGGATTTCACCTGGAGATCCGCATTCTGTATTCTACAGTGTTCGCTGTAGTCACCTTTGTGTTTGGGACGCAAACGTTTGTTGTGCTTCACTGTCAAGGCCCAAGCTTAGGCTCGATTTGTGACACATTTGGGATTGGGGATTATTCAGCAGGCACTATGGCAGAGAGAAGCACTACGGTAGGCACAACTAGCCTAGCACACCATTATCCGGTTGTCGGACGGTGTAACGTAAAAGACACCAGCCGCAATTTTTTCTGCACCGCAACCGCAATGCAATGCAATGCAATGCAATGCATTAATTGCCGGTGGCGAAAACTTTCAGCCTCTCACCTCTGAAGCTAGATCTCTAGTAGCATTAGTAGCCTGCTGAATACGGTTACCAGAACATCAAATGGAGGACACAAAAGCAAATACCTTTACATTATTTCCACGTGTTATTTCCGTGCATCCAGTTTACACCTAATGCAACTTTTAGAATTTTCAACGAATCTCATTATTATCTTGTCAGGAGGAACCTTGATACCTTCATTCATCATCGTAATCATCAAAATGCATACACACTACACAGGTTCTTATCTAACCTTCATTTCGGACGTAGCAGAGTGCATTCTCCCATGCAGGTGTAAACAGCCGAGTTGACGGGTTGCTAGGGTCGGGTAGCTTAGTGCGAGTTACACTTTAAACTTAGTTTTATTGCTGTGAAAATGATTGTTGCAACAAATAAATCCATAACAATAACAACCAAACCAAGTTTAAAATGAAACTCGCACTGACCTACCGAACCTAGGTGAGATTCGGGGCTTAGCCGGGTGTTTACATCTGGGAAAATGCATTGTTACGTCCGAAATAAAAGCCAATAACTTCACATTGAAGACATGCTTAGGCACTCTGCGGATGTGCTTTAGCGCCAAAAAGTTGCGATTTTCTTCACACTTTCTGCAGGAAGTTATCTGTCTTCATAAAAACCGATGCCATTTGAATAATCATATCACCTATCAATAGACCTATTTCTTATGGGGAACAGAGACGTTCAGACAAGGATGAATAATTTTAAGCCACACCCTTGGCCAATGAAACGCCTTTAATTATTAGGCGCGAAATTCGAGGAAGGCGATACTGTCACAATAAATTAGAATTGTCACTGTCACTATGACTGTAACATGTGTCGTGTCGCTACACTGATCGAACAATTCGAAAAATGCGCGTATGTTGTGTGAAAAGTTGTCCGCACAAAGTCGACGAAAATAAGCGAAATAAATGGATGGCCGCCACTGGAAGACACGATGCCGGCATCAGGAAGAATTTAAAGGCTAACGGAACAACTTCAGCTGTTTTCAAGTTGTACTTGCAAGGCCAAAAGGGGGGCGTCCAAATCACCGTTCAAAGTGCTGGGAATGCTACCTCACCTTCCTATTTGGCGATTACTGTAACTTCACAATAAAACCTTAATATTCTGCTTCAATCTTAGGTGTCTCACGGGGGGTGTCTCACGGGGCACTTCAGAGCGGAAGATTTCTATTCATCAGTGATTGATTGGTACCATGCGATCAACAAAATTCGGAATTGGGGTAGGCTGTGACCTGGTCAAATTTCAGGATGTCAAGCTGCTTTCGGCCAGGGCACAACCTACCCCAATTCCGAATTTTGTTGATCGCATGGTACAAAGAAGACACTGAAAACGAATGCTGTTTCTAACATTTTTTTGAGGAGCTTGTTCCTTTTTCTGGCTCCTGTAGCACTTCACTTCTCTTCTTCCACACTATACTTTAACCCCTCATCACGCTGGTTCCCCGTCATTTGATGCTTACACTTATAAACAAGTGAAGCGTTGTCGAGTCTGTAGGTTTGCATCGTGGCAAGACTTTTGCTCCACATTTTGGTTCTGCTCTACTGATAACTGATGACAAATTGTAACATATCGTTGTCAGGGGTAATTAGAAGTAGAAAGTCACTGACACTGACACAGTTGCTACGGGAGAATGTGAGGCAAATCCCGCCAATGAGCGGAGATAGGAGGCAAAATGGGCGTGAAAAAGAAATAGGTCTATTTCAACAATTCATAAACTCCAATATTGACAATTTTCCTTACAGATATGTTCTCGCAACTGCCGCATGAGGGTGTTGAAACGGGCGGGATATTCAAAATGTGCAGAGCGTCTATGCATTTTGGTGATAACGTTGATGATTGGAGGCGTTTCTCTTGACGAAAGATGTCCAAAATTCGATAGAAACTGTAAAAATTGCACTAGGTTGAAATTGATGGACGGAATTCACAAAAATTAACCTGAAAAGACAAAAAGAAGATTTTATGTGTATTTGACATAGAGATCTTCGGTTAGTCAGGGACCTCAAGGGTGGGATACACTGAATCAAGTTAATGACTCTCTGAGATTCCGATAAACCTTATATACCACCGAAACTGTTTTAATTTTCTCGACAACGGTTCATCAGCTAATGCTACGGAAATTACTTACCACATGGAGAGGTTGCGAAAGAGACCAAAAATCTTTTCAGTCATTTATTGTTCACAGCATGCCACTACTAAGCAAGTACATCGCCTAGTGAAAGTCATAGATAAAACCTTCGAGAACAAAGAATATTGTTCAGAAGCTTTTTTGGACATCTCTCAACAACAAGCTCCTAATCTATAAAGTGGTTTTGGAGCCGGTGTGGACCTTTGGCATCCAGCTCTGAAGTGACAAGTTTTTCCAACCTGTGAATATGGCAGCGATTCCACTCTAAGGTTCTGCGAACGACCACCAATGCACCCTGGTTTGTGACCAACGCTATCATTATTGTTACGTATTTCGCGTACGGATTCGAATATAATTGAGACGAACGTTTTAAAACACATACTGTTTATCTCTGCGCATTACAGTAAATACACACCAACAATGATTTACGCTTGAAATATCGCTGTGATTACTACTCGCTTCTTAATCCGCTCACTATACCACTTCGCATTCCAATTCAATACTGCTCGTGAGACGACGACTGATGCCTTATACAGGGTGATTAATGAGTGACTTTGAGATAGAGGACTTTGAGGCGAGTCAGGATCCACTGAAGAAATTTTGTTTTCTCCATTGGTTATGAAGATACAGGGTGTTTTATGTGTTTCGTATGAAACTTTGATAAGCGATATTTCTGAAACAGCCAGAGATATTTTCTTGAAATTCACCAGTAATATTTCTCTGTTGGAAGTCATCCCGAAGCCATACCGGGTAAGTCAAAATCCAGGGCCGGGCTAGAAAAAAGGTGCCCCTTTTTTGTTTCATCAAAAAGTACATTTTCTGACCGCTTTTCTAGAAAACTGCTATCGGATTAAAAAAGCTAAGGAAAACTGCTTCAAGAATCACTCTTCAATTTAAATGGCACACCTGATCCGTTTCGACAATAAAATTAAAAGTAAAATTTGTGGGTGAGTTCCCATTTTCGACCGGACATAATCGAATCATTGTTTGATTGAATTCATTCAAATTCATTTTTTAGCTTCTCTGTGGAATAGAATAGAATAGCTTGGTAAGAAAAAAAATTCCATAGCCGAAGATTTTTTTTACGACCAAATCAAGTCCAATTTTGGTTTCACTCTCGATTTTGTCATAACAAAAAATGGTCGGCTCTGGATTTTGACTTACCCGGTATGGCTTCGGGATGAGTTCCAATAGAGAAATATTACTGGTGAATTTCAACAAAATACCTCTGGCCGTTTCAGAAATATCGCTTATCAAAGTTTCATACGAAACACACAAAAGACCCTGTATCTTCGTAACCATTGGAGAAAATAAAATTTCTTCAGTAGATCCTGACTTGCCTCGAAGTCCTCTATTTCCCATTAGCCTATGTAAGGTCACTCATAAATCACCCTGTATAAACTGCTGGACAACGAAGTTGTCGGTATCGGAAAAATGGTTCAACTTTGAAGACCAATAACTTCCGATTGCCGGATGCGATTTCCGTTTTGTTTATTGTGTTAGTTAGCCTAATGCTTCCGTGATTCATCCTGTGAAACTGAATGTTGAGAAACTTTATGTAAAATTTCTACAGGGTGATACGTAAAATGCTGCGAAATTGTACCGACTTCATTCGTACCCCCATTTGTAGAATTTTTTTTTTATGTATTCTAATACAAAAATCATGGAGTGTGGTGTCTTACCTCGAAACGGTTTTGGAATTATCTGGATTGGAAGTCTAACATCGAAGATATAAATTTTTATTGTGAATGTCACAGATTTGCCTTGTTGGCACGCGAGATTAAGTCACTTTTGATGGATGGTTACCATCGAGCTTAAAATAATGCAATACGTTTTAAATTTACCCGCTCTATGGGAACCATCTAACCCTTTATTGGCAACAATCCTTTCAACAGACAGGGTCTCATTTGGAATAAAAATAGCCCTGTTGATATAAAATTCAGCACTTTTGACCCAAATGGAGTAGAGCCTTAAACTGCTCTTATGACATTTTCAGCACTATACCAAAATTGTCTGAGCTTGTCCACAACAACTAACTTCAAAAGGTCAAGCAAATGAAAAAAAAAGTGCTAGAAACCACAAAATATTGGTCAATTCGGTCTCTTTAAATAATGTATTCTGAAGACTTTTTAATGTCATAATGGTCCGTCGATCGTCGATGTTAAGTGACGATGAAAGATTAAAATCAAGGCAATATCCAGACGTCATTTGGATGGACATTTGGACATTCTTTACATATTTCCGCCTTTAAGCCCTTTCCTGTGACGTGAAATTGGAATTTGATGACAGAATCGTTTTCAGAAGCTCAAATTTGCGAAGAAAAGAGGTTCCAACCGTCAAATAATGTTCAATTGAGGTTTTCAAATTTTTAACCCTTCATCATTTGAACAAAAATTGCCCGTGTTTCAGTGACCTTTGAAATAATGAAAACGTGTTGTGAATCATATTGTTTGGAACCTTTCAAGGTCCAAATTTTCTCAATTGCACCTTCTTCTTATCATCACAAATGTGGTAATGTCACGTACCGATAGAACTTGAATGCATAATTTTCAATAAAAATTCATATCTTTATTGTTAGACTTCCGATTTACAGAAATTTGGAATGGTCGCAAAGGCGAAGCATCAGTCTTTGCGGTTTTATTGCTAAAATTGGAAGAATTAATTTCTTTCGCAAACGGGGACCTCTTGACGGCAGAGTAATTTTGCACCGGTTTACATATCACCCTGTAGGAGCTTTATTGGAAGTTGCCAAATGTTCGGCGTCAAATCTTCAGATAAACGAAGGATCAGCCTTTCGAACAAAGCAAACCGTATTGAAATCACTGGTGGCATTCGGAAATTATACCATTTTCAAAAAGGGTAAAATTTTCAAGGTGGACACATTGACTGTTGCGCAGTTCAGTAGCTTTTATCTGTGAAGTTTAGTCAGTAAAGTCCGTTAGGGTGATATCATCCTGAAACAGTTATTGCTGAGTTGTTGTGAGAGTTGTATAGAAGTATGGACGCTGGACTGAACAATATAATTTTGTCTTAAAAAGTTTCACTCTCGTTCCTAGTGTTTTGTTATATTTTGTTATACGTATCATCCTAACCAAATTTATTGCCATTCCTGAGCATGGCGAAAACAAAACACTACTTGGCATTGATTTTGTCAAAAACGCTTAAATCAGTCTGGACATTTCTCAAATGCGCTATCATTTCACAGACAAACCCAGTGAGGTTTCAAATCTCACTCCTGAGCCATCGTCTGCTCAAACAACTCTGCTTGCCGTGGCCAAGGTGGAAATCCTATCTCTGAAACAGGACGAAGGTAGTGCTCTCAGTGTTGCTGAGCGTGGTCAAATGGATGACCTGCTGGAGAAGAACCGCAGCGCTTTCGAGTTCAAGCCCGAGCCAACCACTTTCGCCGAACACGAGATTCAACTCACCAGTGACATCCCGACTTTTGTGCCACCTTACCGAATGTCGTCTACGAAACGAGCTGCCCTGGAGCAAGAGGTCGATGCCCTTCTGGAGCGAGGCATCATTGAAGAATGCGAATCTTCACCGTCTGCGGCACCTGTCGTACTAGTACCTAAACCAAATGGTTTAGGTACTAGTACGACAGGCGACAGTACGACAGTACGAAGTACAAGCTCTGCTGTGACTACTAGACAACTAAATGCGATAACAGTTGCAGATCGTTATCCTCTTCCACTACTGGACGATCTACTGCATGCTGCAAAGCTTGGTGCGTTCATGTTGACACTCAACCTGCAGGCGGGATTCACCAGGTTGGGGTGAAAGAGAGTGACCGCAACAAGACGAGTTTTATCACCCCTTTCGGTCTCTTTCGTTTTCGACGAATGCCGTTCGGACTCCGAAATGCGCCAGCGACGTTCCAGCGATTAATTGATAAGCTTCGCCTTGGATTTGGTGAGATGACCATTTTTGCATATCTAGATGATATCATTTTGATCTCCCCGACTTTGTTAAGTCACCTGGACCTGGAAGACCTGCAGAAAGTCTTCGACAGACTTTTAATGTCCAATTTAGCAGTGAATCAATAAAAAAAGCTCGTTCTTTTGCCCATCGGTAAAGTATCTGGGACACATTATCTGTCCTGATGGTATCAGCCCAGATCCGAGCAAAGTTGAAGCGATTCAAAACCGTTCGCTGCCCACAAATGTGAAAGAAGTACTGTTCTTTCTTCAACTATGTAGTTGGTTTAGAAGGTTTGTCCCAAATTTTGCCAAAGTTGCGGAACCTTTGAGTTCACTTACTCGAAAGCGCTCGAAGTGGGAGTGGGGAACAAAACAGGTTGAATCTTTTCAAACTCTGAAGAAGTGGAATCACAAATGCTCCGATTTTACGACAAGCAGATTCAAGTTTATCATTCATTGTAAGGACCGATAGCAGCTCGTATGCGACTGGTGCTTGTTTACTCCAGGGGGAGCGAGAAGACGAACGACCTGTTGAGTACGCCAGCCGTCTACTCACGGCGTCTGAGAGAAACTCCAGTACTACGGCGAGGGAAGCGCTAGCCGTTATTTATGCCGTGGAAAAATTTCGTGGTTTCCTCGAAGGTCAAGAGGTTATTGTGGCCAGTGACCACCAACCGCTTAAATGGTTGATGTCCTTGCGATCACCCGGTGGACGATTGGCACGTTAGGCCCTGCGCTTACAGCCATTTAATCTGAGAATCGACTACATTCACGGTCGTTGAAACATAATTGCGGATGCTTTGTCTCGTCCGCCCTGCCAACCTGATGATGTGGAGTCATCCTGTGATGTTTTTTGAATGTTTAGAATTTTTTGGTCTTGTCCGTGCTACCGCAGAAGAATACGCGCGAGTTCTCATGAATGAAGTTTCTTTCGTTATGGCTTACCCGACAATTAATTTCGGACAATGGTGTCCAATTTATTTAATCTATTTATAATGCAACATGTTTGCCATAGTTTTGATTTCAAACAATCTCTAATTCCTGTCTATCACCCGCAGGCCAATATGGTGGAGCGGAAGAACCAAGACATGAAACAGCGCCTTGCCATTCTTGTCGGAGATGACCACCACACTTGGCTGGAGAAGCTGCCGGTCATACGCTCCGCCATGAACTCCGCTCACAGTGAAGCTACTGGTCACTCTGCCGCCTACCTCACGTTCGCTCGTGAACTAAAAACACCCGATCAGGTTCAGAACGACGTTCGTTCTATACCTTCGAATGACAATTTTGTCCCTCAAATCACTCCCTATCTTCGCCGTGTCGCCAATACGTGGAGGGAGGCTCGTGACGTGCATGATTTCTAGCAGGACCGCCACAAGACTTACGCCGATCGACGTTGCCGATCTGGTGACACGTATCAGCCCGGTGACCTGGTGCTGGTTACTTTGCACACACACAGTGACGCAACCAAGGGCATCACCAGCAAGTTCCACCCACGGCGTGATGGACCATACTCCATCCTCCGACAAGTTACGCCGATACGACTTACGAGCTCTGCGACCCGTCTTCTCCAGGTGAAACCTCTTGGGAAAATACCACGCGTCGGCCCTGACGCCGTATAACGGCCAGGAAGCTGCGCCAGAAGTAGGGTGCGGAAACGTGGAAGGCCCCGTAAGATTCCCAAACATTACCAATGTTGATCTACGACTCGGGTCGATGTCGAGGTCAAAGGGGGAAGATATAACGGATGCAACAGTAGGCAACCAACATTGCAGCGGTGAAAGCCTGTGGCGGTTGAACTAGTAACTTTTGTTTTGTGCAGTTTAGTCAGTAAAGTCCGTTATGGTGATATCATACTGAAATAGTTATTGCTGAGTTGTTGTAAGAGTTGTATCGAAGTATGTACCCTGTACTGAACAATATAATTTTATCTTGAAAAGTTTTACTCTCGTTCCCAATGTTTTGTTGTGTGGCTTTGCTCCTCGCTCTTGAGCTTAAGAGTAGCTCCGCGGGAAGTAAACCCTATACAATTTGCATTTTCATTTAAGAGAAATACGTTAGGGTGAGATGGCCCAGACTTTTTTTGGGACAGATGGCTATTAAAAGGAAAGAAAAAAGGGCGCGTGTGCAAGAAAAGGCAGCCAGATTACAGAAACCAATAGAAAAGTCATCGTCAGATAATTAGTTTCCTGATTGGAAGGCACAAGACTCCATGCCTGAGTTGCAAAAAGTGGTACCATGAAGGCTGATTAGAATGTCTGAGTTTGTGCCTCATCTGTGGCGGTGCTTTGTGCAAGAAGACATCGTGAAGTGCTGGGCCCTTGTACCCACAGTGCGTGGGTCATCTCACCCAGACCCTATGGGATAGATGGCCCAACTTTGGAATTTTTTGAATATTTTTTCATTAGAAAAATATTGGGTAATTCTTTTTGCTATTGCATTGCTATGTTCTAGATTTATACCTGTTTCAAAATTAAAAAAATCAACTTTATATTGTTATAAATCTAGCTTCATTAATTTTCTTGAAAAAGGTGGGCCATCTCACCCGGACTTACCCTATTTTATGTTAGGGTCTCGATGGAGACTTTCAGCACATGTTTCTTTTTATATATTTTTACAACGATCACTTATTGTACAGCAGTACAGATTGTGAATACATTTGGAGTAAATAAGAAACAAAATTATTACAGGAGCTTCTTTAGTGCGTGAGAAAGTGATCTTCCAATTATACAGAATTTTTTTTGAAATCATAAAGAAATTCTTTCATTTCATTGATTGAGAAAGTAATAGTCAAAATTTTATAGGTATGGTTGAGATCATGCAGGAGCACTACAGAGGGTATGAACCATCTACTAGCACAATTTCAGGTGAAAGGTACGTTCCTTGCAGCTTTCGGAAGATATCTCGAACGCTTTGGGAAGTTCTGCAAAGAATTGGTCATGGGTGAGCTACGTCTTTGAGCATTTGTGAATTTGAAGACGATACTTCAAGCTTTTTCATCAATAAATTTCGAGAAAATCTGCTGACGGGTTTGTTTGTTCCAATACTTCAAAAAAAAAAAAATAACGCTGATGTTTTCCACCAGTATATGTATATGAGTAAATTGGTATTTGTAGGAAGTATTACCTCCAATCTTCCATATTCAACACAAGTATCTTTAGACTCTTCCACACGAACCTTCATTTTTTTGTACCATAGGACTGTGTATCTTACGTGTTAACCTGGCCCATGCGCGAACAATTAGGCGCTTGATATGAAACTTCCAGACAAATAGCGTCTGTTAACACGTATCATGATTAGAAGAACTATCAATAATCATTTGTGCAAGTGAAATTTTCAACTATTGATGCCCACTGTTTGTGAGTTGTGGATCTGATGTTATTTTAATCTTTTAAAAATTCAAAACAATCATTTTGAAGGTGGAATAGGAAGGCACGCTTTCGGTTCTTACAATAAAAAATGGAAATAACACTGCGTCATGACAAGTGTAGAAGCGAGATTCGATACTATGAAAAAAAGGTTTTATTTTATTCCTTTTCCGCAAACACGTAGCGTGGAAGTTTTGGTCAGGGCCCTCTCAGAGTCTCCTCTAACTAAAACCTTCTGGGGCCAAAGGTAGGCGAGCCGCGAGAGCCTCTCTCACACGTTACGTTTTAGGCAATCCTTGCTACATCAATGTACTGCGGATTGCATAAGACTATCTGGACGAAAACGGCAGAAGCCTTGTTCGGGGTTGCCAAGTGAGCAAGAAATATAAATTTCAATTATTTCGATAAAGTAATTTCCAAATTTTGAACTTCTATTCAGTATGGTGTCAGATTTCCGAACTAGAAAAGCGCAAGGAAACATCTTGCAAAACAAATTGATTTTATAGTGACTGACAGTGATTGTAATATAAATTATTATAGACCGAAGAAGTGTGACGTCACAACATGGCAACATGGCCGGCGGTTGACATTTTCTGGAGGCCAACGTCAAACGTGACATGACCGTGGGATGCACTTGACGTTTCTCTGTTTGTGTTTGTCATGTGTTTGTCAAATTTTTGCGAAGGTAAATAACGGAAATGGATACAACAAAAAAGATTCATATTTTGGGCTATATCAGGTGGAGGAAATCAAACTATATTGCTATAAACTAAAAACTGCTAACTATAAACTGCGATCGATTGCTCTTTGCCTCTGAGCATCTCATGAACGAGATTGTCGACGGCGATTCTCCTGCCCAGTTTTTGTTCGTGGTCTTCTCGCTGCCTTGATGGACCGTTACAATGAAAACGAGCGTGTTCCGCGTTGTCCTGACGCTGGGGCTTTTGGGGCTCCCCAGTATTTCTTTTATCCAACTTTGAACCAAGGCGTTCCACTGCCGTTGCCACTGCTCGACGAACTGCTCTCTGGCCTTGTTTCTGCTTTCTGGTTTGCTGGTGGGCACTCCTAGGCTTGTTTCCTCTAATCGCAAGCATCAGGGCGAAGGGTGGGATACCCGAGAGTGCTCGGGCTGCATCATGCGGAACCGTTCTGTAGGCACTGGTGATTCTGAGTGCAGCTTTGCGCAGCTCTCTGTCAATGAGTTGGGCTATGTCTGGCCTTTTTGCAACCAAGTCCGCCTGTATGACGCTGGCTGTCTCTTAGGCTGGCAATTTCAGCAATGCTCACTGCCATTTTGCACTGACTTTTGTGACTTTTATGCCAAACACAACCAAACATAGAAACGTCACGTTCATGTGACGTTGGCCTCCAGAAAATGTCAACCGCCGGCCATGTTGCCATGTTGTGACGTCATCACTTCTCCGGTCTATTGGTAACGGCGGCCATGGCAAATCTGACAACATCGCGATTGACAGACTGTGGATCATTTGCGAAGTGAGCGACGAACTTCCATTATTTTCATTATTTTGTGAAAAAGAACCATACAAAATAGAAATTTGGCTTGCGACTGGTTCTTCTTCACATTTTTAGTAACTTTTTTGTATCTATCTGGAGACTTGGTCATGAAATAGCCTGGTATTCCATAGAGATAGAATTTGGCACTAAATAGCGACAGTTGCGTCCATGTTGCATCTGCGCCGTCGGGTCAGGAGAACGTACTATTCGGTTACATAAGACCTGAATTTTTGAAGTCCAAAAAAAGAGACCTGAGCATTCAAGCTCAGAGGCAGTAGATTTTTCTCGGCATCAGCTCGAGTACGACCAAGAAGAAGTAAAATCAACCGGAACTAATTGATTCAGTCTATTTTCCTGAGTATGAGAGCACAACCAAAGTCAACTTCACTTACATCGCTGCCGCTGTCTCTTTTTATCTTTAGGAATGGCTCCTCAGCTAGTTGGTAAAGTTGTCCCGAGATATATAGCGAATCTGTAGGCTCGTGTGGAAAGTCGGAAAATTTGAGTCAATTATAAAGCTGGTTCCAACGCGTTTTGAGGTGACCAAGATGCTTTCTTCAAAAGACTGTTCAAATGTAAGAACACTAGAACAGGCACTCAAGCTTCATAAGGATCAAGCAGTAAAATCTAGTAGGTGAAAATTTGTGGAATTTTGGAAGGGAATTTGTATGAAGTTGGGTATAGAAATTTTCTGACGAACAAACCGAGCTCACAGCAACGCCCATGGAGAGGATGTCAATGAGTAATAATAATAATTTTAAAACAACATGTCAAACCTAGAATTAAGCCATGAAAAGACGTGTCGCTGATGATAAAAATCAAGTGCGTACGATACGGTTTTTGATACTTCTACTGCACACTGCATTTATTCATATGAATGCCCATTGTTTCCCTTTCATGAACATCTGAATGACCATCTCTTTTCTAGGCTAGATTTCATAGTGCAGATGTGAGCTTATGGCTTCTGCTGGCACATTAGAAGCGAAGCTTATTTTTCGGTTAGGCTACGAAGCAAGACGACATTGTTTACATCTCAAACAATGATTACGTAAAGCATTGACACGAAATGTCGTGTAGCGGCATGCAAGGAACAAAGAGAAAAAACGTACACATCTTACCACAATCTGTCATTTAATGATAGCCTTCCGCTGACGCAACCATAAAAATTAAAAAAGATTTAGTCTGTGAAGGTCTCGTTCTTCGAAACCTTGCACGAAGGTGGTATGATGATGACGACTCGTTGGGTGCAAACACACACCGACGATGACAATAATATAGGCATGTCTTTTATCCTCACAAAAAGTTTGAATTGAATTGAGAGCAATTTCTCACGTGGATGGATTCGAAAAATATTATGTAAAAACTGAGCGCCCGGCGTGTGCATAGCGGTACACCCACGTTTGAAGGAAGATTGGCAGAAATCAGGGGGCGGACTGCTAGCAAGTGACCGCTATTTGAACCGAGCTCGTTCGCAGAAGGAAATGTCGGCGTACACACATTATAGAAGGAAGAATTACGATCGAATCGTATGGAACACATAGTGCATTTTTCTTTTTCTTGTGTCGGCATCGTGCAAAAGGAACTTAACCCTTCGGCTGGAAAGTTGAAATTCCGTCACACCAAACGCTCGGATCGTTCCCAGTTCTTCTATAGAATATAAACTATTCCGAATGTTTCTGTATCACGGTTGGCTAGGATTTTTGTTGTTGGATACTCTGATAAATGAAAGTACCGACAGAAGTGAATAATTCTACGGATATTTATCAATTCTGTCAGAATATTATTAAGAATCGGCGGTTTGGTTACCGGAACTGCTTCCATCAGGAAGTTTTCTATAAACATATATTTTCAATTTTTTTACTATCTAACGATTTTATATTTTCAAATTAGCGCTTACAAGTACACTGGAGATTTGTTTTATAAGAGCTACATTACTTATACAAGATTCTAAATGCCAAGTGTGCTATGTAGCTCTGGTTACCATTGTAACGAAAGATTGCACGGAAGCACCACACGTGTAATATACAAGACTTACAGTTTCATGAATGGGCCGCAGTAATGTCAAATTTTCAAAGCCAACCTTGATACAAAAATCTTTGGATTTTGCAAAGGCTAGAGCAGTGCAGCAGCAGAGCGCCACAATCGAACCAGAGAAACGCCGTACTCGCAAACCGTATACAGCAAAAATCATAGCGTGCCTCGTTACCACCATAACATTACGACTAACTTCTCCAACAAATAGTTATCATCAATTGTACATGTAATGATAGAGTTTCGAAAAGCATAGCAAAATGATGCACATGTACTTCGTCTGTGGCCGTGCAATGGGAGGATGCCGTGGAGAAAAACTACGAACAAGACTTGAAGAAGACGGAAAACAACAACAACTGCTGTTTTATCCGTATGAATATTTGATTGAAGTGTGGCAGTTTTCGAAATGTTGCCGCACACCGGGTGAAAATTAAATGCGTTTTCTGTGCTGCACGCTAATAACCCTAATGAACAGTTTCAATTGTTTTGTGGACAAGTTCATTATTTACCGACAGCGCCGCAACTAACTTACCTATCAAACCCGACTGTACGGACTGGCGGCCGCAGGATTAGAATGAAGTTACACGAAACGCCAATTTCCACCGCAAAGCTCGGAGGTGGAGAATAATTATGTGAGTTTCATGAGGAAGAGGTATTATGGGCGATGACATTCTATGACGATGACAAAATGATATACGATCTGTCACTTTTTTGGTTGCTAGGCGGCACTTGATCTCTATTTCACAGCCTATACCTACCGGTCACCTTGAGGCTTCTTTGAATTTTCCAAGTTTTAGTTTTTTGTTTAGGGTCTTTATTGAATCACAAAAACCACGTGGTCAGCTTTTGAGGCAACCAGTTATACACTTTTGAAAATGCGACACGATTTTGAAGAAAAATAAAATTTTGAGTTACCATTTACAAAGTCCACTCACCCGTTCATGAATAAAAAATCGGTTGTGTCACCTCAAAAATTTTCCAGCAGAGTTATCCAGGGACGTCAGTAATGATTTTGATTAAGGCGGGTCTTCGGGAAGGGGAGGTTTGTATTTGAAAATTATTGAAAAAAGTCTGCAAAGTTGATTGAACAAAAATTGTTTGAATGAATTGAAAACCTATCGGTTTCAATAGGCCAGACCGGTTTTGCATTGTCGATTGGAAAAATTCCGGAAAAATTGGAACAGGAGTTCTGAAAACTGGAAAAAAAACAAGGAGTGAGCTCAACAGGGCACTGAGAGACACATGAAGACACCAGGGGGACTTAAGTACTTAGAAGGCTTTAAAATATCTACACCTCAATTTTTATTTTGGCCGCGGCCGACAGAAATGATATGCGTCTGCTTTGGCTTCAGATGGCAAAAGCAAACCCAAAAGGCACACTAATCCGGTGGTTAAGCGTTCTTACTATGCACTTTGAGCTTAAGCAATGCGCTTTTGGGGTTTGATTGGGGGTCCCTCAACCTTAATTTCAAGAGTTGGAGACATCGGTGCACTCGATGCGGAGGGGGTCTGGGGGGCCCTTGAAAGTTGAAGGTGCAAGGCTTCCCACCAAATCACCATACCACCACGTAATTCCTACTTGTATGTCATCAAACGACTCTAACCTATACATTGACAACATTGGTTACCATGTCCAAACAGTTCTTCAAACTAAAAAAAATTAATTCTTATGACAGATCGGAAAAAACAGTTTTTCTCAATTCTTCATCCCCACAACGAATAAACCTTTGGTGTCATTTTAGAGTAAACGGCATCCTCTGATTCCATTCACCGAGTCAAAATGTTTGTGAGACCACCGCGCAAAGAATGGCACGCCAAGAAGTGAGCATTTTTAAGCACCTCATTAACCAGTAGTTTCTTGGCTGTTACCAATCGATATGATTGATAATTTTGTTATGGATCAATAACTTGAACTCTTTTGTAACGTTAATGCATGTGCATGAAATTCGACACAAGCGAGGAGGCCTGTAAAAATTGTTTTATCCAGCGGTCGAATTTATTTCACGCCTACTGAGCGTCAGTTCGCCGAGCTCAGGTAGGGAGCGTTTGGGTAGCTTTGGAAGCAAAATTTTCATATCTATCTGAAAAGTTGAGTGGCTTAATTCTGGAAATTGATTTATGAATCATCAATGATTGTTTTGCCTGTCAGTAGCCACATGGGGGTTAACTGCAGAGGTGATGGCTAACGGCGGAGGGCATTCAACGACCAAGATCTTATTCTCTGCCACTCTGACGGTTATTTTCACGGTTGTTGTTCATGAAATTATTTCTTCTCCAAACACAAGAACATTTACACGTACAAAATGATAACAACCTTGAAGGTTGGTAGAGGAAAAAAGAAAATAACACTTTTAAAGTTGAATGCCCTCCGTCGTCAGCCATGATCCCTGCAGTAATCCCCATGAGGGTACTTAGTGACTGTCAAAATAATCTTTAATGATTCTCAAATCAATTTCCAGATTTATGCTACTCAGCTGCATAGACAGATATGGAAATTTTGCCTCCAAACCTATCCAAACGCTGCCTGCTTGACCCCAACAAACTGAGGCTTAGTAGGCGTGAAATAAATTCGACCGCTGAAGAGAATTTTTAGGCCTCCACGCTCGTGTCGAGTTTCATGCACATGCATTAACGTTACAAAAGAGTTCAAGTTATTGATCCATGACAAAATTATCAATCATTTCGATTGGTAACAGCCAAGAAACTACTGTTAAATGAGGTGCTTAAAAATGCTCACTTCTTGGCGTGCCATTCTTTGCACGGTGGTCTCACAAACATTTTGACTCGGTGAATGGAATCAGAGGATGCCGTTTACTCTAAAATGACACCAAAGGTTTATTCGTTGTGGGGATGAAGAATTGAGAAAAACTGTTTTCCCCGATCTGTCATAAGAATTATTTTTTTTAGTTTGAAGAACTGTTTGGACATGGTAACCAATGTCGTCAATGTATAGGTTAGAGTCGTTTGATGACATACAAGTAGGAATTACGTGGTGGTATGGTGATTTGGTGGGAAGCCTTGCACCTTCAACTTTCAAGGGCCCCCCAGACCCCCTCCGCATCGAGTGCACCGATGTCTCCAACTCTTGAAATCAAGGTTGAGGGACCCCCAATCAAACCCCAAAAGCGCATTGCTTAAGCTCAAAATGCATAGTTCGAGCTTTTTTTGGCGCTTAACCACCGTACTAATCGAGCTACAAATCAAAGAAAGTAGGGGCTCCATCAGGACTTCGAATGACGGGAAGACTGGAAGACTGGAAGACACGATGGGGTCCTAATACCAAACTACACAGGAGAGTAGCAGTGCCGGCCTTAGCAATTTTGGCGCCCCGGGCAAGAATTCGAAACCGCCACCCCTATCTTGGGTCCATGAGCAAAGCGATCAAAAATTGAGTATTTTTCTTGCAATAATGGAGCATTTGTGCTTTTACAGTAGCAAATCCGGTGATCGCCACTGGCAAGTCGTTTTGTTGCTTTCGTAAACTATCAATTTTCTTTATTCCAACCGCGATTTTTGCGCCCCTATGAGCTGGCGCCCCAAGCAGTCGCCCGTCTCGCCCTACCCTGAGGCCGCTACTGGAGAGTAGCATACGCCCAGTGCCGGCCTTAGCAGTTTTGGCGCCCCGGGCAAGAATGCGAAACCGCCGCCCCTATTTTGGGTCCGCGAGCGAAGCGACTACAATTAAAGTAATTTTCGTGCAATAATGAAGCTTTGTGTGCTTTTACAGAAGCAGATTGGAGGATCGCCGCTGACAAGTATTTTTTTGCTATCGTAAATTATCAATTTTTCTTATTTCACCGCGATTTTTCCGCCCCTATGAGCTGGCGCCCCGAGCGATCGCCCGTCTCGCCCTACCCTAAGGCCGCTACTGCATACGCCTGAAGATACTGGAGTCCCGAAAGCTACAACGAGGCTTAAAAAAACACAAGAGGCTTATCGAAGCTCTTCGATATTCGAACCACACTTAAAGAACAAAGGATCGGGGTCCGCTGTTGCCTTAAATATTACAGAAACACACAAAAGGGGTACAACTATATCAGTAGCATCGTGTGACCATCAGTTTAAAGGGGAACTGTGAATGAAATTTTGTGTCAATTTTAAAATTTATGTTGCTGCGGGATGGCTTTAGTTGTTTTTTAGTCAAAATCGCATCAAAAAATTTCAAGCTGTAACGAAGTTATCGTAAATTTTGTGGGCTGATTATGACGTCATACTGCGCACCAGAAAGGACAGGTCGGCAGGCCAAAACATCACGCCAACAATTACTAGACCTTTATAAAATGAAACAAGTTTACCAAACGGTAGACGCAGGTCATTTGACTTTAATTTCAAAGTACGGTGAACCAAACTCCAGTAGACATTTTTAAAAACATAATGGCGAAATCGCGAAGTCGCACTTTAATCATGTTTTTAAAAATGTCTACTGAAATTTGGTTCACCGTACTTTAAAAATTAAAGTCAAATGACCTGCGTCTACCGTTTGGAAACTTTGTTTCATTTTATAAAGGTCTAGTAATTGTTGGCGTGGTGCCTTGGCCTGCCGACCTGTCTTTTCCGGTGCGCAGTATGACGTCATAATCAGCCTACAAAATTTACGATAACTTCGTAACGGCTTGGAATCTTTCGATGCGATTTTGACTGAAAATCAAGTGAAGCCATCCCGCAGCTATATAAATTTTAAAATTTACACAAAATTTTACCCACAGTCCCCCTTTAACGTAGATACTGGGAGATACCCATAAAATTTGTCAGGCCAATATAACAAAAGCAAAGCTCACAGCTTTGGTATCCAAGGAAATTAAATGGACCAAAAGCCGAGCGAATAGCCAAGTCCGGCTGAAGTCGGCCAGAAAAATGTTTGAAAACTCATAGCGTTAGTTCGGGAAACGGTGAGAACCTCCTACTTCAGCAATAATTTGGTTCTTTGGTTGTGTTGCTTCCCGCCGAATTTGGTTTAAATCCATTGAAAAGATTTTGAATGATAAGTTTTGAACTTTGACATTCTTTATTATTTGACAGATAGTAGATAGGGAAATACTTTTAACCGTTCTGAATACAGTTTTCAAGGGCTTTCGCAAATGACATACCCAATAATTTTGGATAAGTTGAAGAGACATGGGAAGAAGTCGATGGGTATTCGGAGGGTTTTTTTTAATAACTTTTTCTCGGAATTACAATTTTTACAAATTTTTCACCACAAAAATATAAGGAAGTTTGAAAATTGCTCTCTCTTCTTGACTGATGTTGAAGGAAAGTATGAAAAGTCACCTTTCTGAAAATAAAACAGTTGTCTCGGCCCCGTTCATTGAAAACTGCATTCGTGTGCATTGAGGGTATGCAACCCAAAATATCCCTGTGTCGTCCAAGTCCTCACCCCTCACCCCCTGTTCGGTGTGCCTGGCACTTGGCTGTCAGGCGCAAGCGTAAACGAGCTCCAGCACTTTCTTCGGCCGTCTTCGGCATTCTTCGGCTTTCTTTCCGCTCGTGCCTTTGCCGCTTCGTTCGAAGCGGCGTTGATCTCCGTACGTCGAGTGGGAAGCCACGCCGTCTTTTTTTGGTCATCGTTCTCGCGGCCATCTTGTCGTGCCATCGGCGTACATTCGTACTCGACCAGAAGCCCATCCAAGGCCCATCGCGTCCGATAGTGACTCCTGGAGGAGCTCTGCAGCATCTCCAAGTCCAGAAAGCGGCAGTTTTCACCGCTTTCACCGGGGAGCGGCTTGGATCAGCCAGCCGCACACAAAGCTCCAGTTTCGGACGGGATCGAGTCGTTCGTCCGCCATTTTGGTGACGAACACGGGCACTCGTGCATTTCACCAGGAAATCCACCACCAGAACGGCCATCCACCACGACGCCGCCTTCGGACTCCGCCAGGACGACGCCGCCACCGAATAAGATCCCGTAAGTTCCATATTTTCCATTGTTTTTACCATTTACCGTTTATTCCCGTTTGCCGGGGTGTATACCTTCAGTGCAGTTCGTCTCGTTTTCAGGACGCCACTCGGCGCCAGCGAATCTGCCCCCGATCAGAACCACTCGGATTTTTCATTTCATTTAATTCACATTGTTTTTTTTTTATTGTTTTGTAATTCTGTCTGTTTGTGTTTTTTTCTTTGTTTTGCATTAAAGTTTTTGATTGTTGTTGTGAATTTTATTTCTGACTGTCGCTTGCTGCTTTCCTAATCCAAGAGTTATTGTTTTAATGCAGCCTTCATCGGAAGGCTGCCGTCTTTATGTGTACCGCGCTAACATATAAATTGGTCCTTCGAGCCGGATACAGGCTAAGCATGGTACAGTCAGGAATTTAATTCACCTCACTATTGAAACTTTAAAGTCACGGGTCAAACCCACGTGACACTTGTGCGTTGGTCCAGCGTGTTGATCAATTCGTTTTTCGCCCGTCTCATTCGCACTTTTTCACCTGGGTTGGGTTCGCCATTCAGGTACGCCAACCTAAAGGTCAGTTGCTTTGTTTTCATTTTTCTTTGTGTCGTACACAATGGACGCAACTTTATCGTCCATCGCGATAGCTATTGCGCGCCTTGAGCCCCTTCTGGAACAAGGCGTCACAGCTACCACCGAGCCAAGCCTCCAACCGGCATTTTTAGCCACGTTTGACATTGCGGCGGAAATTTACAACGGTTTCAAGAGCACGGTCAACACTGCCCCTCTCCCCAGTGCCTCCGAGGAGCAGAAGGCTACATTTCTTGACCGTACACTCCGGGCAGACAGCTTGTATGGCAAACTTGCTGCGGTAAAAGCCTCGTTTGCGAATTCAGAGCCGACTTCCTCGCTCTCTCGCCAAGCCTCGCAAACTTGGTTCGAGACAGGCCGGAGCAATGTCCGATTGCCAAAAATCGCGTTGCCGTTGTTCGACGGAAAGTTAAAATCATGGCCACCATACTATGATCTATTCACGGCGTTAATACACAGAAACCAGTCTCTCTCAGATATTGAACGGTTTCAGTATCTGATCTCGTCTTTATCTGGTGAACCTCTCTCAATGGTTAAACACCTGCCATTGACGGGAGATAATTACATAATTGCGTTCGACTCGTTGGTTGAGAGATACCAGAACGACCGCGTGCTAGTCACTTTTTACTGGCAGTCGATGATGAACGCCTCCTCCGTCACATCTGACTCCGCGCAAGCGCTTCGCCATCTTGTGAACACGTTCAACGAAAATTTAGTGGCGCTCGAGCAGTATCCGCATATCGACCTGTGGGATTTCACCCTGTCGAGCATGCTGCTCCAGAAACTCGATGAGTCGACGCGAAAACGTTTCGAGGTGCAGTCAGCTGGCACCCCCTTCCCCAAATACGAAGACGTCAAGTCTTTCGTGCTCGACCAATGCAAGGCTTTCGAGGCAACTGCCTTAAACTCTAAAACGCAATCGAACTCCCGCTCCACACGGGCAAACACCGTTACCGTGAAGCCCGAGGTCAGCCGCAAGTCGTGGGCCTCACATACGTTGGTGTCTCAGACTTCATCTGCCCCAGCGACGTCGCATGAGTCAGCATGTTCTCATTGTGGGGCGAGAAGTCATAGAGTCACCGCGTGCAAGACTTTTCTGTCAATGTCCCCAAATGACAGATATTTGGCGGTCAAACAGAAAAGGCTCTGTCTCAACTGCTTGAGCACCAATCACGGCGCTCCAAAATGTCCATCGTCGTATTCGTGTCGGCAGTGCCACGCAAGGCATCACACCTTGCTGCACTTCCCCAAGCCACATAGAACTGCAGGTCATGAGTCACCCAGTTCTTTATCGAATCCAGTTGAATTACCGCAAATCGTTTCCCCTGGTCTTCCAGAAAATGTCGCGAATTCGGTGACGAATCTCGCCTCAAGCCTCAAGGCAGCTCATGTTTTGTTGGCCACGGCAATCGTTCACGTTCGTGACCGGTGGGGAGGCTACCAAAGCCTCCGTGCGCTCATAGACCCTGCCAGTCAGGCATCGTTTATTTTGGACTCCTGCGTGCGCAAATTGGGTCTATCCCCATCAAATCACAATGTGCCCGTTTTTGGCTTGGGTCTCACCCCCGCCAATTCGACGTGTGGCACAGTCACTTGCCAGGTCAAGGCTGATGATGAGTCTCTCCCAATCCCTGAATTGGAGTTAATTGTCCTGCGCAGGATTTGTGGTAACCTGCCAGACACCGCTTTGAACCCGGATCAATTCCACTTGAACTTATCGAATCTGGCGGATCCCACATGGTTCAAGCCAGGCCCCATTCAAGTGTTGTTGGGCGCCGACGTTTATCCGTCAGTCGTGAAAGAGGGAATCGTCTCGTCAGGTCCGTCACAGCCTGTTGCCATAAACATCATTTTGGGCTGGGCTCTTCTCGGTCCCTTTCAAACCCCGTCAAAACCTCTGCATTCCTTTTTGGTCTGCACTCCAACTGGAATCGACGAGTCTCTGCACAAATTTTGGGAAGTAGAGGAAATCTCGTCACCATCGTCCAAAACACGTTTGTCCCCAGATGATGAACGTGCAGAAATTTGTTTCCGGGACTCTGTCTACCGTTGTCCGTCAGGTCGTTTTGGGGTTTCGCTTCCCTTCAAAAGGGAGTCCCCCACCTTTGAACATTGCAGGTCTATGGCTGACCGCCGTTGGTTAGCTATCGAACGTCGCCTGGTCCGTCAGGACACACTCCGTGATCTGTACATAGCATTCATGCGCGACTACCTCGACCTAGGTCACATGACCTTGCTGGACGCAGAACCTCCAGATTCTGAGGCGTATTACATCCCTCATCATCCGATCGTCAAGATCGAAGACGACAAGCCGAAAATTCGCGTCGTTTTTGATGCTTCGGCGCAAGCGCCGAATCATTTATCTCTCAACGAGACGCTTCTCGTCGGTCCTAAGTTACAACAGGACATAGCAGCTTTGCTACTGCAGTTTCGGTGTGAGCCGATCGTTTTTACTTGTGACATCCGTCAGATGTATCGGCAGATACTTATCTCGCCCGAACATCGCAAGTATCAACTCATTCGCTTTCGTTTCTCCCCTGATCGACCCATTGAAACGTACCAATTGAACACCATTACATATGGTGTTTCTTCGGCACCGTTTCTAGCGGTTCGCACGTTGCTTCACTTGGCAGAACAAAGCGCCTCGAAGTTTCCATTGGCTTCGCAGGCAATTCGCCGTAATTTGTATGTAGACGATCTACTTTGCGGTGCGAACTCCGTGGAATCAGCACGGGAATTACAAACGCAGCTAATCAACCTGCTCCAATCGGGTTGCTTTGAATTGCGCAAGTGGGCAAGCAATCACCCTGATGTGCTGCAAGACATACCACTTGATCACGTTCGAACTCAGCCGTCCACTTTCAGTGACGTTGCTGACAATACTGTAAAAATTCTTGGCCTCCAGTGGCAAGCGGCAACAGACACCTTTTCATTCACGGTTCATCCAAATGAACTACCGTGCACAAAACGGTCCATCTTGTCGGAGGTGGCTCGGATTTACGATCCGCTCGGCTTTCTGTGCCCTGTTGCATTTTTCGCCAAACATTTAATCCAACGGTTATGGAAACTTGGCCTTGATTGGGACGACACCCCTCCAGACATCGTATGTCAGCAGTGGTTGCGTTTTCAATCCGAGCTATCGCAACTTTCGCGGTTGCAAATTCCACGGCATACTTTTCCGTCGCCTGCAGACAGGTGCCAGTTGCACGCCTTTTGCGACGCATCTGAATCTGGGTACGCGAGCGTGCTGTACGTTCGTTACCTTCGAAATGGTGTTCCCACCATTCGTCTCCTAACCGCCAAATCAAAGGTGGCTCCAGTCAAATTGCTGACCGTACCCCGTCTCGAATTGTGTGCAGCGGTCCTACTTTCCAATCTCGTTGCCTTCACCGTTGCAGCGCTCGCAGGAACCGTACAGTTCGATGCCATATTTGCGTGGACCGATTCTACGGTTGTTCTCAGCTGGCTGCGTTCCTCTTCGCACCGCTGGAAAACATTTGTTGCTCACCGTGTTGAGCATATTCAACAGCGTGTCCCGCCTCAGTGTTGGAGACATGTCTCAACATCGGACAATCCCGCCGACCCAGCTTCGCGCGGATTGTTTCCCGAAGACATGCTTTCGTGCTCCCTCTGGTGGTCTGGCCCACCTTTTCTGTCATCAGCGGATGACACATGGCCGGATGACAAATTCTCCGTGTCCTCCCCAGACATTGCGTCTGAAGAGCGAAAGCTCGCTTTGGTCGTGCGTGTGCCGCAGCCGCCGCCGATCGACATCGACGACCTCTTTTTGCGCATATCCTCCTTACGGAAGATTCAGGGCGCTGTCGCCTATTTCTATCGGTTCTGCAAATGCAAGTCCGATGAGAAGTTCACAGGACCTCTCTCGGATACAGAACTCCATTTTGCCTTGTTGTACATTGTCAAACATGTACAGCAGAAGGTATTTGCCGTCGAAATCGCGTCGTTACGCAACGGCAAACCCTGTTCAAGACCCTTTCGAAAACTTTCACCCTTTCTCGATCGTGACGATGTTCTCCGCGTCGGCGGACGTTTGAAGCATTGTCATGAGTTGCCATTTGCAACCAGACACCCTGCTCTTCTTCCATCTCGTCACGTCTTGACAGGACTCGTCATTCGACAAGTTCATTCCCGACATTGCCACCCGGGACTCAACAATACCTGCTATCTCCTGCAGCAAAATTTTTGGATATTGTCCACGCGACGCGCGGTACGGCACTACCTTGCATCGTGTTACCGGTGCTTCCGGACTAAGCCGCAAACTTTTTCTCCCACCATGGGCGACCTCCCCTCGGCGCGAATTTCTCAGCTAAAACCTTTTAGCTGCGTCGGGCTCGACTATGGTGGCCCTTTTCCAATCCTCATGTCACGCGCTCGCGGTGTCAGAACTACGAAGGCGTACATCTGTCTTTTCGTGTGCTTCGCCACCAAGGCATTGCACGTCGAGGTTGCCTCCGATCTCTCAACAGATGCTTTCCTCGCTGCCTTGCGCAGATTCATTGCCCGGCGCGGTCGTTGCTCTACCATCTATAGCGACAATGGCACAAACTTTGTCGGAGCTCATAGGCAATTGACGATGTCAATGCAACTCGCCGCGGAATTTGAAGCCATCACTTGGCGCTTCATTCCTCCCTCCAGTCCCCACTTTGGCGGGCTGTGGGAAAGCGGCATAGAAGCTGTCAAAACTCATCTATCTCGCGTGATAGGTGATCAAATACTCACCTTTGAAGAGCTGACCACGTTGGTCACCCAAGTTGAAGCGTTGCTCAACTCACGGCCACTTTCGGAGCTGGGCTCGGATCCAAATGATCTGTGCCCATTGACGCCTGGTCATTTTTTGACGCTCGAGCCGTTAACGGCCCCACCTGACCCAGATTTGTCCCACCTCAAGATCAGCAGGTTGTCGCGATGGCAGTTGGTCCAATCCATGCAACAGCGTTTCTGGGCGCGTTGGCGCGACGAATATCTACACACGCTGTACCAACGCGGCAAGTGGCACAAGTCACGTCACCTTGAATCCGCAGATGTGGGGTCTTTAGTCCTCATCAAGGACGAAAACGCTCCCCCTCTGAAGTGGAGGTTAGGCAGAATTTCAAAACTCTTCCCCGGCAAAGATGGCATTTGTCGTGTCGCAGATGTCCGTACTCAACGCGACGTTCTGCGACGCCCAATGGTCAAACTTTGTCCCCTCCCTTCAGGACAGTGAGCATTCTGTGTTTTCACTTCCGTCATTGTTTTCACTATGCTCTTTCTTTTTGTATCATGTTTGATTTCATTAATTTTTGAACTTTGAAAATACCCCGAGTGGTATTTTGGTGGGGAGTATGTCTCGGCCCCGTTCATTGAAAACTGCATTCGTGTGCATTGAGGGTATGCAACCCAAAATATCCCTGTGTCGTCCAAGTCCTCACCCCTCACCCCCTGTTCGGTGTGCCTGGCACTTGGCTGTCAGGCGCAAGCGTAAACGAGCTCCAGCACTTTCTTCGGCCGTCTTCGGCATTCTTCGGCTTTCTTTCCGCTCGTGCCTTTGCCGCTTCGTTCGAAGCGGCGTTGATCTCCGTACGTCGAGTGGGAAGCCACGCCGTCTTTTTTTGGTCATCGTTCTCGCGGCCATCTTGTCGTGCCATCGGCGTACATTCGTACTCGACCAGAAGCCCATCCAAGGCCCATCGCGTCCGATAGTGACTCCTGGAGGAGCTCTGCAGCATCTCCAAGTCCAGAAAGCGGCAGTTTTCACCGCTTTCACCGGGGAGCGGCTTGGATCAGCCAGCCGCACACAAAGCTCCAGTTTCGGACGGGATCGAGTCGTTCGTCCGCCATTTTGGTGACGAGCACGGGCACTCGTGCATTTCACCAGGAAATCCACCACCAGAACGGCCATCCACCACGACGCCGCCTTCGGACTCCGCCAGGACGACGCCGCCACCGAATAAGATCCCGTAAGTTCCATATTTTCCATTGTTTTTACCATTTACCGTTTATTCCCGTTTGCCGGGGTGTATACCTTCAGTGCAGTTCGTCTCGTTTTCAGGACGCCACTCGGCGCCAGCGAATCTGCCCCCGATCAGAACCACTCGGATTTTTCATTTCATTTAATTCACATTGTTTTTTTTTTTATTGTTTTGTAATTCTGTCTGTTTGTGTTTTTTTCTTTGTTTTGCATTAAAGTTTTTGATTGTTGTTGTGAATTTTATTTCTGACTGTCGCTTGCTGCTTTCCTAATCCAAGAGTTATTGTTTTAATGCAGCCTTCATCGGAAGGCTGCCGTCTTTATGTGTACCGCGCTAACAACAGTATACTGAAAAATAATTTAGATCTTCGCTTCTCCTATAATTTCTTGATATATTGTTCTCTGAACTTTTCTGAATCGATTAGTAATGGTCGAAAGAATGAACATTGCCCAAAAACCTAACGCAATGAATTGTTTAAGCGAGCCCCGCAAGCTAATTTGGCGCTCAGGAGTCCAGTAAAATGAGGCGATTTTTATGCTGGAGTTGGAACTGATTAGGGGCTCGATGGAAAAATATGGCAATGTAGTGAATGAAAAACTGGATTGAAAAAATCGAAATTTCATCTCCAACCACCCCGGGAACCATGGAAAATACTTAAATGGAGAAGATTAAAAACCATGCGCTGCGATATTTCTTCTTAAACAGTGAGAGAACGGTGAGAGATGTGTGAAAACTGTGGGAGACAAAGTTGCAGAGGATTCAATAATCTACAGAAAAATCCAAGGGGGCATATGTTCAACTTCTTCAGTTTAAGGTTAATCGCGCTTAAAGTTGCGCACCGCTCCAATAAAGTGGAAAAACTGACGCGTGACATTCCCTCTTGAATGCTGCGAGAATGCCTAGAGATATCCGAAAATTATGAGCGACAAAGTTGTAGAGAATTAAAGGTTAAACTAAAAAATTTTCGAGGCCAATTATTTATTAGCTCTTTTAGTTTAGTCGTGAACCACGTTCTGAGATGCGCGACGATTTTGTTTATAAAGTGGTTCTTTAGAAAAACTTATGGCTAAACCAGAAGAGCTAATAATTGGCCCCGAAGATTTTCTGGTGAAACATTCCTTTCTCTGCAACTCTATCACTCACAATTTTCGGGTATCTCTAGCCATTCTCGCAGACTTTCCATGTGCCTACAACATATCCAAAGTTTATGAAAATCCTTAACCATAAGTGCAGAAAGTGATCGTTTTGGCATGGAATGACTCACACGGTATCTATAATTTTCGGTACGTTTCAAGTGCTGCCACCTCGATTTGGCACTTCCGATGAATTTCACCAAACTGCTCTCCCGAGAAGTTCTCATGACATAAATTCATTTCGTCTAATTTGGTTGGCGGAACTAATCGCGTAACATTACTAATGCACGTACCTACACGTATGTAGCTACATGAACAACAGTTATGCGTGAAACCTCTCTATCTGCGGTGATTTAACAATTTTCCAAGAAAAAAATCACATTATGCGATACTTATTAGCTCGCGTATGCAAGAAGGTCCTCCCATCTCGCGTCCCCCTCGCAGTCTCTCTTCAAAATGGTGTCATTTGTCAGCCAAACAACAACACATTACATAGGACGTACAGGTAATTTGAAAAGCTCGTAATTCGAGTCAGATTGAGCACCGCATCGTGGATCGCGGAGAAAAATTCATTAGGTGCTGTAAAAGCCGATTTAGTGGTCCGATTAGGTTGTTGGCCGTGAAAGTGTCTCATCTCGTGTCTTGTTAGCGACACTTTGAGGGCGCTTTTGGCCACGTGACGGCGCATGAATGCCGTTATTGATTAAGCACGCAGAGGCGATAGGGTGACCGCCGTCCCTCGGTGGCGTCGCGACGCGCGCCTGCGTCTCCCTCCCGCCAATAGCGCCCGCTTTGCGAGGGTGGAAAAGCTCCGAACCGGAAGTCCTGCGAGCTTTCAGACTTTAGTGCTTCCGCCAAAATGGAAGAAGATTCATCGATGTTCGTACATATATATATGTACTTTTTGGCTTTATTATTTTGTACTGCCGTCGCGACGTCTCCGTCTCCGACATCCTTGATGATGCGTCGAGCATCGGAGGGAGATTGACGATGCGAAAAGCGGAAAAGGCAGTGCATCCGCCATATTCTGCGATGCACCTTTGCGACCGCATTATAATCTAAACAGCAGACAGTGATCTGATGATGAGAATTTGAAAAATCCTGCGCGTCGCTTCCTTATTGCTTCATTCTGACTACCGTTGGAAGCGGCTTTCATTTGTATTCTAAGGTGCTAATTAGAGATTAATTAATCGGATTCATTGTCAATAATAAGTAACAATTTTGTCAAACAACTACCTACTGAACGATGAAAAGTGAATGAACACTTCTGAGTTAATTATTTTCAAGTGCCTGTATAGTATTCAAACCACTAGGTTGGAGCACCGGCTTTTAAATGCTATAATACATAGATAATTTTCATATTTGCATAAATGAAGATCCCACATAGATATTCTTATTCAATTATAATTGATATGATGTACTTTATCTAATAGTGAGAGGGTTGCTAGTAGCTGTTGATATAATAATTGAACATTACCATATCTATGTATCTGCTGTATGGGTAATTCCACGTCAACTCTACCCAAAGTACCTGCTAGTTTAGTCAGTTACCAGTGTCGGACTGGCAAAATTTGGTCTACCGGGCAAACTATCGTCGTGACCTGGCCTTCATGCATTTGCCAGGTGTTTCCTCCACGAAAATTCTAGCCGAACACAATATTCGATTCTGACGTCACGACACGCGAGTAAGACACATACCTGTGCATTTTGCGGAGGAGGCGTGCATTAAGAGCTTGCCGAAATACTCGCGAAGCAAACAGCCTTTCCTATAGAACTCTCGCGAATAGACCTGCAACCGATGCTGCAATATGCAGAAATAATGGAAGCGACGAGAACCTTCAAGGCGTTTTCGGCAGACTCAGACACCTCAAATGATCTCGAATGCAAGACGCGACAGCGCGAACAGCAAAACTGAGTGGTGCGATAGCTAAGTGCGACAATTTAATTATGTGACTGTGTTGTATTATGATAGTAATACAGTAATTATTGATATAGTGTGTGCTTGCTTAATAAACGACTGTTTCTCGTTATAATATACCCACGTGATATTATACAGAGTGATTAAAAATGGCGCATTTTCTCCCGTGTACGTTGTGGGAGACGTTGAGGGAGCACGGAAAAAATAGTAAAAAAAATGGCTCATTTATCCTTCGAGTTATGAAGAGGTGAAGTTGAGAATTTAACTTTTTCAGTTTGCATCATTTTAAAGCAAAGCATTGTTACTTGCGAAAAGTCACATGTCGTTAGTAGTTCCCGATTGAAATTTTTTCTTGCAATTGAGATTTGAGTCGCATTTTCAAATTTCAAAATTCATCTTTCACCTCAAAAGTGCCGTGAAAACAACTATTGGCAAGTATGTTTGGTATGGTCTGGCAGGTTCTACGGAGTTTCCAGGGTAACAATACAATAATGCTATTGTGATGTACCTCTTTGATCTAAAGGTGCCAGGTAGGTACTAGTGCGATGCTGCCAGATTGCACAGATTTGTTTTTGTTAATAACTTGCAAATCGAAGCCGATTAATTTTTTTTATTGTTTTTCCCATGCTCCGTTAACGTCCATCATAACGTGCCCGAAAGGAAATGCGCCATTTTTGAATCACCCTGTATGTATAATATCAAGTAGGTATAAAGAGCTCAATACAATCATATCATTGGTTTATACCTTTTGGTGTTTGTGTGTTGGTGTAAAATGAAAATATGTCTAATTTTTTTCATCGAAGTTGAAAAAACTGGTGCAATTTAGTTTTTCTACAGAATGTTTTCAAGGTGAATTGCCATGAAATAATAATATGGAGTTAGAATATATTATCCCTTCCTAAAATAATTTGTAAAAATTTGGGATCGGGAATCGAGATTTTTCCTGGCGAGAATCTCGATCGGCAAGGCCGCCGGAGAGCTTCGCCGGGCGCCGAGATTGGAAGTCACTTACGGGCCTCCTCCTTGGAAAATATTATGAGTCCGCGAGCGCAATGGCAACACAGGCGAGATTTTTCAAAAAATAATAATGTTACGAGCGGCGATCCCGTACATATTGGTAAACACTCGATCTTTCTGGATTCTTCCAACCATTAGATCGCAGTGCAGAAGTGTGGAGCAATCTGGTGCATTCCACAGCGTTCGTGTACGTGAAACTGAATGGAGACTCCAATGCCTGATCAGGGCACATCTGTCCATTTTGGCGAAAGCGCCGTTCCAGAACCCGGCAGAATTATACGGGTGATGTGTATGATTATTCAGGAATGGTCTAGAAACCGCATATGCCGGACCACTATGGAATTTGCTGGAAGTAGACAGAAAGTTCGGGAACACTATTCAGAGGCCTCATATAGGCATTAGCCGGCAGCTCGCAGCAGTATTGAATTGAAAGAGACAGCGAGCAAATAAGCGAGCGATAATCACAGCGATATTCCAAGTAAATAATTGTTGGCGTGTATTATTGTAGTACGCTGAAATAAACAGTGTGTGTTTTAAATCGATCGTCTCAATTATTTTCGAACCCGTACGCGAGATATCGTAACAATAATAACAATTATTTTCATTAATTAAAGCAAAAATAACTACAAAAAAGACAAACAAGAATGGAGCTTCTTGCGCAACTCTAAATAAAAGATTTTCTAGCTTCCACATGTACGAAGTCATTTTTCATTTATACATTCTCAATAGCTTGCGGTAGCTTGTTTGTGAATTCCGTCTTTTGTCACTGTGCGAAATTGCTTTTCTTCAAAATGACATTTTTGGAAATAAATTCTGCTATTCCAGGTAGGCAGTAAAAAAATCAGGATTTTGTTTTTGGGTTTTTCAACTTTCTTCACGTTTTTATCAGTGGAACTGAAAGAAGAAAATCAACACGCTCTCACGGGCCCCCTACGAGGCTCCGGGTTCCCATGATTATATCACCGCCTAAACCCTCTCGGCTGCACTGCTTATCGGTAGATTTATTTTCGAGTCTCGAACTTGATCACATTGATCTCTCTTACCGAGATTCGAGTTAAGATTCGTACAAAACTAGCTAGGGATTTTTCTTTCCGATTATTTCTGGATCAACTGTGTATAGGTGGTATCGGCGAGGCGGCCATTTTGTAGAAGCTAATCACAAAGCTACTTGAGCTGGTGATTAGAAACCTCGATCACAATTTGGATATGGTGCCAAAACACAGCACAGAGACTACTTGGTGCTGGGGACAAAAACGTTCTTGTCCTAGCAAGTTCAAGCCATAAAGCAGTAGATTGTAGTCCATGACCTACCTCAAGCAGGAAGTGTTGTTTGAAAAATTTCAAGTCGCTTGTAAGCTTTTTGTTGAACAAATTTCTTAGATTTGTCCAGGAAAAGCCATGAGGATTTTCATTGCTCAGATAACTCCTGCGCTTGATCTCCACGGGATCTCCTCACTCCAGGGTAGCCAGAACAGTGAAATTCATGCTCCCATGCGAGAGTAGCTGGACGAACAGCCATACATTGCGCAAACAACCATGTTAGTTAGTTTTTGACGACACGAACAGTCAGTCAGTTTGATTAGCTTCTACAAAATGGCCGATTTTCAGGAACATGACGTCACGCCGATACGACCTATAGGAAGTCCCGCGGTCTTTTCATATCAGATATCTTATCTTATCTTACTTACCAGTATCCCTAAACTGAAAGGCAAACGCCACGGAAACAACTGTTGTGACAATTGTATCAGGCCGTCTGATTTCTACATGATTCTAGTGCTGCGATTCAGGCCGCGATCGGCCGATGGCGACCAGAAACACAGCCCACTAGAATCATGTTGAAATCAGACAGCCTTTATCTATGGTACTTGACTTCCAGGCAAATTTATCTGGAGATGAAAATGCCGGCTCTGAATCTTCTCCATCCCGACATTAGATACAGCTCATTATTTTATATTTTATTATTATAGCTTTTTCATACAGCTTATAGCTTATAGGATTAGCTTTTCTGTTGTATTCACCTCCACTACTTTTTGCACCCCATAAAAAAAATATGCATTATGCGTTTGTGCGTTGTTCAGGCATGTATTGGTGCACATGAACAGAATTAGGATTTGCATAAAGTAAGTAGGGGAGACAGAGACTGGAACTAACACGGGTAGGTTATAACAGTGCCTATGGTTTCTAGAATTTTTGTAAGATGTCGCTCGAATTCCGTGTGCGATGTTCATTGACATCCACCTCCTTGCCCACATTGCTGTTTTGCAACTGTCATTCAGGTTAGGATTGTTCTGACAAGTGCCACTATTTTCCGCCTAAAAGTAAAGTCGTTGTGTCGTCTGTTGAGTGATTTTATGACGATCTCCCGAACGCAAACCAGAAGGTATGTACATTGTTTTGATCTTGATTATGTTGGCTATCGATGGACGCAAAAACAATTTGACGTTGAAATTGCGGTTTATGTCTTAAAATTGTGTTGAGTACCCTTGGGGTCAAAAGTAACATAGTGTTACAACCAACCCCAATCACTTTTTTCACCTGCAAAATATTATGATCAGATCACTTATGTTTTCACAAAGCTTATAGATTGCTCTCAACGGCGATCCGGACGATGATTTGTCAAATTGATGTTCCTATCTTCTCTCGGTACATTTTTCAATTTTATAATGTTTCATTGTGATACGTTTTATTTGACATTTTGTAGATTCCCACTGTGGCAAAGTGTTTTTCAGTTTTCCTATATTTTTTTCAAGTCAATAGGGAATGAGAGATTTTTTGTTCAATTTTATTATTATAATACCCAATAATTCATGATCTATCGTAAATTATGTTGATGTTACAACCTACCCCAAGTATTGTTACTCTTAACCCCAACGCTGGGGCTAAAAGTAACAGCTGTCTTGATCCAGGAAAAAAAAAAATCTCAGAGATACTCCATCAATATTGAAAAAGAATAGTCGGCATGGAAATCGATTGTCCAGTCTATCATAGAAACACTTTAAATGGAAAAAAAGTTACTAGTCGGCATGGGAAAAAATAAAAACCAAAAAATGTTACTTTCATCCCCGGTCTCCCCTACTCGAAAAAAGTACTCGCACAGGAGACACCAGAGATGCCGGGTACTAAAAAAGATAAATCCGAATCCTCCGTGTATTTGTCATAAACTTTGCAGCAATGTTTGGTTGTCCTCACACTCCTAGCATGGGTGACGGAAAAAAGATCGAAATACAAAAGGTCGAAAACAAAACATCGAATGCATAAAGTCGAGAAACAAAATAACGAAACCACAAAACATCGAAAGCACTATTGTCGAAAGTACAAAAGGTCGAAAATCAAAAGATCGAAAAGTGAAATATCGAAAAGCAAAAGGTCGAAAACCAAAAGGTCGAAAAGCAAAAGGTCGAAAACCAAAAGGTCGAAAAGTGAAATATCGAAAAGCAAAAAGTCGAAAACCAAAAGGTCGAAAAACAAAATATCGAATAATAAAATGTCGAATAGCACAATGTCGAACTAGAAATATATGTTTTAAATGTGATTACAATTCGGATCGATTGAAGAGCTGTGACTCTCTCAGAGAGCACTTGAGGAAAAATTTTACTCTCACTTTTCGACTTATTCTTCAGAGATAAATCACCTCCCAAAGTATTATGCAAGGCCACCGAAACACCTGTATATTCTTTCAAATCTGATCAGCCTCAGCGTAAATTAACTTCGGACTTATAAACCTGTGCACGCATGGACCTTGTTAGGTTGAGTGATTTTTTTGCAGACCTGATTGGGTTTTTTGACGCAAAATCCACTCTGAAACGTAAAGCTGTGCACATGGACCTCGTCAGGCCTAGTAGTTTTTTTTTGAAGACCTGATTTGGTTTTTTGACGCAAAATTCACTTTGAAACGTAAAGCTGTGCACATGGACCTCGTCAGGTCTAGTTGTTTTTTTTTTTTTGAAGACCTGATTTGGTTTTTCGACGCAAAATTAACTTGGACTTATAAACCTGTGTACATGGACCTCGTCAGGTTCAGTAATTTTTTTGCAGACCTGGTTTGATTTATTGGCGCAAAATCAACTCTGAAACGTCAAGTTGTGCACATAGACCTCGTCAGGTTTAGTTTTTTTTTTTTTTGAAGACCTGATTTGGTTTTTCGACGCAAAATCAAGTTGGACACATAAAGCTGTGCACATAGACCTCGTCAGGTCTAGTAGTTTTTTTTTTTTGAAGACCTGATTTGGTTTTTTGACGCAAAATTCACTCTGAAACGTAAAGCTGTGCACATGGACCTCGTCAGGTCTAGTAGTTTTTTTTTTGAAGACCTGATTTGGTTTTTCGACGCAAAATTGATTTGGACTTATAAACTTGTGTACATGGACCTCGTCAGGTTCAGTAATTTTTTTGCAGACCTGGTTTGGTTTATTGACGCAAAATCAACTCTGAAACGTCAAGTTGTGCACATGGACCTCGTCAGGTTTAGTTTTTTTTTTTTTGAAGACCTGATTTGGTTTTTCGACGCAAAATCAAGTTGGACACATAAAGCTGTGCACATGGACCTCGTCAGGTCTAGTAGTTTTTTTTTTGAAGACCTGATTTGGTTTTTTGACGCAAAATCAACTTGGACTTATAAACCTGTGTGCATGAACCTCGTCAGGTTCAGTAATTTTTTTACAGACCTGATTCGGTTTTTTGACGCAAAATCATTTCTGAAACGTCAAGTTGTGCACATGGACCTCGTCAGGTTTTTTTTTTGAAGCCCTGATTTGATTTTTCGACGCAAAATCAACTTGGACACATGCATGGACCTCGTCAGGCTCAGTAATTTTTTTGCAGACCTGTTTCGTTTTTTTCTTTTGACGCAAAATCCACTCTGAAACGTGAAGCTGTGTACATGGACCTCGTCAGGTTCAGTGATTTTTTTGCAGACCTGATTCGGTTTTTTGACGCAAAATTGACCTATACTCATAAATCGGTGTACACACTACACAGACCTTGTCAGGTTCAGTATATTTTTTTCAAGGCCTGATTAGGTTTTTTCACAGAAATAAGTTTGGGCTAGTTGATTTTTGACTCGGTGCTTCTCTTCTCTCGTCCCAAACTCTCAAATCATTTGTCTTTACAACAATTGTACATACACCTATTGCTCATTATCGATTTTCACGGTTTTTCTTTCTAGACCTTTTCTTTTCGATTTTTTGTTTCTCTATGATTCTTTTCGACGTTTTGTTTCTCGACCAATTGTTTTTCGACCAATTGTTTTTCGACCTTTTGTTGTTCGACCAATTGTTTTTCGACCAATTGTTTTTCGACCAATTGTTTTTCGACCAATTGTTTTTCGACCTTTTGTTTTTCGACATTCTGTTATTCGATATTATGTATTTTCGACCATATGTATTTCGATCATCATCACTTTCGATATATTGTAAAATCGACCTTTTCTTTTTCGACCTTATGCATTCGATGTTTTGTTTTCGACCTTTTGTTTTTCGTTCTTTTTTCCGTCACTCTCCTAGCATGTACCTACTTTTTCTCTGAGCGGCATTTCAAACTAAACTGCTCAACAATTGAAGTGGTCCACTCGAAAATTTCGCCCGATTTCAAATACGAATATCTCGGGAAAAAATTGACCGATTCTAGAAAGTGCAATGTTTTTGGATAGCACATTATTTCCACTATAAGGTGCAACAATAGAACAAACAATTGAATACATAATGCATGATGTACAGGGCGACAGCGAAAGGAGTGATAAAATGTTCCATTTTAAAGCACGTCCCAGTTTTGCCAGAAAAATCTCCGAGTCTTTCTGATTACATTTTTGAGAAGTGCACATCCATGGCTCGAAACGGTTTTCAAAATTCCGGCCTATCATCTTTGGTTACAGGGTGATGATGTAAAATGAAACAACTTTTTGTTTTTGCAGTGGTAACTTTTTTGTTTGTTAACCGATTTTCACAATTTGGAGCGTATGTTGAAGCGAAGACCTCAGTTAAGAGAAATTGGTTAACAAAATTGAATTAACACATCATTTTAAAAAAAGGGGTTGCATCAAATGTGACCTTATCATGAAATAAGGCCGATATCCGATTTGGGGGAATTTTTTAACAAGAATCAATTTGTCGTTGAAAGAACCACTCATTGCAAATATTTTAAGATCAGTCTCGCTTATTTACAATTAACGGCCACAATTAACGACGGAAAACCCAAATTAAGACTGCATGTTTTCACACGAGAACTGATACCTTTGCTCACCTGAAAACATACTTACTTATTGTTACTTTTGACTGTTTCTGTCGACCCTCTGTTGACTGTCCAAATCGTGAAGAAAACTCGATCAGTGATTCTCGTAACATAAGTTACGTGTATTTTCAGGTAAGCAAGAGCATCGGTCCTCCTGTGAAAACATGCAGTCCTAACTTGGGTTTTCCGTCGTTAATTGTTGTCCCAAATAAGCGAGACCGATCTTGAAATGTTTGTATTGAGTGGTTTCTTTAACGACAAGTTGATTCTTCTTGAAAAATTCCCCCAAATCGGAGTCCGGCCTTATTTCATGCTCAGGTCACATTTGATGCAACCCCCCTTTTTGAAATTATGTGTTAGTTCAATTCTGTTGATGGATTCCTCTTACCTGAGGTCTTCGCTTCGACATAAGCTCCAAATGGTGAAAATCGGTTGATAAACAAAAAAGTTACCGTTACAAAAACAAAAAAGTTGTTTTTTTCACATCACCCTGTAACCAAAGAAGATAGGCGGAAATTTCAAAAACCGTCTCGAGCCACGGATGTGCACTTTATAAAAATGTAATCAGAAAGACTCGGCGATTTTTTTTGCAAAAGTGGGACGTGCTTTAAAATGAAACATTTTGAAACTCCTTTCATTGTCGCCCTGTATATCATGCATTATGTTATCAATTGTTTGGTCTATTGTAGCACCTTATAGTGAAAAGAATAAGCTATCCAAAAACACTGCACTTTTGAGAATCGGTAAATTTTTTCTGAGATATTTGTATTTGAAATCGGGTGAAATTTTCGAGTGGACCACTTCAATTGTTGAGCAGTTTAGATTTCAAACTTGAAATCGAATGTTCACGGACAATAAATAATGATGGAAGTTCTGGGCAAGAAGTGATATAGAGAGAAGGCAGATTTTTTTGCTGAGATTTATGAACCTCTTGAATTTGATATGGACTGAGAAAAGGGCTGAAATACAGAAGCATCTAGATGCTCCAGGACAACTGAATAGACACATAAGAAGAATCTAGGGGACAAGCAAATTTAGATGATTTCTAAAATCATCATAACTTTTGATTTCCGTCAAATCAGCGATTTCATATCGGTTTTCAGTGTTCGATAGCCCAATCTTACATTTCCATGCCTTGATCACGTTGACCACGCTACAGAGTGATCAACGAAACAGTGTAAAATTGCCAAAAGTTCAGCACGAGCGCGATTTCCAAAAAAAATTTATGCATTCCAATATAGCACAGTGATGAAAATCGGTGTTTCAGCTTGAGTAACGTTTTTGAATTTCGAAAATCGAAGGTGAATTGTCAAAGATATCGATCATTTTGTGCCGCCACGTTGAACTTCCAAGAAAGAAGAATGTGATCCGATTTCATTGAAACTTGGAACACACTCATGTCTGGTTTAAGTGATTGAAATTTCAAGGTCAAATTCCACTTTCGATCACTTTCGAGCCGCTGCGCTATATTGAACTTTTTACATGAATGATTCGATTTACTTAAATGAAACTGAAACACACTAGAATCGGATCATTTACATGAAAGTTCAATGTGGCGGAAAAAAATTTGACCTTGAAATTCCAATAACTATTTAAACCAGACATGAGTGTGATTCAAGTTTCAATGAAATCGGATCACTATCTTGGAAGTTCAACATGGCGGCACAAAATGATCAATATCTTTGACAATTCACCTTCGATTTTCAAAATTCAAAAACATTGCTGGAGCTGAAGCACCAGTCTTCATAACTGTGCTATTGGAATGCATAAAAAATTGTTTTGGGAGAATCACGCTCGTACTGAACTTTCGGCAATTTTACACTGTTTCATTGATCACTCTGTACCCTGTAGAAACTTTATAAAACATTGTTCGTATTTGACGTGATCAAGGCATGAGAGAGAAAGATTGAGCTATCGAACACTGAAAACCGATATAAAATCGCTGATAGGAATCAAAAGTTATCATGGATTTAGAAATCGTCTGAATTTGCTTGTTCCCTAGATTCTTTTGATGTGTGTAGATAGAGTGTGGTGTAACATAAGTGAACTTTTCAGTAGCTACCTTGTAGAAGAGCATAAGGAGTCGGGTTTATCAGGATAATCATGTTATACTTATTCTAATATTGTAAATTTGAACTTTCTGATGACGGTTAGAATGATGTACCAAGTGGAGAGTTTATGCGCCAGCTTCGGAACACCTCGCATATTTATCGTAACACAATAATTATCTCTTCTTCATCAGTATGTTCCTGGCACGTCTTCGCAAAAAGAACGTGAACTGAAATTACGCAAAGATGTAATTCACTTCTCTTCTCTCACGACCAAGTGCATTAAATCAGAAGACCTGCTTGTCCCATCCTATGGCGAGAGCCGGCTTCCACCTCCGACCGAGCTGGAAGTCGTTTATTCCTGCAGCGTCCGTCGTGCCCATAATGTGTGTTAATGAACACCAAATTGGGCCTTCCAGAGAGCTGGAAAGTGTTTTTAAGAATCATTCAGGTCATCAACAATAAAATTTAACGACGCACGGCGGTAGCGGTGTGTAGGTATAGTATACTAGAGTCCCGGGGTCCCTTCCTTTGGCCAATTTAAGTTCATTCAGCAGAGAGAGCATTCGGATCCGTGCGAGTGTATGCGATGTGCGGAAAGGGCCCCCTCGCTAACAAAGACCATTGAAGAAGAGAGGCGCGCTCGGCGACGTCGGCATTCGGGGGGCACGCGGCGGCGCCATAGGCGGCCCCCTGCCCAACTTGGGTAGCGTTAATTATAATCATTTGACGAAATGCACCGGTGACGAGCCGCACTGATATATACACGAATGTCTCGTTCTGTTTTTTTTTGTGTCTTCGTCTTCTGTCTCCCCAAAAAGATCCTCCCTCTTTCTTCCAATATTTTTTCTAATGACACTGGTGAGCCTTTGCGCGCCGACATCACAGAACATTATTATTAGTATTCGGGACAGTCGAATACGAATCACCAGATTATCTACCTGTATACCTTTCGTCGTTTCCTTTTTTTTTGTTTCCTGAAATTGTGTCCTGCACGACACACGGATGGCCCTTGGATGACGTGGAATTGGAACAAGGCATATAGTAATTATCTTACAGAAGCGCGGCTGGTCTGCTGTTTCTTATTTTTGGGCTTTCCATATGACTGAGATGTATATTAGTAGATAACTGGATCTTGCGCTTCTCACGTCACTAAATATAGCCATATTCTATAATTTGGCACCAGTTCATAAATGTAACCGGCAGTGAAGTAGAAGTCTAAAACATACCCTACACTTTGCAGATGCGATCCAAAATCTGAGCTGGCACTCCAGCTATAATAATATCATCTCAACCTTGATATAAATATAATATACTGCCGTGGATTTCGGGTTTGAACGGACTTATCCAAGGAACTTGAGTAAATAATTACAAATAACACAACGGTAACTCAAACACAACAACTCGCATCTCGTTCAACAACTCGGTTTCACAGGTGTTCTCTCGACTTCAGGCTTCAGGTGTCAACTGCTTCCACTCGCCGCTGGATTTTTATTCATAGACTCTCCCCCCCCTCCTTACTGCAAGTCGGGAGATGCCTGGAACAGTCTAGAAAATACGGGTTCCGATCGTTCTGGAAAATTCCAACGGATTTAACGTTGCTAGGAGATTCCGAGCTCAGGTATAGGTATGAGAGCTATTTGTATTATTGAGTTCGCCAGAGATATTCTGTGGCCGCAGCTAGCTCCTGCGTTACACTTCCCTCATCCCAGTTTCTTCTACGTCCTCGTAGAATTAATCCTCGGGTCGTTGAAGATAAGGACAGAGACGATCGCTGTGCACCACCTCCATTTTTCCTTTCTGTTCTGCCCCCTACGTATCCGAAAGACACTTGAAAATCTTGTACGGTCCTTCCCAATCTCGCTGTAGTTTTGGGCACCTTCCCTTCCGCCTTTTGGGATTGTAGAACCACACCAACTCGCCTTCTTCAAACTTGGGTTCAGTGGCTTTCCAGTCGTAACGGGCTTTCATACGGTCACTTGCTATCTGGATGTGAATCCGAGCAAATTTGTGCACTGACCATACTATCTCCTCAGCTCTTGCATCGAGGGTGAAGAGTTGTGGTTCTTGGTTTGTTGATACCGAGAATTTTCATGAGCTCGTGGAGTACTTCTGATTCAAAATTTCTTCTTTGATCCGAATGCAACTCCAACGAAACTTCATATCTTGATAGCATATCATCTACCAAGACTTCTCCACGGTTCCAGCTTCCTGGTTCAAAATCGGTATGGCTTCGGGCCACTTTGAGAAATAATCTATGCCAACCAGCAAATATTTGTCCCCCTGCTCCGTTACTGTAAGTGGAGCAAAGATATCCACCGCCAACCTCTCAAATTGAGCTCCCACATTATTTATTGCTGTTGGCATGTTATATATATCTTGGCATGTTGTCTTCAATGAGGCCCTTTTCTCGAGTTGCAGACTTCACAGGTTCTGATGTAAATTTCCACGTCGCGTCCTGTTGATACCCTATCCCCTACCCAACAGAACCTCTCTCGAACTTTCTCCATGGTTTTATTCACTCCAAGATGACCAGAGCTGACAGTATCATGGAACTAGACCAAGATTTCTTTCAAAAGCTTCTTTGGAACCACAGGCTTGTTCTTGACGCATCCACCATCAGCGCTTTCCCATAGTCTGTAGAGCGTGCTGTTCTTCAATCGAAGAGATTCCCATTGGGCCAGGTGGGCTTTCAGCACCGGACTGCACTGCACAGTCTTTTGCAATTCGGGTTTTCGATTATTTTCAAACCAGCCAATATGAGGTCCCAGGATGTCGTCGTCTTGTTGCGCCTTCTTTATTTCTTCTGAAGAAAGTTTCAAACCGTCACATTCAAATTCTTCAACTTTAACGACGTAAATCACCACTTCCTTATCTTCTTGCTTCAAACAATGCTTGCAATGTTCCGGATATGGCCGTCAAGACAAAGTGTCAGCGTGAAAATGTACTTTTTCAGGTCGATACTGAATTTTCATGTCATGAGCTTGTAGTGTTTCGATCCAACGAGCCATACTCGTCCTTTTGGATTTTTTAAGTTTGTATAGCACCATGATTAGTCCTTAGGATGAATCGTCGGCCGTACAGGTATGCATGGAAGTGCTCGATGGATTTCACGACTGCAAGTAGCTCATCTTCTTGTTACACAATAGTTTCGTTCTGATTTATTCAACGTACTGCTGTAGTAGGCCGGAACCTTCTCTTGTCCATATTGCATTTGCAACAGCACAGCACCCATCGCTTCTTTACTGCAGTCTGTGTCAAGGATGGAAGTGCCTCCGTCTCGAGGAAGTGCCAATACAGACTCGTTATCAGAGCATTTTTTGAGTCTTCGAATAATGAATGTTGGCATTCCTCAGTCAATCTGGAGATTTTCTTGACTTCTATGAGGCGATGAAGAGGTTTAGCGATCTGGAAGTATCCTTCCACAAAGTACAAACTTGCGGTAATAGCTGCATAACCCAAGGAAACTCCTAACTTCTCGAATGTTCCCTGGCGTCTTCCAATTCTTTACAGCTTAAATTTTGTCTTCGTCGGTTTGAACACCATCTTCTGATCTCACGTGACTCAGATACTTCACTTTTTTTTTTGAATAGGTGACATTTCTTCAGATTTTTCAGAGCTTCAATCCTGCCTTTTGTAATCTCCGGAAAATTTGGTGGAGTCGGTTTATTTTCTTGTGAAAAGTCTTGCCATGAACAATCACATCGTCTAAGTACATCAGAGCATCACCAACATTGATGTTGTACTTGTATTTATATTATTGAGTGCGCCACAGCTACTGCATTACAATACTATTTTGTATTATAGGCGATTTACATTTAAAAAACGCCACCTGGTGTAGAGCTCGGTACTTGATCGTAGAGGACGTTTTTGGGATAAACACATACTCCGACGTCTAGTAGCCTAGGTGAGCACTAGTGGATACCTGCAATACCCACATCAATAACATGAAATTTGACAAGTAGGAATGATGTAAAAGGGGGTTTGTTGTTGTGTCCCGTATTTGACCTTGTGGTTGGCGTATTTAGCAGGCTAGTAGTAGATCTAGTTCCAGGGGTGAGAGGCTGGCAAATTGCGCTGTCAGCAATGCATTACATGGCAGGTGTGGTGGAAAAATTGCGACTGGTGGCTGTTACATTACACCTTCCGCAGGCAGATTCAAGCATGGTATGCTGCTTTGCCAGTAGCGCAGTAGCTCTCGCCACTGCGATTAGTGCCATTCCTGCCATTTATTGCCTGCTGATTGATCCCCCAATCTCAAATGGGTCACAAAGCGAGCCTAAACCTTGACGTCAGTGCGGGGACATAACACACGTTTGCGTCCCAATTGAGGTCTCCAATTTTCCGTTGTCTCTCTTTACTGTGACGTCATGCGTATAAGATACGGTTAATCGAGGTCATTGGGCGCTTTCCCAATAAGGCGTATAAGGACACAATTCGACACAATTTGACACAGCTAGCGTTCCAATAGCAGTAATAGCACCACATGTCGACACAATCGAAACATTGGCGAGGCTGAGTTTAGAATTGAGCTGGCAAGTGCACTTTGACATTGTGTATCCGTCTTGTCGCAGTTATTGGAAAGCGTCCTATGTTTCTTGAGATATGACATTTCGTTTCTGACAATGAGAAATTTTTCGAATCTGACAAGCCCCCTGTCGTGTATTTATTTGATTTCAGCATGGATTTCATGATTTCACTTGTTCTTACCCTCGTTCTTGCCAATAAGTGTGTTATATGTGGTGGAAAACTGAGAAGATACTGAAGATACTTACAGAAATGGTTCAAGGGTGTTGTGTCGCTGTATGCGAGTGCGAGAATAAGACGAATACACCCGGCATCACCATGCACCGGTTCAGGAAAGACCCAAACTTGATGGAAGTGTGACTGCACCAGCACCACCAGGGATCACGCTGCACCAGACACGTGCATCTTACTACGAAAAAACTCTATTACTTCGTCCATTAAAAACTCCCTTATGGGTTCTAGTGACTTTCTCCACATGATAATGGGAACAGTATAGCTAACCGATTCAAAATTCCCGCAAAAGTCAGAAACGAAACGTCCAAACGTCAAAACGTCAAAGGTGACCTCGAAAATCCATGTATTTTCTAAATAGATAGTTTTTCGAGGTCACCTTTGACGTTTTGACGTTTATGACGTTTAGACGTTTCGTTTCTGACTTTTGCGGGAATTTTGAATCGGTTAGCTATACTGTTTCCATTATCAAATGGGGAAAGTCACTAGAGCCCATAAGGGAGTTTTTAATGGACGAAGTAATAGAGTTTTTTCGTAGTGGGATGCACGTGTCTGGTGCAGCGTGATCCCTGCTGGTGCTGGTGCAGCCACACTTCCATCAAGTTTGGGTCTTTCGTGAACCGGTGCATGGTTATGCTGGGTGTATTCGTCTTATTCTCGACTCGCATAGAGCGACACAACACCCTTGAACCATTTCTGCAAGTATCTTCTCAGTTTTCCACTACATATAACACACTTATTGGTAAGAACGAGGGTAAGAACAAGTGAAATCATGAAATCCATGCTGAAATCAAATAAATACACGACAGAGCGCTTGTCAGATTCGAAAAATTTCCCATTGTCAGAAACGAAATGTCATATCTCAAGAAACATAGGGCGCTTTCCAATAACTGCGACAAGACGGATACACAATGTCAAAGTGCACTTGCCAGCTCAATTCTAAACTCAGCCTCGCCAATGTTTCGATTGTGTCGACATGTGGTGCTATTACTGCTATTGGAACGCTAGCTGTGTCAAATTGTGTCCATATGTGTCGAAGTGTGTCCTTATACGCCTTATTGGGAAGCACCCAATGACCTCGATTAACCGTCTCTCATACGCATGACGTCACAGTTAAGAGAGACAACGGAAAATTGGAGACCTCAATTACAATGGTAGCGAACTGTAAAATATAGAATGCGGATCTCCATGTGGGGTTTGAGCAGAAAATCTTGAGAAAAAGGAGACTGACGACGCAGCCAGCCCAAGCGGTGACCTTTTCTGGCGTGCCAACAGTTGGTGTGTGCGGAGGACTCGATCTACAGTCATTGTTGCTGTTCCTTGGGTGAAAGCTAGGGATGATGCAGAGAAAGGCCTGTCTGCGACGACGGCGACGACGCTGGTCATCGACGTAAGGCCCAATAAAGGAGCCTGCGGGGCCCCAAGGGTTCACAGGAACAAAAAAAATGCGGCAGTGCATTGACAAGACAGTAGAGAGAGAAGAGGGCGACTGAATCAAGTCTCATTACCCGTAATTACAGAGGAGGTAATTACGACGTCGGTAATTAGACCGGTCCTACCGCTCTACAGTACACTCTTTAGGGTACGACGCCGGGTGCTATAGAGACGTGATATGGGTCAGGATCCTGAAACCGAGCTCATTAATTATTGAGGTAATTACTAGAGAGGTAATAACACCCTGAGAGTATGTGCACACCAGTTTTACCGTTGCGAGCTTGAACCCGCGGTTTACCTGGACCGTCGCTTTCCTCCTCCTCCTCCTCTTCATGCCTACCGCTGCAGGTGCAAGCAGAGGCAGTGGTAGGTGAGCGTGCCAACACGCTTTCTCAGTCGAACCTTCGTCGTTTCCATTTGTTCTGCGGTTGAAGGAGCGAGATGGAGCGTACGGGTCGCGTTCCCTCCTCGTGTACATAGCTCCACCGATGCAAGCCTCTAGAGACAATGGCAGGTGCATGTGCCATCGTGTCTTCTCAGTCGAACCTCCTCCGACACCGTTTGCGCTATATTGGTAAGAGCGAGATGAAGCGCTGCCATCCTCTTAACACAGCTCGACCAAGCGCACAGCGGTAGGTCTTCTCCTCTCGCGCTCGGTTCTACCTGCTCTGCACGGCACAAAACCGCCGGATCGTGTTTTATGGCTGCTTCCAATCGAACATGCGAAGGAGTCACAAAGGTAGGTCCTTCGCAAGGTCCTGATGGTCGGAGGTCCTTGCACATATTGGGGGCATGAGCGCTGCATCTGAGAGAGAGAGAGAGAGAGAGAGAGAGAGAGAGAGAGAGAGAGAGAGAGCTATTTCGCTCCCCATCTCTGTCTATCATCCTATGCGCTGGCGGTCCAGCCAAACGCAGGTGTTTATGCATCGGTGAAATCGGTGTACGGTTTCATTTATCGACGCTCACAACATGGGAACGAAGGGATGCACGGCGCTTTAAAAAAATCAATGAGAGGAGGTACCTAATTTTTCCATATGACCGCTACGTCGCAATGTTTTAATCATAGCAAGGAGGGAGAATATGAAATAGATATGGAAGCAGAGGTGAGGCGCACAGCGTTTTAAAAAAATTAGATGAGGTACCTAATTTTTCTGAGATGAGATATCTAATTTTTCTATATGCTCGCTACGTCGGAATGTATTAACCAAAACAAGTCGATATGCTCTGGACAGATGAACCGATACATAGCTAACTGTTGTACTAATCATCATGATGTTTTTGATGGTAGGGGGTAATAGATACCTCGGTACATCATCTAGCTGTGTTTTAACGGCCATTTTTACCTTCGTCACAATTCAAAAATTCAAATATTCAAATCCGGTATTGGTATGATATCCCCTGCCAGAGGGTGGAGGGTAGGGAGCGGCGGGTGGTAAACCGGGATTGTTCGATGAGGTGAGCGAAACTGCAGGTTAGATATAGCTCGTCTATGGATTGTAAACCGGCGAATTAAGGGCTTTTTCTCGCGAGAAGACCTAAGCGCCGCATGTGACAAAGCGCGCTATATCGGCTCCATCCCTGTCTATCATCCCACAGCGACATGGATATATTTGAGGCCTGTTAGATGCATAAGGTGAGGTTTCCGACCGAGGGTCTGCAGGTATAAAGTGCTATTATCATACAAAACCGGTAGGTAGCTGCTCTTTAAAAAATTCATGCTCTCAAAGCTCGGGGTATATTATAGAATTATGTGCCATCATAGTTTCGAGGAAAATGGTGATATGATGGTGGTGTATGGAGATAATTCTACGAGCACTTTGGAAAAACCATATAGCAACACAACGAGACGGCTTCTATACCACTTTCTAAAGCATGGGGAAGCAGTGCCACTTGAATGAAAACTACGAGTGCACTCGCTTTTTTTTATAAACCCAGCTGTGAATGAGCATAATGAGCACCGTTTACCTGGAATCGCATGGTTTAGCTGTAAAGATGTTGTGGGGTATGAGACAGTTCGGCATGCGTTAATTAGCAGTAGCCGTTGAAAAAAACCAGGCAATCATTTTTTCAAGAGTTTTATTCAAAAATTAATACATGTCTTCAGTCGTTCATAATCCGATAATACATCGTCGTAGTGTAGTTCGAGGAACTCTAGCATGCATGAAACTTTTTCATTAGATTTGAAACCAGCCAAAATCTGTTTGAGAACTTTATACATAGAAACGTTCGAGTTCGATACATCGCTCGTTATTTTAAAGGAGCTTGATAATAAATCAGTATAAAATTTTTTAAAATTCATTGATTCTAGAGCCTCTAATCTATAGCTAATGATATCTCTCATTCGTGCAATTTGTTGTAGAAAATTTTCATGCAGATAGACGGTCTGGGCCCTGCTATGTAGATGTCCGATGCCTGCAGATGAACCCAATTTTAGAGTATAGTTCTCGAAAATTTTCATATCACCATTCGGAACGTTCGAAGTTGATGCAGTCGAAGAGGGCAAGAGCTCTATTAATTCACTCCATTCCCGCATGGTGAAAGATATTCGGCTCGAATTTGCATGCGATATGATGATGATTGCTGGTGAGAGTCCTCTGGCGATGCTAAGCCCAACTCGTATCCTTGCAGCTGATCCGTTCAGAGTTGTTTGATATAGTAATTCGGTCTCTTGAACGATGGCTTCGTCATAATACCGTAACATTTTTTCGATAGACTGCCAGGGGCTGAACAAGGTGGGCATCTCTCTTTGTTTGACGTTGGTGCTGGCGATGCTATGAAGATGTTTACGATGCTTATAATGCTAGCTGCTTATCTCGATATGCCGGTGATGATCCTTACGTTGATATGACGATAGAGGTGATGATGCTTGCGATGATATGACGATAGCGAGGGTGATGAATATGATAATATGACGTTGTTTTATGATGAAATAACGTTAGCGGTGATGATGCTTGTGATGATATGGCGATAGCGGTGATGATCCTTACGTTGATATGACGATAGAGATGATGATGCTTGCGATGATATGACGATAACAGTGATATTGCTTTATGATGATATGGAGTTGCTGGTGATGTTATCACGTTGTTGGTGATGATGGCTACGTTGCTTATGGCGATAGCGCCGATGGAGTTTATGACGGCTGTGATCGGGACGTTTTTGCTCCAGACACCTTATTTCACCGACTCTCTGACGTTAAGTGTGATCGACGAGGTTGCTGGTTCAAACAACGTCTGCTCTCGCAATCCACCCTCGATCGGGCATGCCCAAATATTTAACGTAAAGCCTCGAACCGGTTTTTTTCAAAACTTTTTCCACCAGATAGATCTCGGGATGTTTAGTTTTCTGTAGTTCTCGTTCGTAAAAACATCCCATGATCGGCGAACCCTTTAGATCTTCAATAAGATATGTAGGTGGATTGCTGTTCGGTTTCACTTGTCTGATGCGAAACAGCTCCGTCGTCCAGTTGGGGGTATAACCTTTTTCAAAAAGTACTTTGTATTTACCCAGACGCGCTAGCAGCCCATGCCGACTCGGCGCTTAAATAATTCTATTAATCTATCCATCTATAATATGCCTCATTAGATCAGCCGGCTGAACCATGCCTAATTCCACATGGTCGTCGGTTAAAACATCACGAGCTGATTATGGCATGACGAGCTGCCAGTTAAATCATGACGTCACTGTTGACAGCTCATGCCGACTTATGGCATGACGCGCTGGTGGTTAAAGCATGACGTCACTGTTGACAGCTCATGCCGACTTATGGCATGACGCGGTGGTGGTTAAAGCATGACGTCACTGTTGACAGCTCATGCCGACTTATGGCATGACGCGGTGGTGGTTAAAGCATGACGTCACTGTTGACAGCTCATGCCGACTTATGGCATGACGCGGTGGTGGTTAAAGCATGACGTCACTGTTGACAGCTCATGCCGACTTATGGCATGACGCGGTGGTGGTTAAAGCATGACGTCACTGTTGACAGCTCATGCCGACTTATGGCATGACGCGGTGGTGGTTAAAGCATGACGTCACTGTTGACAGCTCATGCCGACTTATGGCATGACGCGGTGGTGGTTAAAGCATGACGTCACTGTTGACAGCTCATGCCGACTTATGGCATGACGCGGTGGTGGTTAAAGCATGACGTCACTGTTGACAGCTCATGCCGACTTATGGCATGACGCGGTGGTGGTTAAAGCATGACGTCACTGTTGACAGCTCATGCCGACTTATGGCATGACGCGGTGGTGGTTAAAGCATGACGTCACTGTTGACAGCTCATGCCGACTTATGGCATGACGCGCTGGTGGTTAAAGCATGACGTCACTGTTGACAGCTCATGCCGACCCGATGCTTAAATGATTCTATTAATCTATCCATCTATAATATACCTCAATAGATCATCCAGCTGAACCTTGCCTAATTCCGCATGGTCGTCGGTTAAAACATCACGAGCTGATTATGGCATGACGAGCTGTTGGGTAAGGCATGACGTCATTGCTAGCAGCCCATGCCGACCCGACGCTTAAAACGTGATGATCTAGGTGATATGGTATGACGACTGATGGTTAATGCACAGCGCTTTGACTCTCAGACCATCCCGTCTCTACGGATAAAACATGTCGACTAGTGCTGCTGGCACATGTCAAATTATCTAGCAGAGCATGCCGACTTGTTATGGTTGAAACATTGCACCATAGCGGTTATAGCTATAAAACCTCGAACACCTCCGATTAATAGCCAGTCGCGAGCGATCTTTGTTCAGTGAATGAAGCTGCTGATCCTGAAAGAAACATGAGAAATCAAATTAGTTCTGAAACAATTCAAAAGGCTGTAGCCGAAGTCCGACGTGGTGGCTCGCGCAGAGCGATCGCTAGGTCATTATGTATTCCCGCATCTACACTGGGGCGGCTGTTGCGACGGGTTAAGAAAGTGAACGGCGTGTATGTCTATAATCCAAATATCGGGAATAGGAGAATCTTCTCAAAAGATGAGGAGTTGATGCTCGCTGATTATATCAAAGCAGCATCGAAAATGCCACATGGCGTGACACGCAAGCACGTGTGTAAATTCGCTCTAGAACAGGCTAGGCTGCTAAACAAGAGCTATCCACAACGCTGGGATAAACAACAAGCAGCATCTTTTGATTGGTGCAGAGGATTCATGAAACGGCATCCAGACATTTCACTTAGAGGCTGCAGGGAACGCAATTTGCAGCAAGTGGTAGATCCTGACAAAGCGGCTGAGACCGTCTCTTGTAAAAATCTCGAGACTTTTGACGTCAGCTCGAATAATTCGACTATGGTTATGAAGTATCCAACCAAAGCTTCCTCGAATACGTCGCTACAGCTCCTAGCATCATCAGGGCCTCAACCGGGACCTTCGCCAGTGCTGTCATCATCAGCCAGCATGATATCGGAACCATCAGATGTGTATGATGACGAGGATGCAGATGGTTATGAAAGAGCAAATGAGGACTCCACTACCAAGTTCTCCGGTAATAAAGAAGATTTTCACAGCTCTCAGGTTGGGACGTCCAAAGCCTATAATTATGTTAGCGTGTTCAGACCACGTTTTTCATCGGGAGATCAAGTCAAATCACGTCTCGCTTCTAAATATGCGAACACTGCTAAATCCTCGGAGGACTCTGTCTTGAAAGCTGATAGTGACGATGTGTTATACGATAGCTCTGGTGATTTCAACGCTGCCAAAGAACTTTCTTCGAGTTCGCTTATCAATCCGCGTACGGGGTATAAAAATGCATATGAGCGCCGTTTTTCATCTGAGGACGAGGATCAAAACATGTGGTGTAAGAGCTTCAGTAATACAAAAGAAGTTTCTTCAAGGGCGCGACTTACACCGAGTGGCGGATATCAGAATGCGTACAAGCACTGTTTTTCATCTAAGGATGAAGATAAGAGGTGTTCGGGGAGCGACTTCGAGAACATTGATGATCGTGCGGGGAATGGCTCCTTTATGAATGATATGGGACGACGGCGATTTGCGAAGAGGTCCCTAGTAGGTGAATATTTCACTGACATAAATGGCGTTATAGATCGATTAGTAACATTGAGTGCACAGCGGAACACCGGGGACGTCGGAGTCGTCCGAGAAATAGTATCGCTGGAAAAAATTCTCCGAGATGCTGAAGTAATATACTAACATTTTTTTTTTTGGATACCCTCAATAGCGTAAAAATGTCCATATTTTATTCACGATCGAATGGGACATTGATCGGAAATTTGTATCAACTAATACCTAATACCTACCTACCTACCTAGCCATTTAAAGATGTAGTGAATATTTCCGTGGAAATAAAGATATTGAACACTTTTGAATAGAGCATATTTCTTTCACTGTCATAATCACCAATCCTATATGCCTGGTTGTGATGCCCATACTTGTCTCAATAGCGAATCATAAGGTGAGGGTTTGCGGAATGCCTGCCTCATGGACACATTCATATTTATCAAAAAAAAAAAGAAAAGAAAAGAAAAAAGAATTCAGAGATGTCAAATAAATAGAGTGAGCTCGCGCGAAAGAATAGTCTCGACTGTAGAAACCCTCCAAAGCTCTTGTACTTTTTATCCCACCCGAATCAGTCCGGGCAGAGTCCAATTCCGGCTCTGTTAGAAGTCTATAATCTCTCATTCAATATATAAAAATGGTGCATTCCTTGATGCTAGAACATGGTATGCAAGGTGAGACATCCTTTTTGGCTCCCTTTTACTTCTCCTGAGCCACATCAATTCGGATGATAGCCTTACCCACTTCGAAGGAACGTCTACCGTATTTGGCGAGACAAATCAAAAATTTATATTTTTGCAATCACTGCGGGTACTAGCTACTGTAGCATCATGCATTTTTGCAGATTTTGGCCATGCAATGAGTTGCTAGAGACAAATTTCCCTGACAACTCCCTGCACAAAAGAGGCGAAGCAGCACCTAATTCGAGCTGTATATCAAGTCAGGGAGATATTATAAATACAAATTTTTTATATGGTTTGCGGAAATCTCTGAGCTTTCGAGTAAACTAGATAATATTATCCTATCCAATTTTATTCAGAAAATCAGATAAAACATATAAAACATGTTTCACCCTCTAGCTTATCGTCAAAACCGATGAATTATTCTCGGAAATGCTTGCAAATACCTTCAAACATGTGAATGAAAATTTCTATGCTCTTGCTAGTACGATAAAATCCATCGTGTTTAACACTTGGGGGATATGGAAGATGCCGGTTCTCCGGTCATTTGGTTGGATTTTTTCCAACATTCCCATCTCAGATGGGGGAGTTTTTTCGAGTCGAACTTTGCGGTCGAGGATGGATTACGAGAGCAGATGTTGTTTGAACCGTCAACCTCGTCGATCACGCTTATCATCAGAGAGCCTGCGAAGTAAGCTATCTGGAGCGTAGTGTTCCGACCATCGTATTATTTAAAATTATCGTAGCGAGAATAATCCAGCTTATTATACATGATTTTCTCTTAAATCAATGCTTTCATACGTATATCATATTCTTTTCTTTCCGTATGTGGTTATTTTGAAGCGAACTTGGGTATTTAGGCAAATACTTATCACTCTATACTCTACTATTTTCACGCAAGCATCCTGGGTTGAAAAAAATTATTCAGTGCTGATATTTTCCAACTCATGGCACTATGGCATGCAAAAGAAAGAAGTAGCTTTCAATTAAGTTTCTACATAAATATTTACTATATAATTAACTCCATTAATAGGTCTGAAAGAGCGTGCGCCCGAAGCTTCTCCTATAATACCTGCATATGGCCAGGACTATGTAGGTACCTGCATCAAAACAGGTGGCATGGCTGGGATTTCTTCGCGAGCTCCGAGATTCTTCTACGGTCCTCATTATGATGTCATCGCTCGAAATTGCGCTGTTTTGTTCGACCCGGGGTAAATTGGTTTTTATTCGCTAGGCATTTACAATACATCAGCGCTTACTATATACGTATCGCAATTTTACACCAGCAGCCATGTCTCGAAAATTTTCATATCACCATTCGGACATCTACATAGCAGGGCCCAGACCGTCTATCTGCATGAAAATTTTCTACAACAAATTGCACGAATGAGAGATATCATTAGCTATAGATTAGAGGCTCTAGAATCAATGAATTTTAAAAAATTTTATACTGATTTATTATCAAGCTCCTTTAAAATAACGAGCGATGTATCGAACTCGAACGTTTCTATGTATAAAGTTCTCAAACAGATTTTGGCTGGTTTCAAATCTAATGAAAAAGTTTCATGCATGCTAGAGTTCCTCGAACTACACTACGACGATGTATTATCGGATTATGAACGACTGAAGACATGTATTAATTTTTGAATAAAACTCTTGAAAAAATGATTGCCTGGTTTTTTTCAACGGCTACTGCTAATTAACGCATGCCGAACTGTCTCATACCCCACAACATCTTTACAGCTAAACCATGCGATTCCAGGTAAACGGTGCTCATTATGCTCATTCACAGCTGGGTTTATAAAAAAAAGCGAGTGCACTCGTAGTTTTCATTCAAGTGGCACTGCTTCCCCATGCTTTAGAAAGTGGTATAGAAGCCGTCTCGTTGTGTTGCTATATGGTTTTTCCAAAGTGCTCGTAGAATTATCTCCATACACCACCATCATATCACCATTTTCCTCGAAACTATGATGGCACATAATTCTATAATATACCCCGAGCTTTGAGAGCATGAATTTTTTAAAGAGCAGCTACCTACCGGTTTTGTATGATAATAGCACTTTATACCTGCAGACCCTCGGTCGGAAACCTCACCTTATGCATCTAACAGGCCTCAAATATATCCATGTCGCTGTGGGATGATAGACAGGGATGGAGCCGATATAGCGCGCTTTGTCACATGCGGCGCTTAGGTCTTCTCGCGAGAAAAAGCCCTTAATTCGCCGGTTTACAATCCATAGACGAGCTATATCTAACCTGCAGTTTCGCTCACCTCATCGAACAATCCCGGTTTACCACCCGCCGCTCCCTACCCTCCACCCTCTGGCAGGGGATATCATACCAATACCGGATTTGAATATTTGAATTTTTGAATTGTGACGAAGGTAAAAATGGCCGTTAAAACACAGCTAGATGATGTACCGAGGTATCTATTACCCCCTACCATCAAAAACATCATGATGATTAGTACAACAGTTAGCTATGTATCGGTTCATCTGTCCAGAGCATATCGACTTGTTTTGGTTAATACATTCCGACGTAGCGAGCATATAGAAAAATTAGATATCTCATCTCAGAAAAATTAGGTACCTCATCTAATTTTTTTAAAACGCTGTGCGCCTCACCTCTGCTTCCATATCTATTTCATATTCTCCCTCCTTGCTATGATTAAAACATTGCGACGTAGCGGTCATATGGAAAAATTAGGTACCTCCTCTCATTGATTTTTTTAAAGCGCCGTGCATCCCTTCGTTCCCATGTTGTGAGCGTCGATAAATGAAACCGTACACCGATTTCACCGATGCATAAACACCTGCGTTTGGCTGGACCGCCAGCGCATAGGATGATAGACAGAGATGGGGAGCGAAATAGCTCTCTCTCTCTCTCTCTCTCTCTCTCTCTCTCTCTCTCTCTCTCTCTCAGATGCAGCGCTCATGCCCCCAATATGTGCAAGGACCTCCGACCATCAGGACCTTGCGAAGGACCTACCTTTGTGACTCCTTCGCATGTTCGATTGGAAGCAGCCATAAAACACGATCCGGCGGTTTTGTGCCGTGCAGAGCAGGTAGAACCGAGCGCGAGAGGAGAAGACCTACCGCTGTGCGCTTGGTCGAGCTGTGTTAAGAGGATGGCAGCGCTTCATCTCGCTCTTACCAATATAGCGCAAACGGTGTCGGAGGAGGTTCGACTGAGAAGACACGATGGCACATGCACCTGCCATTGTCTCTAGAGGCTTGCATCGGTGGAGCTATGTACACGAGGAGGGAACGCGACCCGTACGCTCCATCTCGCTCCTTCAACCGCAGAACAAATGGAAACGACGAAGGTTCGACTGAGAAAGCGTGTTGGCACGCTCACCTACCACTGCCTCTGCTTGCACCTGCAGCGGTAGGCATGAAGAGGAGGAGGAGGAGGAAAGCGACGGTCCAGGTAAACCGCGGGTTCAAGCTCGCAACGGTAAAACTGGTGTGCACATACTCTCAGGGTGTTATTACCTCTCTAGTAATTACCTCAATAATTAATGAGCTCGGTTTCAGGATCCTGACCCATATCACGTCTCTATAGCACCCGGCGTCGTACCCTAAAGAGTGTACTGTAGAGCGGTAGGACCGGTCTAATTACCGACGTCGTAATTACCTCCTCTGTAATTACGGGTAATGAGACTTGATTCAGTCGCCCTCTTCTCTCTCTACTCAAGACAGCAAAGTGACAGTTTTGACGTGCCTCCAATTGACGTAACTGCCGACGTTGCCGGGCGGCAACTCACACCTTTTCTATAAAAAAATAACAATTAACTTCCTAAATCGTCCTCGACGAATCAGCCATTTTCCCCAATAAGGTCAATCACCTATACTAAAAAATCGATTTTCAAATTCAGGAACAGGTTAATAATGATTTTACTTCACGACTTGCAGTACAAAATGTACTTTTTAAACAAATACCAAAGAGGGACACATTTTTCATTGTTCAGTCTTGAATTTGGATTGACCCAGTAAGTATAGCATCTTGACAAGTTTCAAGAAAGGAATATTACTGTTTATGTCACAAAAAATATCTCGAACTGTTCCAGAAATATTGCTTATCGAAGTTTTGTATCGAACACGATTGATAACTTATCTTCTATCTCCGTAATCATAATCAATGACCAAAAAAGTTTTTCCTGTGGATCTTGACTCGCCTGTAAATTTTGTATCTGTCACTGGCCTATGGAAGGTCACTTATGAATCACTTGTAGATCTAGAGATTACTGTTGCTCACCAGTCTTATATAACATTATTTCGCACTTGGAATCTTTTCAGTGCAGTGTTTTTCAGAGCAGTCGCATCTCTCGCAGCATTTTCCTTGATATTTGTAACCTCAACCTCGCTTGCAACCTTCAAATGACTTGAACGACTCCGCGGCCACAGAAAGACTCCTTCACTGCCTGGTTTTCATGGATTCACGGGCTGTGACAATGTTTCTTCCTTCAACAACATTGACAAAAACAAAGCATTCAAGGCTCTTTTCAGCTACCTCGAGGCTGTAGACGCCTCCACTGACCTCGTACGTCGAAAAATTGGAGAAAATTTAGTATGCACGTAGGGTTTACGGTAGAAAAGGGAAACTAAGATTTTCAACGTGATCTTTTTGCGGGAAATGTCACTTTCAACGAGTGACAGGAAACTGACCAAATAATTTTGATTTTAATAGCTCATTTTGAAGCCCTTGGAAAACTCTTTCCAAAACGTGGAAAAATTATGACTTATCTGTCATTTGCCAAAAGCTTTAAGCTGTCAAAGTCAAAACTTTGACGTTCAATAACTCAAGAAGTACTTACTGAAAGAATTTCATTCAGTCAGTTATTGCTTGAAGGTACTTTCGAACTAATAAATTTTATTATAACGTATAATTGAGACAAGTAATGTATTCATAAAAATAATATTGTATTGTATTTCACAGATAATTTGAATGATCTTCAAAGACGTTGCAGGAAGGAAGGCTACGATGAGAAGTCCAGCGGCAGACATGACGACGATTTATTTTTAATGTGCAAAGTGCATTTGAACAGAGGACCACGAACACCACCAATACCAAATTTCATGCCGTTCTCATAAAATTGAAAGTTCATGTCACTATCACTATGTAAACCCCGGACTATATCTTACCCATACGGGTTCTTACCTACCGAACATCAAAGCCGTACTAATTTGCTTATACACCATAGCTTCTGCTCTCCAGTTCGCTAAAACGCGCAAGCCATCCTACACATTGACATTCTTCGAAAGACATCAAATTGATGAAAAATAATGATGTATAATTACTGTCATTAACTTGAAGTTATTATACCTACCACTTTGCATAATACGAAACGGAAACTAAAAATAGATACCTAACAAGAAGGTGCTAATGAGTTAATGACTATCCACTTAAAAAAAAAACGAACATTCGAAAAAATTCCTTTATTTTAAAAAAAAATTGAGGGAAGCACACTTCAACTTGAAACACTATTTGGTTAAACGCACACCGCTTGAAGGTAAGTTTTTCCTACCTATTTGGATTTACCATCGCTACGCACACAATAAGTAAGCATTATCATCACCAAGTACACCATATTTCAACAAAACATCGTAATATCAAAGAGAAAGATTGCCATACTCGGTAAGTACTTCGTGGTAAAACGTATGGTTATACCTGCACATGAAATTATGACCGTATATCTGCCATGTGCTTCAAATTACCAATGTACACCGAGCATATGATTTTTTCCGTGCACATTTTCGCGTGCTACAAATTAGGCGACCAGCAGAATACGTGCAATTCCCTCTCAACTGTCACCTGGCAAATGCACCTCTCGGTATGTAATTCTTTGCAGGCATATACCTGATGCGCCACAGCCATGCCATCATCGTCGGCATAATGATTGTCCCTTGTGTTGGGGGCGCGATTGGAAATTATCGATAATAATCGAAATTTGGCGATTCTTTTGTATTTTCTTTGACCGAGGGTCCACGAACCGCTTTCAGCTATGAGACACTTCCGGTGGTGCGGGCATTTTGTGTCCTGTCCTGTCATCAAAATTTTGGCATATTTGACATGCTGTTCTTATACCAAGAGGAACGACATGCCAGACCAATTTGGTACTTTTACTAGAATTCATGGGTATAATAAGGATAAATAAAATACTTGAGGAAAAGTGGGCAGGATCATTTTCGTGAAAGTTGGTATAGGGATTACAAAATACTATGCCATTTGCAAATATGCGTTGCCTTTAGCTATACTTGGATGGAAGTTGGGTCATGTGGTATGCCAAAATTGATGCGTATAAATGTTTTTCAATTGTTGAGCCTCCAAAGGTATTGAAAAGTGGTAGGAGTCTCACATGTCAGTGTCAGACCACTTCATGTCTATATTTCATTCTGATTTGGATGATTTGCGTTTGTTGTACTTGGACCTGAAAAATTCCAGTTTCACTTAGGACCGATTTTGTCATCTCCAGATAAGTTTGCCTAGAAGTTGATTCTTCATGAAAGTCTACAATCTCTCACGATAACTGCCGAATCAATAATCCGATCAACTTGAAATTTGCTATACAGACATGGTTTCAGTCTGGAAAGAGCCCATTAGTTTTTGGCTGTCATCTAGCAAGCGAAAGTGTCATTATCAACAAATGTCAGAAACTTTATTATCTCACGGAACTTCACTTGCAAAATGTCATTCGAAAGCCCTTGGAAAACTGTATTCAGAACAGTTGAAAATATTTCCTTATCTGTTATTTGTCAAATAATGAAAATGTCTGACTTAAAAATTTTACCATTAATTTATTCAAAATCTATCCGATGGATTCGAACCAAATTCGGCAGGAGGCAACATGATTGAAGAATCAAATCAAGTCTGCAGTTGGAGTTCCGCATCATTTTCCGGACAGGGGCTATGAGTTTTCAAAGTTTTCTTGGCCACTGCCACCTAGGCAAAAATTTTGTTTTGGATTTTGGAAATGTCAATCGGCTCAAACTAAAGTACATCCTTGTAGCTTTCGAAAAAGACCTAAATGGAAATTCTGTCAAGGAATAAACCCACAGCGATTGATTTCGCAACGCTTTCTTTTACCAATTCAACTCCGTCTTCAAGGTAGCAGTGCGCCTCGATCTTTTGTGTCTTTAGTGTTGTTTGAGGCCCCGATAACCCCCTTTCTTGTGTTTTCTGTAGCTTTTGCAACTTCAGTGTGCTCATCCCTTCGACACTATATTTGCAAGCTCTATTGTGTGCGGCTACCTTGTGTGATTCAGTACCAGGGCCCCATGGTGTCATTTTACCGTTTAAAGTCCTGATGGGGCCCCGCACTTGTGACGTTATGTGCAATCATATCATGCGGTTTCAGGCCAAAGCGACGCCATTTCTCGTCTTGGGTTGATTGAAGCCCTATCGGCCCCCTGTTGTCTACGGGTGTCTAATAGAGCCCCAATGAGGCCCCGTTTTTTTAGTTCTTAGAACTCTTGTGACATCAGCTGTTGTTCGGACCTACCCTTCTAATGGGTTTGAAGGCTCATTTTACATGTCACTTAGGGGCCCTAAAGTGCAGATAATTAGAACTCTTTCCCAGGTATTCCAAACTGAGTTACCCTCGACGGGTGCGTTGACTGACTGCCTCTCGGAGATGCCTCGAGCCCCGCCCAGCGTCTTATTTATGACTGCATTGCGATTTCCTGGGGAGATGTACTCTGGTCACTTGCAGATGTTGAAGGCTGTTGAGTTAAAACTCCGAAATCCTGCGTTGCAACGTTGCAACCCTCTTCGTAAACCGAGTTGCGATTCCTTGGAGATGTGTTCTGATGGTGTCCTTGGAAAAATGTCATGCTATTTGTAATCAGCATAACAATGTGGATCGATTGTGCTAATGAAATACAGGGTGTTTCGAGAAAATGCAAAAAAATTGCGACACCCTGTACAGGCTGGTCCATCCTAACGTAATTATCTCATAGCGGTCTTACCGTTCAAGATAGAGAAAAAGATGTAAGAGGAAAGTTATACCTATGGTTTGATGAGACGTATGATCTAAAATTATTTCCAGCTATATACGAAACCTATACGTAAAAAATCATGTCAGAATCGTTTTTCATTTTTGAAATTGTGCCCAAGGGGAAGTCTCCAGAACGGGAAAAACTTTGGCCCTTTTTGGTGTCTTACGACCCAATTTTCCATTAAGGGGATGTTCCCACCGAAAAGCCCGTTGGTTTCATCCATGTACCTCATGACGTGAGTTCTGGCTCTCTTTCGAAAATTAATAATAATAACAATAATATTAATACTAATTCTCTAGTTGACAAGCTTGTACCAGCCTAAAGCTCCCGGTCTGAGATGTAAGATAATGAAATTTTAAATAACCTTATCAAACGCACATTAGACCTTCAGGGTTGAAATCATGTACATTATGACGTATATAAGTACCAGCTCCCTGTCCAATAGCATTTACTCACTTCCAAGTTCCAAAAGTCAATTTCCAGTTGGCCGTTGAACTTCCTTCTCTACAGATAAATACTTCATTAGATTTTTTTATGGCCAGTGTAGTTACCCAGTAATAATTTATTTATACCAGTATAGATTTAGATAAATGTTGGTAATTGCTACGTCACATACGGTAATTTAAAAGTAAGAAATCAGACTGACAGAGCGCGAATGAATAAAACACCGGATCTTGGAAGCGTTTACTGATAAATGTTTAATTGTGAGGTGGCAACATTGATGGCATTGCGTGATTGGACAGTTTAATCCGAAGCGCCTTTTCACGATTCATTATTAATTGCAATGCATCCTGGAACGGTATGCCCTTTTTAGCCACAAGCCAATCTACTTTGACAGCGATGTGTTGCCCCCACCCCGCATGCAAATAATGACAATAGTATTGTTAATAATGAATCGTAGAATTAAAATTGAACCGATGCAGTAATGCTAGAACTTAAGTGCAGGTAGATAACAGAATGGATGCATTTTGCTTTTATTTGGAGAGCAACCGATCAGGTGTAGGTACAATGTGAAATGAACCGGAAATTTTCGAGCGTATAAGATAACAGCAGACATGATTTAGGTAGGCATTATGGTACCTACATGAGACCTGAACAAAATGAGTTAGCTTTTAGATTATAAATTATTGGTATTTGACTTGGCGAGGATAAATAACAGAAGAGGAGGGTAAACTGGGCTCGCGAATGTTATAATATCGGAGATCTAAATAAAATTAAAAAGAGAGACAAAAAAATGACAACGTTACGTGATTTAGTACGTGCAAAGATATGGCCAAGAAACATGAGCAATACAAAGGCACAAAGTGATCTTGTACGTTCATGGTAAAACCAAGGACCTGAAGGACTAAACTGGACTGCCAATATAATAGCATATAGTTATAACGATAGAGCCAAAGGAGAGGACACCATCTGACTACTATAATTTAGGAAGAAATCCAGATCAAAATTTTTGATTGAGTTTCGATTAATTCGACCTGAGTGTTTACACTTTATCCTTCACTTAGCTGTTTGCCTCCGGAAGACGTTTCCTCTTATACCGACGCGGCGCTGGCATGCAAGCTCACTATGCGGCTCCTCCGCCAATTGAGGCGTTCTTTGCAAAAATCAGACTTGTTACTTTTTGGTAGAACTAATTTCGGATATTTGAAACCATGCTAGACCCAGTTCACTGAATAAATCATTGCGAAATCAGTGTAGAAAAGTTCCAGGTGTATTTGAAAAATCGTCGCCTCTGCAGAAACGCACCACAAATCATATTAAAGTGTCCAAATATTATTAGTGAAATGACTACGTGAAGCAGAAATTTTTTGAAACTAACAAGTGGGGTTTTTGCCAAAAACGCCTCAGTTGTACAGGCTCGTGGCATATTCTCACCTCAACTTGGAGTCTCCACCAAATCCCACAACATTTCTTGTATTCTCGACCAGTATTTATTTATCAAAGAGTTGAAACTGCTAATTTCGCGGCGAAAGAGAGGTTTTGAAAGGCTCAATTTTTGGAACGAATACCCACAGTTCAATTCAATCACGTGTTTAATATAAAATCTTGTGTACATATGACTTGAGTTGAGAATGACGCCGAAGAAGAGAGGGTGCCTACTGCCTAGCAATGTCGCACCTAAATTTTGTGTGGCATTTTGATCATGAAAAAAAAAGGTGCGAAACGAAATCAGAACGTGTGTGCGTTTCGTAATTTGCTCGCGCGTGGTGAAACAGGTGGTGATTAAAAATAGATTGAATTTGGATTGATCGGATGAAATATAATAAAATTATAACGATCTCGGCGACTTGTAAGGATTTTACTTCCTTCGGGTGTCTTGTTGAAATTATAGTCATTATGCAATGACACCAGAACGTGTTGTAGAAACGTGTCCTTAAGGCGACCTTGGGCGTTGTTATTATATCCTCGCTGGGTATTATTTCCGAAAGTGCCTCTGGTGCGTTATTCTTGGTAAACAACTCTGTTTTCATCACTTTTGCGCCAAAATTTAATTGGGAACGATGTTAAATTGATTTGTATTGATCTCTCCAGCCCAGAATATAGAAAAGATTATACAAAATGTACCTCGCCCGCCCTCCTGAGATGTCGTACCTCAGCTTTGCGAGTTTCACTTGAGAGCACTTTGACATCGTTGCCAAGACTCTTGCCAAAATCTCATTCATCTCAAAGTCAAAATCTCAACTGGTTTGAGTTTTAGGTTATAAGTTGGTTGAGTGTTATTAGGCATAAACTTTGGTGCCTTATACTTAAGGCTAAAAAGTCCGACTTGCATAACCGATACAAAGCTGCACGCTATCAAAATGTCAAAACGTTAATTTGTGTTTTCGATTTACATTACCCGTAAGGTCAAAATCCTAACCAAATGCGGGAAAGGCTTTATTTCTGTTTTTGTCCTCTCTTAGTCATGAATCTTTTTCAGGTTTAGAGCCATCAGGAGAGGGTTGAAAATTGCACATTTTTCTGACGTTTGATGACGCAACTTTGCAGCGGTTACAAGTCGGACCTAAAATTTTGCCCTTATGATACAAGCAGCTTCAATAACTCACTCAGCGTCTCGACAGTCTTGATCAGATTCAACGACAACTAACTTTATTTTACAATTTTTATGCAATGGAAACAATTTTATTTGTTTCAATATACAGGTTGTCCCAGCCACCCTTTCTAAGCTACTTTGCTGACGATTTCAGATGAGAGAGGTCGGTTAGGTATAACCAAAACGGTCATGGCTTGTTTATATTGTATGAACAATCAGTGTAAGTATGTGGAATGAACAACGTAGGTATCAAATAGTCCCACATAGGTAACATGGAGGCAATATTTCCACGCTTTCGTGAATCGACATTTTTACGCACCATCAGAACTATGACACTTTATGAAGATATCGCACACTCCATTTAGTCCGAGTCGTCTCCGATGGCTAATTCAACGCATAATTATACAGGACATTGTGTATGTGCAGATACACCTATGCATTGTGCTCCTCGAAATTTATGACTTTTAGTTGACTCGCGTGTGCATCAATTATAATAATAGAATTACAAGTAAACATTTTCTTCAACGTTGCGCACTGTCACTTTAATTTACAATATGCACTCACTCGTACGTGACAAAATACGACATTATTCTCCATTAATCTAAGAGCTCTGCCGGTCTGCTTGGATATTTGTGAGGTGAAGATCCGTCGTCTTGTTCTTCATTCTCTTCCGCCACCATCTCGAAGGATATCGCTGGATGGATGATAAAAAATGATGCGCGCGGAATTTTAATAGCGCGCAATGTTATGAAACAATAAAGAAATTAAACAAACGCCATAAATTCAAGATGTGGAACGTAATGAATCACTATGCACACACACACACATAAACAGTTTCATACGGCCCATTGCATTTTATGGATTAATCAGTTTTTATTTTTCATTTTTGTGAGCTTAAGTATGCCTATTCCCTGGAGGTGCACAGGAACTATGCAGATTGCCCTAGAAAAATATTCCGCATCACAGCCTCCTCAATAAATCTTGCCGGTGCTGCTAATTGCAATTCACCAACGACATTGGACAATAAATTATTTCCTTCATAATTCTTCACTTGCACATACGAGCTTGACGTTTATTGCCTTCCTTCTAGCGGTAAACATTATGCTCGGTGTATGATGCTTAGAGGCTATGCAAATTTTGTCGAGTTGTCTGTGACAATGTTTCGCTTTATCTTTACATTTTTGTCGCACATATGAAGCATGAAAAGGTGTTTTCTGAAATATGATGTGATGTCTAAATAAAGAGCTTGTTACCTAAGCTTAGTTTTTCAAAAAAAAAGTCATTTCGACAGGTCACACGAAATCGCTTTGCGCGATCTAAGTTACAGTCCGAATTCTCTCCCATTTGAAACTGGAACCCAATGGGGCCTTACACAGCCTCTACCTCTTTTTCAACGCGGTGTTGAAAATCCAGGCGGAAATAAATTTCAATCAATTTCAATGTCTGATGACGTAGTTAGTAAGACGAGGAGACTTGGCGCAATATAATAGGATGATCGTAGTGTTCATACAACTGCAGCCTTGTTGCCAAATTGTGTGACAGTTGCCCTGTCAAAAGTTCAGAATGAGAATGCACTTCATCAAAAACATCAGTTTTGATAACAAAACCTGTGACTGGTTGGCTAAAAATTTGTCCCATATACGTCCCTAACAGACATTTTGAGTCTTGAAGTGCTCGTGGATAGTTGAGCATGGACCAAAATTTGTTCTAATTGCAAGCAAGAATATCTTTGGAAAAATAATACACGATATGGAAAAAAGTTGATGGTGCCTGAGACTTTTTCTTCAGTTGTAAGACGCTATGTCGACTTACAATTAATGATATACAGGATGCCAAAGGAAGGAGTGTCAAAAGTGTTGATTTCTGAATTCATATAAAAAATCTGTTGTGGGGCGACACAAAACTTTCCCGGCGGTATTCAGGGACGTCAGTAATGAGTTTGATTTAGGCGTCCCTTCGGGGAAGTTGGATTTAATTGAAAAGTTGATTGAAAAAGTTCTAGTAAGTTGTGCGTTATGCGATCATTCTGCATCCATTGTTGAGCCTACAAAATAAGTGACAGGTTCTTAGGTTTCCATAGTGATAAAATACTTCGAAAGGTAGAACTAGGAAGACAATTGTTGCGAATTTGGAGAATGCAATGCTGCATCCAGACAAGCCCAGACCCAATGTGTCCCTTGAGGACTCCCGATCGAAATCATCTATCCAAAAACTAATCAGGTCATTCCAGGCTGACCTTATGTTTTCGTACCTGATTTCGATTTGATTGGAGCTACAGGTAGTTAACTGTTGTGATATCTCAAGAATGCAATGCTAGTTCCACACAAAGGGGTTTACGCAGCCCCAAACAACACCTGAAGACACAATTAATCGGGGCGCACTGTTGCCTTCAATGATGCAACCTAAATTATTGTTTGAAAAATAGCCGGTGAAAATCAGTCGCGGATTGAAAACCTGGGGCAGAGTTCTAATTGAGTGCAATTCAGGGCCCCCAAGTGGTGACCTCTGAAATGAGACTTCGAGCCCATCAAGAAGTTAGGTCCGAACCACACCTGAAGGCACGATAGTTCTGAAAACTAAAAAAAGGGGGGGCTCAGTGGGGCTTCAAGAGACACCCGTAGACACCAGGAGCCTAGAGGGCTTCAACGAACCCAAGAAGACACAAGGCCGCAGTTTTGGCCTGAAACGGCAAAATCTGATAGACACAGATGGGGGCCCCATCAGGGCCTTGAACAGCAGACACCATGGGGATGGGGCCCTGGTACCGAATCAAATAAGGGAACTGCACACATTACAGTTTGTACATATACGTCAATGGAATGAGCATACTGGAGTTGCTAAAGCTACAGAAAACACAAGGGGGTTTACGGAGCCCCAAACAACACAAAGGATCGGTTCGCACTGTTGCCCCAAATAATGCAAGAAGATACAAAAGAAAACACCGAGAACCTGCCGAGAACAGCGTTCATGTTGTCACTTTGACATTGATACGATTCGTAACAAAAACGTAGTTACCTACCGGTTTGGTTGCTATGTTGCTAAAAAAATTGAATAGGCCAAAAATCGAGGAACAGGCAAGCCCGGCTGAATTCGGCCAGGCCAAACTTTGAAAATTCATAGCGCTTGTCCGGAAAACGGTGGGAAACTCCAACTTCAGCATTAGTTTGATTCTTTGGTAATGTTGCTTCCTGCCGGGTTTGGTTCACATCTGTCCTATAGATTTTGAATAATTAAATGGCAAAGTTCCAGACTTTGATATTTTTTATAATTTGACAGACAACAGGTAGGAAAATACTTTTAACTGTTCTGAATACAGTTCTTCAAGGGCTTTCAAATGACATATCGCAAGTCAAGTTCCGTGAGATGTAGCTTCTGTCATTTGCTAATAGTGACACTTCTGTTTGACAGATGACAGCCAAAAACTAATCCGGTCATTCCAGGGCGAAACCATGTCTGCATATCAAATTTCAAATCGATCGGATAAAGGGTTCGGCAGTTATCGTGGAAGATCACATACACACACACATACACACCTACAGACAGACATCATTCTGGAAATGGTCTTAATCGACTTGGGGGACCTCAAAATGGATATATCCGGTGAAATCTCAAAACTTTTTTTCTGCACCATTACAATACTTTCCCTCCATGTTGGTGGGGCCGGGAAAGTAAAATTTGGGAAAAATCCCGGATTCTTCTCAGTCTTAGAAAGAGGATTTCAATATTTTGGAACGGTTTTTGTCTTTTAATCATATTCTGTTTTCTGAGAACCTGTCAGAGATGTTGATTGTCCGGGTACTAAGGGACAAATTCAAGTGAAACTCTGCACTTGGTGATAAAGTTTTGAACCTTGGCACACATGTTCTTTGAATGATTCTCAACAAACCTGGATGTGGGGGCAGACTTGACAAGTATACAGGGTGAAAAATAAAGTTGAAGAATCAAAAAATTGTATCTGAATAACCAAAAATGCTGGAGTCTTGCAAATCATCATGTTTAGGTGTAATTTAATGTTCATGAAGGTCCCCTAAACAGCTTTGGAATATCTTGTTTCTTCTCTGAGATATTTTGAAAAACGTAAAAATGCTCGAAAAAACGGATTTTTGCCCATAGCTCAGCAATTTTTAGATATTTTGAGGTGAAACTTGATATTTCTACAATGCGTGTGACGTTAGAAATAGAATAAGATCAGAAGCCAATTTCTACGTCTCCTATTTTAAGAAATACGATAGTCAACTTTTTGTTGTCTTCACGGCAGCCATTTTAAATTTTCCTGTGATTGAATATTTCAAAACGTGGTCGGCAATTGTAAAGGAGGCTACATATAACCATTATATACAGAGAAAGACATTTTGAAACTGGAACCTTTCTCAATGGAGTGAAGAAGACTATGAGATTTGAGTTTTTTTAAAAAAGTGTAATATATTTTTTTTAGACGTCGCTCACAAGAAGTTTTCAAACTGATGATGGTGAATTTTGGCACGAGATCTCGGAATAGATGAAGGTTTGAATTTCTGGTTGTATTTCACTTCTGCAAGTACCACGTCACCCGTCATCCACACTGAAAATGTGTAAAACCAAGGAAAACTATAGATTTACAGATTTTAACTCTGATTTTAATTCACGTAAAAATCACTACTTTCTCTTGCAGAATGTCTTTTTCTGTCTGTAATGGTCCAATGTAGTCTCCCTCACAATTGCCGACCACGTTTTGGAATATTCAGTTACGAAAAAATCAAAATGGCCGCCGTGAAGACAACAAAAAGTTGACTACCGCATTTTTGAAAATAGGAGGCGTAGAAATTGGTTCTTGATCTTATTTCATTTCTGACGTCACATATGGTGGAAATACCAAGTTACACCTTGGAATCTTCAAAATTTGCTGATTTATGGGCAAAAAGTCGATTTTTCGAGCATTTTTACGTTTTTCAAAATTTCTCAGGGAAGAAACAAGATATTTCAAAACTGTTTCGAGCATAGCAGCTTCAAAAACTTTTGGTTCTTCAGATAGAGTTTTTCAATTTTTCAACTTTATTTTCCATCATGTATGCGCTACCTGTCATGCCTGCCCCACATCCAGATTTGTTGAGAATAATTCAAAGAGCATTTATGTCAAGTTTCAAAACTTTATCACCAAGTGCAGAGTTTTTTTTTCCCATAGTACCCGGACTATAAAGACGTACCTACACATGAAAAAGAAGATCTCATCTGCTCCCAGAAGATGTGATCCTCTATCCCCTGGACCTCTTTGAGAAAGATGACCAATGAAGCAGGCTACGACACCACATTGACACTTATTGAACCCAGCATGATGAAAAATTCAAGACTGGTAACTATACAATGGTATCAAATACATGGAAAGTATTTGAGAGCGCATAGAGAAAAGCCACCTGCCCCAGCGGGATTTGAACTCCGGTCCTCTGGGTTTGAAGCCAGAGACGGAGCCCACCGAGCTACCGCTGAGATCATGGGTGATTTTGTTACTGGCCAAGTCAAGATTCTTATAGGTCTCCCAGATTTGTGATAGCTCTGTTCATTCCGGAGCTCATTGAATGTCCCTGAGAACCCAACCTCATGAGCTGCAGTTTGTTGAAAGTTTTACTTGTTAATCGGAGAATTGGGATTAAGATATCAAGGAAAGCTTTCGTCGCCCAGACGCATTTTGCTCCCCCCCCCCCCACCGTTTTCCACGACGACTTCTTCCCTTTAGATAAGATGAAAAAGCTAAGACCATGTCGCATTCTGCAAATGTGTGGTATCTTCATACCCAAAAATTTTTCAACCCTATATTGATTTTATTGCGAAATAGAACGTAATGCAAAGAGCCATAACATCAGAGTCCACAGTGTATATTTGTACCGTTAACGCTTCATTTGCAACTTGATCCTATGTGTGGAACAAGATTCGCCCGTTAGCTTCTTCAATAGACCCGGGGGTGCCGACCAAGTTAATCGCTGCCTTAGTTCAGAACTGTTGTTAGTTATTTAGATTCCCATTCCTTAAAACAAGCCCAAATTATTATTGGAATATTTCTTCCCCGACCGACCACCCAACGAGGAGGGGAAGTATTGTGAGCGCGCTAGAAAATGTTTTCCAGATTTAATAATAATAATAATAATAATAAAATGTCTTTATTGGCGGTATTCAGCGAAGCTGCTCTTCCATCCGTTATTTCGACGGATATATCCGTTTTGAGGTTCCCTATCCTATGACGATTAAGACCATTTCCAGAATGATCTTTGTCTGTGTGTATGTCAGTATGTACAGGTTATTCAAAAGTCCGGAATAAAATTCATAATTTTTTTCCATATCAACTTCGGAAAAAACGCTCGAACAGGTCGATTTCTAAAAACGGTAAGCCGTTTTTTTATGACACGTGTCATGTTCTACCGTCAACCCCTAACCCCAAGCCACCCTTAGTATTTTTTTCAAATGGCACTCTCTGGCTTGTGGGGGCTCGTTGGAAAGCTTGTCAAAAACTCTATTCAGATCTACCATTGATAATTAGATCGGACTTCCACCATGAAGTCACCACCACAAGCCATAGGGTGCCATTTGAAAAAAAATACTAAGGGTGGCTTGGGGTTAGGGGGTTGACGGTAGAACATGACACGTGTCATGAAAAAACAGTGTACCGTTTTTAGAAATCGACCTGTTCGAGCGTTTTTTCCGAAATAAATATGGAAAAAAAATATGAATTTTAATCCGGACTTTTGAATAACCCTGTATGTATGTCTGTAACCTTATTCCTTCTCTGTAACGTTGCGGCTGTAACCTAACAGCCGCAACGTCCATCCGATCGACTCGAAATTTCGTATACGGACATGGTTTCACCGTCGAACAAGTCCATTGGTTTTTGACTGTCATCTGTCAAACGGAAGTGTCACTGTCAAAAAATGACAGAAATTGAATCTCACGGAGCTTGACTCGCAATATGCCGTTTGAAAACCCATAAAAAACTGTATTCAGAACAGTTGAAAGTATTGCTCTATCTGTTATCTGTCAAATAATAAAAATTGTCAAAGTTCAAAACTTTACCATTCAATTATACAAAATCCATTCGATGGATTGGGACCAAATTTGACAGGAAGCAGCACAACCGAGAGCACAACAGAAGAGTCAAATTAAGTCTGCAGTTGCAATTTTCCACCATTTTCCAGTCGAGCGTTATGAATTTCCAAAATTTCTCCTAGCCGTTGCCACGCGAGAGGGCCTCCCGTCCGTATTTTGGCCAGAACGACTCGCTTTTGATGCAGTATTCCACTTAAAAATTCGTTCCTGCTTGGGGATCGACTTTTAATTTCAAAAAATTCCAACTGATATCGACAATAGGTTGGATTGGGCGTCGTGTAGAACCATTCTCAAAATCGGCACGGTTCCGGTTTTCCGGCGGTAATTTTTCCAAAATGAAATTAGCACATTCCGTGAATTTGGAAAAACTGCAATGCAAACTTTGGCATGCGATGAGCCCCACGAAATATTCATTTTAGGTGCAGACAACCTAAAAGTTAGCGGTTAACAAGAGGTAACTGGCTCTTGAACATTTTCCAACAATTTTCTCTCCAATTTACCGGGAATTTCCGAGTTGAAAATGTGAAACAGACCTGGGTTATCGAAACCAGACTCAAATGATAGAGCCTAAACTAAAGCCGTCATTGACGGACGATCTGAACAATAAGATGATTTGGAAAATGATTTGAGGCTTTCCCCAAAAATGCAAATTTTCAAAATTCCCAATTTCTTGCAAATTATTTTCAATCTTTCTGTGTGTCAATTTCAGATCGTTCACCTTCATCCATGTACCAATGCGTCTGTCTGCCACACTCGCTTTTCTTCCTACATAATTTTGGTTCCTTATTGTGAAAAACTGCAAATTTCTATAACTTTTTAGCTTGTGAATATATTTAGGTCAATTTTTTCTAAATCTAATCCAAATTAAAGCTGATGAAATTCCCTTCCAAATGGTGTATCCACGTTTCACCAGATTATTACCGATTCTGGGATATGAGCCGTTGAATATGGAATTTTTTCCAAAAAGTGGTAGACGTTCAAGTATCTCGTCAAGCTTCCTCTTCTGACTCAATACTCAATAACTTCAGGGATAACTCCTGATTAATTTTACAGATGTGGGAAGCAGAGTTGTAGAATATCTCCTTCAAAAATATTTAGTTATGTTGGCTTATCGTTATCCGGTAAATGGTTGAAGCGTTTTGAAGTTCAGGGGTACGTTTCACAACCCTAGTAGTGATTCTGATTTAGATGTGAGCCATATGAACTAGATGAAGCTAATGATTGCAAAGGTTGCGAAGAACTATTACCAAACCAAGAAGGCTGGAGGCTGGATCAGGTGTGAGATATGCTTCTACTGGTTACATGAAAACTGCACACAATAATCCGACGATAAGTGCCGGGAATCAACAGAAGATGGAAAATCACAATTTAAAAAAAAGGCGAAGGCAAAGGAAAAAGAAAACAAACGGGGGAGAACTAGGCATGGCTAAACTCCCTAAAAACTATATAGCCATCTCAACCGGATACCAATAAGGGAGAGATGGCCAGTGACTTTTTTTTTGAGAATTTTTTTTAATTGAATTTTTTATAAAATCGTTTTCATGTTCGCAAGGAATATAGAAAAATCGTCAAAGTTTTCATTGATGCTCACCTTTATCTTAAGCTTTGTGAAACTTCCCAGAAATATATTTTTTCCAAATCTATGGCCAACTGCCCTGGACTTACCCTTTATATTTTTGAAAGAAATTTTTCGCCATACATCATACAGCTCTGCTTGACGATATTCCTGAACGACTATATGTACCACTTTTTTGAAAAATTTTCATATTCAACGGCTCATATTCCAAAATCGGTAACACAGGTAAAACGTGGATATACACCATTTTGAAGAGAATTTCATAAGTTTTAATTTAGATCCGTGTGAAATTTCTGTGCGACGCACCATTTTTAAGATAAAGGGCGAAAACTGACAAAAGTGACATTTGTCACCCCCTCCCCCGCCCGGCTGCGCCTCAAATCGAAAGGACTTTATGAGGTGTTGTTCAGGGGACCACCCTCTACACATTCCTGAGAAAATTGGAACCCTATGATTTCATGCGAGATGAAAACCTTATTTGACTGGACTAAATCGTATATTTTCTCCGATGACATGTTTTAACTTGAAACTGGAGGAAATTTTGGTCTATGCTTAACCTTTGACGAACAGTTTAATTAGATTCAAGTTGAAGGTCGAGATCAATTAATCAAATAAAAATGGGACAGAATTCTGAAAACAAAAGTATAGAAAATCGAGCATTGAGCAATATCTTGATAAAGCTTGCATCAGGGACAGACCGCAGAAATGAGACAGACAGACGCCCACGATGAGAGGTCCTGCGGCGAACTTGACAATTTTTATTATTTAATGGTGATTGGCATTCTTGATGCTTGGTAATTTGGCATTTTCACAAGTTCGTGCCGGAATCGCCCATGTAACAAGAATGATCATCTCTTTTTCTCCCTCTGGAGTATTATAAGTAGTTTACAGTCGTTAAGCTTATAAATTGCCGTGACTAAAAATGTGGTCAGTTATCGCAATTGTATTGAACAATGAAGCGATTGACGATTATTTTAGTGCGGGAATTTACATTTTATACAACTATATTTTCAATGGCACAAATCGAACCTATCATTAGCGTTTTATTGTCGGTGTGTGCTCCCTCTGAAGCGGCACGTGGATTTGGTTGATTATTCCTTCTTCAGTTTGTGCGCTCGATGATGGCGTCATCGTGATTCCACAGTGAGGAGAGCACTGAGCATCAGTCGTTTGGTAGCATTGACATAATTTTTGTGGTGGTGGCTGCATCAGTAATAATGGTCGGCCTTGGATAATGTTTGTTAGTTAGGTGGAGAAGACATGCAGCATTTGGACTTGCTCGACAAGTTCCTAGATGATGATTGGCCAAGAAATGCCGTGACCAAAGGCGCACTGACTGAAACTGAAAAGATTATTATACCTATAATACCTATGAACAAACAAAAAGTTTTACATTCGCTTTTTTATATGTATATTCACATCATAATCTGTAATATTATTCATAATCGAAAGATTTTTCTCATGTAGAAAGGGATTATGTAAATAGGTACAAGAATTTCAGAAAAGAGTTGCAGTATCTTACTTGAAAATAATCTCAAAATAAAAAACTACGACAAAGTAACAACAGATTGCACGCAACGTTGGCTGCAATGCAAACAATCTCTGTGCATGATGGCTGATGGCTGATATGCAAAAGCTTCGCAGGAATAGTAATAAAGAAGAAAGACAAGCACGTTTTGACTCTTGGGCTTCTACTATATAGTACTCTACCGACCGCTGATAATAACGGGTGTTCCAAATTGAGCTGACACATTTCTTTTCTTAGTAGGCACCTAAACAACGTTCGAGCTGTTTCATCTGGACATATTGCATCATCTAGGATCTTGACGAGTTCTATTGTGCTCCGTTTTTAATTCGTAAAATTTGAGTTTTTTTTTCAAAATTAAGGTATAAGTACCAAAAGTGATGGCTGCGAATCCACTTTGTCAGTGGCTATCAGAAACCTCTTGATGATAGATGGATGTCATCAGGATGTGAAAAACATCAACTGGCCGGCAAGATCTCGCGATGTTATGCCTCCTAGAATTTTTGTGAAGAGGTTATGTAAATGACAAGGTCCACGTCAACAGTCCTTATAATCGATTGTTACTATTGTTAGTATGGGGGCATAGGTCGTGCCGTGTGCAGCTTCATGAAGATATAGAGATAGAGCTATGTCTTAATCGACTTCTAAGCCATCAAGGACCATGAAAAATTATGGTGAAATATTGGCATCTGCTGCAGGCAAATATGGTGGAGGCGCAAAAACAGTAAGTATTCAAAATTGTATATTATAATAGGGAGTTTGCAATCCCACTGAACGTACGACGTAACGCAACGTGGAACGTGAAAATTCCCCTGTGATTAAGGAATTGCACATAACAATAACCTCGTCTATTTTCACGTCGAAAGTTTACGCTACGTCTCACGTACCTACGTGTGCACGCAAACTCTCCAATACGAGATTTTGGCTGATGCAAAAATTTTATTTAAAAAAAATGCGAGTTTTATAAGACTCGTTTTGCCACACACGTTATTTTGGAGCACGAGGAGCGAAGCGACGAATGCTTCAATTGACGAGTGTTACAACAGACTTTCTCATTCAGAGGCGGTTCCCTTTGCTCGCAGCTCGTGCGCAGGTCTTCCTATAGACCAGTTCGAGAAATATTTGCGCGTTTGTAGCCAAATGGGAATGTGACCGGCATCACGCTGGCCCATTCAAGTTACCCTGCGCTCAGAGTTCTTAGGTGTATGAGAAACTCTATAGGTCTTATAAAACTTGTGTTACGCATGTACAATTTTTTCTACTTTGCCACAATTCCATGCTTTTTCTCAGTAGAATGTGAAATATGAGCCTTATTGCTAACATTTTGATGTGATTTATTGTGCGGTTGGTAGCCACATACCACATTGTGGTGGAAATGAGAAAGATTTTTCTGGAATAAACACCCTTCTGCGAAATCAAGTCCCCCAAGCTGTCACTCTTGCCAGTTAATGCTGTCATTTGATGTCATGCACGCTGATATTGCCAACCTTTCGGATTTGAAAATGCGTATCGTAATAGAGCTTCTTTCGATACGCGAGGGACATCATTTGCGTATCGAAATGACCTTCTTATAGTCGCAAAATAGAAAAAAAAATTATAGTTATGAACAACTGGCTTAGCACCTCATTATCATCAATAATAATGGATGGCTATTGACCACCCTCCATCTGAGAAGTTTACCCTACTGAAGGAGTAGAAATGGTCATCAGTTCTCCTACATCTTTCGATTTCGATATAGTCGGCGCTCATAAACCCTCCGCAGTTGTACTCGACTACTCGTATATACTGCCGGCACTTTCGCATAAGGAATGAAATCCCCGCGCGCGTTCTCGGGTAGGTAGGTATATAAAATGTCGACAGTACATAATGTATAAGACAGAGTATAGTATCAGGTACGGACACGAGCGTTGTATAGCGTGTTCTTTAGGGATCATACATATTTATAGACCGATCCTAACCTATAATAATAGCCGTCTGAGCCTGTCCGATAATCTGTGCCTTAACACGATATTTCCATTGGTCCTTAGACGGAAAGAAGGTGGGGCATCTGCATTTTTATGCATTAATCTCGATTTAATTTTTTACCTTTGCCGAACACGGTATCCTCGGCAAATTAATAGTTACCCGAGCAATTCATTAAGAATTAAATGAACATCGCATTATTTTATGCAGCTCATGTAAGAAGCTCATATCCGTCGTCCGTTTATAATATACCGACTGGTTACACACACCACGCCGGCGTGTAAAAAGAGAGAGAGCCATTGAAATTTTTAATGTACCTAAGTATTAATAGGAATATTATCCACGACCGGTAACTATAATTTTAATACTCCATAAAGAAAATAATCCTATTAGGGTAAGTAAGCTTGACTGTGATATAAGGCATGAATAGTGATTAATGAATAAAGAATAACTATCAAGTTTTAAATTGATATTACACGATCATGTTGTAAAATATATACAGTATACAGTAGGCACCAAGATGCATATAAAAATATAGCAGGGAATAAAGCTCAAACCAGCTTTTTCTCTTTCATTAGGATGAAATTAATTATTGTTGTTTCCCATAATAGCATTTGCTTTTATTACAAAGTTTGTAATCTGAAATCGGCATGCAGAAGTCAAGTACCTAATGAATGATTTTCCGATAAGAAAACAAAATTTGGAGAGATTGCTCATTTGATGATTTTGAACAAGTTGACTCCCAACACATCTTCGTCATTTCGAAAAAGGTAAAAACAAATCACAAACAAGGTTTAGTTGAAGTAAAGACATTGAAAATATGCGCTGGCTTATACGTATCATTCTGCACCAAATTCACCTCAAGAGCCTTGAGTTTCGTGGGTAATCCAAAAAGAATTGATCCCACGGAATTTGTTAACACAAACGATCACTATCGTGAAGAAAGAAAATGACAAATAGTATAATATAATATAAAAAAGGGTAAAGAACAGTGAAAAAAATTATCAAAATTGTCAAAGAAAAACAAGTTTTTCAAGTTAACTTATTCCAACTTGTTTTTATCCAGATTTATAGTGCTATTCTGTGGAAAATAACATCCTATAAACGCTCTGTTATGTAAAAATTCGTGTCGGCCATAAGCTGTTGCCTATAGGGCAATAACAACGTAACAGAGTCTTTATGGAATGTAATTTTTCAAAGAATCGCACCATTATACACTAGATTCGAGTTCAGGAGATTGAATTTAGTCAGAAAATATAGAAACTTTTCGCAGTAGCGTAACTGGGGGAGAGTTGGGTGGGTGCGCGCGCACACCCACCTATGAGGATTTTGAATGTAAAGGCGGCTCTTTAGCGCCTTGATCAATTTTCGTTCTAAATATTGGAAAATTAATAAGAAATGATAAAAAATCCGGTATGAGCTACCAAAACTAACTTTGACTGAAAATCTGTTGAGCTTTTGAAATCGTTCTTCATTTTTAACTTTTAGATCAAATTGTTATGTCTTTTGGGGAACGTTTCACATATTTTATTGAAAGAGCTTCCTTATTTGCGTCTTTAGATCCCGATAAATTTGCAGATGAAGACGAAGCGCAGGTAACGGTTTGAAGGACTCGATTTCATATTACAAGTCTGATCTTTCAATTTCAGAAACCACAGTGCGGGAATATAAATAAATAAATAATGTTTTTCTCCTTATCGGCTCTTATCACGGCCATAGGAGTTTGTGTTGCCTTCATTAGATCTGAATACGCTTGAAAAATTCCATTTTACGATACTCACGCCTGCCCAAGTACCCAGATTTGAATCACCGGGAATCGAACCCAGAGCCTCACTTTGCCGAGCAAGTGCGCATCCCCCTCGACAAGTGGGCCGTCTCAGTCAGTAAATATAAGAAATTTAAAGCATTGATTTTGGAAGATTTCTTTCGAAATTGAGCAGAAACCAAATGTTACGAAAATTGTATCGTTCACAGAGTGATTTAAAAGTGTCGGACCAAAACAATACATGGCATCATGGAGTCTTTTATGGAGCTCACAAAAATTATTTAAAAAAAATCTTCGACTTTTACTGAAAAATTAAATTGTGGTAAAAAAAACAGAGATCAATGGCGCCTTTTTGTAACTTTCATACCTGCCTGTAAAATATCCTAGTTGCGCCACTGACTTGTCGTGATCGGTTCTATATGGCGGAAAAAAAACGAAAGAAGAAAGAACCACCTAGCCGAGCTTTGCATAAATCACTTCAATCAACACTTTTTGTGTAAAACTGGTATCAACGGGATATGATGCACTAGATTACGACGTATTTGCATCCAATGGATTGACGGGCTTCATCCCCTCCATTTCGAGCTGCAGTTTTTACCCCCCTTCTCCCTCCAATAATTCAAAGCCCGGGGTGTAGTGTGATTTTTGGCGATTTTGAATGAACGGAATATCAAATTTTCAGGACGTCCATATTTTCTACGAGGTTTTGGCGATTTTCTTACTATCTTTCCTGTGCTAAAAAAATTGTTGTGGACGAGACAAAACTTTCACGGCGATATCCAGAGACGTCAGTACCTAATGATTTTGATTCAGGCGTCCCTCCGAGAAGGGGAGACTTGGTTGTAAAATTGAAGAAAAAACGATCAAGTCAAACAACCATCCAGAAAGACTAACTTAAACTTGCATATACAAACATCACAATAAAGTACTGCGGTTCAAGGAGTTTCAAGGCGCTGAAGAAATTCATCCGTCAGAACATTCAGTTTCATGAGGAGAAGGTTGTTTTTCAACTGAAAAAAAACTCGGGAAGTTAAAACAAGTGAGTATGCCTTCACGTGCGTGAGTCTCAGTAGCGCATTTTCTCAAAGAGGCATATTGTGAACGTAAAGAAATTTGGTTCAAGGAGAAACACCATTCCTTGCCCACTTCCTTCATTCGAAACTCATTGTGATATTGTGTTATCAGAATGGGGTACTTGCCAATGAAATAGATTTGAATGAAAATTCTTTCACTTATCAATATATTTTTTTGTTTGAGGGCGGGAGCTGGGAGCGGCGACTAATCAACGGTAGTCTATTCTTTTCCATTTTTAGTCGGCTATCCATATAGCGAAACAATTAGATCGCTATGTCTTTCGGGGTTATGTTTTACATTTATCTCTTACTTTGGGGGCGGCGTGTGGGAGCGGCAGAGTTTGGCAAAGAAATTCTTCCACAGTTTGAGTTGGGAGTTTCTGAATGTTTGAGGTAACATTAAAATGTGATTCAGTGGAAATTATTGAAAGTTGCACTTTTTTTCTTTTGGGGGTGGAAGTTGGAGGCGGCGCCATGTCAAAGGTAGCCTATTCTTTCCCATTTTTAGTTAGCTATCCATATAGCGGAAGAATTAGATCGTTATGTCTTCGGGTTTATGTTTTTCATTCATCTCTCACTTTGAGGGCAGCGTGTGGGGGCGGCAGCATTCGGCAAAGTAACTGTTGCACAGTTTGAGTTGGGAGTTTCTAAATGTGAGGGGAATATGACAATCAGTGAAAATTGTGAAATTTGCATTTTTGTTTGTTTGGAGGCGGCAGCTGGAGGCGGCGGCTAATTGAAAGTGGCCTATATTTTTTTAATTTCAGTCAGCTATCAATACAGTGAAAGAATTAGATCGCTATGTCTTCAGGTTCATGTTTTACATTCATCTCTCACTTTGGGGGCGGCATGTGGGAGCGGCAGAGTTTGGCAAAGGAATTCTTGCACAGTTTGAGTCCAGAGTTTCTAAATGTTCGAGGTAACATTATCAGCTAAATCAGTAAAAATTGTTGAAAGTTGCACTTTTTTTCTTTTGGGGGCGGAAGCTGGAGGCGGCGCCATATCAAAAGTAGCCTATCCTTTTCCATTTTTAGTCAGCTATCCATATAGCGAAAAACTTAGATCGCTATGTCTTTGGGTTCATGTTTTTCATTCATCTCTTACTTTGGGGGCGGCGTGTGGGAGCGGCAGCGTTCGGCTGAGCAAATGTTGCACAATTTGAGTTGGCAGTTCTTAAATGTTCAAGGGAACATCTCAATCAGACACATTTGTGAAAGTTGCACTTTTTATCGTTTGGGGGCAGAATCTGGGGGCGGCGACTAACCAAAAGTAGCCTATCCTTTCCCATTTTTAGTCAGCTATTTATATACCGAAAGAATCAGATCGCTGTGTCTTCGGGTTTCATTTTTTCATTTTAAAGTGATTGGGGGCGGTTTTTAGCAGTTTTTTCATGTCGGCGGCGCATATTGAAGACGGAATGTTTCTTGGCTTACGTTTATAAGTGGCAGCTATGTATTATTCAAAAAATGAGAACACCAGAGCATCAGGTCTGGTAGAAAGGGCAATATTATGTTATTTCAAGCTTATCGGGGGCGGTTTTCTCTGTGTTGGCGGCGCAATATAGACATTCAATATAGCCTAGCCCTCCTTTGGGAGTGGCAGCTATGTAACAGCGAAAAAATTAGAAAGCCAGGGCGTGTAGTTTGGGAGGAGTTCGAGGAACGGACGGACGGACGGACGGACGGACGAACAAAGCGGTTGCAATAGCGATTTTCATCAAGCTGGAAAATGCGCTAAAAAAAACGTTGGAAAATATTCAAAAACCAATTACCTATTGTTTCAAAATAAATGGTGAAAATCGGTTCACGGATTGAATACCTGGGACAGAGATCTAATTAATCGCACTTTCAAGGCCCCTGAATGACACTCATGTGAAATGAGCTTTCAAGCCCATCAGAATATAAGGGTAGGTCCGATGGTCCGAACCACACCTGACGGCACAAGAGTTCTGAACACTAAAAGACGAGGGGCTCATTGGGGCTCTAAGAGACACACGTAGACAACAGGGGGCCGATAGGGCTTCAATAAACCCAAAAAGAGACAAGGAGACACAACAGAAAACACAGCGAGATCTGCATCCATGACCATTCTGTCAGTTTGACATGGACTCGATTCGTAACAAAAACGTACCGGTTTGGTTGCTGGGGAAATTGAATGAGCCAAGAGCCGAGCGAACAGGCAAGCCCCGGCTGAAATCGGTCAGGAAAAACTTTGAAAATTCATAACGCCCGTCTGGTAAAGGGTGGGGGCACTGCAACTGCAGACTTAATTTGATTCTTTTATTGTGTTGCTTCTTGCCGAATTTGGTTCCTGTTCCTATCATAATCCTATGTCGTTCCGGCAACCTACAAACATGTAGGAAGGCTATTTATTCATTTAATTAAAAAAACCTGACAATGAATTCAACCATTCCGCCATATTGGTAAACTTATTCTAGTGGGTGAACAAGAAGAGATTTCTCTTTTGTCTACCAGCGCCGGCGCCCCGGCGTGTAGAATACCTAAATACTAGAAATGAAGAACTACCTATAGGTTATACAATGAATATTTCGGTTTGCTGAAGTTCATATATAGAGTCCTCTATGCCGTTACTCCACAATGCAGCCTTCTAAATGTCCTTTTGACACGAAAACGCCATTTGAATAAATCGCAACAACACCGCCGCGTTGCAGATTACCTAGCCTCTCATTACTATCATGATATAACACAAAACAATGCAATAGTACCTGTACCCACCTACCAACTACCAAAGTTATACCAGTTTCATTTAGAGCAAAATTGCATGTTTCAAGCTATCAGTTTATGCCCATAAAGGAATCATTGCTATTATTTTTGCAAAGAAAAAAGACGTCATCATGATCGACGTAAAATATTTATGGTAAATTTTGTTGAATTGTATATGAAATAAAGCCGATATGGCATCAGCCATCAGATCTACATACAAAAAAATTTGAATTCAAAATCGTGTATATTTCGCGTCCATCCGCGTTGCCGCATATACCCATACTTATGAATTATTTCTAAACGAATAATAATATACACGGAAAGTTGTGATTGCGCATCTATATCCAAGATTCACTTTGGATAATGACACATCAGGAAATTATACTTACCCAAGTGCATGGCAATGTTGTCAATAATTAGTCAATAATTATAAACCTACACGAAAATCCCGATTCCCGAAATTATTCTTACTCATTTATTCGTATTCCGCGAAGAAGCAATACCCTTGGAAAATGAATGGGGAAGCACTAAAATTATCGACAATAGATATAGCAAGCACAGGTATACACCGATAATTTCATGCATTCAATATAATTAGCTACCGGTCAGTATTTACCATAATTTCCATTTTCCTTTTCATATATCGGAGCTGGGATTGGTTCAAGTCGCATATGCTAGTATACCTCTGAAATTGTCGTAGGTATATAATATAGAAGAAGCTCAATAAGTTATTCACGTCAAAGCAAGTAAGTAAGTAAACGAAATTTTTTGAGAGAAAATGTTAATTGACACTTCCTTTGTACCTAAATAAAAACGTCTAGACAATGACTCAGTTTGAAGCGCATCTCAGTGGCGCCGGTGCGCCATGTTATCATTATTATTATTATTGAATTACATATTCAAAAAAAATAAAATAAACTCCGAAGGCACCGCGCGGTGCTACCTTGCTTTACTCATGTTTATTAAAATATTATTTTTTGTCGCCGCCGTTATATCGTCATTTGCATTCATTATCATACTTTTGACGTTAGTTCTTTTTAGAAGCGAAGCGCTCGCTTTCCCTATCATTAAAGCTCTCGCTGATGTTCGAGTTTTTGGTAGTTTTGTCATGAAATATTAATTTAATAGACAATGTCTACAAATTAGGGTCCTGTGCCGCTATAAGCAAAGATTCGAACTTTTCGGAATATCGGAGCATATGCTAATGGGATGCAAATTAATTATCTATGCCTGCTGATGTTGCGTTCGGTTCCATGGCGATGGGAAGGGGACAAAACACCCGAAGCTCCTGATTCCCGCCACTGGAATGCGAAAGAATTTTTGACATTACAAGCGATTGTTCAAGAACTTCGGCTACCTCAAAAGCTTTGAATTTTATTTCTTCTATTTTCTAAAAACACAGTTACTCAAAATTTCTGCATAAAATTCATAATTTCTTACTATACCTACGTACTCGCCTACGTAGCTTGGTATTTTTCCACAACAATGCTCAAAGATGGAGTTTTGTTGAACATAACGTCGAAACAGTAAAAAAACAAAAATTGTTATTTAGTCTGGGGGCATAGGGTCAAAAAAGGCTTGGCCGTGTGCAGCTTCGTGAAGATATATAGGGATATCTCCTAATCGATTCCTGGGCGATCAAGGACCATGAAAAATTATGGTGGAATATTGACATCTGCTGCAGGCAAATATGGTGGAGGCGCCAAAATGGGCTTCATCTGATGATAAAAAACTGGCTGTAGCTCGTTTGTTTTTCAACAGATTTCAACATTTGGAACATCACTTTGTAGACAAAAACATTCTCTTCTCATTTCATGCCTCAATTTACAAACGTCATTTCGGGAAACTGTCAAAATTGTCTTCATAAGATATGCTAAATTCCGGCCTTTTTTCAAGGTCATCTGATATTTTTGAAACCTGGCAGTATTATAGATCTTGAGGTGCCCTTTCCGAATTTATACTTTTCCACTTCGTATATTTGCCGTTTTGGCCGCCATATTGAAAAGATGGCGCCTCAAAAACAGTTTTTTGTCAATATCTTCATTTCAGTCGATGTGAGGTGGAAGCGTTTCTATGCGAATGGAAACTTATTCAATTTTCTACAATTTGACACCGTACTCGTGTACGTGCTATTTCCGGTTCTTGGGTTATGGCTTCTAGAGCTTTCTGAAGCATCAACTTTTGTCATCCAATCAGCATGTCAAGTTGAGCTTAGCTCCACGTGGCAGTCAAATTAACCATAAATAATGATAAATTGTCAACCACAGACCATTAATATCCAGAAAATCAATCATGGTAACGGTTGCTATGCAACTACAGGGTGAACTCTAAGGGAAAATTGACTTTGAGAAGGTATAGCTTGAGAACCGTAAGTTGCACATGAGTGATTCAGATGTCAAATTATAGACAATTTGATAGACCTCCATTTTTTATATAAATTCTAAAATTTTATGACGAATTTCTAAAAAAAAAATCGAAAATATGTTTTTTTGGGCGCCATTTTTCCAAAATTATGGCCAGAACAGCAAAGATATGAAGTGGAAAAGTGGATATTCTGAATGATAACCCCAAATTTCATCATAATAATGAGTTTCGAATGTATCTGATATCCTTCAAACGCTATATTACCTTTATTTCTTCCTCAAGTCAGTTTGCTTTCACAATCCACCCTGTAATTACACAAATAACATCATCATGATCGATTTTCTAAATTTTTATTATCTATGGTTAATGGCCAAGAGCTATTGATGGGTTGTTTGCCTACTTCATGACGGTGGTATCAATTTAACATGCTGATTGAATGCCGAAAGTTGATGCTTCCGGAAGTTCTGAAAGCTCTAACTCAAGAACAGTAAATCGTACATAAATGACTGATATGTCAAATTGTGGAGATTGGAATTGGCTTTGCTCCGCATACACACATTCCAATATTGAATCAGTTTAATTCAAGATATTGACAAAAAACTGTTTTTCAGGCGCCATCTTTCCAATATGGCGGCCAAAACGGCAAATATACGAAATGGAGAAGTAGAAATTCGGAAAGGGCACCTCAAGATCTATAATACTGCCAGGTTTCAAAAATATCAGATGACCTTGAAAAAAGGCCGGAATTTAGCATATCTTATGAAGACAATTTTGACAGTTTCCCGAAATGACGTTCATAAATTAAGGCATGAAATTAGAAGAGAATTTTTTTGTCTACAAAATGATGTTCTAGATGTTGAAATCCGTTGAAAAACAAACGAGCTACAGCCAGTTTCTTATCATCAGATGAAGCCCATTTTGGCGCCTCCACCATATTTGCCTGCAGCAGATGTCAATATTCCACCATAATTTTTCATGGTCCTTGATCGCCCAGGAATCGACTAAGACATAACTCTATATATCTTCACGAAGCTGCACACGGCACGACCTATGCCCCCATACTAATTGGGTTATTCGAAAGAATGATTCTTACTGTACGTTTCGACGAAGCTGTTTTCATCTTGAAACCGCAGCTTTATTTGGTAAGTAAGCATACCATTTCGGGTTCATCTTGAAGCAACACTATTTCTATGCATCTCGACCGAGACGTTTTTCTGGAATTTGAGGATTTTTTTTTTTTGAAGAAAATAGAGAATTCACTGGTTTGACATTATTTGACATCAAGCGCGCGCACACAAACCTTCCAAATAAACTGGTTTTTGGTCGTACTGGTCCATAAGTTGGTCCGTGTTGGTCCGACCATAACTGATTTAGAGTCTTTAAGACATTACAAGCTATTTTGGTTCGACCCAGGCCCTTGGTTCAACCAGGCCCGACTGCGGCCTGTCATTCACGGATCTACCTTCAGAGGTAGATCCAAAGCTTGATCCATGACGGGATCTGAAAATCACCTCAAGTTTTGCCTGATGTATTGTGGGGATTGGAGATGAAGTGGGAATAAGTTTGATTTGCTGCCGTGAATAGACACTTCCATTATTATTGACACACAAGTCGTAATATAGTATATTTGAATTAGAATTTTTGCTTGAAGAAAAAAGTAGTTCTCAAACGGTTTCTTGCTATATGGTTAGCTCATCCCCACCGGTTCAACATGTTTAAAGCATACATCCCTGTGACGCGTAATACTTAGTATACAGGGTGAAAATTAAATTATTATAAATAATTCTAATAAAAATTCTCGAAAAAAACAGCCTCTCATCATTCAGCAACCTTATGGTCTCCTACTGAACGTGTGAAAAACTCACCCCTCGATAGCTGCTGGTATCCTACGTACAGTGTGAAATCAAATTTTTTTCAATAAATTTTATCTTGATCAAATCAATCCGGACAAAAACCAATTCCGGCTCTGTTAGAAGTCTATGATCTTTCATTCAAGATATGAAAATGTCACATTCCTCAAACTGCCAAAACATGACATACAGGGTGGAACACCCTTTTTTCTCTAATTTTTTTCCTGAGTCACATTAATTCGGATGATAAACTTACCCACTTCAAAGGAGAGCCTAGAGTATTTGGCAAAACATATCAAAAAATCTGTTGTGGGCGACACAAAACTTTCCCGGTGGTATCCAGAGACATCAGTAATGACTTTGATCGGAACGTCCCTTCGGATGGGAAGTTAGAATGGAGAGAAAGATTGAAAATATTTGCAGGAAATAGAAAATTTTGTCAGGAAAATTTGAATTTTCAGAGCAAACTTCAATTTTTCTTCCAAATCATCTTATTGTGGAAATCGCCAATCAAGCTCCACTTTAAGCTCCATCATCTAAGTCCGGTCTCGATAACCGAGGCCGGTTTTATATTCCCAGCAGGAAAATTTCCGGGAAATTGGAGAAAAATTGTTCGAAAATGTTCAACAACCAGTTATCTATTCCTTAATAACAAATGGTTGAAATCTGTTCGCGGAATGAAAAGTTGGAAAATTTGCAGTTTTTCCAGAGAGGAAAACTCGAAAACCGTGGGTCCGATTGTGACAATTTTTCCTTTAAAAATTAATTCAATCTTTTCTCCAACTTTCATTTGCAGCATGTCTGTACCTAAAATGAATATTTCGTGTGGCTCACCCATCCGCATGTTGAAGTTTACGCTGCAGTTTTTTCAAATTCACGATATGTGCAAATTTTTTATTGAAAAAATTAGCGTCGGAAAACCGAAAATGTGTCTATTTTAAAAATAGATCTACAAGACGCCCAGTTCAATCTACTTCCGATATCAGTCAAAATTTCTCGAAAAAAGTCGATCCTCGAGCAGGAATGAATTTTTGAGTGAAGTGCTGCATCAAAAACGAGTCATCCTGGTGGAAATCCGGGCGAGTCGTTCTCTCGGGTGGCAACGGCTAGGAGAAATTTTGAAAATTCATAACGCCCGACGGGAAAATGGTGGAAAATTGCAACTGCAGACTTAATTTGATTCTTATGTTTTGTTGCTTTCTGCCAAATTTGGTCCCAATTCATCGGATAGATTTTGGATAATTGAATGATAAAGTTTTAAACTTTGACATTTTTTATTTTTTGACAGATGACAGATAGGGCAATGTTTTTAACTATTCTGAATACAGTTTTCCATGAGCTTTCAAACGGCATTTTGAAAGTCAAGTTCTGTGAGATATAGCTTCTGTCATTTTTTGATAGTGACACTTCCGTCTGACAGATGACAGCCAAAAACTAATCAGCTCATTCAACAGCAAGACCCTGTCTGTATACCAAATTTCAAGTCGATCAGACTATTGGTTCGGCAGCTATCGTGTCAGAACGTTTTTCCTGCATCCTGCATCATCACATAACTTTCCCTTGGACGGGCCGGGAAAGTAATACATTTCTGCAATCACTGCAACTATACTGGCTACTGTAGCATCAAGCATTTTTGCGATTTTGGTTGTGCGAGAAGTTGCTAAGGACAATTTTTTTAGCAACTCCTTGCACAACAAAAGTTGACGCAACATATAATTCATCCTGTATATCAAGTCAAAGTTATATTAGAAAAGCAAATTTTTCACATAGCTTGCGGAAAACTCTGAGCTTCCCAGTAAGGCAGATAAGATTATTATCCCAATTAATTTTATCCGGAAAAAAAATAAAACAAATAAAGTATGTTTCACCCTGTAGGTTGTGTTTAGGTAGTTTGAAGAATGTCACATTTTCATATCTTGAATGAGAGATTATAGGCTTGTAACAGAGCTGGAATTGGCTTTTGTCTGGATTGATTTGATGAAGATGAAAAACATTGAAAAAAAAATTGATTTCACCCTGTACGTAGGATACCAGCGACTATGGAGGGGTACATTTTTCAAATGTTCAATAGGAGACTATAAGGTCGTTAAATAAGGAGAGATGTGTTTTTCTCGAAGAATCTTTCATGGGAATAAAACATTTCAAAGAATAATTTTTCAATTTTCACCCTGTATACTAAGTATTACGCGTCACAGGGATGTATGCTTCTAACATGTTGAACAAGTGGGGATGAGCTAACCATATAGCAAAAAACCATCTGAGAACTACTTTCTTCAAGCAAGAGATATTTTTTTTACTATTCCAAGTACACTAATAGGGGACCAGGCATGAAATTTGTTCAGAATTGCGTATAGAAATGAGCATTTCCAGAGATAATTTCATGATTTCCAAATTAGGGATGGAGTTAAATTGGTAAAATAAGTGAATAAGTCGTTGCGGAATCAAACGCTGTGCGGGCTTATCCCTTGACAGAAATTTACCATTCATTTTTCGAAAGCTACAAGGATGTACTTTGGTTTGAGCCCGTTGGCATTTCTGAAAGTCCAAAAATAATCGAAAATTTCAAAATTTGAGACAAATATTTTTGGATTTTGGAAATGCCAATGGACGCAACCCAAAGTACATCGTTGTAGCTATCGAAAGAGACCTGAATGGTGAATTTCTGTCAAGGAATAAGCCCACAGCGTTTGATTCTGCAACGCCTTATTTTACCAATTCAACTCCATCCTTAACCCATAAATTATCTCCCAGATGATACAAGCGTACTAGGATATATTTACTTGGGATATTCACTGGAAGCAATCAGCAACAGAGACGAATACTGACCAGTCGATTTTTCTTCAACTTTTGAACCACTGAAGCGCTATTACGTCACCATGAACCTAGCATGAACCGATTTGTGAACCAGGCCCATAACCAAAAACGGCTTGGTTGTGTTGATGTTTTTGATTTTTTTTTGTCACCATGTTTGTCATTGTTTTTTGTGTGAGTTTTTGAGTCACCAGAGCCGATCCAGTTCAGCTCTGAAATCAGGAGATTCGATTGGTTCTTGAAAATCCCTGGCCAATCAGTTAGCGTTTTCGAGAACGTTAGCGTTTCATCTTAGAACAGAGCTAGTTCAGCTCGAAGATTGCTATCGCTGATTGGCCAGAGATTTTTGAGAACCAATCAAATCCCCTGATTTTAGGGTTGAACTGAAAACGCTATTACATTGCCAGTTGTGAACCTTCCTTTTGTATTGTTACGGTATTCGGGTTCGCCTATTTCGAAATTGAACGTGCTGATTTACTTGTAAACAAACTGCACTTTATTCACTACTACCGATACAACTAAATAACGCACAGAATTATTAATCGCTTAGAAATTCATAATGTCGCTGGGATGTTAACGCCACGATCGCTCGATTCCAACTCTCTCGATGCCAGGTCGAGTTCCTCTCTTATAGTGGCATCGAAGGTTCTGGATGCCTCCTGATGGTGTTGCCAGCACACGAGGATTTTCCTGGTATCTGCGTCGAGAATATACGCGTACCTTCTACGGCACCTCCGCCAGAAGTCTCGACGTGTCGTGACCTACCGCTGAAGTCTCTCGATGCTTCCCGAATGCAACTCTAGATGTTATAATACTATAACAGTATTATAATCGTGCTAAGGACGAAGAAATACTTAGATCAACATCTTGATGTTTGTTGTGCTCTACTGCAGTTACGTTCACACCAGACTTAGCTGCAGTATTATGCTGAGAAAATGAAGCGATAAAGGGGATGTTTATGGGGTGCAGAAAAGAATCTTCAGAGTCAGAGCCATCACATCAGAACCGCCCAGCCACTCACGTTCTTTCAAAGTTTGAAAATTTCAACCGTTCATATCGTCTATTAATGGGTCTTGCATGTTTGTTCACACAAACTTGGAAACCATATACCCATCAATTTGAAAAATCAGTCTTGAGCAGAATATCACTTGAGATAATCAAAATAGATAATATTATAACGAAACTAGCTGGGGATCACAACGCGCGAGTAAGACATCTGCACAATTGGCGGAGGTGCTGTGCTTCGGAAACTTCCCAGAAAATATACGCGAAGTCGATAGAATTTTTTCAGGCTCTCGCGAAAGGGACTGCTAGTGAATGCTTGATATACCGAAATGGCAATGGAATAAGCGACGGGTACATTGGAGTTCTTTCCGAAAGAAGCTGAAATATTCTCGAATTCTTGAATAGGCGATGCGAGTACATAAGAGTGGCACGGCTATGGCTAGGAAGCAGATCAGATCTGAATCCGCATTCAGCGACAGTAAGCTGATCACTGAAGTTAAATGGAGTGATATCCAATTAAGTTCGACGATTTATGTGATTTGTGAATAATTACACACTGAAACGTTTCCAACTGGATTTCATTTAAAAACTAACTAGAGTGGAACTCCTAGATTTTACAGTTGAAAATCTAGTTGAAAATTTCAAACTAGAAATCTAGTGGAGATTCAGGTAATCTAGTCACCCCGCGCGCTACTATACATTTTCTAGTTAAACCCCTAGGAATAAGGATGGGAAATAAAACCGAATACATAGATTTACATAGTATTATATATCTGAATAATTTTACAGGCAATACAGAGTACTTAACTATGATAATTAAGATATTCCTGTCGATGTTCGGCTTTCCATTTGGCAGCAACTGGCAACAAGCTCGCAAATGTTCTGAAATGAAAATAGCTACTTTTCCAAACTATTCAATCAATAAAGTAACATGCAAAATTTTAAATCGACAGCTCTAGAAATGTCTAGGTGTTCAAAATCTACATCAATCTATATCAAAATTATTCAAGTGCCAATAATATGATAAGGATTTGTGTCACATACCATTTTTTCGTCAAAATTCGGAAGTCGTGGGCAACGTGAATCTGCGATTTGGAACCTTCCTCCTTTGTTGCTCTTACCTGGATATGCACTCCTTAGAGTATCCAGTGCTGAACCAAAGCGCCTAAAAAATTAACTTATAAAAAGGTCCATCGAAGTTTTATCACTTACATACTTAAATGCAAAGGAATATCTGATCAGCTGCATTGCCTGTTGTCCGTTTGTTTGTTTGAAACATGGATATCACTCAAGTAACACGTACAGTAATAATTATTGGGAGCAGGAACACTGGTTTAATTGACCTTTCCAATTTTAGGAGATAGAAAATACATGGATTTTCGAGGTCACCTTTGACGTTTTGACGTTTATGACGTTTGGACGTTTCGTTTCTGACTTTTGCGGGAATTTTGAATCGGATAGCTATACTGTTCCCATTATCATGTGGGGAAAGTCACTAGGGCCCATAGGGGAGTTTTTAATGGACGAAGTAATAGAGTTTTTTCGTAGTAAGATGCACGTGTCTGGTGCAGCGTGATCCCTGCTGGTGCTGGTGCTGGTGCAGCCACACTTCCATCAAGTTTGGGTCTTTCGGTGCATGGTTATGCTGGGTGTATTCGTCTTATTCTCGACTCGCATAGAGCGACACAACACCCTTGAACCATTTCTGTAAGTATCTTCTCAGTTTTCCACTACATATAACACACTTATTGGCAAGAACGAGGGTAAGAACAAGTGAAATAATGAAACCCATGCTGAAATCAAATAAATACACGACAGAGCGCTTGTCAGATTCGAAAAATTTCCCATTGTCAGAAACGAAATGTCATATCTCAAGAAACATAGGGCGCTTTCCAATAACTGCGACAAGACGGATACACAATGTCAAAGTGCACTTGCCAGCTCAATTCTAAACTCAGCCTCGCCAATGTTTCGATCGTGTCGACATGTGGTGCTATTACTGCTATTGGAACGCTAGCTGTGTCAAATTGTGTCCAAATGTGTCGAATTGTGTCCTTATACGCCTTATTGGGAAGCGCCCAATGACCTCGATTAACCATATCTTATACGCATGACGTCACAGTAAAGAGAGACAACAGAAAATTGGAGACCTCAATTAGATATTTTCACCAAACATTGATATTGCAACAAAGTTAGCCGACATACCAAAAACTTGGACAAAATGGAGTGTGAACTGTGTTACGTAAACAATGAAATCGACTCATCTTCTATATGTTTCACTTTGTGCGCAGATGCAGCATCAACTGGAATCCCTTTAAAACTACTGTTATCCAGCCAAATCGATTAGAAAATCTAGTTTGCAAGCAAAAGTAAATGACCTGATCGTTTGAATCAGGGCTGCGCCCTCGTTCTGCAAATTTAGGCTTCGTGTCCGAAAACCACTTATGTAACAGCCAACTCGTATCGTGAACTACTAAAAATAGTGTACAACACTCGTGGCTGGTTACACAAGATTCTTTCCGACACTCAGCCTCTTACAGTACAGAACTCGGGCTGCGCCCTTGTTCTGCAAATTTCGGCCTCGTGTCTGAAAACCACTTATGTAACAGCCAACTCGTATCGTAAACTACTAAATTTCGTGCTGCCATAACCAAAAATGACAATGTACGCTCGGTGTCCTGCACTGTAATATTCAGAAAAAGATCTAGAGCGGCAAAGTAAAAAATACACGTGAAAAATAAATCAACCTCAAAATCATTCACAATTCAAGAGAGATCACGTTCCCAATGTTATAGCTTGAAATTTTCGGTTTAAATCAGTTGAAATTATAAATAATTATTTTGGAAATTGACATTCTAGGATCATTTTTCTAATAGCTGTTGATAAAATTGCAGAATGATTTTTGACGTTTTGTGGCGCGAAGGTTTAAAAGTGATTAATTTATGCCATTTTCTGTGTTTCGTTGTCACACAAGACACTAGAGCTCAGTGATTTCGGGATTTCTAGAGGATGGCCCTTCAAATTGGGGAGGGGGAGGGCGGTTTTAAGCAAGAAAATTCAAACATAGGACGCAATTTTTCAAATCGACATTTGACATACAAAAATCTGCATCTAGTGGGTATGTGCCTCGTGCCTTGGTGATGGATGGCAGAAGTACCAACTTGAAATTTATTCCAATGATTGTTGCGATATGATCTTATTTATTTGTAATTTTATTAAAAGCAGCATGAAAAACGATGTATGCTACTCGCGCTGAAAACGGCATGGCATAGCATAACTCTCTTACGTTTGTGGCTTATGCCTGAGTTGGAGTCTCCAGCGAATACAGGAACCATCTTGTTTTAGACTAGAGCTTAGAATTCACCTAAGCAAAGCTAACTTTTTTCGACTGTCCTATACAGCCCGATTCTCCCCTAATATCTAAATTTTGATTTTGCACTTCTCTTCCCCAAGCACTGATGACTCACACGAATCGATTCAGTCCTATTATATTATAAGGCTTTTATACAAGGACGTATCTGTCTCTAGAACGTTTTGTGGAGGAGGATTCTGTCCGGGGACATTATTATATCAATCTCTGGTAGGTACTCTACCTGCTAAGGAAAACTGAAATAAGAAATCACAAGCTTGATTAATCAAGATTTAACTTGACGACCAGACGATTACCTGACAGAATATCTAATAATTCATTGATCCAAGTGCAAAAGTCAGATCTGTTTGAAACTGAGATAATGTTAAGGTGGCCGGAATATTGTTCAAATAACACAGTTTTCTGTCAGTTCCGGTAACCTTATTCTCTGTTCTCTGGAAGAAAATTACCATTCAGGTCTCTTTTAAAAGCTACACAAGAATGGTCTTCAACTTGACGAGCTCATTTTTTTTTATTCAAAAGAGACCTGGGTGGTAATTTTTTTTCAGGGAATAAGGCTACTGGAACTGACAGAAAACGGTGCTATTTGACCAATATTCCGGCCATCTTAAGAACAGATCTAGTATTTTTCAGTTTAGTGCCAATATCCCCTACTATTTCCAGTAGAATGATTTTTTGGAGCAAAAATAAAGTGAATGGAATATAGGTACCTACTTGAGCCTTGAAGTCTGAATTTTTGCGATAAAAATGGAAATTCCGAAGTTTCAGTTCTATATTTTTCGAGATGAAGCCGGATTTTCCGACCTTCAACAATCGGAGCTCTCAAGATGACCTCCCGAATTTTGAGCTTGATACGCATGTTTCGAGTTTGTGTGTAAACTCCGACATAAAATCCGACTTCCTAATCAAAAGTTTGAACTCTGGAGATGAAAAATTAGAGTCAGGATTGTTCCCAAAATAAAATAGGTAATTTTGAGTTTGATACGAGAGAGCTTTTAGAGTTAAGTCTGAGTTGGAAGTCTTCATTTTGAAAAAAAGTCATATTTTTTTAGATGAATAATAACTGTGCGACGTCTTCCTGAGCTGTATGCTTGTGCCCTGATTTTCAGTCCATTTGAATCCTCAGCCCCTAGTCTACCTCGAATAGGGCGGCGCGGCCTTGTAGTCTGCTAGCGAAAAACAGAAAATTGGTTCACATTCCGGTTCATATCGAAAATCAACATTTTGAAAGTTTATGATAGATTTTGGAGTTCCAGTGGGACAAAAGATTTTGGAGCTTCCAGTGGGCCAAAGAGACCTCCGCAGATACAAAAACCTCACAAGGCCGTAAGGTAGAAGAGAAAAACGAAAAAAAAAGTTGACACCCCTGTTGAGTTGACAATTTGACAGCCGTGTTTGAATGCTTGCCAATCGGAAATGTACGGGAAGCCATTGCTGAGCCCAGCGACTCAGCTAAAAAATCCATTTTCATGTCACTCAAGACGACGAAGACGATTCCCAAAATTTGGATGTGTCCATCTGTAATCTCCCACGATAACTATCGTACCGTGCTGGGATTGACTTGAAATTTGATACGCTGACATGGTTTGGACCGCGAGCCTCGCGAGCTGCATTCACGTCCGTTATGTTATGCCCGGTTTTCGGCACTAGTAACATAAAATACTATTTCACTACTACTTATAAGCATCAATTTGACAGACGCTGTCGATAGCACTGTTACGGTGTGATTTAGTGATTAAAAAAAATAGATTCAATAGTTTCGTCCGCTAGGCACTGAATAATTTTTGATTGTGAAATGAATGTCAAAAGGTGCACCAAAAACGACAGCACGAAGAAAGGAGAGAAAGAGAGAGAGAAATACCTATGCAGGTCGTATTTGTAATTAATAATTGTCAATACTAGAAGTTTCGGTTAATTTATTTACATCGTTTGAGGTGTAAGGCGAGTTTTTCAATCCGGCAATTAGATTTCAACTTCTCTCCCGAAGAGATGATACTTCAATCAAAATTATCACTCACGTCGCTGGATACACCGGAGAAGTATTATGTCGCCCACAACCGGATATTTCACCATTGCGTCAGAAGTCGGAGTTCGGAGTGGAGTTCCATCAGATCGCTTGCTGAATAGAACCTACAAATAAATATGAGAGCACGAGACTGCACCGTCAATTTCATCTGCTGTTTTGAGAAGAATTCTAGTTTGAAATTTCATTTCAATTAGGGTTCTGAAGAGTTCTCAGTTCATCTTTGAAGTGAGTTCCAAAAAATTTGTGCAGAATCGTTCTTTATCTTTGAACAGGGGTAGAATTTTCGCGCAATAATACATAATTTTCTAGAAAAACCAAACTTGCATTCTTCATTCAACTGGTAGTTTAGGACAAATTTTTTTAAATCGCTCTCCTAACGATGCAAGAAGCATTTCATGTAACAGTTGGGCAACAAGACTTTTTAGGGTATTGGGACCTCGCTTTCGTGGATCACGAAAATCATTGTTGCCACCTCAAAATTTTGACCGTTGGGCCCCCATCAGGGTCACCAAGTAAATACATAATTCAATGTCTATTAAGAGAAGACAAACTGCGAGCTAACAGTAGCTCAATTCTCCATATCCTCCATAACATAAGAGCACAACATTTCGAGTTCATTATTTATAGCTAATCGAATTTTATCTATTTCAGCTCACCTACTGTATTTGGCGACAATCGGCCAACTAAATATAAACACTAATAATTTTTCAGTACTATATAACAACAAATACATTATGCTACATTTCACATCTCGAAGATATGTCTAATACACCTTTTCAAAGGAAAGAGATGAACAATCATCCAGTCCTTGAGGGTCTTCGGCATCAAATGGCTCTTCCCTAGGCTTGCCCGTTTTACACACAAGATGTGCAAACGATCATAAAATGACCATGATGTCACATTAGAAACAAAAGTTACTTGTATAGAAACATAAGTTACTTGTAGAAACAAAAGTTACCTGGAAAAATGAAAAGACTTCCAGGTGCTTCGCTATGAGCCCCGACAAACTGCCGAACGGCTCCTCCGCCAATTGTGCAGGTTGGTTGCTTATCCTCAAGTCGCAGTCTCCAGAGAATTTCTTAATAATCTCAAGACTCTTGGAATCTTGGGGTTATAGTAGGATGCGGGGAAAAATGCAGTGGTCGATCTTATAATTCCAGACATTAACTCTTTCGCCATCTTGGCCGCCATACTGGTATCTCCAATAATTTGAACGATTTTCATGAAACTTGAAATCTACCCGTGTTGTATAGACAGGGCCGATTCTGGCTCGTCGGCCGCCCTTGTGCGAAAAATATTTGGCCGCCCGCCAGCTGTAGCCCCGCAGCAATTTTCTAGCGGGGGCGTCCGGGCTCTCTAGAAATTGCGCCGCAGGCGATTTTTTTCACTTTTGCGGGCCTAAAACCATCAAAGCCCCCCTCATTTTGAACAAAATTATGAACAATTATAATCTATTTTGCGCTGAGGATCAAGGTGCGTCCATGGCCACCTCACTTCAGCATATCCCTCGGCATATCCTATAGATGAGTTTTTAGGCACTTAGACCAATTCATAGGTGAGTATATATTGATTTTGTTGTAAAATGGAATCAGAAAAAGCTGTTCAAATAGATGGTTGTTTATTGATAAGAAGGCAATAGAACCCAGAAGAAGGTCATAATTATTGGTAAAATACCTATAATCTTGAAAACACTACAACTTGCAAAATTCTGAAAACAAAAATAACTTATGACAAACCTAATACATATTTGGTATACTTATAAAAGGTTATAAAAGGTTATAAGTACCAGGTATATGAGTAGTAGGTACTAGGTATACCTATAAAAAGGGTCGGTATTTCCAAGGGTATTTCCATTCCCTCAAAAAGTTTTGATTTTGAATAGGCTATTTGTCAAATAAACCCTGCGCAGAGCGTAGAGCGCAAAGTTCATCAGCCAAACAGACTGTTCGAAATGTTACCAAGAGATGAAAATTCTTGCTCTTCCTCAGATACTTATTTGAGAAAGAAGTCTAATATCTATAATAGTTGACGCAGGGCGGCCGCCTCGCCTCCATTCTTGACAGCCTGTTGTATTTTTTCGGCACTAAAAAATCACAATTTACGCAGGGCGGCCGCCTTCGGTCTCGAAAATCATAACATCAGTTCCTTTTTCGACACTCAACTTTTCGTAGAAAAAAATTGGGCGACTTTTCGCCGCCCTTGAATTTTGGCCGCCCTTGTGCAGGGGCACTCCCAGCACACCACTCAGAATCGGCCCTGTGTATAGACATTCCAAATTTCTAAACTGAATTCAACGGCTCCGCCGCTATTTTGGTCGCCATGATGAAATCTCTTTCATGATGTTCTTAGCCGTGTTTTTTCACTACTGATGTTACAAAGCTATTGCAGTAATTATGAAAGCCATTCTCCACTGCTCATTGGTATTGTATTGCGTGTTTGTTGTCTTCTTATTGGTATTGCTTTTTCAGTACTTTGTCTAACAAAAATTTTATGAAGGAAAATGTTCTTCAGAGAATCACGCCCATGAAGACTTTGGCACTTGTTTATTATTCGAAACTTCATTAAATCTCGACGCCGCCTCGGCGCGGTCGGACCGCCATCGCATCCCGAAAATGATTAAATCTTGGAAAATTTCCGGTCTAGAAGACATCACGAATATATTAGCACAAAAATGTTGTAAAATACCACAATTATGTACAAAACACAGAGTTCCATAGAGACAAAAAGGCATAAACTGCATAATTCTATAGTCCCGCCGCATTGTCTGCAAACCTTAAACACACGTTTTATATTAATTGTGTTGTTGATATCAAACACTATGCTTTGTAATCGATTTCAACTAAATTATGGTAATTTTGGGAATAAACGTGAGCTTGTTTCAAATTTTTACTTCATAAGTGAATCGCGATCTACCATGCCAGAGGAGCGGTCCAGAGCTCGCCCACCGCACAATTCGCATACGGGATCAGTCGCAGGAAGCGGCTCTGTTGCAATTCGGTCCGGTGTTATAATACAATACGGCGCAGCTTTTAATAAACTTTCTGAAGGAAATTGTTGGTTTGAGCGATCCGTCGAGACCCGAGTTATGATACTCTTTAAAATTATGCAACGCGCGGAGGACCCAATTTTGCGAAATTTTTATAATCAAAAAATTGCAGCTGGGCATAAAAGTCTATCATCAAAATGTGGACGGCATATAGCTATAATCTCGCAGGAAAGAATATAGTACTTATGTTATCTAGAAATAAATCAAGCGATTGTTGGGACTATATCGGCTCGTATAAGCTGAAAACTTTTTTTAAACCACTTTTCTGAAATTACTATGTACTTACATTGTCTTTTCGCAGTGGTTCCATTTTCTTAATAAAATTATACACCTATATAAGTTTGTACCTATAGGTATACCACACGACTAATATAGGTACTATGGGTATAATAGGATAATTTTATAGACATTTTTCTTGTATACTTGTACTCTATATATTAGAGGGAAAAGAATAACATAAAAATTAATAACTAAGTCTCATCGTATACCGAATTGACATGCACTGAATGGATAAAACCGGCACCAAAGAAAATTACAATGAATTACGGTTTTGGGTAGATTTACGTAGACCTAGGTATAAAAGACAAAAATCGGAAACTTTTATAGGGAAACTTGTGACTATATAATTTTTTCATATATCGGCCCGGCCGCTTCCATTTTGGCATGGTGCTTATTACGGACTATGTAACATCCATGTACAAGGTGAGGGGTATCGCATCAGAGTTTGTGGGTGTGTATGTATAGGAAATTACATAGTTGGTATACCATGGGTACAATCGCTCAAGAGAATTGATGAATTCGAGTTGGCCTGATGGTGATAATCACCCATCGATTGGACAGTTGTTATTGCCTCGACGCGTAAGTTGATAAAACTGCTGCACTATGACTGGCCATTTTCTTCACTTAATTTAACAGAGCCATTCCATTGGCTGTCAATAACCGATATTTTTAATGGAAATTTCTAAATTAATGGCGTGTGCTCTCTCGTGGTGGCTAACACTGATGAAAGCATCACGCATCGGGCACTTTTTTCTGATGGTGTTCGCTGTTTATTAAAATGATACAGAACAGCGCTGAGCATGCATATACACAGGAAGTCGATTCAATGAGGTGCACCCGAGAATGGGCAGAGCAGAAAAAAGGTCGGAAATTTTTGTTTCATTTAGCTATAATCACATGATTACAGCAAGGTTTCAGGAGCGAAAGCGTGAGTAGATGTAAGATGTAGGTACGTATATTGAAAAAAGTCTGTTGGTGCATCACAATATTTTGCCGGCGAATCTTCGCGATTCAAATTAATCTTCCCGCCACAAGATGGCTGCTGAAGGCGGATGATGGGTAACGACAATCACAACTATGGCAATTACAATTAAGTGACATAGCCTCATTTTTTGAAGACCTGAATATATAACCTGAATATACTACCGCTAAAAAAAGGGAAGTTACAGTATAAACAAAGCTATAAAGTGAAGCTAATCACTTAAATGTAACTGTCAGTTGTCAGTGTCACTACATTCCGCCTTCAATAGCAGCCATCTTGTGGTGGGAAAATGAATTGTAATAGCGAATATCCATTAGAGGCGAAGGTAGTGTCTGTGCAAGTAGACCCTTCGGGAAGGAGGTTGGGAAAAATAGGAGATTGTTGCCCAAGACTGCAATTTCACGAAAAAAGTGGTGCTTATCAGCAAACTTTCCATTGAGTGAACTTGCAAAGATTTTGGAAATGCCAAGTGTACAGGGACTATGAGATTTTAATAAGACCTTTTGAAATAAACCTTGGGAAATACTCAGAAAAGAGGTCTGAACGACAAGCTAGTTCAAGCAGTTCAGAGTTTTCACCAATGGAACCTCAGTTATACGAGACGACCTGGAACATGAAATTGGATAGATTCACATCAAGAAAACAGTTCTACGATAACAAGGACTGATGCTAACTCCTGACGGTTTCTCATTTCTATGGACAAAATACCAAAGGAATGTCACCTGAAACAGGAGGAACCGAACGTAGGATATACGAACCTCAAAACAGTACATGTACTGTCGCGCGGATGATACCTACCTATTGTTATAATGGTATAGGAGGTCACAGCATAACATCGAAGGAACTTGTAAGTTTGGAATGAAGCATTGGGGAAAAGCGCGGAATGGAGACTCAACACATGCACTGATGAAGAAAACAAAAGTTATGCTAACATCCAGAGAATTATTGAGAAACTCATCGCCAAGATCAAGAAGTTCCTCTTGTCAATGCAAGTTGTTTGACCACGAGAAATTGGTAAAATCTTGAGAAATCCTGTTTGGTAAAATTTGGACTACTACCGACAACTACTAACAGGAGTAACAGGAACTAACGAACTGAGTTTCTTTCACAGTGTGTTAAATAATTAGATTTGGCTTTAGTGAACCCAAGATAAAACTCAATTAAATATGCTAAACTCAGCTTATTCACCTACAAGTTCTAGACAAATTTCACACCTAAAACTGGCAAAACTTCATGACTGGTTACTTGGGCAGTGAGCACTGGTGAGTGGTGGTTACTTTTAAAACTAGATATTGATGATCACTGCAAAACACTGTAACATAGAGAAGGGAGTAACTTTCTATTGAACGGACACCCTGAACGTTCCCACAATGGCATACAAACATACTTACCTATAACGTAATGAGTAATTTGAATTTTCTGCTATGATGTGGGCTTGAACTCTGATAATTACCTACCTATCTTCTGGGTTTCATTCATTTAAAATTGATAGGTAGATATAAGCGTTAGATAGGCATTTGCAACAAACTTGCACCTGATTACCTACATGTAAGTAAGCAGTTAAGCACTAATTAAAAAACATTTTTTTTACAGAACTACTGATTGTGTAGGTATAGTTGCCCTAAAGTTGATGGGTTGTGAATTATTCTATAGTTTCCGAAGTAGGGCGAATATGAAACTTCACATTCCACAAATTTTTCTTTAAAATATTTCCTGAAATTTCAAAATGGTTATAGGTGCCTATAGAGTAGGTAGGTATAATAGTTCTCAACTGGTATAAATGGGTGAATCAAGCAAAATCTTGTATACGGGCAGCGCCACGGCCTCTGTGCCAGGCCTATCCTATGCCTGTCAGAGAAAAAATAGCATTCATATTCATTCATCTACTTTTTTTCACGATAAGGAGATTATTACGGGTTTTTATCATCGAAATAGCTCACTATAGATGCTCGATAACCAGATGCTGGATTGCTGACTAATTGGGCCCTCTACAAAATTACAAAATACGATTTTATCGGCGTAGGTCCATGACAGAGTGAATAAAATTAAGTACTGTCCCATCAGTAGAAAAACTATTCAGAAAATCTTTGGCACCAACAAAGGCAATAGAAATTCAGCTCATCACAGTTCAAATTGAGTGATTATCGCCCACAAACCGAATCCAGCCAATCAGAACATCCGAATGAGAGTCACGTGACTCGGTTTGTTGACCTCAATGACGTCACAGTTATCGGCCGAACATCTCAGCAACATTAGGCTAAATCCGAAGAAGTGCATGCAGTTCTAGAAGTAGGGCAAGTTTTTTGGACATGCAGTGTCGTCGGAAGAAATCGAAATTGATCCTGCAATGTTGAGTGCTGTCAGGTAAGAACCAGGATTGGAGAATCAACACGAAGTCAAGAGCTTCCTTGGATAGTGCACCTTATTCTACATACAATTTGTGGAAAAGTTCTGGAGACTGAAGACAATAAAAGTCCTCCGTTCATGTGGTCCAAGGAACGTGAAGACGCCTACAAGAACTGCGACAGCATGCGGTTTGCTAGCGATAGTGAAAGCCGTTGATCACTGTCACCAGTAGGATCCAATCTTTTCTGTGAGACCAGAACATGCTTCACTAGTGATGTAAATTTTCCGGAAATTTAAAACTCGGAAATTTTAAACTCGGAAATTTTTCAAATTTTTCCAGAAATTTTCCGGAAACTTTCCGGAAATTTTCCACAAGGGTTCAGAATTGATTGAAACTAGACACGTTGTCTTGCTCATGATTTTCCTATTTCAACAACACCAAATAAGTATATCATATAATTATAATATACTGTGACACAATAATGGACTAATTCACAAAAATATAATTTTAAGCACTTGAAAATGAAAAATAAATAGTCTTACTAGCATTCTAACATTTTATCATTGATCTGTCATGATTTTTTCGTTAATTAAGAGTGTGGAGTGAGGTTAAGTTCACCGAATCCGAGACCGATTCGCATCTTCTTACTCTCAAACTCGCGGCAAATTTGAAATTATGGAAAATTTCCAAATTTCGCTCGGAAAATTTTCCGAGACGGAAAATTTCTGAACTCACATCACTATGCTTTACTGATGTGGTTGCTCCAAGTAAAGAATCCGCAGGGACGATTGGCAAAATGGACAGAGAAACTGCAGCATTGTGACTTCAAAATACAACACCGACCAGGTAGAAATCATGGGAATGCAGACGCTCTCTTTCGAAAAGAGCTCAGAGAGAATATATCAGAATGTGCAGAAATTCAGGGGTTGGACCGTAGTGCAAGGCTCTCTGGGCCCTACGGAGCTCGTTGGGAATGGAGAACGGGTGGTTTGGAAGAGTATGGTGAGGCCCGGATGGGAAGCGGGAAGCTTCGCAATTGATGCTTCCCAAGAGACGAGTGAAAGGAGCTTGTGATGTTGTCAACGCGTTCGAATCCCACGCTAGAGGTCGTGGGTTCGAATCCCACTGTGGGCGGTCAGATTTTCATCTCGAAAACAAGCTCATTGATTTAGTTGGAATGCTTGCTGAATACAAGACGCGTGTGTTGCATAGCACGTAAAATACGAATAATGGTGCCGACCCCATGCGATGTTGGTGGTCGTTGAAAATCCCGACCCTGCACCTGTGTTGAAACACAAGGGTTCGGCAAAATTTCCGGTATAGTGGAGGGGAGCATTCACCGGTGTCGGTGCTAAGCCTTGTTGCGGAAATAGGCCAACGTTGAATAAACAATAAAAAAAAAACAAAAAAAACGAGTGACGCAGGTCTTGAGAAACGTGCACGATGACGCTACCAGAAGACATCTTGGAATCATTAGAACTTTGATGAAGTTACGCGGGAAGTCCTACATCAAGGTCAACTGCGGGAATGAAGTAAAAGCCTGGTATCGACATTGCGAGGTGTCGGCAGTTAGCAAGGGGTCAAGAGCTCATAGCCAACGTATACGAGAAAGACTGAGATCGTATGAAGCAGAACAGAGGAAAAGTCCCCTGTCCGGACTGTTCGCTAGCGACAGACGATGGCAACAGCTCCAACCGTAGCACGAGTAGGTCGATGACCAAAACGATGAATAGACAATGTACACAAAATGGAAATACGATGGATCCGTAGTGCTACTGACCGGATAGAAGGCCGATAACGTAACAAACTCAGGGGAAAATGACACGTTTTGGACAGAGAATCAAGTGAATACGGAATTAGGGTGAAAACAAGACAATCTGTCTAATCAGTGATAAAAAAACAGAAATGACGCACCAAGTATTGGCGAAAATCAGTGGCCACCAGAATGCGCTGAACGCAGTCAAACATGGTGGCCCAAGGGGCCTTGACGAATAGGTACCCAGCGCACAGCCCGGCGCAGTAGCGCAGTAGCAGTCGACAGTTGACAGTACCTACTCCAAATCATAAGAATATTGACAGTTTTGACAGTTGAAAAATAAGTAAATTTTTTTGTCTTCCTTGTTTTCCACATCGTCGTGAATGTGAGCGAGTGAGTGTTGTAGTTTGACTTGAATTGTTAGTTCAAAGTAGTCAATTGTTGTTGTCAAGTTGTCGAGCAGTTGTTGTTAGAATTGTTAATTGTTAGTTGTTAGAATTGTAGTTGACGGCGTTAGTATACGCCGATGGACACAATGCACAATGCAGCAGCAAAAGCCGATACGTAAGTTGGTGAAATGCTGGCCGAAAAATGCAATCTTTGAATGCTCATTTACGTTACAGGTGTTGAGTTGTGTGAGCCACTTGCACACAAGGTGGAAATACTAAGCCCACACAAGACAAGGTATAGGTACGGTTGCGGCCAAAATAAAGTGGACGACAATGTCAACGAGTTGGCCTGCTGTCATGCGACATTCAGGCCAAAATCCTGAAAAATCTGTCAACTGTCGTCCACTTTGAAAAGTCCGCAACGGTACAACAGGACGCATCACGAAAATGAGCCAACAATTATCGTTCAGGCCAGAAAGATGAACATTCTTTTGGAGTGATCGTACGACTCATACATTGACTGTAAAGTAAAATTTCAGTAGCTAATAAGCATCGGTCATAGTTTATCAATAATAATTGAGTATTCTTCAGTCATAAGTTTAATCATAGCTCATTGGTTGATGTTAGTGTTTCTACAATGGAAAATATTTTCATATCGATTAAGTTGTTCTAAATCTGAACTGATGAGGCGAGTGACGGATTCTGATTTGCAGGCCAGGTATCTTCTCTCAATACCGCTGGCGTTGAGATCCAGACTCTCCGGCTGCTCTCACTGGCTTATCGGAGATGGCTTCACGAGTTCGCAACCCTGTTCTAACAACTGGTCCACAGAACCTAACCTCCAAATGGTTTTCAATTATCCATTTATGAGACATAACAAAGCACAAGAGTCTCAGTCGCAGTGAGCCCCAGTCACCCCACACACGATTAAATGACCTGCCTCAATCACTTCTTCGCACTTTGTCGAGAGGGGGCTGATTTGGTCACCAACATGACCATAAATATTGGGCGAATGAATCTGTATTATTGGCATTTTCTAAAACAAAAATAAGTTAGAGATACTGCAACGAAATTCCATTCCCAACGAACCCCCAGTTCTTGGCCCACTGTTACGCTTTCACTGACAGCTATCACTGTTGACAGCTGTTGTGATGTAAATGCGCACTGCGTTTACTACCTATTTGTCAAGGCCCCTTGGGCCACCATGTTTTATTGCGTACAGCGCCACCACGCGGGAAAGATTTTCGCCAATACAGGAGATATGATAGATGGCTTATGAAAATAAACTATCGACAGTAGTAGAACAAAGTATTGTACAGAATCATGTTATGTCAGTTATAAAGTTAGTTTTTTGCCTATCTCCTATCTTTGTATCCTTTTCTCTGATGAGATTATCTTTGGCAGTTTTCTCAATGCAAACCTGGTTATCGCGTTCAACACTAACAGAGTTTTCTTAACTGTTAAGGACGGAGTCAAATTGGTATGAAATAAGCGTTGCGAAATCAATCCCTGTGGGTTTATTCCTTGACAGGTTCTTTCAATTTTGGTCTCTTTCGAAAGCTACAAGGATGTACTTTGGTTTGAGCCCATTGGCATATCCAAAATCTAAAAATAATTTTTTTGATTATCAGATTTTGGAAATGCTAATGGGCTAGAACCAAATTACATTTTTGTAGCTTTCGAAAGAGACCAAAAGGGTAAGAATCCGTCAAGGAATAAACCCACAGGGATTGATTCCGCAACGCTTATTTTACCAATTCAACTCCGTCCTTAATAGGATAAAAGGGGAATCAATCACTTTCATTCTTGAAGCGTCATCTTTCTCAAAGCAGTAGTGCGTCATCTATCCCTTCAATTTGGGATAGATGACGCACCCGCTTATCCAACTGAATGCTGTGCAAATTGCGACAAGTTCTTTCCGTTGCCATTCCAACCTAGAACGAATCAACCACGACTGTGAATTCCTGGAAATGTCCACAAGTTTTTCATAAAAAAAAACATATAAACATGCTATAAAACTTCTGGATACTTGCCAATCTTTAATGAGGGACTAGAAACGTTTCCACGTTTTTCGAGACAATTTAAGTGCTCACATAACACTGTGGGTTAAACACGGATAATGCAATTGAAGAATTGCATAAAGCGGTCGTGACCGAGTGGTATAGGTGATGGCAAGGTGACCCGCTGCGCTGTGTGGGTTCGAATCCCGCTATACATCCATGGATATTTTGTGCTCCCCGAGGTTGCATGGTAGAACAGCTAATAGCTGAATGTCGCGTCGCCTCGATAAGTAAGTCGATTAAAATAAAAATGAAAATAAAATTGATTTTCGACGCGTTCAAGCTGGAGATTTGAATCGTTCATCTCTTCCGCCGCATCATCTCTCCTTGCTTTACCTTATGATTTGAAGGCCAACTTCAGGAGGATTTCAGTTGGGTGAGCTTGTGTGGATCTACCTCCACACTTCCACACAGAAGATCTCCGAAACTGCATCTGTCGTGGTAGGGACCATACACGGTGGTCAAGAGGATCAACGACGTTGTATACCGGATACAAAGAGCCCCTTGAGCCAAAATGAAACTTGTTAACCTGGGCCAACTAGCACAGTACTGGGAGGAGGACGAAGTGCCTGCTCCGAACAAACAGGCTCAAGAGGGAGGAGGACGACGATGTGCGAATAAGACACACACACTTGCACAATTGGCGGAGGAGCGTGTATCGCCAGCTTGATGGAATATTCGCGAGGTCAATCGACCGAAACAAACCGGAATAATATGGAAATGACGAGAGCCTTTGACGCCTTCCCGGAATATGTCTCGCAATAACTGAAGTGCCCAGCGCAAATTCGTAGCCTGATGTGCAGACTTGGGTAGTATTCGAATACCCAGTAACTTGAATCCTATACAAGTTACTTTCTACGGTATTCGTATTCGTATTCATGCAGCTACTTTTTCTTTGCCGATATTCGGGATTCTGGATTCAAGTTACAATTCTGCGGTATTCTAGTATTTATAGTATTCGAATCCCAAGTATTCGAATACTATAATAGAATCCCTGAATTTTTCAGAAAAGAAAAGAGTATTAGTATTCGAATCCCAGTTTGGGAAAGAATCCATGGATTCGAAGGACTCTAATTTCGAATCTATGGATTCTCATTTCGAATCCATGGATTTTGGTTTCGAATCCATGGATTCTTGTTTTGAATCCCTGGATACCGACACTAACAATAGTAGGGTGAATTTCAAAATAACAATTTGCCAGAACTGCGCAGTTTCAAAGATTTGTTTTTGAAACACAATAGCACGAGTTTCTTCTATTGCTTACTTCCCCTTCGCACCCACACCCATCGACCTTCCGCGTACAAGCAACTGAATGATCAATTCGCCAATAAGGCAAAATTTGAGCGACGATTTATTTCAGATTCTTGTTATCTTGAAAGCTAATGGCATCGAAGATTGAATTATTTTTCATTTTAATTTTTTTTCATTTGTCAACAGTTTATTAAAATAGATTTTTTGTTCCTTGAGGCCAGAGTTTCTTTTTTTTTTCTCGTTTATTTAACGTCGGCTTATTTTCGCAACGAGGCCTAACACCGACGCCGGTGAATGCTTTCCTCCCCTATACCGGAAATTTTGCCGAACCCCTGTGTGTTACATAGGGTAGGAATTTTCAACGACCATCGTTCGTATTTTACGTCGCGCATTCAGCAAGCATTCCAACTAAACCAAGAAGCTTGTTTTTGAGGCGAAAATCCATCCCCGGCGGGGATCGAACCCGCGACCTCAGGAATGGCAGTCGAGGATGCTAACTACCACACCACAAGCTCCTCAATTTTTATTTTATTTTTGTAGATTTTTATACCGACCTGGGGTGCTATTCTTGAACGTGTTCAAAAAGTTTTCGTATAGGTACAAATTCTTCTTTCCGACTGTCCAAGTGCACACGAAACCAAGGAGATTCGTATACAAAAAGTCATTCGAATAAATCGAGGACCGCACCCCTTTCACAATGAAATCATGTTTATTGATATTTTTGTTTGCGGAAAAGTACTTTCAAGCCAATATCCAGCTCATTAAAGTACGTAAACAGGTAAATCTATTTGGGTATTCAAAAACGGTATTCATTTTCACTAATACATGGATTCCAATACTTGGTAATCGGATACTTTCGAGAGTCAGTATTCGCATCTTCTGGAATCGAATCCTTTTCTTGCATCAGGATTCAGGATTCGTATTCGAATACTTTTTTTCGGGATTCGACCCAAGTCTATACTACTGATGTGTGAGCTAATGGAAATAAAACATCGTCGCTAAATCTTGGCTCTTTTTATGTTCTTCGCAGCTTGTGAAGAGTTTGTACCTAACATAAAATGGTTGTGAATTCACCTTGAAGGAAAAAGTGAAAAACTGCGAAGTATAACATTATCCAAATATGAAGGAAGAAAAGATGTCAGATTTTTTATACATAGCATCTTCAAAAACACTGTCCATGTGCGTTACTAATGTATGTCAATAAACTTGGTGGATATATTTTTTATTGCATTGTGCGTGAGCATGGCAGATACGTATACTACATAGGGGAGGGTGAGGGTGGAGGGGGAGTTGGTTGGAAGTCGGCATGCACAGGCTTGGCGCAATCTTCCTCGCACCGATGCGTCCGCGATTGTTCCTCAGACCGGAAGTGCACTCTTTCAAGTGTCACAGAACGGCGGCAAAGCTGTGTCGATTCTGTGCTCTGTGTCTGTGCCCGCGTTGCAGGAAAGACTTTGCCTATGCTTGATGCTTGCCTGAGCGTCCTGGTACACGAGAACATTACGTGCCCTTGTTTTTGCCGTGTTCCACCATAGCAGTAATTGCACCTTTTGATGATTTTTTTTCTCTCTTCTAAAACGCACATATTCCGCACACGGTGAGAGAACCCAAACGCACACACAAAAACTGGCAAAGCAGCAGCGACAAACAGAAATTCCACTCTATTTCATAAGTGTCATCAACTGTTTTATACACTATACTAGCGGCATTACACACATCAGAGGATAACGCAACAGAAAATGCAAAGTTGCAAAACTACTGAACATCTCATAAGTACGAAAAAACTTCTGCATTAGACGATTCCTGTTCCGTGAAATTCTTTTGCTTGTGCACACAAAACGATTCAATAAAGATTATGCTAATTTGTCCCATTAAAAGATACTTGAGCTCTCTGGGCTCTCTCCTGATGGCGGCGCTTTGGCTTGATGATGCCGCGTGTTGGTACTTACACCCTTAACATTGTTAAAGAGAATTATGACTGACGTGCAACACCTTCATCATCAAATTATAACGATTCGAATGATTTACAAAGACGTCGCCGGTGTTTTTTTCATTCACATAATACACATAATTAAACGGTAGTTCGCCAAGGGGGGTCGCAGCTCATTGACTGACCGCCCGTGGTGAAACACAATCGGTCAAATGTGCCCCCCTGATGATCAACTTATTATATACTTCTAAATATCTATCTACCTGCTGAAATTGGACAAACACCCGTAATATGTATCTATATCTATATTTCTCCAACACTGATACACTATCTTTACTGAGTGGCAAAATTTTATGGCTTTTTTATGGATCGGCCCAGTGAAATTTTTATTATTGTTCGCCCATTAAAATGTTCCTCGATAAGCGATAAGCGCACCTGACATTAATGCTGTTGTAATTTGTGTTTTATGGTGCCAGAGCAAGGTGGATTTAAATAAAACAATGAACTTATCAGCCAATTTATTCAACGTAGGTTGTAGATCATAACGCAAAATAGCTCAAACCCATTTTGATCAAAATTCGAACACTATTAGTTTAATTCTGACGATGAAATTTAGTCGGAAAATATAGCAAACATCTAAATAAAATACGCTCGGTGGCATAGCAAGGATGTTTGGAATGTCTCTTGCATAAGAACATGACGCAAGGTTTGTTCCCGTCGGTCGCGCCGGCCGATATGACAGGGTAAGTCCTACATATTTGTTCCAAATGAATAGGCCATTTCTCGCATCTAAGGGCGCATGCGTATTGACTCGAATTTTTGAAGGGTTTTTGAAATACACTTCAGGACTCGGAGTCAATGCTGCGCAGCATCCGTTTCTTTTGATATCCTACATTCTACAACGTCCTACAACGCTTCTCTCGTTGATCTCCATCACGCGAGTCGCTAATAATTTTGTTTTCTTTTCTCCAGTCATGCTACTCATCATCACCTGCAGGAAACCCAAGGGATATGTGGGACTCAGCTGCTATCTGCCAAAGGCTACTGACTCTTGCCTCTAAGAAGTTGAAATATTCTCTAACTATAGTGAGCCTGATTCTGATCCTGTTAGGTAGATTTTCCGTTTTTATAGTCAAGGGCTGCTCAACTTGTAGGTACTACTTCTTCCGCTTCTACATATTCTCAATTTGATTCTATAGAGTTGTGAATTCCAGGAAGAGAATGGAAGACTGCTAAAATAATTCCCATTCACAAGAAATGCGACAAGTGGTTAGTGGCAAGGTTGAACTTTGCTGTGGTAAGACTTGATGATGGAGGCTACGAAGACCTTCACGTTTTATTTACCAAGAGCAAGACTCGGCTCTTGCAGCGGTGTTCACTACACACTGAATGTGCAAAACTTAAACTTCCTGCAGGACTCCAATGATTTGTTCCACTACTCGGCGGTTGGCGTAAGGACTGCTCTGGATGCTGCTATAAAACACTGAGTTTTGCTCTTCATGTCTTCTTGTGTCTTGAATACGTGGCATTGCATGTTTTTGATCTTTATCAATTTTATTTATTCTATGTCTTTTTCATTATACTCCCACAATCCCACATCATCATAATCAATGGCATTTTGCTGTTGGGTGGGTGTACATATCAAATTATTAAACGACCGGCAAAAATTAGGGGATTTTTGTTGGCAATTTGTTATTGAACTTAGACACTCAGAACTGCCATCGCTTTTGTACTTGAGAATCAAAAAGTATCTCTCTTTGTTGAAAAAAGTTTATTAACATCCCCCAATTTTTACTGGCAGTTTCAATGAATAAGTAATTAGTATCCAACAAATATCTAACATTCTGCGATATATTTCCTTGAATTGCAGTGCATTAGAATGCCTCTTAGAGAAGACACTGTTCGTTCTAATTATTACTAGTGTACGGAACTTTTAACCTTAAAATATTCCTGCAAGATATGGCCTTTTCGCTATTGATCGTTTGTGATATGTACTCGATGGAAGGCACCATATCCATATGTTCAATATCATAATATGGAACAGCGACTGACAATCATGATTATAATAGTATATTATAATACAAGTTTTATAAGACAATATATCGTATTGAATGACGTCATTTGCGTATCGTAATGACTTTCTTATGAACGCAAAATAGAAAAACTTGATTAAAGGGCAATCAAGATAAAAAAATTACCATGAACCGGCGGAGCTGAAATCAAATCGATTGATACAAATGAAGTTATTCAAATACCTGGACATTATATTTATAGCAATGAAATCACCAACTTGTAATTTTATTGGAAATCATCGTTGGATTGGGAACCAAACTGAGCGTAGTACCCAACATTCATCCCCATGTTGAGAATCGCCATGCAGAAATAGATCATCCGTTCTAACCATGGACCTGGGTGTTCTAATCCCACTGTTTGATAATACCACTTCCAGAATACTCTACAGCCTACAGTTTGGGGAGTATAATTAAAGCTGAGGCGCCAGATAGTGATGCCGCGAAACGAGACGAGACAGAGGCACGGTCTCGTCTCGAGGCCTAGAAGTCTCGTCTCGTCTCGTGTCGAAAAGTCTCGACTGTATATACCGTCCGTTTTTTATTTTAGGCCCCAGCCCGTAGCACCTTTATTATGGGTTTCACACCCAATATATCATATATTTTTGTAATCAGAAAAACAAAATCTTTCGATTGATGGATGTCAAATTATTTTTGACAGATGTCATTTTTTGACAATTGTCAGAATAGTACTTGTGATATATCATTTTAAAGCCCATAAAATTCTGAGGAAAACTGTGTTTTCATTTTTGGAATAGAATGTCTTTCACAGCTTCTAGAGGTCTTCAAATATGAAAAATTGCTGAAATTCAAAAATACTCAATAAGTACGTAAGTGGGTAAAACAGGTATTTTCAATATTGACGAATGATAATAATCAATAAATATTCACAATAAAACGAAAAATGTCCTGGAGAAGTTACTCAAAATGACCGTCTCCTTGTTCCTTGAATGAGAGATTCGGCGACCGGTGAATTGGAACTACCAGCTCAACGCGATGATATCCGAGGTGGCCGGGCATGGCCCCCTCGATTTTTTTTATGAGCCTATCTGAAAGATGAGGTGTTTATAGAATCTCCCGCTAATTTGGACGATCTAAAATCAGAGTAATATCATCAGTTGATATTAAAAATACCTATTAATTATTGAGCAGGTATTTCTGAATTTTAGCAATCTCTCCTATTCAAAGACCTCCAGAAGCTGTAAGAGACATCCTATTCGAGAAATAAAAACACGGTTCTCCTTAGAATTTTATGGGCTTTAAAATGGTGTGTCACAAGTACTATTCTGTCGATTGTCAAAAAAGGACATCTGTCAAAAATAATCTGACATACCATCAATCGAAAGATTTTATTCTTCTGATTTCAAAAATATATATAATGCTGGATGTGGAACCCATAATAATGGCGCTACGCGCTGGGGCCTAGAAAAAAAAACGGACGGTATACAGGCTGTCTCAAAAGTAACGCATTCAAACAGTACTACGGTATATGGAAACTTCTATGAAGCCCACAAAAAATGATGAAAAAAATCTTCCGACTTTTATTTTTGAAGTTATGAAGGGTCAAAGGGTGGTCCTTCGGTCCCTTCTAGTTCCGTTACTTCGGAATATTTTAGTAAACTGCTCGTGGCAGAATCATTAGTAAAAAATATCAACCACTGGATATGTACGAAATTCCTACTTTTTATACAGGGTAAGCCATAAACCTCGAAAAAAAGTTTTTTCTTCAAAAATGCCGGCAAACAATTTTTTTGGTTTCTTAATCGATGTAGAGCAGGAGATAACCCATGTTTGTTAAAAGAACTCTCTTGGAATGAGCTTTTTAGATTGCTTTTAGCTTTGAAATTGATTTTCGTTTGTTTATGACTCACCCTGTAAAGTATATGAAAATTGATCAGACATCCAGTGGTCGATATTTTCAACTTATGATTCTGCCATAAACAGTTCACTGAAATCTTTCAAAATAACGGAACTGAAAGGGATCGAAAGACCACCCTTTGACCCTTCATAACTTCAAAAATAAAAGTCGGAAGATTTTTTTCATCTTTTTTTGTGGGCTTCATAAAAGTTTCCATATACCGTAATACTATCGGAATGCGTTACTTTTGAGACAACCTGTATACCTATATACAGGGTGGTGAAAATTTCGATGCTCACCATTGGTATCTTGGAAACGGTAAAAGATACGAGGTCAGTTAAATCAAAAAAAGTTGCGCATTTTTGTAGCGATCGAGAATCTGAAAAGAAACTTTGAATATTTTGATTGAGTCCCGATTTATCACGAAAAAACTGAAAATTCTGATTTCAGAAATTATTTTTTATCTTTCCAACCTTTAAAGCTATTTTAATCAAACTTGATAGTTTTATGTTTTTGATCACTCCGAGTCGAATAACGTTGACAGAAATTTTCCAGGCCTTCTAGATTTCAAATTATGATAGTCGACTTTTTTTTTCTCGTGGCCGTCATATTGGATTTTTGCACTAATAGATGAAGAAAAAAATAGCTTTCCGAATTAGTAATCAACATGTTCTTTTTATGACATTTTTAGCGTCAAATTTCGAAATTTTCGTAAATTATTGACAAAATCGGGAATGCTTTGAAAAACAATTGAAATAATTATCAATAGCAACAACAAAAAGTGACAGATGGTGTGCAATTAACGTATCTAACTTCTTAATCGTGTTTTCTGCTTGTTTGTTCCGAGAGTCACCTGTTTTTTACCCAAGTAGTAAGTAGGTAAGTACCTACCTCCCTAACAATAAACAAAAATACGTATATCTAAACATCAAAATGTTACTTCTCCTTTAAAACAATTTTTTTTCACGATTTTTTTTGTATGACATAGGGTGAGTTGTAAAAACATGAATTTTCAAACAAACTGAACTCAAATTTTCAAAAATTGAAGTAAAATTCGTCTGTTATAATAATTAACTTCATTGTGGATGACAAGACAAGTAAGTGTCAAAAGGTTCAAGGTAAGTGTCAAACATAAATTGGAATAAACCGTGCCACTTGGAAATCCACCTTGAATACTCGAGAGGTCTCGTCTCGTCTCGAAATTTCGAGACAGGCAGTGAGTATCGTCTCGGTCGAGACGAGACGAGACGAGACACGAGGCCAGTCTCGAAATTTCGAGACGAGACGAGACGAGACGAGACGAGACAAGTTTCGGTCTCGACGGCATCACTAGCGCCAGATTAAATCCCGAAGCCTAGCCGAAGATATATGTACAATGATTTTTTCAAGCAGCGTCAGCGTTGCGTTTTTTGTATATGATTTTTGGTACTAGAAAATTGACATCGCGTTCAGGAACAGGTTCACGGGTAATATAGTGAAAAAATTCTTTATCTGCCCCCATGTGCCTCCACCCCCACTGAATCAAAAGAGCAGTTGTATAGTCCTTCAATTACTTTTACTTTGCACTCCTCTACGGGCACGTTACCTACTTTTCACTTCCGAAAAGACACGACCTTGGATTAAGCATCAGTAATTATTGCCTCAAGAGAGATGGTATACTTGAAAACGTCGCAAAAGTAGATCACAAACAGCATACCGGCAAAAACAATAAACAACAGCAGTCATTTTTCTTAATGAACGTGATAATAGTGATAATAACAAACGAAGCGTGGGTTTTGATTTATGTCTCAAGTATGCGAGTCTCACGCTGTCCTTTGGCCAGTGACCGGCACTTCCGCCAACTATACGAGCATATACAACAGTAGACAACAAAATAACCAGGGCTCTCCCTTCCTGATGATGAGTTGACAAGATACCGACAAAAGGCAAATTCCGAAGACATTTTTTTCCGTAAGCAATCCTGCTATTTCGTTTATTGTTTTCTGGTCTTCCATTTTTGGAACCAGAGCATATTATTATATACGATACATATCCAACTTATAAAAGTGAAAACTGCAGTATTTTGTGTGTTATGTTTCTTTCACTTGAGATGCAGTCTACTATCTACTATCTCTACCTTCTACCAATCAAGTGTTGATTATGACAACGTCGCAATATACAATGTAGATAGTATACCACTAGTGTAAAGTTATTTATTATTGGTGTTGTACCTACACACAACCGTGTGCATGCCTTTAATATTTAATATTACAATCTGGTATGGAGAGTATTATAGGCATAGGTAGGTGAGGTACTATAATCAAATTAATTAATCCCGACAATAATATTTGCATAAAATATTAATTTTATATAAACATGCGATATATTTCTGTTTGAAACGTCCCGCTCGAGTTTTTCATGCATATAATTTACTATTTCAAACTCTTCATAAGCGTGTTAATTATTACGGTATACCTATTACCTTCTGATTTTTTTTATATAATAATAATAATAATAATAATAACTAGCCTCCAATTTTATTTATGGAACTGAAGACTTTTCTATCAATGAAAAGTATAATGTAGTGACAAAAAGAGTTGTTATACTATCACCGCACACCGAAGCTTCATTTGTGCTTCAATAACAAAAAAGCTGTAGCCAACTTCCAGCCCTGCATTTTGCACTTTGGAGCCCTATATCTCTTGAACCGTAGGTGTGGCTGGGCTCCAGTTTGAAGCACAATAAAGCATCAACGAAGCACTAAGGATTCCATCAGGTAGCTTCATTTGTGCTTCAATAACAAAAAAGCTGTAGCCAACTTCCAGTCCTCCACTTTGCACTTTGGAGCCCTATATCTCTTGAACCGTAGGTGTGGCTGGGCTCCAGTTTGAAGCACAATGAAGCACTAACGAAGCACTAAGGATTTCACCAATCAGCTTCATTTGTGCTTTAATAATAAAAAAGCTGTAGCCAACTTCCAGCCCTGCACTTTGAACTTTGGAGCCCCATATCTCTTGAACCGTAGGTGTGGCTGGGCTACAGTTTAAAGCACAATGAAGCACTAACGAAGCACTAACGAAGCACTAAGGATTCCACCAGTTAACTTTATTTGTGCTTCAATAATAAAAAAGCTGTAGTCAACTTCCAGCCCTGCACTTTGGAGCCCTAAATCTTGTGAACCGTAGGTGTGGCTGGGCTCCAGTTTGAAGCACAATGAAGCACTAACAAAGCACTGAGCATTCCACCAGTTGGCTTCATTTGTGCTTCATATGTGTAGCCAACTTCCTGCACCTCAGTTTTTACTCTATAAAAGAGTAAGTATTTTGACCTGTGATATTGTGCTGTATTATATTTTATGTAGAGTACTCGGAATACCAGAGGGACCTGTGGGTGGAGCCTAACTACGCGAACTGAGTTCATCTAGTGGTGCACCTAGATTTGCAGTGAGGTTTTAGGTTCGCCTGTGACCTGGTAATGGTACAACACTCAAGCTGAAGGTGTTGCTTCCTCTATTTCAACACACGGATTCGTCCAAAACGATTTTTGATTTTCTGTTTATCCCCGCCCACAGGTCCCTGTGGTGTGCCGTCAACTCTACTTACCTATTGTATCTGAGTGTAACACTGTAAAACATGTGACGTGTCAATGTATTTTATTTATTGTGGCAAATAAAGATGATTATGATTATGATTATGATTATGAGTGGATGGTTCATATCAACTCAAGTTCATATGCATGATTTTTCAACCAATTAAATGTTAACCACAAGGTGCTACTTCTTGAACGATTGAAATGAAAAATTGTTTCGGTTATTGCCAGAAATGTATGTGTAATTGAAAAATTGGTTTTTCGCGTGTCAATGAAGGTTACGCAACAGTGAATGTCTGAAAAAGTTTCTTGCCCCCTTACTTCTCTTGGCAACCTCTCCATCTGGGAAGTGATTCCTGCTGATTCCCGTACCATCAAACAATAAACTGTTTGTGAGAGAACCAGAACTAGAACAGTTCTGGGGATACCATAAGGTTTATTGGAACCTCAGAATAAGTCATCGGCTTTGCATTCAACCCCCGAAGTTCCAGACTAACCATCATTCAACACTTTGTTGGTACCCTGTACAAGAAATCAGATTTTCTCGGACTTGCTTGAACAAATGCTTCATAGTTTGTGGTCGGACTTGCTCGAACAAATGCTTCATAGTTTGTGGGCAAGAACTGGTTACTACGTTCGCTGTCGTTCAGGATGCGAAAACTGTCCCAAAGGGTTTATTGGAGTATCGATAAAGATTGACCGTTAGACTAGGAATAAATCCATCTGGCGGTCGCCCGTGCAGCTCTCCGTTTCTGAATTGCAGCATCCGTTGCTGAAATTTGATCTAGCTAGAGGACGCCGGTTAAGATCTGTAAATGATGCCTTTCGATCCACCTTGAGAACGATGAGTTGAGCGCCGTGAATGATACGTTTTGATCCATCCTTAGGTCGCCCCACCTTGGATGGATCGGTATGAGTTTCGACCCACCTTGAGGACGCCGAGTTGAGACCTGCTGATGATGCGTTTGGATCCACCTGGAGGACACTGAGTTGAGATCCGCTAATGATGGCAAATGGAAACCAGTTGATGATGAGTTTTGATACAGCTCAAGGAAGCTGAGTTGAGGACCGTCAAGGACGCGTTTCGATCCACCTCAAGAAAGCCATGTTGAGATTCCCGAAGAACAGAAGCGAGCCTCCAGACCGATGTCTCTTGTCTCGGAGTGGTGGCCTCAGCGAGCGAAGAGTTGGACCTAGTGAGTTGGGGCTGGTGCTTACGATTAAGCTTTGTCGTTGAAGATGTTTGATAGGGTTCTTGCGCGTGTTCGTTTTGAATCTGCCTGCATGTGCTGACTGCTGGTGTATGTTTAATCACTGAGTTACACGCCTTACCCTTTGTTGGGTATTTTCCAAAGAAAGGGGATTCGTGCCCTTGGGCCCTTTGGACAGTTGAGGTGTTCTTTGCAAAAACGTCACTTGCCAATTTAAAAAAAACATGCTTCATTTCATTGAGAAGTTCTGGATACCTCAATATGATTTGTGGTGTTTATACAGAGGCGACGTGATTTCGAATACAGCTAGAATCTTTCTACACTGGTTTCGCAGGAATTTATTCAATGAATTGGGTCTAGCATGGTCCCAAATATCCGCAACTGAGCTCTACCGAAAAGTGACAAGCGGGGTTTCACCAAAGAACGCCTCAATTACGTTGTGATTCTGGTGAACAGGATCGATTGGGTTTGATTTAGAAACTTATGATAAAGTCTCCTCTACGTTTATAAATCTCCAAGTTATTCGCAACGTGCTAAATTTTAAGAACCGTTGAGAATTGAATACTGAGATAGAAATAAAATCACTCTTCTTGGAACAAGCAGGGTTCGGATCCTTCGATAAAGTCGCAATAATAGATCGGTCCGGGACAAACTCATCGAAACTTTTCGAAATTGAGATTAGTTTTTCCGAAATTGGAATAACCCTTTCCGAAACTGGGTCTATTTGTCCGGCACTAGGTAAATGTTACTTTTCCGAAATGGGAGTTGGGAAGGTGTGGACGCTTCATTTCTAAATAACGTTGTATAAAAAATCTGTCTCTCAATGTAAATAGTATAATAATATGTATATTTTGCGAAGCGTTTCACGGCCTTACAATCGAGAGAATTCCTCAAGTTTTACGATACGCTTCATTTCCACTTGCTTTTTCCATTTCAAATGTTTTTTTCTTGCCGTTGCATTGCTTCCATCAGGCTAGCTAGAGCGTCTCAAACTCCTGTTTTGGACATGATGCTTCTCGTCTCCGGCATTCACAAAATAATGTATTTCAACCCACCTGTTGTTGTTGGCCGAATGTCTCTCAATTATTCCGCTTCAGTATTCAAGAATTTTCCAGACTTCTTTCAGAAAGGCCTCCAAGGTTTTCTTCGCTTCCATTATTATTCCGGCATACTCTATCTTTGCAACCAAGTTTAGAGTTCAACTCAACTAATCAACTGGGTTTAAATTATATCCTCTAATGCAATTATCAACTTCTAACTGGAGATATGAACTCAATTTGGATCTATTCATGTAATTTGACCTTCAGTTTAAAGTTTGAGCACTGATAAACCTAGTCCTTCCCTTATAGCATTAAGGCCCTCTACTGCGACTTTCATACCCATACCCGCATGTTGTCAAGTAATGTGCGGGACTTCTTTCCATTACCTCCTGCTTCTTACACCAGACGGACTTCCAACTCCCATAATATACACTTCCCCTGACTCCAGCAGCAAATAATTAAAATGCCACCATCCCCGACTCCCATCAGCAGAATCTGCAGCGTGTGGAACGTCGCGTATACCTATACCTACCTACCAACGAGGTACTACAGTCTTCGGCTTGTGGGATTTTTAACTCCGCGAGTATAGAGAAGAGGGCAAAGCTTGAGGCAGGAGCAGGCCGAGAGCAGCCGCAAGACAACGGATACGGCAAGCAAACCGAATACGTTGTGCATACCTGGTGAGAGCGGCTCTTCAAAGACAGAATGCGGTCTCTGCGATGTGCCATTGTTTTCACACACCGGATCGCCGCAAAAACAAGGGCGGCTGTGGCCAGCGCACTCTTTGATTCGCATTGCGATTGTCATTTCGTTAGCAGACAAACGAGTATCGCTCCTTACTCTTGTTACGTGCCCCGATACGAACGAGAAGTGAGTTATTATCCTGGTCATCTCGTAAGTCGTTCGTTACCAACACAAGGAGCTGATGCCCGCTTGTTGGTTGACCAAACCTAACACCCTGGCATATAAAATTAATTCATCCGAGATTTTCAGGCCGAATCAATCTTCTCTTGTACGGCGATTGTCGATCAGATCTAGTAGCGATTGGTGATATTAAATCGTTGATCATTTAGTATTTTGACTGAGATATTTTCGACTGTTTCGGTATGTCGAAGTAAAGAAGCGACTAAGTTGTGAGTTAGAACAAGTTAATGATTTCTTATCCACAATTTCAATGGTTAGTCCGATAAATTGGACTGAAAACAACAATAGAAAAATTTGTGAAAGTGAACAGATAATTTTAGATCCAATCAGTAACAAAGTAGAAATAACACCTTGTACCTATCGATTAACACCTTTTCGATTATTTCGTCAAATCCCTTCTGAAGGCCGAAACTATTTACTCAATGGCAATTATTGGAGTCAAATCCAATCATCGTGGATTTTAATTATTAGCATTACCCTCAGGGGAAATCTTGATAGAGTATCCTCCATATCGCTTCCTGGATACCTAGTGCAGATAGCAATCTCTATGCACATCGACTAATTTCCGCTAAGAATCGCTGACTACCTAATAATAATTAGTAGAGTAAAGAGTGGCGGCTTGAGTATAACAGGAAAGCTGTAGTAGTACGTTACTTGTCATTTAAAAAAATGATTTGAAGATATTCATCATAATGAAGGTGATACTCTAGGTGGATCCCGGAAATAACATAGCCGACATAACATAGACAGAGAGAACATAGTTACCCGGAAAAAACAAAGTTGTAATAGACCGGAAAAAACATAAACAGGTGATGAGTTGAACTGGTCCACCCAAGAATTTCACGCTAACTCAAGATCGAAAATCTCGTAGAAAAATCAACCGATTTCAAAAAATGTAGTCATGCCGGATAGGTCATTCTTCTGGCTATAAAATGGCATGCTTAGTCACGTGGACGTTGACATTGTTAACCATTCACAGGGTGACAACAGAACGAGTGTCAAAATGGCCAATTTTCAACAGTGCACAACTCTTAGAAAAAAATCGTAGATTCTATCCCAATAAATTTTTGAAAAGCTCATACAACATCTCGAAACGGTTTTCGATTTATTCGCCCATCTGAGTTTTCAAGGGAGTTTTAAATATTCCGAATTGCTGGGAATAGAAGAGTATCGGATGGAGTTGGACCGCTGTACCTGGACCAATCCGCCTGGGCTGCCGCCCGCTCCCGACTTGACACGTCGCACAGTGGAACGACCGTGGCCAAGTGGTCGGACATCGGTCTCCCATGCCAAACGTCCCGGGTTCGAATCCAGCTTTCGGCAACTTTTTTTTTCCTATATTTTCTCGGTAATGGAAATATCAATTCCACATTTTCTTGCATTTTCTCAAACACTTTGATTTCACCCATGCCCACGTCGAGTGGCTTGCGTTTATCATCAAGTATAAAAAAGTTACAGCACGATTTATTGCCGATACAAGGTATCAGGAAAATAATCATAACTTCCAAATAGGCACGTATAGGCACGCGTTTTTTCATTTATTTTGGAGCGTTCGGATCACCGATTGGATCCCGTTGGAGACTTTTCGCAATTGACTACCTAAGTGAAGTAATTGTCACAAATCAAGATACGCGGGATTTGCCTCCACTTTGGAATAAGATTACTTGAGATTTCCAAGGACGATTTCTGTCCTGCTTGAATTGTTTGTTGGACCAATGTATCGGCCATCTGACTTGGCTTCCATAAATCACAAGAAACTCTACATACACCTTTTATATACATATTACATGACGGTGATGAATAAAACGGTGAAGAATTTCTGAAACTAGACCTTCTCGTAGACCTTAGTATGGATTTAAATGACCAAGCTATGTAGATTCACGTTCTATACATACGCCGATACATTGGTCCAACAAACAATTCAAGCAGAACTGAAATCGTCTGTGGAAATCTCAAGTAAACTTATTCTAAAGTGGAGGCAAATCCCACAAATCTTGATTTGTGACACTTACTTCACTTAGGTAGTCAATTGCGGGAAGTCTCCAACGGGATCCAATCAGTGATCTATATCAGTTTGAAGAGGAGATCTTCCTCTTCAAAATAAATGAAAAAACGCGTGCCTATACGTGCCTATTTGGAAGTTATGATTATTTTCCTGATACCTTGTATCGGCAATAAATCGTGCTGTAACTTTTTTACACTTGATGACAAACGCAAGCCACTCGACGTGGGCATGGGCGAAATCAAAGTGTTTGAGAAAATGCAAGAAAATGTGGAATTGATATTTCCATTACCGAGAAAATATAGGAAAAAAAAGTTGCCGAAAGCTGGATTCGAACCCGGGACGTTTGGCATGGGAGGCCGATGTCCGACCACTTGGCCACGATCGTTCCACTGTGCGTCGTTGCCAAGTGCTTCTGCGGGTCTGTCAGCGAAGAGTTTTAACCCCCTTCGAGAAATATGAAATAGAACCCGTTGATGTTGCGTCGTGACCCTCGTGGGGCCGAGAAGTCAAAGGCCTGATGATGGGTCTCAGCCCACTTGGATGATGACGAGTCAAAGCCCCGGCTGATGCGTCTTAGCCCCCTGGAGAAAGTCGAGTTGGAACCCTTCGGGAACGTATTTTGGTCCCCTTGGGGGAAAGTTGAGTCAAGAACCCTCCAGGTTGAGTTTTGACGCGCCTAGAGGCCAATGAGTTGCTACTCTGAGTTGTAACCCACCTCTAGGATGTCGTGTCAAAGCCCTTGGATGTTGAGTCTTGATCCGCCTCCAGGAGTCGAGTCGGAACCCTCCGACGACGAGCTCTAACCCTTCGCCAGGTCGTTGTGCCAAGGCCCTTCCGGTGTTGAGTTTCGACCCTTCTCCAAGTCGTAGAGTTGGGATCAGTTGATGATGCGTTTCGATCCCCCTCCAGAATGCTGAGTCGCGCTCCCTCGACGACGAGTTTAAACACACCTCGAGGATGTCGAGTTGAAACCCCTGAATGATCCAGTCCCGGCAGAAATGAGTTATCTCGTTTCGGTACCTCGTGTAGCGGAGTGATGACCTCGGCGAGCGGAGGGTAAGTCTTGGTGAGTTGGGATTGTTGTTTACGGTTGAGCTTTGTCGTGTAGAAAGTATGATGGGGCTTACGCGTGCGTTCTGAATCTGCCTGCACGTGCTGGTGTCTGCGCTACAGTCTGCCATCAGGTACAGCCACTGGCAAGCCTCGTCCTTTGTTGGATACCTTCATAGAAAGGTATTCGCGCTCTTGGGCCCTCTGACTTGGCGTTGTGACTGCGGTACTCAGAGCCTAGTGGGTTGGATCTGGAAAGTCGCGGGTGAACTTCCTTTGCGTTTCTGAAGCTCCTATAGTTATTCGGAAAATGTAAATTTTGAGAACTACGTGAAAAATCAAGTAATTGGAATAACATAGAATCGCGTTTGTATCGGGGTTCGGACCCTGCCGTAGAGTCGTAATTGTTGATCGGATTGATGAACCCCCCCCCCCCCTGCCTTCCTTGAAACTAATAATTTTGTTTTAGCGCCACGACAGTTTCTGATATTTCCATGTAGAGCTTGTCCCGGGAATAAAGACGTTCTTATTCGAAACTGATGAATTCAATCCGGTACCCAACGACGCCATCATTCAGATAGGGACTTTTGCAAAAATGAATTGTTATTAGGGCTCGATCAGGTATAGTGCGGACGGCGATTATTTAGCGTTAGGGCAAAGATTATTTCGACGCCTCTCCGCATCAGCTTTTTAATAAATAAATAAATAATAGGTTTATTCTCAACAGGTCGAGCCCAATTACAGAGAACTGAAAATATGTACGTTACGTTACGTTACATTTAAAACGGTACAAATGACATAAACTTAAACAATCACTTATAAAAATTAACATTCACATTTTAAAGCTTCAAGGAATTTGAAACCAAGCCTTTGAACCTCGACCACCTCTCGTGATTAATGTCAACGTCAGGGCACTTGGAATTGTACAGCTCGCACGCTGCATGCAATGGGGAGGCTCGGAGGACGTTGGTGTTGGCTTTAGGCAGCCAAAACGTCCGGTGATAACGGGTGTGGAGTCTCGGAACCGCGAAGCAGATCTGCCCAAGAAGATAGCTGTCGTCGACGTAGCCATGGCACAACCCGTGAAGAAGCATGAGCGAAGCCACCTCCCTTCTGTGTGCAAGGGAATCAACATCAAACCTCCGAAGGAGGACCCCTTGAGGGATACCCCTGGGAGGGTAGTACCCGTCCAGCGTCCTGCTCACGAACTTGAGGAACTTCCTCTGTAATTTTTCGACTTGCAGTTTCAGTCCCTCTTGTTGAGGATTCCAAATCAGACTTCCATACTCCAACTTCGGACGTACTATGGAGTTGAAGAGTGCCAGGAGAACGGTTCCATCCCTAAATTCGGAGCAGTTGCGAGCAATGTAGCCCATCGTCCTGGATGCTGAGTTCACCATTGAAGATATATGTCTATCAAATTTAAGTGTCGGTTGAAAGGTGATCCCAAGGTCCCGACATTCTGTACCCCGTTCCAGAACCGCTCCAGACAGAATATAAGGGTATTCATAGATGACTTCACATCGAGAGAAGCTGGTTATTTTGCATTTCTTGGTGTTGAACTGGAGATTGTTTACGGTACACCATGAAGAGAGGACGTCGAGGTCTCCCTGAAGCAGGATGCAGTCATCTGGGCGACGTACATCCCTATAGATCTTGAGGTCATCCGCAAACAACAAGACTTTACTCGAAATACCCTTGGTGATGTCGTTGATAAAGATGGTAAACATTCTCGGAGACAGGTTCGTTCCTTGGGGGACGCCACTCGTTGCCATGTAGTTCCGAGAGCGATGGCCGTGAATCTCAACAAACTGCTCCCTGTTCGCAAGGTAGGACTTGAAGAAGCTTACCAATCTGTGATGGAAGCCGAAAGTACTCAATTTGTTCAGCAGGATTGTATGGTCCACTCTGTCGAAGGCCTTCGCAAAATCGGTGTAAATGATGTCCGTCTGTCCTCTGCTGTCCAGTGACGTAGCCACATCGTGGGTGACCGTAGCCAGATTAGTTGTCGTCGATCTACCGCCGACAAACCCATGCTGGCTCCATTGCAATCGGCGAGCAACAACGCCGGCCATCGATCTATCAATGCAGATCTCGAAGACCTTGGCCAGTGAGGAGATCATGGATATGGGACGATAGTTCTCAACAACAGTGTCATTTCCCGACTTCAAGACTGGGCATATTCTAGCCAATTTCCAACGAGAAGGGAAGGTGGAGGTCTTCAGTGCAGTGTCTTCTTTTCGGCGAACACCTGTAGAGTCAATTACCTGCGTTTTGTTTCTACTGACTGCGGTCTTCTCTCACAAACTGCTAAGCCACAAAAAACTAGCGCGTATACGGGGCGTGCTCAAAACGCTCCACAGTAAATTTGTACCTTGACTCAAGTAATTGTTTCGCGTACACCTTCGGTTTGGAAGTTTTTGGAAAGGGGAAATCAGGTGTAGCATTCCCGGTTATAGGCACTCGCGACCACGGGAATCTTTCTGAGCGTTGGGGGCAATTTGACAAAACAGGTTTAGAACCTCCACAAAGGCCAGCCATATCCAATCCCTTCCAAACGGGCAAAAGAGAACCACAGGACAAAAAAAAGCGTTAGCCTTTGGAAAGAGGCTCCACAAAAAGGGGGCCACCGCATACACCGGCCCACAAATCTTAGACTGCATTCCTGGTCGAAGTCACTCTTCCCTTTTTAGTGTCTATATAGAAGTTGGGCCTAACCCTAACACTAACATAAATGTTGGATCTGACTGAACCACAAAAAGAACTTTGAACCGCGAAAACCAGTCAGAATTAAATGTCGGTCAAGGTGTAGAATCGGGTGTTCGTCGGAGGGTTGGGGTGTTGGGACGTATGAAATAATTAGGGGAAACTTATCTCTTTGGGAATAGCTTAGACATTCAAGATGATGATAGGAATGATTGGGGCAAATTTGTTGCTTTTATCACAATTTGCAGTATCATTTCGTGAACCGCTAACACTACAGTAGACAAGCATGTTGCCCTCTCCTCAAAGCGACTCATCGCGCTCTCACTCGAGATAGGTATCATCATACATGCAATGTATTAAAATGATGAGTGATACAAATTTCACAGCATTTCTATAAAATACAAAGCATCAACATTTTATTCAAATAATATAAACAAGTTTTCTTCAACAACTTCAATATTTGGCAGGGTCCCTTTTTGCTAGATGTAGTGCTGCAGCTCGTCGAGACATCGATTCCACCAAGTTGGCGAGGAAGTCCATTTCCATCTATCCTGAATCGCTGTCGCCAAATCATTCAAGTTTTCCATTCGTCCGTCTTTCTATTACAGTTTCAGTTTCATTCTGTTCCATACATGCTCAGTCACATTCATGTCTGGAGACGGAGGTGGCCTAATTCTCCCAATATCGTGATTTCTAAAAAAGTCGTTTACAACCCTGCCACGATGTGGGCGGATAATAGATAATATCATCATCATTATGAAGAAGTTTCTGCCGATGTTTCAGGCTTAAGGCTGTATTCTCAGCAGGCCAGAACTATCTTGAGGATATCTCCCTCAAAAATGGAGATTAAAACTGAATTTTTAATGTACGGTGTACTGAGTGTTTTACAAAATTGAGTACAAAGCGTTTTTCAATTATATGAAAAAAGTATTTTTATCTTTTTTGTTGACAGCTTTTTTCAAAAAACGGCCCTGTACTCAATTTTCTACGTCTCTTAAAATTATAAACTAGTTGATAAATTTGTCTGTCAAAAAATGTCCCAGTAATCCTTTAGAAACTTTTCTAGTGTTTTAGGGCTATTGAGCTCCTAAAAAAAAAATATGGGGTAATCCAAACAGAAACAAGGTGAACAAACATTCAATGGCATCCCATCAAAATCTCTATATCTCTTCATTTTTAGTTTTGAGGGAGAAGTATTGATACCCTGCGCATATAGCTTTAAGGGATCACGATATTCTTCAAAAACCATTCTTCATACCTCTCACAATTCATTCTCTCAGTTACACTTAGAACTATCAATTCACTCTTTACATTTATTTCGATTCCACTCCCCCCAACCCCAACATTCACACCATTATTGTTTAGTAATTTTGCATTATTGCATTGCTTCCTGTATCACCCTGCAGAAACTTTACCTCAAGTTTCTTGATATTTGGTGTCATAGAATAGACAAGGAAAGGATTGAGCTAACTAACTCAGCAAACAGAAGGAATCGCCCGAAAAATCTATAAATTTTTCTTACGATCGATACGTTTTTTGAAACCAAACGAACCTGACCGCATGTTTCGAAGAAAGAAACACATTATTGTTAACGCATACTTTGATTCAGAAGCGTGGAACCTGTGGTCGGGTGGTCAGCGCGTCTGACTGCCATGCCAGGAGTCGGGAGCTCAATTTTCACAGGGGCGCTCGGACTTTTGTCTCTAAAACAAGCATTTATTTGGAATTCTTGCTCAAGAATGGCATTTCCTAGCATAAAAAAATGCTGAAACAAACTGCGAATTAGCTGCAGAGCGAAAGAGAAACAGATAGATTCTTGTGGCGTGAGTTTCTGCCAAATTTGAGCAGCTAAAAATGTAACAAAAAAATGAGTAAGTAATTCAAATCTGGTGGTAAGAGAATGAGGGACTTTTTTTGAGAAAAATATAAAAATTTTGGAAAAAAAAACAGTTTTTCGAGTTTTTAAATTTTTGAATATTTATTAATTTTCATCCTAGATTTTAGATCAATCTTCTTTTTTTCAAGTCTCTTACTCCACTGGTTCTTATGAAACTCACGTTTAAAGAAAAAACACTAGGAAATGCCGTCCTTAACGCAAGGCGCGCATGCAATGTATGTCGCGTAGAATATAAAACGTGAACGATGGTGCCGACCCTATGCGTATTAGTGGTCGGTCAAAATCCTTACCCTGTGTTGGAATACACAGGAGTTCGATAAAAAAATTTGTATAGTGCATGCATCAGGTAAGCATTCACCGGCGTCGTTGTTAGGCCTTCCTGCTAAATAGGTCGACGTTGAGTGAACGAAAAAAAAATAGGAATAACTAACAATATGTACAAAATCAATTTTGAATGCAAATTTCAAGTTTCCGTAGACTTCCTTTTTTTAAGCTACCACGTAGCGCTCATGTCACGTCAGTTTAGTGGCGGGGTTAACGGCCAAAAATGGAATGATCTGTGCATTTTGTGATCAAAGCATGAAATTTGGCATACGTGTTCAGAAGACCCTCCTTTGCAATTCCAGATGTGGCGCCACGCAAGATTTTGCACCAGAGGCACTGTATTGCGGTTAATATACCCGCTAGGGGTAAATTCTGCAAAAATGGTTCCTGGCCGGTCTCTGGTACCGCAGTCGGTATTTTTTAGTTCTGTTCAGCTAAAACTACATGAAGAAATGAGTGAAGAGTGCATTTTCACAGGCAAAGTTCCAAATGCTGCCTTTATACGTTGTTTTAATACATTTTTAAGGCCAACTTTGTTTTAGTACAGGAAACATGGTAAAAAAATTGCCAAAACCTCGGCAAAAATATGAACGTCCTGAAAATTTTATATTCTGTTCAGAATTAAGTGCCCCACTACATATCTGAAATTGCCAAGAATCGCACCCCGAGGCTTCGAGTTATTGGAGGGGGGGTAAAAAATTGCAACTCAAAATTGAAGGTGTAGAACCCGATGGAACCCGTCAATCCAATGGATGCAAATACATCGTATTTCGACGTATCACATCCCGTTGATACAATTTTGGCACAAAAAGTGTTGATCATTGTTGAAGGGGGGTCGCGGGGGAGAGCGTAGCTCGGCTGGGTGGCTCTTTTTCTTCCTGGGCCATGAAGAATCGATCACGACAAGATTGGTATCTTTTCCAACTAAATTCAATGTCCTGAACTTGAATCCGATGTATAAATTTGAACAAAAACAAGTTCAAACAAGTTAACTTGAGAAAACCTGTTTTTTCTTTGACAATTTTCACAAAACTTTTTTTTACTGTTAGAGGCATTCATCTTCGAAAATATTCCAGAAGCTATTAGATTGAACTGTATTCTTTACGAAAATCATCCATTCGATTTGTAACTTTGTTTTTCGAGATAGAAAAAATTGATTTGAACTTTAGTCGGCACAGCCCGTCGTCTACTACTGACCAGAACACTACACCATGCATCTTTAAATGAAAATAGCCCAAACTATCTGAAAAATTATAACTCATCATTGAAAGTTCGAGGATCTGTGCAGAACTGAATTCCCTATAACATAAACAAAATCGTCATAAATCGCAATGCAGGGTATTGAGTTATTACTTGAAGGCGCATGCTGTAATGTTCTGGTCATTAGTAGACGCCGGGCAGTGCCGACTAAAGTTCAAATCGGTTTTTTCTATGTCGGAAAACAAAATTACAGATCGAATGGATGATTTTCGTTAAGAATACAGTTCAATCTAATGGCCTCTGAAATATTTTCATAGATAAATACCTCTAACAGTAAAGAAAAGTTTCGTGAAAATTGTCGAAGAAAAAACAGGTTTTCTCAAGTTAACTTGTTCGAACTTGTTTTTATCCAAATTTACACATCGGATTCAAGTTCAGGACATTGAATTTAGTCGGAAAAGATACCAATCTTGTCGTGATCGATCCTTCATGGCCCAGGAAGAAAAAGAGCCACCCAGCCGAGTTTCGCCCTTCCCCACGACCTTCCTTCAACAATGATCGACACTTTTTGTGCCAAAATTGTATCAACTGGTTGTGATGCGTCGAACTACGACGTATTTGCATCCATTGGATTGACGGGTTCCATCGGGTTCCATACCTTACATTTTGAGTTGCAATTTTTTACCCCCCCTCCAATAACTCGAAGCCTCGGGGTGCGAGTTTTGGCAATTTTGGATATGTAGTAGGGCACATAATTCTGGACAGAATATTAAATTTTCAGGACGTTTATATCTCTGCCGAGGTATTGGCAATTTTTTTACCATGTTTCCTGTACTTAAACAAAGTTGGCCTTGAAATGTATTGAAACAACGTATAAAGGCAGCATTTGGAACTTTGCTTGTGAAAATGTACTCCTCACTCATTTCTACATGTAGTTTTAACTAAACAGAACTAAAATATACCGACTGCGGTACAAGAGACCGGCCCGGAATTATTTTTACAGAATTTACCCCTAGCAGGTATGTTAACCGCAATACAGTGCCTCTGACGTGAAATCTCGCGTGGCGCCACATCTGGAATTGCGAAGGAGGGTCTTCTGAACAAGTATGCCAAATTTCATGCTTTGATCACAAAATGCACGGACCATTCCGCTAACCCCCCCACTAGTTATTGTTCTGTCTGGTATACCCCGAATAGCAGTCCAGTTAAAGTAGAGGTCCATCACTAGGTTCAACACTGAATCGCTTTCAACTTGGCGCTTACATCAATATATTCAATACGGTCTTTCCAACACCACATGAAACCCAATGTTAGAAGATCTACTTTTGCAGGAGCAAGGGATAAAAATAATTTTTTACACGACCGGGTGTAAAGTGAGCCTTTTTACCCTCATTTTCAGGCGTAAAGTGGCTCATTTAGCCCGAGGGCGTAAAATTTTTACTTTTACGCCCTCGGGCTTTGGTTTTTTAAGCGTCAAAAAACAAATGCTTGTAATTATTATTAAATGTCACAAACTAATAAATTTGTTGAAATGCACAGCTCAGAGGCATTTGGGACACCCCCAAAGGCGGGGAAGGGTGTATGGTTTCACTTATTAAGCTTCTCGTTGAATTGTTTGCTTTGAAAATACACATATTCGAAACTCCAAAAGTGAGGTTATGTGCGTTGACGCAGTGTTGCCAGATCAGGGAATTTTTCCCTAGTTCTAGGTACTTTTTGTTCATCTAGGGAAAAAGGGATTTTTTTTAAATTTCTAGGGATTTTCTACCCTTTTGTCTGAATCTGCATTTTTCTCAATTCTCAACCTTCTTTTTTCAAATTTCAATAAATTTTCAAGTACAGTTGAAATTATGGTGTTGGGATGAAAAATAGGATTATTCATCTTCTGGGTATATTTTAAAATCACAAAAAAGTGATGGAAAAAATACAGCTAGTGCTCTCTTTTAGCGATTTGGCGAACGGCTTGCTTGCTGAGAGTTGCGACCTGCGCTTCGCTTCCCAGATTTTAGCAGGTCACGACTGCCGCGTCCCACTTTTTCCGCACCCCTTCGCCCCTCCCTTCCCCTTCCAGTTGGCCCAACCGCTCACGGTCGATCCAGAGATCGATCTCGTTCCCACTCGTTTCTTGTTATCTTGTTTCGTATAAATAATGTAAGTATTGAGTACATCTTTTAATTTTAAAACGATTAATAAAGGCCGATTTCAGTGTTTACATTAGTTGCTGTCCTGTTTGAGTTGGGCAATATATTTCGTAAACCACTACCATGAGCGGCGATTCCTCATCATCGGATCCAGAACAACCCTCAACTTCACGGAGAGCTGCAACTCCTATTAAGAAGAGAAAAATTCGTCATGAACTTCTCAAGCAAAAAACATACGTTCAGAAATTCAAGCCAGAGTGGTTGCAAAATCCACAATTCAAGGGGTGGCTTTCACAACATCCAGATGTCAAACGAAATGATCTTTGTAAGTGCATCGCTTGCGGCGTCGAACTGAAATGTGGTAAATCTGAACTCGAAAAACATGCAGTGACTGCTAAGCACAAGAAAAATGTGACACGGATTCAAGGATTACAACCTCTACATACTTTCTTTCAAAAGGATCTTGTTCATAACCGGAAAGTTCAGGCTGCGGAAGTTAAATTATCGAATTTTTTTGCACACCATAACGTAGCGTTTCAAATTGTTGACCACCTGGTACCCCTGTTAAAAGATTGTTTCTCTGACTCGAAGGTACTTAATGGTGTCAAATTAGGTCGCACCAAATCCACTAACATTATAAAAAATGTGATTGCTGAAAAGGAAACTCAAGATTTGACCAAGTTACTCCAACAAAAGTTTTTCAGTGTGCTAATTGATGAAAGTACTGATATTTCTCTTCAGAAACTACTTTGTGTTGTTGTGAAGTACATAGATGATGATGGTAACGTTTGTGATAAGCTGTTAGAGCTAATCACAGTTGACGCCAAGAACTGCAATGCAGAGAATTTGTTTGCCTCATTCAAACACTGCTTAGAGTCAAAAAATATACCTCTTAAAAAAATTGTTGGTTTGGCTTCAGACAATGCGAGTGTGATGTTAGGTAGGAACAATTCCTTTATGACCAGACTCCAGTCTGAAACTGATGCGCTGATTGTTGTACCTTGCATTTGTCATTCATCGGCATTGGTAGCAAGCAATGCTTGTTCGAAACTTCCTCGAACACCCGAGGAGTTCATTAGAAGCGTTGCGAGTTATTTTTCAATGTCGCCTAAAAGAACAACACAACTACAAGAAATGCAAGAATTTTTCAAAGCAGAACAAACAAAAATGTTGAAATTATCTGCAACACGATGGCTGAGTATGCAGCATGCTGTGAAAAGGGTTTTAGAGAATTGGAACGTTCTTTTGCATTTTTTCCGAGTAGCCACAGTTGAAGAAAACTCGAAAATCGTGAATTTTATTTTTGCTGAACTGAATAATAACTGCACGAAAGCAATTTTATTATTTTTGAGTTATTTTTTGAACTTTTTCAATACTTTCAATGCCCTTTTTCAAGGGAAAAAACTCTTGATCCCAGAATTGTCGAGTGAATGCAAGAAATTGTTCAAACAAGTAATATTGCACTTCATTAAGCCGGAATATATAAACGATTTCAAAATTAACTTTAAGAATCCCAGAAATTGTCAGGATCTAAAAGAAATAGATTTGGGGCCAGAGTGCAATTCATTCGTTTTAGATTTACCCGATGAAATTCAAATTACGATTCGAAAATCATGTCTGGAATTTCTTATGACTGCTGCAACAGATATGCAAGCAAGATTTCCTCTCACAGATGTATTTTTTGATTCCTTAAAGTTCTTAAATCCGCAAGTTGCACTGAGTGTCACTAAACCGGATAATTTGAAATCACTGCAGCCCGTCTGGAGCAAATTCGCAGGAATTGATGTAATTGTTGGGAATTTGATTGATCTTGAATGGAAACAAATTGCACTTACATTCAGCGAAGAGGGTGATTGTGAAACACAGACGTTGAAGAAAATGAAAATTGAAGAATTCTGGCACACTTTGGCCAATCGCGTAAATTTTCAAGATGCACATGAATTCCCAAATATCACCAACCTCGCCCAGTTGTGTATGGCTTTGCCGCATAGTAATGCACAAACAGAGCGGGTTTTTTCCGTAGTAACAGACATAAAAACCAAAAAGAGAAACAAAATGGGTAGTGAGGCATTAAATGCTGTTTGTGTGATAAGGTTTTCCACATCAAATTGTTACCAAAATTTCGATGTTACTCCAAATCATTTGAAGTTAATGTCTTCCAACCAGCTTTATTCTACAAAAAACTGACGTGACATCGCAATTTGGGCAACATGGAGGTGGGAAACTTTATTATACTAACCCTGGGTTGCACCAAAAAAATAATGCTCAATTAACGGTAATACATGACTACATCGATTTCAATCTAGTCAATCCTAGTAAGTTATCAATGGGATATAAGACATAAAATCTTTAGCTAACCAATCAGTTGTTTATTCTCTTTTGTTAAAGAGGAATTTCCATTGTTAACTCACGAGACCTCACCAAAAACAAATTTCACTAATCTCGTATTATTTTATTTGAGCATTATTTTAATTGAGCATTGGTGCAACCCAGGGTTATAGGTACCTACTCCTACTCTATAACCTAGTCTATAACACTATATCTTTATGGAACTATATAAGTATTGTAATCCTCTTTGTTTAAAATAAAGTTTCTTTGACGTTAGGGTTGGTGTGTTTCATTATAAGTTAGATACCTACCTTATAATAATAATAATATTAATAATATCAACAATAATAATAATAAAGTTTATTATTACTAAATCGGATGATTTTTTCACATGGTAAGATCTGAAAAGAGTACATCGGATACACTGCAATTAAATAAAGTATAGGTAGGTATTTAAATGTTATCTCACATACTTAATAAAATAGGTAAGTATTTTTTTTTCTTCTGCATTGGCCTAAGCAACTCGCAACAGCCAGTTGGGTAGGTACCTACTGTTCATTTGATGTAATGAAAAAAATGTTAAGTTACTTAAATGTGCAAATCGTGAATTAAAAAAAAGACCAAACCAAAAATTGAAATTACTTGAGGTTAAAAAGAAATTGGGGATGGTTTATCCCTAGTTTTTCCCTAAATCCGGAAAAAAATTCGCCTGCGGCGCATTTTCCCGGGGGGCTGCGCCCCCCGGACCCCTCCCTCCCCCACAAATCCGTTCATTCCTACTTTATCGACTCAGGGGATTCTAGGGATTTTTGAAGTGGAATTCTAGGGACCAGAAAAAATTTCATCTGGCAACACTGCGTTGACGGCTCTGGCCGGATTCCTATTTATCAGAGTTCCGTGCCCAGTTTTCTTGAGGGGGCAGGCGAATACTAAATTTGAATAGCCGTTTTCGATACAAGAGCGCGATTTCAGGCCCGAAGCCGTGGTTGCCATCATAAAACGTGTAGCCGAGTGAATATTTTGGTTTGTAGGTATCCGTCTGCCTGTCTCTTTACGTAGGCTGTAACTTTGCGGTAAAATCCGTGTCGTCCTTAACTGAAAGGGTTGTCTTCAGCATGGAAAACACGGACCACAAAGTAGAAGGCTTCACCACCTTGGATTTTTCAGCTAAGTATAGGTATACCTACGTTCTCATGTTTTTTTTTTGGACTTCTCCGGCAGAAGATCAAGTGTGACTCGAGAAGCCATCGCCGTCGGCGGGAGGAGTGCAGCGCCTCAAAAACAAAAATTCTTGCTGGGTGCTTTTCAATGAAAAAGACACTGACGCTAGTGATAATTATTAAATGACAAGTAAAAACAAAATCATAGGTGCCCATAATGTCATTGCTAACTAGATCGATCTATAATCGCTTTTTAGTTTTTCGGCTTTTATGGTTCAAAATCAAATTCAAAAAAAGAATGGGTCGTGTAAAAAACGTTGTATGCAGCTCAAGCGTAAAGCCTGTTTTAGGCCCTCTGTCTGAATGTGCCCTCGCTATGCTCGGGCACAACTTACATACGTCGGGCCTAAAACAGTCGCTTTACGCTCTTACTACATAAATAACTATTTTGTGCTGCCATAACCGAAAATGACAATATACGCTCGGTGTCCTGCACTGTAATATTCAGAAAAAGATCTAGAGCGGCAAAGTAAAAAGTACACGTAAAAAATAAACTAACCTCGCAAAATCATTCACAATTCAAGAGAGATCACGTTTCCAATGTTATAGCTTGAAATTTTCGGTTTAAATCAGTTAAAATTATCAATAATTACTTTGAAAATTGACAATTTAGGGTCATTTTTCTAATATCTGTTGGTACAACTGCAAAATGATTTTTGACGTTTTGTGGCGCGAAGGTTTAAAAGTGATTAGTTTATCCCATTTCCTGTGTTTCGTCGTCACACAAGACACTAGAGCTCAGTGATTTCGGGATTTTTGGGGGATGGCCCTTCTAATTGGGGAGGGGAAGGGCGGTTTTAAGCAAGAAAATTCGAACATAGGACGCAATTTTTCAAATCGACATTTGACACACAATAATCTGGATCTAGTAGGTACATGCCTCGTGCCTTGGTGATGGATGGCAGAAGTACCAACTTGAAATGATTATTGCGATATGATCTTATTTATTTGTAATTTTATTGAAAGCAGCACGAAAAACGATGTATGCTACTCGCGCTGAAAACGGCATAGCATAACTCTCTTACATGCAGCTCTCGGCCTAGGGCCTCGAGCTGCATTCACGTTCGTTATGCTATGCCCAGTTTTCGGCGCTAGTAACATAAAATACTATTATTTTCGTGCTGCCATAACCGAAAATGTCAATATACGCTCGGTGTCCTGCACTGTAATATTCAGAAAAAGATCTAGAGCGGCAAAGTAAAAAATACACGTGAAAAATAAACTAACTTCGCAAAATCATTCGCAATTCAAGGGAGATCACGTTTCAATGTTATAGCTTGAAATTTTCGGTTTAAATCAGTTCCAATTATAAATAATTACTTTGAAAATTGTCATTTTAGGGTCATTTTTCTCATAGCTGTTGGTACAATCTCAGAATGATTTTTGACGTTTTGTGGCGCGAAGGTTTAAAAGTGATTAATTTATGCCATTTTCTGTGTTTCGTCGTCACACAAGACACTAGAGCTCAGTGATTTCGGGATTTTTGGGGGATGGGCTTTCTAATTGGGGAGGGGGAGGGCGGTTTTAAGCAAGAAAATTCAAACATAGGACGCAATTTTTCAAATAGACATTTGACACACAAAAATCTGCATCTAGTAGGTATATGCCTCGTGCCTTGGTGATAAATGGCAGAAGTACCAACTTGAAATTTATTCCAATGATTATTGCAATATGATCTTATTTATTTGTAATTTTATTAAAAGCAGCACGAAAAACGATGTATGTTACTCGCGCTGAAAACGGCATAGCATAACTCTCTCACATGCAGCTCTCGGCCTAGGGCCTCGAGCTGCATTCACGTTCGTTATGCTATGCCCGGTTTTCGGCGCTAGTAACATAAAATACTATTTCATATCTATTATTATGACATAATGACACTATTATGGCCACAAAACGAACATCACTTTCAATAATACCAGGAAGAGAATGGACTAATGGGTGATTTCTAGTTATTATTAATAATCTCATTGAATAAAAAATACTTCATCAGTTATCCCGTGGCTCCGTGACTGGACAGTTTCGCCTTTTTTGTGTTGTTTGAAAAAGAGCCACAATTAAAGAAACTGCTCAAGACAGTCAAAACAAAAGGGAAAAATAGCTTGCGATCCGAAGATGAAGAGGATCCACTGAAGAGGCTTTGGCATGACGGCGTGGAACAAAACAGCATCTCGAGGAGTAGGTACAGTAGTAGTTGAAGACAAGTGGGCATGGGAAAATAGAGGCGCTATAGCGCTGTGTTTTAACATTCTTTTGTTTATCTTGATGCGTCATCCATGGTAACGATTGTGTACTGGACGCGGTGCCAATCAGAAAATGGACATGGGGACCCGGATCCGGCGTCTACCAGGGCGTCCCACAATTCTCTTGATCAACAATTTCTATTTCAATTTTCCATCAAAGGTAATACATATTATACCAATTTTCATTTAGCGTTCTTATCTACGACAGCATCGTTATCACGATGATAATTAATTCGCATTATTAATGCACCCGCCAGGTAAGCATAATATACGAAACCAACGAACGGTGCACTGAACACTTCAGAAATCATGTCAGAGCTCATAACTCGTTACAAGATTATTTTAATGACCCCCGGCGTTTGTATAGTAAATAGCTTACATTATTGTATTCAAATCACCACACTTAAATAATTGATAAATGCTATACCTAGCGAAATATGAAGCGAAAAATGCAAAGACTCTCTCGAGTGATCTCCCATGGTATGTCGTCGCGGGCAATTTATTACTGATGCAATTCCGATATTAGGTACGCACTTCTTATTGTTATTCATTCATACTGCATTAACTGGAAGCGGATCCATAAAAGTATGAAATATGTACTTTAAAGTAGAACAATTAAATCTAATTAAAAGTTAATAACATAAATTAGAGGCTAGTGGAAATGCGGTGCGAGCGCAACCATGTAAAGGATTTCAACACCAGTAGGAGGTTTATCTCGGCCAGCATAGGTACTCAAGGATCATTTTTAGTCCATTCATTATCTATATCTAGACTTTTCATTAACTATATTTCTGCGAGTCATTAAACATCGTGCGCCTGGTCTCCATCGACGATAGGTACGTTCAGGTCCAAGTATCTATAAGACGTGAATTCACTCGCAAAAAATCACAAAGCTATTTCATAATAACTCCTATTATACTCTATACACTGATAGAAAGGACCACCAGATTCCTCCGCTTGAAAAGTAGTCCCGAGCGTTACCCGCGAAATTTAAAATTCCAGTTAGAAAGAGGTGCTTATTTCCGCTAATCACAGCTAAGTGCTATGGTAATTTTAAATGACACCAGTTTAATACCAATTTTAATGAATGAGAAAATATTTTTTTTGAATGAAGCTGATTTTATTACACACCACTCACAACAGCCGAGCCGACTAAAAATAACAAACATCATAGAGAAATGGAGGTTAGAAATCGTACTAAGTGTCAAACTCGCTGAATGTAATGCCATTGGCTTGGCGTAGGAATAATTTGCCCGGGTAAGACTACCAACCGAACAAAACTAATATTAGTTCCAAACGCGCCTATGTTGTTACAGTCTTTGGTGCTTTTGTTTACTATAGGTTACATCACTGAAATTCAAAAAAGTCCGTTCTATCGGTGTACAGACTATACCTGTGGATGTGTGGATCTTTTATTTTCAACATAGAGTACCTACATATACCTATCACCTATTATTTATGTACCCTACCCACCTGATTTTACCTTCGAAAAACCCTGGCAATCAAGTAAGACTGCGTTACGGCTGTTTCTTGAGGTTACGGCTTGGTTTCGAAATAATGTAGGAACCAGAGCTGTTGTTGCATCAAGTTTGTTTTCAATTGCTAAAATGTCATATCTTGGAAATATGAATATTGCGAAGGGTTAGAGACCTTGCTTTTGTCAAGGCTCTTGTTAACATCTTCTGCGTAAAATGCATTATGTCCCCAAATCATTTTGTCATGGTGAAGTTTTGATAAAATAATTTCAGTTTAGTTTACTTTATTTCAGTTCCTTCGGATGAACTTGAACAAATTGACTGGCAAATACTAACATGGAGTGGATTTCAAGTTTTGATCTTGGGCTAAAAAGTGTTTCAATGAGCTAAAGCAAGTGCCAAGTGCCGTTTTTTTTATCGCAATATAGCGAAGAAGTTCTTCAAAGATAGGAGTGTGACATATTATATCCATTCCAAGTCAAAAAAAAAACACAGTTTCCCATGATGCTTTTTCTTCAAGTTGGACAATCATTCTGATGAGTTGATAGATTGAAAAAGTCAAGATGGTTACTCAAACTGTCAAAGTGATGTTTCATAATTATGCTGAATTGTCGTTTCAATTCAATAGGGTCCTTTCATGACTTTCATATTGAGACGTTTACTTCATAAAATCATTCAAAACGTTATCCACAATAATTTCCGCCAAAAAAAAAATCAAAGAAATTGGTCCATCCTTCCTTCCTGAAAAACGCGGTCGCTTCTAGAATGACCTTGTATGACCACGATGACGTCAACCCGAGAGTTCTATTTTCCGTTTGCAAGTTCTATTTCTTTGCGCCCTGAAACCCCGCGAAAATTCAAGTCCTCATTATTTTACAGACCTATTTCAATTTTGGAACCGCGAACAGCGCCGTCGCCCTTGCTCACGTGTCAGGGCAATCCTCAATCTTGTGCTGCGCGCTTTTCAACCTGAATTGAGCGTCAACCCCACAGACGTCTGAGACGGTGACAGTGAGATTATGTCAAACATTTGAAATTCGTAGTCGCAATCTGTTAGTATAGAATCAAGTAGCCCCAGCACGGGGCACGATGACATTATCCCGCAGCTGACACATCGGTGCATGTAAGTTGCATGCCCAACAGTTTTTGTGTTTTGAATTTACAAAATTGGATGAAATATTAAGATTTTCGAAAAACCGTTCAGTCTGTGGTGCTATTTGGCTACCAAAGCATCAGGAGCAACTGGAAATTTTGACATAATTTCGTCCCTCCTCATTTCTCAAGTCCCTGGTCAACTTATGCTCTCAAACTTCCACTATATTATAGGTAAAATACATTGTTCAGCTACGATGTTCCAAAAAAAAAAAGAGAATCAGAGCTGGTTTCTGGGTTCAATGTTGAATATAGGAAAGAGGGATTTCCTTTAATTTTTTTAGCTGAATATTCCAGTATTCTTTTCATATCAATACTTCATGTTTAATTTTTTTGATTCTTTGGGGAACATCGTAGCTGAACAATGTATTAGATATACAGGAGGATGTCCTGTTATTCAACGCTCACTTTCGGTATCTTGGAAACGGTAAGAGATACAAAGTCGGTTGAATTACAAAAAATTTGCGCTATTCCATGACTATCTCAAATATGTCAAGATATCTAAGATATCTTTGATAATTTTTAAAATATCCCAAAAAAAAAAACTTGAAAATGCCGAATTCGAAAGTCTCAAATCGCTTGTTTATCATGACAGCTATCAATTTAAAAATTGATATCCAGACATTTTCAAAGGTCGTTGACTGACTGACGTCAATATTTTTTTCCTGCGCTTACTAGTTTTTGAGATATGACAGTTAACTTCATTTTCTCTTATGAACACCATATCATTTGTTCACTCTATAAAACTCATCTTTCCTTTCTCTTCACAAAGATATAAAACAAAAAACACTTGCAGCATTTCTGTCAGAATAACCTGTACAAATTGGCAAAACTATTCCTGAGGCGAAAAAATCTAGTTACCGTTTCGGTTGCCATGGTCTGTTGATTTTGGCAAAACTTCGGTTACATTCCGTTCTTATGAATTGATATTAAATAACAATGAAACAAATTCAAAACCAAGTAAAACATAAAATAACAGAGCAATAGCAATAAACATTTATAATTTACAATTGCTCGAAATGGAGTCCATTTTGCTCTATGCCGAGTTATTAGCTATTAGCCATGTTTCCAACGGTTGCGCTGATATCGTACGGGTTAATTGACTGAAACGCATCATCAACTTCTTGCTTCCAGCTTTTGGTTCCTTCGATGTGTTCTGTCGTAAACCATAAATTTAATCTTTGAGCGTTCCCCGCAAAATGGACTTCATTCCGAGTAATTGTGAATCATAAATGTCTATTGCTATTGCTATGTTATTTTGTGTTATATTTGGTTTTGTATTTGTTTTATTGTTGTTTATTTATTATCAAATACATAAAAACGGAATGTCACTCAAGTTTTTCCAAAATCAACAGACCGTGGCAACCGAATCCCATTGTTTTTATGCCACGAGAGCATGGCAGCCGGAACGGTAACTGGATTTTTTCGCCCCAGGAATAGTTTTTCCAATTTTTACAGGTTATTTTGACAGAAATGCTGCAAGTGTTCTATATATTTGTAAAGAGAAGAAAAAGACGAGCTTTATAGGGTGATCAAATGATATGGTGTTCATGAGAAAAAATAAAGTTGGCTGTTATATCTCAAAAACTAGTAAGTGCAGGAGAAAATTATTGACGTCAGTCGATCAAGGACTTCCAAAAATGTCAAGGTACCAATTTTCAAATTGATAGCTGTCATAATAAAGAAATGATTTGAGATTTTCGGATTCGGCATTTTTCAGTTTTTTTTTTGAGATATTTCAAAAATGGTCAAAGATATTCTGGATATCTTGACATACTTGAGATAGTCATAAAATAGCCCAACGTTTTTGTGATTTAACCGACTCTGTATCTCTTACCGTTGCCGAGATACCAATAGTGAGCGTTGAAAAACGGGACACCCCTGTATAGTTAAAGTTTAGTGAAAGTCCAAAGTTGACCAGGGACTTGAGAAATGAGGAGGGACGGGATTATTTAAAAATTTCCAGTTGCTTCGCCACTGGGCCAACTTATCCAGAAAATGAAATCCCCCATTCTAGATGTTTGTTACAGAGGGGCCCAGCTCAATTTTCAGCGGAATCGGTTGAAAATTGTGGAAATTGTACCTCCACAAAAATAGCCTTTTTTAATTTGAAGAGCTGTATCTCCATTGTGGATGACTTTTGAGGTAGTTTTTACATGACATCCTGAACTTTTTGTAATTCTGTATCGATCCTCCGAGTTACAGAACTGAAATTCGATCAACTGGGGGCTGGCCCCCTGGGGGTGCACGAGGTAACCGGACCACTTTTGACCGTTGCCACCAAAAAAATCTGATTCTGTAGACCTAAACTGATAGGAATTCAAAAAAAGAACCTTTTCTATCTCTCAAAAAATACAGAATAGTAGGTAGCTAGCGAATAGACTATTTTACTTCAGGCCCTGAAGAAGGTTTTTTGAAATTGGTTTGCAGCTTATTATACAATAGACCACCTGGTATACGGTGGCCTATCAGGTACCGTATGATCAAAAACTTTTTTACTCTAGAGTGCTACGATTTTTTTTGCTTTTTTCAGTTCTATTGGGAGTACTGCTATTTACTTCAAAGTGACATCTGCATTATAACCTCCTTGGCATTTTGACAGTGTGTACCAACAGTGACAGTGACATCTAATAATTTATTCAGTCATTATGGCCAAACCTTGAATGAAATAATAGTTTCATAGCACTCTAGAGAAAAAGTTTTTGATTATTGGGTATATTATTTTCTGTTTCAGCTCCAGCTTCATATTTTTATTGGTATTACACTGGACATTAATAATAGTATATTACATACCGAGGTGTAAAGTGTCTCATTACAGCCAAGGGATTCATTATATTACCGAGGCTTGCCGAGGTGAGATAGAATCCCGTAGGCTGTAATGACGCTTCTATTCACTCTGAGGTATGTGTAGAACTTTATTCACAATGATCCAGTTTAAATGCAAATAATTGGCCTTATTTAAAGTTTTTCGCGTCAAACGTTTTCATCAGGCAGGCATGGCAACCTTTTCAAACAACGCATCCATCAATACTACGCGCTCCGCGACAGCTGTTTAGATCAGATCACCTCTATTCATACGTCACTTTCGGCACACGGGCCGAAAATGACATTATTTTCCAACCTGTGAGGAATCATTCACTTTCCCACTTTTTAAAAGTTAGGAATGTATCGATTGCTAGCTCATTGTGAATAAAATCTTTTATTCACAACCACTATGGTAATTGATTCATTACATACCTAGTAGGAGGTCGGGAAGTGACCCATTGCCGACCTCCCGAGACAGTGAAGAAATGGTAGCTTCAGAAGGGAAATTTCGAAATATGCATCCAACCAAACAGTGAGTGTGTTAATCAGTATTTCCTGAACCACGTTTCAGCAAAATTAATCGGCCTATCTGGAAGTTATGACAAAAAGTTGATTTTCAGATTTCAACTTTTGAACGCCTGTAATCCTGCAAGCTGAGTACATGGTTGTGAGTAAAATAGTATACATACTCTCGACGGTAAATACATCATTCCAGCTAGCCTTGAGGCTCTCTGTGCCCTCAGCAGTAATGATGTATTTCCCGTCTCGGTATGTAATATATATATGTATATATATATATATATATAATATATTATAATATATAAATATATTATATATAATAGTATATACGTTATATATATATATATACTATTACGAAAGCTGCAAGTCTTTAGGTGTAGGTAGGTACCTAGATGTATATTATGTTAGGGAATAAATAAGTCAAAAACCAAGACTCACTTATCAATAGAGTAATCTATCACGCAGGTCGCAGATAATAGAACCTGCAATTAAGTAGGCAAGTATGGAGCAACAGCAAGAACAGTTAGTACGATATCCTTCACCAACATAATAAATAAATGAGAAAAAATTATAAGTAAATGTTTCACGGCGAATCTTTGGCACGACCAAATTTTTTCAACACATATTAGGCTCTTACATCCTACGCCTATTATATATCTACATTATGAGTATGCAATAACATTTAACATGCGTGACTTTTGATAGATGTACTGGTGTCCCAGCTAAAACAACCCAGCGCGATTTTCTCAGAAAATTTCGAGGCAACAGAAAAAAAATCCAATTGGAGGGAAGTCTGACATTTCAGCTTTCTTTTGAGGGAGCGCCGATGCTTGTAGGTGCCCTAGTTTCCAAGAAAATGCAATTTAAATCAGGCGAGTCACAATAATTCGAAAATTCAGGATCGACAAAACAAAATACTTCAGATGAAAAAAATCCTCCCTCTTTTGGCTTTCCATTGATGTTTCGCTGATGTCTGTACCTATGGCCCAGAAAGCCAGATATTCTATCTTACAGTCCAGCAAACTCAATAATCAGAATTCATGCGACGTCACCGATCACACACTTGTGAATTTTAACATCAGCCAGTATTCATTGCTATGGTGAGTCCAGGTATGGTAAGTGAAAAAGTCCTAGTAACGGCTAGTGTTGGAATTGACAAGTGTGTGATCGGTGACTTCATGAATTCTGATTATTGAGTTTTCTGGACTGTAAGACAGAATATCTGGCTTACTGGGCCGGGTACAGACATCAGCGACACATCAATGGAAAGTCCAGAGAAAGAGGATTTTTTTCATCTGAAGTATTTTGTTTTGTCGGTCATGAATTTTCGAATTCTTGTGACTCACCCGATTAAAATGGCGTTTTCTTGAAAACTAGAGCACCCACAAGCATCGGCGTCTCCCCAACAGAAAGCTAAAAGGTCAGGCTTCACCACAATTGAAAATTTGTTCTGTTGCCTTGATATTTTCTGAGAAAATCGCGCTGGGTTGTTTTAGATTTTAGCTGGGATACCCTGTATACTGTATAGACAAATATAGGAGGCATGCAATGTGAAGTAGGTAAAGACGTAGGCAACTAGTAGGTAGGTATGTATATAATCATGGATACCTACCTACAATAAAAAACCATTGGTAGGTAGGTATAGGTAGGTATAGTTCGGAGGTATACTTTTATCACAAAACTACCACAAAAGAGAACTTTCACAACTTCATCCAACAAATAAAAATAAAGTTACGAAACAAAAAGTTTTCAAATCAGTGAAAAATAACATACCTACCTACCTACACCTACCTAATCAGAAACTTAGAAAACGATAGGCCAGCCCTTCCAAATTTATTTCCTAATACTTGTACAAACAGCGCTAATGATTGTTCGCTAATGGTTGTTATTTTTTCTCGTTATTTTATGACGTCATCAAAAATTAGTTGCCAAATAGAACTTCAAAAAAAATCAAGGTAAGCGGAACGGTTTTCAAATTGCAGCTTGTGGCGCCACCTGCATGCAAGGGGCCCAAGTTCGCGGCCAGCCAGATCGCAGCTGAGGTCGGTAAGACAGGCAGCGCGCCTCGGCGCCCAAAACCTATTTAAATATAATGGCGGTAATTGCTGAAAATTACAGCAATTTGTGGATTTAATTATATATTTATTGGATCGCTGTGTGAGTGCATTATATCATATTTAGGTGGCAGGAGGAATTAGGCATGCCAATCAAGGAGACATTGACTCTTTTTTGTTTATATATCATTATCCCATTAAATAGTTAAATCTCTGTTTAGTTAAACGATGCTGCATTAATTTCGTAATTATTGTGTTGAAAACGGCATTTAGCACTTACGCTAGTTGTTTAATATTAAATATTACATTGGGTAAATAATAGTTATCGCCCGTGGTTAATGGAGAAAATTACACTTGTTGGTGGCAGGTAAATTGATCTGATGATACGCGGGCATTAGACGGATTATTACTGTTGATAGAGAGGAAATTTGAAAATTGCCGGGCACAGATTCATTTGCAACATTAACCGCGTAAATTATGTATACTTAAGCAGGCATAAAAGGAGTTATGGGAAGTAATTGGAATTCTTTTTGGATTCAAACGTGAAAACGCCATGAAATGTACCTATATTCACCTCAATAATTGTTATATTATTTTATAGTACCTATATTATAAGCATAAAGAAAATTTTAATAAGTTGCACACACATTTTTTCTTATCTCAGTCTGTTTACGTCATTTCCTTCGGTATTCCCATTTTAATTTTTTTGTGATTTCTTTACTTACGTCAAAACTCGAGTAACAGGCCAATGTTTACTCGTATACTCTCACAAATACAAAATATTTGAAAAGTATACGAACCTACTGCGGTAATAAGGAGTTTGCGATTTCATTGAACGTGAGACGTAACGCAACGTAGAACGTGAAAACTCCCCTGTAACTAATGAACTGCAGATAACAAACTCGACAATTTTCACGTTGAAAGTTACGTTACGTCGTACGTACGTGGGCACGCAAACTCCCCAATAGGTAGTTAGGAACTGTACAATGTACATCCTGGTTATGTATGATTCGTCATGTTTCATGTTTAAAAGAACTTTCCAACGGCTTTATATATTTTGTCTAGCGCAACGGAGCTCTTCAAGTTAAACGCGAGATACAGTAACGAAGGCAGACAATTGAGTTAACAAAAAAAGAACTAACACTGGACGCTGTTAATTTTTCTTCAATTTTCCAAGAAAAATTGCTTTTCTATAGCTTTGGGGAATTATAAAAGTTGCGTGCTTCGTTTATACAAAGTCGAATTTTGCGAAACCTCACAGACCACCGAGGCTCTATCATCGCAGTAAGTGGACAGTTCTTCGTTTTCAGGCCTAAATTCTGGGACTGTTGGAATTCTGGTGGCCAGATGGGGTACAGTACAGAATACAAAAAAAAAATCGCATTATTGATATCTGAAGTGCATTTGTCTATTTCGTATACTATGACTACTTTGTAGCACCGTATTCGCGAAAAACATTGTCACAAAATTCTACTTTGTGCAGGTGAAAACAGAACACTTTGTGCCACTGTTTTGGTTGTCATTATTGACAAAAGCACATTTCAAATGTCAGTGTGTATATTTTCCTATTTTTTTGCCGGCCCCCTGGCGCAGGTGGTTGTGTGGCTGCCTGCGGCCATGGGAGCTCCAGGTTCGATTCCCGGGTAAAGTCTGGCTGTTTGTGTTGTCCATGTCCAACACTGTCCTCGGCGATACACGAAGTTCTGTAAAGCCGCCATAAGAGGTTTTTGATGCGACAAAAAAAGTTGTTGACTGAAATCGGTTTTATTTAATTTTTTTCGTCAAGTAGAAACTCCTCCAAAGAGAAAATGTACGGACAATGCTATCAAATTATCAGAGTTTCCAAAAAAAAATGAAAATTTCTGATTTTGATTTGTGAAAATTTGAAAACTAGATAGCAACGGCAATACATATTTCTTCCAGAAAGTTGCATGCCAAATTTGAACATTATATTCTTAAAAACAAGGTGCCAAAAACTATTTCTATTTCTACTAATCCACTTTTTCATTTTTACGAGAAATCATGTTTGGTACCTTTTTTCTGAAAATGGAAAGTTGAAATTTGATATACGACTTTCTTGAAGAAAGATGTATTGCCGTTGCTATTCAGTTTTTCAATTTTCAAAAATCAAAATCAAAAATTTTCAAACATTTTTCAAATTTTTGGAAATTTTGGAAATTTGATAGCATTGTCCGTATATTTCCTCTTTGGAGGAGTTTCTACTAGACGAAAAACATAAAATAAAACCGATTCCGTCAACAACTTTTTTCTTAAACCAGCCATTTCAGATTTTGAGAAGATACCTTTGTGGTTTGCGGAAGGGCTATTTGCAAATTTTCAATTTTTGTTCCATGAAGACAGCTCGATCTTGACTTTTTCCATTGATAAAATGATAAAAATGGACAAAAAATATACCAAGATCAAGCTGCCTTGATAAAACAAAAACTAAAAACTTGCAAATGGTGTATACATCCGTCTTTATGGTGAACCAAATCACGGATTTGAGACAAACACAAAATTGCGGGAGAGCGTGACTTTTGTTTTGCGTAACCCATATTCGTATTCAAATTTCAAGCCCGCATGTCACAGGTTCATTTTTTTGAGATAAATGGTGCCTATATACTTAACGTTAAGCCTGTTCTTGTAAAGATACAAAAGGTAAATTTAAAGATTCAATGATGATCTGATGCCAGTTCTGTGCTGTAGGCCTGTAAGTAGGTATACTCACCTAGGTAAAGGTACTTTTTGCAATCGATCGAGTGTAAGGTATAATTTTATTATTAATATTAATTGTTATGGCCAAACAAGAACAATGGCCAATCGAATAGAAAAACGTAAAACGTCAATTTCTTCATCTAATATGGGTGGGTAATCTTGACATACATTCATGTCGATCTTTGTATCATGCTGGGTGTATAGTTGCGACAATTCACCTCATTCCTTAAAATAGTAGGCCGTTCAAGTGTATTACCACCAAGGTCATTGGTCAAAACACCCCTCCAGAATGACCAACCTCAAACATTCAAGTGGTTTTCACTTTTTTTAGGAAGATTTTCAGTGTTGTTCGGTTAATTGTCTTAACAAACACGGATCCCCTCGTGAAAATCCTCGATGTAGCGATAATACACCTCACCTATCGGTGTATTACATACGACAATTCCACTTCATCAGTTCATTTATTCATTTCAACTTAAGAGACATTCATTTCTTTTTTTCTCACAACAAAATATATTAATGGTATTACTTTGGTTTTCTCTGAGAAAAATATAAAAAAAATATTTGTTCAAGTTGAAATGGACGAATGAACGATTATAGTATGTATAGGTACCACCTTGGTGCGGGTCAGTTCTGGTCAATTGAAGGTGTTGCAGCAAGAAACCGCTAGTGAAAAGATCAAATTGGCTTAATCTTAATATTAATAAAATCTCTGACAAATGGCGACAATCCAAATGTTGATCTATACGTTTATGGCCTCTTGTATCAAGTCCTAGAGCACTAAAAATGTTTTGTATATCTCCAAAGGATCACTTCTTCTTGCACACCGTATTCCTTGCCCATGTCACTTACATAATGTTGCATAGATAGGACTTCATTATTATTCTCTATCCGTCGTTGTTCGAGGTGGGCATCGGAGGTAGGTACTTGTATTTTTTTTTCTCTCATGAATAACGACACAGTGTGCACTAGAAGAGTGGATATGGATGCATGCTCGCACAGTTCATTGCCGTGATGAATGATACAGGTTAGGCGTTTATCGAGCGAATAAAGATCAAACCGTGCGCCACGTTGTGCGAGACGGACAGACGGACGGACTGGATACACCGATTATAAGGCTTGTCTTGATTATATGTTTTGATTTTTGTAATGTATCTCCAAGACAGTGTAATCACTGTGCTTCGGGCAGGGTGATATATTCGGCCATTTCTCCCAGAACTTTAGGGTATACATCCACACACACAACACACACAAATGCACAACAAGAGCGCGGTGGTGTTTGAAGAACAGACTCCGCGTCCGATTCCCGAGAGATATTCAAAGTCTGGAGGTTCGGTGTTTTAATAATGAAGTGCTTTCTAATTAAAAGCGGTCGAGAAATTATTGAGGTATGGTCGAGCCTGGATTTCTGAAAATCTCTCATTATAGACTTCTGCCTATACCGTGGGCTTCACCGATGGAATATAATTAAGAATCAAGCTGAAGATTGACAAACTAATTCATGTCGTTGCTCGTTCTTTTATAACTATTTTTCTTGGCTGTAAAATAAACAATCGTACAGCATGTTAATTAACAAAGCGATATACTTATGCAAAGGGTCTAGCAGGGCTATAAGGGTGATTTCATGTAGAGGGAGTTTATGGCAAAATGTCAATAGTGTCATTGTCATCTGTCAAGTTTCATCCATTTCGGAGTCAGCGTCAACCAGACTAACCTCACTAAATACTGTCATTTTTACGTGTTTTGTTCACATACTGTTCGGCGTTCACGAGATCGAAATTGTGATTTCTAATAATTCTAACAATGCCTTACACCTAATTTGTGCCCAAATTCAATTCCCTAAGCCTGCCGGTGATTAGGTAAACGAATTTCGTGCAATACCCTATTGTCAAGAAGCCTGATAGCCGCGCTACCCTGACATTACACATCTATACTTGTATATAGGTGATGCAAAATAATAATAATAGGGTCTTGTACAAAATTATTTTCTTATTGGCGTATAGTTCGATGTCTGACCGTCAGTTCCACAAAAAAAGATGATCAGTGATCAAGCTGATTCCAGATCAACTGAACTTTATTATTCTGCTGAATGCTATAGTCGATTAGCCACAAAAGTGCCTGCAATCTGTAGTAGGCCCATAATTTTTTCACTATTGACAGATGAACCAGCATTCCATTGATCAGTCAGCTACAAATTGACAGACAAAAAATCGCGGATCAACTGATCTCGTATTATCTTCGTTGTGAGCTCACGGTGAGTGAATAAAATTAACTACTGTCCAGTTGAGAAAAGTACTAAAAAATCTCCGGCACCGAAAATGAAAATGAAAACTTATACAGCTCATCACAGTCCATCGAATCAAATCGAGTGAATAAGCGTGCCAAAAGCAGTGCCGGGTTGCCACATAGCCAAGAGGATCTAAAAAAAAAGTCAACCTCAAAACGTTCCTGGGAAAATAGGAAAAAATGTTCCCGGAAATAACGTCATCAAAAAATTAGTCATTTAAGAATAAGAATAAGAATAAGAAGAGTTTATTTTCAACAGGCAAAAGTGCCCAGTCATAGGAAAATACAATAGATTAAATCACAGAAGAATATCACTAGTCACAATAATTTAGAATACTGGTCTGTATAACATTAAAGGAACAATGTGAAAAGAAAATATCACAGTTTGTCGAATGTCTGTTAAAATTGCTGCACACAGTGTATATCGGACTCCTGATTGGAGCATTGCTGTTGGGAGTGTCGCAGTAAAACGTAGAATGGTGTCTCGCATTTAATCGAGGCACCAAAAATTTGAGTCGCTCAAGGAGCTCTGGGCAGTCGATAGAATTATGTATTAAGTTATACAAAAATCTGACACTCAACACTGTGTGTCTTTTCTCCAGCGAGATAGCCTCGTTCCGGATCAACAACAAATTGTGGTCGAACCCCTGAGGAGGATACACACCATCAAGCGTGTATGACAAAAAATTTATGAATCTTCTCTGGACTGATTCAAGTCTGTTCACGTGAATGCTGTATATGGGATACCAAATCAATGAAGCATATTCCAGCTTTGATCTTACTAGACTGCTATAAAGTGCATTGAGACAAGAAGCACTTTTGAACTCTCTGCAGGTGTAGTCGTATACGAAACCAAGCATCCTGAGTGAAGACGAAATTACATCATCCACGTGATACCTGAAAGAAAAAGAACTGTCAAAGACGACTCCGAGATCCCTAACAACCTCACCACGCCTTACGACCACCCGGCCTATATTATAGTCATGCGTGACTGGTCTCAGCTTTCTGGTGAATGTGACCACAACGCACTTATCAACGTTCAGAGAGTAGAGGCCGTTTCCACTGCACCACTCACAAACAGCATCCACACATCTCTGCAATGCAGCACAATCGAACGTCGTATCTATCGTAGAGTAAATTTTCAGGTCATTAGCGAACATCAGCTTATTACAGTTTATTGCTCCAGCTAAGTCGTTTATATAGATCAGAAATAGCAGTGGTCCCCACTTGGCACCCTGAGCAACTCCAAAAGTTGGAACATATGGACCGGACCTAGTGAAGTGACACGTGACACGATGCTCTCTATCAAAGAGATAGGAGCGAAACAACCGCAACAGTGGTGAGCAAAAGCCAAGTCTATCAAGCTTACGCATCAGCAGGTTCAGATCTATCTGATCAAAAGCTTTAGAAATGTCCGTGTAGACCACGTCGACCTGTCCGTGCGAATCCAAAACCTCAGACACATGCTGCAAAAAGCATGCCAGATTCGTGACGGTGGATCGCTTCTCCATGAAACCATGCTGAGACAGTGAAATGTCATTTGTCCTAATGTGGCTCAACTTATGGCATCGAAAAACCCAAGGGATTCGTTGGAGCTCTGGAAGCCAAGATAAGATACAAGAGGGCTCATTGTGGCTCGAAGTGTGGTTCCAAACGACACATAAGGACAAACGGCAACCCGATAGAGCTCCGGCTTTCACATAAGGCAACAAGGGCGCTTGTTGAAGCTCCGAAAGCCACGTAAAAATGCAAGGGGGCTAGACAGGGCTTCAAACGGCATTTAATACACGAGGAGGTCCAGTGGAGCTCTGACACAAGAGGCCGGAATTTTGAAAGCCATAAAGGAGCAAGCTGGGGGCTCATCAAAGCTCCAACTACGCTTGATGACACAAGAATGTCAGTGTCAGATAGGGCTCATGGCTTATATGGAAAGACCATGACAGAAAAAGCCCCAGGAACTTCACAGTAAACATATCCCCCGGCACTCTTGAGAAAGTGAGTATCTGCGTCTTGTCCTCGTTTATCTTCATTTTGTTTGTGTTAAACCAAGCCCTTGCATCGTCTATGATGTTGTGCAAATTGCGAGACAGCTCCGGTTGATCTCTCCATTTCATCAGAAAGGATGTCTTATAAGCGAAGTGGCAGCTCATCCAAGCTCCCACGTGTGTTGGCAAGTCGTTCATAAAAATGATGAAGAAGATCGGCCCCAGGATGGAGCCCTGCGGTACACCCGTGAAGGTGATTTTTGACTCGAATATCTTGCCATTCATTATGACCACCTGTTCACGGTTTGCCAGGTATGAGGCCACCAGTTGATTGCAAGCCTTCAACTCCATAGTGTTTTAGTTTCCTTATACTCCGGACGCTAAGGTCAAAATTTAGGGGACACCCTTCACTTTTATAACACGCAATGCCACTTGGCATACCTGTTGCCGAGACCATGTTTGACCGATTAAGATCAGGAGCCAAAGTCGTAGGTGATGCAGGCGCCGTATACAGGGTCGTATAGAAAAAAAGTGAAAAACTCGCATATCAATAACCGAACCAGATGGATTGATGTTAATAGGCACATATATCCACAATATATTACTTATCAAGGAAGAGTCAACGGCTTTGGAAAATCTTGAGCGGTTTCTGAAAAATTCAGGAGAAACTGAATTTTCTTCTGAATAATTTTTTTCTCGGTAAATCAGTGAACTTTCAAGATATCGAAGTGCAACTTGGTAGTTTTATTGCCAACATTGTCATGAATCAAAAACAATCAGGAACCAAATGCAGGGCCTGCTATTTCCAGAAGTGAGACAGTCGACTTTTTCTTTCTTCGTGACCGCCATCTTGAACCTCCGTTTCACTCAACAGTTGGAAAAGTGACAGTCGAATGTGAGAATGTTAGCATCCAGTCACCCTATCACGAAAAAGATGGCCTTGAAGCAAGGTGAGGGTGTGTTTATCGAGAAAACATTGTCACCCAAGGTTTTTATGGTAATACGCATTGGCAGCGCCTGTGATGGCTAATGAGAGATTTGAAAGAGCAGAGTGAGTTCGTTGTCACAATCCTACATTCATTTTGAGCTGAATTACCAAAATTCATGATGATCGGTTCAAAGGTAAACTCCTGATGGCTTGCTGAACAAAATAGGTGGCGCTTTTTGGTGAGAAATGCAAAAAAATCGGGCTATCATTATCATGTTATCCCTCACGAAGAAAAGGCTGTTGCAAACACTGAAACAAATCAACGCTGAAATGCTTCGTGAGATTGAAGCCTATATTCTTAAGTCAATAAATGATGGACACATGCGTCCGGTTGCCAGAGAGAAGACATGGAAGGCGTGCATGCAGAAAAAAAATTCAAAATTCTTATTCACATATTTCATTCAGAAACCCACCAAAAGTTGATGATCAACAATATTACATCCATTTTGAGATTTAGTACCAAAATTTATCATCATCGCGCCAGAGACAAAATTTTGGTAGCTTTCTGAAAATGATACGTGGCTCAGAACTTGGAAAAAACATTCTGCATGCCAGTCTCTCATGTCTTCTCTCTAACAAAGGGACGCATGTGTCCAACATTTTATGGCTCAAGATTATAAGGTTGACTCTCCCAAAACATTTCAGCGTTGATTAGTTTCAGTGTTTGCAATCCCTCTTAATGAGGGATGACATGATGATGATTGCTCGATTTTTTTGCATTTTTCACCAAAAAGCTCCACATATTTGGTTCAGCAAGCCACCAAAAATTTACCTTTGGACCGATCATCATTAATTTTGGTAATTCAGCTCGTAATGAATTTAGGATTGTGGAAAAGAGCTCACTCTGCTCTTTCAAATCTCTGATTAGCCATCACAGGAGCTGCGAATGCGTATTAGCATGAAAACCTTGGGTAACACTGTTTTCTTGATGAAGAGACCCTTACCTTGCTTCAAGGCTATCTTTTTTATAATAGAGTGACTGGATGTCAACTAGCTCACATTCTGTTATCACTTTTTTAACTGTTGAGTAAAACGGAGATTCAATATGGCGGTCGCGAAGAAAAAAAGTTCACTGTCTTATTTTTGGAAATAGCGGTTCTTGCATTTGGCTCCTGATCGTTTTTGATTCACGACCATACTGGCCATAGAACTACCAAGTTGCACTTCGATATCTTGAAAATTCACTGATTCACCGAGAAATAAAATATTTAGAAGAAAATTCAGTTTTTCCTGAATATTTCAAGAACCCCTCAAGATTTTCCAAAACCGTTGACATTTCCTTGATGGGTAATATATTGTGAATATATGTGCCTATTCACGTGAATCCATCTGGTTTGGTAATTAATATACAATTTTTTTACATTTTTTTCTATACGACACCCTGTATACGACGCCTGCATTGCTTGCGACTTTGGCTCCTGATCTCAATCAGTCCAACATGGTCTCGGCAACAGGTATGCCAAGTGGCATTGCTTGTTATAAATGTGAAGGGTATTATACCTTAACATCCGGACTATTAAAAGTGGATGATGTTGAACTGAGTCAAAGGCTTCACTAAGGTCGCAGAGAGCTATCTGAGCCTCATCCCGATCATCCAGCGCCTCCGTGATCTTCTCAAGAACTTCCAGTAGGGCACTTGTTGTTTATTTATTTGTGCCTGAATCCGTGTTGTGATTTCGTTGGATTTTTTTTCTCGAAAAACTTTACTGGACGATTCTTGATTTCTGTTTCGAATATCTTGGAAAAGGTCGGAAGAACTAATATTGGGCGGTAGTTATCCAAGCTGGTTAGACCTGCGTTTTTTTGAAGAGGTATCACCTTATCCTGTTTGAGTTCTTCTGGAAAAATTCCTCCCCGAAAACATTTGTTCGCAAGAAGAGTTATTGGAGATGGGATGTCGTTTTTCATTTCCTTCAGTACTTGCGATGAAAATCCATAGATATCTTGTGAACGTTTCGCTCTCATTGAAATCATTACTTTCCCAATTTCTTTTCCCTCAACATCACAGAAATAACAATAAGACTTTGAGTTACCAATGTTAAGGTTACTGAGGAAGTCCAGTGGTTGAGTTCCTGTTTCTAAAATGCTTTGCACTGTCCTCTCTCCAATGCTGCATAAGTAATCGAGGCGTTCTTTGCAAAAACCTCATTTGTCAATTTTAAAAAACTGCTGCTTCACGTATTCCATTATGAATATTTTAATACATCAATATGAATACATCAAAATGATTGTTTGTGTTTTTGCGAAAGCGACATAATTTCAAAAAAGTACAACTTTGGAATGAACGTAGGGTTCATGGTAGAAAAGAGAAAATGTGTTTTTCAACATGATCTGTCAGTGGGAAATGTACTGTCAAAAAGTGACAGAAAATTTTGACAGCAATTTCGATTTTTGAAGCTGTCAAAATAAACACTTCAAGGCTAAATAACTCGAGAAATAGCAAACGGATTTCAACCAAATTTTGTTTGTAACAAGAATACCCGCCAGGGACTCGATGGAATATGTGCAGCTTCGATTGAAATCAGGCGTGCAATTTTAATTTGAAAAAATCAATTTTCTTCGGAAAACTGGTGAAAATGGGCTTGTGCCACGTTTTTTTCTGAAGGTTCTGAATCGATTTCCATACAACTTTGTGGACATGTGTCAGGTGGTGTGCAGACGTGAAAATAAGCTTTACTCACAACCACTATGGTAATAGGGTAGTGACCTATTTTCTTCTTATTATTTTTTTTTAAAGTTCACTTCTTGATAAGTGACGCTATATAGCTGACAGATTTTTTCTCGTAAGTTTTCTTGGTAAAAAAAATTATGAACTTTTTCGATCATTTCAAATGTGGCGCGATGACGTCACAATCTTTCATAGGCGGAGAAGCAGGCTTGACAACATTACAGAACTTACTACAAAAAGCACTAGCGTCAACCTGTCAACGCTCATCATAACAGCTGATTGTTATTGGCGAAAATCAGCGGCCACCAGAAGGCGCTGAATGCAGTCAAACATGGTGGCCCAAGAGGCCTTGACAAATAGGTACCCAGCGCACAGCCCAGCGCAGTAGCCACGCAGTAGCGCAGTAGCACTCGAAAGTTGACAGTACCTACTCCAAATCATAAGAATATTGACAGTTTTGACAGTTGAAAAATAATTAATTTTTTTTTCTTCCTTGTCTACCACATCGTCGTGAATGTGAGCGAGTGAGTGTTGTAGTTTGACTTGAATTACTGCGTTAGTATACGCCGATGGACACAATGCACAATGCAGCAGCAAAAGCCGATACGTAAGTTGGTGAAATGCTGGCCGAAAAATGCAATCTCTGAATGCTTAGTTATTTACATTACAGATTACAGGTGTTGAGTTGTGTGAGCGAGCCCCTTGCACACAAGGTGAAAATACTAAGCCCCCACAAGACAAGGCATAGGTACAACAGGACGCATCACGAAAATGAGCCAACAATTATCGGTTAGGCCAGAAAGATAAACATTCTTTTGGAGTAATCGTACGACTCATACATTGACTGTGAAGTAAAATTTCAGTACCTAGCTAATAAGCATTTACCGCTGTCTAGAATAATAAAAATCATAGTTTATCAATAATAATTGAGTATTCTTCAATCATAAGTTTAATCAAAGCATCATCGGTTGATATTAGGTAGTGTTTCTACAATGGAAAATATTTTCATATCGATTAAGTTGTTCTAAATCTGAACTGATGAGGCGAGTGACGGATTCTGATTTGCAGGCCAAGTATCTTCTCTCAATACCGCTGGCGTTGATCTCCAGGCTCTCCGGCTGCTCTCACTGGCTTATCGGAGATGGCTTCCCGAGTTCACAATACTGTTCTAACAACTGGTCCACAGAATCTAACGTCCAAATGGTTTTCAATTATCCATTTATGAGACATAACAAAGCACAAGAGTCGCAGTGAGCCCCAGTCACCCCACACACGATTACATGACCTGCCTCAATCACTTCTTCGCACTTTGTCGAGTCGAGAGGGGGCTGATTTGGTCACCAACATGACCATAAATATTGGGCAAATAAATCTGTATTATCGGCATTTTCTAAAACAAAAATAAGTTAGAAATACTGCTACGAAATTCCATTCCCAACGAACCCCCAGTTCTTGGCCCACTGTTACGCTTTCACTGACAGCTATCACTGTTGACAGCTGTTGTGATGTAAATGCGCACTGCGTTTACTACCTATTTGTCAAGGCCCCTTGGGCCACCATGTTTTATTGCGTACAGCGCTACCACGCGGAAAAGATTTTCGCCAATATTTTTAACGCTTTGTGTATCTGTGCGGTGATTCGTGTTGTTGAGTTGTTTAGCTTGAAAATATGGAAAGTTGGTAAAATCTTTCATGATTTATGAATATTTCAAAATTCCATCAGACTTTAATGGTTATGTTATGCTGGCAAACGTCAACGTCAACACTGACACACAGGCAACGGAGGTGGGGTCATCCCCGTCACAGCCCGCCTTGCAGCTCGGTAGATTTGAAATCGTTCGCAAAAGTAGCCACTTTCAAGGCAGATTTTGAGACACTTGGAACTTTTTTTTTCGAATTTTCACGAAGCGTAGCTTGTTAATTAGGCTCTACATTCGATTAGTATGATTTTTTTTATATTTTTCGATGGTGGTCACTACCCTATTGATTCATTACATACCTAGTAGGAGGTCGGGAAGTGACCCATTGCCGACCTCCCGAGAAAGTGAAGAAATGGTAGCTATAGAAGGGAAATTTCAAAATATGCATCCAACCAAACAATAAGTGTGTTAATCAGTATTTCCTGAACCACGTTTCAGCAAAATTAATCGGCCTATCTGGAAGTTATGACAAAAAGGTTATTTTCAGATTTCAACTTTTGAACGCCTGTAATCCTGCAAGCTGAGTACATGGTTGTGAGTAAAATAGTAGACATACTCTCGACGGTAAATACATCATTCTCGCTTTGGGCTAGAGGCTGTGCCTGAAGGCTCTCTGTGCCCTCAGCAGTAATGATGTATTTCCCGTCTCGGTATGTAATATACTATTTGGCTACGAAACGTCAGTCAGGTATGCACCACAACATGATTGAATAGTATCTAACGTCCGTTTTTTCCGCAATTTTTTCAAATCTTTGGATGAATTTCTCCGGTTTCGATGAAACTTGGTACATAGGCAATCAGGCAATCGCGGCTGCCAAAACTGGAAAAAGTAATTGTCGAAATACTCACACATCTATGAAATGACATGAAAATTTCAGGCCGCGGCGAAGTACCAGAAATAAGTATTGAAATGTTGTATTTGTATTGTATTTGTAATTCTTGAGATTTGATTTTATAAAAATCAACGACGAATTTTCTCTCAAAAATTTCTCGATACATTTTGATTTTATTGTATTTTTTCGAAAATATTCGACCGATGCTGATGTAATTGACCTTTCCAATTTTAGGAGATAGAAAATAGCATGGTTTTTTGAGGTCACCTTTGACGTTTTGACGCTTATGACGTTTGGACGTTTCGTTTCTGACTTTTGCGGGAATTTTGAATCGGATAGCTATACTGTTCCCATTATCATGTGGGGAAAGTCATTAGAGCCCATAAGGGAGTTTTTAATGGACGAAGTAATAGAGTTTTTTCGTAGTAAGATGCACGTGTCTGGTGCAGCGTGATCCCTGCTGGTGCTGGTGCAGCCACACTTCCATCAAGTTTGGTCTTTCGTGAACCGGTGCATGCCGGGTGTATTCGTCTTATTCTCGCACTCGCATAGAGCGACACAACACCCTTGAACCATTTCTGTAAGTATCTTCTCAGTTTTCCACTATATATAACACACTTATTGGTAAGAACGAGGGTAAGAACAAGTGAAATCATGAAATCCATGCTGAAATCAAATAAATACACGACAGAGCGCTTGTCAGATTCGAAAATTTCCTATTATGTCAGAAACGAAATGTCATATCTCAAGAAACATAGGGCGCTTTCCAATAACTGCGACAAGACGGATACGCAATGTCAAAGTGCACTTGCCAGCTCAATGCCAAACTCAGCCTCGCCAATGTTTCGATTGTGTCGACAAGTGGTGCTATTACTGCTATTGGAACGCTACCTGTGTCGAATTGTGTCCATATGTGTCCAATTGTGTCCTTATACGCCTTATTGGGAAGCGCCCAATGACCTCGATTAACCGTATCTTATGCGCATGACGTCACAGTAAAGAGAGACAACGGAAAATTGGAGACCTCAATTCAGTACAGGCAGGGGTGAAAGTCGATGGTGGGAAGCTGAAAATGAAATATTCACTGTGATCTGTCAGATGGAAATGTCACTGCCAAAGTGACAGGAGACTTACATGTAACGATTTTGACATTTGACAGATCTTTTCAAAGCTCTTCAAGAACTCTATTCAAAACATGCAGAGATTATGACAAATCTGTGATCTATCAAAAGCTATAAACCGTCAATGCCGAGACTTTGATGTTCATCAATAGCTCGAGAAGTACTGAACAGATTTCGATCAAAGTTGGTATGCACGTGGACTACGTGGAGCTTACGGTAGAAAAGGGAAAGTAGTAAGATTTTCAGCGTGATCTATTAGCGGGAAATGTCACTTTCAAAGAGTGACAGGGAATTTTGACCAAATGATTTTGATTTTTGATAGCTCATTTTCAAGCCGTCGGGTAACTCTATTCAAAACATATAAAAGTTATGACATATCTGTCATCTGTCAAAAGCTATAAGCTGTCAAAGTCAAAACCTGGACGTCCAAATACCTAACTCAAGAAGTACTTACCGAACAAATTTCATTCAGTCACTTATTGCTTAGTATAGGTACTTCCAAACTAATGAATTTTGTTATTATACTTAAAGGCGATTGACCTTATTGGGAAAAATGACCGTTTCGTAGAGAAAGTTTTGGAGAACTATTTGTCAGAGGAGGTGTGAGTTGCCGCAGGCAACGTTGGCTGTTACGTCGATTCGTGGCATGTCAAAACTGTCACTTTGCTGTCTTGTGCAGTCCACTACACGCAAACTTTTGTTCCTGTGAACCCTTGGGACCCCGTAGGCTTTTTATTGGGCCCCATGTTGATGACCAGCGTCGTCGCAGACCTTTCTCTAAATCATCCATAGCTTCCGCCCAAGGAAAAGCAACAGACTCTGTCACATCCGCACGGAGGGAAGGGAAACACACAAGCCCGTCAACCAGCCTGCTAGCCAAGAAAAAATCATCTCGGGCTGGCCGTGCAGAGTCAACCACCACCTACCTTTTTTCCTCGCTTTTTTCTAAAGATTTTCTGCTTGGACTTCAGCTGGAGATTCGCATTTTTCATTCTCATAAGCTCGCCGTAGCTACCTTTGTGTTCGGGACGTAAACGTTGTCTTTTTTTCACCGCAATGTAGTGCATTGCTGGGGGCGTAGTCTTTCAGCTGCGCACCTCTGGAGCTAGATCTACTACAAGCCTGCTAAATACGATACGATAACATGAAATGAGAGACTCAAATGTGAACCCCTTTTCACATTATTCCTACTTGTCAAATGTCCACGTCAATAGAGTGGGTATTGCAGGTATCCACTAGTGCCCACCTTGGCTACTAGACGTCGGAGTATGTGTTCCTCTCAAAAAATTCCTCTACGATCAAGTACCGAGCTCTACACCAGGTGGCGTTTTTTGAATGTAAATTGCCTATTACGTATATAACTGAAACAATAGTGTATGTACAAAAATAATGTTGCCGTATCAAGGCAATTTTACAGATAATTTTAATTATCTTCAAAGACGTTGCAGGAAGGATGGCTATACGATGAGAATTCCCGCGGCAGATATGACGACGATTTTTTCTGAACAAGTAGGACATCTTTCATGTGCGCAGAGAAGCCCCAGAATATTATCCCGTAAAAAAATATGCGACTTCACCAACCCGTTGTACAAGAAGCATGAGAACAATGTATGAAACCACATCCCAGCGAGATCTGACCAAGTAGCAGAGTGAACAAACCTTATTACATTAGACTGCAATACCTATAAGACTCCCATTTCAATTTGTTACCGGTGGTTAGTCCAAAAAACTTGATGAAATCCGAGTCTTTATTAAAACAATATGAAATTTTTGAAATAAATCGTAACTCGTCGAAATATTTTTGGGTAAAAAGCGGGTGTGCAGAACTGCAGAGTCTTTGACACGTTGATAGTGGAGACTATTTTTTGTACAACTCCTGTGTTGCCCGATTACACATGTCAATCAGTGGATCCAGATCAGAATGCGCCATCAGAGCATTGGTGTTGTCTGTGTAAAGAAGCAAGCGTTTCGGGGTAGCACGTGACTCGAAATAAAAGTTATGAAGAACAGAGGGCCCAGAATTGAGCCCTGTGGTACTCCTACCTCGACTCCTACCGTCACACATCTCTACTTGATGCGATTTAGCATCTCCAACTATACAAGTCTGTGTTCTGTTTTTGAGGTAAGAGGCAACCCAATCGTTAGCGACCCCCCTCACATTAACACTGTAGAGCTTTCGAAGCATCAGTAACTCATGATCAACCGTATCGAATGCACGACTTGAATCGTAAAATGGTATGGAGGTGGATGTCAAAGAAGAACGTGACACCCGGACTCGGAGCGACATTTTACAAAAATCCTGATGGGAGCTAAATATATAGGCACTGTTACAACCTACCCGTGTTGATGCTATCTCCGGTCTCCTCTAAGGCTGGGCCGTCAGAGACGAAAATAGCAAAACATTGAAGCCAACAAATGCTCTGTATAATACCTATTGTAGGTATATGTGCAGCAGAAGAGTAAGTCAACCCTTCCAGAGATTTTGGGTGATTCTACTGTGTAGTCACGTCAAAGGAAAAACGGCGAAACGGGAAGGACACTGAAAAAAGGGTGTTAATAACCTAGCTGTGGATGCGTCGCGTCCATAAAATGGTAAGTGGTGTAGAAATCATTAGGCGGCGTCGCTGTCAGAGTACTGAGACAGCGCTAAGGAGGTACTGCCAGTGACTACACGGATACCCGCCCACCGCCAAACAGTAAATCGAGGAAAAGTAGTATCGTACCATACTTTGGCGTGTACTAACCGAGCGGTGACGTCAAGGGAAAAAGGGTGAAACGGAGAAAGTCACCGCAAGGGCGCTAATGAACTAGTACTCGATGCGCCCATAAACACCCAATAAAAAAAAACATCGTACCATCAACACAAGACCACATAAAATGCATTCAGTGCACTGGATGGCTCATAAAACGCTGAACATCATACTCATCACTCCCATCAGGCTTCGGTAGCTACTTCGAGTGTGATGCAATGAAGAAATTTGAAATTTTGTTTGTTATTCACTTTTTTCGGGGGTCAGATATCAGATAAAGCGCATGGTTTCACATTTGAATGTTTTGATCTAAGACGTTTCATTTCTTTGATTTCCAAGTATTACTTTTGTGAAAGAGAAACACTTATGAAGAAAGGTAATGTGTTAACATTGATTTGTAAATCTTTCAATTTGATTGTTTTCTGCGGATCTCTTATTCTACATATATTAGCTTTGCGCGCAGGCTTCCCCTACTTATAGTCCGGACGTTAGGGGGAGGTACTCTGCATTTTGGGGTTAAAGCATGCCACTTGGCATAGTTGTTGTATGAACCATATTCTTCCGATTCAGAAGTGTAGACATCGGCGGCAGCCGTGCAGTCTCTCTCCACAGGGTAAACAAGAAAAAAGAAGGACAAAAAGTTGTAATTCATGAACCATGGGAGACAGGGGCGTTTATATCGGCATATACGGTCTACCGTTTATGCTGATGAAGTTCCATCAAATCATTTTTCAATGTTATGAAGAGTTTCGGAAATATCTTGAGCACACTGTTTTTTGTCGTAAAAATTTAATTTTCGAATAAATTCGTAAATAATCAAAATATCGGAGTGAAACATGGTACCTAGGCATTCAGTCGTATACGGAATTGAAATTGATCGGTAGCCAGCGCCTAGGCCTACCATTTCCAGAAAAAAGACATTCAACTTTTTCTTTTTTCCAGAAGCCATCTTTCTTTTACCATTGATAAGAATAGTGAAGAAATTGAATGGTAATTATAGAGAAGGAAAGGTACAATCATTCTACTGCAAAAAAGCGGTCTTAACATCAAGTATTGCCTCTTGGTCAAGAAATCATCGCCATTCGAGCTATTTTTAGTTTTACAAACTTTCAGGGCTCATGATGACCAGTGTGGTTCTTGAAAAGATTATTTTCATTCTGCATTACATTGCCTTACATTTTGTCAAGTCAGTTACCAAAATTCATCGTCCTCAGTGATAAGGTTTCACCCTGCCAGTTGATCAAACTCAATATGCGCCATTTTTCGGAGAAAAATGCAAAAATGAAAAGTTTTTTGCGATCATCAAATGCTCCTTGAGGAAGATCTATTGCCGCAAGAGGCACGAATTGACATGCACGTGATTCAGAGAGATTCGGTGTTAACTATAGTACTACGCGGAATAGATGAGGTTTGTCCAAACGTCCTAGAAAGAAGGAGGAAGACGTTGCAGCTTAAATGTAAGTGTGAGTATCATAGCTACATCTGGACAACACCAGAAAGTACCCTGCATTTTATGGTTAGAGCTTGCCACTCCACAAAGTTGTTGATTGGGCCATACTTTTTTGACTGAAAAGTGTCGGCATCGGGCGATGTCCAGCGATGTTTTTCCCTAGAATCTCCTAGATTCGGCTAGATACTTATATACTTAGATACTTATATTTACGCTGCAACGTCTTCCTCCTTCTTTCTAGGACAATTGGACAAACCTCACCTATTTCGCGTAGCACTATAGTCAACAACGAATCCTTCTAAATCACTTGCGTGTCAATTCGTGCCTCTTGCGGCAATAGATCTTCCTCAAGGAGCAATTGATGATCGCAAAAAACTTTTCATTTTTGCATTTTTCCCCCAAAAATGGCGAATATTGAGTTTGATCAACTGGCAGGGTGAAACCTTATCACTGAGGACGATGAATTTTGGTAACTGACTTGACAAAATGTAAGGCAATGTAATGCAAAATGAAAATAATCTTTTCAAGAACCACACTGGTCATCATGAGCCCTGAAAGTTTGTAAAACTAAAAATAGCTCGAATGGCAATGATTTCTTGACCAAGAGGCAATACTTGATGTTAAGACCGCTTTTTTGCAGTAGAATGATTGTACCTTTTTTTCTCTATAATTACTATCCAATTTCTTCACTATTCTTATCAATGGTGAAAGAAAAATGGCTTGAAAAAAGAAAAAGTTGAATGTCTTTTTTACTGGAAATAGTAGGCCTAGGCGCTGGCTACCGATCAATTCCAATTCCGTATACCACTGAATGCCTAGGTACAATTCTTCACTCCGATATTTTGATTATTTACGAATTTATTTGAAAATTAAATTTTTACGAAAAAAAACGGTGTGCTCAAGATATTTCCGAAACTCTTCATAAAATTGAAAAATGATTTGATCGAACTCCATCCGCATAAACAGAAGACCGTGTGTGCCGATTTACACGCCTCTGCCTTTTATGGTTCATGAGTTACAACTTTTTGTCCTTCTTTTTTTTTATTCACCCTGTAGAGAGAGACTGCACGGCTGCCGCCGATGTCTACACTTCTGAATCGGAAGAATATGGTTCATACAATAGCTATGCCAAGTGGCATTCCTTAACCCCAAAATGCAGGGTTTATCTATATTTCAGCGCCTAACGGCCGGACTATTACCAACTTTTTATATCCCTTTTTGTCGTGAAGTTTTCACAGAGGTATAACTTATGAAACTTCGTCACATAAACTTTTTCGAGTGCGAGAAATTATTTCACTACAAAATCATTACATCCTAGGTATTATCTTCATCTTCCTGCTACAACCCGAGATCTGGCAACTGGCACCTCCGCCATATTTATAGTGAGGTACTGAACTAATTATTTGTTAAGCTCGGTGACCGAGTTAAATATATGTACGCATGAACCTCGTCTATAGGTTGAATTATTCTTATGCTAATACGTGCTGATACAAACCTTCGTGAACTGAAGGGAGGTTTTGATAAAGCGTGAAAATCGTGATATTTTTCAAAGCTTTGCGTTCCATTTTCTCACCGCATCGTGATAATTAATGGATTCTTTATGGCCACATACAAACACATGTCATCCAGCCAACACGTAACATATTCACCACGCCGGTTAGCCCTTCTTTGAATGTATTTATTTACCAGAGGAAACTCTTCCATTGGTTCGACTGCACCACGCCTACCACCCACACTAAATGGAAGAAGGCCCTTATAAATAATCTTACCGTATACAACACAAGATGCAACACCTGATGATGAATCTTGGCGCGTCCACCTGAAACGCTGAGATTCTCGAATAATTTCATCTTTTGCTCTAATAGCAATCTATTATTTATTTAGATGGGTACTTAGTTTCATGTTAATCAAGCTTAGTTATAGAACTCTGAATTTGAATTATTATTATTATGAAAAATTAAATATTTGAATGAGGATCATCACAGAGTCTCTGGCCAGTAATGCTGATACTAATTTTTTGGGTTCGACGGCTCATCAAAATCACTATGATTGACTCCAATATAAAATCCTAATGGAGAAATTTAGATTTATCACTTTAGGTGGGCACTTTTTCCATCCCACTCATCTGGCAAGTAATTAATTTTCTAATATATTCATAATTAAAAAACATGGTTCTTGATGAGATTTATTGGTGCCGCCACCATCATCAAGACTGACGGCGCACCGATCAGAAAAATTTTAATTTGTACGTGATGGTGGTGTGCGCGGTTTGGGTGGATGATCGATATATCGGTGTGCGGTGCTTGCTATCTGTATTGGTAGAATTTCAATCAAAAACAACATAAATCTATCGAACCATCAAAACAGATAAATAAGGTTTTTTTGTGTTAATTCAAATGCGGCCGTCAAAACCAACCGTCCTATGTTCAATAAAAGAGCAGGCAAACAGACAGGGCTAGCCTGCGGGCTATAATTATAGTAATAACAGATTCACTCGCTATAAAAGCCGATATTACAATTTCCATACTTCTTACCAGAATGCCTTTTATACCTACCTAGGATTTGGGTTTGATTCTCTCCTAGTCCATCACCGCACCAATCTGGTTTTGTACATCTGCAGACACAATCCAAGGTTTGGCCCCTCTGGGTGTGTGTGTGTCGGGTTTGGTATAGAAAGTCAAAGTTATTGGTGAAAAAAAGTAACGTACAGTTTGTTATGGTAAATTACTTTATTAAAATTCTTTTCACACAAATTGTATTCAAAACTATAGGTAAATTATTGTGAAGGTAAGTATTTTGTCTTATTTCAAAGTTAGGTATATACCTAATATCCATCATGTTTATCACTAGCAGTTCACATGATTTTAGCTTTTAATTCTATTATTAATAATTCATCAGCTTTATATTTAAGTGAGATTTGATGTACTCGTAGGATGTATGTATACTCGTACATCAGTATACCTCAGTATAGCCTGTGTAAACATAATATATTATGATAGTAAGTACATTTTAATTAATATTTATGAGCATAACCATTGTACACCTAAATTATAAAACTGTAATTCCACTTACGATGAAAATCAAAGTAAAGTAACAGTACGTATTGAATAAGATTTTTCTACATACCGAGGCGGAAAATGTTTCATTTTAGCGAAGATTTCCGACGCAGTTATGAACCGAAGCTGGAATGAGGTTTTTCAGCCGAGGTATGTATACTATTTTTATTTACAATCATACGTTCAACGTTCAACCAACATGAATATCTGGATTCTGGATTCATTCTGAATTTGTGTGCTCTATTATTAGTGTGTGAACGTGTTCTATCAGGCACGTAGGCCTCGGTTTTAAGAAAAGTATGATGGAAATATTTGCTCGAACTGTTTTTTGACTTTTGTCTACCCAGTATAATTGCATTTTTTTGGAATATTAGAGGAGAACTGAAGAACATCGGCTGAACGCAGAAGTAATCTTATTAATGGAGTCGGTACCTACACTAAGTATATGATTTCGGGCACTTTTCAACAAATGATCGTTTTGCATTTCTTTTGCATCTTCACATTTTTTGAGAAACACACCTCTTCACCCCCCTTTTTTTGGTTTTTGTTCCAACTAACCACATCATCAACTTCAAAGGACTCCACATGATCATACTTGAAGCTCAAGAATTCAATAAGTATCAAATTGAATTATTTATTGAGTATTTTCGGGTCACATTTTGACGCCCCCCCCCCCTCTAAAATACCCTTTATCGACTCAAATACTGCTCAAGAAGTAGACGTCTTGACCTCTATGAAAATTATAACTTGCCCCCGGCGAGCCAGTTTTACTCATTACATTTTATTTAACAATGCAAAATATTGTTTGGAATTGCAACTGGCACCTCAAATTTGAACAAAAAGAGAGTATGCATGGTAGTTTACAAAAAACCCCTCCCCTTCGCCCGTCACTCGGTTTTTTCTTCAAAACAACCATTGTCAACTTCAGAACACCCGAGGTGATCACATTCACATTTTAAACTAAAAAATTGGATCAGTGCCGAACGATTGAAGTTGTGCTTTAAAAGTCGATTTTTCCTCCAGGGGCGTGGATAATGGGGGTACCTCCGCTTTTTTCCCATATTTTTCACGCCCTTGAGTGATTTTGTAGATTGTTCATATTTTCAACATCGACGTTCAATTCGAAAGAAAAAGTTACTCTTGCAAAATTTTGATTAAAAGCTTTGTTTTTGAGATATTTGGGTTTAAAACTTCGGGAAACACCTCAAAATATTCACTTTCAAAATGTTTTTTTAGGCGACCAACACACAAAAGCTTTCTTTACGTCCTTTTTGACGTCCCAAAAGTGTCTTTTTTTTGTACGCTAATGTCAATATTTCCCTTTTCGGCCGCTAAACCTCAGTTGTTTTACTTTGTTGGGACGCTAATGTCATTCTGCTTTTTTCACGTTACATGATTATAGACCGATTTAGCTGTTGAATATTCACATCACGAAGTAGTCGGCGGTATACCTGAATAATAAAGAGCAATTAATCATTCAATGACCCAAAATCAGAAGTAATAATTACATAAATTTGAAAATACAGTTATTTTCTCCGTAAGGTTGGTGCCACTGCAGTGATTTCCGAGAGTTGCAAGGTTGCTACGCTACTCATCATTGGTCAATTCATGTGAATGCTGTCAAAGTCAATTTCATTATTTTGTTTTGGTGGTTATGGGTTATGCTATGCTTATTGTCGTGAAGATTGGCCCAACTAGGTCCGAAACTCGCGTGTCTGTTGAATTTCGATGTATACCGCAGCCCTCACCATGGAATAAATAGACCACCAACGTTGATGACTTGCACGATTGTGATTTTCCCGAAAGGTAGGCCAGAGAAACAGACCCTGTCCAAATTTTTGCCTTGTTTAACAGGCACCACCACCACCTCATCACAAAATGTTCATACTGCTCCAGGTAAGTACCTATACAGCTACTTGTAATTTCAGCGGAAGCAAATTCAAAGCTGCCGCATTTGAGCTTCAGCCTATGTGGTGCCAGCGGGGTTTGAGAAAAATCGCTTTCACTATACCTCGTTCATCATTGACTTGTCTAAACTACCTACTGTCATAATAATACACCTACAAATTTTGTTTTCTAATGTCACAGGTCACAGAAAAGCACTCGTGCGATTGCGAGTAAGAAATCAAACAATTCAAACATCAGTATTTTGCTCAATTTTTTGTGATAGTCGCCTAAAAAATGTCGTATGCACCTCGGCCAAAAGGATCTTCTTTGGCCTCACCTGTTTTGCAGCCTCGGCTACAAAATTTCAGATTCGGCCAAAAACCATTACCTTTATGGCCTTGATACACAAAGTACTATTCCTGAAAACTTCTTGTTTCTTAGAGAAACTGGTGGTTTATCAACTTAAAACACAAAGAAAACCTATTTCAATAAAGGAGTCTTGAGTTAGCTTGGATTTTAATTTTTGAGCCTTTGAAAGTGGTGTTTTGGGGATGTTTTCCGAAGTTTCAACCTCAAATATATCTCGAGAACGAAGCCTCTAATCAAAATTTTGCAACAGTAACTTTTTCCACCAAATTGAACGTAGAATTGAAAAATGTCAACAATTTACAAAATCACCCGAGGGGTCAATTATAGGGAAAAAAGCGGGGGCACCCCTTCACGGCCCTGATTTCTGATTTTGAATTTTTGATAGAACGGGTTTATAATGTTAGATTTCGACTTATTTGAGTAAGTTTTGGTTCAAATTTGAACAAAATCGGTTGGGTTCCGTTCCGAAGTTATGACGAAAAATCGATTTTGAAAGTTCAACTTGAAATGCCTATATATCTGTTATTATTTGTTTCTGACATATTATATTATTTCGGGGAAGTCTACTTCTATAACTTCATCCCATCACCTGAATGGGCTGAAGGCATGAAAATCGCTGAGAAGATCGCCAAGAGATCGCTTAATTTGACGCTTAACAAGACAAAAGAAACTGTTCAGTGAAAATTAATCAGAATTGCATGGACGATCTTTCTCTAATGACCTAAGAAATCACCCAGAGACCTCGTAGTTTCCTTATTTTTTCACTAAAAAACGAAACTTTTTTGTTTAAACAGCTACTAAAACCAAACCGAACCGCTGAACTTATGGCTATGAATCTTGGTAAACAACCTGAAAAACTATCAAGGGTCATAATCGCGGTTTCAATTACTTGCAATGACTCGATGGTTAACAGTAGGTCCCCTAGTTCTGAGGAACCCGATAAAATCAGTGCGTCATCTTTCTTTCAGCAAAGATGGTTGATTGTTCATCCAAGGTGATCTTTTACATGACGGAGTGATGGCGTGGTAATGACTATCGGTCACTTTTTCGGTCATCAGCTTGATGATCACAAACCAAGATGGCGGCTCCACAAAAAAAATTGACTGTCTTATTTAAAGGAGACCACAACACAAAATACAAGTTGGTCTCAGATGGAAGAGTTGAAAAAACTAGAACGATTGCATAGGGTCTTGTAAATTTACTTATCTCATGGCGGGCGCTGCGGTTATAATTGAGAACGACAATGACGTCATCAGAGGGGCAAATTTTCACGGGCTACCTATACCTACTCACAAGCATACCTGATGTACCTGATTCCGTTGCCGATGAGACGACGACGGTTTCAAGCCTGCCATAATTATTATTACTGATTGTTTGAAGACAATGACGTTTGTGTCAAAACTACAATAGCAATAACAAGACCATGGGAACGTGATAGGCGAAAATTGGAGGTGGAAACCTAGGTGGAAACATCTTCCCAAGTGACGTCACGATTATATTCTCAAAACGTTTTATCGGCTGATTGGACTCTTCTAGAAAAGTTAGATTTGTTCCGAATACTCTTAAACTACCTTCCCCATGAGTTAGTCAAATAAAATATAGACTCGATTTTTGTGTTGTGGTCTCCTTCAAGAAAATATAGGTACACGCATCAAATGAATCAACAAGACAAGCATGGACCAGCAAATTCAGACAATTTCTAAAATCATCATAACTTTTGATTGCCGTCAGCGATTTCATATCTGTTTCCAGTGTTCGATAGCCCATACCTTTGTTTTCATATCTTGATCACGTCAAATACGAACAATGTTTTATAAAGTTTCCACAGGGTGATCAATGGAACAGTGTAAAATTGCCGAAAGTTCAGTACGAGCGCGATTTCCAAAAAAAAAAGTGCATTTCAATAGCACAGTTCATGAAGACTGGTATTTCAGCTTCAGTAACGTTGTTGAATTTTGGAAATCGAAGGTAAATTGCCAAAGATATTGATCATTTTGTGCTGCCATGTTGAACTTCCAAGAAAGTGGTCCGATTTCATTGAAACTTGGATAAGCCGCCACATTGATTTTTTATGTAAATGATTCGATTGTAGTGTGTTTCAAGTTTCATTCAAATTGAATCATTTAAAAAGTGAAGAAAGTGATCTAAAGTGACATTTGACCTTGAAATTTCAATTACTTGAACCAGGACATGAGTGTGTTCTGGTTCAAGTTCAAGTTTCAATGAAATCGGATCACTTTATTCTTTCTTGGAAGTTCAACATATTGCGGCACAAAATGATCAATATCTTTGGCAATTCACCTTCGATTTTCAAAATTCAAAATAGCCCAGGCATTTTAGTCGAAAAATCGTGGTAACCCGTAACAAATTCCCGCAAAGCTGAATTTTGGTATATATGTTCTATTGGACCTACGGAACAACATATCAAAATACTCGGACTTACACCCTCGTGCGTCCTTTGATTTTCATCCTCAAAGGTCAAGTTCTAAGAATTAGACAGGTACCTATCTCCAAGTTGTTCCTGCAAGTGAACGGAGTATCCGATCGATATAAGATATGTTTCAAATGAACGAAAGAGATTTGTTGTTAGTGCTTAAGTGTGTGAGGGAGCTTTTGTAACTCTTCCGATTGGTTAGTTCTGCGGGAAAGGCGGTTGAGTGTTAATTTGTCGCTCGGATATTTCACGAAAACCATGTGAGAATTTAAAGCCTTAAGCAATGTCGCATAAAGTTGAATATTGATATATAACTGGTATGATCCCTAAGGAAAAACATATCAAAATATTTGGACTTACACCTCTGTGTTTCCTACGATCTTGGGGCTTTGAATATCTAGTCAAAAATTCACCCAGACACTTTTCTCTAAAACTGTATCTGTGGACGAACCAATCATTTTAACAATATAAAGTAGGTCTCAAAGGAAACACGGTATGTTGTTGCCTACGAAGTGGACTCCGGTAGCCATGAAACATTTCTGCTTGATAGTGGCGTGAATAGTACGCGCAAGGTGGAATTTCTCTCCTGGATCTTTAAATGAGAAACATGTAAGAATATTTTGTGATGGCCAATGAAGCTGAGCATTGGTAATAGGTTCTTCTTCTCATCTTCGAAACAGACCCAAGTATTGAGACTGATGAGTGAACAGTTGATATTCACAGTGCTCATCCCGGAAATAATGAATTCTCTGCAAAAAATTTGTGGTTTCTTCATTCAGGGGCATCATTGTCTGAAGCTGTCAAAAATAAAAATTACCGACATATCCTATATTTACGTTTATCTTAGACAAAAACAGCATCAATTGCTCACGCCTATTTATATCACAAAGTCAGAGCATCAATCTTTTATTAAACAAGTTTTACACCTACTTTTTTTCTGAAAATGGAATAACGGTTACAGAAAAAATTATTTTATGTTTTTATTGCCCGATAGCTACAATAGCTTTTGGTATTTTCTGATAGAGGAAGAACTTCACTCAGTATTACACACAAAAACAGTGAAACCGCTTCATCATTCATCAGTAAAAAAAAAGAAATGCAAAAATTGTATGCATTTTCGGGAGAAAATTGGGCATATAATCACTTTCACAACATATCAATTTTTTGATCTTGTAATGAATACAGACACGATGTTTTTATTGTTTCCAGGTATAAAATGGTTGAGAACGATGAGTTCTGTTGGAAATACTCAATTGAGATTATTCTAACCATACAAAAACCGAAATTACAAAACGACAATTTCAGGTGGCAAAAATCGTCGTTTTTTCAGTAAAACTTGTTTAATCATGTTTCAATTCAATCTTAAACACCATATTTGATTTCAGAGGCCGAGATTTAGTTGGAAACGATACCACACTTGCCGATATCAATCTGAGGTTTTTGAGACAAAAACAAAATAAATTTTGCCGATCTTCTTTTTTTTCCAGACAACCCAAACCATTTATCAACAATTTAAACGTCAAGCAAATATTGTGAAGCCTTGAGGCATCTAAATATGATTTTTTTCATTCATATAAGCTACAGGGTGTCATTTACGCATTCAAAATGGCAATATTCAGCCCCCTCCCCCACAATCAATGACGCACAAGGGTGTGCCACCGAGTATTTTGATATGTTATTCCTTAGGTCTTACAAGGCCCGTATACCAAATTTCAGCTTTGTGGGAATTTGTTGCGGGTTAAAACCTAATATGCCTGGGCTAAAAACCTTACTAGAGCTGAAATACCGATCCTCATAACTGTGCTATTGGAATGCATGAAATTTTTTTTTGGGAAATCGCGCTTGTACTGAACTTTCGACAATGTTACACTGTTCCATTGATCACCCTGTAGCAACTTTATTGAACACTGTTCGTATTTGACGTGATCAAGGCATGAAAACGAAAGATTGGGCTATCGAACACTGAAGACCGATATAAAATCGCTTACGGAAATCAAAAGTTATGATGATTTTAGGAATCGTCTGAATTTGCTTGTCCCCTAGATTCTTTTGATGTGTGTAGTAGGCCTAGAAAATAACTGGAACTGTCATTCATCTATGAAGTCTCTTATCAGACAAATACCAAATTTCACCCCGATATCTCCAAAAATAGGCGATTTAATGAAGACAATGTTTTTTTTTAAATATTTCAGTTTTTTCAGAATATCTCGAAAATGGTTGGCAAGGATTCAAAATGGTTGCATGTACTTCAACAACCATCAAATTGCGCGTCATATGACATCCCCTGCAATACACTACCTTTCCTTTGTCCGTTCAAAAGATGCAATTTTTCCAAATTTTTTTCTTCTTCACCCTCTATACAGGATCCCAACTAATGGTGCGATTCTGTGAAAAATTACATTCCATAAAGGCTCTGTTACGTTGTTATTACCTAGGCAACAGCCAATGGCCGACAAGAATGTTTACATAACAGAGCGTTTATGGAATGTTATTTTTTACAGAATAGCACTATGAAATTTCGCTTGCGGCGATGGACAAAATTGTTCAGACAGGTTCTAAGAACATGATTGTGTTCCAAAGGGCATCGCATCACTCAAAAATGCAACGTACAGTACTTTTTCCGAATGTGCCGACTCCACTATCAAGAATGGACAGTTGACCAAAATATTGGGCTTCTGAATATTTCAAGTGGAACTAAAATCGATAGCAATTAATGAAAAGAATTCATCTAGCTTTGAAATCGAATCTTTTGGCATGCGACAGTTCAACATTTAATTTGTTGAGTAGTTTATTTCTGTTCAGTGGATGAAGTGGAAGTTTTTTTGATTCTACGATTTTTTGGATGGACCTACAAAGCACCCCGCATCAGTATCCTCATAGTACAAGAAAGATAGATTTCAACCTCGGAAAAAATATGGACGTCCTGGAAATTTGTTATTTTGTTCAGAATGGAGTGCTCTACAACATATCCAAAATCGCCAAAAATCGCAGTCGGGGGTTTTGAGTTATTGGAGGGGGAGTAAAAAATTGCTGGTAAAAATGGAGGGGATGGAACCCGTCAACCCATTGGATGCGAATACATTATAGTTCGACGTATCATATCCCATTGATACCATTTTGGCACAAAAAGTGTCCATCATTGTTGAAGGGGAGTAGTGGGGGGGGGTCGAAGCTCTGCTAGGTGGTCCATTTTGTTTTTATGGCCATGTAGAACCGATCACGACAAGTTTGGTATCTTTTCCGACAAAATTCAATCTCCTGAACTCGTATCCGATGTGCAAATTCAGATGAAAACAAGTTTGAACAAGTTAACTTGAGAAAGCTTGTTTTTTCTTTGACAATTTTGACGATTTTTTTTGTACTGTTGGAGGTGTTCATTTCCAAAAAATTTTCAGGGACCATTGAATTGAAGTGTATTCTCGACAAAAATCATCCACTCGAAGTATAATTTTGTTTCTCGAGTTTAAAAAATCGATTTGAACTTGAGCCGGCGCGGCGCGTCGTCTACTACTGACCAGAACACTACAGTATGCACCTTTAAATGAAAACACCTCAAACTATTGAAGAAATAAGAACTGATCTTCGAAAATTGGAGGATTTGTGGAGAATTGAATTCCCTATAACATAAACAAAATCGCCATGAATCGCACTGCAGGGTTTTGAGTTATTCAAGGGGAGAGGTAACAGTTCATAGAGTATGAATCCTGTCAAAGTGTTATACTCCTCCTCGAATAACTCAAAATCCTGCATTGCGATTCATGGCGATTTTGTTCATGGTAATTGGGAATTCAGTTTTGCACAAATCCTCCAATTTTCGAAGATGAGTTGTTATTTCTCCAATAGTTTGAGGTGTTTTCATTCAAAGGTGCATGCTGTAGTGTTCTGGCCAGTAGTAGACGACGCGCCGCGGCGGCTCAAGTTCAAATCGGTTTTTTAAACTCGAGAAACAAAATTATACATCGAGTGGATGATTTTTGTGGGGAATACACTTCAATCCATTGGTCCCTGAAAATTTTCTAAGAATGAACACCTCCAACAGTACAAAAAAAAATCGTCAAAATTATCAAAGAAAAAACAAGTTTTCTCAAGTCAACTTGTTCAAACTTGTTTTCATCCGAATTTGCACATCGGATACGAGTTCAGGAGATTGAATTTAGTCGGAAAAGATACCAAACTTGTCGTGATCGGTTCTACATGGCCATAAAAACAAAATGGACCACCCAGCAGAACTTCGCCTCCCCACTACTCCCCTTCAACAATGATGAACACTTTTTGTGCCAAAATGGTATCAATGGGATATGATACGTCGAACCATAATGTATTCGCATCCAATAGGTTGACGGGTTCTATCCCGTCCATTTTTACCAGCAATTTTTTACTCCCCCTCCAATAACTCAAAATCCCCGAGTGCGATTTTTGGCGATTTTGGATATGTTGTAGAGCACTCAATTCTGATCAAAATATCAAATTTTCAGGACGTCCATATTTATTCCGAGGTTTCGCCGATTTCTTTACTATTTTTCCTGTACTATCAAACATTACCTATAATGGGCCTAAAGAATAAAAAAAGCTACACAATTGCTTCTGCTCACAACGATGGTTTATTTCACTAAGATTTTCATAATAATTGAGCGGAAAAAATGCAAAGGAGACGGGATTGACGAAACGCCCTCGTTTGATTCCATCATTCTGTTATGAATTGTGAGGCTCCCGTGCGACTTCAATACATTCGAGAGATAAAAGCGATGTTTCTGGATCGTTCAAACAAGCTGGAGACCTCAATAGGTGACTAGAATACATAATGTACAATTGGCGGAGGTGCGACGCTTCCAGAGCACGCCGGGATGCACGCAAATTTGATGGACGTTTCTGGTTGGACGTTTCGAGAGCCGTCGCGAATCAAATAGTGCGGAATAATAATTTGCGTATAAGCAATAGTTTGATTTCGATTTATTTGGTCCACCATATTGTAAAGGGTGTCTTGAATTGACTAACTCCACGGGCTTATTCGTGTTTTTGTTTTTAAATAAACGTGCATGACAATTAGGAGGAAATATGCTCCCTCAATGACTTGATCGCAGACATATAATTTCTTTCGTTTGTTATACTGTTTTGTACGAAGGCGCAGAGCGGACATCAGAGTTTTTTTATGATTTCGGAAAAAAAAACACGAAATTTTGGGAGTAAAGTCAGAGTTCTGAGTTTAAAGTCGGAATTCTGAGTTTGAAAGTCAGAATTCTGAGATTAAAGTCGGAATTCTGAGTTTGAAAGTCGGAATTCTGAGTTTGAAAGTCAGAATTCTGAGTTTAAAGTCGGAATTCTGAGTTTAAAGTCGGAATTCCGAGTTTAAAGTCGGAATTCTGAGTTTTAGGGTCGGAATTCTGAGTTTAAAGTCGGAATTCTGAGTTTAAAGTCGGAATTCTGAGTTTGAAAGTCGGAATTCTGAGTTTGAAAGTCGGAAGTCTGAGTTTCAAACTCGGAATTCTGCGCGCGCACAATTCCGAGTTTCAAAGTCAGAATTCTGCGCGCGCATCGGCAGGAATCGAGCCGGTTGATTAAATGGCCTCTCCTTCGCGCAATACGAACACTTGGTACAATCGAACCACTCGATGGCGTCGGCGGCGAAATGGCTCCACCCGAATGAAGTTCCTTTGTGCTTTGAACTCGGCTTTGAACGATGTGCCTCGATAAGAGCATTAGGCGCATTTCACAAAAGCAACAATAGCATATTACATAGGGTTGTGAATAATGCTATATGCTATTACAGCTGTGTCACGTTATAACGCAAAGGTGGAGGGAGGGAGGGGACGGCGCGAAATTAACATTGTAGGTATCCATATGTTTGTCTGTAATGTTCGTATAAGTCGAAACGCTTATGGCTCTTGTAGTTGCAGTAGATGCAAGAGAACTGTTCCTGTTCGACAATGGCATTCTACAGTTCGGCTGCATGCAACATTTTTGTAATTCCTTTGGACGTGTTAGTTGAGTTGGGAGAAGAATTCAGTCAGTCCGATGCGAACATTGCGAACAGTTGGACGTGTCCACAATTTGGGTTGTTAGTAGGTACCTACCTAATCACGTTGGTCGGAATTTGTCAGTGGCACCAAATAGTGCCCCAGTTATGCGCTTGACAGCCACGATACTGCCAGCCCAACGAAAACATTACTGCGCTGCGCTTCGGGATTTAAAGAGCCGCCGCAGCTATAATAGGTAGCATATAGCATTTTTCACAACCCTAATGTAGGAGAAATGCTATTGCTGCTATTGTACCTACAATGCGCCGAGTGTTCTTATCGAGGCTTATCGTTCAAAGCACAAAGGAACTTCATTCAGGTGGAGCCATGTCGCCGCCGACGCCATCAACTGGTTCGATTGTACCAAATGTTCGTATGCGCGAAGGAGAGGTGTATGAAGAAGCACTCTGTGGAAGAAGCACATGATGACGCACGCTACGGACAAAGAATTAACCAGTTCGGCTGTGTGGAATGTTCGTATCGTGTTAAGGAAAAAAAGGGTTTAGACTCGGGTTTAGAAAAGGCACAAGTTGTTACATCTCCCGAAGATTTTATTAAATACCTAGCGAGTACGTAGGTATCGTTAGGGTCGTCAACTCGTCAATCGCTATTCAATCAACCGGCTCGATTCCTGCCGATGCGCGCGCAGAATTCTGACTTTGAAACTCGGAATTGTGCGCGCGCAGAATTCCGAGTTTGAAACTCAGAATTCTGACTTTCAAACTCAGAATTCCGACTTTAAACTCAGAATTCCGACTTTCAAACTCAGAATTCCGACTTTAAACTCAGAATTCTGACTTTAAACTCGGAATTCCGACTTTAAACTCAGAATTCCGACTTTAAACTCGGAATTCCGACTTTAAACTCAGAATTCTGACTTTAAAACTCAGAATTCCGACTTTAAACTCAGAATTCTGACTTTCAAACTCAGAATTCCGACTTTAATCTCAGAATTCTGACTTTCAAACTCAGAATTCCGACTTTAAAACTCAGAATTCTGACTTTACTCCCAAAATTTCGTGTTTTTTTTTCCGAAATCATAAAAAAAACTCTGATGTCCGCTCTGCGCCTTCGTAGTTTTGGAGCCTTTTCACTTTATTCCAAATTCCCATGCATACCTAGGCGCCTGTATGTGTATACCCCATATTCCCCATGATCAGATCACAGCAAATTTATGAGATTTCAGTAGATATCTGTTATAAGCTTTTTGCACGATATCGGTAAGAGTTACGTTGTAAATTTTTTTTCGACCGTTGGATGGCAGATGGTCTCTTCACGATCATCTAATCCGTAAATAATTGACGTTTCACAAACACTGATTAACGTCCGTTTTTTTTACAAAAGAGCAAATACCAGACAAATGACGGATCGTCCATCATTAACAAGCGTATAATTTAAACAAAATTAAATGTCTCAATTGTTTGATATACAACGCCGTTGTTGTTGTTGTGTATATGGAGATGAAAAGAGTTTCGTCAGCCATCCAGCCAACAGAGTACCACCATATACCATCGAACGAGATGTGGGCGAGCCATCATCATTCCGATACACTCGTATATCTCTCCTGGTGGAGGACCCTGCGAGTGTGTAGGTTTACATGGGTGATGCAAATCGTTCCCATCAGCATGATCTTATGTAAATGAAAACCGTGCCTTCATTGGGTGCTTCGGGCGCACTAACATTTCGACCAATGACTTCGGAAGAACTCACACAAGTAAAAACATTCACAGACCCACCCAGTCATACAAACCGAGAAAAAATGATCATTAAAAATACATCAGAGGTCTCTCTCTTCATGCGCCGGCTGGGGCCCAAAGCTGGCTCCCATATGTAATTATCATTTTATTTTGTTTTACTATACGCCATTCCCATTATATTCCATACACTAATTCTATATTGTGTGTATACGTATGTGTGCAAGCTGCGATCTTTATTATACTAATGAAAGCAACGTCTGTGATAATTAAATTAGCAGCAGTCATCTATGAAATTAGTACTAATATTGGATTTGAGCTAAACTTCTATAACCAACTGTCCTGTGGATGGCATGTTCAACTCCATCTTGTAATCATTGGGTTAAGTATTTATGAGTATAGGTGAAGGTGGTTTCAAAAGATTGTAGTCTCATTTTATTATCTGATGCTGAACTCTACCCTTAATGTTCAAGGACCTGTATCTAAAAGGTTATCCAACTTGAGCTTTACAATGACAATGCTAAATTTTCCAAAACGGTAAGATATTTGTCCATCTCGTAGTGATATTTGTACACAAGGAACAGCATCATGTACAAAGTGGACCATGGACCAATAACGACCAATAAACGTTATACAATAGAAATATGGGTGTTAAAAAAAAGTTCATATTATGGTCGTCGAGAATTTTTTGATTTTCAAAATCGACCTTCTGAGCGCGAAATTTCGAATTTGGTTTAGATGCTCGAGTGAAATTGGATCTGCATGTTAGCGAAGCAATCTAAAGTTTGATGTTAGCTACAGACCCAGTTTTGCTGGAATATCTAGATCAAATTCTAGATTACGCGTTCAGGAAGTCGATTTTGAAAACAAAAAAGTCAACGTCGACTACAATTAACTTTTTTCGAACACCCACATTCCCATTTTAGAGCGTTTATTGGTCGTTATTGGTCGATGATCCACTTTGTACATGTTCTTTGTGTACAAATATCACTTTGAGATGGACAAATATCTTAATCTTACCGTTCTGAAAATATTTGACAATGTCATTGTAAAGCTCAAGTTGGATCACCCTTTATTAAAGTTAACTGGTGATCGCCATCGGTCGAATAATGAAATGTCTCCAGTGTAGGCGCGTCCCTTGTGCTCGGTGGAACAGTAGCAGTTCTCGAACGCCTATGAAAGTTGAATTTGATATTTTTCTAGTTTTTCATTTGTCTCGCATAAACTGAAGGTTTCGTCAGCAACAGCAATACTAAGTATAGCAATGTCCTCCACCAGGTTTTTCTAGTTTTAAAAATGTATGGTATAAAAAAAAGATTTGATTTAGGAGCCACGCCACTGTTTAGTAGGTCTGTCATCGCCGCTGCTATTTTTTTTACAACAGGAAGCTCCATATTTGTTTTGCCGTGAAATATTTGCGCTTTATTCACACTTGGTACCTAAATCAAAATGGCAGTTACAAGTTCATTATTCAAACAGTGCAGCACCGGTTCTAATCTTATATACCTGCAAGTTGCAACAACAATTAGTTTTTAACACGCTACATGGCGGACTCCTCTATCTGCATGAAACTAAGACACAAATATGAAAATACATAATATCTCTCAGTTCTTCAACTAAAGCAAAATGCAACTTTCCACTACTTTCACAAGTAAAATGCATTCCCCATTAACCGGCTCATTTTACGCGAACGAAAAAACGGTCGTGGTGCTCACGGTCGTGCTGGAACCCAGGGGACGACGACGACGGGTGACGGCTGGATGGATAAAAAGCCTTTTCCTTGACTTTTTACCCTCGAATGTACGCTTTGGATGTATTCGTGACTGACATGGTTATTTTCGTGCATTTCAATGCAACAGACTGTACACATCGCGTGTTTGGTATACGCGAGTTTGACCATTTTTCTTGGCTCACTGTGTCAGGTTTCTAGGAATCATGGGGCTGTGTGAGAAAGTCCGATTTTTTACTCTGATGTAAACATACGTCATGGCCTTCTGCGCCTAGCTGCTGTTTGTTTCCATTTCATGTACACTGTGTTCTCTCTAAGGCCAATTATATTCTTTTTACATTATTTACTATCCACATATAGGTATATGTAGGTACTCCACTATAGAGAGACCCGCACACACAGCTTTGTCCTTTGTGACCGACGACCGGATGCGTAATTACATCTTTCGCGATTTTTTTTTTCAAAACAACTTTTGACGTAATTACACCGCGAATGCCTGAATGTTTGCCAATATGCGAAAGGTGTTTGGTGGAATGATGTGTGCATGAATATGGATGTGCTTTTTTATCTTATATTTTTTCCGGATTTTTAATGTATGAGCTTACATAAATAATCATGTACTTATGACCAGCTTGAGCGTAGGTAAGTAGGTAGGTGTACCTAATTTAGCTGGGCGCACCGAAGGGTGGTAATTAGGCAGCATGACTGATATATAAGTTCCCGGTTGGATAATACAGAGATTTTTTTGTCAATTTCAAGCAGTGCTTTGCATTTTACGCATTCGTTCAGAAATTTTTTTTTAAACTAACATCTCCAGCTTATTTAAAAAAAAACGGGGAGAAGGGAGAATAGAGAAAACTGAAACTCCATTATGGACGGGAAAACCAATCCCTAAACAAATTAAAGTAATGGTGCGTTCATTAAAAAAGTTGATTATAATAATTAATCACAATGAACCGAAAACCGTCAGCACGTTTACCACAGCCTTAATCAGGCGATTGCTACCGGAAAATGGCATTCGTTTTTGTATCATCGTCGCACCGTGAAAAAGATCTTGTGCCATTATAAACTATATAATATCCAGTCAAGTATTCGTTTAGGAGTCAGCTTTTTCGATAATGGAAATGACAAGCGGATATCCGAAATCGAAAACTACGACTTGAGTCATTTCCGTACAGACAGGTATCTAGGATAATAACTAGAGTACCTACCAGACACCGGAAGAAAAAGCTTTATAGTTCCATCTCGCTATGACCAATGAGAACGAAAAGAAACTAGGGGATTACCTATCGTTGTGAAATGGAAAGTTGGGATATTTACTCTGAAAAATTGGCTGATACAAAAGTCCTTCTTGCTGTTCCACACATTGCCCTTAACTTAAGGAATAGTCCTTCAGCACAAAACAGAGGAAGGAAATATGCGAATTTCAGTGGCAATATTTATTTTATTTATTTCAAGACTATCCAAGCTTCTTATTGGACATTTGCTCCTATAGGTAGAAAATAATTCTGGAGCATTCAGGTCAGAACCCAGGGGGCCAATCGCGGGCCAATAATGTATATGCATATGGAATTATACTCCAAAAATCATCGCTATCTAACGCCTAAATCGATGGATCAGCACAATTTAATGCCCAATTGCCCATTTTGCCACCAGCCTGAGTGGTTTGCTTTGCGAAATAAACTTCGTTCATTTTCTATGTATCTGTTCAAATTGGAAACCTCCCGGAAATTTTTCAAATGTCCGACCCAATCACCATCACGTCGCGTCGTCCAGACAAACTAGACAAGTCTGCCACGTCAGCCCTCAAAGTGTCCGTTAAACGCTCAAAGGTGGAAGGTGCATTGCAGAGTCCAAATGGCAAAACGAAAAACTGGTATGAGTCACTTCACGTCTTTTCTTTGTTGCCAGGGTAAAGTCCTACTTGCCAGAATTCACTTTTGATTGTGACGTGTGACTTGTCACGTGTGAAAAATCATGATGATCCAGAAAGTGTGCTCAGTGATCGTCTATTCTTAGTATGTAATGCGTAACTGTTTTTTTCTGGTAACATCGTTGAGTTTTCAATCGTTGACGCAAAACGCGTCAAGTCATCATTTGTCGCAACCAAAACTGGACCATGGCGACGTAGATTCTTTGATCACTTTTTCGTCCTTCATGTTCTTCGAGACTTTCGACACTTTCTGTTGCTTCGTCAGTGATGAGCATCTTTGAAGTTGTCAAATCGATGCTACATTCTCGGTGTTGATGGGATACAGGATCAAGCTGGTATAGGCCCAATCCTTGTATCCCGACAGCCTCGACTTCTCCCTGAATGAATTCCGTCGCAAGTTCATTCTCTTTGCTCAAGATGTTTCCATTTTGGGGCTGGAGTTTTCAAGATTTCGTCTCTTGGGCACGTAAAAGAGGTCGGTTCAAGTGTGTTTCACCTTGGCAACGCGCGACCGATTCAATTTTGGTAACGCTGACAAGGTTGATGAAAAGAGTTGCATTATTCACCCTTCAGTGATATACCCATTCTGTTAGGGATGACAGTGTTGGTATCGAGAGGTAGATGAGAGATGTTGGGTTGAGAACATATAGAAGCAAAGCCTTTGGAGGTGGAGATGTAACTGTTTGAGAAGTATTGTATAATTTCACTTGATACCAGTTGTAGGAAAATAGCATATTATTATAGAAAAGACTGAAGTGTACCTTTTTATCCCAACAGTGAAGTTTGGTCAAATCATTCGACAGATAAAAGAGAACTTCAGTCAGATAGTGTGAACGGAGTGATTCATAATTCGCGGACACGGAGTCCAGAGCAGTTTTTGGGATGCTGGGATGCTTCAAGAATACCAGATGAATGTCGAAAAAAAGTCAGCTTTTTTATTTTTACGAATAGAAGGTCAAGAGGGAGGACTTCCACCTCCCCTATGCTAGTTATCGTGTGATCAATTGAATTCCTAACTTAGGCAGGCTGTGTCCTAGCCAAATGCAGCTTCGCACCTTTGATTTCGACCAGGCCACAGCGTCCCTAAATTGGGAATTCCATTGATCACACGATATTCGAAACTGTTTTGGTATAGACCGGAGAAGTGATGACGTCACAACATGGCAACATGGCCGGCAGTTGATAATGATAATAATAATGATAATTGTTTTCCTCCTTCTCAACCTTCTTCTGGTTATAGGAGTTTGTAACATTTTATTAGTTCGGTTTATCAATCAGTACAAAGGTATACATTTCGATGTCACAGTAAATTTTTTTTGGCCGGCAGTTGACATTTTTTGGAGGCCAACGTCACATGAACGTGACGTTTCTATGTTTGGTTGTGTTTGGCATGACATTTTCTGGAGGTTAACAACAAAAGTCACAAAAGTCAGTGCAAAATGGCAGTGAGCATTGCTGAAATTGCCAGCCTAAGAGACAGCCAGCGTCATACAGGCGGACTTGGTTGCAAAAAGGCCAGACATAGCCCAACTCATTGACAGAGAGCTGCGCAAAGCTGCACTCAGAATCACCAGTGCCTACAGAACGGTTCCGTATGATGCAGCCCGAGCGCTCTCGGGTATCCCACCCTTCGCCCTGATGCTTGCGATCAGAGGAAACAAGCGTAGAAGTGCCCACCAGCAAACCAGAAAGCAGAAACAAGGCCAGTGAGCAGTTCGTCGAGCAGTGGCAACGGCAGTGGAACGCCTTGGTTCAAAGTTGGATGAAAAAAATACTGGGGAGCCTCAAAAGCCTCAGCGCCAGGACAACGCGGAACACGCTCGTTTTCATTGTAACGGTCCATCAAGGCAGCGAGAAGACATCGAAGAAAAACTGGGCAGGAGAATCGCCGTCGACAATCTCGTTCATGAGATGCTCAGAGGCAAACAGCAATGGATCGCAGTGCAGTTTATAGTTAGCAGTTTTTAGTTTATAGCAATATAGTTTGATTTCCTCCACCTGATATAGCCCAAAATATGAATCTTTTTTGTTGTATCCATTTCCATTATTTACCTTCGCAAAAATTTGACAAACACATGACAAACACAAACAGAGAAACGTCAAGTGCATGCCACGTGCCGTGCATCCCACGGTCATGTCACGTTTGACGTTGGCCTCCAGAAAATGTCAACCGCCGGCCATGTTGCCATGTTGTGACGTCACACTTCTTCGGTCTCGAGTCAGACCAAGGATTTTTTGAACCTCTGAATCTGTTTTTGAACTTAGTTATTGTACAGGGTGGTATAGTAGGTTCACTTGTACCGTGATTCTAGTTGGCTGTGAGATTTTGTTTCTAAGTTTTCAAATCTGATATTTGAAAACTCCCTAGAACTTGGCAGTTGGTTGCATTGATTTTTGAAAGTTTAAGCTTGACGACAAGATCAACAACTTCATCGTTTGTCAAATCGAGTGACAAATAGACTGAAAATCACGAGTTTCACGAAAATTGTGGTGAAATTATGCCCATTACTGTGAAAACTGTGTTTGCGCCTCAGCTTGTGTCTTGAACAATAACGTCCAGTGCCCATTTTAAAGTCCTCGAGAGTGCCATCAAGAACTCGCTTCTGGGAGAAAAAATGGGCGGAATAGGTGCTGGGCATGTACCCCATAACGTTCAGCTTTGCGGAGAAGACGTGAATTTTTTTTCAAAAACCACATAATATGGAAGCATTGAGAACTATTCTTGGTTTTTAAAAGAAGTACCCACACTCTGGAAGGCTGGAAACGATGGGAAGCTGAACCCTCCTCATTTTTGTGGGGATGGGATTCATCGACGTTAATACTTGATTCCACTGCTCAGGACATTGTACTGGAACAAGAAATTTGCGGAACTTGTGAAAGGTGAACTACATCCACTCCATATTTGCAATTTGCAAAGTTGATTTCGGTAATTTTTTTATTTTTGACAGCAACAGTCAACATACCATCATACCAACATAACCTATCTTTCGAAGCCAGACGCCCAGGCGCACACTAGGCAGTTGGACGTGAAGTCTACAATGCCAAACAGTGAAATTTGCCCAGCCTACTAGAATCACGGTACAAGTGAACCTACTCTATCATCAATCCTGAAAAACTAGCTTTCTCAAAGAAAAATCGGTTGTGTCACGCCAAAACTTCCCCGACAAGTAACAAAGGAACGGATGGGTATTTATGTATGAGAGGTCCCTTTGGGTAGAAAGTGAGGTTTTGAGAAAAAGATTGAAGAACTGAGATATTTTCCTCAATAAGGGCTTAATTTTGAGTTCTATAATTTGAGTCGGGTCTCGATAACCCAGACCGGTTTTATACATTTTCAACAGGGCAATTGACCTTTCCAAAAATAAAGGATAGAGAATGGTTTTGACAGTTGTCCCAACCTACGCAAAATATTTCGCGCATTGCGCACCTTTCACGGTTGCATGATGTCATGTTAATGTCAGATTCCAGACGTCATGAGCAGGTCCTCAAAATCTCTGTTTGTTTTGGTGAAAAAAAAAACGATGAAGAAATCACCAATGAAGTGCACACTGGAAGAAAATCCAGCCAGATGGAGAAACAGAGTATCAGAAGAAGTCATAGTGAAAGCGAAGACGGGTGAAATACTAATGCGTATTCATTCCGGCAAAGCTGTATCTCGAGAACTTACTGTTTATCTATCTGTAGAATTAGTAGTTGCAGAGGATTCACCACTCCATTATCGCAGTTGAAGCACTTTTAGTGCCCTGATTTATGACAAGTGCTAAGCGGAAAAGACAAATTTGATGGATACTGGTCCATCAAAACTTCAGCAGAACTCAATTTTGAATGATGCCACCAGAAATACTGTGCGCCACTCTTACAGTTCCAGGGGTAGAAACTTCGACGAGTGGTTCCGTAGGGAGGAGAAGCCAGATGAAAGTTTGAACAGCCCTGGGGTTCTCTTGCACAAAATGGGTCGTGTCTTGTCTGGTTAAATTTTGTTTTTCCAACTCTCAAGCCCCAGCGTGTATTTCGTAAAGTTGTACATGGGAACATGAGGCTTCTTCAGATTATTTTCGCATAAGGTAACACAGCAATAAATAACCACTTTGGTAAGTCTTTCCTTTCTACGCTCGGTGCTTGCCTATGTCTCTGACACTTCCACTATGAGATGACTGCATACTGACAGTTGTCCCAATCTACGCAAAATCATGACGGCATAATAGAAAAGGACAAGCGCAAATTTGGAAAGGTCTATTCTCGACAAATTGAAAACAAAACTGTTGGAAAATATTTGGGAACCAGTTACCACTTGTTCAAAAAAAAAGGTGAAAATCGGTTCACGAGTTGAACACCTGGGACAGAGTTCTTATTATTAGCACTTCAGAGCCCCCAAACCAGAGGGGGGCTCAGCGGGGCTCCAAGAGATACCCGTAGACACCAGGGAGCCTATTTAGGGCTTCAATTAACCCAAGAAGACACAACAGCGTCGCTTTGGCCTGAAACGGCAAAATCTGATAGTCACAAGTGGGGGCCCTATCAGAGCTTTGAACGGCATCAGGAATAAGACACCATGGGGCCCTGGTACCGAATCATACAAAGGAACCGCACACATTACAGCTTGAACGTACACGGCGCCGCAACGGGATGGGCATACTGAAGTTGCTAAAGCTACAGAAAACACAAAGGGGTATTTACGGAGTTCCAAAACGATACTTGAAGACACAAAGGATCGGGGCGCACTGTTGCCTTAAACGATACAAGAAAACACACCGAGATCGGCATCAATAACCATTTTGTCACTTTGACATAGACACGTCAATGTAACAAAAACTTACCGGTTTGGTTGCTAAGGAAATAAAATAGGCCAAAAGTCGAGCGAACAGGCAAACCCGGCTGAAATCGGCCAGGCCAAATTTTGAAAATTCATAGCGCGCGTCTTGTTGATGATGGGAAACTCCAACTGAAGCATTGATTTGATTCATTGGTTGTGTTGCTTCCTGCCAAATTGGGTTCTATTCTAATCCATTGGATATGCTTTGAATATTTTAATGGTAAAGTTTCAAAATTTGTAATTTTTTTAAATTTGACAGATGACAGATGGACAAAAAATTTAACAGCTTTGAATAGAGTTTTTTAAGAGCTTTCAGGTGACATACTGCAAGTCAAGTTCCATGATGTATAACATCTGTAATTCTTTGATAGTGACATTTTGGTTTGACAGATGATGGTCAAAAACTAATGGGCTCTTTCCAGGGACCAACAATGTCCGCATACCGAAATTCAAGTCAATCGGATCAACGTTGCGGCTGTTATCGTAGCAGATTACAGACACACAGACAGACATCACTCTAAAAATGTTCTTTCTCAATCGTCTTGGGGGACCTCAAAATGAATATATCCGTCTTTATCTCGAAAAAAAATTTTGCGCGTTTACAATACTTCCCCTCCTCGTTGGGTGGTGGGTTGGGGAAGTAAAACTGTAGATGAATTTCTACGGGAACGAATCGTGTTATTTTCTCCTCTGCATCGATTTTACAACCTGTGTGACCATTCAGGACCGTTTTTGAAGCGAAACGGAACTGTTAGTTATCAGTTTCACTCACTGTCACCGAGTGAACCAATCCTGTAGATAAATCAAATCTTGAAAAAACATACGGTTTAAAAATTCCGAATTTCTCTTCAGTCTCACTCAAACGGTATCTCAAATACAAAGGCAAAAATGTTCGTAATATTTTTCTGGCACTTTTGACTTATTTCTGTGAATTGATGTCTTGGACTCCGTGTCCGCGAATTATGAATCACTCTGTACAGTCAAAAAATTCCGAAATCACATGCTCACTTTATGCAGGATGTTGTCAGGATTTGCATAGCGGCGCACCCAGTATGCACCTACTATACTAGATGCTCCTAGACGCGCCTTCTGGCTCCGCGTCTAGCCCCTTTTATCGCAAATGAACTTTGAAGTGGAGAATTTTCATCATAAAAGCTGTAGAGTTGCAGAAGCATATGTCTGCACTTCCGGCGCAACGGCACCGGTAAAATAAGCGTTGCAAAATCAATCCGTCAGGGTTTATTCCTTGACGGATTTTCACCATTTTGATCTCTTTCGAAAGCTACAAGGATGTACTTTGGTTTGAGCCCATTGGCATTTCCAAAATCAAAAAATATTTTTTTCAAATGTCTAAATCAATTTTTTTTTGGATTTCGGAAATGTTAGTGGGCTCAAACCAAAGTACATCCTTGTAGCTTTCAAAAGAGACCAAAATGGTAAAAAACCGTCAAGGAATAAACCCAGACGGATTAATTTCGCAACGCTCATTTCACCAATATGACTCCGTCCTTAATGGAAAATAACCATAAAAAGTGATGACCATAGACAGTCGATGAAAAAGCTTCGACCAATAGACCAAGGGGCTTTTTGATTTAAAGTATCTGTGGAGTATATCTGTGATATTCACTCGGATATTCGAGAACTGAGATTTTTAGCTGTACATACTTGATTTTCATCTGTACATTGTTCTCATAAATTGTCTTTGTCCACCTATTTTATTTATTTATTTGTTTATTTATTATTCAATTGTTTGTTACTGTGTTATGTTGTTAATACATTGTATATATTGTTACGATATTTCGCGTACGGGTTCGAATATAATTGAGACGATCTTTTAAAACACACACTGTTTATTTCTGTGTACTACTACAATAAATGCCAACAATTATCGCTTGGAATTATGTCGCAGGTACTTCGCTTGTTATCACTCGCTATCTCTTCGCCTTCTGATTCAATACTGCCGCGAGCTCCCGGCTGACGCCTTATATAAGGCCTCCGAATAATGTTCCCGAAGTTTCTGTCTGCTTCCAGCAAATTCCATGAGGGTCTGGCATATGCGGTTTCTAGATCATTCCTGAATAATCGCACACGTTACCCGTATGCTTTCCATGTGTTCTGGAATCTGCGCCTCCGTCAAAGTGAACTGACGTGCCTTGATCGAACGTTCAAGTCTCCATTGGGTTCACATACAAGAACGCTCTGGAATGCACGAGATCGCTCCAGACTTCTACACTGCGATCTAATGGTGGAAGGATCCAGAAACATCGAGTGTTTACCTATATGTACGAGATCGCCGCTCGTAACAATATGCATGCTGTACCCACGCGTGCCCACGCTATACGTTGACAGTTCTACAACCTGTAAATGGTTTTATGGAAGACAATAAATGTATCTATATCTATCTATCTCTATGTATCTATCTAAGTATGTATTGATGTCCGGTCAGGAAAAACCAAGCGCCGAAATTCCGACAATATTGTTTTTAATGTCAAAAATTACTTTTGTTCTGGAGGAGGCCCTTCTCTAGTCCTGCGATCTTATCAGTTTGCCTAGTTTATTTGTGTGCTCAAAAGTATCGTGCTACTGGAATAATCTGACAACTGACTCAAGAAGTTTCCAGTTCGAAATAAAAAAAAAAAGGAATAAGAAAGACAAATAAAACAGCTACCAAAACTGCTACTAAAAACTGAAGAGAAAATAATGTGCTGTCTTTGATGTCCAATTTTGAAGACAATTTGACTGAAAGTGCTTCCCACTGAGACAGACCTTCCAAACAAAAAAAGTTTTCCAGGCTGTAGCTCAATACAATGAAGAAATAAGCAAGGTGGATAAAATGGAATCATTCAGCTTGGAAAATTAAAACTTGGGCAGAAAGGTATATTGTGCCAAATAATTATGTTCTTCAAAATTTTTGAATGAATGTATACTTGTTGCTTCTCTGTTGAGTTACTGTTTTCATTTACCTGCCACTATTTTTGTATAAAAAGGGCAGCCCTAAGATTGGAGAACCTGTGAAAATGTACACAAAAAATCGCCTCTGCTGCGTTTCTACATCAGCCACTTTTAGTGAAATTTCATTAAAAAATTTCAATTTTCAAAAATGTAGCTTTGTCCACTAATAGGTAGGTTAATGTGGCCACAACTTTCATGTCTATACGCTAGATTCGAAGGCAAGATGGACACAGTCCCTGTGCCTCCTCCATATTGCTTCATGTTCTACCGCCATGAATGCAGGCACACCGCACAGGGCTCACATTTTGTTTTGATGGAGGTCCGCCGCATTGTAGGAATGAGCCCGCGCGATATAAAATTACTTACGTCGGTGGTGCACCTTCTATACAATATAATAAATCATTCACCATCACAACCTCCAGAGCCTGTACTTAGCACATCACACATGATATAGTGTTATATCAAGTTATCGTAATTACATTTTTTCGTTAAAATCCCCAACACACGATCCGACATCGTCTCTCTTTTTCCCCCTTTCGCTCCACAGACAAATGCCACGGAAAAAGACAAACGAAAACCGATCACGTGCAACCAAATCCACAACGGACTTTTTCAGGACTTTGTGGCGTTATATGTCTGCCTGAAATATGGACGTAATTTATTGTATATTAGGTGTAAATTTTCATATATACAACTTTAAATTACATAGCTCATTGGGTTATACTTTTAATGAATTGTATATTCATTTTCGTTACGGGCATCAGGCTTTTACGTTTATTAACGTTCCAGCAGGCATCACATCCATCAGGTAGGTTGTACATAAAAATATTTCCAATATCCATTTTGCGGAGCGGCCATTTCGAATCGATTCAACATGGTCCCGAAAGCAAATATTGACAAAAAAAATTAGGGAGAGGGACGCAAATTAGGCACACAAAATTTGTTTGTTGTGTGCACAGCGCACATGTGTGTGAATATTTGTCATGTTTTGGTCAATAAATTACTGTTCTCAATCTTAAAATACTACGTGCTCAATTTTTGAAATATGACCAAAGGTAAGGTGCTTGCACACCTTTGAAAATTTATGGCACTGCCAGCGTTTAGAAAAGTCAAGTGTTAAAAAATACAGAATTAATACATGTTTAATTACTAACTCGCACCATGCTACCCATCTATGATTAAAAAGCAGAAGGGAAGTATATCGGTATGATATACATTAACGTGAATTATTATCGACGTGAAACAGGCAAGCAACACTTTTCTAACGTATGGGAAATTATCATCATGTGAGTATACTCTGCGTATTGAAAAAATACGAAAAGAAAAAGCTCTACCTATACTATCCCTGAGTTTATATACACCTATCTATTAACAATAAAGCACGCAGAAGAATATAAAGGCGTATTTTTTAAACAGACGCCACAGATGTTAAATTCCGGTCAAAAACCTATAAATACACGTTACTTTACAGAACGGAACAATACAGTCGTGATTCAATTTTCGACTTGAATAGATTTTTTTCTGTGAAGTAGAGATACCAAACTGAATTTTTATTTCGAACTCCCAGGAAGTTTACCGCAATAGTATCCGCAAAAAGTTAATATCGATAAATAATAACATAATATATATTCTACAAGACCGTAATAAATATAATTTCTCCAACTAACACTTCATACGCAGAGCGATATCGTAACAAATTATATGATTATACTTGTAGCATATCCTGAAGTGATTCATTCCTCAAGTGAACATTACGAATACTTAATGACATAATGACTTCATAACAACTTTGCCAACACCAAAATTACTACAATAAAGTTCTTATAGAGACACACATCAGGTGGTAATTCCTATATTTTTACTGCGTGAATGAGTGAAGTTTAAACCATTCAGTTCTTAGTATTATTGTGGTTTACTTTTTATACAGTGCAGTTTTTGTTGCACATCAGTGGATTTGAGACAAAATCATCACTTTTTTTTCCAATTGAAATAATAATTTTGGACTATCAAAGTAGCATTATCAAGAAATTGAATTCTACAAGGGTTAGTACGTTCATGGTTTATGTATGTGCGTATGACTTGAAAACGAATTCGTGCATGGAGATTGAAGAGTTGAAAAACGTACAAAAAGGATGATTTTCAACCTCGGATTTGAACGTCCTGAAAATTTGATATTCTGTTCAGAGTTGAGTGCCCTACTACATAATTTGAAATCGCCAAAAATCGCACTCCAGAATTTTGAGATATTGGAGGACGGTAAAAAATTGCATCTATAAAATAGAGAGAATGAAACCCGTCCATCCACTGGATCCAAATACGTAGTGATTCGACGCACCGTATCCCGTTGACACCGTTTTGGCACATGAAAGTGTCAATCACTGTTCTGGTATCCGACTAAATTCAATCTCCTGAATTGAAACCCGGTGTGTAAATATGAATTTCTCCCTCAATATGTTTTCATGTGCTACGTTATGAATTGATCGAGAAATAGAGTATGAATAGTAGCATGAGACAATAAGGAAAACATGCAAGGTTCCTAATTATTACTTAAATCAGGACCTGAGTACTGGGTATACCTACTCGTAATCCTGTGAAATATTTTATAGAATAACAATAACGGAAAAGATATCCTTATATTTCATAAAATTTAGAATGGAGACTCCAATGATAGAAAAGCACAGAACCTAGCACACGAGAGCATAAATGGTGGATGCGCCGAACAAAAATCAACACGTGATAAGAGGATTCTGGGGATGCCAATTTCGGCTGCAGAAATCTCCAATGGATCTCAGCAGGTACAAGTAGTTCTTATGGTACAGATCTCTCCAACTACCATGGCACTGGACCATCACTGCCAGACCTGGGCTCCGCAGACACTTGTTTCACCGATGTTGGGAGCCCGTCAGTGTGGGGGCAACCATGTCCGACGATCGGGTAAAGTAGCAGTCTGAGAGATCTGTAATGTACACTTATGGGGACTCCTAATATGTGATTCTCTCATGCGGCGCCATCTATCCAAGGCATTCCGCCATGTACAGCATAACCCGAAGCATCAGGCAGGCAAGAAATATAATACGAAATTCCACGTAAAGCCACACTATCACCAGAAGCATCGATGATAAAAGTGAACACACATATAATCAGTTCCACGGCTTTCTGCATTAGAGCAAGCTAAACAGGTCAACACATGAAGTGGTCCACCCCGAAATTTCGCCTCACTTTGAGGGGACATATCTCGGAAAATACGTTACCGATTATGAAAAGCTTGCTGATGCCTGAAAGAGGGTCCTTTTGGCTACAAGGTATCACAGCGTGTCTGGTGTTCAATGACATTGTACTTGATATACAGGGTGACAACGGAAGGAGTGCCGAAGTGGTCCATTTTCAACACTAGGTAACTTTTACTAAAAAAATTCCAGACTTTTTCTGGTGCCATTTTTGGAGAGTACTTATCAAAATCTCGAAATGGTTTTTGACTTGTCTCTGTATTTTGATTTTTAAAAAAGATGTGTCGCTTCATGTGAAATTTGAATTTTATGATGGTGCTTCCGTCATTGGTCTCGCAGTTGGCTGTAATTTGACACAAATGCAAAATTTGCCGTGAGAAACTACCTAATGAAATTTTTTTACCTCACGGACACCTAATGGTGGTCCCTGTGGTCACCTGGTACCTGTTTAGGGTCTGTCTCAAATGGGGTAGGTTGCGACGATACATCTCATGTTTATCAAACACAGTGTGGCTCAAATATAGATTTAGTAACCATTCGTTGCATTACAAGTCCCATAGTTACCATATATCAGCCCTATTTTGGTTACTTTTGGTACAGGGTGATTTATACGAAAAGTCACAAGGCTATATCTCGAGAACGGATGAAGGTAGAATAATTTTTTTTTGTTCCAATCTGAGACAGTGGTGCACATTTTAGCATAGTGTAGATGTTTTCAAAACAGTCCCTAACTAGGGGTTAAAGGCGACCAGCCATTTTGGAAAAGTGTTTTTTCTTAATGGATATTTTGTTAATCTGACCGTCAGTTCCACAAAAAAGATGATCAGCGATCAAGACTGATTGCAGATTAAGTGGACTTTTTTCTGCTGAATGCTAGGTGGTTACTCAAAAAAATGCCTGAGATCTGTACTAGACCAATCATTTCTTTCATTATTGAGGGATAAACCAGCATTTCCATTGATCAGTCAGCTACAAGTTGACAAACAAAAATCGCAAATCAACTAATCTCGTATTATCTGTTTTGTGGAACCCACGGTGAATGGCAATATGAGTGCAAAATGACATTTTCAAATTGATATGTCCAACCCTCAAGTTTCGACCCCAAATGGAAATTGATAAATAAATGTTCATTACGAAACTGTCTACTATATAAAAAACGGTTATTCCAATACACATTGTTCAATTGTGCTGTTTTATTTTGTTTATTTGATCAAATCCTTTCCTCCCAAATATCAATAATTTAATGTCTGTTTTAAATTTTTTTTAAATAATTTCCACTTGGGGTAGAAACTTGAGGGTTGGGCATATCAATTTGGAAATGTCATTTTGCACTCATATTGCCATTCAGATTAACAGAATATCCTTGGAAAAAAAAACACTTTTCCAAAATGGCATGGTCAACCCCTCTGTGTCAGATTGAAACAATTTTTTTTTTGATTTTTACCTTCTTCCGTTCTCGAGATATAGCCTTGTAACTTTTCGTATAAATAACCTTGTACAAAAGTAACCAAAATAGGGCTGATATGGTAACAACGGGACTTGCAATGCAACGAATGGTTACTGAGTCTATATTTGAGCCACACTGTGTTCGATAAACATGAAATGAATCGTCGCAACCTACCCCATTCGAGACCGACCCTAAGCAGGTACCAGGTGACCACAGGGATAGCACCACTAAGTCTCCGTGAGATAAAGAATTTTCATGGGGTAGTTTCTTACGGCAAATTATGCATTTGTGCCAAATTACAGCCAACTGCATGACCAATGACGGAAGCAGCATCAGAAAATTCAAATTTCACATAAAGCGACACATTTTTTCCAAAAATCAAAATACGGAAACAAGTCAAAAACCATTCCGAGATTTTGATAAGTGCTCTCTAAAAATGGCACCAGAAAAAGTCTGGATTTTTTTAGCAAAGTTGAAAATGGACCACTTCGGCACTTCTTCCGTTGTCACCCTGTACATCAAGTACAATGTCATTGAACACCGGACACGCTGTGATACCCTGTAGCCAAAAGGACCTTCTTTTAGGCATCAACAGGCATTTAATAATCGCTAACGTATTTTCCGAGATATGTCCCCTCAAAGTGAGGCGAAATTTTGGGGTGGACCACTTCATGTGTTGACCTGTTTAGTTTGACGCTTTGATAGATGTGCTATTTATAGGTGATGTGACAGCAGCTGTCAGACGCGATGCACTCACAACTAGAAATTTCCGAGGCTGCGCAGCTAAAGTAGGGAAAAGTAAGCCACCCTGCAGTGGAAACTGCTGTGGTGGGTATAAGGGTCATCTCTACCATGGTTGGCGGCCTTTCATCGCCGCTGATACCAGCCACACATTACAATTACTGGTAATGGAACACTGTATCAGACTTATTCAAGAATTTATCACCTGCCGATGGTGCACATTTGCTAGATATAATTTTTGTATAGCACAATTTCCCATTTTTTGGACTAGATGAAAATCTATTTTGTTATTTCTTGCTGAAATCAATATATTTCAATGTGAAAAATAAAGTGATCCAGTATTCTTTGCCGGAGATTGCTTTAGTAATTAGTGTAAGGGCTGAGGTGTAGCTATATACCTGTTATTTGGAAAGTAATCTTCCTTCAAAAATGGATACATACAGTGGCGTAACAATAAGGGGTGCAGAGGGTGCATGGCGCCTAGGCGCCGAGCAGAATCAGGCGCCGAACAAGCGCCGGTGATTTTTGTAGGAATTGAAAAAATCAGAACATGAAGTGCCGATAGGAACATATGGGAGTGCCAACCGTCCGCAGAGCAAAGTGCAAGTCAAAAATGCCATGTTTTTAACTTTGCCAGTCACAACCGCATCGGCAGAAAGGTCTGTTTCGAAACTTGAATTAATAAAAAACTTCTCACTTAGTACCCTGAGCCAGAAACGTTTGCAGGGCCTGGCTCTTATTTCAATAGAACACGAAAGAGCCCAGGCCATGAATTTTGATATTCGCAAAAAAAAATTCGCCTGCATAGGTAGGCGCTAATATCTAACGCACTTCGGCGCCAACTCAACTAGTTACGCCGCACTGGATACATACTTGACAGTTTTTTGTTTGATAAACTCATGACTGGGTAAGTATAAGAGAGATTATATTTCAACCACTGCATTGACACATAACAAAGACCCTGCCGAATCAAGATGAAGTATTATGTACAATACTTGAAGTTTTCACACCTTATACAAAAATCATGTCACGCTAATGAGATCCACCGTGAGTTCCTCAAAAATAAAAAATAAAAAGTTTAGTTGATTTGCGATTTTTGTTTGTCGATTTGTAGCTGACTGATCAATGGAAATGCTGATTTATCTGGTCAATAGCAAAAAAGATGATGGGTCTAGTAGGTACAGCTTTCAGACATTTTTTGTGGTTGATTGACTAGCAATCAGAAGAAAAAATTCAGTTAATCTGCAATAAGCCTGATCGCTGATCATCTTTTTTGTGGAACTGACCGGTAGTGATTTATGAGTACTTAATGCTAATTATTCGTTCATTGATTATCCAGTATTTTAGCGTAGTAAAACGGCGAACGCATTATACACTATGGCAATTTGAGTAAGTAGCGAAGTCCCAAGTTCAAGTCGTTTAATGACAACTATACGTGTCTTTCTTATATAGGCACTAATTATCCATAAAATGACAAAAAATCAATATTTCACTATGGATCGGTATATACCCACACTGCATTTATTGAGATATATTGTTATATTGAATAAAAGTTCCCTCGCATATACTGTTTACCGTCGGCAAACCTACAAGATATTTTCAAGACTTGAAAAAGTGCAAGAGACTTTAATAACACCTCAAGTGAAACGACTTATATGTATATTACCTATTTAAATATGCATAACAATTGAATTTTTCATGTAATAAAGTTTCTTATTTATATGCTGCAAATTCTTGATGATAAAACTTAAACGAGCACGCGTAAACTAGTTTCCATGTACCTACGCGCCTGGTATACAAAGCATATAATAATTGTTATTATAAACACTTAATAATTATAATCCAACCACAAATAATTATACAATTTACGACGATATGATAGACTGAAATAATTAGGTATTGAAAATCTCTAAGTACCAGCCGCATTTTTCGCAGACGCTAAGCAGCCACCGACCATAAAGCCGACTTGATATAACAAAACAGGTAATGGTGTGTAAATGCGGACATTTTTCAGTGGCATTATTATTTTATAAACTAAGTACAAATTGCTATACTTATCGTTGATAACAGGACCGAAGCATGTTATTTTCCACATATTTGCGACCTTTTTGTTTCACACAGGCCCGGTCGTTTTTTCCTCTTTACCAGGTCCAAGACGTATCCAGTAAGTTTAGACAGATAATAAATTTTGTTAATATATTTCTACCACACCTACATTTTATTACAGCCGCCCAGCACGCTGCAAAGGCACGGTCCTGCGCTGCGTCATCGACGGTTCGCGCTGGACCCTCGTAGATTTCATATCACATTTTATGAATAAGGTATGAGGAGTTCCTGAATAAGATTTATTATCCTTGTGTCAAAATATTGTATCTAATTTGTTTTTGACCAAAAAAAAAAAGAAAATATTTTAGTTACTCTACAAAAATTGTATTTAGTAAAAAGTTGATGTGCACGCATGGCGCGACGCACTAATGCACAAGGTATCATAAATATTTTTTCAGCATACAGATGTGGTGCATGAATAACATTATGAAAGTTTTATCGGCGGAATATTTTAGCATATGAAGCCTTCCTTTAGGCCATTTCAACCTAAACGTGCAATTTTGCGCCTTTTTTCGAGGCGTTGTATTCTTGATTATGTTTTATGCATCCGCTTCTATGTCAGATTCGAAAAGCATGTGACGGTTTCTTGTCCATCAAGCGAAAGGGATATGCAAATCAAAGGAGCTTTGTCAACAATTTTTAATTATGCCATGCATGAAAGCAACATATCGCTTTTTATTGGCACTTTTGGAAAATCACGAACTCCCAACTCTTGATTCCGCATTCAAAATAAATCATATCACGCTCGTGTTCATATAAGTTATTAATGTGGCTATCACGTTTCGTCTGGAATGGATTTTGCATAAGTTTGAGATCATATTTCTCCAAACCAGTCTAAAACAATGAAAACCGACAGTGATATACCAGTGGAGGATAAATCCATCGTAAATGTTGCCTATGCCTTCTTTACATATAGCGTGTTTCACCAAAAAGGGACTGCACGTTCCTATCGAAGTTTCCCTGGAGTTCCTCTAAAAACTGCGCTGTTTAGTTTTCACGACAATTTTACTGAAATGTAACTCAAGAACAGTCTGAAGAGGAACAAATTGTCGTTAATTAATTAAGAACAACTACTGTGCAAAGCGAAGGAGACATTGAGCAAAAGCCACTTTAAGGTGAAACTCGCTATGCCAAATCGCGTTATACTGGGAGTTGCACGCTCCTGCGGCAGGAAAAGGAACTGGAGGAGTCATGGTTTCCGGTTAAGCAAACCCCTCCTGAGAATTAAGTAAGGCAAAGCACGACATTCTGCCATCACAAAGTGCTTGTGCCGTATTTCCAACAAATATTTCACCCATGGCAAACACATGTGAACATCTTCCGAGAGAATTACCGTTATTTTAAGTATTCAAGTAAATGAATAATATACGTATAGGTACAGATGTGATATAATTTATTGGCACGGCTGCAATGATCAAATCGGCGTATTCTGGACATTTCAGGCCACTTTCATGTCACGATGACTTGATATCGCCGATTTGATAATTGCAGCCGTGCCAATAAATTATATCACAAGTTCGTTTTCACTTGAAAATACCAGGTCTTGATTTTTTTATCTCAAAAACCAAGTGACCAAGTTTTAAGGCAACCAGTTAGACCAGACCCCATGCCAAAGGAGACTCCGTATTCCAAACAGATACCCGATATTTAATAAACAGGGCTGAAATCTGTTAACCTGGAAATTTTGCATTGCTCCCAATTCTGTGAAAATATAATCGGATTTTTTTCAAGTGGTTATAAAACCATCGTCTCGGAATGGTTTCCTTTTCAATTCCCGCTTATCTCTATTTTTGCAGGGTGATCTTGAAAAGCAACTTTTTGGTTTTGTGTGAGTTTTTTTTCACCGATTTTGAAAATATAAAGCTCATGTAGAGCTGAATCTTTGGGTGAAAAGGCCAAAGATGACTGACGTAAAATATTCAAAGTCAAGGGTTCGTAATGAAACGTTGAGTAGTTCAGTATGAAATTTGTCCTAGGAAAGCCTTGGGAATAGACGCACACTTTACGTTGCAATTTTTTTTACAAATCACTTCCATAAAACAATGTTTACCTACTTCACTTATCTCCTTCGCAATTTCACTCTTTAATCGATAAAAGATCAGTAGGAATCGAATAATCCTGCTTTGGAATATTCATGCATGACGCACAATAATTGATATAGATTATTTATTGGAAAATCATGGTATGAAAATTTAATTAGGCATGTCATGTGCCTTACCTACATCCATGTTTCATAAGGCTAGATAAATTAATTTTTGTATACGTCTATATATACCTATACCTACCTATAATAATACAAGTCATTTACTAAATGAATGAAGTGATATGCCTACCATTAGTCATATCAATAGAACGTGAAATGGGTAAAAATTGCAATGCAAACATCATGTTCTTCTGCATATTATGCAATCGATAATAATATGAATTAACTTATTTATGTACACTATCAATTATTTAAAGTAGGCTGTGCACAGCGATTTAATGCTTGGTTAGATTCAATAATCATTATCATGTTTATACCCTCTGACTCTGCTTATGAACATTGTTGTGATGCTTATCTAAAACAAAATACATTTTTTATTTGATCTCATTTATATTTTGCTCCTCCTACTTTTAATGAGATATGAAAAGTTACGTAAACTAGAGACCAGAAGCAGATGTAGCCTTGGAAAAGAAAAGAATAAAGTAAATTTTAATAATTGTGCATTCTTGCGCCATCTACGTAGCCATCCAAGAACCTTCACCTACCATCACACATATTGTTTTTATTTTATGTTATGTTTTGTACTTAGTAGCGTTGACGGCGCTAGAAGTCAATGAAGACAATGATGATACGAGCGAGACGATGAAATTGCCGTTTAATACTTTAGGTGAAAATAGTATAAACTGCTCGTCAAAAGTTAAGCATAGAGCAAAATTTGCTCCTATTTCAAGCATGGATATCTTAGGGAAAAAATATCCGATGTGGAAGAAGTTTATGGTGGCTGGTAGAGCTTTTCTTCAGCTGCAAGACGCTTTGTCGACTTACGGCACCATTGACTTTGTCCATGATATACGGAATGTCAAAGGAAGGAGTGTCAAGAGTGTTAATTTTTGAAGTCGTGGAACTTTTTTAGGAAAAATTCCGGATTTTTTGTCTCTTGAGTTTTGGCAAGAGGATATCAATATCTCGTAACGGTTTACAACTTTTGATCGTATTTTGTTTTTTTGAAGAGTTCTTGATTTTTTTGTGAAATCTAGATTTTTTTATGGAGAATTTGATGGAGCTGTGGCTTTTTCTTGAAAATTCACAGAAACGTACACAATTGCTCGATGAATTATACCATGGGAAAATTTGACCTCATGGGCCCCCAGAAGAGGTTATCCTCTGGGTCTCTTCAGGGGAGATGCCCAATGAAGCATGCTGCGACATCACATTGACACTTATTGAACCCAGCATGAATAAAAATGCAAGACTTGTAACCATACGTCGCATCGAAATTACCATGGTAACCAATTAGTCCCATCATGGGTGATTTTGTTACTGCCCAAGTCAATGGAAATTTCCAGAAGTGATATCTCCTAGACAAGTAGAGATAGAGCCATCATTCTTTTTTTGATTTCAATCGGACACATAATAATTGACTATTCGAGTATGATGTGGAATTTTTTCACGTTCATACTTTTTCAGTGGAGGGGGGTAACTGTGACGTTTGTCATGTCAGAACTTTTTTTTTGTACTTTTCATCATTGAAATGTCAGCATGAATGTAATCTACCACTTAACATCAGTAGTGAAAACAAAAGACTGACAAAGGTTTTCTCAGGAAATCTAGACTTCGAGGAAGAAAAACACCGAACGCAAACTTGAAATTGATCAGCTGGAAATGACAGTATATATTTATGTCGACATTTCAATGATGACAAGTAAAAGAAAAAAGTTTTGACATGGCAAACGTCAAAATTACTCCCCACCACTGAAAAAGTATAAACGTGAAAAATTTGCACATCATCCTTGAATGACCAATAATGTGTCCGATTGAAATCAAAAAAAGAATTAAGGTTCTATCTCTACTCGTCTAGGAGATATCACTTCTGGAAATTTCCAGTGACTTGGGCAGTAACAAAATCACCCATGATGGGACTAATTGGTAACCATGGTGATTTTGATGCAACGTATGGTTACAAGTCTTGCATTTTCATTCATGCTGGGTTCAATAAGTGTCAAAGTGATGTCGCAGCATGCTTCATTGGGCATCTCCCCTGAAGAGGTCCAGAGGATAACCTCTTCTGGAAGCCCATGAGGTCAAATTTTCTCATGGTATAATCCATCCAACAATTGTGTACGTTTCTGTGGATTTTCAAGAAAAAGCAACAGCCCTAGCAAATTCTGCATCAAAAAATCCAAGTTTCACAAAAAAAATCAAGAACTCTTTGAAGAGACAAAATACGATCAAAAGTCAAAAACCGTTTCGAGATATTGATATCCGCTTTGTAAAACTCAAGAGAAAAAGTCGGGAATTTTTTCTAAAAAAGTTCCACGACTTCAAAAATTAACACTTTTGACACTCTTTTCTTTGGCATCCTGTATATCGTGGACAAAGTCAATGGTGACGTAAGTCGACATAGCGTCTTGTAGCTGAAGAAAAGCTCTGCCAGGCACCATAAATTTTTTTCAAATCGGATATCTTTTCCCTAAGAAATCCTTGCTTGAAATTGGAGCAAATTTTGGTCTATGCCTTACTTTTGACGGGCAGTTTATTAGAAACCAAGGTTGAGGAGGTTATAAATTACGATTATAGCTGAGGCTGAGGCGCAGCTGAGGAATCTAAGACACCGAACCTTTATTTCAATATAACATAGTATTCTCCACTGTGGTTTATACTTCTACAATTTTTTCCACCACCAACAACTAAAATCATATTTTAAATGATTTTTCTGATAGTACAAACATATCAAAACAAAAGTATCAAGTGGCTTTAGATTTTAAATCAAAGGTACCTATGCTTTTATGGATGGCATTTGCATCATGAACAAAGTCGTTAAAATTTGTCTCATTTGAAATTTGATTCTCTCTTTTTTGTACTTTTCAGCCAAAATAAGTTACGTATAGTGAAAGCGGATGCTAAACAGTCCAAAATAAGAAAAATATGAGAAAACTCTCGACTTCGAGTGCTAAGTTGTCATCGCCGAGGACCAATAATAACTGCCACTTTTACCTTGATGGTCAATAATGCCGCGAACTTCGGATCAATAATCAGTCAAAAATGTGTAGATTTTGAGTCTAGTAGTGGAGAAAAAAAATTATGTCGCACCATTTCAAAAGAAGAAATTGAGAAAAGGACTAAAAGAATATTACTATACGAGTTCTATAAGAAGTCTTTTACACGGATGGTTTTATATTAAAGTTCGGCGAATTTTGATGGTTTGAGGACGATGAGTAAAAAATTTTTCTTTGTTAACGCACAATGTTTCGCTCCTAATTTGGGGCTTCCTTGGGTGGGTTAGCAATGATTGTTATTTTATGAAAATTTTGATTTAAAAGGCGAAAAAATGACATTGAAAGGAATAGAAGAATGTTTGATAGTTTGTTTTTTTTTTAATTTAGAAAATTCATTAAATAAATAAATTAACACCTTTCTATATTAGATATCGATTGCCAAACGACAAGGATACCAAACTATAATTTCGGGGATTAATTTTGTTTAAATCTTCATTTTTAATTTGGCAGAGTTAAATCTGATAAACGTGGTGTCTAAAAATCCGAATTGAGCCTTCTAAGGCGAATAGCGCTATATCTTCTGCGAATTTGGTTGAAACATAATACAAAAATTGATGATAAAAAATTTGGAATTGTTCCACGAGCTCCGATAAAATAGCCAAACACTTGTATGGAGTCGATGTCATATATTTTTTTTAATATGGTATAGTCGGTTCATAAATTTGACATTTCTCCATATGAACTGCTTCCGGCTGTTCCAGGTTGTCTTCGAATCGCACTGTCGGATCGATATTGTAGCCTTTACGACGCTTCCTATTGATTGCTGAAATGTCTGCTCTACGCCAACTAAATTCGCCCAACTTCAATATCATCCAATAGGACACAAATACAAACGGACGGTTTCATGGAACGACGATCTCGCGATTGTTTTGATTTTCGTAGTGTTGGTTTCGAACATTTCCTGATGGTCAAACGGCTAATCGTTTTTCCAAAACATGCCGTTCAACTGACCTTTCCAATTTTAGGAGATAGAAAACACGATGATGGTTTTTCATCAGGGTCATTTTTTGACGTTTTGACGTTGATGACGTTTCGTTCTGAGAACGTGGTGGAATTTTGGTATCGGAAAAATGGTTCGACTTTGGAGGCCAATATCTCCCGATTGGCGATTGCGATTTCCATTTTGTTTGTTGCGTTAACTAGCCTTATCTTTCCCCATGCCAGCCGTAACCAATCCTATAACAGTAAATGTTGAGAAACCTCACGTGAATTTTCTACAGTGTGATACGTAAAATGGTGCAAAATTGCAACGACTCTATTGTACGTGTAAGTGTGGTGTCCCTAAACGGTTTTGAAATTAACCGGATAGGAACTCGAACATCAAGATATCAATTTTTATGTTGAATGTTGCAGATTTACGAAACTCATCAGGCATATAGCACAAGCACAAAAAGTGTAACGTCCAGGGGGGCTTTTCTTAACTCGGAAACTGAAGTTTCACATTGTTACCATCTTCAGGGGCTCAAACTTGCAAACAGAACATGTTTCACATCTAAAATTCTGATGAAATTCTGACGAAATTCAACGTAAGAAAAACAGGCAGTGACAACCACTTGAAAAAGTGCCCCCTGCTTGGCGCCACACCCAATATTCGGGTTGCGTTGAGAACAAAATTGTCCTGGACTGTTGCACAAACAATCTTGCTCAATGTCAACACCATTCATCAAAAGTGACTTAATCTTGCGTGGCAACAAGGCAAATCTATAACATTCAACACAAAAATTTAAATCTTCAATGTTAGACTTCCAATCTGGGTGAATCCAAAACCGCTTGGAGGTGAGACACCACACTTCATGATTTTTGAATTAGAATACATAATCTTTTTTTTTACAAATGGGGGTACGATGAAGTCGGTGCAATTTTGCAGCAGGATAGGTTACGGAAACATTAGGCTAATAACCACAATAAACAAAATAGAAATCACATTCGACAATTGGGAGTTATGAGTCTTCAAAGTCGAACCATTCTTCCGATACGGACAACTTCGTTGTCCAGCAGTAAAGAATCAGCAATTTTAAAATCACTCATTTGTCACGTGGGAAAAGTCACCGCAGCCACCGAAACCATTTTCAACAGACAAAGCATTTTTTAGGCGTGCCCTCAGGCACCAATGTGACTGAACTGACAGGTTGTCGTCTGGTTGTCAGCGAAAAGATGAAAACATTCTTGAACTTGATTTTCTCCCGCATAAAACACTGTGTGAACACAAGTGAAACCAGAAAGAAGGTGGCATACCTATAAAATAGGTCATTTATGGTTATTTTTCCTTCTTTGAGTAGTGTTATTATTGGTCAGAAACGAAACGTCTTGTGTCAATAATACCATGACCTCGGTGAGCCCTCGTTATGCATGACGTCACGTTAGAAAAAGACAACGAGAATTTGGAAACCCTAATTGCCTCCCTCCGCTCCGTCCTTGACTCATGCAAGCAAAAAAATCTTGACGTATTCAAAATGAATGATTCGTGCGAAAACAATTTTTCTTCAATTCCTCCTCCCAAACTGGATTTGGACGGAGTTTCAGATTTGAGTCAGTCTTGGATGAACTCTTGATCTCGAGTGTTTGTCTTGAGTCAATTCCAACCTAGTATGACCCGTTATGACGCTAACTCTTTACGAATATGTTGTGTGTTGCTCTACATCCAGTTTGAGAACCTCTGGAACGTTTCTCAAGTTGTTTTGAAGAATACGGATTTCCATAATCTTTGATTCACCCTGAATTGTCAATAAAGTTCCAAAATAATATACATTAGCGATTAAAAAGAAGATACATTTTTGCGAGCATTTTCGTTTGTCCTGAAAAAATCACAGAGATTGCTGAAGGAACAAAGAAGTTCAAAATCTCGAAGCAGGACAACTTGACGCCGCCGACTTGACGCCGGCCAACTTGACGCGGGACAACTTGCCGCGGGACAACTTGACGCCAGGACAACTTGCCGCGGGACAACTTGACGCCAGGACAAGTTGACGCGGGACAACTTGACGCCAGAACAACTTGACGCTAGAAGTTATTATAATTTTGGGACTCTCGTTGGCCAGTTTGTGTCTTTTCGTCCCCCAACTGGCCCCCTTGTGTTTTGCTGTGGTTTTTTGGAACTAGCAAGCCCCTTATGCCTACTTCTTGTGTCTTATGTTTTTGAGTCCCAAGGACCTCAGTTTGTATAACTCGAAGTCACAGCCCCCATGCGACTTTATGTGTCATTTCAAGCCCTGATGAGCCCCCTACTTGTGTCTTAGTGTTGTTTTCGGAACTTTACTGGAGCCACTTTGTTTTTCCATAGCACTTTTAAGAACCCTGATAAGCCCCTCGATGACCTTCTTGTGTTTCCATATGAAGCTCCAAATTCTATCGAGCCCCCTTGTATCTTCTTGTGCTTTGGAACCCTGCCGGCCCCCATTCTTTCTTGCTGGGTCAATCTGGGCCATGTGTCTATGGTGACGCTTCCAGCCCCGCAATAAGCTCCATTTTGTCTTCTCATGTCGTGGAATCCTAGCGGCTCTTGTTGTCTCTTGCTACGTTTGTCAGAAACGCAACGGACCCCCTTTGTCTGTATTTGTCGTTTTGAAACCTAATAATGTCATTTTGTCATTTTCTTCGAATGTTTCCTTACTCTGTTCTTACAAAATTCCTGGCGCAAATCGTCCGGCGTCAAGTTGTCCCGGCGTCAAGTTGGTCGGAGCAGGACAGCTTGACGCCGGCCATCCTGACGCGAGACAACTTGACGCCAGGACAACCTGACGCGTGGACAATTTGATGTGTCGCTTCAAGCCTTGACTAGCCCCCTTATTTTGTTTTCATGTTGCTTTTGGAACTTTATCGAGCCACAATCTATCTTCTCAGATTTTGTAGTTCTTGAGTTCTTCTTTGTCAATCGGAGCCTCGATGAACCCTCTTGTGTTTACTTGAGGGGTTCGGAGTTCTGAGGAGCCCCCTTAAGTCTGACTATGTTTTGGAGCTCAAGCAGCTCCCATTTTGTCTTGCTGTGTTAACTCGAAATTCCAGTGGATCCTTTTGTGGATTTATATGTCGTTTTGAGCCCCGATAAGTCCTCTTGAGTGTTCATATTGCTTCCAGAATCGTAGTATCTACCCTTTATGTCTCCATATGGCGTTGTAAGCACCCTTATTCAGAGCCCAATTGGACACTCTTGTTTTAAGCCCCTCATGATTTTTCGTCCCTCCAGAATTTTAGTAAGCCTCCTTGTGCCTTCTTTGATTCTTAAAGCCCTACTGGTCCCCTTGTTTCTTCAATGTCGATTGAAGCCCTGCTGAGTCCCCTTACATTTTTCCGTCGCTTTCAAAGCTTTAGTGAATACCTTCGTGCCTTCGTGTAACATTTGGTGCCCCCGGGTGTCATCTACCTCAAGTACCGTTTGGAGCCCTGGTGAGTCTCCCTATGTTTATTTACGTGTTTAGAATTCCCGTGAGTATCTTTTGCCTTCTTGTGTAATCCAAAGCACTATTGAGCCTCCTTGTGCCTTCAATGTCTTTTGAAGTCCTGATGAGCCCCCTTGCAATTTTCCGTGTCTTAGGGAGCTTTCAAGCAGTCGAAAGCACACTTGTATTTTCGTCTGATATTCAAAGCTCTACTTGGTCCGCTTGTGTCCTCATATGCCGAAAAAGCTCCCTTTTGCTTTCATGTGTTGTTCATAGCCCCACTGGACCCCATTGTGTCTTCAATAATGAATGATGTTAGAACCCCTGCTGAGCTCTCTTGCATTTTTCTCATTTACATTTAGTAAGCACTCTTGTGCCTTTGTTTGGTATTGGAAGGTCTATCGGGCCCCCTTGAGCTTCCCCATTGCTTTCGTAACTTTAGTGATAAGCACCTTTGAGCCTTCATGTAATGCTCGGGGTCCTATAGGTCCTACTTGTGTTAAGTTGTCCCGACGCTAAGTCGGCTATCGGCTACTCTAAAATTCCTGGCGTCAAGTTGTCCGGCGTCAAGTTGTCCCGACGTCAAGTTGTCCCGCGTCAAGTTGTCCTGGCGTCAAGTTGTCCTGGCGTCAAGTCGGCCGCTTTAAAATTCCTGGCGTCAAGTTGTCCCGCGTCAAGTTGTCATGTACGCCAAAATCTCTCCCACCGATATTCAACCCCATATTTTCAGAGATTACAACCAAAAACTTTTTCAATATTTGTTTCGCACATTTATGAGATGTTGACAAGAGTTATGTTGTTTTTATCGGAACAAAATAAAAATTGCAAAAATTTTGACAATTTCAATCAGTTTTTCGGCTATGTTCCCTAGAGTAAGATAGGAGAAAATGTTGTGTTGGTACGAAGCTAGCGTCGTCGCAGCCACTTGTGTAGATGTGGTTTGTTATGTGTAGAGGTTATTTGGAATATGGGCAAGTTTCATGTTGAGAAAATTTTCCAACACAGTGCATTTGCGCGTCGTGTCTCGTCTCGTGCAGCAGTCCAACTCTGTAAATTATTGTCCTTCTAAGGAAGTATCCTCAACCTCAACCTCACTAATGAGGCCAGCAGGCCTCTCATTCTATTTCTTTAGTACTGCTGTTGCCAAGCTTCGGCTTAATTTTATTTAGTGGCCGCCACTGAGTAGCACAAGCGAAAAGTCATCAATAACTAGCCAGGAAGATGTTGGGAAACTTCCACTTTCAGGAAACTCAGTTTTTCCTATTTTCGTCACAAAAACTCGGAAATTTCAACTCGTTGCGTCACATCACAGTGAGAGGTGCCAGATGTCACATAACTTCTGCATTCACATAACAATGGTAACTTACCACATTTACACAACTGGCTACTACGACTGCCACGTCAGCTTCATAGCAACTAACACAACAACTAATTTCCATAGCTTACTCTTATGAAAAAATTCATGCAACTCATGAGTTACATGAGTTATTTTATGTGCAACTCTGAGCAAACTGCTGAATAGTGAAGGTCAGGAGCGGTAGAGCTAATACTCTATCGCTGAATTATACTCCTGAACTCTACATCGATTGCAAAACTTTATACTTTGCGGGTACACCCAGATCCAGACTACCTCCGTATTACATAAGTAAGTAAGGATACTTAGATACTACCGAGGTAAAAGAAGGTGGGTCAGAACGTATGGACCGAGGTATGGACACGAAATATCGTTACGTATTTCCTGTTTTTGCCTATTTCTATCGACGGTTCTCAATGCATGTAAGCGACCAATGAAGAAGATTTCATCAATTATGTATCCCAAAATGAGCATCACAGATGCAATTAGTACGACAAAAAAAATCACATTCGATGAAGCTTTTAAACCTCTTTATACCCTTAAACGCCAGACTAAAATCCACCTTTTCACGCAGGATATAATTCCGACATAAAACCAGCCGAAAGGTGTTACGATCGCGACTGTAATTTTGGGGGAAACATCTGCCGATTTGACAACCGTCTTGTCATCAGAGATCATCCACCGCACCATCGCATGCACCTATACCTACGTCGTCGAAAAAGCGGCAACCGAACCGTCATCACCGCTGTCCCAAAGGACCCGAAAAAGCCTTAAAACAATGAAATTTCCAGTCACATTTAGAAATAAAAGCGAATGCCCATCGTTTCCGGCATAAAAAATATATAATAACACACGTACGTTTTTAGACGTCGGAACACAAGTAATAATTATATGTCTGTTGAGTTGGCTGGCCTGCCTTGGGCCAGGGGCTACAACCGCACACAGAAAACGGTTGCGCTCTATCATTTTAGGCCCAAATTTGTGTTTTGTCCAAACGACCGCGGCGCCGAAGATCTTTTTTGATTTTTAAAACATTTTTTTCGTGATGCCGCCGCTCGCATCATCCGCTCGCCATAACATGGCCTGCAACAGTTTACCGTCCGAGTAATTATTCTTGCAGGCTGCACCGTCGGGAATGGTATCGGTATCCCTTGATGATGGGCATAATCTTCGAACCGTAATTTTCCGTTTCAAGTTGCGCGCATTTCCGTGTTTTGCCACCCTTGAACCCTCAATCTTGTATGCCGAGGCATAGCGCACCGCAATTACGGCCAGAAAACAATCGTTTTAGAACAGTTACGGAGTTCTCATCCGACACAGGATGAGAACAGAAATTTTAATTATTATATCATCACTATTATTCTTCGGAATGATGTACGGTCGGTGATGTTAGGTTTTAATTAATTTTATCTAACAACTTCATTGTTGAATTGAATAAGTTTCGATAAATAATAACATCTTACTCGTTTGCGCTGATGGGAGGAAGTTATGTGTGCATTACTAATTTAATATGATCTAAACATGTACAACATATACAATGCAATGTGATGAACAAGGCGCGATAAATATGAAGATAATTGAATGAGTGAGGAAACGATAAGAATTTATAAGTGAGGTTATACATGTATGATGGATGCATGTGTGCGCGGGTTATTGAAAAATTACATTGCAGAGGTAAGAGGTCTCCCTTGTATCGTAACTTCTCGTGTTTTTCCTCTGTAAAACGCCGCGTTTTACGAAAAAAAAAGCCTCATCAAGAGTAGTTGGGTTGTTGGGTATTGTAGAAGCCAGAAGTCAAGTTATCACTTCCCAATACCATTGTATCCAATACTAACAGATACTTCCAACTTACAGATCATATATACCTCGGTATATATGCCGATCAGCTTTTAAATTCAGCACTAGAACGTAGAACGGTAATTTTTGCGCGAAGTTGGCAATTCTGCGATATTTGGGGATGCTCAAATTTGTAATGTTGGATCAATATTTTCCCAGATGACCTTGAATTCGTATTGTCAATCGAGTACAGCGCTGTTGCAAGATTGTATGAACGCTCAAGACGTCTTGATTTTGATAGACTTTCTCCAGTTTAAATGGGCGACTGGTGATCAGTTTTTTTGAATAAAATAGTGAATCATAATATACCATCATATTATATACTAGGTTGAGAAAACTGTTCCAATGTATGGTCAGAAATGAAGGCCTAGTGTCTAAAACCTAGAACGGCTCGGCACTCTGTCACTTTCCTGCCATTCTGACAAGATAACAGTCATAACAGCCATGGCAACACTGTAGCGGAATATGATGCAAGGAGACGCCAGAATGGGCATTTCATGTCAAAATTTTCTAACCTCATTGGACTTCGCCACAAAAAGCCCGTTTTCACGTAACTTGGTCTGTTAGCGTCCGGTACACCCTAGGGAACATGGCCAACCGCGTTTTAATTTCTACTGAATTTAAAACGTGATCGGCATATAGCTACGTATAGATGCTCTAGTCCTTAGAGGCCCCTTTTATATCATTTAGTTAGATCCTACCTATATTTGTTCCTTCACAGTATCCGAACAAGGCTTCTGCATACCTGATGATGCTCAGCTGAGTTAGAGAATCTCATCTAAATCTTCATCGGATTTTCTCAACTTATAAGTATTGGCGATTTAACTTAATTTTTCCCGCTATAAGATGGCTGCCAAAAGCAGCATGCAATTACAAGGAATGATTGCCATGGTCATCTTGCGTATCACTTTGCATTTTACTGGCAGTTGGGTTGTCATTTCATTACAATCCGCTTTAAGCAGCCATTTTGTGATGAGAAAAACAAAATTGAATTGCGAATAGAAATAATTTATTTTCTCTTGAAATTTTATACTTAGAAATTAACATACTCTGATAGTTGGTGCGGCACGCGACATAAAATGGCAAAATCCAGCAAATAACGGGAATTGAATGGGATGCCCTTTACCATGATACCATTAAAAACACAAAAAACTGCACAACAGACGAATGACATTTTACAGTTTTGTCATGAGAACAGAATGAAGCTTCAGTGTTATCCAGATGCTGGGGGTCGACCCGTTACCCTTGCTGCACAAACCCTAAATTTTACAAAATGCCAACAAACCGCATCTTGGAGAAACAAATTCAAAATCATCCATCTGTGACAACTGTCGTTCAGTTTTTGGTGTCGTGAACAGTAACTCCTCACACCAAGGTGATTGATTTTTACCAAGGACCCGTCAACATTTCCCACTCAGAAGGAAAGATGGCGACGTGTTTTGACAAGAGCAAAATTGTTGTAAAATGTTTGCATGTGAGGTATGTTTTCTAGCTAATTCAGACCTTCTGAACACGAATACCAAGTTCATTTTTGCAATGTAGATCAATATGATCTCATATTTCATGTAAAAAAACCGAAAGAATGGAAGACTCAGGCAAATTTTTAAAATAAATATTTCAGGTGTTGATGGTTAAAGGCGTTATTTCTCCATAATAACTCTTTTGGCATCGCCAGGACGCGTCCCGTAACCGTAACATACAAAATATAGGTGCTGGGCAGATATTTTGCTGCGATTTGTTGTCATGGAAACAACTGTTGCAAAAGTCGAATCCACAACAACAAAACCCAACTTGAGAGTCAACCTGAGACTGAAAAACTGGTTCTTTGTGTTCGAAAGGGTCCGAAAAACTCGCCGTCCGAAAGATACTAACCTTTCCCCACTTAAGTAGTATCAAAAAACCTTGTATTTTTTTCAACTTTATTTCCGAAATGTTGACGTTATATTCTTGAAAAAAAACTGGTATATGTAAGTGTATGATTAAAAAGGGTGTTTCAGATTTAAATCGCGTCCTTTGCGGTGGTAATGGAAAACGTCAAAAGAAGTAGACTTTCTCAAAAAAATATATGTCAGAAACGAATAATAACGGAGATATGCGCGTTCAAAGTTGAACCTTAAAAATCGATTTTTCGTCATAGGTTTGGAACTTTTCAACCGATTTTGTTCCAATTTGAACCAAAGTTCACTGAGATAAGTTTGTATCAATCAATATTAACGCGTTCCATCAAAAATTTCCAGGGGCGTGGATAATTGGGGGTGCCCCCACTTTTTTTTAACCCTCGGGTAATTTGGTAAATTGATATTATTGAATTTTACGTTCGATTCTAAAGAAAAAGTTACTCCTGCAAAATTTTGATTAGAGGCTTTGTTCTCAAGATATTTGAGGTTGAAATCCAAGATAACTGATGATTCCTTTATTGGGATAGGCTTTCTAGGTGTTTCAAGTTGCTAAATCATGAGTTTTTGTAAGAAACGAGAAGATTTCAGGAAAAATATTTTTTTGGCTCTTGATAGTGGATATTTTTATGTGTTTTCTGGAGTTTCAAACGCAAAAATCTTGAAAACGAAGCCTCTAATCAAAATTTTGCAAGGGTAACTTTTTCTTTGAAATTGAACTTAGAACTCAAAAATGTGAACAATCTACAAAATTACTTCAAGGGGTAAAAAATAAGGTTAAAAAAGCAAGGGCACTCTCTATTATCTACGCCCCTGAAAATTTTTAAATAGACCGCGTTATTATTGTTAGATACCGACCTATTTTAGTGAGCTTCGGTTCAAATTTGAACAAAATCGGTTGAAAAGTTTCAAGGTAATGACGAAAAATCGATTTTTGAAGTTCAACTTTGAACGCCTATATCTCCGTTATTATTCGTTTCTGACATATATTTTTCCGAGATAGTCTACTTCTTTTGACGTTTCCCATCACTTCCTGGGAGGACGCGATTTAAATCTGAAACACCCTGTATAGAACAGTGAGACATGATGTAAAACATTTTTCATTCCACAACCGCATCAATTTGTTTGGTTTTTCGATGTAGGTATACCTACAACATGAAACTAGCTCATGTATGTACATCTACAACTTTGTTCATACAATTTCGTCAGTGAAGATTAAGCAGATCAAGTGCGGGTTCCACCAATAGTTTAATAAGCGTGTTAACTTTAATCTTAAGTTGCGATGACACAGCCAATAGCCACACCAGTTGCTTAGCAACTAACTCAGATGAAAGTTAATTCGCTCATGGAATTTTGGTGGAACCCATAGTAAATCACTACCTGTATTGCTGCAGGTTGGAGTGAAAAGAAGCGATGACTCTTGAAAGAACCAGAAATAGGGCAATAATCCAAGTGGAACAATTGCTAACAGGCCCAACTGTCCCAGGCTCAGACATTCACCAATGATGACCGTTTTTTATGTAGGTACTTTTTGAGTATAGCGTTCTTCAAATCGTGAATTACGACTCTTCAGCAGCACAGAGGCGATGGCAATTCCACATTGTCATACCTAAATGCATTATTGACACTCGATTCAAATTTCGCGGGAGGAAAAGTATGACCTATCCAGATACATGATTGTGGCGGTATCTATCGGATATATCGAATTTGCGGATATAGACAATTTTGTACACTAGGTACTAACTAATATTGCTAAGGTAGATATACTCAAGCATCTTCAGCCCGTCCATGGAACAACCATGCTAACAGTACCAATCATAATACTGCTGTATAAATAATACACCAGAGATATCCATCCGAGGGGCAAAATATAAAAACGTAAAATGTCAATAATTACAAGTTTTGAGTGCGTGTATCGGCACGTAAATCTCATACCGACTGTATATACAACAGCTCGAGAGGGTCTTTGTGGTAATGATATCGATCGTACAGTAGGTATAGGAGCCGATCACACAACCACCGTATAAGAATGCAAACACCTCCATGTTATTAACGAGGTCTTTCTGCAGCTTCTCGTTAATTTATGACGACAATCCTAATTGCAGCCCGCTTCAAACAGTGGAAAACAATAATTTCTACCGCAACACCCATGCCTCAATTAAATAATGAACCTTTTCCACCCCTTCCCTGCACAGAGCGCATCATCCCACCCAAATTAGAAGCCAAAAGCTTTTTCCCCCGAAAACGGGGGCGCCCCATCAAAGAGAATATTAATTAGGAGCCCCCATGGGAGCCGAGATCTTCTGACAATGCGCAATTAAAAACCCCAGGAACAAGGTGCCAATTAAAAATTACCCTAAAATATATTTTAGCATGGCACACTGCGATGCACACACATTCATTCACTCACACAGACAGAGCAACACGATGAAACACACCCCCGGCCTAGCAGTAGCCCGGCAGATAGCTAATAATTAAACACTACATTTAACATTTAACTTAATCATTAGTTCACTGCGCACACCACCAGAGGGCCGGCGATCCTTCCACCGATTTTGTTTTGTTTTTGGCGCCATCTTGCTGCGGGCGCTTTCGGTAACCAACAATTATAGTCTCGGTGCTTAGATATATTACTACTTCTTAACTTTATGGTTTCAGAGTCTCAGCTCGCCCTTTCCGTGCCGTTTTTTGTTGTTGTTGTTTTTGGTTTGATATGCGGTGTATTCCTTTTGGAGGTTTTGTCGACGAACGATTAAAAAGGAATTAACACTGGGACGGATGTGCAATTCTTGTCGTCCCCGGACTGGATGCCACTTTGCGTACTGATGCGCCAGGGTTTTTGCTATTTTTTCCACACTAAAACCGGTCAAAAATTGTGTTCGGAACATTGTTGTCGCCACAACTGCCACGATCGAACTAAAGTAGGCTGCTAAACATGCTCCCAGTGTAATTTGTGACGAAATAAGGGGAAAATTATAAAATTACATTGCTCGCTTAAACTACACTCTTTATTTGTGGCTGTGTTCCAACTCCTCTCTCGTCTAATGGCCGCGCGTCAGACCGCAATAATGGGTTTTCGGTGCTCGCAGCACGGCTGAACCTACCGATTACCCTGTTCTTAGTAGGCATCATCATTATTGTTTTCAACGATCATAAATTCAAGGTTCTCGAATATTTCTGACTTGCAAAAAAACGAGGAAACAAAATTTTCGGTGACAATAATTGGAATTGGACTTCATAAAGGGAAGACCGCTGGCTAAATTTTGAAAGCACTTTTAAAGAGCACCGATAGTCCCGACTCATTTACTTGCCGAAGCGACAGGACAGTTCACCGAAAGACTATAAAAAAAATTTCTATAGGTACTTTGCCGGTCAGTAACTCAGCCTCTAAATGATTTGAAGCGTTGACCTATCGGTTATCTTGTCGACAAGTTCAGTATCGGTGAAGCGTCTACAGGTGAATAAGTAGCTGGTAGGTGAACCGTCCCTGACCCGTTTTTTTGGAACCGGCGAGATGTCACATGGGAGTCTGTTTTTGTTTCTGCGATTGGCTGCTACCATAGGGGCCCTAGTTGGTAACTTGAGAGTCACTAAGTTGTCGATCACTCAAATATTTTGTCGAGTAGTATAGGGTGTCGGTGAGCTGTTAACTTGTTATGAAACACTAGGATTTCGAACGCGACTCTGGAATACTTTGGCGTACTTTATGACCTCTAGAATCTCTAGCAAGTTTGCATCGATTATAGGTATACCTACCCAAGACATTTTTAGAGAATAATTAATACACATTAGTAAACGTCCCCAGTTTTGTTGATTATGACTAAAAAACTGATTTTAGGTTTGAAGTAATGATTTTCGGCAACTAAATACGTTTTTACTTCACTTCAGACCAATTTCAGCAGAGTGAGCCTTTTCTCAATCGGGTCCTCGTCATCACTCTCTCCGCAACCTGTCACCCATCTGTCAAATGACAAGCTCTACTGAAATGTCGCCCATGTTAACTACCCACGAGAGCTCTACCACTGTCACCAGTGCCACTGATCTTTTTGGAGCAAAAATAAAGTGACAAGCTGGGGGACTACGGCTACAGCTGATAGCATCTGCAAAGTTTTGGAGCGAATATTTGGATTCTGGATTTATTGGGAGCTGATGGAACATTGTTTCATCTGGTACGTAGGCCTCGTTATTAGGCCTATTGTACCCCTTCTCAGACCAGCCGGACTCACCTTGCCACAATGTGGTGTCTTGATGTTCAATGGTAAGTCAATCCAAGCACTGGGACCGACAAGCGCACAGTTGACCTCAACTGTGTCTTGAACCCCCGGCGCAGGTGTAGATATGTCCAACACATCCACGCCCTGCAATGGTACGTTTCCGACTTCGTCCATCTCCCTGACTGCGCCGACGGTTTTTCTCTATATATTGTCGTACTGCCGGTTGCTGGCGTGATTTACTGGGAGCGTTTACCCATGAGGAGGAGCTTCAGCCGGCTAAGAATCATATGAGACCCGCCAGCGGCTCGCCCATTGGCACTACCTATCGGCGGTCTCCCATCCAACTTTTGGCCGCGCTGAGTGTTGCTGGAGTTCAGTTATTACACAAATTAAGCGGTGCACTACACCCTATGCCCTCCTTATAAGAAACTATCTTAAATAATATTACCTAAAGGAGCTGGCTGTTTTGATTCAACTATTCCACACAATAACTAACAAAATCATAGCTGGTTTTAGCACTTGCCATTGGTGGTTCAAAGGAACCATTACAGCGCAGTAGGCATTTATGTAATAATCAGCAAAATTTAACTTGCGCTTTATGTTTGATTGAAGTCAATATTAATCACTTAGGAAATAGACCCAGTATTATCTTGGGCAAGATCCCCCGACTTCGTCTTGGAATTTTGTTCAGATAGTACTAAGTCTACTCTTCTTTTGTGAGTGATGATTATTTTCGAGTGAAAACGATTCAACTCAAAAAAACACTTGAAACTTGTTATATTACTATTGATTATAGATCAGAGAGCATTAATCTGTGAAGTTTTTGCAATCTATCTTTGGAATCCTTGAAGCCTCATTATAGATTGACGCAAGCGTGAGCGCAACGTGAACGCAACGTGAACATAAGAAATTGGATCAAGCTTTGTTGGGATCCAGTCTTGGCACCTGTTGCCTGGTCAATAGTGAATTTATTATCTCTAACATTTACGCTACGCTTATACTTACATCAATCTATAAACCAGGCTTCAGAATCTGTAAAGAACATGTGAAGTTTTTGGAGTTCTCTGTTCTCCGGACTTAAGCAGTTTAGGGATTCGGATTTTTAGCGCCCTTCATTCATTGGTGAGTAGCCTCGCACACATGAACGATTTGTTGCCTAGCGCCAGAGTCCATATAGAATGCTGAGAAATGGCAGTTGCAAAGTAAGGCGATCAAAAAATTCCGCACGAGCTCAGCGTTTTGTTCAGCAAACATATGTATTTCAATCTATTTGAGTTTTACTATTTCAGTGCTCGACCTACTTGTGACATGGCGTAAGTGAATGGCAGAGCCCTGTTGGGTGCCCAATTAAATTTTTACATTTGACACGGTGACACGGTAATTGAAAGCATACTCTGTCATTGCAAATCTAGGACGAGATCAAGGACGAGATCAATTATGAAAACAAATATATGAAATGAAAACAGTTCTCATTCACTACTGATCTCATCCTAGATTTTCAGTGACAAGTATGATTTCAACTCGGATTTCAATGACTGTGTGACAGAAGCTCAATTTTAGGTTAAGTTCTCATTTATTTATTAAACAGAATTTGTAAAATGGTTCAACACTTGCAATGTCTGAGTAGGCTGTAATTCAAATTTGAAGAACTGCTCTACTGCTAGAGCTGAGCTGAGCTGCTACTGCCCATGAAGATGAGTACAATGTCAGCTGGGAGCCTGACATGTGTTTCAACATATGGTGTCGGATTGGGAAACGGACAGATCACTTTGTTTCCAGACACAGCAAAACAGATATCAAACCGAAAACCGACCAAAGTGACCGAACTCTTTCATCGTAAGCTCCAGACAATCAGATGCAACATTCACAACTTCGCTATACATCACCAGCATGAGGAAGCAAAATTCATCAATATTAACGATAATTAGCTTGCCGCAAAAGCCAACGGCCTATGGAAATTGCAATTTCTGGAAATCCATCACCTATAGGTATATATACGGAAAGACAGGGGGGAAAATCAACCCTTGCACCACACGGTCACTTCCTTTCCTCTTAAAAATTAATACAAGGCACGAATTCAAACATACCTTTCAGAGAACTGTGAATAATTAAGCAAAGTGAAACCATTCTACCGCTTATTTCATTATTGATAAATTCCCGAGCACACGCTATCTATACGGGATGGACACACAGGCATTCGACTGAAAGAATACTCCCCACAACTCTGGAGCAGAAAGTGCAGGTTTGGATCGCATAGGTGTACACCACGACGACAAAGCGCCATGAACATCTCGAAAATAATACCTTTTGTAATATTTAATCATATATGCAGTCCTTCCACAACGCAAAAGTCTCCATCGGGAGAATTCCCATGGGGTTGTTCTGTTTTTTCTTCAAACCAAAACGCTTCAAGTATCTGCTTTTGAATTCGTTTCCAATAAAAAATAAAAAATAATGTAAAAAAACAAGACAGTCTGTGCTATAGCTTTCAGATACAAAGGTATAAAGCTGAAGCGGGTTGTTGGCACACAGCCTCGGCTGAATTAACTTTTTTCATGCGGTCGGGATAATTTGAGTCAATTACGCCATTATAATAATCGTATATTGTACGAAGCAGGCGTACCTATAATACAGAAAGTATCACCTATTTTCCTCGAACTCCTGTGAGAGGGAAAGCCTGTGTCTATAGTAAATAGAGTGCAATTGTGATAAATGCACGCTTCTATGATGACCACTCCTTTTCTTTGAGTGGTTATTCAGCAGAATAAGTTGTTAAATTTGATTATTACAGAGACAGTTCTTCCATCATCAACTATTGAAGCGTTGATTCCTTTTACATGGTTCTAACAAATTGAACACTAGTACTACTACATATCTACATCTTTTAGCTTCGCGTTTCAATTATAGTGCTTATCAAACAAGAACTGTATGAAATTGCGACCTGAATAGTGTGTTGTGTAATTTGCTTCGCTAACCAATTCACTCGGCTATTATAGGTACCTACTTTTTATAGCGTTTAGGTAGGTACATTGTAGCGTCGGTTGTAGCACAATAGATGCAGGGTGTATCCGCCAACTAGGCCGCAAACTTTTAGAGCAGCTGAGGCCATTTAAGGAAAGTCTCAATTTGATATTCGTTTTGGTTAACCAGAATCTGATTCACCTGGAAATTGCCAACTGTCAACCGAAACGTCGGTAAGTCGAAACGGTAAGCAAACGTCAACTATCAATAATATGTCACGTTTAGCCGCATACTTAATCATAACCTATAAAATATCCAAGTTCACTGAAATAAGCTGAAAAATAGCACAGAATGAATGTTAAAATAATTACTTCACAATAAATAAAGAGGACTAACCTTCAGTTCCACCAAACTTTCATCAACGAATTGACTTTATCACTCTCAAAGTAACTAAGCAACTGGCCATACTCTTGGCTGGTGCATTGCAACTGTCAGAGTGATGAAGTTAATCCGCTCGTAAATATATTTTTGTTAAATTTTTGTCTGAATTTTGTTACTTTACACAGTTTAGGCTTTTGATTCAACTTTGAACCAGTGGTAATGACATTTGTGCACTAAAACTGTGCAACATAACTCAAATGTCAACGGACTGGTCGACCGATTCGATTTTTTTAAAACACACCTTTACAGAGGAATCATATGTTAAGCATCAAGTGAGGGCAGTTTGAGACATAATTTTTTGGCTGGCTTCCCTACTTCATTGACTAAAATATAGAGCTATAAGTACCGAGCACCTGAAATGTAAGAAGAAGTAGTGGCAGGTGTGAAATCAGCAATCAACTATTTCAGTAATTATTATGGAGTTTAGATATTACGTCCGTCAATAGGTACAATGCTGTTAAGAATCCAGAGCTACTGAACTAGAATACTTAAGTAGGCTCTACACATGCTTAAATTTGGGAATATTTTTGCTTTCATTGCAAAAAGTAACGGGGTTCATGTCAGGTACCAATTTTTTATGTTCATCTAGAGTTATTTATTATGTAACACAAAATTACTTGAAATATCCATATCCACAGGCATGAAATGGCATAATTTGTACAACTTCTAGCGAAAACTGTAAGTATAAAAAAATGGAATGAACATTGGAACCATTATGATTGATTGCACTTTTAGTTTGGTACAAGGAAATTTTCACATTACGTGACTTGAACTGGAAATGCAATTAGCGTTTTTCCTGTTCTGAAACAAACAAAAAAACAAGGTCATATGCGGTTTTCAACCCTTTTATTCCTGCATTTCTGTCATCATTCTTGTCCTAAACACCTTCCATACCCGAAAAAACAATTATACCGTTGTTGTTGCATGAGATCAGTTGCCACGAGGTTTCGTTTTACAACAAACTTTATCTCCTTACCATCTTTTCGCGTTTTATTTATTAAACAATAAAGCTAATAAATCTATTACAATTTATTAGGGGCAGTCCTCGGTGCGATACAATCAAAATAAACCCACACCATAGGCACTCAATAATTCATCTGTCAATGAATTCATGAATAATACAACAATGCCCCGCACCAGCAGTCGAAAAATATGTCGATGCTGGTGCGCTGTGTGTTTTTATTTCCTATCTTAATCATTGTAATTTCAAATGTATAATTATAAGTCTCCTGAATATTTCTTATATTATACATGCTACTGTGCAGAGATATGCATTAACAATCGCCCATGTCGATGCCTGGTTGTTAATTATGGAGACGGGTATGCCAGCATGAGTGCATTATACGTTTGAATATTTGCTCGCGGGGCCTCCGGCCCTGGTCTGAAGTTTTATGAAGTTTATATAATGCTGAAACATACACACATGCATGGGGGATTCATACCTCAGCGTGCAAAATATGGACGCCCTGGGGGTATATTGAATTTCTGACGGCGGCCACCAACAAATTAAAGGAAAAACACGAAATATTATCAAGTTTGACAAAGTATAGAAGTTTTCACAAGGTGTATCGAAGAGCACGTTACACACTTTCCTTATCATATCAAAAATCAGGTCCAAAATTATTGTTGAAAACCAGTAGGTAACTGTATAGACCAAATCTAAACTAACTGGATTGTCTAACCTGATCCAAACATACGACACTGAGTTGAACAATAAAACTAGATAGATCAAGATCAGCTGAGTCTAGGCACAGTGAAGGCTTGATCGGTTTCCCATTCAGTGACAAGTTTTTTTTCAGACTCGTAACAGATTGCTGGTGGCTTCTTTACATTTCATCCATTTGTTTTGTAGATTGTAGCTATAACCACTGTATTACCCTTCTCACGTGCATCATATTCATCCTTCTTGGTTGCTTTGACACTGCTTTATACCTTTTTATCCCAATCCATCCAGCTAGAGATTCCCATTGCCATGTTCAACAGAATCTTGGTATGATCTGATAGATAAAGATTCACACCTATAGAAGCATCATCTTCCAGTTCTGCATGATGTAACAGCTCCAGTCCAAGAATCTCTTGAGAAATTCCTTGTAGGTACCTACAGTCGGAAAATGTGAAACCTGCGTAAGAATCATCAGAAGTCTTCATTTCCCATGATAATGAATTATTATTATTATTTACGTGTGTGTTGTGTTAATACATGAGATGTAATGACTTTTATATAAGTTGTATATGGATATTACAGTTCATGTATTTAAGTTGACACTTGTCAAAATAACCTCAGAATTTACAGAAATTTCACAATTTTCAATACAACAAACACGTAAAATGTTGTAAAACACTCGTGGCTTGTTACACAAGATGCTTTCCGACACTCAGCCTTCCACAGAACTCGGGCTGCGCCCTCGTTCTGCAAATTTCGGCTTCGTGTCCGAAAACCACTTATGTAACAGCCAACTCGTATTGTAAACTACTATTACCTTTCAGAACTATGAAACTTCGTTTTGAGTACAGCGGCGATAAACAATTTTGTCCAAAAAGTTCGATTTCATGCACCTTTCTGCGATATTAACCGGTTTCCCGGTTTCAATTTATTTGCTATCTCAACTTAGAGAGACAACGCGAGAAAAAGTCCGGTCTACTAAGTTCGATGGTTATACCTACCGGCGCGGCGGTCCAAGAAAGACCGCACTGTCTCATTTTCCTTCTAAAATATTTGTTTCTCAGCCGATTTTTACAAACTTGGACTTGGTATGAGCTGATGGTCAAGGAAATAGGCTACAAGACTCAATACGAGGATAGCCAAACTGCCGAAAATTCAAGATGGCGAACACAACTGAAAATGGGCATTTTCTGACCTGTTTTTTTTTAAATGATTATATTGACAGACTTTATGACTGATATGAGATGAATGAATCTTCCTCTTACTTCACAGAGTATCTTCTATGAGTCAAATCGGTCCATCTACTGCGGAGATACAATGAACGTTGAACAGGCCTTCTTGCCAATTGTTTATCGGAAACCTAGCTGCCGAACCGTTAATCCCAGGGCCGATTCTGGCTCGTCGGCCGCCCTTGTGCGAAAAATATTTGGCCGCCCGCCAGCTGTAGCCCCGCAGCAATTTTCTAGCGGGGGTGTCTGGGCTCTCTTGCGGGCCTAAAACCGCCAAAGCTCCCCTCATTTTAAACAAAATTATGAACAATTATAATCTATTTTCCGCTGAGGATCAAGGTGCGTCCATGGCCACCTCACTTCAGCATATCCTTCGGCACACCCTATAGGTCGCGGGAGCAAAAATCGCGTGCTAAAGATGGGTATATGGTATAATGTTATTTTCACTAGTACTTGTGAATACCGTTTATTTCAGTTGTAATAAATTATATAGATGATTTATTGAACAATTGCCACTTGATCAAAAAAATAATTGTGCTAAACTCAAGATTTGTCTGAGAAATGTTAAAAACAAACGAGTCTCTACAGCGGTACCTTGGCACCCTGTCTGCGCTTGCGCGAGCGTTTTATGTCAATTCAACGACGAAAAGAATGCGCATTGCGCAGTTGCCACGTCAGGCATACTTGCAACGTTGCCATAGCGGGTACCAAGGTGACGGTTATGTTCCCGCGACCTATAGATGAGTTTTTAGGCACTTATACCAATTCATAGGTATAAGTATATTGATTTTGTAGTTGAATGGAATCAGATAAAGCTGTTCAAATGAACTGGGCAACAATTGAACTGATTCACTAGAAAATTTTGCCTTACTTCAAATGTGAGTATCTCAGGTGAAAATGGATCGATTTTGGAAATCGTGGTCATGCTGGATAGCGTGCTCTTTCGGCTGTAAGATACTTGGATGGTACAGAGGTTCAACAACGTTGAGTAAGCTATACAGGGTGAAAACAGAAAAAGTGCGAAACCGGTCCACATTATTCAATGCCCTGCTTCTGTGAAAAAGATCCCAGATTTTTTCTGATTGCAGTTCTGAAAAGCACATATCAATATCTCTAAACGGTTCTCGAATTTTGATAGTAGTGCGGTTTTTTTGAAAGTTGTGAATTTTTCTTGTACTACACCGCATTTTTTTACGCCGATCCGATTTCAAACAGACTATCGGAAATGTCACCAAGAGATGAAAATTCTTGCCCTTCCTCAGATACTTATCTGAGAAAGAAGTCTAACATCTATAATAGTTGACGCAGGGCGGCCGCCTTGCTTCTATTCTTGACAACCTGTTGTATTTTTTCAGCACTAAAAAATCACAATTTACGCAGGGCGGCTGCCGTCGGTCTCGAAAATCATAACATCAGTTCCTTTTTCGACACTCAATTTTTCGTTAAAAGAAATTGGCGACTTTTCGCCGCCCTTGAATTTTGGCCGCCCCTGTGCAGGGGCACACCCAGCACACCACTCAGAATCGGCCCTGGTTAATCCGATCGACTTGACATTTGGTATACAGACAAGGTCTTGCTGTCAAATCAGCTGATTATTTTTCAGCTGTTATCTGTCAAACGCAACTGTCAAATTTATCAAAAAATGACAGAAGCTATATTTCACAAAACTTGACTTGCAATAAGTCATTCAAAAGACTTCTTCCAGAAAATTCTAATCGATTTAAAAGGAGATTGTACTGGGCGTCGTGTAGGCCCATTTTCAAATACGACGCGATTCCAGTTTTCCGGCTTGCTCATTCCGTAATGGGGTACTTGCCCAATTTTTTTTTATTGGCTTAATCGATAGTATGGGTGGAAATATTGTACCTGTATTTTTTCTTTTTCCGGAATTCCCAAAATTGCGGCCGTAGTGCCTGTTTTAAAAATATATTTGTGACGTCACAAATATACTAAAAACTGAACAAATAGCACTCTGTTGGGTTGAAAACTCGAAAAACTGTTGAAGTGACATCACAATATTTGGAAAATACAGACATAAAAATTTCACTGAAGTTTTCCTACTGTTACCAACCCTTTGAAGAAAAACATAAAAAAAAAATCTTTTCAACCAATGGATATATCGAGGGATATATTCCCCGAAAATTTTCAGGAAATACTATTTATTACTCTTGTTGGTGATTAGAAGTGATTCCAGTCAAATCTGGTTCATTGGCAAGTACCCCATTTCGAAAAAAACTTCCGAGCGAATTTCAACATGCGGTAAGCCTCACGGAATATTCACTTTAGGTGTAGACATCTTGCGAGCCATAGTTGGAGGAAAGATTGAATGAATTTGGGATATTACACTTACCAAATGGTCCGTTCTGCTTTGGCAATCAAGCTGTCAGTTTGCTATGTCACCATACGTCACCCCTACTAAATGCTTTTTTGTTAAGTAAAGAAATGATGGTTTTCGCCAAAAGAACCCCAATATTTTTCTCTGTAACTATTGAAGCAACAAGAAAGTGAAGTATATCCGTCTAGGTAAGCAAAGGTCAATGCTAAGGGCAAGCTCCACTGCATTCTGAAGTTTTACGTTCCGTTACATCCGGCAAGATTACGTCCTACGTTACGTGGAATCGCTTCTGATTTTCCGATTCCAACAACATGAATTTCCACATCGGCGTCGCGCCAGCATGAGGCAACAACAAACACCCAACAGAACACGATCATAATAATCAATGCATTGGGACTGACTTGTCCTTGTCATACTGGCTAATAATAATTGTAGACTTCAAAGCCATATCGCCGCCCGCTAGATAGGTACAGCTCGAAGTCACAAATTAGCATGGTGTAATTAGACGGTAGTTGTGTTTGTGAGTTTGTGGCTGTGTATTTACAACGCAATGATTTTTAATAAAACGGTAACACCTTTGCATAAGCAAAGATGCAATCTTTTGGTCGTGATATTAGCATATTAATGATTTATAGTCGCGATAAAAGCGTGAAACGCCGACACAATTCGTTCTTCATCAGGTGAACATTGCGCCAGGACCGGAGTCTAAACTCAGGTGTTGTTAGATGGAACATTTAGATCCGGATTTTCGATAGAAATTCATATTTCAAAGCACAAGAGGATAGATTGCCTCCCGGGCCATTGATGGTAGGCAGGTAAAGGTAATAAAAGCATTCCGAACGTGTGTTTTTAAGTTTTTTTCTACAAGTCAAGCTCGCACCCAGCAATAGTGCTTTGCTTATAGGTAGGTATCATCATCCGAAAAATATTTGAATAAGATTAAGCACTAACACAAAGGTGCATTGAAAATTAGCATATTTGAGTGATTCCAGATAAAAGTGTAACAACCGGATGCCTTGAAGCTTGTCTGTAGGTACTTAGACATACACTTCATAAATATTCCAAATTTTTTGAACTCACAAATACAACGGCAAGGACATAAATCATGCTTGCTCCTAATGAATGAACAATGCTCGAAATAGGAATTTGACTTGAAACTCAATACCCACCCATTACACACCTAATATTAATAATTTAGCCTAAATGCATGCCGCAGCTGGATATAGGACTGAAGCAGCAATTAAAACTCATAAAGTTATTCATTTTCCTATCGCTGCTGGGCTTTTTGCTACACATTTGTTACGTAAAGCTTCTGAGAAGTCTGACAAAATCATCACTCATACCGAACTAAATTTACATCATTTCATATTTAATTATATAGCTGTTTTTCAAGCTGTGTGCTACCCAAGTAGTTGCTGGTGTTTTCAGTAAAAACATATTAAATCAAAGCTTCAGAAGTTTTTCTTGTCGAAAAGAAATAACGAAGAACTTTGCTCAGCAATTCCGTTTGCGTATTGCAGAGAGTACAGTGAGAGTACATATTTAATGATAGCATTCCCATTGGAAGTATCTGTTGCTTTTTTCCTCACATGCGAAGTGAATGCGTCGGCAAGTGAACAGCAGTTGCTGTTTATGATGCAAAAGTAAATGTAAGACCGGTTGAGGACCCTAAGGCCCCGATAACATGGCCGTCTCTACCATACCGCCGCAGGTGTGGGCGGTACTCTGCCCAGGTACCCACTCGCTGGACTGTCGGTACCACACAGATCAGAACACGGGGTCCGCGGGTTAGATTTTTTTACCTATATACCTATATCTACGTATCCTAATGATAATGCGACACTAAAGCTGTGACTAAAATTATGAGTTGACAGAGTAAAATAATGTAAGGAGTGTTACAAAAAAACAGAGTGATGAGTACTGATGAAAGAGCTGAGTTCAAGTGCTCACCTTTCCAAGGATTATATAGGATTATATAGGGTTAAAATCGGTTGAAACCACGGTTAGAGACCATCAATGACAAAATAAACTCATATAGCTCCTACATCAGAGAAGAAAAATACTCTCCAAGTTTTTTCGTTGAAATTTATTCAATAAAGGATGAAATTGACAATGACACAAGCTTGAAGTCGTTTTAGCATCTACTTTGAAATTGACGGAGATCTTTGGTTCGCACAGCTAAAGCACAGCGGTACATGATGAGCTGTTTGTTTTTTTGTCAACGATGGTACCTACCTACATACTTATAGGTGATTACTACTCACTCACGTGATCAGGATGGATAAAATGCCTTCTACACTGCCGTGTTAATTGAAAAAGGCGTATCTGAAAAAAAAAAGAAACATGAGAAAATTAACTAATATACCTTATACAAGTGGTCAATTTCCATATATGCTCATCTATATATTAAAACGGCTTTCTGCGAGGCTTTCTGGCTATGCAGTCAGATATGTTTTGTCATCTCGACACACACTCAATGCCCAACATATGTCTCGCAAGTTCCATTTTGTGCAAAACTGCAGTAACAATACGAAATTTTATATGTTCAAAAGTTCGCAATATTTCGGTGTTGGTCAAGGTGATTCAAAATTGTAAGGGTGCTGGAAATAATGCCCCAGATACAGATAGATGGTGTATCCTGCATTGATAAACGTCTCCTGTTCGAGACTTTTCGCTCCTGATCTCCCACAAAAGAAATTACGGAAGCTAGATGTCATCATGTCATGTACGAGATGACTTAGAACGTTTCAAGCTGTGGCTGAAACTTTGAATAACAGCGCCAGCCAAAACCTAAACGTGATGGCATCATTTTTGCCGAGAGTGGGAGCCAAACTTGACGTTGAGGCAGGTGATGGGAAAGACAACTTTGAAAAAGCAGGAGCGACATCTGTAATTTTAGGCATTGGCTGTCGATAATTTCAATTTTCTACATCAAAATGTAGAAATATGTATACCTACTAAGTCTGACTTCAAAACCTCGAAAATTTAATAATTTTTCACAGAATTCAATTTTTTTCCAGATATTTCAGGAACAATTGGAAAATTTAGATTCTTTTTTGAAACTCGCAATTAAATTTTCTACCATTTGATCACAAAGTAGGTATTTTTCACCGAAAATGCTCTTCCTTGATGCTTTCTAGGATGACGCTGTACGCTGAAGAAATCTGAGGGGTCGAGAATATTAAATTGGACACTCCAAGAATAATTTTAGGAGAAAGGGGATGGAGTTGAAAATTTTGAAAATACAGGTGGTCCGACTTTCATGTCATTAAATTTAAGGATCGATAGAGAATGAAAAATGTAGGGGACTTTCTCCAGAAACCATACTTGAAAAATGCCTAATAACAGAAATACAGCCCTTCAAAGTTGGAAATAAATAATCGTTTTTCCCCTGTAACTTTTGAACCGTTCAACCGATTTCATTCAAAATGGAACCAAAGGTTTACTGAAATTATCCCCTTCATAACATGTTTCATGAAAAAGTTCCAGGGGCGTAGGCATTAGGGGGTCGTCCCTACTCCCCCCTCCCCCTATTTCTCACATCCCTAGTTATTTTTGGAAACTGTTCATAATTTTAAATTCTAAATTCAATTTTGAAGAAAAAATCACTCCTGCAAAATTTTGATTAGAAGTTTTGTTTGGGAGATATTTAGGATTGAAGGTTTGGAAAACATCTCAAAAGCACAACTTTCAAAGGTCTAAAAATTAAAATCCAAAAAACTCATGGTTTCTCAGCTGAAATAGGTTTTCTAGAATTTCTAAGTTGATAAACCAACTTTTTTTTTCAAAACACAAGAAATTTTCAGGAAAAAATAATTTGGGCTCTGGAAAGTGGCGATTTCGGGATGTTTTCCAAAGTTTCAAACTCAAATATCTCCTAAACGAAGCCTCTATTTAAAAATTTTGCAGAAGTGACTTTTTCTTAATTGAACGTAAAATTCAAAATTATGAACAGTTTCCAAAAATAACTAGGGGGGTGAAAAATAGGAGGAGGAAAGTAGAACACCCTCTAATGTCTACGTCGCTGGAACTTTTTGATGGAACATGTTATGATTGTTTGACAAGGGATAATTTCAGTAAACCTTCGGTTCTATTTTGAATCAAATCGATTAAACGATTCAAAAGTTATGCGAAAAAAAAAGATTATTTATTCCCAACTTTGAAGGGCTGTATCTCTGTTATCAGGCATTTCTCAATAATGTTTTCTGGAAAAAGTCCCCTTTATTTTTCATTCTCTATCGATCCTTAAATTTCATGACATAAAAGTCGGACCACCCTGTAACTATATATTTTTTTAGGTATTTTTCATTTTTCAATATTTTATTCTCTTCAATTGATGTATCGCAAAGTAGGAAGTGCCATTTGAAATTTCGAAGTTAGGATGGGTTAAGGGTTAAACTCGGGGTTGAAGAAAGAAATTTTTTATTAAAGAAAAATTCACTATATGAATCGGAAGTTATTATGGGTGGATAGTTTTCAAATGATCACCCGGTATAAGATAATAGTGAAGTAGTGGAAGGGTTCCTGGTGTCAGTTTGCCCTTCACCGTAAAAAAATTCTTCAGGATAAAACCGCAGTTCGCACCCCACCAAGTGCGCCATAAATGACAACAGCGCAGCGGTACGAGTGTTGTCTTACAGGTACCCAATCGTTTGCCAGTTATCTGCGCACATCTTGCTTCTTAGACAGCCCCAAAGAAAAAAATCTAAGGACGTCAGATCACAAGATTTTGGCGGCCAATCGACATTTTAGTTTCGTGAAATGACAAGGTCGGGAAACATTCCTTGGCAACTAAATTGTATCACGAGAAGTATGGAAAACTTTTGCTAAAAACACATGTTTTGCAATCTTTCCGCCACGATTTTAGGTCCCAAAAATTGTCCAGTATGACACTATGACACCATGTTAGTTAGCATGCCTACGGGTCGCTATAATCGAAGGGTTTTTAGGAAACTTTGAAGTAGATATACTGAAATGTTATACCCACCGTGGTGTAACGTGACATGACTAACTTGACAAGACAAGTGTCTACTTGAAGGATGCCAACTTTGAACTTTCTGACTCATTGAGCGTTGTGACATCCTTGATTGTTCGTTTTACAAAATTCGAATTTTTTCACGACTTTCGATTCCCTACTCCTCAACTTTGTAGTGAATACTCGAGTAAATAAATGGATCTTGATGCTGACAGCTCGAATGATGGTGGGCTCAAACCAAAATACATACATCCTTCTTGTGGCTTTCGAAAGAGACCTTATTGGTGAGATCCTGTCAAGGAATAAACCCACAGGGATTGATTCCACAACGCTTACTTTATCAATATAACTCCGTCCTCAATACAGTATAGTAACGATACTTACCACCGAGCTCACCACACACCATCTATGTTTCATTTTTTGCATTTTTAGTACGGACGAATGTTCGTTTTTCGATAGATTAAAAGTTTTTTATTTCTTCTGGACGAACTGTTTTCACCAGCGCACGCCACACAATAGGACTAGGTGGTGCGTGGACCCTTCCCCTTTCTCCCTTCTTCTAGTTGCTCCCTTCCCCTTGCCCAGACGGTTTATTACTACTACTACTACTATTATTTTCACAGTAAATAGGGGAAAACAAGAAACTGCATGGATATTCCACTGGTCGGCATTTTTATTCTGAATTCTTATTTTATAGACTATTCTGAACGGATTGCCATTTTTTACTGTTTCTTGACTGGCGTTATATGACACAAGACCCATTCATCTTCATTTAGGACATAATGATTTAGGGCAAGCATCCTTTTGAAATTAAGCATTCAAGGGCACTACCAGCTCGACTACTGGTATATTCGAGAGGCTACTTCACTCTGCCCCAGCCTCCCCTACCTACATAAACTGGCAAACAAGAAAATAAACAATGCACTATCGACAGTTCACTCTGTGCGGTTTCCCGATTATTGTCTAAATGTCGTGCATTGTATTTAATTATTGAGTAGGTATTATTCACGATATAGATCCTGTTATTCTCTATTGATCATCGCGACGCCACCTATCAAGGTAGGTCTACCTACTTACTCACTTACATCTTACATCAGGTCCTGATGAGCGAATCTTATTCGAACTGATCGGACGATTCGAACCCGACTCGAACGGTCGATCCGTCTTTTATCCTGTAGGGCCACATGCCACATCCACGAATTTCCGCACATTCTAGACCGCATCAACACACTTCCACACTACAATCACATCACCGTTTCCGTTTCTTTGTTGGAAAATGTCAATGTCATGTCAATGTCAATGTCGAAGATTGTAATGTCACTTCAGTGTCATAAATCGGAATTACCAACCTAGTAAATAACCAACTTTTACGTCTTTTACTCACGGATCTTTTACTTTACTTTTTACTTCATCTTTCCTGTCAAAATATTAATTATGCATCCGGTCGTCCAACCAATCCTCGGGCTCAGGGCCGGCAACTTTGGATTATTTGAACGTGTGGTGCTGACTATCAAACACTTCAGAAAAAGGACGGGGGGGGGGGTATCAGCGTTGCGGGCGATTTTTCAAGTTCAGAAGACTGAACTTGAAAGAAAATTATTCAGGCACACGTCATATTTGAATAAAATATACTATAGGTACAGGCTGTCCCAAAATAAAGTAGCCAAACGCATATAGGAGATAGCCCGGAAGAAATTAGAGGCGCCCACATCTTTTCTTTCCGGCATTCGAATTTTTTTATTCCAATTTTTATCTGTCTTACTTCTTACTACTGGTTAGAATCCAGTAAAATTATGCCAATAAGTGGGGAACCATTCTAAACAAGTCTCTGGCAAATTTCAGCCGAATACTTCGACCCGTTTATGATTTATATGAAAAACCAATAAAAAAAGTCAAATTTTGAAGAGCTGTATCTCGTTTAATAATGGGCTTTCGCAAAAAATAATATGGAGGTCTTTTAGTGTCTTCTGGACTTCATAGGCCGTTGGCTACTTTATTCTGGGACACCTGTATGATATAGGGGTAATAATACATGAATAAAACGTTCAAAATAAAACACAAATTCTCGAAATTGGTAAATTGGAGTGCTATGGCGCTAATTTTAATTTTTGCATTTTTAGTATGTGGTGCTCAGCACCACCTCTTCGGATTACGTGTGGTGCTCGAGCACGTCAGCACCACTATTGTTGCCGGCCCTGCTCGAACTCGAATGGAGGAAAAACCTAATTTTTGTTTCAAAAGCCAACTACGACTGAAAATAGGCCACTGGACATCAATCGCATTTCAGTATAAAAGTATGATAAATCTGATGAATATCTGAATGACGAATTTGTAGTTGAAAAAGTTTTTCGAAATATGATTTCATTTCGGTAAAAAATCAATTTGAAAGTAAACTTATTCAAATTTCAAATCAGGAATAATATGCTACGTCACAGCTTGAAAGTGGGCTAGGAGGTGGAAGGGAGGAATAAGAGAGGGACGCATTCGACATTCGACCTGAGCATTCATTTTTATTTTTTCGGTATAAATCAGTTCAAAACGAGAAGGTGTTCTTCAATTACTGAATGGCCAACTTGAGTTTCTATTGGCTCTTCAAAATGTGACGTCACGCACTTGCCGCGCCATTCAAACAGACAAATCTTTTTTATGTTGTTTTATGTACAAAAACTTTTTTAAACACAATCATCTTGCCAATGCAACAATTTTGGGAGGATCTTTTATAAAAAGAAACAAAAAAAAAACATGTCCACTAGCCTATTTCGAAAGTTTCCCATTCATGAAAAAATTCGTGCAATGTGATAGTGATTATTTACTCAAAGGTTGTTCCTTGTGACTACACAATATAGTGACCTGACCGACCTAGACATATTCTTACTCTTATCTAACCTGGACCTAGATATTTTATTAAGCGGACGGAGAGAAAAGGGGGTCGTGCCATTATTAGAGGTAGAGTTAAATTGAAAAATTCCAACGTAAATTATAAACTCACAACGTCGACGGTTACATAGGTGTTAAAAATGGAGAGCAAATAAAAATTTTGCGGATCTTGAGAAAAAATATAAGTTACTAAATGTAACAATGATATAAGTGACTATGGAGCGAATTGGGTTGCTGAGCGGGTAAGAAATTGAGAGAATAAGTGAAAGAATAAGTATCGAAAATCGAGGAAATGAATAAAATTACGGCACCACGGAGCGAATTGGGGTGCTGGGCGGGTGATAAACTAAAACAAAAAAGGCAAAAGTCGGTGAGAAAATAAATTAAACTGCGGGATCTGGGAGCAAGTAAGGGTGCTGCGAGGGTAAGAAATTTGAAGAACTGAACCAAAAATGTGCAGGGTGATCACACAAGAATCCTTTTTCTGGAGGCTTCGTCTTTGAAATACTTTAAAGGGGAAAAAACTGTTCTTATCTTTTTATCGTACATTTCAAAATTATCATGAAATATCAAATAAAATATCAAGTTTAGGTCAGGATGTGAAGTTCCACAGAGTGTTCAAGTTGAATTTTCAGAATCGATTTTTTTGACATAACTTTTAATCCGATTTGTTCAAATTTGAACCAAAGCTTACTGAAATAGGTCTCTGTCTGACGTGTTTGGAAAAAAAATCAGGGGCGTAGATAACGAGAGGTGTTTTCATTTTGTCCCCCTATTTTTTATATTTTTATTCCCTATAGTTATTTTTTTCAAATTATTCTTATTTTTGGATTAAACTTTCAATTGAGAAAAAAAAGTTACTTCCGCAAAATTTTGATTCGAGTCTTTGTTTTTGAGATATTTGAGTTTGAAACTTTATAAAACATTTCGAAATCGCCCCTTTCGAAAATCTAAAAATTAAAATCTATAAAACTCATGATTCCTCAAGTAATAGTATATTACATACCTACCGAGACGCGAGACGGGAAATACATCATTACTGCTGAGGGCACAGAGAGCCTCCAGGCTTTGCTTTGGGCTTTGCCTGTAGGCTCTAGCCCAAAGCTGGAATGATGTATTTACCGTCGAGAGTATGTATACTATTTCACTCACAATCATGTACTCAGCTTGCAGGATTACAGGCGTTGAAAAGTTGAAATCTGAAAATTAACTTTTTGTCATAACTTCCAGATAGGCCGATTAATTTTGCTGAAACGTGGTTCAGGAAATACTGATTAATAGTCCGGATGCTAGTTGCATAAAATGGAATGAACCTTGCATTTTTTGATGAGAAGATGCCACTCGGTGAAAATGTTCTTTGCATCATACTCTTCCGATCCAGAAAGGTAGCCATCAGCGCCATCCATGCCGGCAGCGTATACAGGGTGAAACAGAAAAAAAAAGTTGAAAAAATATATTTGAATAACCGAAGCATGTGGAGACGTCCAATTTACCACATACATCAACTGTTTTATGCTCATGAAGGCACAGTAAACCGTTCTTGATTACCTTGAACCATCTTTGAAATATAGGGGAAAAACAGAAAAAAAAACAAAAACACTCTTTTTTCCATAAATAAGTGATTCTTAGAGATATTGACACAATACTTGGCATTTGTACTAAAAGTAATGTGAGAAATGATATGAGTTGGGTAACCAATTCCTAAGCCAACTATTTCCAGAAATACGATTGTCAACTTTTTTTTCCTCTTGAGCACCATCTTGAATCTGCCCTGTGAGGCATCGTTGAAAAAGTGATCGGCTATTATAATAATGGTAGCATGGAATCATTACATCGCAAAAACAACCTCCTCATCATAATTTAGTGACCTCTTCGGCGGGAAAGAATTGCCATTCACGTATTTTCTGGCTCTTCAAAGCTTTAGTGCCCATGATGGCATTTGCAACATCTGAAATGATGAAATATGTTACGCATTATGAACCGTGATGTACTTTGAGGTAGCCCCCAAGTTTTGCAATCATCAATTGAAAGGTTTGTTTTCAAAAGCTGTTTGAACAAAATTTGTTTAATTTTTTTATGGAAAATTCAAAATATTGTATCTTCCACCCTTATTTGATCCCTCGTTGAGGAAAGCCTGAAACCGAAAGTCTCCAAAATTTTCATGCTAACCCGGCATCCGACAGGTGGAATTTTCTCAACAGTTCCGACAGGTGGGGTGTGTCAAACCCTATTTCTCATGTAACCTCCAATAATCAGATATAGGCATTTTTCCCAATTGAAAAACATTCTGTGATTCAGGAACATTGTTTTCATCGATAGGTAGTGGAAGTTTTTTAAAAAAATATATTGGAACAAATAAAACAAAAAAATACGTCGAGTCCGTTCTTACACTGAAAAAAAAAAATTCTATTGTTTACTTGAGAAAGAAAACCTCCATTCAATACATGAAGAAAGACTCAACTAACATAATGATTCTTCAAATTACAAAATTCTAAACAAAAAAAATCCAACGAAAATCGGTACAAAAATAAAAAACTTATTCATTGTCCAACTTGGTGCAATTTCTGCAAAAGTTCCACGAATGTTCGAGGCAAATAAATTTTTCACATTCTTCCGCAGACTTATCTAGACTTCCTGTCCTTGATCCGCGTGGACAATCCGAAAGCTCTCCTTGCTCATTAGGTCGCCTTTTGACAGCCTAACTGTGCCATTGTCCGATTCCAGATAGCGACGGTTGTCAAGTAGAGGCTCAAGGCCTTGTGACGTTAGTACGGCCAGTACGAGAGTAACTGTGTTTTTGGCGCAAAAAAATCATCTCAAACTTCAATCTCCATATAGAAAAAAGAAGAACACAGCCCACTGGTGAAAAATGCCTCCAAAATTAGTAATAATAATTGTCACATGGAAAGTCGCAAGTTCCGACACGTGGGGTGTGACAAACCCAAGTCGACTTTGAAACGAACACACTCCTTCTGTGGTAATAATTGCATTGCCGCTGATGCAGTAATACCTAGATTCATGCATTTCCGGAAGCTACTGAAGAGCTGCGGGGGCTAGGCCCACAATTTGATTAATAAAACTACGATTTTCGGGCGCTTGGGTTTGTCACACCCCACGTGTCGGATGCCGGGCTAATGGTTCACTGAGAACTGCTCTTCAATGTGTAGTTGTCGAAATCTGCATAGTTGCGTTCAGATTCTAGACAGAGAGCGACAAAGAAGTTCATGCAGTGGGAAAAGACACAGCTTTCAATGCAACGGAAAAATCCTGGAAATGTCCCTTTTAGATAGGCTTCCCGCAATACACAGGTTCTGTGATACTCTCAAGCGTGGGTGAAAGGCTTGAAACATTACTAACTTAAGGCTCTAACAGTGTACCAAATTGCACATTTATGTTATGAAAAGCAAGGTCTCCAGGCTGCTTTCAGTCTAGCTCTGGACTAGTTTTTTCTCGACTGTAATTTATGTCTTTTTTTACTGCATGAACTTCTTTGTCGCTCTTTGTCTGAAATCTGAACGCCACTATGCAATTTTTGACAACTAAACATTGAAGAGCACTTCCCACTGAACCATTATCATGAAAAATTCGGAGACTTTCGGTTTCAGGCTATTCTCAGTGAGGGATCAAGTGATCATATTTTGTATTTTTCATAAAAAAAACGACACAAATTTTGTTCAAACAGCTTTTAAGAACAAACCTCTTAATTGATGACGGTGAAACTTGGTAGGTTACCTCAAAGTACATCAAGGTTCATAATGCGTAATATATTTTACCATTCCAGGTGTTGCAAATGCCATCATGAGCACTAAAGCTTTGAAGAGCCAAAAAATACGTGAATGACAATTCTTTTTCGCCGAAGAGGTCACTAAATTATGACGAGGAGGTTGTTTTTGCGATGCAATGATTCCATGTTACCATTATTATAATAACCAATCACTTTTTCAACGATGCCTCACAGGGCAGATTCAAGATGGTGCTCAAGAGGAAAAAAAAGTTGACAATCGTATTTCTGGAAATAGTTGGCTTAGAAATTGGCTACCCAGCTCATATTATTTCTAACACTACTGTTGGTAGAAATACCAAGTATTGTGTCAATATCTCGAAGAATCACTTATTTATGGAAAAAAGAGTCGTTTGGTTTTTTTCTCTGGTTTTCTCCTATATTTCAAAGACGGTTCAAGGTAATCAAGAACAGTTTGTTGCGACTTCATAAGCATAAAATAGTTATTGTATGTTGTAAGTGACACGTCTCCACATGTTTGGGTTAATTAAATATAATTTTTCAACTTTTTTTTTCTGTATCACCCTGTATACGCCGTCGGCATGGATGGCGCTGATGGCTACCTTTCTGGATCGGAAGAGTACGATGCAAAGAACATTTATACCGAGTGGCAAATTCTCATCAAAAAATGCAAGGTACTTTCAACTAGCATCCGGACTATAACGCACTTATTGTTTGGTTGGATGCATATTTTGGAATTTCCCTTCTAAAGATACCATTTCTTCACTTTCTCGGGAGGTCGGCAATGAGTCACTTCCCGACCTCCTACTAGGTATGTAATGAATCAATTCAATTACCATAGTGGTTGTGAGTGAAATGAGTTTTATATGTGTTTTATGGATTTGGGCTCTGGAGAGTGGCGATTGCGAGATGTTTTTCAAAGTTTGAAACACTAATATCTCAAAAATGGAGCCTTCAATCAAAATTTTGCAGGAGAATTTTCTTTTAAATCGAAAGTAGAATCCAAAGATAAGAATTTCATGAAAAAAACTACAGCCCCTCCCAGTATTTACGCCCTAGCGAAGTTCGAAAAACAATTGTGCACACCTTGTATCACTGAATCCCAAGTTTTTTATCATGAAGTTATTCATCTTCTATTCGACTATTGATGAGCCAAATTCCATTCCTCAATTCTAAAAAACGAGGCCCCTAAGATTTTTCAAAATGAACCTTGAAATTATAAAAAAAATCAATTTTTATTTTTAGTTGGTAGCACTGCCACAAACTGAGAAAACAAAAATACACTTATGATAGTGCTTAAATAGTTGAACAAGACAATGAAATCAAAAATGGGGCATTCACTTAAAAAAATCCCTATTTTTGTTAAAGCGCAAAAATGGAACACCCTGTATAGTTGAAAATAATCTTACAAGATAGAACTTTTCAAATCAATGATTTTATGTATCACACCTTTTCCTCTATCTTGTAAGGTAAGGGCGCTAGGAAAGCCCGCGACGCACTATTGCAGGACCCTGTATGCACTTCGTCTTTGCATAATTATCAATAATAATTGCAATTATGACAATAAATAAGAAATCTCAATAATTCTTTGCCACCTAACACCTATATCTATCTAATATAAGCGTACGTAACGAGTGATAGAATAAATTTCTCCTCACTACTACAACTGCGAGACTATCCATTTCAAGTTTATAAATTAAAATATAATACAAGCAGTAAAAGTAAAACTATGATTATTTTTTCACTACAGATACATTTTCGATTGAAACCCGAAAATGAAAATAAAGGAAAAGTCGTAGCTGCATTCGTGACTAAAATTTGAAATAACGAAATTACTGGGGGAAATACTGAATTGCTGAACGGTTCCACCCTCTTGTCGACGCAAGAGGAACTTAAAACACCTTCTCGCACCTTCCCCTACATTCACACGATTCACACTCTGCACCATCTGCTTGCTAGATTCCTACTAATGCAGTTATTCAAGATTCAGCTACTGGTCGATAGGTGGCGGTCCCAGCAAAAATTTCAAAAATGACAAACTGGGCCGTCATGATCACGCCAACACGATTCTAACCTCACTTTCCCAAGATAACAACAAGAGGGGTGCAACTTTGTTTATTTGATTTACGACTACAAATACCGTATTAAAATATAAATAGGCAACGAAAATGTTTACTACAAGTACTCAATATAAATACTGGATGTTCAGTAGTGAAGAAGAGCTGAATAAACTGCGAGAAAAAACGAATGCTACACATATTCAAACTTATGGAAAAGATGTAAATATATCTCTCAGTAAAACTGCATTACCGCATTTTAATTATCTTTAATTTTAATTTCAATCGCTGCAATTTTTTAGAAAAATCTGGCAGGCAAACCCTTGTTCGATCACTTTCTAACTGCAGAAGAAGAGAGAATCATGGTGAAACGTTACGAAGGGCACTTGCGTGATTTTTGCAAAAGATTCCAACCACCCATGACTAGATCTGTGATTGGAACTGCGTTTCACTATTTCAAGCGGTTCTATATCTATAATTCTGTGATGAACTATCATCCGAAAGAAATTATGTGAGTAGAAGAAAAATGAACATTCTGTTACATATTCACTAATATTCATATTTTTAGGGTCACTTGTACATACTTAGCTTGTAAGGTAGAAGAATTTAATGTTTCCATTCAACAGTTCGTGGCTAATCTCAAAGGTGATCGAGAAAAGGCAACTGATATTATTCTAAACAATGAACTGTTGCTGATGGAACAGTTACGGTTCCATTTATCTGTTCACAACCCCTTCAGGCCTGTCGAAGGCTTACTTATTGACATCAAAGTGAGTTGTATTTCACTGTGGTGAGTTTTTGTACAAATCATGATGCTTCCAGACAAGAACTAACTTGAGTGATCCAGAAAGACTAAGGCCCGGAACTGAACATTTCCTTGAAAGGTGTCTTCTAACTGATGTGGTCTTGCTGTATGCACCTAGTCAAGTCGCTTTAGCTGCAGTTCTACATGCAGCTTCGAAGCTACAAGAGAACTTGGATTCTTATGTCACAGACACTCTGTTTGGTGTTGAAGGTAGAAATAAATTGGAAGATTTGATCGAAGCTGTTCGCGCTATTCGTTACATGGTTAAGATGGTTGATGAGAAGGTAGATAAAAATCAACAGAAGCTGCTTGATAAGAAGTTGGACAAGTGCAGGAACCCGGAGAATAATCCTGACAGTGAAATGTAATTTAATTATTTCAATGTTTGTGCTTTATGGTAAACATTTTGCTTTTTCAGTTATAAGAAGAAAATGCTAGCATTGTTGAATGAAGATGATGATTTAATTGAGCAAATTTCTTCGTACAAGGAGTCCACTGAAACTTCAGCCCTGAACATGTCACTCAGTCCACATGGTCTCGAAAGTCCGTAAAACATTATTGTGGGTGAACAAGCTCCATATTTGTGTCTTTGATTTCTGTTGCCTTCTTGATCGTTGCAAGGGAAAGTAATTTAATTTCCAATCCATTAGCTACCTATTAAGTAAACTACCATCTGTATTTATGATTTTTTTTTAATATTTTGTTTTGAAAACAACTGGAACTTGGACTTTTTCAACACATTTCACTCCATCTAAAAAAGTAAGTGTGCTCTTTGCCTTGTCCTTTTGCATTTCACTCCAGTGACAAACCAGTTACTTTTGCACCACTGGCATGATGCATCGAAGTCATTAATTGATGGTAATTTGATGATGGTCATCATCATCAGCAGTGTATCAATTTGATGAATTCGAATTTATCATATAAAGGAAAAAGGCGCCTGTGGTATATTTTTTAAGAGTATTTCAAGAACTACATAAGTAGGTAATAATGCTAAAAAAAGTTCACTTTTGTGATTTGTTCTTCCATGTGACCAGAACATTATCAGGGCGATGAGACTTATCATAAATTATCAGGCTATTACGAATCACAAGGTATTTTTCACTATAAAGCTTAGTTCAGGACAAGTGATTTTTCGCGGTAGAGCGGAGCTGAGCAGAGCAATTTTTTTGTCTGCATCAATCACGTCCATTCAAGATTTCATGACACCTTGATTGGCCCAGGCAAAAATATCGCTCACTCCGCTCCGCCACAAAAAATTGCTTCTCCTGAACTGAACTAAGCTTCAAGTCAGATCATTGGTCCAGTTTGTAAGGAAATAATTCTGCTATTGGTTAAAATTATACCTTGTCAAAGATATGAATGAAATAATCTGTCGAGTGCCACAGTGAGTAGAGTATAAAACAAGATTTATTATTATTTAGTATCTGATTGATAAATTATTACATCCATAATTAAAAAAGAATCATCCACATTGCATTTCAAGGATTATCAAAATGTCTCCCGAAATTTTGTAGCTGCATGATTGGAGAGCTTTCTGGAGGCTGTTCAGTCTGAAATTCGTTGTAATTTGGTATACACGATCTTGCCAAGTGATGAGCAGGAACCATTGGGCCATTTGGCGGTGGATTCATGACATTTGGTACGACGCTGGACAGTCCAGGTTGGCCAGGGTAATTGAAGAACCTGTAAAATCAAAATTCAGTTAGTAAAACAAAACAGGCAATGAGCTAGCTAAATTAAGAATGAGAAGGATTATTTCTGTCTATAACGTAAAAGTACTCAAATTGATTCCGATGATGGAAATCGTTCATCTTTTTTAAGCATCACCTAAGTAGGTAAGCCAAATCTCATAACGTACGCATTCAAGCATTTCAATCTTCTTGGCTTTCATCATTATGCCGCGTTTAACATGATTGCCTTTCCCGTTGTGCTCTCCTGCGGCTCGTATAGGATATTATTGGCAACTTCGTCAGTGGTGTAGTGGTCGATAAATATATCCCAGGAGAGTACCACCAGAAGGGCATGTTTATTAGTCCGGATCCTAGTTGGAAACACCTTGCAATTTATGATGTCACGATGCCAAGGGGTGGTAACTGGACCGTTGTCTTTAGATTCAGACCTATATGCATCGCTGTCGACCACGGTGGTGGTTTATACAGGGTGAAATAGAAAATACCGAAACCGAATTTTTCGTAGGTTACTTATTGTAAAAGCATCAAGTTTTACTTTAAGATCTGAAGAATGACGACTTGAAAGAAAAAAATCGTCATTATGTCTGTCGCGGGCCTTCTCAACGTAGTATCTTCTCTGCAACATCATTGGAAGATAATTATTTTGATTCTATCAAATTATCAAATCAAATTAATTATCTTCGAGAATTATTTTACTTCCCCGACCCACCACCCAACAAGGAGGGGAAGTATTGTGAACGCGCTAAAAATTTGTTCCGAGATTTTGACGGATATATCCGTTTTGAGGTCCTCTATGACGATTAAAACCATTTCCAGAATGATCTCTGTCGGTGTGTATGTATGTATGTCTGTATGGTTGTATGTCTGTAACCTTCTACGATAACAGCCGCAACGTCCATCCGATCGACTCGAAATTTGGTATACGGACATGGTTTCATCGTCGAATGAGTCATTAGTTTTTGGCTGTCATCTGTCAAACGGAAGTGTCACTATCAAAAAATGACAGAAGTTATATCTCACGGAACTCGACTTGCAATATGCCGTTTGAAAGCCCATAAGAAAGTGTATTCAGAACAGTTGGAAGTATTAGTAAGTATCTGTCATTTGTCAAATTATAAAAAATGTCAAAGCTCAAAACTTCACCATTTATTTATTCAAAATCTATCCGATGGATTGGGACCAAATTTGGGAGGCAGGAAGCAACACAATAAAAAAGTAAAATCAAATCCGCAGTTGCAATTTCCCATCATTCTCCAGTCGAGCGGTATGAATTTTCAAAATTTCTCTTAGCCGTTGCCACCCAAAACGGCCTCTCGCCCGTATTTTGACCAGAACGTCTCGCTTTTGTAGCAGGACTCCATTCAAAAACTCATTCCTGCCCAGGGATCGCTTTTTTGGAAATTTCCAACTGGTATCGAAAGTAGATTGCATTGGGCGTCGTGTAGGCGTATTTTCAAAATCGACACGGTTCTGGTTTTCCGACGGTAATTTTTTCAAAATTAAATTTGCATATTCCGTGAATTTGGAAAAAATGCAGTGCAAACTTAGACATGCGGTGAGTTCCACGAAATATTCATCTTAGGTGCAGACATGCTGGGAATGAAAGTTGGAGAAAAGAATAAATAATTTTTGGAAAGAACATTTTCGAAATCCGACCCACGGTTTCCGAGTTTTCATCCCTAGAAAACCCGCAAATTTTTCAACTTTTTATCCCGTGAACAAATTGTCACCTTTTTTAAACAAGGGTTACTGGCTCTCAAACATTTTCCAATAATTTTCTTCTCAATTTCTCCGGGAATTTCCCTGTTCAAAATGTTGAACAGGCCTGGGTTATCGAAACCGGATTTGAATGGTGGAGCTAAAAGTGAAGCCGTAATAAGCACGCGAAAGGTCGAATTTTTGCCGACTGACAAGGAACGTGAGCATGCGCTCTAGACCTGATGAAAACTACTATTTAGTTGAAATCCGTGTGGTATATACTTCTCGAGTTATTGAACGCAAAAGTTTTGGGTTTGACAGCTTATCTTAACTGTTGACAGATGACATATGTCATAACTTGAACATGTTTCGAACAGAGGTTTCAAGAAGCTTCAAAACGAGCTATCAAAAATCAAAATCGTTGCATCAAAATCTTCAGTCATTCTTTAACAGTGACGTTTCCAGATTGACAGTTGTCATGTCGCGAGCTAGTGTATTTTGCATTCAGTTCGACTTCGGTGTGCTATTGATATGGTTTGTGACTGAATTCAAGGATTGTTCATTATCCGTGGCTCATTCTAGAAAATGAAAGTCCCTATAGCGATAAATGTACCATGTCAGCTGGAGCCATGGCAATTTCCATTTGAGCCAGGTAAATAGGTACTTTACCGCCCTAGGCAGGAAAATCTCATTTTCCTGCGTCAAGACGCCTGTCATGGATACTCCACTTCTGAATTACGAGTAAAAATGCTTTTTCAGTCAGTTTTGTAAAAAAGTCAAAAAGATCCTTTCAGTTAACGGGTAAAGTTGTGGCAGAACACTGGCATTTTCTGCAGGCACATTATATAGGAGTGAAGGCGCCAAAATGGGCTTCTTGTAATGATCGCCCCCCCCCCCCACAGGTACTTAAAGGAGACCACAACACAAAAATCGAGTCTATATTTTATTTGACTCACTTATGGGGAAGGTAGTTCAAAAGTATATGGAACAAATCTAAGTTTTCTATACGAGTCCGATCATCCGATAAAACGTTTTGAAAATATTATCGTGACGTCACTTGGGAAGATGTTTTTACCTAGATTTTTACCCATCACGTTCCCATGGTCTTGTTATTGCTGTTTTTGTCGTTCTGACATACGTCATTGTCTTCAAACAATCAATAATAATTATGACGGGCTTGAAACCGTCGTCATTTCATCGGCAACGGAATCAGGTACAGGTATGCCCGCGAGTAGCTAGAGGTAGCCCGTGAAAATTTGCCCATATGATGTCATTGTCGTTCTTAATTATAGCCTCAGCGCCCGCCACGAGATAAGTGAATTTACAAAACCCTATGCAATCGTCCTAGTTTTTTCAACTCTTTTATCTGAGACCAACTTGTATTTTGTGTTGTGGTCTCCTTTAGGACCGGCAAACTGTTTAAATGTGGACCTGGACAGCCTGACTGCGCCACTGCTCGATTACAGATAGCGACAGTTATCAGGTAATGATTCAAGGTCACTGCGTCGTGACGTCAGTACGGCCAGTACGAAAGTAGCCGTGGCTCTGGCGCAAAATATTCATTTCAAGCTTTGATCTTCATTTGAAGAATGGCCAAACATTAAATTCCTAAACTAATAATTAACTCACCATAATCGGTCACCTAGAAAAATGGGTCTGGGCGTCAGAATTCCCATTGACGTATAGTATTGTTGAGCCAGCAGTTCGACATCGTTGGTGTATTTTCGTTTCCATTTAGTGCGTCGGTTTTGAAACCATATTTTGATCTGGAATTTTTTGAAGTGTCTTTAGTAAGCAACAGTTATTTATTTTTTGCTTTTCAGTGAACTAACGGCTCGATACCAAGTTGGGGCTGAGACCGCCGTAAGTGCGGTTACCATAGCAACGGCGGATACCAACCAATCAGACCGCTGTATTTGGCGAGTTACGCCGTCCCAAACTTTGCGCCTGCAACTTGGTATCGAGCCCTTAGTCGTTAACTAAGTTGCTGAGTTTGTTGGATAAGTGGGTGAGTACTACCTACTTGTGTTTCAGTCAACTTCAGGGTTTTCGAGAGCTGGCATCTTTTCGCCACCGAAAGATACTTGTTTCGTTCGAATTCAGCTTCCAGAGATTTAATTTGGGAGGCGGTGAATGCAGTCCTCGGCCGTTTTTTCCTTTCGTCATCTGATCTTTCGGAAAATGATGTGTCTGAAAACAAAGTTTTATTGTAGATAGTTGAAGTTGGTAACATTGAAATATTGTTCAAGTATTTGAAGATACGCCTATAAGATGACCTTGCATAAAACTTCGTGAGGTGATTCCTTCCAAAATGAATAAATCAAAAAGTACCTAAGAGTAACATTATCTCCTAAAGTGCTTCCTAAGAAGTTAAAAGACCCCCAAAGGTACAAAGTAAGACAGCTTCTAATTATTTGCCCAAGAGCTATCAAAGATATAAATAAAAACAGATTTGGGGCAAAATTTCAAACAAACGTATGCTCACTCGCCTAAGTGGTAGTAAATTTTCAAAAAGGGATATATTTCTGAAGACAATTTTCACATCAAATCGTCAAATCGATCAATGTAATATTCCAAAACTGAAAAATGTGGATTTCTAGTTCACAGGTCATTATTGTATCATTGAAGGAAATCCATAAAATGAAAACTCAAATATTAACTATAACATGAACCACTGGTTTACACAGCTAATATGCATGATGTAGGTATTGCCTTCCCTTAGTTCTCTAGCTTGCTCTTGACATGTTCTATTGGATTCAAATCAGAAGAGTTTGCAGGCCACATCTTCCTGATGATACTCAATTCCTTTGAAGGCATTCCGAACGGCATTTGTCCTGTTTAGAGGAGTCTTGTCGTCCATATAGAAATTTATCGCCCGTTTAAAGGGAACTACACCCCAATTGATGTTTTCTCATGTTTTCAAAATAAACTTGGCCGAATGTCGTACGTTTGTACGGTCACCAGGAAGATGTGACCTGCAAACTCTTTTGATCCTTGATCTGAATCATAACATTTCTGAAGCTACATTTCTAAGAGGTTGTAGGTAAGAGGTTGTACACATAACATCCACTAGAAACTTCAGAACAGTTGAGAACACTGTTTTAGATGAATAAGGGAATATCCTCGGGAATATCCTCCACCAAAGTAGTCCATGTTCAACATCGACATCGGCTAATTTGTGTAAAAAATCTAGATTTTTTCATGCCGTTTTTGGAATAAACCTATCATTAATTTCTCGATGTAGCAGTTATCCAGATATAACCTCGATGGAATATGAAATTATGAAGTTACACTTTACGGAGTGCTGCTACGCTACTTTTAGAAATAATAGATAAAGGCAATGCGATGTGAAACAATAAACCTAGGGCAAGCCTAGATGTTTTGCCCAATATTCGCATATTCGATTTGTAGTTTCTAAGAAAATACTTCAGAATTACTTAGTACTTGAAAAGGTAACGCTTTGACACCCTCTGTCGTACTTCCGTCAACTGCTAAGATAAAGTGACATTTGTGTGCCTTCTAGCTGTGGGAATTAATCAAGGTGTCTATGATCAAGGTCCTGATGTACTCAACTTATTATGCGTCAAAAAATGTTTTTGATTTCAGCTACCGCAGGTTTCTGAACTTGACACCCATCCGACAGTGTTCCAATCACACGGGCAGTTCTTTGTTTTGATAAAGAATTTGGCACCGGGACCAGCGCCGTCATTCACTCACTCAATACCTCGGACAATATCGTGAACGTAAATCTAGAGCGCAATCGTCCCCACTTATCCCGCAATCTCTTTATAAAAGCGACGTCTCGAGACCGACGCTCTTGCGCCTTCGGCATCAAATTCAACACCAAACAGTTGTTTTTAATTTGCCGTAGCGAAATTTATGTTTCGAATGTCGGGTGGGAAGTGCAGACACGTTAAGAAGACGCTAATTTGCGCCGCAGAGACGAAATTAGATTTTAAACAGCTAACGATCTGGAGAGCGTTGAAAAATGACACACCAGCAACAAAAAAAAAACACCATAGAGACGGTGCGCTATCTCGCGGCAATATATTACCGACTAAACATGACGGTCCGCCTTAAATCCGGAACAATTTGAGGACACTTTCGCTTGCGACGATTAGAGGCGTATAAGTGACATTAATATCAGTTATAAACGACGTTTAAGAATTCTTCTCGCGGCTTTAAATTAAATTTACCACAAGTTTTGAACGTTTTAAATAAATTTATGATTGTATGTGACACGGACCAGAGCGTATTTACAGCAGTTTAATTGGCTTGAAAGTGCTTCTATACCGTTTCCGAGAAATTGATCTCTTTATTGTTATTGTTTTTTGTTGCTAATTTCACAACTATCAGAAGTGGCTTAGACTTACTCTGTAAATCTGCAAAGTAAGTCTGCAACATTGTATTTTGTATTTTAATATTTTCTAATGTACACCCTTGTCTATAGGTGCGTTCAGTCAGCTTATTTAGCCGCAAGCTTTAGTTTTAGTCGTAAGCGCAGCGATGCTCATTGGCTGTCATGAACCAGCCTCCTCAGATCAGCCAGTGAGCGATGCTGCGCTTACGACTAAAATTGAAACTTGGGGCTAAATAACCTGACTGAACGCACCTTATGATGTAGACCTAATATTTATAAGGGTGCGTACAGACCTGAACGGTGGGATCGTTTTGCCCAAACGATTTGAGCGATTTTGATGGGAGATTCGTTTTTCTATAACCATATCGATATCAAATGTCAAAAAATTTACCCTTGCTACGCTTTTAATGGGCCTGCACCGCATACTTTAAAGTTGCTATTTTATTGTGTCATTTGATTACACAAGCCAAATAATGAATATTTGTCTAAATACTTATATTCTTCTGTTCTGCTCTACAACATTTGTAAAAAAAAAAATAAAGAAAAGTTTCAAAATCAGCCGGCAAGTTTAAACGCCAAGATCGAGCGGCATTTGTGACTTCACTGTTCCCCGACTAATAACACAAGTTTGCGGTGCGTCAGCCGGGTGGTTTGAGTGGGATTGTGACAGTTCGGCCAGTTTGCAGTTACCACGCATGAAATGAGCACGAGCGGGTTGGGAACAGTTGCATACTAGCGTATTATTTTGCCAATGTAGTATGTAGTAGAGTATGGGCACAGGTATGGGTAAGGAATTCAACTGTTCTCATAAATGAGTTAATTCAAACTGAAGTTCATTGCTTTGTTACATCCGCAACTATTTGTCCAATCATTCAAATTATTTTAATCTTTAGGCTTTTGCCATTTTTCATCCATTTCACGCATGTTTCCCAATTGAGAAAAATCTCTACTCCACTGTTAAGGTGCGTTAAGTCAGCTTATTTAGCCGCAAGTTTTAATTTTAGCCGTAAGCGCTGCATCGCTTATTGGCTGTTCTGAGGAGGCTGGTTCGTAAGAGCCAATGGGCGTCGCTGCGCTTGCGACTAAAATTAAAACTTGCGACTAAATAAGCTGACTGAACGCACCTTTAATTTCTGCGCTCTAAACGCAGTTTGCCACACCCCCCGTATGATCACCATCCATATGATTGGATGGGTCACAATGACGTCATATACGACTATACAATGCGTTTGAAAATGGGAATGAAATTCTCAAAGAATCATCCATTTTCGCCTTGAAATTTTCGAAATATCACAAAAACAAAGAATACCTCAATTTTTATTTTTATTGAATTTCCTGCTCAAGCAAAAAATAATACACTCTACATATAAGCCAAATTTTTTTTCTACAAAGTACTTGGAAAAAGTGAAGTGAAAATACATCAAAGTCGAACAATTTTACAGATGAAGACAACTAATTTGTGTAGCAGTTCAACTGACCGTTTGTCTTCAAATGCAACAGCTGTTGAGCCGAAAAGATAAGACTCGATTAACCAAAAACGAACCCGATATATTAATCCTTTTGCAGGATATGGGAGATTTAGTTGCCGAGGAAAAGTTACCGAGAGAATACTTCCTGCCATTCTATCTGGTGAGGCATGTAGTATAGACATGAAAAAAATACAAGAATCTGTAGGTACTTGAACTGGACTGATAATTGCCATCCATCAGACCGAACAATAAATGCCCCTGAGCCTGTGGTAGATATCCCTGTTGGATAACACGACAGCAGTTCTCAAAAGCCCATGAAAACTTGGAGCTTGGTTTTTGTAGATATTGATATCCACTTCATCCACTCTTAATAACCAGTGAATAAATTGAAGTGTTCATCAATTGTAGGTTTCTTTCCTCAAAACGTTCGGTCAGGTTTGCTTGGCCCCAAAAAAACGTATCGTAGGAAGACGTTCTGAGAGCCACTGACTCGTTAGTCAAAAACCTACTCAACCGAGTGCTCAACAAGACAAAAACAAAATTTTTACGTCTGATTCAAGTTCTGTAAGTACAAATAACCTATTATAGAATTGACCAATCCATTGTGTTTAATGTCTGACTAGTGCCTGTTGATTACGTTGATTGACCAGTGTTTATACCACCATGGCGGATTTGTTGACTCAGTATTTGAGACCATGGCAATGATTGTACGCTATTATCAGTCTAGTTTAGTAGTTTGGTACAGGTCCATGAGAATATACCTACCAAGATTTTCTCCAACTTCGAAGGGCCATTTTAAACTTCTAAAATACATTCACGGGCGTGAAAGAACAAGTACGGAGTTAATTTTTTCTCATTAATTTCTATGTACTTCATAAATAACAAATGCCAAACATTCCATTGATTTGTTTGATTTGTTCTGTGTCTGGTGATCTAAACTTAATCATTCTGCTTAGGAGATTGGCGGACAAAGTCACAGCCAAATTTGAATTTTTATTGGCAGATATGAAACGGTTGATCTACCCCACTTTTCTCTTCTTACCTATTTGCGTTCTCTCAAAAAAAAAAAAAAAAAAAAAATGTGCCAGAGAATAATCACCAGTTATGAGAGTCAATTTATGGCTCTCCCACTTTCAAAAATAAACTCACACCTATACATACTTATTTACAAAATAATAAAGTGTTCCTAAACACCAAACAATGTAAGATAAAATTAGTTAATAGTGAAACGCCAGCGATTCCACGGACAATATAAATCGTAAAATTTACCTCGACTTGAGTGGTTTATTGCGGTATCTGATATCAAAAGACTCTCAAGCGTCTTTGATGTTTCTGATGCTTGTAAATATTCAATTATGGGGTAATTTTTTAACATACCGAACTAAACTGTCTTACTGATATGTGTGAAGATTCTAATGAGATGTAGTTAACTGCACAATAATAGTTATTTACTAATAACTATCCAACACCTTTTGATTTGGTAATCATTATCCCACTGTATAAGAAAGTTTTGATTGTTACCTGCTCGAAAGAGGGCAAGGCACTCTCTTTCTAGTATTAAAAAAAAGAAAGCCCTTAAAGGAGACCACAACACAAAAATCGAGTCTATATTTTATTGACTAACTTATGGGGAATGTAGTTTAGAGTATACGGAACAAATCTGAGTTTTCTATATGGGTCCGATCAGCCGATAGATCGTTTTGAAAATATTATCGGGAAGATGTTTTCACCAGTGGCGGCTGGTGAGGGAGGGCTCAAGGGCGGCGCCCCCCCAACACTAAAGGCGGCAAGAGGTTTTTATCGGTAGGAAGACATGGAATGCATTGTATTAATTATACTCATTCCAAAGATTTGGTTTAGTGCAAAAACGTTCAGTCATTAGTCAATTCATATTTTAACAAAATAATTCTAAGCGATCGCACGGTCGAAGAAGTTCGTCTTGGGCTCCGTATTCGCCGCCCACCGCCGATGCGGTGACGCCGGGGTGCACCCGCGCAAAACATGTCCGTAACCATGGCAACGCGAGACGCGGCTCCCGCTCTATACTGCAGATATGGGCTCCGTTTCTCGAGCCCCCAGCCGATTGAAATAATCGATATAATTATTTATGTACTCTTCGATTAGTCAACAGTTTGCAAACATGAAGATAGCTGACCTAAAAAAGGTAGGTACATTTAGGTCATCAAGCCTACAAGAAGATATAAATGCAAAAAAACAACGGACGTCCGATTACAGCATTGATTTACTGAATATAAAGCAAATCGAACCCGCAAGAATAAATTCGTGGTGCATCAACTCACACATAATTTTGACAAAACAGTAAATGCTAAAACTCCATATGGTTGCGATGCGGATACGACAAAAAAGTTTTTGTCTCGAGTTTCGTCATTTCGCGAACTGAGAACTGTTCTATCTGCACTCTTTGTAGAAAATGTTTTTCGAACTTCGAACCAACAAAACATGGACGAAATGTTTCATGATTTGAACAATTAGATCAGAAACGGAAAAGGAATAAAAGCCTCTTTCTCTAGTTTCTGATCTAATTGTTTATATCAGGAAACATTTTGTCCATGTTTTGCTGGTTCGAAGTTTGAAAAACATTTTCTACAAGAAGTGCAGATATAGAACATTATAGTTCTCAGCTCGCGAATTTGTTATTAACTTGAGCCCTCCTTGCAAAAAACTCACGAGCCGCCACTGGTTTTCACCTAGATCTTCACCCCCGAATACCGAATTTTTACCTATCACGTTCCCATGGTCTTATTAGGTATTGCTGTTGTCGTTTTGACAAACGTCATTGTCTTCAAACAATCAGTAATAATTATTATGACAGGCTTGAAACCGTCGTTATCTCATCGGCAACGGAATCAGGTACAGGTATGCACGTGAGTAGCTATAGGTAGCCCGTGAAAATTTGCCCCTATGACGTCATTGTCGTTCTTAATTATGATGGCAGCGCCCACCACGAGATAGGTAAATTTACAAGACCCTATGCAATCGTTCTAGTTTTTTCAACTCTTTCATCTGAGACCAACTTGTATTTTGTGTTGTGGTCTCCTTTAAGGGTGAGATCCTAATTCGAGAATTGAGATTTTTTTAGGCTTATTTTTCTATTTTCACAGCCTAGTATAGGTAGTAACAGTTATATACGTTTCTTTAAGAAAGTTGCCTTTTCGGACCGCCACAATTTTTTATTTGAATTTAAAATAATGCATGTATTAAATCTAATCGCGAGTTTAAAATCACAGGCTATCATCAGACTTACACAATTTGATGATAACCAGTGATTATAAACTCTATTCGATCTAATAAATATATCATCTAAAACTCAAATGACAAATTTCATGGCCACTCGAGATGGCAATTCATCTAAAACAACGTATGTAGTCAGGCACATCGCGTATGTATCAATATAGACTTTTACTCACAACCACTATGGTAATTGATTCATTACATACCTAGTAGGAGGTCGGGAAGTGACCCATTGCCGATCTCTCGAGAAAGTGAAGAAATAGTAGCTTTAGAAGGGAAATTTCAAAATGTGCATCCAACCAAACAATAAGTTAGTGTGTTAATCATAATCAGTATTTCCCGAACCACGTTTCAGCAAAATTAATCGGCCTATCTGGAAGTTATGACAAAAAGTTAATTTTCAGATTTCAACTTTTGAACGCCTGCAATCCTGCAAGCTGAGTACATGGTTGTGAGTAAAATAGTATACATACTCTCGACGGTAAATACATCATTCCAGCTTCGGACTAGAGTGCCCTCAGCAGTAATGATGTATTTCCCGTCTCGGTATGTAATATACTATTACTTAGCTGTGCATTAGGTATGTTGTCGTGTCGTGTACCTATACAATTTTTGCTGCCAAATGACTTTAAAGACTATACTGATGCAATGTATGTACCTATAATCTTTGCTGGCTTCCTTCCGTTAATCCAAAGGTCTATCCCTACTAAACCGAAAGGTTTACTTCACCTATTTTTTTTGTCTGATTCATACCAATTCATTACTCACTCCGCCATATTGCATTTTTTTTCCTGGATCAAACCAGATACCTACGAAAACGAAATCCCGTCTAACATCCTGGTGGAACTGGTGGAAGGATCAGATAGCAAAGATTTCGGGTTGTTTTCGATGTTGGGCGTGTACCCGCAGTTTATCTCCGTGGCTTTTCCTGTGGGCACCACATTTGAAATTAAAAATATACCGAGCAGACAAATTTGAAAATGCCATGCATATCCCCGGCTCGCCTCTTGGCATCCTCCCTGGGCTCCCAGAAAGCTAGCATCCCATAGAGCCCGCGCTCGATGACTGTACATGTGTATGTGCAGCCATACATCAACGCCTAATTGACAGGGAGTGTTTTAAAAGACAAAGTGACACTAAACGCTGTCTAATTACTAAGCACCGCTCATCACCCCGCACCCGTAACCTCGCTTCCGCAGCTATTTAAATCCTATTTGCAATACTTTATGTACAACTTCTCTCTTCTTGAGCCGCGAGCATCATCGGCTTCCACGCGGCGGCAGAATGTTCCAAGAAACATGTTGACTGCTTAGCTTGGCAAAACAAAGTGTTTCACTCTTTTGTAAGTCTATTGAGTGGTGAAGCTTTTGGCTAATGAATCGCTCACGCTGAAGTCCGCAGCTTTCGTCGAAGAGTCCCGGCATTGTCAGACGCGAAAATTGCAAAAAGAACAAACACTCTTTCCGCGTGGTTTTCGCAATGCTCATGCTCATCCACCAAACTTTGCATACGCATGACTAATTTGATTTCGCCAACGCCAATGTACCTAACTAGCTATTTCTGAGTCAATGTAACTGGCTAATTGAATACACGGAAACTTTGGAGCCGAGCATGATGCTTATATCAAACTGATGATAGTTTTTCGAAACTCGCTGGAGACTCCGACGCTTGAATAAGACACATACCTGCACGATTGGCGGAGGAGCTGTGCATCAAAAGCTCACCGGAATATTCGTATCGCGGTACACTAGATTTTATAAAGCTCTCGCGAATAGACCAACAACGGGCTGCTGGAAAATGCCGGAATAATGATGGAAGCAGCGACAACCTTCGGGGTGTTTTCGGGAAATGCCGGGACTATTCTGGAATACAAGACGTGGTACCGTGGGTATGTATATAGAAGCGACATGGCAATGGAGCAGACGCAGGCAAAGAATTCAGATCAACATCGACAGTGCGAACAGCGGAGCCATGTATAGGGCGATACCCAAGTGCAACAATTTTTGTGACTTATAATAACTTAGTTGTACTTACCTACCTCTCTTCTAACTGGTATTTGGAAAAATTATTTCATTCTCTGTATAAACAGATGAATAATGGGAAAAGTCAACCAAAGATCTTTAGATTTTACGCGCGTCCTCTTATGGTTTTTATTTGACACGAAAAATGTTTTTTTTTCAGGATGGACTCTTGCAGTATTTTGTAGTTGTACGATAACTAGGTCCGAGTGCTTTTTTATCAAAAAATTGCAACCAAAGATATGAAACTGCAAATTTTTGAGCATTTTTCAGCAATTTTCATAGCCAAATAAATTTGGCTCTAGATATTGTATAAAAATCAAGTTATTCACTATGACTTTTGTGCAGAATATTGTAGAGTCCACCATAAATAAAGAAGTTTAACCCAGTCGGTAGCACGGTGAGCTCGGCCTCGCTTTCAAAGGCGAAGGTTCCGAGTTCAAATCCGCACTGGGCCAGATGGACTTTTTCACGCGTTTCTTAGTACTGGGGCATCTACTATCGTACGGTGATGCCTCGGAGAAATGGATGAAACGAGAAATCCATCTAAACAAAACCCCACTGAAAACTCCTCCACTGATTCAAACATATCTCCGTTGTTGTTATCGTTACAAAAAAGCCCCCACTGAATAACCTGCTAATAACCTAGAAGTTGCTTCAAAGCTGGGGATGCGGTGCTTTCCAAAAGTTTGTGACTTTCTACAGAACATGTTTGAAATTCGATTTGTTATTTTTGTATCCAAGATACCTACCCGTAAAGCGTGTAATGATGAATATTATGTGATTGACGATAGATGTATACAGGGTGCTTCTGTGGTTAGATCTCCTCAAAATATGACGAAAATCTATACAGGGTGTTTCAGGGATGATAGCAAAAAATTTAGCTGTGGGAAGAGCTCGTCAAAATATGACGAAAACCTATATACCATTTTGCAAAGTTCGGCCTAATGACGAAGATACAGCCCTCCAAAGCTCACTTTTTTCGGATTTCAAAAATTTGTCACTCAGGAACATTCCGACAAATTTAGCTTTTATTTAGCAGAAGCTGGTTTGTCATAATTATCTTTCAACCTGCCAAATTTGGAAATAATTCAACCAATGGTGTAGGAGTTATACGGGTCGATAATTTAGAAGCATCTGAAGAAAAGTTGACTTAAGGTGATCCCTCATAACTTCTACGCCACTGATTGGATTCTTTCCAAATTTGGCAGGTTGATGAATAATTATGACAAACCAGCTTATATCAAATTGAAGCTAAATTTGTCGAAACGTTCCTGAGTTACAAATTTTTGAAATCCGAAAAAAATGAACTTTGGAGGGCTGTATCTTCGTCATTAGGCCGAACTTTACAAAATGGTATATAGGTTTTTGTCATATTTTGACGAGATCTACCCACAGTAGAATTTTTTGCTATCATTCCTGAGACACCCTGTATACCATTTTGCAAAGTTCGGCCTAATGACGAAGATACAGCTCTCCCAAGTTCACTTTTTTCGGATTTCAAAAATTTGTTACTCAGGAACGTTTCAACACATTTAGCTTAATTTCAGCAAAATCTGGTTTGTCGTAATTATCTATCAACCTGCCAAATTTGGAAATAATCCAACCAGTGGTGTAGGAGTTATGAGGGTCAATAATTTAGAAGCATCCGAAGAAAAGTTGATTTAAGGTGACCCCTCATACCTTCTACGCCTCTGATTGGATTCTCTCCAAATTTGGCAGGTCGATAGATAAGTATGACAAAGCAGCTTATGCTGAATGAAAGCTGCATTTGCCAAAACGTTCCTGAGTTACAAATTTTTGAAATCCGAAAAAAGTGAACTTTGGAGGGCTGTATCTTCGTCATTAGGCCGAACTTTGCAAAATGGTATATGGGTTTTCGTCATATTTTGACAAGATCTACCCACAGTTGAATGTTTTGCTATCATCCCTGAAACACCCTGTATAATCATGAAATCATGACTCGAATCATGATGACATTGTCGAATTGAAACTGTCTTATTATAAAGTTTTCACATATAAAGCGATACATTAAGAATAGATTTTTTCAAATACTTCTTACAATGATCTAATTAAATTTGGTAAGTGATGAGTACCGGAGCTATTAACAGTTTATGAAAATAGAAACTCCAACTTTAATGTGCCGCATCGGTGTAATTTAGTGAGTATTTCAGGAGTTATATATTAATCTCTTGTTTAGACAGCGGTGTCATGTACCACCAATTAGTCGCCAGGAAATCTTCCAAGAGATAAATTATTATGTGCGAGTACAACGCTTTATAGAAAAACACGTTTGAAATATCAAACAGGATCAGTGTCATTTGAAAAAGCGGGTGCTCCCTTCTTATCCGACCATCATTTTTCAATTTTCTGTCCGTTTTTAGATTTCAACGAGCTCAAAATACACATCGCGTTTGTCGTCTATATCATCGCATAATATCGACAAAATAAAATTTTTGGTTGTAGTTTGTAACACTGGTCGACGTGCAGCTCACCATTGCATTCGTATGTTTTGCATTTTTCCAGGGCCGTCTCTAGACATTTGGCCGCCCTCGTGCAAAAACTGTTAGGCCGCCCCTTTCTCCATTTTTTTAAATGTTAAATTTTGTACATAGCTTCTTAAATTCAACTTTTATTCTATGAAAATAACAGAATCAGCGACTGGAATCGTATTCTTCGCATTTTGAACCAATTTTTTATTTATTAAGTACCTAGGTAGGTAGTCATCAGTAATAATATTATGATAAAAAAATAAACCAAAGTTGACTCACCTACCGGATGGTTCGTGAGTAAGATAGAATAACGTCAAAATAAGACTTCTTCTCGTGTCTATTAGGAATAATAAACTATAACTACACTTGAATACCGAATTGCTTTTATCGTGTGATCAAATGAATTCTTATTTTAGGTAGGCTGTGGCCTAGCCGAACGCAGCTTCTAAAATAAGAATTCATTTGATCACTCGATAGGTACTGTATTTATCAATCGATTACGATTCCACCGCCCTTTGGTAGAAATCAAGAATTTAGCAAGGATCTTGCAAAATCGGATTTCATATTAACGTGTTTTAGAGGTAGGTATCCATCATACCGTTTAAAAAAAAAATTCAGGGGCGGCCGGGTCGCAGACGTAAAATATAAAAAAAACAAACAAAAATTTCAAAATTTTCAGGGGTGGCCGCGGAGGTAAAATATAAAAAGCAAAAAATAGAAAAAAACGCATTTCTGCCCCGAAATGCTGCCCCCTGAATCTGGCCGCCCTTGTGCCATGCACGAGTTGCACGCCCGCTTAAGACGGCCCTGCATTTTTCTTATTTTTAGTGCCAATATCCTCAAGGTAACTACCTAATAATGGCTATTTCAAAATGTTGAACAGTCAAATTACGCTGTCGATGTCGGTCGGAAACAAGCGTAAATCTTCAACTGGGCACGGGTGCGCCACGCCGAGCCGTAGCTTTGCGGTAGTTTTGAAGAATTCGTCTCTCTAAATACAATTTATTCAAAATTTTGTCGGATTTTGTCAAACCGTTGCAAAGATATCACACTTTGAAATTTTAGCCCACACATAGAAAACACCTGTATCTCCGTAACCGATGACCAAAAAAAAAATTGTTTTCACAGATTTTGACTTGTCTCAATGTCCTCTACCTGGCATTCAACCATGTCGCATTAGTCATGAATCACCCTGTTAGAAGTGAATTTCAGATAACTACTTGGATGAGTAGATGTTTTTTCTTCATTGGATTTTGGTAAAGTTACAAACAAGACTTGTTCATCGGCTAAAGCAAAACTACTCGGCTTTTCAGTAAAGGCGGAAAAAATCATAGATTGTCTGAGCGGCAGCAAAAGCCATAAGATGGTCACACTTATAATGGCAAGGCACTAAAAGTGTGAGAGCCTTATTGGATGCAATGTTATCAGAGGCGTATTATAGCAGAAGCCTGAAAAGCCCGGGCTTGCGGCGCAAAAAAATCAAGGGGCGCAAAACTCTGGGATAGGAAGTGTTTTCTTCAAGGAAACATCAAAATCTTGTATCGGTCGGGATAAAAAAAATAATAGTTACTATAATTCCTGATATTAAACAATACACATTTGAGAGACAGTTTTACAATCAATGTAGGTACTATTTTGTCTCATCATTGTCAAAAAAAAAGAAGAAATTGCTTATCAAACACTGACCGTGGGTTCCAGGGTTCCACAAAAGAAATAATATGAGATCAGTTGATTCGCAATTTTTTTTTGGCAATTTGTAGCTGATTGATCAATGGAAATGCTGGTGCATGTGTCAATAGTAAAAAGATGATAGAACTAGTACAGGTTTCAGGCAGTTGTTGTGGTTATTCGACTAGTATTCAGCAGAAAAAAGTTTAGCTAATCTGCAATCAATCTGATCGCTGATCATCTTTTTTGTGGAACTAAAAGTAAAGGAGTCTCGGTAAAACAAAACAAAATTCAGGGGGGGGAGGGAGAGAGAGGGCGCAATTTTTTGAGGCTTTGGGCGCCTAATTGGCCTAATACGCCACTGAATGTTATTTTTTAAAGAATCGCACCATAAAGCGAGCTGAATAGACAAGTTTGCCTACGACGCCGGCGTATACTACCATCAGTCATTAAGTACCTACCTACCTGAAGAAATGAGCTTTCCATGAAAGTTGCACATAACTCCAATAGGTCGCGGGAACATAACGTCACCTTGGCACCCGCGCGCTATGGCAACGTTGCAAGTATGCCTAACGTGGCTACAGCGCAATGCGCATTCTTCTCAACGTTGAATTGACATATAAGACGCTCGCTTCAGCGCATGACAGGATGCCAAGGTACCGCTGTAGAGATTCGTTTGTTTTTAACATTACTCAGACAAATCTACAGTTTAGCACTATTTTTTTTTATCAAGCGGCAATTGTTCTACAAATTATCTATATAATTCATTACAACTGAAGAAAATTGTATCAACAAGTAGCTACTAGTGAACATAATATTATACCATAGGTATACAGGATGATTCAAAAGTGTCGGACCATCTCAACAGTGCATAATGGGTGCTTTCCACCTAGACGGTACAAATACCTCCAGACGGAACATGTTCCACGATTTGGTACACCTAGATGGAAAGCACCGGCATCATTGACCGACGCGACATCTCTGGTGTGGAGGAGACAGATAACATAATGTAACTCAGAAATGAAGAAATGGCAGCGTAAATCGTGATCGATCGTACGTAATCCCTGCAGAGAAATGAAATAAAACATGGATGCATGGATGAAACGACACAGAAAGAGACATATGACAACGGAGCGCTGGATAACAGCTGACGGTACGTCATTTTGCGCATCCTGTGTGCCTTCCGATGGAACAAAATTTTAGGTGACAAAAAAGGAACCTCTGAATCTGAATTGAATTTATGTTCTCTATACAGGGTGAATCATAAACTACAAAAATTTAGTTCTCTTAAAAAAACCAGATGCCACAGAATTCTATTCAAATGAATTGTGTTTTATAGTTTTATTGTGCCCTACATAGGTTATGGGACCAATGTGGCTGTTTACAGGTACTTTCAGAAAAAAATAATTTCCAGGATCCATGATTCATCCTGTATACAAAACAGCAATTCTTGACAAATTCAGGGGTTGATTTTTTGTACTCATTCTTTCTCCATAAACAGTTTACTAAAATCTTTTGAAACAACGAAAGTAGAAGCGATCGAAGGACCAACTTTTGTCCCTCCATAACTTCAAAATTAGGAGACATAAAAATTTTTCAACAACTTTCCAGCACTCTACTGCACCTCCATATTACGCACCTTCAAGGTTGTCCAACACTTTTGAATCACCCTGTATCTAGCAGAAAACGAGTGAGATAATTTAGAACGCCATTTTTGTTCCCGCAACCTAACTTCTATTCTTTTTTTACAGCTATGGTAAGTGACTTTTTTCCTGCCTAATAAATCATACACAACAACGTGTTTTACCTCTTGCCATTACAATAACCAATATCAACTGTTTCTCGATGGTAATTCTTGAAGAAAGGGTATGGAAGTGGCGACAAAACCTCTACTGATGATCAGTAAACCACTAAATAGTGACAAAATTGGGTGTTTAAATTGAAGTCACCCGCATTTGGCGCCTATTGGCGGGCCCAAAATTATCCGGAGGAAAATAAATCAAAGCCGTGAAATCGAGGTATATGTGAATATTCAGAGTCAAGGCATCATTAAAAGATGTCGCTAGTTATTTAATTCATTCGTGTAAATCCCGCGAAGCTCTACAACATGATTCACTTGCTAAACCTCGATATTTAACAACCGTCCCTGCTCGACGTCCGATGAAATAGTGAAATAAATGTGAGAATGAAGTGAAGCACCCGCATATCAAACCAGTTTGTCTGCCGGCGTGCTCCTGCTGTATCGATCCTCCACTCACCTGCCGCGCCGACACCGCTGCACTCCAGCGCGCTATATCAAATTACCCATTGGAATTTTCACGACTACACGCCGTTCGCGATCGTTTTGGAAACGACAAAATAGTCCAAATTACTGGGAATAAAGGAGTATCAGGTAAAGATTGACCTTGGCACCTGGACCAATCCGCCTGGACTGCGGTCCGCTCCCGACTTGTCACGTCCGTTGCTGAGTGCTTCTGCGGGTCTGTTAGCGAAGAGTTTTGATCCCCTCCGAGGAATCTGAGCTAGAACCCGTTGATGTTGCGTCGCGATCCTCCCGGAGGTCGTGGAGTCGAAGCCTCGATGATGAGTCCCAGCCCACTTTGATGATGCCGCGTCTCAGCCCCCTGAAGAAAGCTTGAGTTGGAACCCTTCGGAGACGCGTTTTGGTCTCCTTGGGGGAAAGTTGAGTCTAGATTCCTCCAGGTTGAGTTTTGACCCGTCCAGAGGCTGATGAATTGCTACTCTTTTAGTGGAGGATGTCGTGTCAAAGCCTTTGGATGTTGAGTCTGAACCCTCCGACGACGAGTTCCAACCCTTCGCCAGATCGTTGTGCCGAGGCCTTTCCGGTGTTGAGTTTCTACATATCTCCAAGTCGTAGAGTTGGGACCCGTTGATGATGCGTTTCGAACTCCCTCCAGGATGCTGAGTCGCGTTCCCTCGACGATGAGTTTTCAACCCACCTCGAGGATGTCGAGTTGAAACCCCTAAATGATCCAGTCTCGATAGAAATTAGTTCTCTCGTTTCGGTAACTCGTGTAGCGGAGTGATGACCTCGACGAGCGGGAGGTTAGTCTGGGTGAGCTTAGATTGGCGCTTACGGTTGAGCTTTATTGTCGTGAAAAATGCATGATGGGGCTTACGCGTGCGTTCTGAATCTGCCTGCACGTGCTGGTGTCTGCGCTACTGTCTGTCATCAGCTCCAGCCACTGTTAAGCCTCGTCCTTTGTTGGATACTTTCAAAGAAAGGTATTCGAGCCCTTAGCCCCTCTAGACTTGGCATTGTGACTGCGGTACGTAGAGCACCAGACCGAGTGGGTCAGATCTGGAAACTCGCGGGTGAGCTCCCTCTGCGTTTTTGAAGCTCCTAGTTATTCGGAAAATGTAAATTTTGATAACTACGTAAAAAATCAAGTAATTGGAATAAAATAGAATCGCGTTGAGATCGGGGTTCGGACCCTGCCGTAGAGTCGGAATTATTGAACAGATTGATGAAATCTCCCCCCCCCCTTCCTTGAAACTAATAATTTTGTTTTAGCGCCACGATAGTTCCTGATATTTCCATGTATGTCACGGCAATGAAGACATTCTTATTCGAAACTGATGAATTCAAGCCGGTACCAAACGACGCCATCGTTCAGATATAGGGACTTTGTAAAAATGAATTGTTATTTTAGTGCGCGATCGGGCATAGTGTAGACGGTGATTATTGAGCGTTGGGGCAAATATTATTTTGACGCCTCTCCGCATCGGCTTTTCGGCGAGCACCCTGTACAGTCAATTATCTGCGTTTGTTACTCCCGACTGCGGCCTTCTCTCACAAACTGGTAAACAACGAACTAGCGCGTATACGGGGCGTGCTCAAAACGTTCTCCACAATAAATTTGTACCTTGACTTGAGTAATTGTTTCGCGTACACCATCGCATCGATTCGAAAGTTTTTGGAAGGGTGAAATTTGGTTTAATATTTCCGGTTATAGGCACTCTCGATCACGGGAATCTTTCTGAGCGTTGTGGGCAATTCACGGCGAAAACAGGTTTAAAGCCTTCACAAAGACCAGCCATATCCAATATCTTCCAAACGGGCAATAGAGAACCGTAGCCCAAAAAGAGCGTTAGCCTTTGAAAAGAGGCTACACAAAAAGGGGGTCACCGCACACACCGGCCCACAAATCTTAGATTGCATTCGTGGTCGAAGTCACTCTCCCCTTTTTCAGTGTCTATAGAATGCGGGCCAGATTGCATTCGTGGTCGAAGTCACTCTTTCCTTTTTCAGTGTCTAGGATGCAGCCGGGCTTAACTCTAACATAACCTCTAACACTAACATAAATGTTGAATCTGATTTGATCACAAAAAGAACTTTGAACCGCGAAAACCAGTCAGAATTAAATGTCGGTCAAGGTGTAGAATCAGGTGTTCGTCGGAGGGTTTGGGGTGCTGGAACGTCTGAAATAATTAGGGGAAACTTATCTTTTCGGGAATAGCTTAGACATTTTAGATATTTCAGCCTGCGATGTGAAGGTAGGACTAGGTATAGAAGCGAGCCATTAGGTGCTTTCCTTTTACAACCTAAACTAAGTATTCTGACCCAAGTTATTAGAGGTATCTCACTTCCGCGCATGTGATTTCTCGCTTTTTCTCTCTCTAACTTAGATCAGATCAGTGAGTTTTGTGCTCAAAGGAAAGCACCTATTATTTAAACCTTTTGACTTGTACATAGAGGTCATTAAAATGCTGTTGTGTTAAAAATTTATACTGTGTCTTATTGTGTTCAAACTGGTAGTCAGATCTGTCTCAACAACCTCAAGAACTCTGTCCTCGAACAACAAGAAGAGAGGCACAACGGGATGTCGTCCTGATACTAGATTGTCATGGGCCAAACGGTTCCCAAAAGCGGGAAAAGTGATTTTATTCAAATAAGTTGAATTAAATTGAAGTATAATGGGTTATCTACCCATTCAGGGGTTCAAGGAGATAGCTGGAGTCTTTTCATTATGTACATTTTGCTATAGCAGCTGATGCAGATTCTCTGCAAGAGGGGTTCTTCAGACCCCACTCACCAGAAGAAAACTGCTTTTGCTCTAAGTAAAGACCAAACTCTGTCCATCGCACCCTTTGGGTGGGAATTTAAGAATTTAAAACATTTGAAGCATCTTCCATGATAAGTAATTGAAAAAAAAGCTTTTCCCAAATAATCAAAAAATTTAAGAATTTTGAGAGAAATAGTCGGAAAATGTTCAAGAACAAATTGCCTGTTGTTGAAATGAAGTTGAAAATCTGTTCTTCAGGTAAGAAGTTAGACATTTGCAGTTTTCCCAGGACGGAGGACTCGAAATTCGTTGATCCGATTTTAAAAATTACCCCTCAATTATTTAATCATCTAACCAATCTTGTAATGAATTATGACTCACTGTAAGTCTGCATGCACCTTAAATAATCATTTCATGGGGCTCACCGCGGTTCAAATTTGCACTGCAGTTTTAATTTTAATTCACGAAATGTGAAAGTTTCATTTTGACAAATAATCATGCCTGAAACCGGAAACCCGAAACCGTGTTGAATGTGAAAATGAGACCACACGACGCCGCATTCAATCTACTTTCGATACCGGTAAGAATTTTCCAAAAAAGTCGATTTCTGACGAAGGAACGTTTGAGTAGTGTCCTGCACCCTGCACCAAACGCGAGTTTTCGGTCAAAGCCCGGGTGAGCGACTGTCTCGGATAGGTAGTAACGACAAAGAAAAAGTTCAAAAATTCATAGCGCCAGACTGGAAAACGGTAAAATGCTTCAGCTGCAGACCTAATTTGTTTCATTATTTGTCTGAAACTAATTGTCAAACTGTCTAATTTGCATCATTACTTCTGTTTGACAGATGACAGGCAAAAATAAATAGGCTTCTTCGACAGCAAATCCATGTCTGCATAGGTACCGAACATATGCCGGCATAATTTCAAGTCGATCGAATCAACTTTGCGAACAGTCAATTTTCATTTTAAGGGGGACACACATTGTCAAATTTTCATCTTCATCTCCTTCGCCCTCACCCTACCTTACTTTTGAATTCTAAATACCACTACTTATGTTGTGATATACTGATATAGTGGGGTTGGTAGCCATTCCTATACGGCATTCGATGATACAGAAAATTTATTTTGCATGAGTGTTCTATAAGGCCCAACGAACAATATTAGAAGGGGAAGCACAAAAGCTTCCCCTTAGGGGGGCCGCAGGGGGCCCTGTCAAGTTGACGGTCCAAGAACTCCTACCAATTTATCTTTCAATTTCGTTGTATCACTCAAATGGGGATGATGTGACTCCATTGTGAATCTCGATGCCATTGGTCCCCATGTCTCTTTCATCCTTCATGCTTGAAAAAATAATTTCTTCGGGAGGCCAGAGAAATCACTTTTTATTTTTTTAAACATACAAGAGAATGCGAAGTTGGCATGTTTTGTCTCTTAACCTGTTATTTGGCATTCCCAAGATCCTATTATGGAGTCAATTTTTTAAATTCTCAATTTTGGGTTGATTGGTAGGCTAAGAAGTAGGTATTTTTTAACATCCAGTTCAGACGTACTTTTTTCAGTGTCCAACTGGAGGTTACTGAAATAATCGCAGGGGTGGATAGACTGGACTATTTTCCTAATATTATGTCGAAGAAATCAATCCCAAACTGCACATGGAGAGTACACAAATTATTTTTCTTTCGGTCGGTCGAATTGCGATGCCTACTACGCCCGTCAGGGAGAACGCTGAGCATCGCCAGACTAAACTAGTATGAAAACAGCCTAAACGATTTCAAAACTGCCGGAAACACTCATTATGTGGTTCGACATTCAATTCTGAGTCAGCACTCAGAGTTTTAGTCAGTTTTGAATATGTTTAGGCTGTTTTCATACCAGTTTAGGCTGGCGATGCTCAGCGTTCTCCTTGACGGGCGTAGTAGGCATCGCAATTTGACCGACCGAAAGAAAAATAATCTGTGTACTCTCTATTCGCGGTTTATGATTGATTTTCTCGACATTATGTTCAGAAAATAGTTCAGTGGATCCACCCCTGATGATGATTTCAATAACCTCCAGTTGGACACTGAAAAAAGTTCGTCTGAACTGGATGTTGAAAAACACCTACTTCTTAGCCTACCAATCAACCCAAAATTGAGAATTTAAAAATTTGACTTCATAATAGGATCTTGGGAATGCCAAATAGCAGGTTAAGACACAAAATATGCCAACTTCGCATCCTCTTGTATGTTTAAAAAAATAAAAAGTGATTTCTCTGACCTCCCGAAGAAATTATTTTTTCAAGCATGAAGGATGAAAGAGACATGGCGACCAATGCCATCGAGATTCACAATGAAGTCACATCACCCCCATTTGAGTGATACAACGAAATTGAAAGATGGTTTGGTAGAAGTTCTTGGACCCTCAACTTGACAGGGCCCCCTGCGGCCCCCTTAAGGGGAAGCTTTTGTGCTTCCCCTTCTAATATCGTTCGATAGACCTTGCAGAACACTCATGCAAAAGGAATTTTCTGTATCATTGAATGCCGTATAGTACCGTTTTTTAATGTGTACCGGCCCCACTAATACATCAAATTGAAGGTAATGAAATTCTCTTTCTGGCAAACATATTTGATTTTTTTTAGTCACCCCTCAACCTTTCTCAAAATACTCTTATTGTTAATTAAAGGAAATCTGATGCCCCCTTATCAACTTCCGATTTTTGGAAAGTAGATCTACAGCGAAAACAGGTCGGTTCTTATTTCGAAGGAAGCATCATCTATGACACGTATCGCCAAATTTTTATCTTCTTTCTAATAATAGCAACATCTACCTTGTGCATGGTACATCAGACTGAAGGTAATAAAATTCTCTTTCTGTAAAAAATAATTTCAAGTTTTCTGAACTTCCCTCTAACCCTTTTCAAAAATTCTCTTAATTGGGAGGCAAAGGGGTTGAGGATGAAATTTCGGCAATACGTGTCTTGGATTAGATGTTCCCTTCGAGACATAAATCGACCTGATTTTGCTGGAAAATCTCTTTCTCCAGGATCGGTAGTTTGACATAGTGAGAATTTCATTACTTTTACTTTCATGTATCACAACATAGGTAGTGGCTATTTGAAATTCCAAAGTAGGGTAGGGTGGGGTAGAAGCAAATTTGACAATGTGTGTCCTAGATATTCTCCTTAAAATAAAAATCGACCTGTTTCGGCGTTTTCCTTGTAAAAAATTTCAAAGCAAAAAATCTGGGGTGCGGGGTCTTTTTCAAAAAATCACTCTGTATAAGTATATCTGTCTCCATCTCGAAATTTCTTTTCAGCGCATTCACATTCATACTTTCCCTCCTCTTTGGGTGGTCGTCGGGAAGCATAAAAAAAAGGTGAATTCCTTTTGAAGAACCGATCGTTCTACAAAACTGAATTTGTCCTCTTCGACTAAATAGCCGCTGGAAATTTTTCGAAAAAAAAGGATGAGTGCGATCGATTTCTTCGGGATTTCAAGGTGAAATCGCCTTGGAGGAAATATCAAGTCTCGTGCATTTTTCAAGCAAAATTTTGCAGAACCGAATTGCAGCTATTCGCCGGGAAACGGTTAAATGCAGCTCTTGAGATTTAACTTGAAACTATACCTACGTCTTCCAGGCCCAGTATTTTTATCCCAGGTCAACACTACCCTGTTAAGGAAGTTACCCTGTGAAGTTAACTCATGGTTAAAACGATTGTTGCAACAATGGCATCTATAGCATATTTAACTTTTGAATCGAAGTTTACTAGAGATGAAAATACCTACTGGCGGTTAGGGTAGAGTGATAAATAGCTAAATTTGTTAATACCTACTCATTAAAACTTGTCAATGTTAGAAGAATTGTTTTTCAAGGTGGCTTATATCCAGATTTGCATATACAGGATGTTTCAGGGATGATAGCAAAAAAATTAACTGTGGGTAGATCACATCAAACTATGACGAAAACCTATATACCATTTTGCAAAGTTCGGCCTGATGACGAAGATACAGCCCTCCAAAGTTCACTTTTTTCGGATTTCAAAATTTTGTAACCCAGGAACGTTTCGACAAATTTAGCTTTTATTCAGCAAAAGCTGGTTTGTCATAATTATCTACCAACTTGCCAAATTTGGGAAGAATCCAACTAGTGGTGTAGAAGTTATGAGGGTCAATAATTTAGAAGCATCCGAAGAAAAGTTGACTTAAGGTGACCCCTCAAGACTTTTGCGCCACTGATTGGATTATTTTCAAATTTGGCACGTTGATAGATAATTATGACAAACCAGCTTATACTAAAGTAGAGCTGAATTTGTCAGAACGTTCTTGAGTTGAAAATTTTTGAAATCCGAAAAAAGTGAACTTTGGAGAGCTGTATCTTTGTCATTAGGCTGAACTTTGCAAAATGGTATATAGGTTCTCGTCATATTTTGACGAGATCTACCCACAGTTGAATTTTTTGCTATCATACCTGAAGCACCCTGTATAGTATTCGAGCTGTCAATGAAATTTTCAACTTCTTCAGTTGTCAAATTCTTGAGCATTTATTGCCGTGTGGTTCTTTTCAGGATGAAGTATGGCAAAAATGAAAAACAGTGGAACAGTGGAGTGCTTTGCTTTACTTTCTGTTTTATCTGACAGTTCTGTGGGGAAAATATACTCTCACAGAACTCTCAGTGCGGAAATGTAAAGCATGTAGAATGCACTGATTCCCTTACGATGACGGACGTAAAATGGGAATATTTTGTAGTATAATAACTGAATTATGAGGTAAATTAGTATTACACCTACCTTCCGAATAATTCCTTTGCAACATCACATCTTCAGATGTTGAAACCACTTCGTCATTTTCCGTCTTTATATTACTCCAGTGTTCCGTATCAGTGTCCAAATCCACATTCTGAAGTTTATTCAATCCGTGATCACCACTCACACTTTCTTCCGTCGAATCGTACTTTACCGTCAACCTCGAACTACCAAAGCACTTCCCAAACGTCGAGCTTTCACCCACAGTGTTCGAATAAGCACCGCCAAAACACACATCCCTCCGTTCATCATCATCAGACGTCTTATTGCTGTGTATTTTAGAGCCCAACAAGGAGTCAATTGAAAAATTAATTTGATGACTTTTTTCACTGGGTGCCGGCTTTTCTTGTTCACTTTTGTCCTTTGAAATCCCGGTGATAGAGATTTGCGAAAATTCTGTGCTTTCCGCCATATTTATTTCGTTACGGTGATTATAACAACGACAACAACAACAGAATAGTTTGTAACATATTATTAGAGATTAATATGGTTTCAGGAGACTGCGGATAAATTTGTTGGAAATCCTGAAAGCTGAAAGCTGGCTTAACTTTGTCGCGCCTAAGCCACCAATCGAAAGTGGAGAGGCGGAGTTTTGGATGGAGGAAGGGATAATTAAGATATATTTAGATGACAGCAATGTTTCATAAGTATTTGGAACACGATTTAAATTAGTTTGTATTCATAACCATCATTGAGAGTGATTCGAGTAGGCTGAATGAGCCAATTATTTTGTACTTAGCAACAACCAGACACTGCCAAGAATGATAGCGATAAAAATTACCTACTAAATATTTCATGCCTGTTCAAAAATAATGATATCGAAATATTGGTATGGGTCAACAGTTTGTTTTAAGAATGCCTACTCTGTAAAGCATTGATTCATGGCGGATGCGCCGCTGTTTATGGCAATATACCTATACTTATTTTTGCTTCAGATGTCAGATGTCCTTGTTCAGATGCATCGGCGCATCCACCAAGCTCGCAGTTTTAATGAACTAGCTCCAAAACTATGGGTTGTACTTAGTTTCAACAAATATTATTTGTTCTAAGGGGCTTTTGCTAATTCTGCCACTAATTATTTCTAAAGGAAAAAATGTAACAGTACCTATATTACATTCATACCAACAGTACTGACACGGAAAATGCGTTATCACTGCTAAGGGCAATAATATGCCCGAAGCTGGGATAACACATTTACCATGAGTCTCCATGAGAGTATATACAGGGTGTCCGTTTTTCGAGGCTAAGCATGGGTATCTCGCTTATCTTGAGAGATACAAAGTCGGTTAAATTAGGAAAAAGTTGCGAATTTTCATGACAATCAATGATCCAAAAAGAAATTTGACGTATCGATTTCAGTTGTTGAGATATCGTGAGAAAACAGGAATTTGAATTTTTGTTTTTATTTTTTATTCAAAAAACGGTTGGAGGTGGCCTTTTCTAATCTAGACATTGTCAAAGCACTTTTGCAAGGGGAATTCAAAGCTGCCAAAATCTTCATTCTAGCTTTCAAAACAACCGAGATACGACATTCAACTTTTTGCTCTAATGGGCGCCATATTGGATTTTGATATTTTTGAATACGGTATTCTTTTCTGGTTACAACGATGTGCTACATGTCACTGTTTAATAAATGTTTAACATTTACGTTTTTTTATTGTCGGTGCTGATTTTGTTTCCAAAGCACTCTTTGAAAAATTAAAAAATATTTTTTTGCTCAAAAACATGAATTTAACAGTGGCATGTGACACATCGCTGTAACCAGAAAAAAATATTGTATCCAAAAATGTCAAAATCCAATATGGCGCCCATAAGAGAAAAAAAAGTTGAATGTCATATCTCGGTTGTTTTGAAAGCTAGAATAAAGATTTTGGCAACAATGAATCCCCCTTAGAAAAGTGCCTGCTCATCGTCACCATTAGAAGAGGCTACCTTCAACCTTTTTTCAAATAAAAAATTGAAACAAAAATTACAAATTTCTATTTTTACCCGATATCTCGGAAACTAAAGCTGACAAGTCAAATATCTTTATGGATCATCGATCGTCATGAAAATGCGCAACTTTTTTCTAATTTAACCGACTCTGTATCTTTGAAGATAAGCGAGATACCCATGCTTAGCCTCGAAAAACGGACACCCTGTATACGGTTTTTTATCCACAAAATATAATTAACTAATAATAGAGGAACTGGTCCGAATATGGGCCCCCATTTTGCTTTTTATCAATAATTTTGTGATTTTTCATTTCTGATGCTACGTAAAAAGGTTTACGTACAGTGTGAAGACTTAGTAACAAAACCCCAGCATTCATTTTTTTCAAAAACAAAAAATATATTTATGAAAAAAAAATTAATGAAATGGTGCACATTTCTGACATTGAGCCAGAGGGTGTGGAATATGGGCCCCTTTAAAAACTTCAATAAAAAAACATAATATTATAACAATAACTGAATAAACACTCTACAAAATGAAAAAATACTCTTCAGCAAAAAAATAAAAAGGAACAAAAAAGGTATTGCAAAAGTTTTTGGTAAAAGTCGTACAATAGACGTCTTTCTCCGCCCCGGCGCGCTGCGCATGTGCCCACAGCCGACACATCTGGTTTAGGTTTTTCCGTACATATTTTTGATCAGCCTTTGATGACGACATAATTGCTTGCAAAAATTAGTTCAAATACTGCTTTAGCCCGGATATAGGCCCTGGCCCATATTCAAGACACTCAGGGGGCCCATATTTCAAACAATTCAACTTTCATTCAAATTACAGGTTAAGAAAAAACTGTCTTTTTTTAAATTAAAATGACTTCTGAAATGAAATTTTGAACTTTCCTCATGTCGCATTAGGCATATGCAGCTATGAAATAATATAAAGGAATATGAAAATAATGTAATCAAACTGACATCGAAAAGTTATTGAATGCGGCGGTTCACAACGGCCATGATCTCTCAATAACAACAAACATGGATAACGGCGGGGGCCGATAAAATACATATCGACAATGTGTTTGTGTAAATTTACACACCACCTGGTAGATGACATCACTTGCTCCGTGGATGAACGGGGGGCCCATATTAAATGCCTGGCCCATATTCAGACCAGTTCCTCTAAACTGCTCAACATTTGGAATGTCGGTATAGAAATTTCGCCCTTTTTCAAAATGATATAATAACTTAGGTATTTGGATGATCACAAACGATTTCGATTTTGTCTTCACGATTTTTTGCGCACTTTTCCAAAAAATGGGAAGAAGACGCTTTCAGCTTCACTTTGTCCGTCCGTCCGTCCGTCTGTCCGTCCGTACCCGAGATAGTTCCTCAGAAAAAAAAAAATCGATGTGGTGTAAACGCTGATCAATAGTACAATATGTCCAGGATGTCAAGTTGACTTTTGGTTTTTTGTTATTCTGCCGCGCCATCATTGATCCGCCATTTTGAATTTCTTCAAAAGTGATCCGATTGAAATGAAATTTGCAGGCAATGTGAAAATTGTGAACCACATCAAGATCTATTCAATATCGACAATTAATGACGCGCCGCTAGCTTGTATTCACCATATTGAACATGTTTCGAAGTGATAGAACTAGGAGAATTATGCCTCAATGAAAAGAGATATCGATGTGGTGCAAACGCCAATGAAATGCGTACGTGTCCCCCATATAAAGTTTACTAATGATTTTTGTCATTTGGCTGCCATCTTTGATCCGCCATTTTAAATTTCTCTGAAAGTAGTCCAATTTGATAGAAATTTGCAGGTGACGTGAGCTTCATTAAGATACATCCAACTTTCGACAATTGACGACCCGTCGCTATATCTTGTATTCTTCATATTAAACACGTTTCAAAATGATAGAACTAGGAGAATTATGTATCAACAAAAAGAGATATCGATGTAGTGCAAATGCTAATCAAATGCGTACGTGTCCACCATATAAATTTGACCAATGATTTTTGTCACTTGGCCGCCATCTTGAGTCCGCCATTTTGAATTTCTCTGAAAGTGGTCCGATTTGAGTGAAATCCACAGGCGATGTGAACTTTATCAAAATACATCTGGCTTTGGACAAATGATGCTCTGCCGCCATTTTGGCCGTCATATTGAAATTTCTTATCACTCAACGATTTTCATGGAGCTTGGGACTTACCTTTGTTTCGCATGATCATTCTTATTCTTCAGCCAAATTCCAACATTCTGCCGCCATCTTGGCCGCCATATTGAAATCTCTTATTAGTGAAACGATTTTCATGGAACTTGGAACTTACCCTTGTCTGTAGTAGGTACGATCCTTTTGATTTTTAAGAAAAATTTCATGATTCTGACGCTATTTTGGGCGCCATATTGAAATTTTTGACCAAATAACGGTACAACCCTAATTAACATCTTGCGTCCACTAATCCTTCAAAAACGAAGTGCGATACTGAGCCCCATCATGTCCATGAGGCATATTCGCTTGTTCAGATACATCTTTCGGTAATCTATCCCGTTAACGAGATTTTTTCTCATTGCAATCTTCACAGTGTGGAATGTTGTGTTTTTTTTTGTATAAAAGTTGCATTTCAGCAATTCATATTTTTGATGATAAAAACCTGTAATTTTGCATGCTTGTTGCTCTAACAGTCTTTATTAACAGCTGCGTCCTCAAGAAGTGTCCCATTTTACTTTCTCAGTTCTCATTCTCAAATGGAAAGCAAAGCATTGTAGAGGCGCACGAATTTATTTCCGAATTTTTCAGATTTTTGGTGAAATTCGCCATCAAAGAGTATTCACACACGTGCACTTTACCGATATCGAAACTTTTGACGTACGGACCTCAAATCAAGCATGTAAATAGATGCTCTTGTTTCTCCAAAAACACATTCTGAAATTTTGGTTTGAATCTAATTAATTTGAAAATATCATCCTTAATTTTCATTTTTCAAAAACGACTAAAATATCACGTTTCCAAAAAAAATCATATCATCATCATCATCATCATCATTGTTGAGCTTCTGATCTGGAAAATTCAAAAACCATTCCGGGATAGCACATCGGGCTTCATGATCATATCATGAGAATTTGAAAAAAAAATTATTCACAAAAGCGGCGATCTGATGAAATAAGAACAATTTTGCAATGTTTTACATTCAACCCGGTGAAAGATGTATATGGAATTGAAAAAAAATCTTGCTAACGGCTAGATTGCTGAAACATGAATCTTCAGAACCGTGCGAAGACAAAATCGGAATCGGTTGTGATAATTATTCAAAGTCACGAAGTTCACGATCATTTAAGAAAAGGGCAAAATTGGCTATATCAACATATTCTAGTTCAATTAGCAAAATAAATTATAATTTTCGGACAAACCTTTTTTAGCGGCTTTGTAAAATTGACTTTTAGCAGTATTTTGTCAATTCGTAATAATTATAATTAATTAGTCGGAATGTCCGATTTCGAAATCAAAATGCAAATAACCACGCCCAAACTGCGACAGGCGGCAGAGAAGTAAAAAATCTTTTGCCAACCAAAACTTGCAGATGGTATGAAAGTTCATACAGAATTTTCAAAGACATAGGCCAGCAAAGGCGCAGGCATCAGTGAAAACGTCATGGTAGGTTATTGCGATGAATTCGCGAAAAATAAGAAATCCTCGACGTTTTCGGCGACTTACTTATTCCATGCTACGAAACCATAAGTATACAGGTGTCCAGAAAATGGCGGAAAAGCTCTGCAGCACGTTGTGGAGGACCCTTCAGAATATTCCTAAAAAATAATTGAAAAAATCTTCGACTTTCGTATTTGAAGCCCTCGAGATCCTTCGACTTAGTCGGATAATATATCGAGTCTATTTTTCCCTCGTGATTGACAGTTGTTTTCCGGTTAAAACGATATTACTGAAAAAACATGCACTAAGGACTTGTTATATTAGTTACTAGTGACAAAAGAAGTTTGGATGTTTATTTTATTGTTTGCGATAAAAATGATTAGGTATGCCAAATTATAAGGATGAAATATGAACCAACACGAACTTACTACTTGTAAAATCGGGTAGATATTTATGGCGGATGCGCTGCTACCTGCTTTAGATACAACACTCGGCGCATCCACCATAATTCACGGTTTCACTCAACTAGCATCAAAATGTTGAAACCGCAGTCTCGGGAAAAGCTGTTTCCAAATGATATTGTGTTTTTAATATCGTTATTCACACGATACATTATTATACCACGATACCAGCCGAAAGTTACTTTTCGCCGATGACCTCAAGATATACTCCAGGGTTGAGACTGCTGATGATTGTGCGGCCCTACAGATTTGCCTGCGCTCTGTAATGAACTGGTGTCGCGCAAATGGTCTTTCACTAAATGTGGAAAAATGTGTTGTAGTTTCCTATACTAAGAAACGTAACCCGGTGTGCTACGATTACGCAATTGGGGAGGCTGTTGTAAAGCGTAGTAAAGTTGTCAAGGATTTGGGAGTCGTGTTCGACAGCGAGTTTTCATTTGTAAGTCATGTGGACAGCATAATGTCCTCGTCGCTCAGGATGCTTGGCTTTATTTATCGAACCTGCAAAGATTTCCGTAGTGCTTCATGCCTCACAACACTGTACTACAGCTTTGTGAGATCCAAGCTCGAGTACGCCTCTTTGATTTGGTTTCCAATATATAGAACGCATGTGGCCCGCCTTGAATATGTTCAGCGTAGATTCCTCAAGTTCTTATCATTCTTGCAGGATGGTACATATCCTCCGCGGGGATGTGACTACGGTCTATTGTTAGCACGTCACGACTTTGTTTCATTGGAGACCCGACGTAATATTCTTAACGTAAAGTTTCTTTTCAAGTTGTTACACAATCAGATCGACTGCCCTGCTCTTCTTGAGCGGGTTAGCTTTCTGGTACCTCGACTCAGTGCACGGGTCTCATTAACTTTTTATTGCCAGACTCCCAAAAGTAATGCGTTGGTGAGAAGTCCTTGTTTTAATATGTGTAAATGTTTTAACAATTTTTGTGCTGATTGTGATTTGTTCTTGGATAATTTTAGCGCCTTGCAACGTGCAATATTGTTGAACAGTAGGTATATAATGTCACCGATGTCAATAATTTATTGTTATGCACATTACGTTTTTTCTTTGTATATACACCTTTTTTTTTTGTATATTTCCTGTAACTGGGTTTTCACATATTTACCTGTTGGAAATAAATCATTATTATTATTATTATTATTATTATAAATTGGCGGTGAAATTTTCTTGTTTAGCTTCAAATTATACATTTTAAAATGTATTTCAAAATAATACAAAAAAAAAGTTCCTATTCTGCTAATTTACCAAATCGTATACCTAATAGGATTTCAGGGACTCCCACTCAAACCGAGCATTTACTTTTCAACTTTTCATTACTGACATACTGACTGACCGAAATTGTATAGAAGCTCGTATTGTGCGTGGGAAATAATTTGTATCTTTTATCTTGTATTTTAAATATCGAAGTATTTTCGCTAAAAACTGAAATAAAAAAAATACAAAACCCTTCCAATCAAAGTGTATTTATCAAAAATAAAATACTCACATGTTTTTTGAATAAAGGTAAGCAACGTATTTCAATCTACTTAGGTGCTTATCGCTTGTGTTCAAAATACAGCCCAGCCCTGTATAGTGTATACATCATGTACCTCGATGTGTGTATACGCTGTTGTTCTGATGTGCAATAATACAGACAGGTTAATATCAGGTCCCTACCGTTTTGCGGAAATACTGGCGCCAAGTCGCCCCAAAAAGTATCGCGTTGAGAGGGAATTCCTGAAATTGCTCGGAAACTTGGTAAATTCCTAGACGTTACGGCTCCATTTACAAAGAAGCTGAGAAGCATGCATCAGGTATGCTAATTTGGTGATTTATTGGTTTGATACCTACTCCTGTGCATTTTTCTCTTTCTATGCATAACCAGCTACCACTCATTATTTTTGTGCTTATGCCTGGATAATTTTGTTTCAAGATGCTCCAATTTAATTTGAATTTTTCATCTAAATTAACGACTACCTACTTTGTCTTTGATTTAGGTTAACAATTTTTGCACGTCGAGCACCAGAAACTTGTATCGAAGAGCAAAACAATTATTCAAGTTTACAAACTTTAAAAATTTTCAAGCATCAAGAACTTCTCAGCGTTTAATAAATTTAGTATTTAAAATATTAATCCCTCATTATCCCCTATAACTGTAATGAATGGTGACATACCGTAGTCTCGGGTTTCAGTGGCGCCTGAAATTTTAACACCCTTAATTCTCCAATAAGAAACTGGAACGTACATCTGGAACACATGTATTTAGAACCAACATACTCAATGGTGCGTATCCCTTTAATGCGGCGCTTCCTTTCACAGCTTCGAATAGTTTGTCAAGTAATCCTGTCAGTACCGCAAAACTCATTAATCATTATCCTCTGAAAATTATTAATGAAATTTTTCGATTCTTTGTAGAAATTACGTACCCACGTGACGTTTGACCGCGATGTCATAGCCATTGCTCTAGTGCCAAGATTGGCAGATGTTGTGAAAAAATCTAAAATGTGTTGCACATTAACTCAATGGCTCATTAATGTTATCAGCAATTTATTTTGTTCCAAATTGTTTCCAGTTAGGGCTGAGCGAAATTTATGGCGTTTTCAATATGTAAAATAGGCAACATTTGGGAAAACTAAATTTATTTTATTATATCATAGCACGATCAGTATAAAATATATTACAAAAGGACTCAGTATTGGAAGCTTACTAAAACTAGGTCTAGGTACCTACCTAATACTACCTATACATCATGTTAGCACCTAAATACACAACAGGGTAATACTCATGGTAACAAAAATATAGGTAATAAAATTATGCTTAAAAGAATATGGCACAATCAATCAGTATAGGTAAACTTAATATAAAATTTAAAATTATTTATCCAGTCATAACAGTTATCACATAAGTACTTGCTTATAAGTATAAATAGTCATAAAAATTAAATCAGTTATCAAATACTACTCTGTCCATTAGCGGGCACGAAATCCAGGTAAACTGTAACCTGGCAGTTTGGAAAAATTGTCGGAAAAAAAGAAATAGCTATTCACGATACAAGTGTTAAAAGTGACAGGTATTATTTTGTGAGCGGGGACGCTTGCGAAACGAGCGTTAGCGACTAGAGCAACCCGGCGAACAAAATAAAACACTTTGAACGCGTGTATCGTACAAGATTTTATCTACAATGGTCTTTGAAATGTTTGGTAAATGTCAGAATCTATTGAAAATATAACAGGAACGCGCAGAATCATCATTTTTTCACGTCGCCCATGACGACGTGTTAAAAGTGTCGGGTATTATTTAACGCTTGTAGATGAATTAAATTATTTGAATTTAATCCCAGCTGCTATGTCAGTCACAGCTAACAGTTAATAAAGCATTAACAATATTGTCAGTTCGGATAAATCAACGTCTGGAACTAAATTTTATTGAAGTTTTTTCAAGTTTTTCAAACAGACAGGTGACAGCTGCTGAAAACTTCGTTCTAGACTGTAGGTACTATCGCGTTCAGAAAATTTTGGCACAGTATGTTGACACAAAGTGATCACTTTTTGGGCTTTGGCTTGAATGTCACAGTGACACCAAGCCAAAATCAATTAAAACCAATATACCTACTCTGTATTTTTGCCGTGCCAATTTTTTTTATCGCGATGGTACGTACTTGCTGAAAGTAAATACTACATACAATGTAAGTAGTACGAAGGTTTCACCGGTGAACTTGAGTGGTCATTGAAGGAGTTGAAGAAAGGTGAATGATAATTGATAACTAGTAAAACCTTCAACGTTATTTCTACGGTTGAAAATCTGATACCCACAACAATTATACAGGGTGTCCCAGAAATAATCAAATTTCAGCCTCAGAATCCTTTGTTGAATGTCATCCCTGTGCAATTTTTTCCGAAATTTGGCTTTATAAGGATGCTACCACCCTTTTAAGTTCGACCTTTTTCATGTTTTTTGCCATCAAAACCCTTTCACGCACTAGGCTCCAGTTTGATAGAGTAATGTTTTGACTTAATGTCTATTCAAGTCGAATTTCAGAATAATGCCAACAGCACTTCTGAAGTTGACCGACAGGAGAAACAAAAAACAAAGTCGAATTTTCAGAAAAAAATTCACAGTCGCTCTTGATATCATCTAAGGACTCTATGGTTACAATAATTTCTATTAAGTATTTCTGGGACACCCGGTAGGTATAAACTTTCTATTTTTTAATTTTTGGTTCCGATAAAAGCTTGATTTTGTATGTAAATGGTTCAGTCCGATATTTTGGGCAGAAAGTTATACAATAGGGTGTTGGCAGTACTAATAAGTTTTTTTTCCAGAGCCTCAGAAAAAGGTTCAAAATATGTCTCTTCAACGTTTCTTCAAGATGCCCTGTTCTGTAGCGTAAGGGCCAATTTGGAAATGCCTGATATGGTCTGGTCATGTGGATAGTCACTAAATCTGATACTCTACTATTTTGGGTGTGTAAGTACAACCTGTGAGGTACCTCCTACATACACTGCTCACCAAAATTGACGCATGAATAATTTCAAGACCCGTTTGACATCTGACGTATTCAATAATATTCGGGCTAAATCGTATGCAATCTTGAATTTTGTTCTGATTAGATGAAGCTATGGAAGTCGATATTCCCTAGGATGCTTGAAATACAAATATCAATTCCCATAGCTTCCTCTAGTAAAAAAAACAACGTGGAATTGATTATAAAGTGGTGTTCTTTGATTTTTAAATAATTAAACTTGAGAGTCCTTTGACTTCTGTATGCCCAGAATACCTCCATCTAAAAGGTCTCCAAATTAAAGCCAGTGATTTTTTTTTCATGAAGGAATAGGGTAGTGACCGATTTTTTTAATTATTTTTTTCAAGTTCACTTCTTGATAAGTGACGCTATATAGTTAACAGATTTTTTTTTCATAAGTTTTCTTGGTAAAAAAAATTATGAAAGTTTTCGATCATTTCAAATTTGGCGCGATGACGTCACAATCTTTCATAGGCGGAGAAGCAGGCTTGACAACACTACAGAACTAGCTATAAAAAGCACTAGCGTCAACCCGTCAACGCTCATAACAGCTGATTGTTATATTGTTAACGCTTTGTGTATCTGTGCGGTGATTCGTGTTGTTTAGCTGTTTTGCTTGAAAATATGGAAAGTTGGTAAAATCTTTCATGATTTATGAATATTTCAAAACTACATCAGACTTCAATGGTTATGTTATGCTGGCAAACGTCAACGTCAACACTGACACACAGGCAACGGAGGTGGGGTCATCCCCACTACTGCCAAAAGATTGAAACGTCACAGCCCGCCTTACAGCTCGGTAGATTTGAAATCGTTCGCAAAAGTAGCCACTTTCAAGGTAGATTTTGTGACACTTGGAACTTTTTTTTTCGAATTTTCACGAAACGTAGTCTTGTCATTGAGGCTCTACATTCGATTAGTATGATTTTTTTAAATATTTTTTTATGGTGGTCACTACCCTATTACGCAAGAAGATTGGGACAAGGTCAAAAAATGGTCACGGACCCCAGACCCCGGTAAACCGTCTTCTGTGTTCTGTGACTTCTGCGTTAATGTTTCTGAATCGGAGACAGTGGCGTATTTAAAGATTTGGATTGGGGGGGCAAGGTAATTTTTTTTTAATCATGAATCGTAAGAGAAAGGGGTTTGCGGTGGCGGGGGGAGGTCAACAGCAGGCAGACAAAATGCTTCCATCCATCAATAAACAGCACCAGGTTGAAAATAAATAAAAAAGAATTAAATATGCAGACTAATAATACACAAATGATTGTGTAGAAGGGTAGAACGTATTATCATTGTATAACTACTCCTAGTAGGCCAGCCGCCGTTCAAATTGTGCAATTTTCGGAAAGCACGGGCAGGTGGCGTGTTCAGCATTTGTCGTTTGGTCGCTCAAATTAGTTATAAATCACGCTGTCTTCAAATTTCAACGTGGCGCCCAACTTACTGATAGATGTTGATGGTTTGGTACAGAAATTTTAATTTTTCTCATATGCGCTGATGATTTCTTGCGAGCTAATTGCTCTAGGCGACATCTAGCGACAAAATCCCAAATTCGAGGCTGACCTACTAGTAATGGTTATACAATGGTATTATACATTCATTATAAGTATTATACAACGAAATTAGGTATACATTTTTGAATTTACAACATTATCGGAGCGCGCCTGTTCTTTTGCAGGTATTAGTCCGGACGTTAGGGGAAACCACCCTGCATTTTAGGGTTAAAACATGCCAGTTGGTATAGTTGCTCCATGAAGTATAATCTTCCGATTCAGAAGTGTAGACATCAGCAGCAGACGTGCAGGCTCTGTGTGCAGAGTGAAGAAGGAAAAAGAAGAAGGAAAAATGTTAACTCATAAACCAAAAGAGGTAGAGTCGTCTAAATCGGCATTTATATCCCGATGTTCATGGCAATGAAATTTCATCGAACCATTTTCAAGTATCCCGGAGCATTTTTGAAATATTCGGGAACACTCGTTTTTTTTCAAAAAATTTAATTTTTGGGTGAATCAGTGAATTTTAAAAGTATAAGAGTGAAACTTGGTAGTTCTTCATTCAGTGATGTGATCAATTGAAAATAATCGGTAGCCAGTGCCTAGGCCGGCTATTTCCAGAAAAAAGACATTCAACTTTTTTTCCTCCTCCCGGCAGCCATTTGCGTTAACTATTTGCACAATAATCAAGGAAGTGACTAGCAATTATAAAGTTGGTGAGGTACAACCATTTCACCCCAAAAAAAGTAACATCGACATTAGGAACTGCCTTCTTGTAGAATAAACATTGTCATTCGAGTTGTTCATGATTTTACAGACTTTCTTTGCTCATGATGGCTAATGTGGTTATTGAAAGGAAAAATTACGTTAGGCATTCTTATGCCTCACATTTTGTCAAGTCGGTCACAAAAATTTATCATCATCAGTGTAGACGTTTGTCTCAGACAGCTGATCAAACAAAAGATATACCATTTTTGTGCGAAAATTGCAAAAATATATAAGGTTTCGTCGTCATCGAATGCGTCTTGAGGAAAATCTATTGCCTCGAGAGGTACGAATTAGCATGCAAATAATTTGATGCAATCTGGTGTCAACAGTGATGCTAAGAAAAATTGGTCAGATGTGTCTAGCTGTCCCATAAAAGACGAGGATGATGTGGAAGGCGTGGAAAAATGCAATATTAGCTATATTTGGACCTCGATCCAAACAGTAGGCGAAAAGCACCATGCACTGTATGGTTAGAACATGCCACTTGGCACAGTGACTGTTTGAACCATACTCTTTCAATTTAGAAGTGTAGCCATCAGCGCCAACCCTACAGTCCCTGTATATGGGGAGAAGAAGTGGAAAAACCACGAAAAGTTGTTGCTCAAAAACAGAAAAAAAACGGAGTCTTATCGTTCTTTCTGCGTCGTTTGAAATGATCTTACCAAATTTGCGTATACCATTGCAGTTGACAGTGTCAACACCAAGTCCTATAAGATTATTTTCAGGTGAAATTGAACATTTTGCGGCAATATACTCCCTCCAAGAAGCATTTGATCACAGCGAAACCGTTTTAATTTTTGCAATTTTCACACAAAAATCGTACATCTTTTGTTTGATCAGCTGCCGGAGACAAAGGTCTTCACTGATGATGAAAAATTCATGTGGCTGACTTGACAAAATTTGAGGCATTAGAATGCCGAATGTAGTTCTTCTTTTCAATGACGACATTAGCCATCACGAGCAAAGAAAGTCTGTAAAACCAAAAACAACTCAAATGACAATGTTCATTCTACAAGAAGGCAGTCACCAATGCCGAGGCTACTTTCTTTGTGGTAAATGGTTGTACCTCACCAACTTTATAATAACCAGTCACTTCCTTGATTATTCTGCAAATAGTAACCGCAAGATGGCTGCTGGGAAAAGGAAAAAAGTTGAATATCTTTTTTGTGGAAATAGTAGGCCTAGGCACTGGCTACCGATCATTTTCAACTGATCACATCACCGAATGCAGAACTACCGAGTTGCACTCTTATACTTTGAAAATTCACTGATTCACCTGAAAATTTAATTTTTATGAAAGAAAACGAGTTTTTCAGGATATTTTAGGAATGCTCCAGGATATTTGAAAACGGTTTGATGGAATTTCATTGGCATGGATATCGGGATATATATGCCGATTTACACGACTCTACCTCTCTTGGTTTATGAGTTACCACGTTTCCTTCTTCTTTTTCCTTCTCAACCCTGTACAGAGAGCCTGCACGTCTGCCGCTGATGTCTACACTTCTGAATCGGAAGATTATGGTTCATGCAACAACTATACCAAGTGGCATGTTTTAACCCTGAAATGCAGAGTCAACCCATATTTTAGCGCCTAACGTCCGGACTATATATCTTCTTCTTATTATCATTACTATTATTACAGATCGATGGGGGGGGGGGCATATGCCCCCATGCCACCCCCATAAATACGCCACTGATCGGAGAAGGAGCCGAAAACTGCGAAACATTTCAATGTCAAACCTAGAAGGGCAGCCACACGGGTCCGCTACTCATAAGCGAATTTTTCTCATGAATCCTGAAAACGTACGTCGATAGGGCATGGGTTTTGTTCTCAGATTAGATTGATTACGATTCCGTATTTTTCCCAAGGATAGACAAAATACAGTGAACAGTAGTTCATGACAATGACAATGAACTATAGAAGGCACATGGGTAGGTACAGTAAAACAGTGCAGAAACTTCAAAACTGAAACCGTAATTTCTAACTTGCGTTGATAGCGCAGTAATGCGTCAATTCTGGAGCGCAGTGCTGCGAAAGGTTTAAATACTTTTAGAATATAATACTCGAATTACAAAGAGTTTAATGACAATCAAATGCATATTATCTGGGATGTACATATTTACAGAATATGTACATAATAGGGTCTAAGGGTATAGATAAGATGAAGAGGTATAGACAGGTCAGTTTCCCATCTTATACTTGACCGGTAGTTGTGGGTTGTGGGTACAAAATGGCAAGAACTTTTTCAACTACCAACTGTAGCACCTGGCAGTCCAACTAACAACAAGTTGACCTGACTGCATTACCATGCGCAATACTCCTTTCGCCATTCGCACTCAAATTAACAGTCTCTTCTCTTCCAATATCTGTCGCTTCAAGCTCACTCGAATGCGCCATTATGTTTTCCACGTTTTCACTGTCGTAAACTTTAATATTCGTCGCACTTTCACCGGACAGACGCACCAACCCTAAAGCTACGTCGTCGAAAATCAACCCTACACCCTGAAAAATCAAAAATGTATTGCTTTTCTTGAAGGAGAAGAAAAATATCTCCGAACTGATAAATTAAAAAGTGAATGATGACAGCAATACCTGATCCGCTAAAGCTGAACACTCATGATACGTAGCACCTATACTTCTTGCATATTGCAACGCTTCATCCCTGGGTACCGCTCGGTTTTTGTTCAAGTCGATTTTGTTCCCAGCAACGCACAGAACCATCGGTCCTTCAACGTTCCTTTTGAGTTCCACCACCCAACTCTTCATATTTTCGAAAGACAATTCCGACGTGATGTCGAACACCAGAAGCGCCGCGTTGGCGTTTCTGTAAAACATGGGAGCCATGGCTTTGAAGCGCTCCTGACCAGCAGTGTCCCAAATCTGAAATGACCAAATCGTGTGTTAGCCTTGATGGATGTCGACATTGGTATGTTGGAAATTGATCAAGCAACTTGCTTACTTGTAATTTAACAATGATGTCGTCTATATTTATTTTGCATTGGAAAAAAGTCGCTCCAACTGTCGGCGACATCTGGTGACTGAAGGAGCTCTCCACCTGACGAGTGACGGTGCTTGTCTTTCCAACTCCTGGAATACAATAAAATTTCAAATAACATCATGGCTTCTTCAAACGTTGAATAAATATTTATGAAGATACACGACTGGACCTCAATTGTGAGTCTAATCGGCCAGTAAGGTTAGTTATACTTTGCACCAAAACATTGATTTGACTAATAGAAATGCTGGAGTAGAAGTACCTATACTGCAAAGGCTTTGTTCTCGTGTCAGTTTGTTGTTTCCTTCGGAAATGGAATTCTCCGGCATAAAGCCGCAGCTGGAATCCCACTCTGTGGCTCCACCTGTGTCGGAACCCTTGAAGTTTTGACCAAAACTAATATGCCAGTTTGAAAAATGTCATCGGCTGTGTGTCTTTTACAATGTTCAATCAACGCTTCAAAGTACAGTGTTCACGCGAGACGGATCCCCCCCATAAAAAAACTTCCCCTTCATGATCATTCAAAAAAAGAAAAACTTCCCTGGAACAATTTCTCCCGTACTTTCTGAATATGTCGAGTATAATTTTCCATTCCGTGCCATATACAGGGTGTCGCAATTTTTGTGGCATTTTTTCGAAACACTTGTATTTCATCACCACAATCGATGCACATTGTTATCTTGGTCACAAAAATGCATGACATTCCTTTTTTTATGAAAAAATGACAAATTTGAAGTGGCATCTCAAAACACGTTTTTTTAGATAGATTAATTGATTTCAGAGATTAGATACGTCCCGGATATTTCATTAGTCATTTTATATCATCCTATGTCATTTAAAAGTGGAACAAAATATTCTGGACATATTTGAATTCTGAAAATAATGAATCCATCATTATCAAAAAAAATATATTTTCTGAAAAGCTATTGTGAATTTTTGATTTTTTTTCAAGTGTCATGAAATGTCACTTGTCATATTTATGTTTCTGAAAAGTCAATGCGTTTGAATTTTATTATTAATATCATCATCAGAGTAATTCACCTGCGTTATTGTTTCGTTTTGCAATGTTTACTACACATTACGACAGCCATCATCATTATCAGAGCATGTCAGATATTTTTATTTAGAATTGGTACTCTCGGGGCATTCTAATAAAGATCTAGTTTTTTTTCAAGTCCATTGTAGCGCAAATGGCAAACACCTTCGTATATTGACGATGAATGCAAAGGTGTGATGTGCCATTTGCACCACAATGGGCTTCAAAAAAATGAACTGTACAACTGTAGGTATGTACCTACTTACCACTTACCTACCAACTGTTGAGAAACATTGAAAAGTACTCGCAGCTTTCAATTATTATTTATCAATGAATGTTTATAAATAATACAGTAATTTTGAGGAAGTGCTTTGAACTCATTAATAATTTACTCGATAATTTATCATAAGTAATGAAGGAACATTAAACTTTCAACTGTTCATCGTACTATGATGTATTATTTATTTAATATATTGCATTCACCATATCAAGACGCCTATGATAACTGTGCAATCACCGCTCGTTACAGGATAAACCATTTATTAATATTATTATTATTGGCGTTACTACTTAGGTAGGGCAGGTACCTACCTACTTAGGTACATCATCATCAGATAAGATAGGTATTGAAATTATACTCAAAATCGTAAAAAAGTCAACAGGTACGCGAAATACTTAGTCATTGTTACTGGAAGCAAAAATTCAGAGATCTCACCTTGATGTCCTAGAACTACCACTTTTCCTACTACGATTTTCATTTTGTTGTTCGATGCTCTGCTGACCACTAAACATGTGAAGAACACACAGGAGCACCCTCTCTAGCACTTGAGTGACTAGTTCAGTGGAAATTTCTATTTTGGAAGTACTGTAAAACCCCTTTCTTGCTCATAAACAAACGAAACACGCTGACTAACCTTGCACGTTTTGTCAGCTGACAGATGAAGATAAACAACAATCGAATAATCGAGCCCCTCCACCCTTGAGCAGTCAGCTGTTGTTGCGTAAACTGTAAAGTGGTCTGTATTACTTTTGCCCCTCGACGAGAGAGGACACCGGTGTGTAAAATTCAAACACTTTCCTAGGTTCGAGATAGAACTGAGTAGGGGAAAACCGGAACGGAAGTGGAAATGCACAATAATCGCTCAACTTCCAATAAGTAATCCAATATTTATCGTAGATACCTGCTTATTCATTACTGATTTACTGATAAACTCCGAACTCCAAAGTATAAATTAAGTACCTAGGTATTGGAGACAATGTTGTTCAAGAAATAGATAGGAATTATGTAGGTACCTATATACTTGAATTATAAATTGGGTGACAAAACTGAATACTTACCTACCTACTTGCCTACTGAAAAACCTAATCTCAGTTATCTCTATAAATAATACCTCGTGAAGACCATTCTGATGGTTGTTCATATAATGAAATGCTTGAAATTTTCTCTAATTTAACAAACCACTTATTAGGTACCTACCTATCACACTGAATATGGTGATTCATAAAATCTGGTATTAGCCTCGGATGTATCGATTTTTTTCCAGGTCTACTGTTTCTAAGATGACTTAGATATTCTCTGGAGACTCCGACTCCAGGATAAGCCTAAAAACAGTACAATTGGCGGAGGCGCTGTTCGAGGGCTTGTCGAATTAATAGCGAAGCTGCTGGATGGACTTTTCACTTTTTGAGGGCTCTCTCAAATAAACTACGCAACGAAATTAATGTCGTGCTCCAAAATTTCACCCTTTTTTCATAACCGAAAACTCCCGACTAGTTCAAAAAATTTCAATTCTGTTCAGAACATTTGAGAACTTGATCCTCTTGGTATAGAATCGTATCAATTCGAAAGTCAATAGATGTCGATTTGAGTTTCTGCAGGAGAATGTTAAAGAAAGTAGTGCAACATTTCTAAAAGTTTGACATCTTCCCATTTGACACAACATAAATACAAGGCACCGGAACATGATCACTCTGCCGGTTCACCGTAGGTACCAAATTATTCCAGGGCTCTTTTTCTTTTAATATCGCAAGGCTCTACAATCGATTGCCACCAGAGCTGATAGCCTCAACTGGGGTTGGTTTCAGTCAAGGTTTAAGGGCCATTCTCCTCAAGGAATCATCTTCGACCGTTTTTTATTTTTGATTTGATCACTACCATACTACCAGGATTTTTCTTATATGTCTATTTAAGCTAAGTTGTTCAATGAACATACATTCCTATTTGTTATTTGTTGTATCTATTTGTATTGTATTATATTTCTATGGGTTGAGTGGAAGAGCGGATGCAAATCCGAACTCCGCCCTTTGGCGTATTTATATCTTGTATATTTTATATAATATTCATCGCCAATAAAGCCATTTATTATTATTATTATTTGGAGTGAAACTTTTCTTCGGATTTCAACATCAAAGGCATGTAGCTAAAGTTCATATCTCGAAACTGTTTTTGATTTATCTTTCCATCCCTTTTATTCACAGGGTGGTTTCGAAAAATCGCATTTCTTTGTCTTCTGAAGTAAAGCAAAGTCAAGTAATTTATTCATCTTGTATTGAAATTGTAAGATACAATGTAAGGTAAGTCACAAAAAAATAAATAAAATTATAGGTGTTGCATAGCAATCATACCAGAGTGTCACACCCATAGTACAATCACAGGTACATCACAATAGGCTAGTGACCGATTTTTTTTTTTTTTTTTCTAAGTCCACTTCTTGATAAGTGACGCTAGATAGTTAACAGATTTTTTTTCGTAAGTTTTCTTGGTAAAAAAAGTTATGAAAGTTTTTGATCATTTCAAATTTGGCGCGATGACGTCACAATCTTTCATAGGCGGAGAAGCAGGCTTGACAACACTACAGAACTTACTACAAAAAGCACTAGCGTCAACCCGTCAACGCTCATAACAGCTGATTGTTATATTGCTAACACTTTGTGTATCTGTGCGGTGATTCGTGTTGCTTAGTTGTTTTGCTTGAAAATATGGAAAGTTGGTAAAATCTTTCATGATTTATGAATATTTCAAGACAACATCAGACTTCAATGATTATGTTATGCTGGCAAACGTCAACGTCAACACTGACGCACAGGCAACGGAGGTGGAGTCATCCCCACTACTGTCAAAAGATTGAAACGTCACAGCCCGCCTTACAGCTCGGTAGATTTGAAATCGTTCGCAAAAGTAGCCACTTTCAAGGCAGGTTTTGAGATACTTGGAACTTTTTTTTTCGAATTTTCACGAAGCGTAGTCTTGTTATTCAGGCTCTACATTCGATTAGTATGATTTTTTTTATATTTTTCGATGGTGGTCACTACCCTATTGATGTACCTATTCAGTATTCAGTTGATGAATTTCAAATATTCATCCAGGGCCGGCGCTAGGCATGAATCGGCGAAGCCCCTGATTCAGGCGGCGAATTTCAGGGGCGGCAAATTCTAGAGGCAACATTTTTCAAAATCTCTTTGTATTTTTTTTTAATTCAAAAAGTCGTAGTGCCGCCCCTGTGCTAGATTCCAGGCGTAACTTGAGACGGTCCCAAAATTATCTGACATTTTTGCTTCTTCATTAAAAAAAGGAAAAGGTCGGGTCTATGTCATAAAAATTATTTGTTTTTTTTATTTGGTCCGTGAGTCAGCTTGGGTAGATATATACCTACCCTTCCCTTGGAGTGCATTGTTTGGATTTCGGGCAACCTTGAAATAAACTGGCCATTGTTAACCCATCGAATACAGATGCGAGAGTGGCGTACAATGTTAAAAAAAAAACTTGTCAAGAAAATACATATTTCAGAGGTGCTGTTAATTGTATATTTTCAATTGGTCATCAGTTTGGTTTAGGTCTCGGTTTAGATAGATATTCATAAAACAAACGGGTAGGTATATAGCAGCTGAAATGTATTCAAATCGGTATGGTTTTCAACAGAACAGGGTCGAAAACAGCACAACGTGCCTTTGTCGTTATTTTTATGGCACACTAAAATAATAAAAAAATGTGTTACTGATCTGGTGTTGATGGTGTTTGCCGTCCAGAAAGTGAAATATCTCTAACTAGTGGACACGTCCTTTGAATTGTATATCGCTTGTTAGGTGGAGATACGGTGATTACGGTGTGTGTTATTACCAAATCAAAAACTATGAATTCAAGTCCACGCGTAAAACTTGACTTGTTTATAACTAGAAGGTGGTTTTTGGAAATGGAAAACATCCACAGAAAGTGAAATCTTTTATAACATTCTTTCACTTTGAAATTAGATTCCAAATTAAATCTGGTTTGTGTCGACTTATGACGGGAAAAACACTTATTAGTATCAACATTATTATTATTTTCCCGAAAAATTTTCGCGGTGCATTCTCCGTCCGATGAGAGCGGCAAATTTGAGCTTCGATTCAGGCGGCAATAGTATTTTATGTTACTAGCGCCGAAAACCGGGCATAGCATAACGAACGTGAATGCAGCTCGAGGCCCTAGGCCGAGAGCTGCATGTAAGAGAGTTATGCTATGCCGTTTTCAGCGCGAGTAGCATACATCGTTTTTCGTGCTGCTTTTAATAAAATTACAAATAAATAAGATCATATCGCAATAATCATTTCAAGTTGGTACTTCTGCCATTCATCACCAAGGCACGAGACATATTCCTACTAGATGCAGATTTTTGTGTGTCAAATGTCGATTTGAGAAATTGCGTCCTATATTTAAATTTTCTTGCTTAAAACCGCCCTTCCCCTCCCCAATTAGAAGGGCCATCTCCCAAAAATCCCGAAATCACTGAGCTCTAGTGTCTTGTGTGACGACGAAAAACAGGAAATGACATTAATTAATCACTTTTAAACCTTCGCGCCACAAAACGTCAAAAATCATTCTGCAATTGTACCAACAGATATTAGAAAAATGACCCTAAATTGTCAATTTTTAAAGTAATTATTGATAATTTTAACTGATTTAAACCGAAAATTTCAAGCTATAACATTGGAAACGTGATCTCTCTTGAATTGTGAATGATTTTGCGAGGTGATTTTATTTTTTACGTGTACTTTTTACTTTGCCGCTCTAGATCTTTTTCTGAATATTACAGTGCAGGACACCGAGCGTATATTGTCATTTTCGGTTATGGCAGCACGAAAAATACCTAGCGCCGGCCCTGTATTCATCAACTGAATAAATCGCAGGAGACTATTGGAGACAGTATTTTACTCTAGTTTTGAATTTATTAAAGTCTGTCGCTGTTTTAATGCCCCCCCCCCCCGGCAAATTATATTGTACTATGCGATCAACAAAATTCGGAATTGGAATTGGAATTTGAATGCTGGTCTTGAGTCCAATATATTCATTGGATTATTCTTACCTAAGCCTCCAGCTTCAATATGAGCCCTGGATTTTGAAAACTGGTCAAGAAGGGAGAATGTTATCACCAGAATCCAGACTGCGTTGCACCAGACACCAGTTATCAAGAGTTTTCTGATTGGACGATTGCAAGTTGTCAAGATTACTGATGGAGGTGTTTCACATCTTAGCCCAGGCGCCATCGCCAGGGAAAACAATACCTAAGGAAATAGTTGTTTACTGGCTGGAATCCAGCTTAAAACGATCTGTGTAGCTTAGGTTTTGACATACTAGTTTCCCCCCTTTCGAAAATGTCGGCGTCATGTCGCCATCATCAACAAGAAGTGCACCAGCGTGGATTTAGCAGAATATCTTAATTTTGGGTCATCTGGCAGCAAAAGATGTAAGGAGTCATTTTGAAGCCTATAAAATTTCCTACAGTTTGATTTTTAAATCAACTTTCTGCGACCTATGGTCTTTGAAATAGAGCTTCTGGAAGCGAGAGTCATTGTCGTGAAAGCTCCATGCCCACTTGACTCGAAAAACTAAGATGTCGATGTGACAAAAAGATTTCCAAAACGAGATTACTCGAGAATCCTTCATGCTATAGTTGTGGTGATGGTCTTAAACTCTTCCTCTCCGTTAAACCGTAGAACGGTAATATTGAAAAGTTAAAAACACACATTGTACATATACAGAGTGTAGTAAGGGAATCAAATCAGATTAGAGAAATTTGACATATTTCTTCGATTTAGCCTATGCGAAACTCTATCAACTTATCACGAGTCCAATATCAATATGCATTGCTCTGTAAGCTTCACTTGATACACTCAAGAAGTGGTCAGCTCACAGCTTTCCTGTAAAATGTTTAGAAAGCCCTCTGGAATCATCAAAATTTACTCTCTCCTACTTACTAAATCCTATTTCACTTCTCTAGAATTTAGGAGAGACAACAACATGGTTTAAAACGCGTCAAACTGCGCCAAACCGAAAAAGATAATAATTTTGAATTTTCCTGGTGTATTTCATTTTCAATAGAGTATTATACTAATTTTTTTTCTCGTTGAAAATCAAAAGTACACATAAAAATACTAAGGCTCAAGTACCTATAAACTTTTTTATTGATTGATTTAGCTATTAAAAAAAATAATATAGAAAACATATAATTTGAATTTGGCGCGTGATACCGGCGTGACGTACTTTTGTGGCAAGATGTGCTATTGGTCATGATATTGAAGTATGGATATATCACAGAACTACGACTTTCCCTTGCGCATGCACGCAAATAGAATAGGAGGCGAGATCTGACTTTTCAAATTTGTGACACTGGCACATGTAAACTTTCCCTGTGAAACTTCGGAGCATCGAGATGAATATGGTTTTTCGCAAGCTTCTTCGGATAATCTTCTTCAAGTAGATGGTAAAATGACTGCACAATAGTTTGCTAATAATCCTGACTGCATGAGTGCCAAAATGAAAGAAGTCAAACTCACGAGGCAAGTACCCCCATAAACTTATAAAAAATCACTTCAGTACAATCTGTGTCAAGCAGGTACTTTTATGTAATCACTTTTCATTAAATGAGAAGTGTATTTCTTTGATTTGCAGAGCTGGTCAAGAACACTACGGGACGAAGCCATTATTTGAATGGTTTAAGCGAAAAGAGACCAAGGCAGGTGTAAAGGTGGATGCGTATCGCTCCTGAGCACAAAATTCGACAGAAAGATTGCCATCTTTGTGTTGACATGAATGAGGACCGAGAAAAAATTATCTCGTTACCATGCACAGACTGTGTAGCAGCTCCAAGTACTTTTCTACTAACATAGACATGACTATGGCATTAAGAAAATTAGGAGTACCAAAAAGAATATAAGGTACGATGAATCAAGAAACGGAGCTGTACCTACTAGTGATAATAATAATTACAGGTGGATGGAAGCATCCAACCAAGCATCCAACAGTTTTTCTATTTTGGTTACACCATAGACGTGTATAGCCAGCCACAACCTCTACTAGTAGAAAAGTCTTCAAAATCAGAAAGAGCTGGAAGAAGAAAGACTTTCCCCATCCATACATGAGTACATACTGTACCCACTATCCCTGCAGAACGTGATCCGTGTGTGATATTTGTTGATAAAAAGTTTTTTTTACCCTTTCCTCAACTTTTGAATAAAAAGTATAAAAAGCAAACTTAATATTCATTTTAATTTTATCAACGGGCCATGTACAATATTGAGTCCACCGACAATAATTATAATAATGTAATCCAATAAATATAACAATCTGTTCTCCTATCTAACTTCTCTGCCAAGCTGTTCCGAAGATGACGCACTTGGTGGTCTCGCCAGAATCCACCTCATCTGGAGGTAATCCCAGGTAATACATTGGTCGCTTATTGATATTCAAAAGATTAGGAGCTTCTTTTTCTACTGGTTTCTTCTTTCGGAGGCCTCTCTGAGCTCAAGAGCAGTGACGACGTTGAAGAGCTTGCAGATGGTAGATAGTCCGATGCACTCTGTTGACCTTGACTGAGTGAACCGACGGTTCAGAACCGTCATCAGAAACTGTGTGAACCAACATACTCGGCAGCACTCAGCAGCTTGTTGTTTTGTGCGCATGTGAGTTCTTGCAGAGGTTCTTGGGATAGATTTCATTGGCCCACCAACATTTGAACTAATACTTCTGACTTTTGCTTCAAAGCTGAACTGGATACACTTGTTGGCAGACATTTTTGAGACTACAAATTTTCCCGACAGTGAATGTATAGGAGTTACGGTTGATGCTGCCGGTCTAGGTGGAGATGTCATAGGGATGGGGTTTTCAAGGATATCTTCACTTCTTATTCCTTGAACCATCTTATTCCTGTGATCTTCTCATATAGAGAGTCCTATCATAGGAAAATCGACGATCACTTTCTGCCCACGCTGAACCAGACTCTCGGTTTTGCCGGTTGGTTCGGATTGACCATAACAAATAGTTTATTTGGTACATTGCCTAAGCGATTGTCGCGTAATGGCACAAAACACATGTTCACACGCCGAGACATTTTTCAAGTTTGTCTCTGCTGTTACCACTGATCACACTTCTGTCAGCACCAGACAGCACTGTCAGCATTTCAAGCCTGGCTCAGATTGCCAACTCCCGACATGACTTTCTGGCGCTGTCTCACTCATAAGTATTCTCATCCTGCAATCGCCCCATACCTACGTCACACAGTAGTGGGGATAGGCCAGAGGGGGGCCAAATTCAGCCGCGTTTTGACAAGTCATGGTTCATTATTCAATTTACAAGCTACCAGGAGATATTTCAGGGAAATAAAAAAATTCGGGTCCCTTCGTTTTTCATGGACTATTCATTGAAAAAGTTTGACCAACTTTTTTATAAAAGTATAATACTCTATTACTGGAAAGCATCCCTTCGTAAAAATTACGCTTTGTTTACAAGTTGATCATCTGCACTTTGATCCCATCCCGTTTACATCGGGTAAAATACGAACGGATATAAGCCTCGATTCACTCGACTCAAGTCAAGCCGGCCAAAGCACCGGATCGACTTGAACTGCTCCATCCGATTGTAATCTCAATCCTGACCGTTTATATCGGCAATTTTAAGCGGATCGACTGGATCGGATAGACTTTCGATCGAATCCAAAGCTGCGATAGAAACGCAGTCATTGGCCAAATTTCGCCAAAATTGCAGATGCATATTTTCCATAGAGAAACAGCGCCCTCACTCACTTGCAAACGCCGTAACCAATGTTACTAGTGGGAGCGGTACGCAAAAGCATACCGCATTTTGGAGTGCAGTAACGAGATTTTGCATGGGCGTACTTTATACCAAGACAAGCGATTTGACCCGCAGCACTCGATATTTCGTCCCTTAGGGGGCCTATGGGGGCCCTCCCAATTTTCAAGATGCAAGAACTTTCACAAAATGATCATTGAGTATCGTCATGTATGTCATAAGTGAAGCTTACGGGTCTATTGAAAATGTTTTCATCAAATGTCGTCGTGTCCGATTCATTCTTCACATTTGAAAAAAAAATTCTTTCGCAGAGGTCAAAAAAACTGTTTTTATTTTTTCTGCTGTCCAAGGAAGCGATAAATTCATATGTTTTGTTGCGTTCCCAACTAAATCGCGTTCCGTAAGCTCAAATATGAAGACAATTTTTTCGCAATATCATTTTCCCAAGAAGAGGTGACCTCTTCAGTACACTTTTTTCAACAGCATTTTTTTCAATGTTCCTAGTGGATAAGACTGTCAATTTTCGCTGATATGAGAAGCTTGAACTCTTTTCTTAGTAATTTCCATGCAACATGGCTTCAAAACACACAAGAGAGCCCTAAAACTTTTTTTTTCTGCTGGGCCGTCAAATTTTTGGCATGTTGATTTTGTAGTAGGGGAGACGCGCCAATAAATAAGATCTAGTCTAGGCGAATAAGTTCTACCGGAAAATATACCTACTTATACCTAACGACTCTACGTTTTGTTGTACTGTAATAAAACACGGCATGGAAGAATATTTTCTGTAGAAACCAAATCGCCTGTGCCTGCAGCCTGGATTGAATACTGGTCCGCGTCTCTCCTACTATAAAATCAAAATATCGTAAGTTGGACGACCCAGCAGAAAAAAATTTTTTTTGGGCTCCCTTGGGCGTTTTAGAGTCATGTTGCTTCGCAACCACCAGGAAAAGAGTTCGAGGTCTCCATTCCTGCAAAAATTGCGAGTGATATCCAGTGGGGACATAGAATGAAATGCTCTTGGAAAAGAGGTACTGAAGAGGTCACCACTTCTTTGGAAAATACCATTACAAGAAAAATTTCTTTATAATTAGGTTTAGGGAATGCGATTCAGTTGGGAACGCAACAGAACATATGAATTTATCGTCTCCGTGCATAGAAGAAAAAATAAAAACAGTTTTTTTGACCTCTGCCAAAGAATTTTTTTTTCAAGTGTGAAGAATGAATCGGACACAACGACAATTGATGAAAATATTTTCAATAGACCCGTAAGCTTCACTTATGACATACATGACGATACTCAATGATCGTCATGTGAAAGTTCTTGCATCTTGAAAATTTGGAGGGCCCCCATTGGCCCCCTAAGGGACAAAATATCGAGTGCTGCGGGTCAAATCGCTTGTCTTGGTATAAAGTATGCCCATACCAAATCTCGTTACTGCACTCCAAAATGCAGTATCGATGTGTTTTTAGGTGTGTACCGCTTGCACTATACGGAAACCAGAGCAAAGAGAATTGTCTGTCTCTGATTGTTTCGATCTTCGTAACGTTGGTGACGAACATTCTCAGACCAGCGCAGCGAGAAAGCTGATTCTTCCTCAAAAACACGCAGTTCTAATTTGGTCCCTCTATTGATCATTCTTGTCACAATCAATCATGAAACATAAAAAAGTGTTCAGAGTGGATGCTTCATCCGAAAACAATGTTGATTTTCATTTAATTCTCCACCTGGTCAAATTCCTGGACAGATACAATATTCATATGTCAATTTCAATGCTACCCTATATTTTAGTTGTTGGTCTTGAGTCAATTGTATCTATGGGGTTTTCTCACCTGAGACTTCGGCTTCGATATAAATAAATAAATAAGTCAATAAATAATTTTTTATCAATCCTTTTGTACGTATAAGAACAAGCAGAAAAAACTAAACTTACTAACAAGGGTCAATCACAAGGAAAACATTCAATAGGTCCCTTTGTTTCGGTTTTTTTGAGTGCGCATGTCTGGCGCGAATTTGATAGTTTCGTACACCGATATTGAAAATTAACACTAAAAAATATTGTAGTGCACCTAAAATTCCACAAATAATTCGGTTGAATGTTAGATACCATTTTTTATGTTCAAAGAAATGTTTCATTGAAATTAAGTTCAATGATCATTTGTGGAAGTTCAGGAACAACGAAAATGGCAACAGCGCTCAAAACAACAAGACATCGGCGCCAACTGTCACTTGGAGCCTTCAAGCATGCGCACCTGCCCAAACGAAGTAGCCTATTCCTCCCTCTGAAGCGAAGCTCACAGTCCAGAGAGAGGTCTGATTTTCCATGATTCCCTTTAAGAAAATGAAATTATCAATTATAGCATCGCAAGAACAAAAAGTAAAAAGAAACAAAATTGAGCATATTCAATATTGAAAAAAAAATTCTGATATAAAACAACATTAACAAAAATGTTCTCTGATGAGTGAAGTATCAAAAATAAACCTCATACACGCATTCTGCACAACCTGCACCCCCTGCAGCCTCTGTCAGCGCTATCCAGGTAAGGTCCCCAAACCACGTTGCAATAACCAGAATGAGAAAGAACCAAACTGTTGAAAAGAATCATTCTTACCATGCGGGTTAGAAATTCTCTGCTGTTGTGAAGTAAGTTATTCAATCCTGATGAGTGGGACTTTCTGAGGCAATTATTTATAGGCGTTTCGAACCGCATCATCAGCGAAGAGTCCAGCGTTATCCCCAAATTCGTTGCCGCGGCAGACGGAATAATATATTCGTCATCCAGACTGATGGTCAAGTCATTGAAGGTGCGTTCAGTCAGCTTATTTAGCCGCAAGTTTCAATTTTAGTCGCAAGGGCAGCGACGCCCATTGGCTCTTACGGACCAGCCTCCTCAGAACAGCCAATAAGCGATGCAGCCCTTACGGCTAAAATTAAAACTTGCGGTTAAATAAGCTGACTGAACGCACCTTGAGTGTTGTTTCGCGGTCAACAACACTCCCACCCCAAACACAAGCAACTTAGACTTGCCTGATGCACTCAATACAAGCTCGTGGTCCCTCCCTAGAGAAGGAAAGGAGACTGGATAAATCAGCGTTAAGCCCGCACAGCATCACGCAAAGAATACTTCGGAAACGACACATAAAGTTGGGTATTATTATCTGCGTAAAGATGATGACGACAAAACGCAGTACGTTTGGAAGTTGAGAGATGTACAAGGCAAATAGCAAAGAGTCAATAATGGATCCCTGCGGTACACCATATAAAGTATCTTTAGGATCTGACATTTTGACACTCATTTTCACCCTCTGCCTCCTATCGGTTCGATCCCAAGTTGAGGCTGAGACCGCCGTAAGTGCGGTTACCATAGCATCGGCGGATACCAACCAATCAGACAGCTGTATTTGGCGAGTTACGCCGGCGCCACGCCGTCCCAAACTTTGCGCCTGCAACTTGAACCAACCAAAACCAAAATAGGGATCATAAGTTGCAAATAATGATAAAAGCAAACCACTTGGCAGGGTTACAACTTAGACCCAAATAAACGATTTGACCCGCAGTGCTTTTCTTTTCGTCCCTTAGGATTTGAATAGCGCTCCTTTTTCAAAATGGTAGATATTATCTAGGGGCAGAAGGTATCGAATAGCCTGGTGATGTCCAGATTAGTGGAAATATAGGGGGCTGTGTCTCAATCGGTTTTTGGGACATCAAACACTAATTAAAAAAATGGTGGAACATTGACATCTACCGCAGGCAGATTTGGTGGAGGCGCCAAAAGGAATTTAGTACTGTCTTCTATTTCACTACCTTTCACTGTCTTTCACTACCTTTCATTGAAAAAATACGTTGAGGAATGTTGAAAAAAAAAATTATTCGAAAAAAAAGATTTTCCACATTTTTTTATGTTTATGCAATTTGCCCAATTTGTAGACTTTGATGTGCCCTTTCTAAATTTGCACTTTTCCGATTTAGATCTTTGCAGTACGCGCCGCCATATTGAGAAAATGATGTCTGAAAAGAAGTTTATGACAATATCTGAATTTTGGTCTATGTACCATTAAAATGTTTATATACATATGAAAGTACATTCAATCCTCCACGGTTTGACATCTGAACCAGCTCTGTGCGACCCACAGTTCTTGAGCTAGACCTTCTGGAAGTATCAATTTTTTGTTCCAAAAGAAAGAAAAATCACCTCTTGGGGCTGTGCCAGGTCCACCAATGTTCATGATTTGAGATAAATGACGACGCGTTATTGATGGGTGACTTGATTAAGACATGGTGGTGATCCAGTGGTAAAATCCGGTAGGCACGGTCACTATTTAACACCGAAAATTGATACTTCCGGAAGCTCTAGCTCAAGAACCCCGAGTCGCACAGAAATGGTTCAGGTGTCAAATCGTGGAGAATTGAGTGTACTTTCATACGTAGATGAACATTCCAATCTCGCATGCACTAAAATTTAGATATTGTCAAAAACTTATCTTCAGATTTCATTTTTTCAACATGGCGGTGCGCACTGCAAAGATATAAATCGGAGAAGTGCAAATTTAGAAAAGGCACAACAAAATCTACAAATATGGCAATTTTCATGAAAATGAAAAAATGTGAAAAAGACTTTTTTCCAAATTATTTTTCACTTTTTTCTTCAACATTCCTCAATGTCTTTTTCTATGGAAGGTATAAGATAACAAGAAGAATTTACTTTTTCACAAAATGAGATACCTTGTGTTGAAATCGGTTGAAAAATAAAAATGTTACAGCAATTTTCTTATGACCGTACAAAATTCATTTTGGTGCCTCCACCAAATTTGCCTGCGACAGATGTCAATGTTCCATCTTTTTTTTAATGTTTGATGTCCCAGAAATCGATCAAGCATAGCTCCATATATTTTAACGAAGCTGGACATCACCAGACTATCCGATACCTTCTGTCCCTAGATAGAATCCGCCATTTTGAAAAAGGGGCGCCATTCAAATCCTAAGGGACGAAAATGAAAGCACTGCGGGTCAAATCGTTTATTCAAGTCTTAGTTACGATCCTGCCAAGCCTTTATCATCATTTGCAACTTGTTTTTTTCCTACCACGTCCACTACGAGTTGTTTTTGAAGATGTGTCGACACGACGCCCAATCCAATCTATTTTCGATATCAGTTGAAATTTTTCGAAAAAAAAAATCGATCCCCGAGCAAGAATGGATGTTTGAGTGGAGTCCTGCATCAAAAGCGAGTCGTCTTATTGGTCAAAACACGTCGCCCTTTCGGGTGGCGACGGTTAGGAGAAACTTTGACAATTCCGAATGCTCGACTGGAAAATAGTAGAAAATTGCAACTGCAGACCTAATTTCACTCTTGTGTTGTGTTGCTTTCTGCCAAATTTGGTCCCAATCCATGAAAATTTGCCAATACATAAGGGAATTTTCGAGGACTTTTCATATGTTGCAGACCACTACCTATCTTATGACCAGAAAACAAGCTTCAAAACTTTTTTTTTGTTTATTCAACAATAACATCGGCCTCTTTTGACGATTTTAACGACTACCAACATTGCAAAGGGTCGGCATCATTATTCGCATTTTACGCGATTTGCGACACCCACTTGCATCTAACAACCATTCTAACTAAATCAAGAAAGTTTTTTCCGGTACGAAAATCCAACCGCCGCGCCCCCGCAAACACTCGAACACACGTCCCTTGGCATAACAGTCGGACGCGCTGACTACCACACCACAAGCTGCTCAAACTTCAAAATCAGTGTCCGATTGTTTTCTACCCATACACTTTTTTCTCGGGCTACTATACTTTTACACTTAGGTACCTTGCACTTTTATACAAAGCATTGTCACTTTGCATTCCTGTTGCTGAGACCACCCTGGACCAATCTGGATGTGGGAACATCTGCGCAAATCGTGCAGAGACTTCATACAGGGTGAAGTAGAAAAAATTTGTTGAAAATTCGTAAATCTTGAACCATAACCGATGGACGTATGTTATTCAGGATGTTGATGACGATTTAATGCTTATGAAGATGCAGCAAACAGTTTTAAAATATCTTGAGGTGTTTCCGAAATACGCTGAAAGAAGTGAGATTTCTCAATTTTTTTCTTTTTTGAATAAATTAGTTGTTTTTGGAGATATCGAGCTGCAACTTAATATTCCGCCCAACAATCATGTTTTTAATGAAACGTGATGTGTGGTCATCGATAAAACCTGCTAGATTCGAAACTAAGATCTTCAATTTTTTTTTCCATCGTAAGCGCCATCTTCAAATTGCCCTGCGTGGAATTGTTGAAAAAACAACAGGTGAGGACTTTGTTAGACAGACACGATCATTTTATAATGAAAAACCAGGTCCTGAATTGGGCCAATGACCTCTTCGCCCAAGAAACGTTATCAAGTTCATTTTTATTGATTTTTCTCCAGTTACGTGACAGTCATGACCAAATGGAACTTTGGATCGATGACGAGTTTGTGATATTATAATCCACATTATTTTGTGAAGCCAGTCACTCAATTTCATCATAATCAGCAAAGCGGTGTTCTTTTGGCAAACAGTTGAACAAAAAGTTTGCTTCGATTTTTGTGAAAAAGGCACAAACGGCAGGGTCACGTTCTCCTCTCAAACCCGATTGAAAAATATCTGTTACCAAAAATGCTTCCAATTGATACTAAAAGGGTTTGGAGGAATGTGTTTTCTAGTTTGAAGCTAAACCGAAATGGATTGTTCCATCCTAGTTCTGCAGGAGAGACGTCAAAAATGTTGCTACAGCTTATTTTTGAAGCGTTTCTGGCCATAGCGTATGGTCCAAAAGTTTTGGGAAATTGTTCAAAGCTAATAACTTTTTTTGAATAGTCCTCGGAATAGTCTTTATTTTTTAACTTGATATTGCAAAAATTAACATCTCATATAACAATAACAAATTCATATTCAACATATTGATAATGGACCATTATCTTTGACGGAACTCAATTTTCTTCTGCCATGTTCCATAATTTTTTGTATCAATTTCCCCAATTCGAAATTATCTAATGTTATTGAAAAATGCGACGCCGTAATTGGTCTTCATTTGCAGCTTCCCATCCTTTGTTGTATACAATCCTGCTCAATACTTACCAAAAATATTATATTGGTCGAGCTTGCGGTGCATTGGGAGGCAGGAGCTCAGAGAAATTAATCCTGCTGTTGTTGTCCAGAGAATGATCGAACATGGCAGAAGAAAACTGAGAGCCATCAAAAATAATGGCCCATCTTCAATATGCTAAATATGAATTTGGTATTGTTAAAGATGATGCTAGTTTTTGCAATATCAAGTTACAAAATTGACCTTATCAGTAAGTCAGCACCTGGTTGATGGGTAGGGAAACAGGGAGCCGCGCCGGTACGGCAGAATCTGGAGTGTCTTGGACACTGTCAATCAAAATTTTTCAAATTGTTATCGTCTGTCGTTTCATTTTACGAAAAATGTCAGTGGACAAGAAATTCATCCAAACACGACTGGAATTTTGAAGAAAAAAATATCGAGGCATTCAACGGTAGCCACAAAGGCCTTCTATTGAGGCTACACCATGTACAAAGATGGAAAGGTTTGTATTTTCAACATTTTCTGTAAGGAATACGGGATACTAAGCTAAGATAGGAGGGCCGGGTGCGGTGGCGGCAACCCTTAAGTCGACGGTGGGTCCATCGTGGAGTTCACTGACAAGGCTGGCCTTTGACTGTAGCGCAGAGAGTAGGTATAGATGGGAAAGGCAACGCGCCCAAGTTCGCGTTTCGTGCCAGCGACTTTGAAAATTGAGCTTCGAAAGGGACATTCATCAGCTCCTCCTCAGCTGAGCTTCTTTATTGTCCTCAGACAGATAAGACAGATCCCTTTCCACCCCTAACTATCAGTGGATCCACTTGAAACGAAATTCTAGGTCTTGGGAAAGCCTGTGAGTCTTGGCTCTAGTGCCCATTTCGCGGCATCCCACCCCACGGCACATTTGGTTCTTTTCACTGGGTCATCCATTGCTCGAACCAGCAACGTTCTGTAGAAAATTCAACACTTTCATTAAAGAATATTGCAGAAAACTCGTGCGTGACTTACGCAAATGAAAACGTCAGACGTCAGACGATTGAGAATTTCAAAAAGTTTGGTTGACAGCGCCAAAATTCTGCATTGGGCGCTTTCCATCTAGACGGTACAAATACCACCAGACGGAACATGTTCCATAGTTTGGCATACAATTTTAGGTGATCCAATGAACGGCACAGAACCGAGTAAGAACACGTAGATGGGAAGCACCGTTTGGCACCCGCACATGCGTAAATGGCAGGTGTACTAAACTTGGGGCTAGATGGAAAGCACCCATTGCCAACCTTTATTATTGACACTTTTGACGCTCGAAGCTAGCGCCAGCGCGGATGGGCAACGCGGCTGTGAAAAAGGTTGGGTACACAGGTCTTTGACAGGACTTACTGATAAGGTCTAAAACTATCAAAAAAAAGTTATTAGCTTTCAAAAAAATTCCCAAAACTTTCAGACCATACGTTATTCAACAAAAAATGTTCCAAAGATTAGCTGTAGCGACATTTTTGACATCCCTCCTGCAGAACTAGGATGGAACTATCCGTTTCGGTTTAGCTTCAAACTACAGAACACATTTCTCCGAACTCTATTAGTATTAATTGGACGTACTTTCGGTAACAGATTTCCTTCAATCGGGTTTGAGAGGAGGACGTGACCCTGCCGTTTTTGCCTTTTGCACAAAAATCGAAGCAAACTTTCTGTTCAACTGTTTTCCAAAAGAACACTATTTGGCTAATGATGATGAAATTTAGTGACTGGCTTCACAAAATAATGTCGATTATAATATCACAAACATGTCATCGATCCAAAATTCCATTTGGTCATGACTGTCACATAAGTGGGGAGAAATCAAGAAAACCGAACTTGGTAACGTTTCTTCGGCGAAGAGGTCATTGGCGCAATTCAGGATCTGGGTTTTCATCATAAAACGATCGTGTGTATGTCCAACAGAGTCGTCACTTGATGTTTTTCCAACAATTCCACGAAGGGCAATTTGAAGATGGCGCTCACGGTGGAAAAAAGTTGAAGATCTTAATTTCGAATCTAGCAGGCTTTATCGATGTCTTCACATCGCGTTACATTAAAAACATGATTGCTTAGCGGAATATCAAGTTGCAGCTCGATATCGCTGAAAACAACTGATTTATTTAAAAAAGAAAAAAAATTAAGAAGTTTCACTTCTTTCAGCGTATTTCGGAAACGCCTAAAGATATTTCAAAACTGTTTGCAGCACCTTCATGAGCATGAAACCCTTCATCAATAGTCTGATTCACATACGTCCATGGGTTATGGTTCAAGATTTACAATTTTTCAACAGTTTTGTTCTACTTCACCCTGTATAAAGTGTCTGCACGATTTGCGCCGATGTCACCACATCCAGATTGGTCCAGGGTGGTCTCAGTAACAAGCATGCAAAGTGACAATGCTTGGTATAAAAGTGCAAGGTATTTCCCACTAACGTTCGGACTATCAGAAGAAACTATTCTCAAAAACTAATGAAGTATGAAAGTATTGAATAAGATAGTAGGTATACATACCTCGGCGTAATGTTTCATTTTAGTCACGACAGTGCTTGGCGCTATCTTCGCCCTTCGCTTCAATGAGGCGATTATGCACACCGTACAAATGAACTAATAAAGCAATCTATCTATCTATCTATCTATTTATTTGAATATGGACCATTTTTCCACCACTATACATACCTAATGTGATATCATGACTTCAAAATACAGGAAGATCAGTAACAATAGGTACCTATGTCTGTCCAAAAATACTCAATTCAAATATCACGATTCAGGATGGCAGACTACTCCATAGATACTCGATACTCGTAGAATCATCGTGACGTTTCATTTGGTTAGGTACCTACCTCGTCGTTTTCTGAATGTGAACTGAATCGTCCTCATCTAAATATTAAATTGAACACGGTACGGCAAAATGGACCAGCGAGACATGAAAGGATCACCGCCACACCGCCACCACGAACGCCGCCACCCGCACCGAATGCACTAATTGTGTAACCGCTACGATTAGACCACCACCAACGCTGCCCCCATCGCTTCGTTCCCGACGACGGTGGTGATGATGGAGGATCCGGCTCCAGGATCCAGTCGGATCTTCATCAGCCTCCATGAGCGACAGCGCTCCAGCAAGAGATCGTGCAAATCATAATTCCCGGCCCGTCTGGCATTAATGGCATCATCGGAATCTAAGTAGGGATCGCTGAGCACATTTCCCTAATTCGATGAAACAAATTGCGAGTCCAAGTCAGCCGAGACGCCGCTAACGTTTCCCGAACGGAAGTGCCCGCGGCGGATGTTGATTGGTAATTGTTTCCCCGCAGCTCCCGACGCCCAATCAACGAGCGAGAGTAGTGGTGCGGAAAACGGCACTCTCGATCTACTCCTTCGGAATAACAATGGCCATACTTATGCCCACCATATAAGTTTCATGATGCTCTCTTACGTTACGCTGCAGCAGCCATCATGCAGGCGATGGGCGCGCGAACTCCCCGACACATTTTCGGGATTGGAGGTTAATTTTGTTTCTCGGTGCGTCAGTGGCAATTTTGGAAGATCGTGAGATTTGTGTGGCATGGTTGGAAACCAATATTTCACCTGCATGGGAACTGTCTCTTACAGGTTCTGTGACCCCGTTTACAAATTGTTACGATCTAGTTGCAGTAGGTACTTTAATAACAACTGAGATTCAAATGCTCAAATATACACTGTTTCCTACTGCATATACCTATACGATTCACAAACAAATTATCGCACTTGCGGATAAAGCCATGGATTTTGCAGTGCTTTGTTTTCTTCGCTGATCTAAATTCAAGTCAGATGTCTGCATTGGTCCTGAGCCGCTTCCTGAGAGTATCCGCTCTTGCCTTTTGGAATATTCCAAAATCTTCCAAAAAGACCTCAAAGGCTCTCGTCGCTTCCGCTCTATTCCGGTATATTCGAGCATCTGCTGCTGGGTCTACTCGCGAGAGCTGTGGGAAAGTCAAATATTCCGGCAAGTTCTTGATTACGGCTCCTCCGCCATTGTGATGCAGGTGTGTGTCTTATTCTCGCATTTGAATCTCTAGAGAATCTTGCTGTTTTCAGGTAGATACTTGAAGACTAGTCACTGCATGCTAAACAATTATACACTGAGGAACAAAAATGTGGCGCACCTGAAATTTTTCTCAAGTTTCATGAATGGTACCTATATAGGTAACTTTTGAACGTGCAGATAGATTTTGATGATTCTTTTTCTCGTCAATAGAAGGATTTTTCCCAAATACTGTTGTTATTCATTTTCAAATTCTCCGAACCTTAACTACAATACAGGGTGTTTTACCATATGAGTATTTTTTCAGTGACTTCCATAAAACTGTGTAGAGTGCACTAGGGATGACAAAATAACGCGGAGTTATCGAATACATTTCTCCTAAAGTTGCCTATAATTCCCAAAAGTCTGTCGGAGAAACGTGGCTATCAAGAAAAAGAACCAAGAGGATGGATTTCATATCCCGGGTTCCAGGCCAGGCAAGTGCGTAGACTCGAGACGGGAACGAACAAACGACATATACAGGGTCCAAAAGGTTATGACGTTGGACATACAGGGTGGTCCAGGTTATAGTAGCAATAATTCACCATTCGATGGTCCATCAAAAACTAGGTTGATATGCCCAATTTAATTTTTCTTTAAAACTCTTCCTAGGGAAGATAAAGCCCTTTAAAGTTCAGTAAAAAAAATTGCAATTACTCTCAAGTCATTGAAGCGATTTTGACCAAATTTGGTACAAATGCTTACGAGGTAGATACTCATCACTTGACGTAGATAACTTTTGCCAAAATTGTCCAGTGGCGTAGATACGGGGGATTGTTCAACTTCTCCCACCCCATTTTCTACGCCACTGGATATTTTTGAAAAATTATACTTTTTTCAATTCCTTGTTCAATGTAAAAAAAAGTTACTCATATAAAATTTTTATTAGAGGCTTAATTTTCGAGATATTTGGGTTTTAAACTTTGGAAAATATCTCGAAATCGCCACACTCTAGAGCCCAAATTGTTTTTTCTCTGAAAACGCCTCGTTTCTTAGCAAAAATGGCAGTGAATCAACTAAAACGACCCAGAATAGTATATTACATACCGAGGCGGGAAACGAGTTATTACTGCAAAGGCAAAAATTGCTGCCGGGAAGCTTAGCGCCCCGGCAACAATAGCCCGACGTAGTAATAACCGTGCATGTTCGCCGAGGTATGTATGCTATTTTACTGACAATTATTCAATACATATTATTATTAGCAATAATGCATATAAGCCACAATAATTATTATTGTGTTGAAAATCGTCTTTATCAAGTGAGCGCTTCACGACAGTGGCTCTCACTTTGACGTATTGACAATCTGACATGAAAAAAGTCATAGCTAATTTTTCTTTTGAAAACAACCGATCATGTATGAACCAGACATAGAAATGTTTGATCTCTTGAATCTCGACAAGCGGCCGAAGAAGCTACGGCAAATCTAATAGCTACCCAAAAACAGTCACGACCGATACGAGAAAGGATTTCTCCTTGAGGAAATGGAAGCCCGGCACATGTTGGGGCTACGGGCTACCTATTCCATGCTGAAATGCTTGGTGAAAATAAGTGTCAAAACTGACATCTTGATGCAATCCCAGTCCCAGACTCCAAGCATTTCTCAAAATGTGAGTCATCCACTTCACTTCCCTCTCAACAATATTCACATGCCGATGTACCTAAAAAGGCTAACAGAATATTTTTTTGTATAAACATAACCTGGAACGAAACAAACAGCGATCTATCAAGTGTCATGTGGATGCAATTTTTGCACGCATCACGTCAAAAACCAGCGATCATAGAAGGCTAGGTTTTTCTGCCCAAGAGATAGAACAGATACGTTACCGACCTCTTGGAAGTCTGAAATGAATCAGTTACTATGTAGATTGTCAGTAATAGTTTATTACATACCGAGGCGAGGCGGGAAGTGCTTCATTACATTCACTTCATTTCATTAGGAATGAAGCAATAACCGCCGAGAGTATGTATACTATTTTATTCACAACCATTTAGAATGGTAAGAATATAGATTCGGAGTTTAAATAGTGAACTAGGCTATTAGAAGCATCAATAATTATATCAGAAACACCATACCATAATAGGCGATAGACCTTATTGGGGAAAATGGCCGTTTTGTCGAGGAAGTTTTGGGGAATTAATTGTCAGAAGAGGTGTAAGTTGCCGCCACTTGTTGCCGCAGGCAACGGCGGCTGTTACGTCAATTGGTGGCACGTCAAAACTGTCACTTTGCTATCTTGTGCATTCCACTACAAGCAAACTTTTGTTCCTGTGAACCCTTGGGACCCCGTAGGCTCTTTATTGGGCCCCATGTTGATGACCAGCGTCGTCGCAGACCTTTCTCTAAATCATCCATAGCTTCCGCCCTTCCGCCCAAGGAAGAGCAACAAACTGTCACATCCGCACGACCGCACGGAGGGAAACACACAAGTCCGTCGACCAGCCAAGAAAAAATCACCTCGGGCTGGCCGTGCAGAGTCAACCACCACCTACCTTTTTCTTCGCTTTTTTCTAAAGATTTTCTGCTTGGACTTCAGCTGGAGATCCGCATTTTTCATTCTAATAAGCTCGCCGTAGCTCTTTGTGTTCGGGACGTAAACGTTGTCTTTTTTTACCGCAATGTTTCGCATTGCTGGGGGCGTAGTCTTTCAGCTGCGCACCTCTGGGGCTAGATCTACTACAAGCCTGCTAAATATGCCAACCATAACATGAAATAAGAGACACAAATGCAAACCCATTTTCACATTATTTCTACTTGTCAAATTTCCATGTCAAAACAGGGCCGTTCCTAACGGGGCGTTCAAGGCGTGCGACGCACGCGGGCGCACTTTGCTAGGGGCGCAAAAATTCGACCGACTGAAAAAAAATCAAAAAGGGCGCTTTGCGCCCCCCTTATAGCCGGGCGGCACTTTAGCGCCCGATGCGAAAACCAATAATACCAATACGAAGCAATTTTCCATTGTTGAGCTTAGTTTATAGTCGACGCAAGCGGATACGGAACCGCATAGGGTTACGCAAACGGTAGCGTAAGCAAAACCGCTAGTTTATAGTGAACGCTCTCATAGATGCACACCTGCATCGTGGGAGAAGAAATCATAAGTGATTTATTTGCCCAAGTGTGCCGCTCCACACCACATTGACATTGAGCGCTTTCCATTTACCGACACAAGTCGACTTGTGTCAACACACATCGGCACAAATGCGTTCCATTTGATTTATGCTGCTGTGTGTCATCGACACAAGCTAACACAAGCCGACTTGTGTTGACACAAACCGACACAAAGTGTTTCAAATGAGAAGCGCCCAATGCTGTTCACTTAACCATCCAAACTCAAATTCTGATTGGTGGAAACCAAGCCGCATACGGTTACGCAAGGCTATACTTCGACAAACTGGAAACGCCGCAATCGTTTATAGTAAACGCAATACTCGCAACCGTATCTCGTATACGCAAGGAGTTGGTCAACATCCAACTCTTGCGTTGCGGATACGTATAAATGACCTTGGTTTCCACCAATCAGAATTTTTAGTTTGGATGGCTGAGTAAACAACAATGTCAATGTGGAGTGGAGCGGCACACTCAGGCAAAAATCCCCTATGTTTCCTTCTCCTACGACGCAGGCGTGCGTCTATGAAAGCGTTCACTATAAACTATCGGTTTTGCTTACGCTACCGTTTGCGTAACCGTATGCGGTTCCGTATCCGCTTGCGTCGATTATAAACTAAGCTTTAGTCGTAGAAAACCGTATCACAAAGACAAAGCCAATCACAGTAACTATGGCAGCCAGCTCCGCCTCAGCCTCAGATGAGAAAAATAAACAGAATGCAAAGGAATGGTCCAATCCCTAGTGGCACGCGAACGTTCATTTGGTTTTTGGTTCGAATTGAACCTTCCGTGTCGAATGGCTAAGTCACCGAACGTTTCGCGAACGTTCTTCGCTGACGAATGCGAATCTTCCTATGTGCTAGAAGCGAATGCTTTTACCTAACAAGTATAAAAGTTAGGTATTTACTTGTGATCCCTGAAAGATAATGAAAAGTTCCCAGCAAAAATGCAGAAGAAATGTATTTGAAAACCCAAGATCTCGCCCAAGATTCATTCATTGATATCCTGGATATTATGTTTTTTTTTTCAATTCATTCACTGAATTGTTAGATTTATGTCTGTTGAAGCTGTCACTACACAATTTCTTGTACAATCTGTCAGTTAAACAATCAAGTCCATTGTTTTTTGGCAGTATTTGGGCAGATTGTCCAATAAATTGTGTAGTGTAATACAGCTAACTTTTGTGAAAAAGTAAAAATAGAACAGTGAGATGGATTCTGAGTTCTTTCATTTTTTTAGTCGAGTATAGAATAAGGGGGGAGGGGGGGGGCGCAGACTAGAAGCTTTGCACACGGGCGCTCAAATCCCTAGGAACGGCCCTGTGTCAAAATGTGGGTATTGCAGGTATCCACTAGTGCCCACCTAGGCTACTATAGACGTCGGAGCATGGTGTTCCTCGCAAAAACGTCCTCGACGATCAAGTACCGAGCTCTACACCAGGTGGCGTTTTTTAAATGTAAATCGCCTATAGTAACTGGCACCCTCAACCTCACAAAACTGCTTTTGACTCTTCGATTCAAGCCTCTCCACACCTGTCATTCCGTCATGCATCTGTCAATTGTCAATCAGTCAAGGAGGCCATGCACTTTCCGCCCTCTAATCGGGGCGGAAAGTGATTTCGGAGGCGGAAAACAAAATCATCAACAAAGCGTCTTTTTCCAACTTTCTAAAAGTCAGTAATGAATCTATTACTATAGTGGTTGTGGATAAAACTTATTCCAGTTGAGGAATCATGAGTTTTCTTGGATTTTAGTTTTTTAGGCTTTTGAAAGTCGTGATTTCGAGGTGTTTTCCAAAGTTTCAAACCCAAATATCTCGAAAATGAAGCCTCTAATCAAAATTTCACAAGAGTAGGTAAATTTTTCTTCTAAATTGAACAAAAAAAGTATAGTTTTTCAAAAATATCCAGTGGCGTAGAAAATGGGGTGGGAGAAGTTGGACAATTCCCCGGTATCTATGCCACTGGACAATTTTGCCAAAAAGTTATCTATACGTCAAGTGATGAATATCTATTTCGTAAGCATTTGTACCAAATTTGGTCGAAATCGCTTTAATGACTTGAGAGTTATTGCAAAAAAAGATTTTAAAAACTGAACTTTGAAGGGCTCTATCTCCCTTAGGAAGAGTTTTGGAGAAAAATTAAATTATGCATGTCGACTTAATTTTCGATGGACCATCGAATGGTGAATTATTGCTACTATAACCTGGACCTATATTCACATCGACGCATGATGAACCTCATCAGCATCCTCAAAGCCGCAGATACAACAGAGTCGATGTGATCTGTGAATGCCAGTCCAGGATCAAAAAATCGGTTGTGTCACTTCACAACTTCCCCAACGAGTAGCAAAGAACGGATGGAAATTTTATTATGAGATGTTCCTTCGAATGGGAAGTTAGAATTTGAGAAAAAGATTGAAGAATTGAGATTCTTTTTCTTTAATAAGGGCTTAATTTTGAGCTCCATCATTGGAGTCCAGTCTCGATAAGCCATCAGGCCGGTTACTCATTTCAACGTGGAAAACTCTCGGTGTTGGGGATACACCCGAAAAAACTTGTAGAATTTGAGGAGAAATTGCTTGATAATGTTCTAGACTTTTCCTTTGTTCGAAAAAAGGTGGTATAAGTCTGTTCACAATAAGCTAAAAAGTTTGAAATTTGCAGTTTTCACGGAAATTTGCAGTTTGCAGCTTAACACGGAACGAATCGGTAGTTTTTAATACGGTAAAAATCGGTTCACGAGTTGAATACCTGAGGCAGAGTTGTTATTATTTGCACTTCAGGGCCATGAACAAGAGGGGGCCTAGTGGACTCCAAAAGATATCCGTAGACACCAGGGAGCCTATAAGGCTTCAACCAACCCAAGAAGACACAAGGGCGTCGTTTGGCCTGAAACGGGAAAATATGATAGTCAAAAGTGGGGGCCCCATCAGGGCTTTGAACGGCAGGAAGACACCATGGGGCCCTGGTACCGAGTCATACAAAGGAACTGCACACATCAGAGCTTTTACGTAGACGCCAACGGGATGGGCATACTGGAGTTGCTAAAGGCCTTGTTTACGCGAGGTTCAAAACTGGTGTTAAGGTCCGTAACATCAATGTTATCGTCCGCATAAACACCTCTAAACGCAAGTTTTGCAACAGCTGTTAAGCTTAGCTAAAGTGATTTCAAAGTGCATTTAGTAAGCAAACAAGTGTTGGCAATCGCACGTAAACGCCCATGCCCATCCGCAGTACACCGATGTAGCGAATGTTGCCTAAAATCGTGGTTTTTAGGCAACTTTCACTACAGAAGTGTACTGCGGAATGTACTTTACTGCCAGGGATTTTTCTCACACGATTCAAGAATAGCGGCCTAGGTTAAGGGGCTGTCGGCTGTCATTTTGGTCGGCGCGCGTAAACACTCCTAACTAACCACCGTTAAAATCTCTGCTAAGCCTCACGTAAACAAGCTCAAAGCTACAGAAACACAAGGGTGTTTACGGGGCCTCAAAACGATACTTGAAGACACAAGGGATCGGGACGCACTGTTGCATTAAACGATACAAGAAAACAAACCGAGATCTACATCTAGAAACATTTTGTCACTTTGACATAGATACGTCAATATAACAAAAACTTACCTGTTCGGTTACTAAAGAAATTAATTGGGCCAAAAGTCGAGCAAACCGGCAAGCCCGGCTGAAATCGGCCAGACCAAATTTAGAATAATCATAGCGCCGGTCTTGAGAATTATGGGAAACTCCAACTGCAGCATTAGTTTGATTCTTTGGTTGTGCTGCTTCTTGCCAAATTTGGTTCCAATCCATTGGGTAGATTTTAAATAAATGAATAGTAAAATTTTTAACTTTGACATATTCTATTATTTGACAGATGACAGATATGGCAATACTTCCAATTGTTATGAATACAGTTTTTTTGGGCTTTTAGATGACATATTGCAAGTCAAGTTTCGTGATGTATGGCTTCTGTCATTTTTTGACAGTGACTTTTTGGTTTGACAGATGACAGCAAAAAATTAATGGGCTCATTCCAGGGATCAAAAATGCCGCATACTGAATTTCAAGTCAAAATGACCCTCAAATCTTTCACAGTAGATGGTCGATTCAAAATTGTGGTATCGATGGTGTAGTTATACAACAGGGGCGATACGACCCGGCGCCGCGCCGGCGGTAACTCACAACGCTGCGGTGATGTGGGACCCATTTTTACGAGTTTTACAGCATCGAACCTCACCATGGCCAAAATGACCATTGATATATGAAAGTGTTTTTAAAAAGAATTCAACTTCATTTTTAATGTGAATTACAAACCTATTTTGGATTATCCTGAGTCCTGTCTGAAATATCATGGAACCAAGGATGGAACAGGCAGGCTCTATCATTCTAACGTATGCATAGGATTCCTCATTTAAAAACAATGATCCCATTTCTTACCCCTATACCTTCTGATAATGTTGGAACTATACTAGCATTATACCTATAACCTCTTCAGAAATGAATGCACGAATAAAAACAAGCACTATTCTTTAGGAAAATTTAACGTCGCGCTACATCTGCGCAAGCGTAGATGTCAAAATTGAGGCGCTTTTTTACTGCGTAAGTAGATAGAGAAGAGGGCGACCGAATCAAGTCTCATTACTTGTAATTACAGAGGATGTAATTACGACGTCGGTAATTAGACCGGTCCTACCGCTCTACAGTACACTCTTTAGGGTACGACGCCGGGTGCTATAGAGACGTGATATGGGTGAGGATCCTGAAACCGAGCTCATTAATTATTGAGGTAATTACTAGAGAGGTAATAACGCCGCGAGAGTATGTGCACACCAGTTTTACCGTTGCGAGCTTGAACCCGCGGTTTACCTGGACCATCGCTTTCCTCCTCCTCCTCTTCATGCCTACCGCTGCAGGTGCAAGCAGAGGCAGTGGTAGGTGAGCGTGCCAACACGCTTTCTCAGTCGAACCTTCGTCGTTTCCATTTGTTCTGCGGTTGAAGGAGCGAGATGGAGCGTACGGGTCGCGTTCCCTCCTCGTGTACATAGCTCCACCGATGCAAGCCTCTAGAGACAGTGGCAGGTGCCTGTGCCAACGTGTCTTCTCAGTCGAACCTCCTCCGACACCGTTTGCGCTATGTTGGTAAGAGCGAGATGAAGCGCTGCCATCCTCTTAACACAGCTCGACCAAGCGCATAGCGGGAGGTCTTCTCCTCTCGCGCTCGGTATTACCTGCTCCGCATGACCCAAAACCGCCGGAACGTGTTTTATGGCTGCTTCCAATCGAGCATGTGAATGACTCGCAAAGGTAGGTCCTTCGCAACGCAGGTCCTGATGCTCGGAGGTCCTTGCACATATTGGGGGCATGAGCGCTGCATGTGAGAGAGAGAGAGAGAGAGCTATTTCGCTCCCACATCTCTGTCTATCATCCTATGCAGTGGTGGCCCAGCCAAACGCAGAGGTTTGAGAGAGAACCGTGGGCTGTGCTTTTACTTACCTACGGAGAGGCGCACGACGTTTTAAAAAAATTAGATGAGGTACCTAATTTTTCTGAGATGAGGTACCTAATTTTTCTATTTGCTCGCTACGTCGGAATACATTAGCCATAACAAGTCGAGATGCTCTGGACAGATGAGCCGATACAAAACTAACTGTTGTACTAAACATCATGATGTTTTTGATGGTAGGGGGTAATAGATACCTCGGTACATCATCTAGATATGTTTTAACCCGTGATTTCGAGATAGCTAAATTAGTTTCGCATGACTAGGTACGGCCATTTCTACCTTCTTCACAATTCAAAAATTCAAATATTCAAATCCACTATTGGTATGATATCCCCTGCCAGAGGGTGGAGGGTAGGGAGCGGCGGGTGGCAACCGGGATTGTTCGATAAGGTGAACGAAACTGCTGGTTATATAGATATTGCTCGTTTATGGTTTTGTAAATTGCCGAATTAAGGGCTTTTTCTCGCGAGAAGACCTAAGCGCCGCATATGACAAAGCGCGCTATATCGGCTCCATCCCTGTCTATCATCCCACATCGAGATGGATATATTTGAGGCCTGTTAGATACATAAGGTTAGGTTTCCGACCGAGGGTCTGCAGGTATAAAGTGCTATTATCATACAAAACCGGTAGGTAGCTGCTCTTTAAAAAATTCATGCTCTCAAAGCTCGGGGTATATTATAGAATTATGTGCCATCATAGTTTCGAGGAAAATGGTGATATGATGGTGGTGTATGGAGATAATTCTACGAGCACTTTGGAAAAACCATATAGCAACACAACGAGACGGCTTCTATACCACTTTCTAAAGCATGGGGAAGCAGTGCCACTTGAATGAAAACTACGAGTGCACTCGCTTTTTTTTATAAACCCAGCTGTGAATGAGCATAATGAGCACCGTTTACCTGGAATCGCATGGTTTAGCTGTAAAGATGTTGTGGGGTATGAGACAGTTCGGCATGCGTTAATTAGCAGTAGCCGTTGAAAAAAACCAGGCAATCATTTTTTCAAGAGTTTTATTCAAAAATTAATACATGTCTTCAGTCGTTCATAATCCGATAATACATCGTCGTAGTGTAGTTCGAGGAACTCTAGCATGCATGAAACTTTTTCATTAGATTTGAAACCATCCAAAATCTGTTTGAGAACTTTATACATAGAAACGTTCGAGTTCGATACATCGCTCGTTATTTTAATGGAGCTTGATAATAAATCAGTATAAAATTTTTTAAAATTCATTGATTCTAGAGCCTCTAATCTATAGCTAATGATATCTCTCATTCGTGCAATTTGTTGTAGAAAATTTTCATGCAGATAGACGGTCTGGGCCCTGCTATGTAGATGTCCGATGCCTGCAGATGAACCCAATTTTAGAGTATAGTTCTCGAAAATTTTCATATCACCATTCGGAACGTTCGAAGTTGATGCAGTCGAAGAGGGCAAGAGCTCTATTAATTCACTCCATTCCCGCATGGTGAAAGATATTCGGCTCGAATTTGCATGCGATATGATGATGATTGCTGGTGAGAGTCCTCTGGCGATGCTAAGCCCAACTCGTATCCTTGCAGCTGATCCGTTCAGAGTTGTTTGATATAGTAATTCGGTCTCTTGAACGATGGCTTCGTCATAATACCGTAACATTTTTTCGATAGACTGCCAGGGGCTGAACAAGGTGGGCATCTCTCTTTGTTTGACGTTGGTGCTGGCGATGCTATGAAGATGTTTACGATGCTTATAATGCTAGCTGCTTATCTCGATATGCCGGTGATGATCCTTACGTTGATATGACGATAGAGGTGATGATGCTTGCGATGATATGACGATAGCGAGGGTGATGAATATGATAATATGACGTTGTTTTATGATGAAATGACGTTAGCGGTGATGATGCTTGTGATGATATGGCGATAGCGGTGATGATCCTTACGTTGATATGACGATAGAGATGATGATGCTTGCGATGATATGACGATAACAGCGATGATGCTTTATGATGATATGGAGTTGCTGGTGATGATATCACGTTGTTGGTGATGATGGCTACGTTGCTTATGGCGATAGCGCCGATGGAGTTTATGACGGCTGTGATCGGGACGTTTTTGCTCCAGACACCTTATTTCACCGGCTCTCTGACGTTAAGTGTGATCGACGAGGTTGCTGGTTCAAACAACGTCTGCTCTCGCAATCCACCCTCGATCGGGCATGCCCAAATATTTAACGTAAAGCCTCGAACCGGTTTTTTTCAAAACTTTTTCCACCAGATAGATCTCGGGATGTTTAGTTTTCTGTAGTTCTCGTTCGTAAAAACATCCCATGATCGGCGAACCCTTTAGATCTTCAATAAGATATGTAGGTGGATTGCTATTCGGTTTCACTCGTCTGATGCGAAACAGCTCCGTCGTCCAGTTGGGGGTATAACCTTTTTCAAAAAGTACTTTGTATTTACTCAGACGTACCACATCGCCAACTTTGAATTTCGTTTTTCCGACTATTTTCAAATTTGCATATGTATCGCGGAGAACCTGTTTCTCGTTCAACACGTTAACGTCGCACGGTTTTAAACCCGTCGTACGATGCTTTGTATTATTATATTCAGATGTTACTCTAGCCAGAAGACTATCGATCCAATTATAGCTTGCATGTAGGGTGAAGAGTTTGTAGAGTTTTGACTTAATCGTCCGAATCACTCGCTCCACGATCGCAGCTTTGATTATGCTAAATGAGTGGTAGTGATTTATTTTAAACTCTTTCATCAGAGCTTTGAATTTTGAATTGAAAAATTCCGTCCCCTGGTCGCTCTGGATATTCTTAGGTACTCTTCCGTCGGAGTTTTCCAATATATATTTCATCGCACCTGCTACCTCGGCCATAGATTTCGACTTGAGCCCTCGAGTCCATAGATACTTTGAGAAGCAGTCAATCACGACAAGAACATATCTATATCCTCTATTATCTCCGCTATAGTTGCCAAATTCAGCAAGATCTATCTGCCAGAGATCATCTAAACCTTTTATAATTGTTCGACGTCGATTAAATTTTCTAATTGCGGGTTTAAACAGCTCATCAACTATCTGTTTTTTCTCCATCTCGACGTATTTTAAAGACGCTGCTTACGTCAGAGGCTGTTCGAAAGCGTCTGAACAGGTCGATACTTGTTCGGACGTGTCTAAACAAGTCTAAACTTGTTCGAACGTGTCTGAGCAGCACAATACATGCAATGAGGAACATGCCGTTGAGGTGCGCGTAGCGCACACGTGTTCATTCAACACCTGTGAAATGCTTCTACTCGTCCGAGGACGTGACAGGTCGATTACTAATTAGCATAATTCTCTTATTGAGGATGTCGGCAAGATTCAATATGTTCTTAATTTCTTCATCGGCTAGGCGCTGTGCTTCTCGAACGGTTTCAATTTCACCCTGCAATTCCGTAATAGTTTTAAGCAGCTGGTCAATCACAAATTGCTTCGTTGCACAGTCGGTACTCTTCTCAGGATATTTGATGTTTGACAGGCGGCGGTTTTCCCAATCAATATCACCCTTTTCCGTTAATTTGAAATATTTTCGGCACTGTTGGCGTTGAGCAGCAGAAGCGGATTTTGTTCTTGGTATCGTTCGTCCAAACTTGTCTATAGACATTTCTATACTGGCAGCTAATCACTATATAGTGTGGGTATATATCAAGTATTTGTTTTTCTATTGATGATATCTAATAAAATATTGATCTTCCTAACATGCTCGGCCATCAAAGTGGATGCTTCGCGCATTTCACCAATTTCGCCGCGCATATCTTTATCAAGCTCTCCGATATTATTAAGCACAAATTGTTTTGTAGCACAGTCAGACTCTTCCTCAGGATATTTGACGTTAGTCAGCTTTCGCTCTTCCCAGTCGATAACCCCTCCATCCCCCCCTATTTTGAAGTAGTGCTGATGTTGGACGTGTGTTAGAGCACTGGCTGATGATGCTGCAAAGGATCGGCCAAACTTATCCACGGACATTTTCACGCTATCGCAGTGTGCTGAATCTTAGTATATTATATTAGCTTCTCTCAGTTCTTCCTCGATGAACAATATCTCGTCTGATACTGAGCTGTTTCCTGCCTGACGTGAACCGTGAAGCAGTATCAAGCGGTCTATGAGCTCGTTCGGGTCATTCCAGAATTTATATTCAATAGGTTTTTCAGAATACTGTAAATACTTCATTCCACTTCCTGAAGACGGATTCAGTATAGGTTTAATAACACGCGTGTACTTATAACCCTTGCTTGCTTTAAGACGTCCTGTTGATGAAAAACCGTCTCTAGCAACGTTGGTTAGATGAAGAATCTGACCATATTTTCTCAGATCCATGTTGTTATAAACTGTAGGACGTTTCAAAAATATTAGCTCATATAGCCCAGGAGTTGCTTTAAATCGCTGGCCTTGGATGTGAATATCTGATGTTTTTTCTTCGATATTGATAGGAGTGTTTCCCATAAGGAGTTCTCCTGATACAGCTAACGGTCCATACATTCTGTCATACTCTGCATCTGCAGAGGTGTTCATGAATTCTCTAACTTGTCGCAGTAAGGGCGTTTCTCCAGTGAATGTAAAATCAGATTTGGAAACGGTAAATGAGGGTGCCTCTCCAATTCTAGCTTTATCAGCGGCAGCCACAGCGGCATTATCGTCATCGATATCTTCACGAACATCACCATCTGCACGTTCATCATCATCAGCATCATCAGAGGTATAGATCGTGGATAAGGATGGTTGAGGAGTTGAAGCTAGTGAGGAAGTGGATTGCTGGGTTGATAAATTTTTCAAAAATGATGATAGCCGGGTGCTCGTCCGCGCTGTCGATGATACAGGCGGGGCGAAGCGCCTACGAACGTTACGAGCTGATGTCTGAGGTGTTGGTGATAGTGGCAGATGGGTTGGCGACTGGGATGGCTGTGTCGGAGGCGTAGGAGTTGGAAGATGGATATTTTTGCTCATTTTTTCCAGCGGCTCAATTATCGGCTGCATCGCCTTTCTCACGCCTGCATTCATATCGAGATCGCGTGATTTTAACATTAAAAACTTTTGACGCACATTTTTTCTGGCTGCGATTACGCGCTTCTTCAGCTTAATTTCATCGGCAGTCTTCATACTGGTGAAAGATTTATTGGAAACTAACTTGGCGCTCGCCTGCCGCGGCTTATATATACTTTTTGGGATAAATGACATGGGAATAAAACAAACAAATCAGCTATCTCGAATTTATTCTGGAAGTAAATTGATCAACCAATTATAAAGTAGCATGCAATTATTTAAAGAACAGATACAGGTTTTCAAAAAATGGTGATTACATGACGGTAATATCTTATCAAATTTTAACATTCTATCATCTCTTGCAACATCCACAATTTTAATACATAATTCATTATCATAACATCTTCCAATAATTTCCTCGATGAAGGCCTTCTTCTGATATCCTTTCACAAAAATAATATCCACGTTGGAAGCCATGTGGTGTACTAAGGAGTAGATTTCTTCATATGGAATATCCCCATCGCTGTATCTGAGCCCGTGATATTTATTCTCCAGATACCTCGCATTTTTCTTGCTCCTCCGGTCTAATGCTGCGAATGGTTTGGGTGGCTTCAGGTGATAGTGTCCGAAATTCTCACTTCCGTATCCTTTAACGTATGTGATTTCCTTTGCAACAAATTCCGGGATATTGAAGCCCTGTATATCAACGGCGAGGAATTTCATGATAGCGGTGTAGATGTTCGTGCGCAGGATGTATGTGAGCGAATGACGAAAAGAGCCGCCGTTGTTTATGCTTTATTATTGAATTTCTCTAACCGTGCCGAGTAATGGTGAATATTCCACAATTTTCTCATGAATAATTAAAGCATATGCTCTGGTGTTTGCAGGGAAATTAACTTCTGATTCAAACGAGAGTTTCACATCCACAGCAGACGACTGGATTGCGTCAGCTTGTTTCGTGCTATCGATTATGAAGATTGCATTATTCGTAAACGATGTGAAGGATAGAATCGGGTCTGCGATCATTTTCCCGGTGAAATTTCTAGCAAAGTCGGTATAGCTCTGATACGCCTCAGCAAATTTCGAATTAGCAAAGTCGAAATTCTGATTTTCAAATGGGTAGCGAACGCTGTTTAGCAGAAGATGCACGTTGCGTATCCCAATGTTATCAAATATTGCAGCACTCTGGTCGGCACTTTCCCGGCGATTGGTTTGATATCCTGCAATGACTCCGACCACTTTCTCCACTCTTAATGCAGTCTTCAGAGACCAATTTTCCTTATTGGTGGTTCTTAACGCCGGCAATTCGTGCAATTCATAGACTCTGTAGGGGATTTTGAAAGTCGTACCATCACCGATGCTTTTCAGCAATTCCAGCTTGATCTCATCACTGGGATATACGTGTAGCACTTTGAGAGCGATTTTCTGAATTTCGATGGTTGCTCGACTCGTCCCGGTACTTGTATAGCAGTCGGTATCCGAGCGATGTCTCACAAGCCGAATTTTATGTCTACCCATCAGAACTCGTGGATAATCGTTGAAGAGGTTGAAAATGAACCAAAGAGGGATTCTCAAGCAAAATCTCCGGTTGATTCGGTTGAACGTTACGCATCCGGCACCGTTTGGATACCATCCAGACGCTGCTAGTGCCTCGGTCTCTCCCTTACCGTAGCATGCTAATGCTCGCATGCTAGTTGCGATCCCCGGGTCACGCACCACCTCCAGCTCATGGCCGTTTAATTCATATGAGATCCTGTCAAATAGGAACATACCACAATTATTTGACAGAACACATACACCTCCAGCCCCTCCAACCTCCTCACCCGTCGGTGCAAACACGCATTCGAGTGAGAGATATGCTTCACGAAAGTCTATGAGCGCATCTTGTTGATTTATGGCGATTTCGATTTCGTCATTATGGGCAAAAGCACTTGTTTGTGGCTGGTATGTATGCCCTTCTTCCCGCCATATGCTCTCATCCAAGATTGGGTCGTTGAAAATATTTAGCTTGCTTGCTATCGCGGACATTATAGCCTAAAGATCGAAGTCTCAGAATTCGATCGAGTGTTACCTTCGGAGCGTTCACTCTAACTGGTTTGGACGGCTGTGTGATCGTGCTTTTATAGCAGCAATCAAATACTAAGCCCATCTTTTTTTAGTACTAGTCGAATTACAATTTCCTCTCCTCTCAAATTCACAAGGTTCGAATTTTGGTCGATGATTCTCAGCGAAATATTATTAATATAATGCTGATTACTCAGCGGGAGATAGATGGGATTAGATGGTTCGATGTTTATTGAAAACCCCGGATCAACCGTTGGAGAAAACTCATAGATCGTGTGCGACGGGCTGCTGCTATAATATGAACCACTTATTATATTACACTCAACTCGAATGGTTGCGATGGACGTAATATTCACCGTTATGTCCGAAAAATGAGCTTTATATGCAGGAAGGACTTTTTTTGAAAATCCCAATAATGACCCGATACTATCCTCTTGCTCAAAATCGATTTCGAATTTAGATTTCACTTCACACTTTAGCGTATTGTTGTTAGGCTTGAGTGTAAAAGATTCGGCGCTCCCTAGGGAGTTCTGAATAAATCTCTCGATATCAGAAATTTCGTATGAACCAGTTGGAAGCGATATGTTTTTGTAATCAGTATGGCTAGGTGGTTTATAATAAAACCTATTATTTACACCCTCTTGAACGTTAGGGATGCTGTTGAAGGTGTATAAACCAATCAGTGCTAGCGAGTATTCGTATCTGGAGTCGAGCTCGATCACCGGATGAAAGTCCGCACTCAGCTGGGACGATGAACCTTTCAGCGTGAAGGTTTTAGACATGACTGAGAACACCTGCTTCAGCGCATGTATTTAACGACTAGGGGTTATGGAGACGAGTGAGAACAATTTATCACATTCACATGTATTTATTGATTAAAAATTCTAAACATAGATGACCACAATTGTAGGTATTGAATTTCTGACATGCATCGTAATTAAAGTAAATTTTACAACCATTTCCGAGATATTTTACCAGCTCCGGCGGCGGTTTCAAGCTTCCAAAGCTATCGAAATAGTGTACGGTGTTCAGACTCTTGCGATAAGCTACCCAATGAGTTCCGACGCCCTCTGACGTATCCAAGTTAACGATGCCTGATTCATGCTTGCGAACGGGATGTGTAATAGCACCTAACTCATCTCGCATGAATACTCCTCGAAAATGTGGAATATTGAATTCCTCAGCATATTTCAATATATCCGCGTCAGTTAATGCTCTCTTGGGCAGCTTCTTTATTAGTTTTTTGTATCGATAGTGCAGAAGATCCCATATCCTGAACGATGCTTTCTTAAATAGATTCCCCGGCCCATGGCTATGGCCTCCATTTGCCTGTTGTGACGTTCACTTTCTTGAAGACGTTTTCGACCGTCTTTAGCTTCTAGAATTGTTTTCGTGATCGCAGCAGCACCTCCGCCTAAAGCTCCGACAGCTGATAATGCTGCGAATATAGGTATCAGCGGTAGGAATCCCCCGCTTTTCGGGAGAGGTAATATCCGAGGCGTCCTGATACGCGGCCGTCCTCCGGCTTCTTTAATGATGCGACGAGCTGCATGAAGGGATTTTTCCGAAATATTTCTTAAATCTTCGGAATTCCGGATTCTATGGTGCTGAATGAGTTTTTTCAACGGATCTATGAGAACTTTCCGGAATGCAACCTCCCTTTCCAGCACGACACCTGTCTTCCTCTGTTTCACCCTTTCCTTCTTTCTCGCCAGCTCCGCGGCATCATTCTTTCTCTTCTTCTCGAGATCTAACCGTCTCTTTTGCACACCCATGCCCAATTTTCGTTTGACCTTCATGATGTTAGTGGTAAACCATGCGGCGGTCCTCTCTCCAATCGGAACGTCTTTCGACTTCACTATCTCCCAAGCTCGATTCTCTAGAATTTTATCGGATAAATGTCGATCAGACAGCTTTTTCGAAATCGAATATGATATGTCGTGGGATCTAGCAGCCTGATCTAATCGGTTCACACCAGGGTCCCCGCGTTTCAACCGCTTATGCAGCTTGGTACCGGGGCCTAGATATTGATAGCCCGGAACGTGGAGTTCGAACGGTAGGTTGTTTATTATATTATTAACCAGACCATCACCTTTGAAAGCCTGCATTGGACTGACTGATTTGAATGTGATATAAAGAGTTTATTTATACTCAGCACTTCAGTCTTGATCACGATGCGATTCGAGAAGCACGATTTATCATTACCCGTTATAAATCATGATAATGCCGGATTCGTTAAGAATCGGCGACATGGAGAGCTATTTCCGAGCTCTATTCGTGCGATTTTCTGCGGGCCGAGCCAGTGTGGGAAGACAAACGCTCTCTTGAGCTGCATCCTCGATTCGAACGGATTACGTTTTCAGAACGTGTATATTTTCTCAAAATCTCTTTTCCAGCCGAAATATATGATGCTGGGCACAGTTTTGGAGGGGATCGAGGGATTGGGATATTTTCCGTGTAGTGATAATACGTCGATAATCGATCCTTCCGAAGCTTTGGATAATTCTCTGATGATTTTCGACGACGTTGCCTGTGATAAGCAGGATAAAATCAGAGCATACTTTGCAATGGGCCGCCATAAGAATGTGGACTCCTTCTATTTATCCCAATCTTATGGCCGCATAGGAAAACATCTTGTACGTGATAATACAAACTTTCTCGTATTATTCAGACAGGATGAGATGAATCTTCGACATGTATATGATGATCATGTGAATTCTGACATGACATTTGATAAGTTCAAGGATATGTGTAGGGAGTGTTGGCGAGGGAAGTTTGGATTCGTGGTGATTTCCAAAGACGATGAAATAGGTTCAGGACGCTACCGCTGCGGGTTCGATGTAAACATAATGCTGGATTAATTTACGAAAAATAAAGCATATTAAATGAGAAAATTCTGATTTTTATTTAAAATTAACATACCAAAAAATTTATTAGCCTATCTAACACGGTTCTCTCTCAAACCTCTGCTTCCATATCTATTTCATATTCTCCCTCCTTGCTATGATTAAAACATTGCGACGTAGCGGTCATATGGAAGAATTAGATACTTCCTCTCATTGTTTTTTTTTTTTAAAGCGCCGTGCATCCCTTCGTTCCCATGTTGTGAGCGTCGATAAATGAAACCGTACACCGGTGCATAAAACATATGCGTTTGGCTGGACCGCCACTGTATAGGATGATAGAGAGAGATTGGGAGCGAAATAGCTCTCTCTCTCTCTCTCTCTCTCTCTCTCTCTCTCTCTCTCTCTCTCACATGCAGCGCTCATGCCCCCAATATGTGCAAGGACCTCCGAGCATCAGGACCTGCGTTGCGAAGGACCTACCTTTGCGAGTCATTCACATGCTCGATTGGAAGCAGCCATAAAACACGTTCCGGCGGTTTTGGGTCATGCGGAGCAGGTAATACCGAGCGCGAGAGGAGAAGACCTCCCGCTATGCGCTTGGTCGAGCTGTGTTAAGAGGATGGCAGCGCTTCATCTCGCTCTTACCAACATAGCGCAAACGGTGTCGGAGGAGGTTCGACTGAGAAGACACGTTGGCACAGGCACCTGCCACTGTCTCTAGAGGCTTGCATCGGTGGAGCTATGTACACGAGGAGGGAACGCGACCCGTACGCTCCATCTCGCTCCTTCAACCGCAGAACAAATGGAAACGACGAAGGTTCGACTGAGAAAGCGTGTTGGCACGCTCACCTACCACTGCCTCTGCTTGCACCTGCAGCGGTAGGCATGAAGAGGAGGAGGAGGAAAGCGATGGTCCAGGTAAACCGCGGGTTCAAGCTCGCAACGGTAAAACTGGTGTGCACATACTCTCGCGGCGTTATTACCTCTCTAGTAATTACCTCAATAATTAATGAGCTCGGTTTCAGGATCCTCACCCATATCACGTCTCTATAGCACCCGGCGTCGTACCCTAAAGAGTGTACTGTAGAGCGGTAGGACCGGTCTAATTACCGACGTCGTAATTACATCCTCTGTAATTACAAGTAATGAGACTTGATTCGGTCGCCCTCTTCTCTATCTACTTGCGTATCCTTATATAGTAGGTTCACTTGTACCTTGATTCTAGTAGGCTGGGCAAATTTCACAGTTTGGCATTGTAGACTTCACGTCCAACTGCCTAGTGTGCGCCTGAGCGTCTGGCTTCAGAAGATAGGTTATGTTGGTGAGTTTTTGTCAAGATAGGATATGTTGATGTGTCGGCTGTTCCTGTCAAGAATGAAAAAATTACCGAAATTAACTTTGCAAATTGCAAGTATGGAGTGGATGTAGTTCACCTTTCACAAGTTCCGCAAGTTTCTTGTTCCAGTACGATGTCCTGAGCAGTGAAATCAAGTAATCACGCCGATGAATCCCATCCACACAAAAATTAGAAGAGTGTAGGTAGCTTCCCAGAGTTCCCAGTCTTCCAGAGTGTGGGTACTTCTTTAAAAAACCAGGAATAGCTCACAATTCTTCCATATTATGTGGTTTTTGGAAATAAATTCACGTCTTCTCCGCAAAGCTGAACGTTATGGGGTACATGCCCAGCACCTATACTCCGCCAATTTTCTCCCAGAAGCGAGTTCTTGATGGGACCCTCGAGGGCTTTAAAATGGGCACTGGACGTTATTGTTCAAGACACAAGATGAAGCGCAAACACAGTTCTCACAGTAATGGGCATAATTCCACCACAATTTCCGTGAAACTCGTGATTTTCAGTCTATTTGACATAAACGGTAATGTTGTTGATGTTGTCAAGCTAAAACTTTCAAACATCAATGCAACCAACTGCCAAGTGCTAGGGAGTTTTCAAATATAAGATTTGGAAACTTAGAAACAAAATCTCACAGCCAATTAGAATCACGGTACAAGTGAACCTACTATATCAGCTGCACTAACTCTCTAATGACGTCACGTTGCGTAGCACTCAACTCTCTGATTGGCTGTTGCTAGGAAACGTGACGTCAAAAAAATAAAAAAAATCAGGAAAATGACGCAACAAGAAAACGACAACCTTCAGGGGACAAAAAGTCAGTCAGTAAAAATATCAACATAAAAATGGACCTCTTACCGAAGATGAGACGAAAAAATAGCACAAGGTCTAGATGACAAAAACGAACACCAAAACGCCAATTTCATGTTGAAACCCTCGCAAAAAGCAAAGCAAATGCAACTGATGAAAATAATATTAGTGATAATACTTATGAATTAGTTAAAACTAAAAATACTAGAACCCGTCAGTGATATCTAATGCTTTTCTCTCGTAATCACCCTTCGGTCGGTCCTTCGCTTCCGATCTCCTGCTCCTGCTATACGCTCCGCAGATCAAAACTGCTTTCCTCTCTCGAGGGAGAGCTTTTTTCGTGGCAGTGTACTTGGAAACAAGCTCACTAAGGCAATAAATTATGAGTTTCTCGACCAAAATTACTAAGATTGGAACCAATCTAAAAGTTTTCAGCCAATCGCAGGACGGCATTACCCCTTCCCCTGATGTAGGCGATCAGATCACCCTCGCGCCTCAATTGTTTTACGTATGTTTTATTTGCTTGCCTCTGGCATCAACGGCGCCACCGTCTTGAGTGATGGAAGGCAATACTCGAACATTTATAACACTAGGATTTTTATGTCCTCGATCCGGGGGAGCTTTCCGGCTGGATCCTGACGTATAATCCGGATGAGGGGATAAAGACAATGGGTTCGTTAGGAAATTATCAAATTATCGCTGCTCCGGGATTAAATGCCATCTACTGGATTAAAACAGTGTTTGTCGCTGTTTTAATTTCTAATTGGGCAACAGACCATCCGGCGTCGGCTGAAAAATTAAACGCCGCTCATCATCGCAGTTTCAGCTTGTGCTTCAGGTATTTTTTTTTGCTGTAATGAACATCGACGTCTAGCATAAAGGGTGATTTGATTTCAACGTAGCTAGCTGTTGTCGGCTAGGGGTAAAGTTGCATATTTTGCTTTTCCATTTATTGGATATTAGAACTTCAACGATTGAACATTAATTAGGCTAGTAAACTCGCCGCGGCTCGGCTGTGATTCAAACTTAATTTCTGAAGCTCCGCTCGCACTGAAACATGCAATTTGCATAATAATATTAATAATAATACGTTTATTCACAAAAGTAACCGGATATTTACATGTGACTTATGAGAAAACATTGTGAAAAAACTGTCACAACACAAAGCACAAGGTGCTGTCTGTGAGGACACAAAATATAAAAAATTAAAAAAAATATAAATACATGTTGTAAATCATAAAATTTCAGAAATAACAGTTAAAAGATTTCAACAATGGAAAAAAAGAGCTAAAAACAGATTAAAAACACAAAAAAGCTCAAAGGTGAACATGCTAAAAAAGAATACATCAAAATGGCTCAAAATTCAAAATCACATATCTTCGCCTGCACAACAACTCGTGTGATTTTCCTCTTGAAGTTGCCTGTAAAAGTCATATTTCTTGTCTGATGGCGTTAGAGAGATTTGAACTCTCGAATATCGATGACAAATGATTATTAAACGTTGTTACCCATCGCTTGTCCGCTTGGTCTTTTGGCGACACACTGCAAATGTCTTTTCCTGAAAAGAACTTGAGAAATTGACCATTTCTTCTTTGATCACTGCAGAGGTGTTTCATCGGCATGTGATGAAATTGATGACTTATTTCTTGTCAATGCTCAAGGTTTTGATATCTTTGTGAGCTTTTTCCTCTTGTTTCTGTACTTTAGTAACAGTCTGCATGAAGAATTTCTTGTTTTTGAGGCTCAAGAGTGGCCACAATTACAAAATTTTGACGCAAAATTACAATAAATACCCGAATGAACTGTTTACAACCAAAATCCAGGCGAAGGAATGCCTCATACATTGTTTAGGCCATAAGAAAAGATTGATGGTCAAGATTCGAAGATGGAAGTCTTCAGTGAACAAACTAAGCATGGGATTTGTTCAAGCACATTGTAACAAAGCAAACTAGACGTTTTTCATTGGATGAACCTCCATTTAGTCTAAAATTGAATGCTTTGATTTCAGTAAAAATTATGCATTTCTGCAAAGCAACAGTCAAAGACCCCTCTACCGCAAACCTATGCATTGATGAGTGCGCCTCTTCACGCTTATCTTGACATTACACTAGACAGCCTCTGTGCAAAAATTCGTCAAAACCGAAAAACGCGTTCAGAAGTTATAGACATTTGAAAAAGTGGTCCTCAACTCTTGCTCAGAAGTGTATATGCGTGTGTGTGTGTGTGTGCTAATCATAGATGGCGCCGCACGGGGGTCTCACTTGTAAGTACCTTGCAGAGAGTTCATAGAGATGATTTCATGCGTTGGATCGCCGAGCATCCGTCTTGCTGGATGGACTTCAGAGCATCAAATTTCGTACACCTGTCATTTCATCTCATTCTCCATTTAAAAAAAATCCAGGGTCTACATATGCTCTAGTGCTACTCTGAGAGGCGCGGTGAGAAATTTTGAAGGTTACCATGCATCCATCATGCATCGGCCCATAATAAATCAACTTCGCACTTCATCTTCAAAATATCAATAAAGCAGAGATCATGGATTTTTTGGAATAATAGGTGTACAAAATTCTATATACTCTTTTGAAAATGCTCTCACTTACTCTTAGAACAGCTTCTGTTATTATTCAACAGATGGCGCGCTCGCATTTGACTCTTGAACTTGATTTTCTAAATATTTTACACTCCAATTTGGAGACTCCTGACGCGGTAAATAGTTAAATATAGCCCCCAGGTTTTCATTACTAGCCACAATAGTCTTTAATTGGCAAGGAATCAGAAATCAGCAACATTCACACATACCGACACATTATTGATACCAATAACATGAAACGTGCTTGAAATTCACAGGCCTTGTTTACGCGAGGTTTAAAACTGGTGTTAAGGTCCGTAACATCAATGTTAATATCGTCCGCATAAACACCTCTAAACGCAAGTTTCGCAACAGCTGTTAAGAAATATGATTTTAAATTGCATTTAGTAAGCAAACAAGTGTTGGCAATCGCACGAACACGCCCATGCCCATCCGCAGTACACTGATGTAGCGAATGTTGCCTAAAATCGTGGTTTTTAGGCAACTTTCACTGCAGAAGTGTACTGCGGAATGTATTTTACTGCCAGGGACTTTTCTCACACGATTCAAGAATAGCGGCCTAGGTTAAGGGGCTGTCGGCTGTCATTTTGGTCGGCGCGCGTAAACACTCCTAACTAACCACTGTTAAAATCTCTGCTAAGCCTCGCGTAAACAAGCTCACATATCGAAGTGCTAGCAGGGATCCATCTCACCCAGAATGACTACACTGACCACGACGTGAAATTGGTAAATTAAAAAAATTGCTCAACGACGTATTTTTTGATAGAACGGAAAATTCGGCTTCACTGCCGGAACTGCGCCAACGAAATCTAAACCAGAGAGAAAATGGTCAAGTTTATGGCATTGAAAGGCAGCTGAATGTTGACGGTACAATTGTGCATGCACTAAATTTTGGTGGGGGTCCTACAAATTGAGAAATTCAGTGGTAGGAATTGAAGTTTCTAGACTTTTCCAGGTTTTTGGAAAAAAAACTTGTTTTATCAAAAAATTTAGGCACCAATTCTATATTCCTGATTCTCAATCTTTCCCGATTTAATTTTCTGTTCAACGGTTACAAAATAATTGGTGATTGTGACTCTCCTTCTGCACATTTTTAGATTCAGGAAGCCCTTAACGGAATTCACCTACTCTGTCAATCCTCAATAAAAACAAAATAAATTACGTAAGTTGAGTGTTGAGCATCATGAGCGAATGGGCCCAATAGATATAATGGTATAGGTTTTACAATGGTTACATGAATGGTTACACCTTCAAGTTTATGCACAAAAAATTTAGGGGCATAATTTCTTGAATACGTCTCTGTTCGACAACAATCAGCTTCAAGCGTCCCTTGTGCACAAGCACAAGATGAATTACAAATTATTAACATAAATTTTAAATGAAATTTGCCTCGGCATATACAAGTACCTACACCGCAAAGAATACCTAATGGGCTATGGTATCGTCTGGTCTGCTTTTATGCCAGAAAAGTCATTTCCACATAAACACGCTAAACACTAAACTCAAGATTTTCTACAAATTACCACAACAATGCCATATTATGTGATCGTTTCCCGACGAAAACCAGCTATGGCTTTCAATTTGCGTGAAATATGTGCCGGATTATGCACAGCCTCGCTGAAAGCTGCCGAAAGCACAGATCGGCTGCGCATTGTTCTCCCGACTATACTAACTTCATACATTTATACATGATATCGAATCAGTTGTTAAGTTAAGCGAGAACTCCACTTTAGACAAAACCTTTTAGCAAATTACATCAAGAACGATATGGACTTGTAATACATGCGATTCGCTCTGAGCGAAAACCACCGCACGCAAACGTCCGTGGCCCGTTTCCCGTCTCGTTTCGGATAAAAGGATATGCAAGGAAATTGGAGAGAGAAAGCCTGGCATCGTCGTGGCTTGATTTTTATAATTCGCGGGAAAGGGTGCTCTCGTTCCGATTGCGGTTCTTTTAGGATACGTTTAAATGGATATTTGAGGATGAGGAAGCGAGAAGTCGAGATTGAAAATTTTCAACTTGGTGAACTTCAGTTTTTCAACTTTGATATCAATGGATGGGTAATCCGCACTCTACAAAGCTCGAGAGGTCATGCGGCTGCAGGAAGAAACTTGAAAAAGCGATGCCACAATGGAAACCTACATAAAATCGAGCAAATTGGAACAGTTATTTATGTATCTAGTACCTATCTAGGCTTTGAAGTAACTTGAGTTTCACTTAACTTAAATAAAAAATTGTGGTAAGCTGCATATAGATTTGTTTCATTAAATTTTCTTGCAAGGATTGAGGTCCCGTTACCTATTCTCAGCATATCACTTGCCTATTTTGACGTGTAGATAATAATTTCACGGACCACTCATCAGCCGTTCCATCATGTCCGTCTCCTATACTCACTGGATATCCTTAATGCCGTCCTCGTTTGCCTTGCCATTGACTTTCATTCATCAATAAATCACCCATCAATAAATTTTAAAATATTTTTTGCCATCCAGTATTAAAACCTCCACTATTTCCACGCACAGCTCACAGCATTGCATCACTCAATGGTCAGCATCTTCGCCATTTTTATTCAAGCTCTTTTCTCAGCCGTCCGTCCAATTCTCCTATTGATGACTATTAGTCCAGTCAAAATAGGTTTCAACCGGAAATAAATTCGGAGAAGCAAATGTAGCCTGTTGAATTCTCAAGAGATCAGTGTTAAATTCATCACTTTGTGGTCGATAGTTTCCGAGATACAGCGTCTGCTAGAACGCAGTGAAAATGACTCAAAATTTATTTCTGGATTTTACGTAACAATTTGCATAGTGTCAGTTCAGGAGCTGTAACGTGGACAGCAAATGTGCGGATTTCAGTGTGTTTTACATTTTTGAAAAGCCATATCAACACTTGGTGTCATACTTTTGTCTAGAAGTCGCCAACTCCAAAATGGTACTTTTCCTCGACCTTTGAAATCTATACTTGAAGTCCCGAAGAATCCCCAAAAATCGATTATTTTCAAACCATGCCATTTGCTTCATTTTTCAAGTATGGAAAAAACCATCTAGAGAATATGTGAAGGATTGAATACCAAAAAAACAACATGTTTCAGAATGCTTTTCTTTGTGATAGTTCCTGAGGTATATGGGTTGAAGGACTAAAACGACCTATTTGGAAAAAAAATTGGTAGTTCGGACACAAACTGCTGAATACTGTACGGACCTTGCATTTTAGGTGTAAGATGCCACTTGGCAGACGTGGGAAGTACATAAGTATGTTCACTACGTCTGCTAAGTGGCATTTTGTATCATCAAATGCAAGGGCCGTTCAGTATTCAGCAGTTAGTGTCCGGACTACCTATCTTTTTCTCCAAATAGGTCGTTTTGGTCTTTTAACCCATAGGTATACCTCAGGAACCATCACTAGGAAAAAGATACTGAAACATGTTATTTTTTTGGTATTCAATCCTTCACATATTCTCTAGATGGTTTTTCCATACTTGAAAAATAAAGCAAATGGCATAATTTGGAAATAATCGATTTTTTGAGGATTCTTCGGGACTTCAAGTATAGATTTCAAATGTCGAGGAAAAGTACCATTTTGAAGTTGGCGACTTCTAGACAAACTTGTGATACCGAATATTGAATTGGCTTTCCAAAAATGTGAAACACATTGGAATCCGCACATTTTCTGTCCACGTTACAGCCCCTGAACTGACACTATGCAAATTGTTACGTAAAATCCGGAAATAAATTTTGAGTCATTTTCACTGAGTTTTGGCAGACGCTGTATCTCAGAGACTATTGACCACAAAGTAATGAGTTTGGTACTAATCTTCTGAGAATTCAACGGGCTACATTTGCTTCGCAGGTACTGGTGTTCTAAAGGTAATAGTTTACAAGTTATTCATGAAAAATCGAAAATTTTCAAGGATGGCGCTCTTTTATTGGTTCTAAAAAAAATCCAAGCTTTGGAATTATCAGGAATTTCAGTATGTTGTTATACGTTAAATTCTGCATCGATCCACCAAATTTTGTCAACTTCCGAATTTATTTCCGGTTCGGCCAGATTTTTGCTTAATTTGACTGGACTATATCGCTAACCTCGACTTTTTCTGAGGACCTGTCTCACCGATTTACAAAAAAAATTGGTTGTTTCACCCCAAAATTCTCCCGACTAGTGAGTAAGTATACGTAGTATGCAGGAACCCATGGACATTTTTGTTCGAAACGTCCGATCCCTTCAAGTATGAAATTGGAATTAGATGGAAAATAATTCGCAGGAAGTTGATAATTTTGTCAGGAAAGTTTGAACTTTCCAGGAAAACCGCGAATTCGTAACCAAATCATCTTATTGTAAAAATCGTCAATTAAGGCATCACTTTGAGCTCCGTCATTTCGTCGTCACCCAGGCCGGTTGTATATTTTCATTTTCAACCGGAAAATTCCCGGGAAATTGGCAAAACTTATTGTCAAGTGTTCAAGAACCAGTTATCTCTTATTATTGTGAAACCATCGCGCAATGCCACCAGTGTCACTTCATAATGAAAACAAAAATTTCAATCACGTTACGGTAAGACACAAATCTTGTGCACCGGTCGTTTGGCTTGGCCGGTTGCAAACTGAGTCACCACATTATGATCACCAATTAGTGAACCACATTATCAGCTTCTGGATGAAGATACAGGATTCGTCCGAGGTGCCACTGCCGTGGTGGTAGGTTGTCGTGCTTTACAACTACCAAAGCTCCTTCTTTGAGTAGTTGAGTTTGACTTGTTGTCCATTTCGTGCGAAGTTGTAGTTCGGAAATGTATTCCTTTGTCCATCTAGACCAGAACTGCTGGTACAATTGTTGAAGCCGTTGAAACCCGTCCAATCGAGACTCTTTCTTGTCTGTCCGATCGTATTCAGGTAAAGAAAGAATAGGTCTGTCTATCAGAAAGTGTCCAGGGTCAAAGGATTGAGGTGAGTGGAATGGTTTGAAAGTGGTGAAGTGGTGAGATGGGTCGTGAATTTAAAGCTCCCTCAACTTGTGCTAAAAGTGTGATGACTTCTTTAAATGTCAGTGACGCATTGCCAGTAAGTATTCGTTTGAGGTGAAATTTCATTAATCCAACTCCCGCCTCCCATTTTCCACCAAAATGCGGAGTGCGTGCAGGAATGAGACGCCAAGTAATATTGTCTTGGCTGACAGCGTTGATAATTGACTCTTGATTTGACTTGTTACGGAAAGATCTATGCAATTCTGCAAGTTCTGAGCTAGCCTCAACAAAATCCGTTATCGAAGTTGACAAATTTTGGAATGTCTCGTCTTGAGGTTAATCATCTAAAACAGGCTAAAAAAGCATTTGTGGCTTTCACTCAGGAGCTCCAAATGGATGGCCTCACTTGCGAAACAGATAAACAAAGCAACGTCACATTCAATCATTTTTGGGTTTCTTGTCTTACGGTCCTTGATTAAAAATGATCCAGCGTAGTCAATTCCGATTTCATTGAACGGGTATGACAATGATAGTCTTCCTGCTGGAAGATCTTCCAATATGGGAATTATTGGCTTTGGTTTAGCTTTGAAGCAAACAACACATTCGTGAAATATGTTTCTGCCTATGCGTCGACCATCAAGTGGCCAAAATTGTTGACGAACTGAAAATAGCAATTGTTGCGGGCCGCAATGTAAAAGTTGCAAATGCGTTTGCGTGTGAACAACATTCGACTCAAGATGTGTTTAGGAGGAATGATGACGGGGTATTTTTTCTCAAAATTGAATTTTTAATGTGATATATGACCACCGAGTCGCAACGTACCATCTGTATGCAAAAACGGATAAAATCTAAAGTAACGTACTTGATTTGGCGATTGGTTTTTCATTTGACAAATCCATGATTCCTTGGTGAAACACTTCGCGTTGTGAAAGTTTGATTGAACACAATCTTGAGTGATCAATTCCTTCCATTGACAATGGTCCTGTGACTCTATGCTTGTGGCTTGTCAAAGCATTGTGCTTGAAACACAAACACCAAGTGACTACTCTTTCTAAAGTGGTTAAATTTGAGTACCGTTCAAAAATAAATGATTTTTCAGATTGGACCAAGAATGATGATTGCATTTCTTTATTCGTGTTTGCTATGGGCATATTTGTGCCTGAAAATGTGAGCCATTCAGATTCTGACAACTGAAGGAAGTCGGGTCCGCCCCACCACAGCCTTTCCGATTGCAGTTGGGATGGTCCTACTCCACGAGGCAATAAATCAGCCGGGTTCGAATGAGTATCGTTATGAAGCCATTGTAAAGGCTGAATCATGGATTGGATTTCGGCAATACGATTTGCTACAAATGTTTCAAGTTTATTTGGTTCCGTATGAATTCACGCGACTTCATATCTATAGGGTGGATTGCCAAAAGTTTGAGTTAATGGCAGCGCAACCGAAATAAAATCATCCTCATCCAAAAAAATATGCTATTTTGAAAAAAAAATTGGAGTGTGGAACATTGAGTGTTGTACAATTTATGTGGTTTTTGAAAATAAATTTACGACTTCTCCCCAAAACTGCACGTTATAGGAATCCATGCTACCTACTCCGCTCATTTTCTCCCAGAAGCGTCCCCGAGGTCTTCAAAATGGGCAATGGACATTTTTGCTCAAGGCACAAGCACAGTTTTCACAAGAATAACAGGCACAAATTCCGTGAAACTCGGCAAAAACGGCAATGTTTACCTTCTGCAAAGTGGTGTCAAGTAGTCAAGTTGGCAGTCAACGTTGATTTTGGAATTCCGTAGAATCTGGAAACTTTTAGCCTCCGTAGCGCCTCTGTCAGAAGTTCAGTTTTTAGCTTATTTTAGCTTTAAAAGAGTAAAGCAGCTTCGCTACGGATCTGGCAAGCTTTCGAACTGCTCCTCCGCCAATTCTACTGGTTTGTGGCTGATTCCTGTGCCGGAATAACCAGCGAATATCATAACATTGTTGTTTACACTTACTTAGTCCTTGCAAACGTTGCATCAATTTTTCTAAACGCATTAGTGTAATTACGGGCGTGAAATTGTGAACAGTTGTCTACCAGTCAATTTGGAGAAACTCACAAAACTTTATTTGAATTCATTTCTTACATTATTTTTATCGTGAGATAATTAGAATAAATTGTCTACGTTGTTCATGTCTTCTTTTTTGCAGTTTAGTTTGTGGATATCCGCGTATGCCTATGTATGATCCAACATAATGTGAAACGTCAAATTTCGCTTGTAACTAAGGAGTTTGCCCTATTCACCATCATAATTACTATTGTTATTATCATTATTACTATGGGTTGGGTTGCCCCTGCACTGAGACTAAGTTTATTTGTGCCCCACCCACCGGACTCACCGAGCCGCAAAGATGTGCTTGGATGCTTGATGGTGGTCCATCCAGGCACTGGGGCCGACAAGCGCACGGTTTCACGGACTCCGTCTTTCACCCCCGAACGCAGGTCTGGATGTCCGACACATTTACGTCCTACGCCCGATAGTTCCTGACTTCGTTCGTCCCCTAGACTATGCTACCGGTTTTCCTCTACACTTTGCGGTACCGCTGGCTAGAAGCTGGTGGCATGGTTTACTCGGAAGGGTTGCTTACGACCACCAGAGAAAGGGTTTCAGCCAGCTTCGAGTCATTTCAAACTCGTTTCATTCGTTCGTTTCGAATGGAAGACGCCCCATTTCCCATCCAACTTCCTGGCAGCGGCCAGCGTTGCTGCAGTCAAGTTATTACCCGTCTTGGAGCGGCCTGCTACACGCTATGCCCCCTTGAGTTTACCCGTGGTTACTGGTCAAATTTTACGTAACATTTGACGTTACATACGTGATTGTACGTGTCCGTGAAAATCGTTGAATGTTCATCAATTCAGCAGTTCTTGAACACATTTTTCTTGCGGGAGGAATGGTACGGTAGCAATTCAAAATTTCCAACAAGTTAGTCGCGCACAAAATACTTTACCAAAGTATATAACTCAACCTAAAAAAATGACACTTGGATAGGTTTTACATCGATCGATATGTTGTTAATACTAAAAATGTTATGAAGGTTTTAGATCTTGATCTTGCTTTGCTTTTTTATGCCAAAACTCCATCAATGGGATTCTTTTGAATTTTGAAATTACCTAAACATTTTTGCTCGCGACAGATAGGTACCTACCTATTATAATTGAAGTTGATGATCTCAATGGCATCAGAAAAGAAGTGATTTTCACAAGTTTACGAGAACGCCAAAAATTCTATTTGGCGAAAGCTAATTATGCCGTCTGGAGCTTAACTTTAGCCTGGTTGTATTCTCCTCTTCACTTTTACTTTGATACGAACATGATCGCCGTGATAGTATACCAATATCAGTAATTATTTTCACTTTATTTTTATTACTCTTTCTCATAGACTTAATACATATCTCATTATTTATAGATACGACTATTATTAGGAACTTGAAAATATTTACAGTTCACTATTCATTAAAGTTGACACAACTCAAAATGAGGTAGCATTATAATACGCAAAACAAAACAAAAAAAAAACAAGGGCCATAAGTACAAATAACATTAATAACGAGATCTCAATTCACAGTACAATTTTGTTTGTAAAACAATAAAACTATAATTATATTATTTACAATAAAATTTAGGATTTGGTTTATCATCGGGGTTTCATCAGGTAGTAGTCTTTATCTTACACACTAAAAATCACTTTTTTAAACGTCGTAAGGTCTGTAGAGAGATTCCCCGTCTTGGATCTTCCGACTGGCGGTTTCCGTCGACGTCTCCATGATATTTTCCTGCTGCGTCACCGCAATGGTACTACTCGACTTGGAGGAATTCACAGATTTCGAGATGCCGCCGGATTCGCCTGACGACTCCTTGGAGCTTTTCGCTTCCTGTTGGGCTTTTTTGCTGCGTTTCCACTTCATCCTGCGGTTTTGAAACCAGATTTTCACCTGAAAACAACAGAAAAAGTGGTTGTTAGGTCTGGCGTGATTTTTAACGATGAGTTTGATGGAATACAGCCGCGCGCACATCTAAATCTGCAACTGCAAGTTGAAGACGGAATCAAAACTGTTTTCTTCTCGCCAGGAGTTATGGGTGGGCTAAGTACAACTTCAAACAAACAGACAGAAGTCATATTTTAGGATTGTGATGACTAACTGCACGAAATGTGATGGGAATTTATCAGGGCGTGTGTCTAGGGCGTTCGCTCTCTGTATATCATTGCTGCGGGAAATCTTCGTTTTTGATGTGTTGATTTTTTACCTCTGGTCAAATACTGCAGCATCAGCATGGTGATCGATCAAATATTTTTTCAAAACTTCGACAGATCTATAGAACCGATGTAAAAAAGAAAACATGACCTAAGCTGTGGTTAAACTTTCAAAGATTCGGCTCGGCTATGGGCCTATACTTGGGGTGTGAAGGGTTTGGGTATAGATTTGAATACAGGGGTGGGTAAGCGGCATATTGAGGATGCATCGTCGATGAAGGTAATGGGGGCAAATACTGACATATTTCGAGATGGCGCCGCTGTTGCTGAAGTGAAGTAGTTAAAAAATGACAATTAAATATATCACTGTCAAAGTCGTCAAACTGATTTAAATAGCACACACGCCTCTCACTGTAAAATGGTTAGAAGTAAAATTCAATAATTCTTCATTGATCATATTTCAATTGAAATTGTAACAAGCACCTGCTTAGATGGTACACTTAGAAGAAGGTACATTGAATTTCAACCGGTACATCAAACTACAAAATTCAAAATACATCAGAGAGTACAATGCCATCTGGCGAGAGAAAATTTGATATTTGCCTCTATTGGATTAGTGCCATGCACTGCCACTTTTGCCCGCCGAGGGCGTCACGATAGCTGAGAATGAAATCTAAAAAATTAGGAGCTAAGCACATGTACAAGCGCAAAACTTGATAGAATTAACCTGACTTTTCATTGTTGTTACATCAAGTCAACTGGCAAATAATAATAATAATAAATGGTTTTTATTTTCACATACTTAAATTAGTGTAATTACAGAAGTGTAAAAAGCGACGGGGGCGAAGTCTAGCATTGGCTATTCTACTTAACCCCCAATTCCAAAAATGGCTGTCAAATGTCAGGAATGTTAGTTTGAAAGCTTCATGCAGTAGTGGCGACCTCTACCTCGAGCTTACATGACTCCATTTGCAAAGTGCATGTTATGATTTTCAAAAAGGTCTCAAGATCCGGGAGTTACCAGCGAGAGCAAACTGGACGATACAAATTGATCAGCGAAAAACTCACCTGCGTTTCTGTCAGCATCAGACTGGTGGCGACTTCGAATCGTTTCGGCCTGGACAGGTATTTGTTTTGCCTAAATTGTTTCTCTAGTTCTAAAAGTTGTTGTGACGTGAAAGCAGTCCTCGGCCTCCTGGTTTTGCCCAGAAGAGCGTGTCCTGGCCCGCATCCTGCAAAGAAACGAGCATTCATATAAGCCAAAGTGTTTGTTTACATTGTGCGAATTGAGAATTGAGTTGGGATTTTGCGGGGTCCTGGTGTTTTGTGCCAAAGTGTTGTCTATAATCCAGACGGTCGATGTTCGAGCACGAAGCATAGCGAGCTAATAAATTGCAATTCGTATAATTACGTCAAACGTTCTGGGATGCGCGTCTACGCTACAAACATCCCCTTTTCGGGGATATACGTTGGGAAACTAATCGCTTGTAAAAATAGTTGTAGTGTTCGATAATTGGCGATATATTTAACGGCAATAAAACCCAGTCGTATGAATCAAAGCGGATATTACTTCGATCTAGATCGCTGTGACATTTTATGTCGGGTGGAGGGAAAGAGAGGCCAGAGGTTAGAGGTCTAGGGCTCGTTTGAAGAGTTCAGGCTTTTCTGCAAATTAAATGTATGTACTTATGAGTAATTGTTCTTTTCCCGTAAGTAGTTGCTTCTCCCAATAATGATCCAAAGTTGCACTATACTTCAATAAATTTCTCTACACAATCAAGTTTTGGTGGAATAGTTATGCTGAAATGAAATCTGGCTTCAAAAATTGTTAAATCCACTGACTCCACCGGTTCTTGTTAATAATGGGGATACTGATGTTTTCTGAATCATCCTGTATACATAGAACATTAAAATAGTTATGGAAGGCCAATTGAAATTCAAGATCCTTCAAGCACGAAAAACATTTCTTTTCAGAGCTCACGTGGTTTTGCGGTTACAGTGGCGCATCCACCATTTATATAGGTTTGTCGTCTTATCAACTATTGGAGTCTCTGCTGAAAACATTTTCACGAATATTCTCGTGAAAATATTCTATTATTCAAGGAATGCACTGTGAAAAAGTTGAGAACAGTTTAGAAAGATATTATAAGATACTTCAGGGAAATTAGAAAACTACTGAAAAAACTAAGGTTCTCTATTTTTGGGTCAAACGAAGGGCGGGACTTTCAGTCACTTTATTTCCATTATCTGTTCAAATTTTTGTGAACTCTTCAACCAAAAATAAGAAATCTTTTCTCAAACTATTGAGTGTGTTTTGAAATTTCAAGAGATGCTTATCCGTTTGTTCCGAAGAGTTTACGAAAATCGGTACAAATAACGATATTGAATGAGTTTTAAGTCCTTTGACACCCTATATATTTAAAAAAATAAAGAGCCTGAATTTCGATATTTTTCGTGCACTCTTGAAAGATTCCCTTAAATTGCCCTGAAATTTGATACGGTTGGCTCGGAACAGACTATATCAATGATCAGTTACAAATTATTCATTGTGCCACCTACAATAGACTATGGAACTATTTTTCAAAAAATCATACCTATGCAAGAAGCATTTAATATACATAATATTTTGGTAACAAGGAATTCTGGGGTATTTAGGCCTCGCTGAATACAAAAATGCCTGTTACCCACTCGAAATTTTGACAGGAAAGCTGCAATAGGAGAGAGGGGATGAAATCAATAATAAAAATGCCGGAATTTCAACCTGTTCCTGATGTGAGCTCAAATACACCGCATATAGATCCACCAGGTTCATGTAGTACCAAACTGACAAGCCAAGTGTCACTAAGTCGAAAGGGAGCTTAGTGACACAGGGAGCTTTGGTATAGATTTACAGTATAATTATTAGTATTCTATGGTTATCTCCAGAATGAAACGTGCCTGATGATGGCTTTTGATTATATGTGAAGCTGTATGGCATCGCTGGGTGGGAGGAAGCGACTCCGGTTGCTTAACAGACCTAAACAAAAATTTTCGAGTCGTTTCACCCACAGGCGTCCATGTCATTGTGAGATGATGAATAAGTCAATAATAGGATCTTCCTGCGTGAAATAGTATTTTTTGAAATTCAGCGCGTTTTCAGGTCCGAAGTAGTGTCTGCCATCATGAGGCGTAGCCATTATACAGCGAGTGAAAAGGAATGATCCCCATTTCTTCACAAGTATATGATGTTTGAACACGAGACGAAGTTAAGGGATGTAAATCATGCGAAAGAAGAAATGGAAATTCTATGAGAGCAATGATGATCGGTGGCAATCGATCATTGAAGTAGAAAAATGTCTTTTAATTATTGCAACTGTTACAAAATCTGTTAATTTTCTATCAATTCACAATAATTTTTATTTCATATCCACTCCTAGTGTTCAATTTCATAGGTTGACCAGTATATCTCAAATTTCGCTAGAAATTCTCAGCATCAAAATTGAATTCAGAATTCAGGCGATTTTAAAAAATTTACAGCAGCTTAAAAATTGGAACAAGAGGAAAAGTCGACCAAACAGTATCTACGCCACTGGATACTTTTGTTGAAGTTCTTCTTCAACAAATCATGGACACGTAGGTACCTAAGAACTATCTGTATAAAATTTGCTTTTAGTCCGTGAAGCTTTTACGACAGAATATACGACAGAAAACAATCCTTTTCGCTTAATTGGACGCCATCTTCAACTATCGTGGATATCTTACTTCCGGTCAATATTTCGCCTTGGTAACAGGCATTTTCAGATCCAGAAGGGTCTATTTAGTCTAGAAACACTTGTTACCAAAATATTACATAAAATGCATCTATAGAAGGTATAATTTACGGCGTTTTTCCAAATTTTTGTACCAGTCTACAAGTTAATTAGACTATTAATTTTCAATTTAGGGTAATTAGGGAGTTTTAACTAAAACCAGACCAGACCTCAGTCATGATCATGAGCTTGATCATGATCAGTAGTTTTGTTTGATTTCACGTAAACATCTAAATAAAATCAAACACAAAGTGGCGTTGTTGGTTTTCCAGCAATGCGTGGTTCTAACTGAAACATTATGAGAAATAAGCAATGAACTCTTATTGGAAAAAAAGAAAAGTTCAAATTAGTATCCTTTCTTCCCTTGATCTTACTTTTCCCCTATTATACCTAACGTACCTAACAAAATTTTCTCAATAATTATTACTGAGTGCCTTTTACGGTTTATCAAACAACAAAACAACTCCGCCTAAATGCCTGAAAGTACCATATAAAATCACCACCGCACCAACATCCCCACCCCCTCCATAGTCTTAACTCGCACATCTCCTCAGCTCCAACGAGGGTGAAATTAGGGTGTCGTTAAATGTATTACGATATTAAATTATCATGACAATGGCACAATCAGGGGTCCCAGTGATAAATACACTGCAAACATACGGCCCTTCTGGCCACAGGTTTTATGCGCAATATGCTGACAAATTAGAGGAGGCCCTGGCACACTACTATGAATAATGGGGCCTTGCACTGCCACTTTTACACACCGAGGGCGCCACGACCGTTGGGGGCAAATTCGACGATTTTGACGGCGTTGACGCTTCAGCGACCGACGTCCGTCATTTTATGTCTTGATTTGAAATTTGGATAACCTCTGTTTCTTGCTTGACGTCTCCAGTCACTGTCAGTTACTGGTCAAACTACTCAAACTCCCCTGTTTTTCGCGTCGTTACGGCCGCTTTATCGAAGTAGGCGCCCCCTACAGTAGTGGCGACCTCACGTTGAGTTTTTCAATTGCAAGGCCCCATTAAATAAACAGAATCGGACCGAGGAGCGGCAAAACAAGTGAGTGTCGCATAAATTTTGACGTAATAGTTGCATAGCGATGATTTATACATTTCGCATTCATAAAGGGCCGGTGTACTTACAGTTATTGTCATCCAGTATATAGCAATAATAATTATGGCACCTCATGCGGTGAAAATTAGACAGATGCGGATCCGCGCCGCCTCGCGTTTTTTTTTCAATGGTTTATCTCCAGCCATAAGTTGAACAACAAATAATTAAACGCATGAAATCAAAATTAATAAAAATGTAACAATTATTGGATGCCGTTATCAATTATGATTAGTCTCCAAATTTATTGTGAACTTATCATAATTAAACCCATTTATTAAGCCCTATATCCAATTATGCACGATAAGTAAAGCTCGTTTGGAAGATAATGGCACACTATTTCTGAATTATTATCTTGATCCAAGGCATATGGTGACACGGTTCAAAATTTAATATAAAATTACGACCCTAATGACACCGGGATTCCGAATGTAAATAAATATGCAAAGGACTTAACGCGCCGCCGATGTTGATGAGCATCAGGTATACGCCGCATTTGGACGAGCGTTTAGCAATAGAGTCAAAGCAAAGCCTTTGTTATGTTATGACAAACCTATATTTTAAGTTTTTACCTTCTATTTTTATGAAAATTAATAAAAATTGAGATTACCCACTCACTTGGGTCGTAAAAATAAAGATTAGTTTATTCTGCAATACAGCTGCTATAAGCACCATGCAATATGCCTTGATCAAAAATATGGTGATCGAGTTGAAGCAATAAGTTTTCATTTCATACTTTGCCATTAAAATTGCGATTACAAGCTTGAAGAATTATCAAATCAAGAAGAACAAAGGAGAGTATGATAGAATGGAAGATTGTAGGAGTTCTTCTCAAAACTATGGTAAAAGAGGTTTGTAGGTTTGTATAGGATTAAATTACGCATACCCAATCTCATATACCGGGTGTCCGCGTGAAAAGTTTCATTTGCCACTATTTCCGCAGATTACAAGTTATAAATTTCAAATTCCACAGCGTCAAGCATCTAGCGTGAAATTCCTGGCCAATTTGGTGCAAATCGTGTTTCAGTTGGTCAAAAAAATCTTTTTCGAAAAATATGGTTTTTTTCCAATTAACTACCCATGGAAAAAGTTTGGAGTTGATGGAGATGCAACGGAGTGGTCCAGTCGGTTGTCGGTTGGTACTTTATAGGATAACTCACCTCCCCCGCTTTACTGATGCTTGACGCTGTGAAATTTGGAATCTATCAACTTGAAAATTGTTGCAATAATCGCAATAGATTTTTTCTAGCGGGCATGCACCTATAGTATAGGCAAGTCACTGATTTAGGGTTTACCTGGAAATTTTTATAACCCATGAACGTCAGAATCAGCTTTTCTAATAGATGTTAACTTTCTGAAAATCGTATAGTCATTCCTAAAAAAGCGTACTTGAAAAGTCAATTCTTTTTTGATTTTTTTGTTGCTACTTTATCTCTTCCAATCCGCTCATTCAAAGTGTGGCTCAAGTGCTTTTTTCAAGTCATTACGCATTTCCCATAAGTTGCGATCTTTGTCTTGATACTCTTGATGTAAAGTACAGGTTAGGTCTACTTTTTTGTTTTAGGTAGGTTTGTATATGTATAGGTATCCCTAGGATTCCTGGATCCGGGATTGTTCAAAGTGTGTGGACAAGTATATTGTGTGGTATTCGCAGTGGCGTAACTAGAAGTGTCCAATGGGAGGGGTCACGACTAAGAAATATGCGAATATGCGAGCCAAACGCATAAAAAAAGTCGCATTTGAAATTTTTTTAGGGAATTCGATGGCCAATGGGGGGGGTTTTGACCCCGAACCCCCCCCCCCTAGTTACGCCACTGAGAATTCGTATACTCGTATGATTTAGTCTAGAAATTCTTTATATTCCTCCAGTTCTAGATTTTTTGAGGTCCAGATGGTCCAGGTTTTAGTAGGAAAACTTTCACCATCAAAGCGTCGAAGAATGAAATAACTTCCTTCAGAACACTAGTGACGTAACTAGGTTTACTAGCGCCCATGGCAAATCGCAAATTTTGCATTATTTTGGAAAATATAGACGACGGACGCCAAAGTGAGGCGGCTGAATAGCGCCGCAGGAGGAATATTTTTGGCGCGTAATCAATCTACTTATATTTTCAAGCGAATTCTTCACTTTTTTGTGTAATATTTGTGATTGAATCAGTTTTCATCCCTAAAAAGACGCTGTTTTTCAATTCTGTGACTAAGCAATGTTATATTTTGCGCCTTTAGCAAATCCCGCCTTGGCCAGGCCTTCGCAACGACATTGACTGTCGAAGAATGTCCTTTTTGAATTGATCATGCGATCTTGAGCGATGAAATATTTGAATGGGTCAGATCTCCTCCAGCACACCTTTTGCTGGACTGGATTATTTTAAGAGAGCTTGAAGTGTTGTTGTTTTCTACATCTCTCATTTTGGGCTATTTATCCATTTTCACCACATATAATTCAACACAGAGTTTTGGATAGAAACCACAAAGACAAAACAGACTTTTACCACTTTGTTTATGCAAATGACATCTATAAAACAAAAGCATAGGTGCCTTCGATTTGAAATCCAAAGCCACTTGATATTTTTTTCACTTATTTACTGCCAGAAAATTCGTTTTAAAACGGGATTTTCGTTGTTAGTAGTGGCAAAAATAGTATAGGTATACACTATACAGCGTGTGCTTCAAAAGTGTCGGACCACTTCGAAGGTGTATTGTATTATATAGCGATGCAGTAGAGTGCCCGAAAGTTGTTGAAAAATTGTACGGCTTTCAATTTTGAAGTTATGGAGTGACAAAGGTTGGTCCTTCGATCACTTCTATTTTCGTTATTTCAAAATATTTTAGTAGAGGAGGAGGACACAGCGTGTAGTACAACGTTCCAGTCCGGTGATAACTCGACTTGCAGCAACGCTCAGTGCTGCCAAAAGTTGGATGGGAGACCGCTGGTGGGTAGTGCCAGGCTGAAACTCATCCTCGGGTGGTCCAAGGCAAACACCCCGAGTATGCAACCGGCAGTCAGGTGTATAGGAAAACCTGATATTTTGTACCCAATATTTTATCATGAGCAATTTACTAAAATCTTTTGAACTGACAAAAATATATTATTAATATACAGGGTGATTCAAAAATGGCGCATTTCCTTTCGGGCACGTTATAGTGGACGTTAACGGAGCATGGGAAAAATAATTGAAAAAATTAATCGGCTTCGATTTGCAAGTTATTAACAAAAACAAATCTGTCCAATCTGGCAGCATCGCATAGTACCCACCTGGCACTTTTAGATCAGAGAGGTACATCACAATAGCATTATTGCATTGTTACCCTGGAAACTTCGTGAAACCTGCCAGGCCATATCAAACATACTTGCCAAATGTATTTTCACGGCACTTTTGAGGTGAAAGACCAATTTTGAAATTTGAAAATACGACTAAAATCTTAATTGCAAGAAAAATTTTCAATCGGAAACTACTAACGACATGTGACTCTTCGCAAGTAATAATGCTTTGCTTTAAAATCATGCAAACTGAAGAGGTTAAATTCTCAACTTCACCTCTTCATAACTCGAAGGCTAAATGAGCCAATTTTTTTTTACTATTTTTTCGGTGCTCCCTCAACGTCTCCCACAACGTACACGGGAGGAAATGCGCCATTTTTGAATCACCCTGTATATTTTGTTATTTTTCCATATTTTTTTATATATTTTTTATAAATTTTTCCCTGCAGTAACTACCAGGTTATTAGCAAGTTTTTTAGTGACAATAACAGTGATGACGATAACAACGAAGACATTTTTGGAGCAGTGAGAGATTAATCAGTATGGGATTCTGTTTCGATGGCTTTCTCGTTTCATCCCTTTTCCCGGGGAATCACCGCACGATAGTACATGATGCCCCAGTACTAAGAAATGTGTGGAAAAGTTCATCTGGCCCGGTGCGGATTTGAATCCGGGACCTTCGTCTTTCAAAGCGGGGCCGAGCTCACTGTACTACCGACTGGGTTGTGACGAAAATGGAAGGACTCGAAAGACCAACCTTTCTCCCTCTATAACTTCAAGAATTAAAGACATAGAATGTATTAACAATTTCTACATCTCTATTCAACACACTTTTGCGAAACTTCCGATCCACACTTCATAAGAGTACCTTACCACCACTATTAAATTTGACAAAATTCGCGTTTTCAAGATATTTCTTCAACACATTCAGCTTCAAAAATCTCGAAAGCAAAACTTCTGATCCACACTTTATAGGAGTACCTTACCACCACTTTTAAACTTGACAAACGAACATGCCTAATTGCCTACAATAACGTAACTTTCATTACTGATGATGCCATGATGCTTACTGGGGTTTGATTGGATTTTGTATATTCAAGTGCAAACAGCAAACAGTGATTAAAATATACACAGACCATACAAATTCTGGTTCTGGAGTAGAAATCTGGACGTTTGCTGTTGTATGGGGTCCAGATTTATTACCTCTATCAACACCATCAGGTATGGGTACACACAATCACGAAAAGGACACCATCAATCCAAGTGTTCGGCCATGCATGGGATAATTATCCTCCAAACAGGATTATTGAATCAATAGTCGCAATAATTTTGCAGATGCTTGTAAACAAAGTTTATTGATAGTGGGACAGCCTCTCCCCCTGTAATATAAATGTGCGATACGCGTCCTCCCTGATGCTCTCAATTGATCCCATTAAGTGTCGTATATTTCACAGTCGGCCTATTATAATTTAATGGATTGTTGATATTCGGTCCCGCGCGCGCGTTTAGAATCACCCTGTGTATTTATACAAGTCATATTAGCAGGTGGCCATCTGTCGTTCTCTTCCACCACCCATCCATCGGGACCACGCGTCCCGTGTTTATTTTCAACTTGGGCCAATTTATTTATTATCGCCACCACTACTACCATCGGCAGTGAAATGTTGCGCCATGCGATAGGAGAGGGTAGGTGGTAGGTGCATTAAATGATGTGTGAATTTTCAATGCACTATTTGACAAACGGCGGTAAATCTATTGTGATTGATTGATTTTAAAGCTTCATGAACTGGACTTGTCCCAACCAACACCACGCGTTCACGCAGCATCATTATCGAATGGAGTTTTCAGCCTGCAGACTAGCTGGACGCGTACGTCCTGCTGAGCGCTACTGACCTATGACCTACGCATTTTCCCTGAAGTAGAACATCTCAGAGCCATAGGTCAGATTATTTATGACTCTTAGGGCCAGTTTTACAATTTCGAGTCAACTCCCAATTTGGTTTCGTTACTATGAAAACAGGATAATCCATTCTAAGCTTGGTAAAGACCACAGCTTGCCATGAAAAACTCAAGTTTTGTTGGTGTTTCCGATTTCTTATGTTAAATGTCATCTCGATACAAGGGAGGTTAATAGTGCTATTCTGTAAAAAATAACATTCCGTAAACTTTCTGTTATGTAAAAATTCGTGTCCGCCATTGCCTGTTGCCTAGATAATAACATCGTAACAGAGCCTTTATGCAATGTTATTTTTTAGAGAATCGCACCATAAGTTAAGATTTTTGTCCCTATGACATAAAACCTTCAGGTGAATTACGCTGGGTTGTCATATTGTCATTCTAGGGAATGCGTCACCGGTTTGTTGAATAACCTGAGCCGCTTTGTTCGGCCAGACCCACGGATCATGATCCTAGCACAGAGAATGAATTAACGTAAAATTTCCAATAATTGATAGTCAATTACCTAGCGTGTGATCAACTTAATTCCTAATTTAGGCAGGCTGTGTCCTAGCGAAATAGGTACAGCTTCGCACCCCTGATTTTGACCAGGTCACAGCCTGCCTAAATTGAAAATTCAATTGATCACACGATAGTTTTTACTATGGGATGAGGCACAAGCGAGGTACTTTGCTCTAGCCTGTCCGGCATAAATGTTGGTCTTCTCTTTTTGCATAAAAATCTGTTTTTTTGGGTCCATACGCTTTTACTCATACACTCACGAACTCACCTAACAGAAAAAATATCATAGGCGACTGTGCCTTTTGTTGAGCTTTGAATGGATAATACATCACTACAACAACCAAATCCGCATAACAACAAAATCAAGTTAAGAGTCAACCATTCAACCATAGACTGACCTTTAAACTTGGACTGGTTGCTATGAAAACAAATTTTTGTAACAATCATGTTAGGTCTCTTTTTATTTTGAAAATAGGTATTGCATCACTGAGCCCAGCCGGCACCACAGAAAGTTCTTAGCTTGAGAAATATGCGTATTCCATGATGCTACTAAGAAATTTAAAAAAAAATGATGGGAGACATTTCCAAAATATTTGTATCACATTTGGAAAAGAGAGCGTACATAGCATTTTATTTAAGCACTGTTTCCGATCATTAATCCGGACGGATGGCAATGATGGCATTCGGTGTGCCCCCACCCGAACCCATCAGGATCAGAGAGGATGAGCGGCGGAGAAACAGGACGATAATTCCCGAAAACGTTTCCTTGCAACAAACATAAAACAAGTTAAGTATAATACCATGGATAATAGCTCTGGAACGTGGAATTTCAGCTGTAAATCAGACCGAAACGATCATCGGAATGTTTTAAAGCCCTCCTGCGATTCGGCCGATTGCTTCCTGATATATGACGATATGCGAGCGGCGCTCAATGCTTATAAATTGCCGGCATTAGGGCGCTCAATCGGACTTCCGAGACGATTTCAGACGTGTATTCGAGCAAAAAATGCAAATTAGTTTAGTCAGGTATATATCCTTCTTCGCCGGTTCCCGGCTCCCTGATTTATAAAAGCTCCATTTGTTTATTAAAATGAGGACAGAGAATCCCAACATCGGTAAGTATTAGGTAAAGGTAGATGCTCGTGTATTTCTGCAAAGTCAAACTTTCTCGAACCAGCATCTGTATGAGTACAAAATATATTCGCATCTATGTTTAATACACCAGCGCGCAGCGGTTTAAAAAAAGCTTCGATGGAAAGTCATTCCTAAATAAACAATTTGACCTGTCATACTGACGAGTTTCTAAGTGGACGAACCAGCGGATGGATTGTGCATGGGCTCGATCTAATTGTAGAAATCCTCCAATGTGTCACTCAAGAATGCCTTCAATACATCCCAGACCTTGAAGCAATACCCACCAAGACAGGAGTCACTCTTCGAGATAGACGCACCTTATCTGACACATTTGTTACGAAATTAGAAGTTTTCATAATATGATCGAGAAATTTTAAAACAAACTCCTCTGCTACTTGACGGCGCACGACAAAAATTATTCAACTGATGAAGAAACGATGACAACAGTTCGATATTTTCAAAGTTATATGAAAAGGAAAGGGATAGACGTAGTGAAATAAAACACCGACAATGATGTGTTGAAAAACAAAAGTTTCGCCTTGTTGCAGGATTGTGATTGAACGGTCCCTAACCATGTGAAAGTTCCCCTTACCTAAGCTTTGTCCCAGCTCACACATGCACACATGCATGGTTGATTGAAAATAGTTGAAAAGTTATGCGGATGCGGTAGGTTTATAAGGTGGGTGTGGGAGAGAACCGTTGAATTTCTCGTGAGAGAGGAAGAGATCCCGGAGTTTTCCGGTTAGTTTAGCAGCGTAACAGAGACGCCCGGACCTAATGTAGTGCTGATCATGTTAGAATGTGTTTACAAGCCCAATTTACAATCGTCGTCCTCGCCTTGCGACGGCTCGTCAGCGGGTTTGTTTATCTTACCAATAAGATGACGCACACTCTCTCTCTGATGACGATGGGAGAGAAGGACTGTCGCTCGACTGCACTGGCGGCTCTACGGGGGGTACGACGGTACGGCCGTACCCCCTGTCGAAAATCAGGGGCGCCAAACGGCAAGCTCATAGTTTTGAAAAAATCCATAAGTAGTAGGTACCCTCGGTAGTACCAGTGGGTTTCTCTTCGTGGAAAATAATATTTTGATAACATGATGAAACTCGCTAATGAGATCGATAATGCGACCTGTGAAGATTCGCGTTGGTCGTCGCGCGATCAAATATTGGAATGCAAAAAGTTAATCCGTTAATCGGATAGACACATATTAAAAAGAGCTATGGAAAAAAAAAAGTTGTGTTGGTCCGAATGGTACGATGTCGACTTGATGATAACGTGTTGGCAGCTAGTTGTCTACATGTGCTATGTTTAATGCTCGGTTTAATGTCACACCTTGTCGAGAATACGCAAGGAATTATGAGTTTCCTTGGCTTGCTTTGCAGTGTGGACGATATAAGGACCTTATTTTTACTGGTCGGTGGCTCTTTGCCAAGACTGTTAGGTTTTTTGGCGGTCACTGAGAAAATGAGTCGAAATCAGCAATAATGAATAGGATAAATACTGGGATGTAAATAGGATGTAAAAACTCACTGGTCAAAAGAAAAATCCATTTTTTAGATGGACAAAATATGCTTGGACAGTAGAAACCTGATTTATGGAGTTAAACTGTACGAGACGTGACACACGCGTGAGTACACAGTGTTGTCCGTGTTTTTGTACCCAGGAACCCAAGTATATGTATCTTCTTCATACCATATGCTTGCTGTTTTAGTATAATAAGCTAGAATAGATAGTAGCGGTAGTGGGTACTTGGTACTCACTACTCAGAAGATGGAGCCTCTTATCAAGCTATTGGCTTGGAGACTCACTATGCTCGATATTCTCGAAAAAAATTTACTTACGCGTTCATGACGCCTGGACACGTTGACAAGTGTCACTTAGCACATGTAGAGAACTAGCTGGCAAGACGTTACCATCAAGCCCTCATCGTACCAATCGTACCAACACGACACATTTTTTCCATAGCAGATTCTAATGAAAAACGCCGTCAAATTGATCATAGAGTTTAATTTTCATTTTATAGGTACTTGACGAATAGAAGCAAGTTGTTGTTGATGGTTTTTGCTTTGAAAACTGCTCCTGATAACAAGACGGGAGTTCGAGTATGATGTCAAAGAGAAGAACTTACTAGACTTATTTTGATCCCTAGTCCTCCTATTGCCCAAACAACTCTTTCGTCTGTACCGGGGGAAGGGGGGGGGTCCCTTCCGCGCTCGTCATCTTAAGGGCGCCTGACCGATGAGTCGTACCCCCTATTCGAAAATGCTGGAGCCGCCAGTGCTCGACTGGGATGCTGCTGGGCGGCCTCGTAGGATCAGAAATCATACAGCACAGTTTCTGTACCCACCAAGCTAGCACGCTGTTGTTCAGCTGCCACGGACAATCTCCTAAACGAGTTTCGACAACAAAGCAAATAATTCAAACGAATGACCCTCCAAAGCCCAGTCCTGGCTCTTCAATTGCCAAGCTAATTGCCGACTTTTACACCTCTTATCTTAGGAAACCCAGGTGTGGTAATTGATCTTAATAAAAATTTCATCCAGGAAATTCTAAAAAAAATCCTGTTTTGCAAATTGTTGCAGAAAGAGACCTGCTGAACCTTGTTACCATTCCCATTCTCCAACTTTTTCACGCTTAAACTTTTTTTCCGCTATGTTGTCCACGGAATGGAAATGAAATAAAGTCCGGAACTCTAATTACTGATCTATACGTGGAGCTGATGTGGAATTTAAGCGACCAATAATTTCCAGATGGGAGTGTGCCGAGCTGCTGATTTCGACCGCCTTCTGGTCCAGTTCGGGTCTGTTGGCGCGCGAGAGTATGTAAATAAGTTGATTTTTCAAATCCCGACCGGCCATCGAACGTATATGTATAGGTGGAGAGCATTAGTGAAGTTAATGATGGCAATTAAAGTAATTTATCGGATAGCACTTGCCGTCGACACGCGCAAATTGAAGGGGGTCGAGTCCGGGGTTCGGTCACGGGGGTTTAGCAGCCCGCTTTCACAGACTCAACCCATGTGGTTAACTGGGATTTTCTCCGCTTAATTTATACCGTAACGCCACATGTGTTATTTGCTTCCACGATATGTCACAGCCTGGTTAAGTTTTACGGCAAGAGTGAGCCACCATGTTTGTTTTGCAAATTACCTCCCGCGCGCGTCCTCGTGGAATCGACCCCCCTTATTGTACGCATCACCACATCCTCTGATGCTTTCAACAAAACGCTCAGCTGATTTCTAATGTAACTAATTGTCTGACACTTTTTACGAGATTATGCGCCGGGGAGTGCCCGCTGATTTTTGGTAAAGCCGTGTTTTTATTCTAATGTGCGATTTAACGCTGTGTGCACAACAAAGAATGTGAGCAGCAAAATTTGCCAGATCAGGGGTTTTAGGCATTCAGGGAGAGAAATCGGAATTTCGGTACAATGATATTGCAAATTTTATGTTGATTACTTTTACTAATAACAACTAAGTATGTGCTATGTGCAATGCATTAATTGGTTACATTTGGGGTTGTACACTCCACCAGTGTTGAACATTTACATATTATGGTATGGACTATGGGCGCACTAAACTGAGATAATGTTTCTTATGAAATAATGGACACGTATAAACTGTGCACCTAAACGTAAACCGAGCTTGTATGACCCATATGACCCAATAGTAAGTATACGTCGTAAAGACTCCAACAGTCGATAAGCGACGAACCTCTTATTACTTCTTTATACAAATGGCGGATGCGCCGGTAAGGGATCTGCAAACTTAAGGTTGTAGTTCCCTAAGCTACAAATCAGTGGAAACTTTGTACGAATTTCTCATCAAAACCAGAATGAATAGTATACGATACGTGGACGATTTTGAATATCTTCAGATTCAAGAGAATAAAAATACAATTTTTGCAATACCTCAAAAAAAAAACAATATCACTCGCTATCCAGTCACATTGCAAGGATTCAACAGTCGATAAACAACAAACCTCTCACCTCTTCATCACAAATGGTGGATGTGCCGGCTCAAAAAGCAATGAGTAATGAGTAACCGGCCTAGCTTATCGAGACCGGACTCAAATGATAAAGCCCTTATTATATTAGAGAAAATATCTCAATTCTTCAATCTTTTTCTCGAATTCTAACTCCCCACCCGAAAGGACGTCTCATAATGAAATTTCCATCCGTTCTTTGCTACTCTTCGGGGAAGTTTTGGGGTGACACAACCGATTTTTTTGGGAATAAGGTTCCATGCCATCGTGTAAAGATCGTAAAAAATACACGGTACATCAGTTATATCCATCCCATACACTTTCTATTTTCAATTTGATGAAGAGATCCATTTTTCTTGTAGAGGAGAGGAGATGTATATTATAACGTGTAAATAAGGTAGTCTTCTCTTCTTCTCCTTATGAAACCCATGACTTTTTACCAAATTGTATAAAACCTATCCTAAAGCTTCAGAATAAATCAATAATCGAATTTTCAGTAATCTTAGAGATCAAAAAACATCTTCAAAATTCAGATAGTCTTTTAAATGATCAAGTTCAGTTTGACAACATCCATATAATACCATCTTCACTCCCAATTCTGTGACCCTCCTCCGTTTTGAATTTTAAAAATGCAACACAACTTACTCGTATTAGTAGATCCATCAAATACGTTATTTTGATTATTACTATTGTTTCCATCTGTTGATGTCAATTGCACATAGCGTTTCAATTCTATGTGTCAAATTTTGTACTTATATTTTTGAAAATAGCTTTTACATTACATTTATAAAGCTGAAACTGCATCAGTAAAGAAGTTAAAGAAAAAATAAGTGGAGAAGACTACCTTATTTACACGTTATTTCTATTTTCAGTAGAATGATTATTTGGAGCAAAAATAAATTGACAAGCTGGGGGGCTACGACTACGGCTGATGGCACCTGCAAAGCTTTGGAGCGAAACTATCAGCGGCCATCGACCGTATTTCCCAGCGCTCCAGATTGTCATTTAATTTTTGCTCCAAAAGTCATTCTACTGAAAATAGAAAGTGTATGGGATATATCTACTTTTTGCAGTGATGACTTCTAGCATGATATTATGCTAGAATGATACTATACCAAAATATCTAAGTACCATCATATACCGACAAAGTACCTTCGGAAATACATTCTGCGCTTTGCAATTCGTTCATTATAGATATACAGAAAACTATTTTCAAGGGAAATATAATGGTTTCTGATTAGGTAACTTAATACAATGACTACTCGAAAGGCAAGTGAAAAACGGTAAGAAAAAAGCGACTCCAATCTTCAAGTTTAGATCAGAAAACAGTTGTGTTACTCTTGGCGTTCAAAAACCATTCATGATGAACTGCCATGCAAAGTGATATGTACCCCATTGCTTTCGATATGCTAAAACATAGCTTTTTTATTTTTTCGTTTTGGCATAGAGTACCATGGAAACATAGCTGGAAGTCAACGATCAACGAAGCACATGTTACTGACTGAGGTCTGGTTAGTTAAAGTTGGTCTAAGGACGGAGTAGTTTGATGGTGAAAAGGATGAATCGTGGAAATATATATATGAGATGATATTTGCTATTTTCTGTTGACCATACTGTTTACCCACAACTGCACAAACAAATGATACTTTACCGATCATCTAATCGCCAAGTAATGGTTCACTTCTCGTGCCTATATGATATGCGAAGAAAGTGACAAGTTACGCCAGCCTTCTTTGATTATTGTCGTTGTTGTTGTCGTTGACATTTGGGCCAGACGCGCTGTCACGACGCAAAAAAAAAACAACTAGGATGAGTAGTTGGCTCCATCTAAGAGCATGGAGTCTCTTGGAGTACCAAATACATGCTCCCCACGCCATCTACCCACGCACGATTTTGAATTTTGTGGGATTTTTCATTATTTGTTTATTATTTAAGTCACATTTTTTCTTTTCTACCTCTTCGAATATTATAGTTTATTTATTTTTGATGTTATTTTGATTTATTTTTTCAATTAAAAATTATTCTAAATTGTATTTATTTGAACAGAAAAAGTAAGGTGTATGGCATTACTATTTTTGTTTTTTTTTTCGATCACTTTGAGGGGCACTTTATTCCACACTGCTTATTATTGGTTGATAAAAATATTTGTTTATAATTATTTCCAATGTTGTTGCATTCAATTGAATTTATTTTTTCCACTCATTGTTATTTGGGCTGAGCCCATAAGAAACACTAAAGTTATTTATTTTAATAATTTATTTATTGATTTATTATTTCATTATGCATCTTTTGCGGTAAAAGTTCTCAAGATTCGTTTCGGAAAATTTCAGCCCGTCCAAAGTATAGTTTGTGTGGTGTGCCACAAATTGATGATATTATTACTTGTTTATTATATTTTGTGGATAAAATCGTCTACATATCTCCACGGTAAATGAGTTATTCCAGCTGCGGGTATAGCTGGCGGCACGCTGCGTTCAGCTGTCATTGCCCTCAGCAGTAAGAACACATTTCCCGTGTCGGTGCGCAATACATGTATTAATTTCGGACATCAGACAGTTAAGCTACATTCACAGCCTCCAAATTAGCAATGAAATTAGTTGATGTAATTATGCTCAAAAATAAACTGAAACTTCTAATATCGATATCACAGGATTCTGTGAACTGGCACACAGCCATCACATGACTTGGAGATTGACAGATGACAATGATGACATTCACAATGCACATACCTAAACTTCCCAACAGTTTTCTTCTTTGACGAACTCCTTCCATTGCTAAAACCATTCTAGAACAGCAGAATTGAAAGAACCACATCAACCAAAAACACCATGTGCAAATGTTCGGGGTTATATTTGTCGAATTCAAAATACACCAAAACATTGAATGTCAGAATGAATTGATCGACATCAGGGAGACTGCGCAGTAGGTGCATGCATGTTAGGTGAAATTAATAGCCGAAATTAGTGGTAGAAGCTTGCAGCTTGCAATGTTCTGTGCTGCGTACTAATTTCAAGTCTGCATTAAGTACTCATTTTGATGTTGTGAACAACTCCAAGGGAACGCATTTGCCAAATCTTTGCGTTTAATTGCCTTACTAAGTCGACTACTGATTGAGAGGTTTTGAATGTAGCTTAAGTGATCACGTAGTGGACGGCACAAGGCACAATGTAACGTAAAACTTAAAAGTTGCTTTGTAACCAAGGTGCCAAGAAGCTTGCATTTGGTTACCGGCCAGATTTCACGTAATATTTAGTGTTACGTGCTACATTGGAAATCGCAAACTGCCTGTTACACGTTTCTAAATCCGCGTACCTATATTAAAATGCCTATTTTGTATCTCGCAACGCGCATGTTATGTGCTTGCTATCTCTGTCTGTGTCTATGATTCTCCTATACCCCCGTTTCTGATGTCTAGTATGCCTTATCCTGGCTATCTATCTGACCTATTTGTATCTACGTATAAGTATTTATGAAATTCAACCTTGAGTTGAGGATTGAGGGTTAGCTGTGCTTAAAAAATTGAGCTTAAATGAGTCAGAGTCAAAGTGGCCTCAAGGAGGCTTTTCAATAGGCTATTTCGTTTGGGCAAGTGCGCATGCGTGAAGGGGCCAAATTTTGAAAACTTTCGTACACCAGTCAGTTGAATGGCAACGCTGCATGCTCTGTCTGATGCCTCCCTGACCAGCTACTGCTTCCTGGCTGTCACTTTTACATACACCCCAAATTATTTGTGGAATTTTAGGTGCACTACAAGATTTTCTAATGTTAATTTTCAATATATGTGTACGAAACTATGGAACTCGCACCACATATGCGCACACCCAAACGAAACGACCTATTGTCTGCTTCAAATTAATTGTTATGAGTAATGTTGGCATATGAAAATTGGAAATCTTTTGCGTTTCAGCCGTTTCCTCCCAGAATCTAGAGAGCTGCGAGATACATCCCGCCTGCAGTTATTCTTGGGCGGCAAAGCCAAGAACCGTCTCATCCACCGCACCCGAAGCGTCATACCAGAAAGAGAGCGAGAGCGCGAGCTTTTGATACGGAGAGCTTCGAAACGAGCGTCGCGTTCATTGTTAGCTGTAATTTGATTACACTTCATCAAGAGTGCGCTGTTTTCAGCAATGCCGCTTAGATGAGCTGCAATTTGCATTTAATTATCACATATAATGCGCATTAAACGGCCCGTGTGCTAGCAGTTCGCGTAACCGTGAAATCGGACCTCGACGAGGATTTGAATTTGTAATTTCGCATCGTTTATACGGCAATACAGATTTGGGTTTTCGAGTTTTTTTTTTTGGCGTTTGTTCGTTCGTCGCGCATTTATTCATTTTTATGGATGCGGCCCGCCAAACGGCAGAGGGATACGGGGCAAAGGGGGTGCGCTGATTTTAATTGCGACAATCAAATACCTACTGCGTGACCGATCAAAACCGGGGATGGTTTTTTTGCCGGAACATTTTATTTGTGACGTTGTTTAGTATGTTTCACTCGATCGGCCGTAAAATCGGAATTTTCAACCCCAGACGATATTGACAGCAACTGAAAAGTAGCGGGCGGGCATAAAAGGACTACTTTCACACCCAGAGGGCTCTTCATTTTTAATGAGGGACGAGTATTTGGTTAGAGGGATTGAGAATTAAACTATGTATACTCACCCCTGAATTAAGCATTCGATTTTCACATCTTATAATAATAATAATTGTGTTATTCCACATTCCATTGAGGGACTTGGCCTATAAAGCGGAAGGTTGGCGCCTTCGTTTTTTTCACTATCAACTTATCGCGCACCCCTGAGGGTGCTGAGAGAAGTGGTAAGCATCACCTCAAGAAAACCGGCTCATTACCATTTGTCCACACAGAACGCAGGTACCCAATTATATATTGCGACTGAGTAGACTGCCCGCTGGTATGGTTCATTGGTTGAAGAGTGCAGAATATTGTTACTGCCGCCGCGAAGACTCCAACAAAAGACATCCTATAGCTTCGCAGTTAACGCTGTAGCCGTTGGGCTACCACCGGTCAAATCTTATAATAGGTACAATGGAAACGACCCCTTAAGAATGGAGTTTGATTGGTGAAACAACGCGTTGCGGAATCATTTCTGGCGGGGTTATTCTTTGACAGAAATTCACCATTCAGGTCTTTTTCGCGAGATACAGGCAGGTACTACAGGTAGTTGAGCATAAAAACATTTTCTAAATTTGAAAGTATTTTTTATCGAAATTACAATTTTTTGGAATTAGAAAATGTTTTTAGGATCAATTGATGATACATCCCGGTAGCTCTCAAAAGAAACCTGAATGGTGAATTTTTGTCAAGAGGAATAAGTTTCCTGGAATTGATTCCGCAACGCATTATTTCATCAATCCAAAACATCCATCCTTATATTTTTTCATATTTCCAAAAATTTCGTTAGATTTGAAAGAAATTAAAAACATATTATTTCTACTTAAAAATAAAATAAGCCGAAATAGATGAGATTCGATTAGTGGATAAACGGAGCTTGGTTTGTTGAACGACTTGCAGGACATGGAAGATTGTTCTGAAATTAACTGGAACTCCAACTGAAGGATAAGCTACAAACCAGAACAATTGACGAAGGAGCTGTTCGACAGCTGGCGGATCCATGAGCGAATCTGCTAAGCTTCTTTGGAGCACACTAGATTTGTTGAGACATTTGAGAGATACGACGGATTAAGCCACCGAGAAGCAGTCGAAAACAAAAAATAAGTAACGAAAAAAAAAAGAATAAAATGACGATGGCAAGTCGCTACACACTTTTCAAATTCTGTTTAAAACTATCCAACAGCTTTAATCCTTCAAATATCAGTCATTATTTTGGCAATACATAAAGTGTTCGCATAATGTTTCTACAGAGTGTTAATTAAAGTTATATATTTAGTACAAAATTCCTAAAAATACAACGTGCTTTCGTTTTATTCGCTTTTTTATTTCAAAGTTATAGAGGCATAGAGATAAATCTCAAATCTCTGGATATTCTTTGTCTTGCTATTTTAACTCTACTTCTACATTTACAGGGTGATCTCAAGAATATTTTCTTTCTACTTTTGTAGTCATAAAATCTTTCTTCACCGATTTTCAAAATATATAACCAGATCTGAATTTCCACCGAAACTTCGTCAAAGAGGAGAGTTGAATTTAAAGTAAATTATGAACACGAACACCTCAAGACGTTTTTTGCTAATCACAGTAAAATTTTAAGTGAAGGAACTCAAAATACAACTGCATATTTCTGAACGAAAATGTCCCTTGCTTGCCTGGTCAAAAATAAGAACAATCACTGGTTTGTGTCACGTTTTGTTATCACAACGTTAGTTATGAGCATTCTCGGGTATGGAAGTATGGCGCGATGTGACGGAGAAAAAGTGCCTGCCCTGAGTAGGATTCGAACCTGCGTCTTCCATTTGCCGGATGGGTACTCTAACCACTAAGCTATCAAGGGAGACAACATTTCCTCCGTCACATGCCCACATGAGAGCCGCCACAGTACTCCCCCTCCAGAGACGTCGTTCGTCTCGTATGTCATCCGTGTTCACCGTTCTTATAAACCGTTGTTCGGTACCCCCCAGCTAGGGCGACGGATAGGACGCGGGTGGACGTAGGAAGAGAAGTGGCGGTGCTGTTCAATTGTTCGCTGTTACTTGTTTATTTAAGTAGCGTGTTGCGTGCGTGTTATTGTTGTTCGGGGTCACCATTTATGGCGCGATGTGACGGAGAAAAAGTGTCTGCCCTGAGCAGGTCTTCCATTTGCTGGATGGGTACTCTAACCACTAAGCTATCAAGGGAGACAACATTTCCTCCGTCACATGCCCACATGATAGCCGCCACAGAAGGGTAGGTACAGATTCTCCCCCGAAAAGGAGCAGTTGTATTTGGGTCTTTTTCAGCCACAATGTTTTAGTCAGCTTACCAAGAAACATCTCGAAGTGTTCATATTGAACGGGTTGTTCAAAAGCAAGCCCACTTTATTAATTCAAGTCTTTCCGTTAGCTACACTTCAGTGATAATTCAAATATGGGTCATACTTTTCATTCAACCCTGTATTCCAAATGTTTCTTTTGAGCCGATTGTCATTGTCGCTTACTCTTACTTACTTGAAGTTTCAACTTCAACATAAGCCATAGATTTTGAAAGACGGTAAAGAAGATGAAAGTTATGATGACTACAAAATGAAAAATCCGTTGTGTCACCCCAAAACTTTCCCGACTAGTATCCAGGAACCTATATGAAAATTCTAGTTCAAAACGTCTCTTCGGGTGGGAAGTTGGAGAAGTTCGGAAGTTGGAAGTTAGAGAGAAATATTGGCAATAAATTGTAAAAATCGTCAATTGAGGCTCCACTTCAAGCTTCATCATTCAAGTCCGGTCTCGAAAACCCAAGCCAGTTGTACATTTTCAACTGGGAAATTCCCGAGAAATTGGAAAAAAAAGTTGGAAAATGTTCAAGAACCAGTTAGGTACCTCTTGTTGAAAAAAATGTGAAAATCTGTTCACATGATGAAAAGTTGGACAATATGCAGTTTTTCCAGAGAGGAAAACTCAAAAACCGTGAGCTCAATTTCAAAAGTTTTTTCTCCAAAAATTAATTCAATCCTTTGATATTTCGTGGGGCTCACCATGGGCTCACCGCATGTCAAAGTTTGCACTGCAGCTTTTTTAAATTCACGGAATGTGCAAATTTCATTTTGAAAAAATTATTGTCGGAAAACCGGAACCGTGTCGATTTTGAAAATGGGTCTACACGACGCCCAATCCAATCTACTACTTTCGGTATCAGTTGGAATTATTCGAAAAAAGTCGATAGTCGATCTCCGAGCCGGAATACATTTTTGAGTGGAGTCCTGAGAGAAATCGTCTCTCAGGAATGAATAAGGCAGCGAGTGAGGGGCGTCATCGCGTCAATCTCAAGAGAACTCGCGCCCCAGGGAACACTGACATGTGCCGACAACAGTAGGTTTCCAGAAAACGGAAGAAAAAAATTTATTGCTGCTTGCATAAAGGAGTCATGAGTCTTTTGAATTCACCAATCCCGGAGGGTCAATTCGAGGTAAATTTGCAAAATTCAACCGGTTGCCAAGTTTTGAAAGTAATACCAGCTGCCTGTCATTTTGCAATAAATGTTTGGCTCACTGTTGATAAAAGGAAACCTAGCAACTTAAAATCAAGGTAACACACCTCAAAGGTGTAGGTCTGTGATTGGTCAACTTAACTTTGTCTTTTCTCGAATACCATTTTAGGTAGATTTTTTCCCCTCGGTATTACACATCCGACTGCCGTCTAGTTTTGCTTCATTTTCTCTGAGCGCGAGTTTTGAGACACCTGTATTTTGCGGAAATAATTTATCATATGTATAGCTGATGGATTGAGCTATCGAACAGTTTAAATAGAATTCAAAACTTATGTAGGAAGCAAAAGTTACCTCAGTTTGAGAAAGGGCGATATTCTAGGGCAGGCGATAGAGGAGAGACACTTTGACTGTTGGCTGTCAAGCTGCAAAATGATTTCTGTACTAGACGCGTGAGAATTGCCTAACGAGCGAAGCGTAACGAGTGCAACGCTCGTTAGGCAACACGTCGTGCAAAAACAATCCAATAATTTGTGGTGATGGTACCTAAAACTTCTACGCGCTGATTGAAAAACCGTTGAACGAGAGTCAGAGCCAATTTCAATCAATTTAGAGAGGGCATTTCAAAGCTCCAAAGCTTCACCTTTGATCAAGGAGGTTTCCTTAAAATCCAAAACAAAGAACAGTCGTTCAACCGCGCGTTAAATTGTTGATCTTTGAATCCATTTCCGTGCCGCACTTTGCGCCGATAAACAAACAACTTCAACTTCAATATTGCCATTTTGCGAATTTCAACTCGATAACCGCGCCGATCAGATCCGATGTAGTAATTGGCCATCCCATCGCCATCATCATCAGCTTGAATTGTTTCAACAGAGAAAATATCCATCCGCGAATCCGAATTCCGAATCGCGCGCTCAGAGAAGCTTTTAGGCCGGCCTAATTGCGACTCTATAAATAAATCCTGAGTGAATTTGAAAATGATTTCCGCGCAAAGATATCCTTCCTCTTTTCCGCCATCGCACATCGTCCTTTCTTCCTTCTTCGTCCGGCATCCGGCGCTCCGTCTTTGTCTCGTCCGATGCGAAGCTGATGCCGAGTTTTAACACCGCGCCAGTTCGCTCTGCCCCTGCAATTAGCTAATTTGATTTGGGAGATCCCTTTCCGGGGATCTGTTCACAATGTGTTGTCAATGTTTTGTTCCGTTGCGTCTTTATTCCTTTAGTTCGCTGCTAACTTGATTACTTGACGAAAATTTGTGCTTTGTTTTCGACGCACGACGCGATTTGAATTAAAGATTAGTAATTAGCAACGGAAATGCCAGGGTTGTTGCCGCGCTGCTGCTGCTGCTGTGCCGCTGATGATGCTGATGGCGAAACGAAACCGTGAATCGTGATGGTCGATAAAGATTTCAGATTTTACAAAATTCAAAATTTATTCGGGAGGTATAAGTATACATAAAGGGTGTTTTTTTTGCGTGATAGAACTTCTGACCGGAATAGCTTTCACACCAACTGTCATGTGTCAAAGTTGAGTACTCATTCAGCTCATTCTTGTTGAGTAAAGTTCGGCAATGGGGTACTTGCCAATGAAACAGATTTGACTGAAAATACTTTCAATCATCAACAAGAGTAATAAAGAGTATTGCCTGAAAATTTCCAGAAAATATATCCATTGGTTAAAAAGATTTATTTTTATTTTTTATTTTTCAAAGGGTTGGTAACAGTAGGAAAACGTCAGTGGGATTTTCATGTCTGTATTTTTCAAATATTGTAATGTCACTTTAACAGTTTTTTGAGTTTCCAATCCAACAGTGCCGTTTGTTTAGTTTTTAGTATATTTGTGACGTCACAAATATATTTTTAAAACACGCATCACGGCCGCAATTTTGGAAGTTTAGGAAAAAGAAAAAATACGGGTATATTATTTTCAGCCACACTATCGATTAAGCCAATAAAAAAAAATTGGGCAAGTACCCCATCCCATTCATTATGCCAAGAATAACGCATGGGCAGCGATTTCAATTTGTGCAAATTAATTATCAAATCGGTTTTCGATAAGGGAATTTCAGTGTTTTTTGTGGAATTTTTGCTTCTATTTCAAATTACCGGCTGCCAAGATTCTGTATTTTAACTCGCTTATCTAGACTTTTTCTTTACGGGTTTTTGACGTCTTTGACTTCCCTAAATAATCCTGAGCTATCCAGGTCTTAGAGATAATATCGGTGAAACTAAGCAGCAAAACGGGAAGTCACTCATCAAGATCATCTTAATGTCAAGTGATCATTATAGTGATCATAATATTATATTATGTATAATATATTATACAGGGTGGCCCAACGAAAACAGAACAGAGGGGTTTTCGGGCATTTCACCTTATTTTTTTGAAAAAAGCTCGGACAGGTCGATTTTCATACCAAGGGGGACATCTGAAACATACATTGGCGAATTTCCATCTTTAGCCCCCTCACCCCCACCCACCCCAACTTCGAAGTTTCAAATGACACCACCCACCTTGCGATACATCAAATTGAAGAGAATTAAATTCTCCTTCTGAATAAAATATTTCTATAAGTTCCAACTCCACCTCCTTTCCTCCCAAAATTGTCCGAGTTTCCAATGTAATATTCTTAACCTCTTAATTCTCTAAGGTACAGTCAACGTCATCCTGCACAACATTGAGAGAGAAAAATTTCTGTGTAAAAAGTGCCACCCAAATTCACCCCTTCACTCCCCCACCCTAACTTCAAAATCCAAAATGACACTTCCTACTTTGTGATACATCAAATTAAAAGGAATTGAATTCTCTTCCTGATTAAAATATTTTCAGAATTTTTAAAAAGCCATTTCCTCCCTAAAATACTCAAAATGTCCAATTTATTAGGGGAGGGGTTGAAAATTTGAAGAAAACTGTTTTTAGAAAGAGAAATCAATTCCCTTTTATTTGATGTATCACAAATTAGGTGGAGTCCGTTAAATTTTGAAGTTGAGGGGAGGGAGAGAAAAGGGGTGAATTTGGGTAGCATTTTTCTCCACCGAAAATTTTCTCCTTAGATGCTATTTAGGATGACGCTGATTAAATTGAAGAGAATTGAAGGATCAAGAATAGAAAATGGGACAGTCAGAGAAATTTAGGAAGATGGGAGGTGGGGTTAAAAATTTTGCAAATATTTTTTTCAGAAGGGTAATTTGATTATCTTTGATTTGATGTATCGCAAAGTGGATGGTGTCATTCGAAATTCTGAAGTTGAGGTGAGTAGGGGTGAGGGGGCTAAAGATAGAAATTTGCCAATGCATTACTACATTTCCATGGAGAATTGAAATCGATTTGAAAACGGTATCGGGGTTAAATACGGAAGTGTTCACATGAGTGGTTCGAACTTGGTATTCAAATCGATTTGAATTCTGTTTACATATCTGTCATGTAAGTCTAACCCTAACCTAAAACTATCCCAGCCTAACGTATCAGAGAAAGTGCAAGTACTCTGCAAACTGCAAGTATGCAGAAGGCAGAAGTGCAGACAACAGGTGCAAGTATGAATGCGACCCTCGATGCGACCAGAACAGCGGTTTTACTCATTGCTATGTATCAGTTTCTGTTTGTTGATGTCTCGATCCAATCCGATTGGGTTTACATGAGTATTTTTCGATCCGATCCCGATACGATCCCAGAATTTGCCGAATCGACCTTGAGACTCAAATCGATATGGATACAGTTCTGCAAATGTTTACATTCAGTTTTCAATCCCGATACCGTTTTCAAATCGAAATCGAAAAGTTGAATGGCTTGATGAGATCAACGACCAACCTATGACCTGAAATCATTTTCAGCTGTACAGGGTGTCTCATTTTGACAGGGTGAACGAAACGTCGATTTTTCACTTTCCCGACTCCCTACCAACATGGATGGGGAAGTATTGTAATTGTGCAGAAAAAAAGTTTCAATATTTCGCCGTCGGATATATCCATTTTGTGGTCCCCTAAGACGATTAAGACCATTTTCAGGATGATGTCTGTCTGTGTGTATCTATCTGTCTGTCTGATAACTGCCGAACCGTTGACTTGACTTGAAATTTGATATGCGGACATGGTTTTTCACTGAAATGAGCCCAATAGTTTTTGGCTGTCATCTCTGTAAACAGAAGTGTCACTATTCAAAATCTGTCCGATGGATTAGGACCAAGTTTGACAGGGAGCCACACAACAAAAAACAAAAGAGTCAAATTTAGTGTCTAGTTGCAGTTTTCTACCATTTTCTAGTCAGGCGTTATGAATTTTCGAAATTTCACCTAGCCATTGCCACTCAAGAGGGCCTCTCGCCCGGGCTTTGATCAGAACGACTCGCTTTTGATGCAGGACTCCAACCGAAAATTCATTCCTGCTCGGAAATCGACTTTTTTCGAAAAATTCCAACTGATATCAAAAGTAGATTGGATTAGGCGTCGTGTAGACCCATTTTCAAAATCGACACGGTTTCGGTTTTCTGACGGTAGTTTTTCCAGAATGAAATTTGCACATTCCGAGAATTTGAAAAAAACTGCAGTGATGCAAACTTCGACATGCGGTACAACATTAGGTGCAAATATGCTGGGGGGAGTGGAAGTTGGAGAAAATATTGAAATTATAGCTTTGAGCTCAAATGATCAGAAGTAAACACATAGATAAAAATTCGTTGAACCTCCAGCACAATAGAATGAATATTCATCTGGGCACCCATTTCTGACGGTTTTCGAACTGGATCCAACTGCTGCCAAAACAGACCTAATTTTTGGAGGAAAACTTTTGAAATCGGACCCACGGTTTTCGAGTTCTCCTCTCTGGAAAAACTGCAAATTTCACAACTTCTTATCGCGTGAACAGATTTTCACAAATTTTTCTTTAAGAATTGGTAAATGGTTCTGGAACATCTGCCAACATTTTCTTACCATTTCCCGAGAATTTTCCTTTTGAAAATGTGAAATCGGCCTGGGCTATCAAGACCGAACTTTAATGATGGAGCTTAAAGTGAAGCGTTAATTGGCGATTTTCACAATTGGATGATTTGGAAAAAGATTTTAAGTTTCCTGGAAAATTCATATTTTCTTGACAAAATTTTCAATTCCCTTGCAAATTATCTTTTATCTTTCTCTTTAATTCTAAACCCGAAGGAGCGTATAGCGAACAAACATTTCCATAGGTTCCTGGATACTTGTCGGGAAAGTTTTGGGGTGACACAATCAATTTTTTATGTTGTATTTTTTTCAATTTCATTTTTCGTTTTTTTTCAACGGAAGCACTTCATTGTCGATGCTTTACCATCTTCTGAAGTATTGACAAAAAAGTGAAACACCCTGTCCCTGTTTAGCTAAAGGTAGTAATTTCTAAAACACCTTAAAACGCTAAAAGTTCACTTTTCAAATTTTAACAGGGGAAGATCTGGAAAATTATTGACATTTTGAAAATATCTAATCATGGAAGATTCATCCGAAATTGAGGATTTCTACCGAAGATTTTTACCAGCCCATTGGCTCTTTGACTAATTACGTCACATCAACCACGCCGCGTTTACGGTCACGTGACTTTTTTTAAACTTAGTGAAATTTTCAATCGCTGATTTTTTGATCAATTGTTCAATGATTATAAATAGTTATAGAGTTGTTCATTGGCCGGCTGCTTTTGAGTTTTTGACCAGTCGATTGAAAGATAATATAATAGAATAAACAAAATTAAAAATCAATAAAACTTCACAGATGATACCTAAGCACAAAAATGTACATTTAGTCAGAAAACAATGTACTAACTCCATTACTTTTATTTCTGAACCTTAATGATATATCCAAGCGCCATGAATTAGTAAAATAAGGAAGGTATTGTTTTCTTCACATTATTAAAACTATAAAGCTTGGTCGAAATATTGTGAAATGACTTGACTCAATCTCGAAAAATTGTTGGTACTTTCCTTTCTGCGTTTAACGATTTATTTGTGGCCGATTTTTTGTCATGGTTTGTCAGTTTTTTATTTATTCATTTTTCTTGTGAACTTTGCGTTCGGTAATAAAATGTTCCGTAATCTTCCAAACGGTTCTTAAGCATTTGGAGCTCCTTTTTCGCTAGTTATGTTTTATTTACTTCGGCGCCACCTGTTGCATTTGAGGACGATCTGCCAACTATGAACAATTTACAACATTAAATATGTACATCTTCAAGATTCGTCTATTTGGGAGGGCTCCAAAAAAGTTCAGCAGCTTAGGAATGAATCCGACTCAATCAACCGATCAAAGCTATCGAACGGCTCCTCCGCCAACTGTACGGGTTTGTTGCTCATCCCCGAGTCGGAGTTTCCAGCGTTAGCAATCTTCCAGCTCAGTAAAAATATTATTGAGCTCGTTTTCTTGCTTATGACATCTTATATCTGCTTCGGCTCAACATATCAGTGCATTTGAGGACGAACGGTCAACTAATCATAAAAGTTCTTCAAGAACTAAAAGTATACATATATCCAAGAACTTACTAGCGGATTTCAGCATCCAAAGTCTCTCACTAGTGAAACGATTTTCATTAATTTTGGGGCTCACTCTTGTCTCGGATATTCTTGTTTTCGAGCTGGAGCTTTGTGTTTTCGCCGTTATCTTGGCCGCCATATTGAAGTCTCTAAATCAGTTGTACGGTTTTGTTCTTGGTAAAGCCAAAATACAGATGTTCTTAAAGTATCGAATTTAATTTTTTGGGCACTATCTATGGACGTCAGGTAGTGCAAAACAAAATATGAATGAAGAAAATAAAGAACTTCGCCTTAGCAATCAGTTCATTGTTACCAAAATTTCATTTTTGAAATTACCTGAGAAGCAGTTCTTCCATTTTTCTGATTCCTGACTCTTTCAAACATTGAGTTTCACAACCTATAATGGTTATTTTACTTAAAAAAAAACGTTGTGCTAGTCGGAGAGCTGTTTTATCAAAGCTGCTGGGTCCGCTATGGCCCTTAAGCAGCGTTCATAATGGCTGTTAACTCAAACTTTTTCCGTAACCTTAAAACTTCAACAGTTGAAAAACCATGTTTTGGTTCACATAGGGATGTTAACTTAAGCCGTTATGCCGTTCTGTCAGACTTGTCTAAGATTCAAGTTCTACATCCAAGATGAAGGGTATTGGTGCCAACTAATACTACTACACCTTTTCCAGCTGTAGTTTAGAAAGCTTCAGATGTATTTGAGAAAATATGAAATGTATTTAAGATTAACCAAATGTATTTGAGAAATTGCCAATGCATTTTAGAAAACTTTAGATGTACTTTAGAAAATAAGAAATGCATTTTAGATTAACGAAATGTACTCGAGATTTTACCAAATGTATTTCAGAAAAAAATAAATGCATTCCAGATCCACGAAGTTTGATGGAGAAGTTGCCAATTGTATTTTCGAAAACGTTAGATGTATTTAAGATAAGATGAGATGTATTTAAGATATGTATTATGAAATGTATTTCAGATTCAGATATTTTTTTTAGGGTAGAACAGTGATGAAAAAGCTAACGTTGTTGAGGAAAACGAACTTCAAATTCTTAACTACAATTGGCGGTTTCTCACTTACAATTCGCGTTTTCTAAACTATACATATCCTTATTCTAAAATTCATTTGGTACTTTCTCAACTACATTTGAATATTCAATTATACAACTAGCATATTCTAAACTGAATTTCTCAAATCTAAAATACATTTGGCAATTTCTAAACTACATTTCTTATATTTAAAATACATTTGGCAAATTCTATACTACATTTCTCATATTCAAAATACAATTGGTGTTTTCTCAAATTCATATCGCTAATCTGAAATACATTTGATATTATCGCAAATACAGTTGGAAATGGTGTAGCTACTAGTCCTACTATTATACTACCAGTTACCAGTACTACCCACCCCGCAAACCTTCAAGTCTGTGTATATTTCATATTATAGACCGTGGTCCGTACTGTCAAGTTTACATCCTACATCCTACCTCCTACGGCATGCGGCATAAGTTACCGGCCATTATGAACGAAACTTAAGAGACACAATAGTTTTTGTGTTTATTTTTCCTAACATTGCGCTACTCGGTTTGAGTATACGTTTGTACACTATTACCATCGATGCTCCTGGTGACGGTGTGGTTTTACGTAGAATTTCGTATCATATTCCTTACTTGCCTAATGCTCGGGTTATGGCATCGCGGAGTGCTTTTGCTTTCAAAATATATCACATAAGTCACATATTAGGAGTCTCCGATAAGTGTACATCACAGATATCTTTGACTGCTACTTCACCGGCTTCTTTGTCGGACTTGGACACCTCTGCACTGATGAGCCTCTAACAGGAGCGAAATACTGGTCTGGTGGTTCGGTGTTATAAAAGATACATTTTTTGCAATTTTCTCGCTAATCAGATCTTCTCAATTTTGGTTCGGCGCTTATTGCTATTGAGGACGATCAGTCAATCGAGATGAATTAGTTAGTTTTTTATTATCGGACGTGAAAAAAAGAAGAACTTATTCCAAAGTCCAAGCCCTACGTTTTCATGAGCTCGCCTACTTTGACGTCAAATCAATTTAAGCATTTGTTACATGGTTTTCTTGCACACATTTATTGTCTGGGCGAGGCTACCTATTAAACACACTACAAGATAGGAGAGTGGACTGGTTAATGTGTATAACGTTCATAAAATGCAATAATACCTAATCTTTAGGACCTAAAAATCCCCCGATCCCATATCATCATCACATCATCCTTTCAAAATGTTATTTATATGTTTTCTTTTTACAGTTCGTTTGCTATAGCAATGCTTTTCAAAATAAAAACTGGAGAGAAAGGGTCTCTGCATGACATTGAACTGTCTAGCTGATAGCTATTTTTGCTTTTTACTGCTGAAAATTCGTCAAAAAAACTGCAATGTTTGAAAAAAAGCTATTGAACTGACGAATTCAATTTTAATAATATACCTTTTTTATTTGCATATTTATTATTTGTTCATAAATAACAACATACATTACACAGAGGCAAGAATATCAGATACGGAGGATAAGTAAGTATTCAAAATGCATATCTTTCATCCAAGATCAGTACACAATTCAAATTTCAATTATTACCCCCTAACATTCCTACTATGTATATTACATTTAGGTTCATTCATTATGGTGGATGCGCGATGCGCAGAGATAGTTTTCCATTAGATGTGTTCTGGATTCTGGAACTAGGAGTCAAATACTTAAGTAATTAGTGTGAAGCAGTTAATTTATTTACTTATTTGTCTCCCTTACTTATGATAATAATAAAAGATTCTGAAGATATGGAAACAACTTTGTCACAGATTTTCCTATTCTCTTTTGTCTAGTATTTTAGGTAAAAATTGAGTGCTATCGAGGTATATGAAAGCAACTCGGCTCAGGAAAGTTATATGACAAGATGAGAATGTATACCTATTCTCGAAGGGAATCGACTATTCAATAGACATACTCACGCAACGTTCAATGCAACATCCGCTAAAAAAATTGCAGCATTTTATAAAATTCGAAAAAAAAATTGAAAAGAAACTACTACGTAACTATAATTTGTAATTACTAAGTACTTAGGTATACTTGAAAGGTCTGATCGATCGTCAATAATGTGAAAACAACCGTTTTTTTTTTGTTATGGAATAATAAAAAGTGTGTTCTCGATATGTATACAGGAAGACATCCACCCAAAATTTCACTGAAAAAAGCGAAAATTTGGACCGATTTCAAAAAATTCTGCAAAAATCCTTCAAAAATCAATTTTTACTTTTGAGATGTCTCAGGTATGAGTGGGCTAGTATGGGAGGGTCAATCCTTACGTGAACACCCAGATACATGAGTATGCGTTCTATATTTAGTTTTGAAATTTTGTTTCCTCTTTTATTCCATCAATCAAATTTCATATCTTTTGGTATCAATTCGCACTACCTCCAAAGTAATGAGAGGGTAATTATTTTATTTGGTAATTATTTTTATTGGTGGAACAATTTGTATGTCGTCTTGAAAACAATGATGTTGTGCATGCGGTTAAAAACGTCGAGGTATAATTATAAGCTTTTGAATAGTTAATATCAACAAAGAGTAAAAAAAAAAACGAAATTTTTTTTGGGCTCATCTCGCCTCGCAATAATAAATAAAAAATTCTAGCAATATCTAGAACAACAATAGTTGGTATTAAGTCTGACGATGTATGGGGATGATAGGTGATTAGGCAGGAAAATTGGACTCACCTGTCAGATCCGGAAGCCTAGGGTAGAACATTCCCGTCCGCGCCAGCCACTCGAGCTGCATCTGGTGGAGTTGATTGTGGTTGTGGTGGTTCACAGGCAGTTGCACCTTCTGGATCATGGTGCCGTCCAGACTGTGGAAGGCCGACGTCGCCTGCGGTTGCGTCTGGTACCCGTAGAAGCTGCCGCCGTTGGGGCTGTAAATGTGGTTCAGCAGGCCCGGCCTCGGCACGAAAGCCTGCTGGGGCACCTCTTCGCTACCTGGTGATATGGGGGGGCTGCGACTCCTCGTCGAAGACGGCGATATGCTTCGCGAAGTGTCGGGGCTGATCGGTCTGGTGTCGTCGTTCCTCTTAAGAAGCGCATCGATGCAAAACGAGCCCTTATTCTCCTGGATCTTCGTGTCCATGTTCAGCGGCTTCGACTGGTACACCGACTCCTGGTGATGGTGCACAAAGTGCTGCTGCTCCTCGATGTAATTTGCCATGGCGCAGAAACTTGTTTTTTTCCCAATACGAGTACAATTATTTTTCTACACACTTCCACTTTTTTCCCAATATATTAATAAAGAATTTTTTTCATAAGCAGAAAAAATGTTTATACGACAAAGTCATGTAAGGGTAGGTACGGCGGAGCACATGTGTGTCGCTCTATATAGCGCAGCTCTATTATCTGAGGCAACTTCCCAGCTGCCAAGCCGTCCATGGACTAACCGATTTGAAATGTATTATCCTAATAATATCATGCATTACAGCGACATTAGACGATACATTACACACACTAGAGCTGGTGCGCGGAAATATCCGATTGCGATTGGCCTGAAATTTCAGAACCACGCCTCTCACCCTCGCTGAAAGTTAGTTGCGTGGCAACCCCTCGGTTCATTTCAAGGGATTCTCGACTGTTTGATGGTGGAGTTTTGCGTTTAAATCGTAAGGAAATGTCCCTGGCTCTCTCGGATGTGCGAGCGCGGCAGTAGAGCCGCATGCTATAGCCGTCTCGATTGCGAGAGAGGTAATTTATTTTTGTGGTTTTTGCAAGTTGTTTCGATTTGCGAGGGTTAATTGTAGCTGCTTGTTTTTTGCGCCCGCTCGCTTCGCTCCCTGGCGCTCCGGGGTGCGCCAGGGATGATGTCGATGAATGAGTTATGACGCGGGGATCGGGCAAACGGTAGTAGAAGACCTGGAGGAACGCTGAAAAAATTAATTTCAGTCGCACTGGCGCTGTTGAATTGCCGACAATTGCAGCTTTTTCTGTGAAGCTGTATAATTTGCAATTTGTCACAACTTCCCGAATCGATCTACTTTTTTATTATCCATTCTGGCAGATTTTTTGTGAAAAAAGTCCTTATCTTATATTTGTCACATGATAACTATATCCCCCCAAAGAAAAACGTCGTCATATCCGTCGCGGGACCTCTCATCGTAGCATTGCCCCTGCTACGTCCTTGAAGATAATTTTAATTGTCTTGACAATTCACCTCACTTCTTGAAATAGTAGGCCGTTCAAGTGTATTACCACCAAGGTCATTGGTGAAAACACCCCTCCAGAATGACCAACCTTGAATATTCAAACAGTTTTCACTTTTTCAGGAAGATTTTTAGGGTGGTTCGGTTAATTGTCTTAACGAATACACCTCTAGGTTAGATATATTTTCGCTTACATCTCGATTTACACTCGGATTCCCTCGTGAAAATCCTCGATGTAGCGATAATACACCTCACCTATCGGTGTATTACATACGACAATGCACCGTAATGCAATATTATTATTGTACCCACTTAAACGGTTTCACTCCAACGTAGGTACCTATTCTTGTATTGGTAGATAGGAAAGGGCGTCTTTTTGATGTGATTTTTGTTTTAAAAAAATCCGAAGGTTTCTTGATTATATTACTGCGACGTTCCTATTTATATCCAGTATTGCAAAGAGTAGAAAGATTTCCGGAAAAATTGGAAAAATTTCCGTAAATATTTCCAAAATTTCCGCGAGGTCGGAAAAAATGGAAATCTGTTTTTCATTCTGAATGACTTGACCCCCTAACTATTGAAGCGTTTTTTCAAAGAACCATTGGAAAATATTGTAAATTAGAGTTCGGAATCTTATCTATTTAAATAATAAGAACAAATAGGTATGTTCCATCAGAAATCTCAAACTAGTCAGAGCCAATGAGAAGCGCCCAAATCAGTTAGCAAACTGATTTTCTCGACTCTTATTGGCTCTGACTAGTTTGAAACCTCTTGATGGAACAAACCTAAAAGTTATATTTTTGAACACAAATTCACACTCCCCTCCCTGAGCCCTCCTTTTGCACCCACAAAAAAAAACCGAAGCGGACGAACTCGTACGAGATACGAGATAATTAGATCATTTTTATGACTAAGGTCTACCTCATACTCACCTATGCTAAAATCTTAATAGACTCATGACTCATTAGACTCTTGGGACTTTTAAACATGAACATGACTATGAGACATGAAGATAATGACAATCTAACAAGGCCTGATAATGAAAAATTGTCAAATTTCCAAAATAATTGAAATCCTCAAAGAAATTAGGTGGGTTCACGTTAAAATTCACCCTCTTCCAGTAGATTCCCCTTTAAGATATCTCGAAGAACTAAAAATCTTTTTTTCATGGTCTTTTCCAGGAACTTTAAATCGATCCTCTAAATTCTCGCAGCGTTTTGTCTGCAGCATACAACTCTGCATGGATAAATGGTCTAATTCGTTCCTAATACAGGGTGTCGCGTAATTTTTAATTTTTCATCTATTTATTATTACTATTTTATTATTTTTTTGACAGCTTCCTCGTCAAAATAAATAATAAATTATATCTTTGTGATCAGGAAGGAAGGCTTCATCAAATGACGTAATAAAATAGAGGGTATCACATTTGAAATAAAGAAGTTACATGTCACACCCTGTATACGGTACCAATTGAAAACTTTTAGACGATCGATTCAAGATCCATGGAAAAAATTGTTGAGAATTTTTTTTTAGTTTTTCAAAATATCTCAAAGGGGAGTCTCCTTGAGTGAGGGGGGGGGGGGGGGGGGGTTATTCCAATTTTTCCATTTTTTCCAAAAAATTTCGGAAATTTTGCAACACTACTTATATCATAATAAGTAATTTGGAATGAAGTACCTACTCAACAAAATAACCCCTCCCCCTGTTAGAATTTTCCCCGTTGGAATAAATTGGTGCCATTGGTGGGGAAATGAATTTTTCCCAACCATTTTTCCCGTAGGATTCAAATTGAACACCAACATTTTTTTGTATCCCAAGTATACAGGCTGTTTCAAAAAAACTTCCAATTTTTTCCGACACCTTATTGTATCTGCATATTGGAAATGATGCGGCTTTTTCTTCTGAATCCAGATCCGGATTCACTTTTATACTTCTCACCCCAGATTTGTCCCCGCCAAGTTTGTTTTCAAGAATAACACTGAAACAGGTTGATTTTTATCGATGAGAGTTCGGCAATACGTGTCTAGATGTCCCCCTCAAAATAAAAATCGACCTGTTCCGGCGTTTTTCTTGAAAAATAATGGGGTACTTGCCAATGGAATAGATTCAGCTGGAAATACTTTTGATTGCTAGTATAAGTGATAAGGGGACTCTACTGAGAATTTCACAAAAATCTCGTCGTTTTCTACAGAAAAAAACGAATTTGAAAAATCCTCCTAAAAGCTTCGCGCCAGGACAAGGATTTTGAGTGGGGTTGGTCTGACTGTGTGACAATGGAATAATCAAAAATGTCAGGGATGTCACTGTGACACTGTCATTTTGAACATGCTATCGCAAAACCGGTTTCCTATCGAATTCTCTTACCATGAGCATTTAGACAATAAAGTCGAACAAGGTTTCAAAGAAACTGACTCCAGAAACCTCTTATAACACTGTCTCAGTCGAGATAATTTATTTCCAGGGGAAAATCTGGAGGATCACCAATAGCACAGAAATAAGAGGCTGAAAATGAACAGTGAGCTTTTATAGGTTCATCATTAGCATACAATTCCGGATAGGTAATACTTTAGAGCTACAAGAGATTCATGTGGGGAGGACGCGATGGACCTCCAAATAAAATGTGGGGAGCAGGAACACTGATGTCCGAAATGAAGACGAGGGTCAGCCAGGTCAGAGCATGGGTGACAAACATGCGAAAGGCTTTTAGGTGGACAGCACTGAAGACTAAAGAAAGAGACTAGTTAGGTTGAACAAGAAATGAACAAAACGAGTAGGTACTTACCGCGTAGATCAAAGCCTCGATCAAAGCAGTCAAAGGCAAAAAAGGGCACAGGAAGAAATTACGGTCGGCGGTTTGACGTTGTCAGTCAGACTCAGATCTTGTTATTTGAAAACGGCACCTTGGCGACGTTATATCATTGCCTCATTCATTGCCAACCCAACGAGGAAAAAGAGCCCTTCTATGTTCTATATCTAATATATTTGTGACGTCACAAATATATTTTTAAAACACGCATTGCGGCCGCAATTTTGGGAATTTAGGAAAAAGAAAAAATACGGGTACATTATTTTTAACCATACTATCGATTAAGCCAATAAAAAAAAATTTGGCAAGTACCCCATTGGCGGGGGAAAAGGGAATAAGAAATCTGGGGTGAGAAGTGTAAAAATGAACATCCTGTATATGATTTTATTCAAAAATCAAATTATGTAAGTATATGGACTCAGGAGAAAAAGCCGCGTCATTTGCATTTCCAATATTTAGATACAAGGTGTCAAAAAATTTGGAAGTTTTTTCGAAACACCCTGTATACTATGAGATATGAAAAAATTTGGTGTCCAAATTCTCATTCTACGGGAAAAATGGTTGAGAAAAATTTTCCGCATCAATTTATTACAACGGGAAAAATTCTAACGAGAGGGGGAGATCTCGGTGGATCACCCTGTACATGTAACACACCACTAAAAATGCATCTATTTCGGAAAACTTATCAATCAGTGGCGTAAAATATAGAGGGCAAAACATGAAAGAGCCCCTCCTCCCCATCATCTATGCTAGTGAGCACTTTTGGCCAAATACGACATTATCATTTGATATAAAGATCTTATTTGGTAAACTCTGGCAGAAACGGGTTCAATTGGCCCAGGAGATTTAGCAAAAAAAAGTGGTACCTTGTAAAACTAATATGAGCTTGGCAATCTTCACACAAGTCCCTCTCAGCATGTTCAATAACATATAAAAAGTCCCCTTAAATCCCATTTCGGCTTGATCAGGTTTTGTCTCAAAAAGGGTACCTATAAGTGAAAGTGACACGACTTTTTTTCAAGATAGGTACATAATGTTGATGATACTTTGGAAAAAAATCGTCGTCATGTCTGTCGCGAGACCTCTCATCGTAGGATACTTCCTGCAACGTCCTTGAATATCACTATTTTTATTCACAATCATGTGGTGATTTCAGTAGTACCTGAACCAAGTTCCAGCAAAATTGATCGGCCGATCTGGAAGTTATGATAAAAAGTTGATTGTCAAAGTTCAACTTTTGAACGCCTGTGATGTAATCTTGAAAGCACTATAGGTTTGATTTTGAGTAAAATAGTAGTCAGGGAGAAGGGCTTTTCTACGATGCTACTGAAAATAGTAACATATGGCACTTGTGAAATTCACGAATAAAAAAAAAATACGGATAACATATCCAGAATTTCATCCTGCATCTGCCCCGCTGTAGATAGTATTACACTCTCGACGGTAAATGCATCATTCCTGCTTTGGACTAGACCTTCCAGCCGGAGCCTAGAGTGAAGATCCCGTCTTCCCTCAGCAGCAGTCTCGGTATGTAATATAAACTTTAATTCTATCAAATATAATAAAATCAAATTAATTATCTTCAAGATTAATTTTTCCAATAATTGTAGTGGCCGTGATCAACTCCGCCGCAACCGTGGCAACAACTAGCCCTTATTATGTTTTTCGAAGTCTACCATAATAGGTTTGTTCCATCAGGAGTCCCTGACTGTCCGTGGACGTCAGCAGCCTGCGCATTACGATTTATGGAACGCCAGAATCGTAATGCGCATGCTGCTGACGTCCACGGGCAGTCAGGGACTCCTGATGGAACAGACCTCATATTAACCTTGTGAAACATGTAATGGGGCCTTGCACTGCCACTTTTACACACCGAGGGCGCCACGACCGTTGGGGGCAAATTCGAAGATTTTGACGGCGTTGACGCTTCAGCGACCGACGTCCGTCATTTTATGTCTTGATTTGAAATTTGGATAACCTCTGTTTCTTGCTTGACGTCTCCAGTCACTGTCAGTTACTGGTCAAACTACTCAAACTCCCCTGTTTTTCGCGTCGTTTCGGCCGCTTTATCGAAGTAGGCGCCCCCTACAGTAGTGGCGACCTCACGTTGAGTTTTTCAATTGCAAGGCCCCATTTACACACTTTTTGAACTGAAAGTTGATGAAGCCAACATGATATATTATGACCGTCGCGTCGTTTAGAAAAGTATGTAGGTGAACAAGGAGGACATTGACATTCGCGAGACTTGAGTTTTTGGTCAATAAATTTTCCAAGTTTTTAGTTTTTGAATGCATACCTAATTACTCATTCTTGAAATTGAAGCGTGAAGTCTTTTCCGCCGGACCCTGTAAGTATGTAGAATTTTGATTTAGACTAGAAAAATATCACACCAAATTAACGAATAATTGAAGGAAATTTTATTGCACTTAATCTGAAATTTATCGAGTACTCCAAGATGATTGATCAACCTACATTTTTAAAAATAACCTAGAAAGGTACAAGATTTCAATCAAACTTAATCCATAAACGTCCTGATAAATTCTCCTAATGGGTTTATAGTTTCATTAGTTTCAAATCACAACAAAATACCACTCGACAGTTTTGAATCTGACGCGGGATTAAATTCTGTGGGTATTTCGAGAAATTTTCTACATCACCTATTATCTAAAAGTGGACAGGTATCAATTTCGTTTTATTAATCGTTTGAGTCACTCCACAAAGTCACTCCAAGCCACTTATATCATGTAATTAATCTTGTAATTTATAAGTATAATTGATTGAAAACTCTAGGAGATTGGGCGACATAACTGTAAGTGGACAAATATTTGTTTCTGTGATAAAACTTATGTTTTACGTCAATACAACTTCAGTCTAGAGAAAAACAGATTTTTAAAGTTTACTTTTAAAAGTGTAAAGTGAGGACGTCGTAAATGACCAAATTCAGCACTCCAATTTTGTTTGACAGACCTTGTTAGGTATAAGCCGTGCTAAGTCGATTCGGGGACGATCCGTTGCTTAGATTCACAGCTTCCATCTGTTTCTTAAATTCAGTTCTACCTAATCTTAACCTGGTATGGCTCTGATTAATTTGGTGCGGCGACAAAATATCCCCGTCAAAAATATCCCAGCCAAAAATATCTTGGCAATAATATTCCAGTCAAAAATATCCCTGCGACAAAATATCCCAGGCCAAAAATATCCCCGCCAATAATATCCCAGGCGAAAATATCCCCCCGACAAAATATCCTAGGCCAAAAATATCCCTTCTTGATAATAATATCCCAGCCAAAAATATCCCCGTGAAACCTGTGCACATGGACCCGGTCAGGTACGTCCGAAGAGCGGTAATTTCCGGCTACACTATACATTTTTGAGTCGAAAACAACTCTTGGACGCGAAAGTGTGTGCATGGACTTCGTTAGGTGTCCAAGGGGCTGTTTGTAACATCCGACCGTGACACTGTTTTCTGACTCAAAATCCCACAACCAAATCACCGACTAGCGAATCTACCGACAGGTCAACTCACGGACTCACCAATCCACCGACAGGGTACTTCACCGACTTTCTGATTCACCAACTCATCACCGACTCACCGACTCACCAACTCACCGACTCACCAAATCACCGACGAGACATTTTACAGGCCGATTTTTGACCTAATTGTATAACCGATAAGGAGTCTATTTTCGTCTCAAGTATCATCCTTCTTTTCGGACCCACCAGATAAAGAACTGATTTTTCACTTAAGCATTCTCGTTCTTTCAAGATCCACCAGATAAGAATCTATTTTTGATTCAAAAGGCATTAGGCCCACCAGATAATGAGTTCATTTTCGACTCAAGTATCATTCTTCTTTCCAGACTCACCAGATAGAGAACTGATTCTAGACTCCAGGCATCCTCCTTCTTTTTACACCCATCAGACGAGAAGTTCATTTTTTACTCAAGTCTTAAGAATTATAGTCTTTTTTTGACTCAAGCATTCTTCTTTTTAGACCAGCCAGATAAGAAGTTTATTTTTGACTAGAGTATCATCCTTTTTTTAGGCTCATTAAATACGGTAATATATATTTTTGGCCTGAGAAATTGTGTGGCAAGGATATTTTTGGCTGGGGTATTTTAAGCTGGCATATTTTTGGCTGGAATTATATTGGCGGGGATATTTTTGTCTTGGAATGTTTTGTCGCGGAGATATTTTTGGCTGGGATATCTTTGACCTGGGATATTCTGTGCAGGAATATTTTTGGCTTGGGATATTTTGTCGCAGGGATATTTTTGGCCGAGGTATTTTCAGCTGGATATTTTTGGCTTGGGATATTTTGGCGCAGGGATATTTTTGGCTGGGATATTATTGCCGGGATATTTTTGGCTGGGATATTTTTGACTGGGATATTTTTGGCTGGGATATTCTGTTACCCGACCGCTAAATTTGAATTATTTCGAATAATATGTGGTGTGGTGGTCATCATCAGCGTTCAACATGCCAAGAAAAAGAGACATGCCGAGAGTTCGTTCTCACCGCGGGGCGGGGGCGTTCAAATTTTGGTCTCAAAAACAAGCTCCTTGGTTTAATTGGAATGCTGGCTGAATGCACGACGCGCCGTGTGTCGCATAGCACGTAAAATATGAACAATGGTGTCAACCCCATACGATGTTGGTGGTCGTTAAAAATCTCTACCCTGCGTGTTGGAACTCACAGTGGTTCCGGTATAGTGAAGGAAAGCATTCACCGGCGTTAGTGAAAATAAAAGAAAAAAAGCTTATGTTAATGTGGTGTAGCTCCGATTATTTTGAATTAATCGTAACAGAAAGTGAACGTAACAAGAATTAGGAATTTTTTCTCATCAATCACGCAGACATCTTGATTCTCATTCAATAATACTTTTTTTTTCAGATCAAATGAGTCAAACTTTTAATTCAGGGCTCACGTTCTGCGTAACTCTGTCATCATTGTACGTAAGACGATTGCGTGATAATGTTGATTATTTTGATTAATTAAACGATAAAAAGGCCATTCAATTGGTAATCAAAAGATACATAATATAATACATAATAAATAAAAACTGCACGAGACAGTATAAAACTGATGAACGTATTTCTTCAATCCTTCTAGTAAATAATGTGATCATTAAGTTGTGTTGTTTATTAAAAAGTTATCATAATGTGTAGGTTCTACGTAAACTGATAAACCCGCACTAAGCCAGATTAAGAAATTAATTGTTTAGTTCAAGCTCTTACCACTCACCTCGTTCTAGGCACTTATTGTAACTGATTCAGTAGCGCTCGTTACAAGTAAGAATTTGCAAACAGGAACAAAGAGTTTTCTGAGACTTATTTATATCGCTGGATGATTTACCAATATACCTACAAATTTGTAGGTATGTCGTCAATTAGGATTTATGATTATATATACCTATAGGAATGTATAAAATATGTATGATAAAATAGTATATTACATAACAAGCAACGAACGTTTTACTTTTTGAATAAGTTTGAAAAATTATACAGATATAATCACCACCAATGCACAATGTCTTGCGAGTTGTGTACACTATTTTTCTTCGACTAGCCTCTTCTCCCTGTTCAACGTGCTCATGCAAATTGACACCGGACGATTTTTTCTGGATCAAGGACGGAGTAATATTGGTAAAATAAGCGTTGCGGAATCAATCCCTGTGGGTCTATTCCTTGACAGAATCTCACCATTTAGGTGTCTTTCAAAAGCTACAAGGATGTACTTTGAGCCCATTGGCATTTCCAAAATCCAAAATTCAAAAAAAATATCCTATTTTGGAAATGCCAATGGGCTCAAATCAAAGTACATCCTTGTAGCTTGTAGCTTTTGAAAGAGACCTGAATGGTGAGATTCTATCAAGAAATAAGAAATAAACCCCAGAGGGATTGATTCCGCAACGCTTATTCTACCAATTCAACTCCGTCCTTAATTCTTTACATTTAATTTCTCACTGCAAGGGAAGTGCATTGCATACTATCAGTCTTAGTTTTCACTGATTTTCAAATAAGATCCTATACTAAAATTATAACAAAAGGGGGGGTTGTATTGTCTTCTCAACAGTAAAACTTCTTCTTCTCCTTCTTCTTCTTCTTCTTCTTCTTCTTCTTCTTCTTCTTCTTCTTCTTCTTCTTCTTCTGCAGTTTCGGCTTTAATTCAGTACGTAGCCATTATCAAAAGTAATTTATATTTTCACTCTTACACTTTACTTTTGATAATGGCTACGTACTGAATTGAAGCCGAAACTGCAGTTAAGAAGAAGTTTTACTGTTGGAGAGGACAATACAACCCCCTCTTTTATTATTATTTACTCCAACTATAAGATATGGATCCCTACAAGAAATATAAAATTATAACAACAACTATAGGTATATCAGTTCTCTAAATCTATATGTATACATTAGACATCATAGCAACTATTAGAGTACAATAATTTATTGTGATGCGTTTCCAGTTAAAAATTGCTATCACCCCTGGTATTTGGGACTTTGGGAGTGAGAACTTGTGTATTTGCTCAGCGGAAAATAACTATAGGTACCTACCTACCTGAGTTCTTCAAAGAAAAATCCAATAATTCCCTATCCACTATTTATTGAATAATGGGTCTGTTTTTCATCCTCAGATAAATTTGCCTGAAATCTAAATACCTACTATTGATACAATTTTAACCATAATTAATTGTTTCCAATAATCAATCGTTTTAATGCCTTCCAGTTTAGGGATAGCCGTGGAGATATCTGGTTTGATGGTTTGAAAATGCTAGCCGTTTTTTTTCTTTTTTCCTCGAATAATTTCCATCCTCCAATATTCATCCTAAACCTTTGCCATTTAGGTATTGTAAAGTGTGTTGAACAAGGAACTAATCATCCCAGAATTGCGTCAATTTCGGTAAATGGTGGCAGAATCGATAGTATGGAACGAGCATCGTTTTGAAGTGGCCGTAAATTATTCTATTAAAATAATTTTAATGTGACAGATGGATGGAACCGAATGTCAACATTATACATCATATGCTACTGTACATATAAAGCGGATCAATGATAACAAGCTTACCGCCGATCCCTCCAAATTTACAGCAAAGTTCGCATGGATTGTTGTACATATCGGTAATTGATAAAGTGCAGTTAAATAACACTTATGTTTTAATATAGCCATATACCTGATTATGCCGTGTAAATATTTTCGGAGTAATTTATAAAATATGTTTCACACGGTGCGCGTGTATACGCGGCCCTTCTGCAACCATCAGGGGGTTAATGGGACTTCGCATGACAATAATAAGCTTCCGAAATTTTGCCCGAAACGATAGCAACAAAAAACTTGAGCCAGATTCGTCGATAAGATGACCTAGAAAAATCTTTCCATTTTTTATTATTTTATTCCAATCCAATCTTGCCCCAATAAAAATCTGACAGTTTAATACCCCAAATCCTAAATAGATTAAAGGTTGATTAAACGGCTAATTGTTTGATAAACCACTCTTGTTGAAAGAAAAGAAAATTTTCGAGGAACCTATACAGACGCCGCTGGAGAGGTGCCATTTTTAATTGTGAGCAAATAAAGGTCCACCTGACGGAAAAAATCTTATTTGAAGATATTTCAAATTCAATCAATTACCAGATTATTTACCTTTAAAAATTGTTCAACAAGACGCTAATAGCTTCTCGAACCGATCGTTTGTTTATGATACGTGTCTAAGTGGGCCTATCCCAGGACCGAACTTTATTTTTTTATGGTAGTGTTTTTCTAGACAGGTATTATGATATTTACCTACCAACCTAAACGGATCGAATGTCGCCCTACATCATCTTGATGCATGAATTTTCAGTTGGTTAGGAACAATAGGAAAATTGAATACAAATAGGTAGGTACTTATCTATTGGGAATTTGAAATAATCAGAACGACCGGTAGCCAGAAAGACGAGTAGTAAATTTCACGTGGGGGCACGTTTGCATTTCATCAAACTCTCAGTTAACACTAATTGCTTAACTAATCCATCGATAATTATGAAGCTATTGGTATATAGGTACAGCATGTCTAGTGCAAACAAATTAACTTTGGTCAAACTTTGCGCTAATGGATTTCTTACGTATTGAAACTAGGCATTAAAACATTAGATATTCATCTGTTTGAGATACACTTGTAACTGACTTGTCGTTTAATTATGTATGACGTTCAACAGCTAATTAGGATAATGAGCTTCAGAAGACAAGGCAGACACCGAATTCCTCTTTTGCTATACCTATCACATGCAATAATGATTAACAATGATAACTGATTATTGTTACTTCATTATTTTATATCTAATAACATGATCTTCTTGAATGTATACATTATACATGCACGCACAGGGGGTGTCTCAGTACTCGAAATTTCGTCCCTTAGGGCGGGTCCTCCAAACTTTGAAGATGCAAGAACTTTCACAAAACGACCATTGAGTATCGTCACGATCGTGTATCATAAAAGAAGCTTACGAGTCTATTGAGAATGTTGGGCATCAATTATTGTTCGCGGACAATTCTTCGCACAGACAGTTCTTCGCCGGACCATTCTTCGCCGAACAATTCTTTGCCGGACAATTTTTTGCCGGACAATTCTTCGCCGGGAACTTTGGAGCTCTAATGAGGCCCAGTGTGATTGTGATATTCAGAGCCCTATCCCCCACTGAGTTTTTACGTAGCGTTTCAAGCCTTGCTGAGCGCCCTTGTCTCTACAAGTGTCATTTGGGGTCTTGATGAACCCCCTTGGGTATCCCCGAGGGTATCCTCAAATTTTCATTTGGAGATTGGCTTGGCCTTTATGCCTTGGACGGTTTCTCAAAACACTATTAGGCCCCCCTGTCTTCATGTTGCACGTGTAGCCCTATATACTTTATTTAGCTCCTATGTGTCGTCTTGTGTTGGTCGAAGTCCTACTGCCCCCGCCCCGCCAGGCCTCCTTGCGATTTTCAGAGCTCTATCTTTCCTTGTGCTCTTACATCAAAGTATTTCAAGCCTTGCTGAGCCCCCTTGTGTCTTCATCCTCAAGTATCGTTTGGAGCCCTATTGAGCCACTTTGTGTTTTCGATTGTCGTTTGCAGTCCAGGTGACCCCCTTCTGATTTCTCAAAGATTCGACGGCCCCGTGGTACAGGCGGTCGAGCAGCCGCCTGTGGTGCGAAAGGCTCCAGGTTCGATTCCTGGTCTTGTCTGGGTGTTGGGTATGTCCATGATTTGCGCTTATTAGTGATTTTCCAACAGTCTGTATATTTGATAATAAAGCGCAAAAACTCTTATGGCGTGACGAGCCGATAAAGAGAAAAACATTTATTCATTTATTTATTCATTTCTCAAAGATTCTGGAATCTCAGAAAGCTCCTTTGTGCCCCTTCTTAGATTTCTCGGAGCCCTATGTGGCCCATCTGTGTTTTCGTGTTTCTTTTGTAGCCCTGCTGATGAGCCCCTTTTTCATTACTTTAGTTTTAAAAGGTCTAGTTAGCTCCTGTGAGTCTTTATGATTGTGTTGGTTGAAGTCCTACAGGGCCCCCTTTGTGTATCTAAGTATCATTTGGACCCTCTAGTGAGCCCCGCCAGGCGCTCTTGCGATTTTCAGAGCCCTATTCTCCGTTGTGTTCTACATTACAGCATTTCAAGCTCTGCTGAGCCCCCTTTTATCTGGAAGTATCGTTTGGAGCCCAGATGACCCTCTTCTGATTTCTCAAAAATTCTGAAATCTTGAAAAACTTCTTTGTACATACCTTCTTAGGTTTCTTGAAGTCCTATGTGGCCCCCTGGTGTCTTCATGTTTAATTTGTAGCCATGCTGATCCCCTTCTTACAACGTGTTAGTTTCCCAAGCTCTTGTCAGTTCCTGTTAGTCTTTATCTGCTAGCCTGTAGCCTGTAGGGCCTCCTCGTGTCGCCAAGTGTCATTTGGAGCCCCAGTGAGCCCTGCCAGGTTTTCGTCCGATTTTTAGAAGTCTCTGCTCACTTGTGTCTACATTGAAGCATTTCAAGCCTTACTGAGCCCCCTTGTATCTTCAAGTATCATTTGGAGCCCTATTGAGCCACCTTGTGTCTTCGATTATCGTTTTCAGAACCAGGTGACCCCTTTCTGACTTCTTAATATTTCTGGCATCTCAGAAAGCTTCCTTGTGCCTTCTCAGGTTTCTTAGAGCCCCATTAGACCCCTCTGTGTTTTAAAGTGTCATTTGTAGCCCTGTTGACCTCCTCTTTAACCTGTCTTTGTTTCGGAGCTCTGGTCAGCTCCTGTGTGTCTTCTTGTGTTGATCCGAGCCCTAGACCCCCTTGTGCCTCTAAGTGTCATTTAAAGCCCTAGTCAGCCCTATCAGTCCTTCTTGCGATATTTATATCCCTATCACCTCCCTTGGTTTACACTCTACATTGTAGTGGTTTATAGTACAGAATTTAGGTGGAGTTTCGTCGAAATAAGACCCGAATTGTCAATCGAAAGAAGCGACATTAGTTTCTTCAGCTAAAATAAAATCATCGGAGAGTAGGTACTGAAGCCACCCGCATTTGGCGGGCCAAAAATAATCCGGAGGAAAATAATTCAAAGCCGTAAAATCGAGGTATGAGAATGTGAATATTCAGAGTCAAGGCATCATTAAAAGATGTCGCTAGTTATTTAATTCATTCGTGTAAATCCCGCAAAGCTCTATAACATAATTTACTGGCCCCTCATCGACATTCAATAACCGTTCCTGCTTGACGTCCGACGAAATGGTGAATTGGTGCATATGAAGTAAAGCACCCGCACTTTGACCCAGTTAGTTGCTGCCGTACTCCTGCTGTGTTGATGCGCCATACTACCGCCCGCCGCCCGCCACCGCCACCATCCGATCCACACGTGTTAGCACCGCCGGTCGCATTCTCCAGCGGCTTCTCAGATTACCTGAGCTGTCTATACACCGTTCGCGATCGTTTTGGATGCAATAAAATATTCCGAATTGCTGGGAATGGAGGATATCGCCGGAGATTGACCGTGGTACCTGGACCAATCCTCCTGGGCTACCGTCCGCTCCCGACTTGTCACGTCCGCTGCCGAGTGCTTCTGCGGGCCTGTTAGCGAAGAGTTTTAGTCCCCTTCGAGGAAGCTGAGTTAGAACCCGTTTATGTTGCGTCGCGACCCTCCTAGAGGCCGAAGCGTCGAAGCCCCAATGATGAGCTCCAGCCCACTTGGAAAATGACGAGTCGATTCCCCCCTGCTGATGTGTCTCAAAGGCCCCCTGGAGCAAGTCGAGTTGGAACCCTTCGGAGTCGTGTTTTGGTCCCCTTGGGGGCACGTTGAGTCGAGAACCCTCCAGGTTGAGTTTTGACCCTCCGAGAGACTGATGAGTTGCTTCCCCCGTTGAGTTGCAACCTGTCTCTAGGATGTCGAGTCAGAGCCCTCCGACGACGAGCTCCAGCCCTTTTTCCAGGTCGATGTGCCAAGGCCCTTCCGGGGTTGAGTTTCGACCCTTCTCTAAGTCGTAGAGTTGGGACCCGTTGACGAAGTGTTTCGAACCCCCTCCAGGATGCTGAGTCGCGTTCCCTCGACGATGAGTTCTAGCCTACCTCGAGGATGTCGAGTTGAAACCCCTAAATGAACCAGGCCCGATAGAAATGAGGTCTCTCGTTTCGGTATCTCGTGTGGCGGAGTGATAACCTTGACGAGCGGAGGGTTAGTCTTGGTGAGTTGGGATAGTTGCTTACGGTTAGACTTTGTCGGAAAAATGTATGATGGAGCTCACGCGTGCGTTCTGAATCTGCCTGCACGTGCTGGTATCTGCGCTACTGTCTGCCGTCAGGTACAGCCACTTTCAAGCCTCGTCCTTTGTTGGATACCTTCATAGAAAGGTATTCGCGCTCTTGGGCCCTCTGGACTTGGCTTTGTGACTGCGGTACTCAGAGCACCGGACCTAGTGGGTTAGATCTGGAAACTCGCGGGTGAGCTTCCTCTGCGTTTCTGAAGCTCCTAGTTATTCGGAAAATGTCAATTTTGAGAACTACGTGAAAAATCAAGTAATTGGAAAAATAGAATCGCGTTTGTATCGGGGTTCGGACCCTGCCGTAGAGTCGCAATTGTTGATCGGATTGATGGAACCCCCCCCCTTCCTTGCAACTAATGATTTTGTTCTAGCGCCACGACAGTCCGGATATTTCCATGTAGGGCTTGTCCCGGGAATGGAAACGTTCTTATTCGAAACTGATGAATTCATGCCGGTACCCAGCGACGCCACCGTTCAGATAGGGACTTTGTAAAAATGAATTGTTATTAGGGCTCGATCAGGAATAGTGTAGACGGCGATTATTTCGCGTTAGGGCAAGATTATTTCGACGTCTCTCCGCATCGGCTTTTCGGCGAACACCCTGTATAGTCTATTCTCTGTGTTTTGTTTCTCCTGGCTGCGGCCTTCTCTCACAAATTGCTAAACAACAACGAACTAGCGCGTATACGGGGCGTGCTCAAACCGTTCTTCAAATTAAATTTGTATCTTGACTAGAGTAATTGTTTCGCGCTCACCATCGGTTCGAAAGTTTTTGGAAGGGCGAAATTTGGTTCAACATTTCCGGTTATAGACACGCGCGACCGCGGGAATCTTTCCAAGCGTTGGGGGCGACTCACGGTGAAAAAAGGGAATAGGCCCCCACAAAGGCAGCCATATCCAATCCTTTCCAAACGGGCAAAAGAGACCATGGCCCAAAAAGAAGCAACAGCCTTTGAAAAGAATGCCACAATAAGGTGGGCTACCATACACACACCGGCCCACAAATCTTGGATAGCACTCGTGGTCGAAATCACTCTTCTCTTTTCAGTGTCTAGAAGCCGGGCCTAACCCTAACATAAACCTCTAACACTAATATAAATGTTGGATCTGATTTAATCACAAAAAGAACTTTGAACCGCGAAAACCAGTCAGAATTAAATGTCGGTCAAGGTGTAGAGTCAGATGTTCGTCGGAGGGTTGGGGTGTTGGGACGTCTGAAATAATTAGGGGGAAGTTATCTCTTCGGGAATAGGTTAGATCTTTCAGATAATTTAGCCTGCGCTGTGATGGTAGGACTAGGTATAGGAGCGAGCCATTATTTAAACATTTTGAATTGTACATAGAGGTCAATAGATTGCTGTTGTGTTAAAATTTTAACTGTGTCTTATTGCGTTCAAACTCGTAGTCAGACCTATCTCAACAATCTCGAGAGCTCTATAAACGAACAACAAGAAGAGAGGCACAACGGGATGTCGTCCTGATACTAGATGATCATCAGCCAAGCGGTTCCAAAAGCGGGAAAAGTGATTTAATTCAAATAAGTTGAATTAAATGCCAGTATAATGGGTTGCCTACCCATTCAGGGGTACAAGACGATAGCTGGGGTCGTTTCAGTACTTATATCTTGATCTTGTGATCGGAAAAAAGTAAGATTGTACTTAGTTTCTAATGGCCCAAAAAACATTTTGGTAATAACGTATGTGGGTCTGTAACGATTAGGGGAAACCCGCCGATGATGGCATACTTAATTATGAAGCTCGGTCATCACTTTATCCTTAGCTTCATTATCAATTGCATAAGCTATTTCAATGAACAATTATAGATATATTTTGAAAGTGGATTAGGAATTTGACTGAATTTTGTAGTTTTTCGTGAAAAAAATTAATATAAAAAATCGAAAGTGTTCCATCATAGGCACTATCCTTCCTATGATGGCATATAGTAAGAAATTGAGTCATTTTGAGGTTTTTCTACTTTTGAATCAATACAAACGGGTTAAATTAACAATTTTATAATAAGGGTCTGGCCACACATACGCTCCACTCACACCACACTCACACCACGCTCACGCTCCGCTCCAAATTCAAAAGTGCTATTTTACATAGGATTTGGCTAATGTGTTCACACATGCGCTCACGCCACACTCACGCTCCACTCCAAGGACGCTCATTTTTTGGGTGGCCACACATGCGCTCCAACGAAATCCACCCGCGCTCAAAATACGGCATGGAAAGTTCACGCTCTCTCTTAAATAGCCATAGCTCGAAGGCCGTAAGCGATACGGCAGTGATTTTTTCACTGTTGCTCAAGTAAAACCCGCCTATAATTTCTGTATAAATTTTTTTCTATTCACTCATGTAGTTTCTGAAATACATATCATCAAACATGAAGATCGCACCACGAAAGTTTTTCGGCATAAAGAGCACCGCGCTCAAACTGCTGGAGCGCGGCGCTCAAATTCCGCACGCTTTGACATAAATTCCGATAGCTCGAAGACCGTGAGCGATACAGCAGTGATTTTTTTACTGGTGTATGAGCCAAACCCGCCGATTCGTTCTGTACCATTCGTTTTCCATTTACTTATGTAGTTTCTGGGATATATCAACATACATGAAGGTCGCACAAAAAAGTTTTGCCGCAAAACAGAAAAACTTCAGCATGCGGGGACCGCATATACCTGGGGACCGTCATTAAATTTTCAAAATAAGTACATACATATGCAAGAACTAAGAAAGAAAAAACTCGAAATAAATTTTGAGAACTGGAATCACTCAAATCGGACGCTCCGTTGGCGAGATAGAATTTTTTTAAGTTGAAGGTAAGTTGAAACTGAAAAATCGACATCTCCGAATTCCAGGCAAAATGAGCTTTTGGGTAGAACATGTTTATAAGTGGCCAAATTTGTGCCAGGTTGGTCCTAAAGGATCTCCTCTACGACATATCAAAAGTCCTCGAGAATCCCGTGTCTGTTTGTCTACTTTTTACGGCCTTTTAACCCTAAGTAAGAATATTACGTACTTTATAACATGATTCAAAACCAATTGATGTGGGCAAGCTTCATGGCACAGTGGGAGAGCCTTTGCTAACCAGTCGGAAGGTCGGGGGGTCGAATCCCGTCAAGGGCAACTTTTTTTTTGACGGAATTGATACTTACCTTTTCAAAAAGTCGTACAAAATTAAATCCTACTCAATTCTAATCATATCTTACTGTTTCGCAAGTACTGTGAGTACGATCGCGCGAATTTTGAGTTTTTCTCCCTAGAAAAAAAATGCAGATTTCTAACTTTTCATCTCCCGAATAGATTTTCACCATTTTTTTTTTGAGGAAACAAAATCAAGAACATTTTCCGACAATTTCAGTGGAAATCTGTCCAATTTTCCGAGAGTTTTCCACTTGAAAACGCATAATCTTTCATATTATGCATATGCAGTGCAAATCCATTGTACGAATTCCGGGCTGGTTCGCCCTGCCTGACTGAAACATCGGGGTTGCCTTGGTCTGATAATGACACCACCGGCCTCGGTCGTTATGGATACGAGTGTTTGGGGTTTGAATCAACAAGTTTTTTCCGAGACTCTCAAAACGTTTAAAAAAAGCTACGTACACGAGGTAAGTAGAGATTTATTTATATATTTATTTGTTAAACAATATCTACACATGTTACCTCGTAGTGTCTACCTATACCCAGTTTTTTTGACGAATGCAGTGAATAATTGAATAAATAAGTAAATGTGTAATTGAAGTATTGCTTCCGATTTTCACAATTTTTGCTCGGGAAGCTGCTAGACTTCAAAAAAACGAGCGATAATGCAGCAATTGACACAACAATCGTAGAATGATTTGTATAGGAAGATACATACGGGGCAGAAAGTAATTAATTAGTCCTTCCAACTATTGCTAGTCCGGCGGCTTAAAACCGTATTTATATGAAATTTTTGAGGGATGGAGCCGTTCTCAATTTTCACCAGGGGGGAGGGGGGCGGAGGACGTGGTTGTTCTAGCGCTTTGTGTCATAACAGATTTTTCATGTGGTGTAAGGTATGTACGTGTAGGTAGGTACCTCTTTCTTCTCTTAGGAGGGGGGGGGGGGAGGGAGGTGACTGGGGGCTCGCTCAAATAGATAGGTATACAGGGTGTTTCAGGGATGATAGCAAAAAATTTGACTGTGCGGGTAGATCTCGTCAAAATATGACGTAAACCTATATACTGTTTTTCAAAGTTCGGTTTAATGACGAAGGTACAGCCCTCCAAAGTTCACTTTTTTCGGATTTCAAAAATTTGTTACTCAGGAACGTTTTGACAAATTTAGCTTCGATTCAGCAAAGGCTGGTTTGTGATAATAATCTATCAACCTGCCAAATTTGGAAGGAATCCAACCAGTGAAGTAGGAGTTATGAGGGTCAATAATTTAGAAGCATCCGAAGAAAAGTTGACTTGAGGTGACCCCTCATAATTTCTACGCCACTGATTGGATTCTCTCCAAATTTGGCAGGTTGATAGATGATTATGACAAACCAGCTTATGCTGAATTAATGCTAAATTTGTCGAAACGTTCCTGAGTTACAAATTTTTGAAATCCGAAAAAAGTGAACTTTGGAGGGCTGTACCTTCGTCATTAAACCGAACTTTGAAAAACAGTATATAGGTTTACGTCATATTTTGACGAGATCTACCCGCACAGTTAAATTTTTTGCTATCATCCCTGAAACACCCTGTATACCTATCTATTTGAGCGAGCCCCCAGTCACCTCCCTCCCCCCCCCCCCCCCCCCTCCCAAGAGAAGAAAGAGGTACCTACCTACACGTACATACCTTACACCACATGAAAAATCTGTTATGACACAAAGCGCTAGAACAACCACGTCCTCCGCCCCCCTCCCCCCTGGTGAAAATTGAGAACGGCTCCATCCCTCAAAAATTTCATATAAATACGGTTTTAAGCCGCCGGACTAGCAATAGTTGGAAGGACTAATTAATTACTTTCTGCCCCGTATGTATCTTCCTATACAAATCATTCTACGATTGTTGTGTCAATTGCTGCATTATCGCTCGTTTTTTTGAAGTCTAGCTGTCCTCAAAATTATCAATTTCCATCAGGTGGTCATTCTGCAGAAAAGAACATTATACTGAACTGAAGGTAGTTGATTTCAAGAGTTAGTGTAATATAAAGTCTTATTCAATTCTGACATTCATATTTTTCAGTACCTAGTGAAAATGTGTATATGGGCATATTTGGGCCATCCATATGCACCATGGGCATGGGCACATTTCCACTAGGATTTTGGGTTCGATTTTGATCGTTTTGAAAAGAACGTTTAAACCGCTGCACCGGAAAGGGATGAAAAATTTTATTTGTTCTTTTATTGAGCGACCGCTTTGATAGTGTCCTTTGTCTATCCAAAAGAAATGAACTATACTTTTCATATCAAAATTGAATAACTATCTTACTTAATCCAGGGACCTCTTTTACTATTTGGGTGTAGAGCCAGATGAAAAAAGATGGAATTATACTTAGTACTTACTGTTGTTTCAGCATTTCTATTGCTGATGGTTTCAGCTTGTTCCTCGGCATTGCCTATTTGCGAACTGCAACACATTTCTTTTTCCTGCAAACACTGTTTCGCCGCCAAGTGGTAGAGTCTTTTTTTTTTTGATTTCAGGTTTCGTTTTTTTGAGGCACTGGGGGGCGGCCTGGATTTATTGCCCATCTTTTCAAGTGGTGACTGTCGAGGACCGTGAAGCGTCGCACTGTTCAAGTCAAATTAAACGCAAAACCAACAACTACCTAAGCAACTAACGAACGAAAAACACTGAACAAATGACTAAACAAGTAACGATAACACTATTCAGTTCACTTTGTACAGTTCGGATTGGAAAGAGAATTAGCTTTGCACCTCGAATCGACAACGAAATTCGCACCTTTCAAACTTGACGTGAACAGTCTGATGAAATTCGAATCCTCCATGTTTGAATCATATGTAACCAAGCAAGTAACGAACAAATGAAGGAATTAATAAAGGAAGGGAAATGAAAAGGAAAACGCAAGACAATTTGAAAAGCGTGTCCGCTACCAGCAATACATCAGAGTATTTTGTATACTAGGCCCTATTTTACTAGCGACATCCACCGTACAAAATTTGAGTCTAACAGTTTCTACACTGTATTTATTCATTTGGTTCTTGGGAGAATTGCGACGCCAGCGCCTCTTGCAGGTAAAGCGCGCTAGCCCAAATCGCCTCTGGTGTTAAACGTTTTGAGAGTCGGAAAAAACTTGTTGATTCAAACCCCAAACACTCGTATCCATAACGACCGAGGCCGGTGGTGTCATTATCAGACCAAGGCAACCCCGATGTTTCAGTCAGGCAGGGCGAACCAGCCCGGAATTCGTACAATGGATTTGCACTGTATATGCATAATATGAAAGATTATGCGTTTTCAAGTGGAAAACTCTCGGAAAATTGGACAGATTTCCACTGAAATTGTCGGAAAATGTTCTTGATTTTGTTTCCTCAAAAAAAAAATGGTGAAAATCTATTCGGGAGATGAAAAGTTAGAAATCTGCATTTTTTTTCTAGGGAGAAAAACTCAAAATTCGCGCGATCGTACTCACAGTACTTGCGAAACAGTAAGATATGATTAGAATTGAGTAGGATTCAATTTTGTACGACTTTTTGAAAAGGTAAGTATCAATTCCGTCAAAAAAAAAGTTGCCCTTGACGGGATTCGACCCCCCGACCTTCCGACTGGTTAGCAAAGGCTCTCCCACTGTGCCATGAAGCTTGCCCACATGAATTGGTTTTGAATCATGTTATATAGTACGTAATATTCTTACTTAGGGTTAAAAGGCCGTAAAAAGTAGACAAACAGACACGGGATTCTCGAGGACTTTTGATATGTCGTAGAGGAGATCCTTTAGGACCAACCTGGCACAAATTTGGCCACTTATAAACATGTTCTACCCAAAAGCTCATTTTGCCTGGAATTCGGAGATGTCGATTTTTCAGTTTCAACTTACCTTCAACTTAAAAAAATTCTATCTCGCCAACGGAGCGTCCGATTTGAGTGATTCCAGTTCTCAAAATTTATTTCGAGTTTTTTCTTTCTTAGTTCTCGCATATGTATGTACTTATTTTGAAAATTTAATGACGGTCCCCAGGTATATGCGGTCCCCGCATGCTGAAGTTTTTCTGTTTTGCGGCAAAACTTTTTTGTGCGACCTTCATGTATGTTGATATATCCCAGAAACTACATAAGTAAATGGAAAACGAATGGTACAGAACGAATCGGCGGGTTTGGCTCATACACCAGTAAAAAAATCACTGCTGTATCGCTCACGGTCTTCGAGCTATCGGAATTTATGTCAAAGCGTGCGGAATTTGAGCGCCGCGCTCCAGCAGTTTGAGCGCGGTGCTCTTTATGCCGAAAAACTTTCGTGGTGCGATCTTCCTTCAACTTAAAAAAATTCTATCTCGCCAACGGATCGTCCGATTTGAGTGATTCCAGTTCTCAAAATTTATTTCGAGTTTTTTCTTTCCTAGTTCTCGCATATGTATGTACTTATTTTGAAAATTTAATGACGGTCCCCGCATGCTGAAGTTTTTCTGTTTTGCGGCAAAACTTTTTTGTGCGACCTTCATGTATGTTGATATATCCCAGAAACTACATAAGTAAATGAAAAACGATTGATACAGAACGAATCGGCGGGTTTGGCTCATGCACCAGTAAAAAAATCACTGCTGTATCGCTCACGGTCTTCGAGCTATCGGAATTTATGTCAAAGCGTGCGGAATTTGAGCGCCGCGCTCCAGCAGTTTGAGCGCGGTGCTCTTTATGCCGAAAAACTTTCGTGGTGCGATCTTCATGTTTGATGATATGTATTTCAGAAACTACATGAGTGAATAGAAAAAAATTTATACAGAAATTATAGGCGGGTTTTACTTGAGCAACAGTGAAAAAATCACTGCCGTATCGCTTACGGCCTTCGAGCTATGGCTATTTAAGAGAGAGCGTGAACTTTCCATGCCGTATTTTGAGCGCGGGTGGATTTCGTTGGAGCGCACATAGGGGTATTTATTCAAAAAAGCTGGCCAAAAGTCGAAAAATGAAATAAAATTTTAGGTCAGAATGGACATTTTTTGCATGCAGTATAACATCCTACCATATCATGCCTTGTTATTTTTTACCATTTCATTGATTCTGGTAGCCGTGACATCCTTCGAAATTCAGCCACCGTTAGCTAGTGCGCTTATTGCTTTTATTGTTACTTTTTGTCACCGGTTTTTCAAAGTTGTTTATGGGTTTATGTAAAGTGAAGCATATCGATTTATATTGGCTTCACAAATAGATGGTTAGTACTTATGATCCATTGTAGTATATTACCCTTATGACTTTTTTTACTTTTGTTCCAAGTATTTGAACATGTCTCATCAAATATTCCATTATTAGTTCTTTTTTGGAAAATTGTTGTTTTAGTAACAGTGTCGGGGGGTGTCGCGCAGAAATGAATATGGTCCTTTATAGACCAGCTCATTGGCTACCCAAAACAGTAAAAATATCACCCGCGAACACACGCCATTCAAAAAAAATTAAAGTTATAGAAAAATGGTATTTTTTTAGTATTTTATAATTTTTATATAAGTATGAAGGAGGTAACCGGAAGATGGAGACACTCTCGCTTTTCTTTCTTTCTGGTTACCTCCTTCATATGTTCTTCTGTGTCTGGTAAGAAGACGGATCACTTAATAACATTTCTAAATTAGAAACTGGATGAATTTCACCCGTTAAAAATTAATGTATTTATACATATAAATAAAAAAATATAATATTTTTATTACTACTTATATATTTTTTGATGGCGTGTGTTTGCGGGTGATATTTTTACTGTTTTGGATAGCCAATGAGCTGGTCTATAAAGAACCATATTCATTTTTGCGCGACACCCCCCGACACTGTTACTAAAACAACAATTTTCCAAAAAAAAAGAACTAATATTGGAATATTTGATGAGCCATGTTCAAATACTTGAAACAAAAGTAAAAAAAAGTCATAAGGATAATATACTACGATGGATCATAAGTACTAACCTTCTATTTGTGAAGCCAATATAAATCGATATGCTTCACTTTACATAAACCTACAAACAACTTTGAAAAACCGGTGACAAAAAGTAACAATAAGAGCAAAAAGCGCACTAGCTAACGGTGGCTGAATTTCAAAGGATGTCACGGCTACCAGAATCAATAAAATGGTGAAAGATAACAAGGCATGATATGGTAGGATGTTATACTGCATGCAAAAAATGTCCATTTTGACCTAAAATTTTAATTCATTTTTCGACTTTTGGCCAGCTTTTTTGATCAAATACCCCTATGTGGAGCGCATGTGTGGCCACCCCCAGGATTTGAGCGTCCCTGGATCGGAGCGTGAGTGTGGTGTGAGTGTGGCGTGAGTGGAGCGTATGTGTGGCCAGACCCTAAGAGGATGGACATCGATGGTAGGAGCCGAGGTAGGAGCAAAAAAGGGGTTTCCCAGAAAGTTTTGCAAATGAAAACTTTTGACATAATACCGCGAATGGACATCTTTAAAAGTCAAGGACAAACCGTTTCAATTTTACAAGTAGTCAAGGACTCATGTCTGATGTCATAACACCTATGCCATCAAAGGAACGGCTGAGGTATGCCATTATATGAAATTTTGACATTTCCATAAAATCACCTTATTTTTTCAAGTGAGAATATAGACTAAAATGGAACTAAAATTAAATTACACTATAGTATATCGATTCTATATAGCCGTTTATATATTGATAATAAAGCGCAAAAACTCTTATGGCGTGAGAAGCCGATAGAGAGAAAAATATTTATTTATTTATTCTATATACGAAAGGAGACACTTGAATTCAGCTCATCAAGAATGTAATTGGATAAATTGATAAATGATAAATTGATAAATTTGATAAATTTGATAAATCTTGATAAATTTCGATTCGAACTTTTGGCACCTAGCGCGAGCGCAAAACGAAGAATTGACCCTCTCTCTTCCTAAGTTGTCTTTCTGTCATCCTGTCTAACCTCCTGGCGCAATGAAAATGGACTGTATACACGTGACAAAGTTAATCTTAATTATTTCTAGTCATCTTTAAATATTAGTTGTAAGTAATGTTGAATAAATTCACATAGCTTTATGTTTGGTGTAATTATAAATGTATTTGTATTTTAGCCACAGCTGATGATGGACTGCAACTAGTCCGAAACCGGTTCGAATAGTAAAGGAACTTGTTGGAAAAGACTGAATTTTTATTACACTAATAACGTATACCCAACAATAGGATTCAAACATTAATAATGTAATTGGATGTTCACTTTTTCTGAAAATTAGATCAAGGTTTACCAAAATCTATATATTTTTACATGGATCGTTCAATATGTCTGTCTATCACACAAGTCTGTATGTCAATACTTGGTGATAATGGGTGCCTACCAAAGAGGTTATTTGGCCGATGAATTCAAATGCACAAAAAATATTGACAGTATGCCATCATCGGCACCATGCCATCATGAGCGGGTTTCCCCTACATACCTCGTTTTCGACAAAGCAAAGCAGGTGAAGGCTCAAGGCCCAAAAACTCAATCTTCACTACCAAAGTTGGTAAATATTGACCACCTGGATATTTCCGTATTGAAATGGTTGGTAGCAATTCTGATATTGATGTTTATGCCCGCCAGCGGATTCCAGAGTGTTCTTGGAGACCTACATCTTTTTGGAAAGTCCTCATACTCGTAAGTCCTCGCAGAGGCTACGTCATTTCGGCATATCTCATTTATCATTCTTTTGTATTTCTTAAAAGTTCTAGAGAAGTCCGGCAAATGCGATAATTTGAGCGAGCTCTAGACGGCTCCTCCGCCAATTGTACTGGTTCGTGCCTTATCCCCGAGTCAGGGTTTCCAGACAAGATACCGTAAGATAAAGAGCGATTTTTCAATTTTTCACATGTCCTCAGTGACGCAACTCAGGGGGGTCTAAGCGGTCCTGATCTCCCCTCGAAATCTCATAATCACGCCTATCAATAGCGTGATTCCGGTATATCTTTACTATCCCGAGCTTCCTGCGTTCAACCCTGTTGTGATTCTAGTTGGCTGGGTGTCTCCCATACGCGATGGCGCGATGCCTTTCGAAAGGAGAAATTCGGGATATCACAGCTCACTAAAATCACACTAAAGTTAAACGCAGTATAGCAAGAATAAAAAAATGTAGTGTCAACTTCTACTTCGACTTGTATCTAGTACCTAATTCATTTACTATAATTTGGTGTTAAGATGCCCAGTGTTTCATCAGGAACACAGCAGCGATTGGCATTGGCGGTTCGAGAGCATCATTTTGTGGTATCTTTACTCTTACGTGTAGTAAGAATTACAAAATGTAGTGGTAAATTCTACTACTACGTATACTACACTATAATTAATTGTTGAAATATCCAGTGTTATATTAGGGGCACAGATGCAAGTGGAGGTTCGAGAGCATCATTTATGTGTCTCCACTATTCGTGTGGTGAAAATAACACAATAAATATGTAGTCAAGAAAGTCTCTTACAGTACCAAAGTTCAGAGGTATTAACTTATAGGTAGGTTTTCAAGATTTCATTCCGCATTTGCATTTACATTGTAGGTACCTACCTACGTATAGGTACAGTAACATAATAAAATGAATGGTAGGTTTGGAAAATTAGGGCAAAAAATCATCATAATTCTGGGGCCAATAAGGCAATAATAATTATTGATAACTACCGAAATTTGAACCCGTACAAATCCCACCGTATTATGGGGGAATGTTTCCAGTCCAGGGCAGGGAACAAAGGTCTGCTGAGCGAGCTGTATATTATGGTCGTCGCGGGGAGTACGCGGAGTAGAAGGGATGTTATAATTAGCACCAGATTAAAGTAATGTCTGGGGACACATTAAACGATTTAGCTCTGTTAATTAAAAGTGTAGCATGGAGTGGGGCAGTTAGACAAATGGCCGCCAGGGGCGACCTCGCACCCGCCCGACCATTTTCCAGGAAATAGACATGGCCGTATGTGCCTCATCATTCAAATGGTTTTTCAGCTCGGCGTTTTTTTTTCTGTTCAAGGTTATCTTTTCTCTCAACTTTTCAACATGTGCGTGTATGCACGACCTCGATTCAAGTAGGTACTACCCACCTGCACTTACATACAGGGTGATTCACAACGAAGGACCACAAAGGTAAAGACCGAAGAGGTAGCTTATAAGTAGGGGAAACCGGGCTGGTTGGCACACTTCCCAAATTCGATTTCTTTACGGCTTGAAATGCTGTATCATTGAACTCCTGTTATGATGCTCGCGGAGTTTAGGTTCATACTTTGGCTGCACATTGGTGAAGTTATAAATTTGCTTCTGTGCTTCATGATTTTTATTTCTAACCAATCAATGTACGTGTGGCAACCGACCTCGATCCATGAAAAAAAAACCATCAGGATCACAACAAACTAACAAAATGGAACATATGCCTACATTTTAACTGAAATATATTGAGTTTAGTACGGTTGGGGACATTATAAAGTGGACGATAATGTCAACGAGCTGGCTTGCTGTCATGTGACGTTTAGGCCAGAATCCCAAAAAATCTGTCAACTGTCGTCCACTTTATTTCGACTGCAATGGTACATGTGCCACTGAATTATACAAAAATACAAGAAACAATACACAGGCGTTAATAATCGATACCAATTCAATAATACTCTTAATAATTATAAATAATAATAGTGATGATAATAGATTAACAATAATACGGACTTCCATACAATTATTCAAAATACATACTAAAATACATGGTGCCCAACACACCTTGTCAAAAACTACCAGCTAGCCCATAAATGAGAAATGTCATGTTTTTTTCTTAGAAAAACTGCTAACAATTATGTATTGAATAGATAAGACTGGAAGACCAAAAGGAATAGGCATGCAGTATGTAAAACCAAAATTATACATCAAAATATTATTTTCATGAGAAAAACATGAGACATAAAAATTCAAATTATTGTTCTAACCTAACGTCTTGACTGTTTTTTGCACATTACTCCAGTATTTGACAGCACATTTCATGTTCAACTTGACAGACATCTAGTTAAAGTACCAACCTACTCCCGGTATCAACTATAGGCGATTTACATTTAAAAAACGCCACCTGGTGTAGAGCTCGGTACTTGATCGTCGAGGACGTTTTTGCGAGGAAAACATACTCCGTTGCTAGTAGCCTAGGTGGGCACTAGTGGATACCTGTAATACCCACATATTGACATGGAAATTTGACAAGTAGAAATAATCTGAAAAAGGGGTTTGCATTTGTGTCTCTTATTTCATGTTATGGTTAGCGTAGTTAGCAGGTTTTTAGTAGATCTAGCTCCAGAGGTGCGCAGCTGAAAGACTACGCCCCCAGCAATGCACTACATTATTGCGATAAAAAAAGACAACGTTTACGTCGCGAACACAGAGGTAGCTACGGCGGGCTTGTTAGAATGAAAAATGCGAATCTCCAGCTGAAGTTGAAGCAGGAAATCTTTAGAAAAAAGCGAGGAAAAAAGGTAGGTGGTGGTTGACTCTGCACGGCCAGCCCGAGGTGATTTTTTCTTGGCTGGCAGGCTGGTCGACGGGCTTGTGTGTTTCCCTCCGTGCGGGTGTGACAGAGTCTGTTGCTCTTCCTTGGGCGGAAGCTATGGATGATTTAGAGAAAGGTCTGCGACGACGCTGGTCATCAACATGGGGCCCAATAACGAGCCTATGGGGTCCCAAGGGTTCACAGGAACGAAAGTTTGCTTGTAGCGTACTGCACAAGACAGCAAAGTGACAGTTTTGACATGCCACCAATTGACGTAACCACCGCCGTTGCCGGACGGCAACTTACACCAGTTCTAAAAATTAATTCCCTAAAACTTCCTCGACGAAACGGCCATTTTCCCCAATAAGGTCAATCGCCTATTGTGCCGGTGTTATCCCTAATTTCTGACTTCGATTAAAAATTCAAAAAGTGACTGACAAGCAACTGTACATCAACACTATCATCTGCATCCGCCATTTTGAATAACGTTCCGCCCTCGGTTCCGCCATACCCACCCACCGGAAACAGAAAGATGCAAAATGCAACAAGTGAGAAAAGCACTTGGCAGTGAAGAACGTTTCAAAATGAACGATGTCTCAGTAGCTTGACAGTTGGAAATTATATCCTAACTCCTCAAAATAGTTACATACAATTTAATCATCAGGTAATACTTTAACTTTACAAAAAAAGGTGCTCTATGTGGTGAGATAAGATTGATAAATGAGAAGTGGATGCTGAATTATTGTCCTCCCATGCACATTTGAAATATTTAGAGGTCCCATGTACTCTACAATTCTTACAATAAAATTTCGATAAGTTCTGCCAACAGAATTTCTCACAACTACATGTCAATTTGTGAATGAAACTTTTTTTTAGAAAATCGGAGTAAATATTTTGGTCTTCATAACTGGGTGGAATGAGGCGATGCGATGGGGGAATCCTGAGAAGAATTCAATAAATTTGTGTGATACAAGACCAACGATCAAGATCAAGGAGCAGCTGTTGATCTTGAAAAGAGAAAAATTTACGAGCCTTGCATTCCTTTTTTCCAAAATCATTTTCCAAAATTATATGGTAAAAGAGAATGAACTGTATATTATGGCCTTTGGTTTGGATCAAGAGGAGCCATTTGCCAACAAGTTTTAGACTTTTTTGGAACTTCTCGGCTAAACAAGAAAGATCTCGTGGAAATTTCATCTTTTACTTTTATTAACACTACACATATTATTTATAGTCATATTTATTGTTAATTGTTATCATCTGTTTTATTATTATTATTGTCTATATTCTTGATTGATTAGTATGCCGTGTTGTAAGCACACCTTTACATTTCAATAAAGGTTTTTCTCTTCTCTCCGAAATAAAGAATTAATTGATTTCAGGGGATGATAATTGCTGTCTGGAATTTGTTTGATCAGGTTAAATTCTTTATTGAAATTTATGTCATCCATTGGAATAGAAAATAAACGATGGAAACTTTAATAAAAATTATTTATTTGTGGGACATAAGATGAGACGGCAAAAATGGAATAATAGAATCTCGTAATATCGAAACAACATTTTTTGTTGTTTATGATGACAAAAATAGATGAATCAAGATAAGAAATTTTGTTGTCTGTGTTGAATATTGAATTCAACTGTGGATTTTCAAATTTATTGGATGAACGTTACTTGGAAAATCTAGGGAAACTCTAACTTCACCTTCAGTTCCATTGAAGAAAAGATGCCACCAACATCGTATAGCTATGATTATGCCAGCTTAGATTATGGCGTGAAACTACAATATTTGATGAGATTATTTGTTCTTCCAGAGAATTTAGAAAAACTTGAAAGGAAACGTGGAATTTTTGTATGATAGGTAGGTACCTAGATTTAGAACTTCTTGGTGGAATTTAAAATCGGAAAAATATTTGGGTGTACTTATAAATGAGTTGTTAAACTTTCTAAAATTGAACTGTTGAGCTTGTTGTTGAGTCAGTGAGTTTCTTGAAGTTTGAATCACTAAAATATTTAACCTTGTCTCTAACCTTATAATCGAAATAATCGAAAATGGCAGGGTGTAAAAAATAAGATATAAAATATCTTTGTGGATGATCCATAAAAATGTACCTACGTTGTTGGTCTCGTTTTGATCGTACCAGCAGTGTTTTAACTTTTCAACTTTTGTAGGAAGGATAGGCTACTAACCTTGACTACAAAAACGTCGTCCGTCAACTAAAGTATGAAAATATCAGTGTAAAAACCGGTGAATGCGCCCGAACTATTCAAGTATAAGATAATAGTAGGTACATGTACCAACTAACAGGCCAATAGGTGCATAAAAAGTCACCATATTCATAAACTTAGGTAGGTACTTATAAATAATCGATATTTTGAGCGCGAATATAATAATAATGAAACGTTTGGCGCGATAAAGATAAAATCCAAACAAATTATCCTTAAACTGGCATAAAAAGGACATAAAGGACGAGAAACTGCATAGAATCATTAATCTAGAAGTAACTCGGGCAAGATGGCATCGTAAAAACTGCTGATTGTTCATTTAAGCTTAATTAGTAGGCAGTGAAATCATCTTTATATCTTTCAGCTAGAGCTTTCCGCCTGAAAGTGACCGCACGTTCCACCCCAATGAACCCACCCCTGGAGCACAGCATGCCACGCTTTACACATTTCCCAGTCATTTCCAACACAGAGCTCAACCTGTTTATATTATTATTCCTCCAGTCTGATGTTACATATTTCCATATTTACAGTAGGTACCTACATATTTCATGAATACCCAATCAATTTGATGAAGGAATCAAAAAATTTTAAAACTCCTCATTTTATTTATATCTAAATAGGTAGGTGGGTATGTGCGAGGGTACAGGTGGGTAATTAATGAACCGGGTCTTAATAATTGGGTTTTCCAAATCATTTATGATTGGCGTTTTATATGTGCCCCAACTTTGGTGATACGGGATTAAAACAGATACGGGATTGAGAAAGCTGAAAGGGATGATCAAAGCGGCTGGTGGCTGGAAACGTGCATCCCCTTCTAGTTGTGATGCTCTAGAAGCTACCCAACAGAGTACTTAGTGCGTAGTCCGTCCGCAACGGCGCTGTGAGCCAAATTAGTCCCAGATTAAAACTGCAATGTCCCCCAACGGCCATTAAGGGTACACTCCCTTTGGAAAGCGACAATTAACCGGTCCTCTTGTATACTCCTTTTTCGTCTATTATAAAACATAGCTATGCAGTAGGTATATCCAGCGATTTTAAGTTAGAAAGTGAGACGAGATTGCAAGAGTTTGAGAGTCGAGGGAGAAAAATCTTCATATTTAAAACGTTTGATTTTTTCTATTGACGTTTTGTTCACATGAATAACTATTTATTTATGTATAACTGATTTACATGCATCTAAATAAAACAAAAACTTGTTCTCACTCCTCCCATTTTATTTCGGAACTAAACTGCTCAACAATGAAATGCCGAATCGAAACTTTTTTTCTCAAAATTATATATTTTGGATTGTTAGAACCGATTCCGACTTTGTCTTGACGGCTTTTTAGATACCTACATACATATTTTAGCAATCTACCTCTTTGCAAGGTACTTTTTCAATGTTTATAAGGTATGCATTTTTCACAGGGTGGAATGCAAATAAGCTTCCAACAGATCCATATTTCTAAAAAAAAAATTCAAATTCTAATGATTTAATCATGAAGCCTGATGTCCTTTTTCGAAACAGTTTTTTGAATTTCCCAGATATGTACCTGTAATTTTGCGTGTTTGTTGCTTCAACAGCCATGAACATTGAACATTGAACAGCTGCGCCCTCAGGAACAGCCATCTTACTTTCCCAGTTTTCGTTCTCGATTGGAAAGAAAAGTATTATATTGTGAAAGAACAAAAAAATTGTTCATTTGTTTCCAGATTTCGACAAATATATATCTATAGTCTATACATTTAAAGTCTGTCTGTCTACCTGTCTGTATGTCTGTGTGTCTGTCTCCTTGTAATCGTCTACAATAACTCCCAAACGATAGACCCAATTCAGCTGTAATTTGGTATGCGGGTATGGTTTAGGTTCAGGCGTCTCATGAACTTATCAAATTTGGTTGAAATTCCCCATCAGAGGGCGCACTTGCACAGTATCAATATCGGAATCTTTGACGTACAGAGCTCAAACTGAATAAGATGCTTTTCTGATCCAGAAAAACATTTTGAAATTTTGTTCAGATTAAAAGAACCTCAATTTCTTATTTTCCGAAAATGCAACATCCACAAAAAAGTCATATCACCATTATCGGATTTCTGATCTGGAAAATGTTAGCTGTACCTAGCTGGGTTGAATTTGAGATGTAGAAAGCATGACTTTTTCACATATTATATTGTATTAGGTGATCCCGAGGGTGATCCTATTTCTCAATTGAGTACCTATAATTCAATAGTTCTTCGTCAAGTTTCTTTTGACATTTATTCTTTATACACACTGTTCTATTTTACAATTCCTTATTGAGAAAGAGCTCACAACGAGGTTGGAACGTTGGCTATTACATGTTGAAAGAAAATACCTATTGTCTGTTACTTCCAAGAAACTTGAAAAAGAATTATACTGTATTTAATCCCTCCCAATCCAACCCTACCTATACCTGGAGAATGAGCTGCAGACTGTAGTGACACCCTCCAGTGCCGAATCAGGCAATTTCGCGTCCTGAGAACCCTAAAGGAATCGAAAAATCGCGCCGTCTCCTCAGCTAATGGGCGACATGGTTTTTTTAGACGCAGGAAAACGACTTCCTGACATAGCGGGAAACACCACATAGTGACTTATCTAAGAATAAAAGCGCCGCAGATGGATCGGGAAACGGGGCTTCATCACCAGCTTGTTTTTCGCCCCAAAGTTCCTTACGCCTCAAATCAGTATAGATGCCTCTTCTACCTCGAATAATCCGACACTGACACCCCCTTACTGCTGGTACCTGGTGCGAACCGCACCCTCCGCCCCCCGCTTAGTACGCCACTGGGCACCGTTACATGTTGTTTTGGCCGGACGTTAGTCAAGGTAACGACTAAAGAATTGAAATTGATATAAATATGAAAACAGTGCAACTTTTTATTGTAACATATTGTTATGTATTTTACGCCAGGGTTATCTTATAATTATTATAATTATAATAATACTGATTTTTCGGTCGGCCCATCGGTGCTTATAAACTAAGACCGTAATTCTGGAACTTTTCACCGGTTCTCTGGCAAATTCCACATTGACCGCTGCTACTACGCTGGCGGTGATTTTCGAACAGTCCAATACTTCTGAGTGTATTTGCCAGAATGTTCTAGAGCAGCACCTCCACCAATTAGGCTCATGTAACTTACTCGCGCGTTGATATCTCCATGTAAATGGAATGTTCCAAACCATCGCATATGTACTCGAATGCACTAGAGCTTCCATTTCGTAACACAGTGTTCGAAAAACCTGGGAAGGACCGCGTGTGCTCTTGAATGTACGAGAGAGACGCTACTCGTAGCAATATCGAAAGTCTGCTCAAGCTGCTGCAAGACAGCATGCATATAATATGTGCTTTATGTGATACAGAACAGGAATGTAAGTTTAGTAAGCGCCTACTATCAGGTAGGTGTACGGGTACATACTAACTACTAACATACCCCAACTCCAGATCACCATCAACTATGTTACACCTACCTATCAGATACCTATACATATAGGTAGGGTATGTAGTGTACCTACCTACTTAAATCTCGATTATTTTTTGAGACTTCTTTGTTAGGATGAGTACAAGAAATAGATAGGTAGGTATCGTAAGATTTGTGCAAAGCAAAAAAAATCAGAGAGCGCCATGGAGGAGTTGATGTTGGAAGTTGGAAGTTTTTCCCAACGTGACGTAGCGCAAAGCTTTGAGGGAACGGGATATAATTTCCTACGACAAGCTTGCAACTCGAGAGTCGTTAGTTTTAACGATGTCGCTAATGAAACAATCCAAGAAGGCAATTATGAGAGATGACACATTTAAGTTCAAGTGTTTCCCTCTACACTCATATCTCCCTCGGAAAATGGACCCAGTGCATCCATTTCCCTTACAATTTGAAGGAGATGAATGCGGACGTTTTGCTATGCAAATTGAGTTGGGCCAACACTAAGTACCGCCAATTATCGGGTGGTGGTAAAGTTCCGCAGCATCGCGTGAAATATTTTCATTCCTCTTGATGTTATTTTTAAACATTGTAAAGTGAGCAGTCAACATAAAAAAAGCTGGAATGCAACCTCAATCTCAGATTAAGCTCTTAACTCACATTTTGTTGATGGTCAGTAATTAGCTAGACTCTATGAAGAAAGAACTCAGAATTACTGTTCCATTGAAAGCTCTCAGCAGGTATAAGTAGGTAAAGCATAGCAAGCATCACTACAACGGTCAATTAGAACACAAAAATTGCAATAGTGACTTTGTGAATATCTGGAATAGTGTTGGACTGATCTAAATTGAAATTTTTGGAAATATTCCTAAAACATTTCAGTTACTTAAATTTTTTTCTTCGAATCAGCCAAAGTGTGCCAAACAATTAAGGAATCGCATTTTATAGCATGTTTCATGGTGGCCTCCGAATCTTATCAGATTTTGGATAGAAGAAATTTCAAGGTATGAAATGTTGATGATCTCAAAAATTGATTTCTTTTTCATTGTGTGTTCTACAATAACGGATAGAGGAGTAATGTTGAGGAGAAATTATAATTCGAATAATTTTGAAGGTGGGTATTCATTCTTTGGGATTATGCAATTTTCGAGATTATCCAGTTTTCGAGATTATTTGATCTTCAAGTCTATTCAATGTTCAGGACCACCTGACTTTTGGTTGAAGGCGCACTTGCGCGCCTTCATGACCTAGTATAATGTATATTATACAATATTAATCGAAAATCCCATTTACCTCGTTTGAGGTGTAGGGTGGAGTGTAGGATAGTGTTGTAAGTACTATTCAGTATTCAGTATTCAGTACTACAATTCCATAGTTTTTCGCAGGTTTTTCGAAAAATGTTGAACATTGAGTTTTTTTAATCCTCCAGGTAGATGAGTACCTACTTAAGACTGTATTCTCAGCAGGCTAAAACTACTTTAAGGATTTCTCCCTTAAAAATAGAGATAAAAACCCAATTTTATTTATACGGTATACTGAGTAAGTATATTATAAAACTGAGCACAGAGCATTTTTTCAATCATGTGGAAGAATTTTTTTTTTGTTGACAACTTTTTTCAAAAAACGGCTCTGTACTCAATTTTCTACGTCTCTCAAAATTATAGAACAGATGATAATTATTTTGTTTGTCAAAAAATATCCCAGTAATCCTTTAGAAACTTTTCTAGTGTTTTAGGGCTATTCGGCTCCTGAAAAAATGTGGGGTAATCCAAACGGAAACAAGGTGAACAAACATTCAATGGAATCCCATCAAAATCTCTATATCTCTTTATCTTTATTTTTGAGGGAGAAATATTGGTACCCTGCGTCCTGCGTACCTATACAGCTTTAAGTTTCTCTTAATATGTAGCTGTGTTAGCACAAGTTTGATCAATGAAAAATATAGGTGATCCAATGAAAAGGTAACACCTGGCATTTAAAATTCGCGTAGTATATAACAATACATATACATAATTGTAATGTGTTAGCGGAGGCACACAGTACACAGTGCCGTCTTTTAAACAAATGGGGCTCCGGGCACCAGGCAAAGAGGGGCCCCCCTATAAAGATTTGTAAAAAAAAGCACGCGAGTGAGGCGAACACCATCGCCGCAGGTTATTATTCAACAAACTTTTTTACATGAAAATTTCGCGCTTTTTTTAAATTTTCAACAGAAAACTGGTCTTTTCTTCATTAATTTAGTGGGATGGAGCGTCGTAGACTCTTGGGAGGTAAGGGGAGGCGCACGATCAGCTCAGAAAGTGACATAATCAAATAAACGTCGTAAACGGGATATGAGAGCAACATTTTTCACAAAAATAGTCTTCACTTTTCGAAATTTGGTAATTATTGACGACCACTACTTCTCGACTAACATTTTCTAAGAGTAAGGCAACCACTAAACAGCTATGTAGGACGCTTCCTTCTTGCCTGTACTTACGTCGTAGGACATTGGTGGATAAGTAATGGAAAGAAGGAGCATTTTACAGTGAAAATAGTGGTTTCCTCCGGAAACTACGGTCGACGAACGTGATGTGGTGGTGGTGTCTACCTACCGTGAAAAGTTGGTGGCTGAAGTTGAGAAGTAGAGGTCGTCAATAATTACCCGAAATTTAAGAGGGTCTTGGGGGCTTCCAAAGAAGCCGGGGCCCATGCCTAAAGGCGGCACTGGAGGGACATGAGTCCCCCGCAATGGGGCTCGACAACTTCGAGCCAACCTCCTGGGAGAAGCTGCAACCATCTAAAAACGCTGAAACAGACCTGTTAGAGCTCTTTTTTGAAAAGGTAAGTGTCGGAAAAAATTAGTCTGTTGTGTTTTTGTTGAGCCACTATGTAAAACATCAATCTAAACACCAATTGGCACTTACATGTTATTTCTTCAGTTTTGATTTTATGCTAAAATAATGACAAAAATAATCTCACAAAAAAGATGCATGAAGAACTAAAAACTGTAAAACTACGAAGGGAATTAACCAAAATTAGTTTTGTTTCTATTCAAACGACTATTTATGACATTTTTTAGGGCCATCAATTTCTTCATTTCGAATTGACTCCACTTATCTAGAATGTCGATAAACAGCACTGACACCATTATCTTTTGGGGCAATCCGGGGGACAATCAGTTTCAAGACGTTCTCATTCTTACCTTCTAGTTAAATTGATGGGGATGAGGGCTCAAATAGGGGATAGTGTTATTGATGTTTATTTTAATGTGGTAATTTACATTCAGATAGGTGCTCTAGCGTTATGGCAGTAATTAACATTGTGGTTACCGGTAATCAGTCTAGAACCGCTCCGTAACTGCCTTACTTCCTTTGGGAATTGCATCAGTTTACAACTATGATGTGTAGTGTTGTTGCAATAAATAGGTAGACTCATCTCTTAACTTTGAGGGATTGAGCGTGCTTCAAATACGGCTGTAAATTGTCAATTTTAATATTTGATAATAATTAAAATTATAAACTTATCAACAAAATAAAACGTTACACGGCCAATTCTGCCCTAAAGGAAATGTGCAGGTATATCCCATACACTTCCTATTCTCAGTAGAATGACTTTTTGGAGCAAAAATAAAGTGACAAGCTGATGGAGCGCTGGGAGGATACGGCCAATGGCCGTTGATAATTTCACTCCAGAACTTTGCAGGTACCATCAGCCGTAGCCGTAGCCCCCAAGCTTGTCACTTTATTATCGCTCAAAAAAGTCTACCTAGGTAGGGGAAGGTTACTTAAAATGGGATACTCAGCTAAAACGGGATACCAAAGGTTCTGACAAAACCAAGTATCGCCATCTAACCCAATATTCACCGAACTCAAGCTCTAGTCTAATGCAACGGTCAAACGTACTTTCAAGTTGACAGCTGAAGCGCGAGCCGTACCAGGTAGGTTTTATGGTTTTCAGATTTTCTGATCTAATATCAAGGGTTCATATTAGTAAGAATTGCGTGCGAAGTGAAAGGGAGAACATGTTCATTATTTATTTACCTCAAGCCAAGATATGAAGTATTGATTTGACCAACAAGTTTTTTTGATTTATTTTGGGGTTACGTGAAAAAAAAATTCGAATGTCAAATATGAGTGTTCGGGTAAAACGGGATTTTTGTCATCCCGTAAAACGGGATATCCCAGATGCGTGGGGTGCAGAAGGTGGGTTCATGATGCCTGCGCCAGGGCAGATGAAGAAGGGAAAGATTTTCTTTGTGACTTCGAAGTCTGATTTCTTTCTTTTTTTCTTATTTCTTGTCTTATGCATAATTTAAGAATGTTTATTTTGCTTTTGTCTTGTTACCTAAGAATGGTAGTTGATGTTCATATTTTATATGTCTGTTATACCTACCTAGTAGTTTCCATAATAAAAACTTGGAATTTGGATGTCTGGTTATCATATTCTTAATAGACTAGTCAAATCTATCAATTTCAATTACTATCCCATTTTAAGGATATGAGGTATCCCGTTTTACCGTATGGGTTCCCTAAAATGGGATACTTGCACATTTCTTGGAAAAGTAGTTATATTTCGGAAAATACATTTTCGTTCCAAAAACTCTTTGGGGTTATGATATAAAACAGAGCAAGGAATAATTAGACATAATTAGATGAGGTTTGCTTCATCCAGCTATTATTTCTAAGGGTTCAAACCTTAAGTATCCCATTTTAAGTAACCTTCCCCTACCTATCTGAATTTGGATTTTAGAAATTTATTCGAGATCTGTTTGGATCGTTGGCTAGTTTCATCTTCAGTCCATAAGTCGTTGTTTTTGCAAAAATTAAGAACTTCCTATGAGTTTGGTGAAGGATACAGGGTGGTAAATGAATCAGTGCAAAATCTCTGAACAAAGTTGAGCATGCTGTCCATTTAAACTCGAATGGAATTTTCAGGATTTCAATACCAAGGGCATGGATGGATCTCATATCTCAAAATGATTCCTCGATCAAAAACCTTCCGAATTTTGAAATAAACACGTTTGAAGTAGTTTCGGAAAAAGCACGTCCCCGAATAATTCATACAATACAAGGTAATTTTTCCTGGCTCTTGAACCTCAAGGAGAGGAAGGGGTGGACAAGAGGTACTTCGCCGCATAAAATAGAAGAAAAAGTGTTTGCGCTTTTCACAGATCTTAGAATCAATTTTTAAGAGCTGTCAAAATGAAAGTCTGGAGAGGAACACGTCTTTTACTTGTATTTGTACTCTTGTACAGGTGGCCCAAAAGATCCTGACCGATTCGAATCGCTCTCGAAATCGCTATTAGTGGGGACGGTACGCGACGCCGAAAATCCCTTGGATACTGCACTTTTGAGTAGAGTTATGAAACTTGGCACATAGTTTCTAGGGACCATAAGAAGAAATTTCGTCCGATGTTCCCAGAAAAATTTTCGACGGAATCCGTTATATAGGCCCCTTTTTCCAAAATGGCGTCCAAATTTTGAAAATTGGCGATTGGTCGTACAGAGTGGCACGCAAAGTATCAATTCCTAACATTTTGACCATAAAGAGTTGATTTAAGCCACCCCTGACTCGATCCGTCTGATATTTTGGCCATTTGGGCCTTTTTCCAAAATGGCAGCCAAACTTCGAAAGTTGGAATTTGGTCGTATAGTGGTCTGCAAGGCATCAATTTTGGACATTTCGACCATTACAAGTCGATTTAAGGCTACCCCGACTCTGCCCAACCTAAATTTTGACCTTAATACTCAATAATTATAGTGCTGATTTAGAATTTATTTTTTTTTATCTTGAGAAGGGTTGTGAAAAACCCGAAGGAAAACCACTTCTTGGGCTTTCTGTGTGTCCAACATGTGAGTAATCCGGAGAGCAGAATCACTACATTTTTCCGAAGGAATGAAAGGCTCCCCCCGAGTGGCAAAACCTAATTCACGCATGTATAAAACTGTGACAACCATCAAAAACGTCGAAAGTACATACCTACATACCAACTGCAAGTTGTTTCAGAATATTTTCATCAGCGCAGAACAAATTTGGCATGTTGATTGGGAATAAATTCTTGCAAGGTTTGATTTTCTGCATGAGAGAGCGTCCCACTGATGTAGAGCATCTGAGTTGACTGTGCGCTGATATGGGGTGCAATTTATTTGGAAATTTGCACGTTTGCACGAAATATCAATTCGTAACATTTTGACTATGACGAGTTGATTCAAACCACCTCTGACTCGATTCGGCTGATATTTGGGCCATTGAGGCCTTCTTTCCAAAATGGCAACCAAACCTCGAAAATCGGCAGGTAGTCGTATAGGGGCACACAAGGTATCCATTCCTGGACATTTCGACCATTTCGAGTCGATTAATATCATTCCCGACTCGACTTGATTCAAATTTTGGCCTCAATCCCCATTTATAGTCCTGTCCTCTTGTCAGTGAGGATCTCGTGGCATCAAAACCGCAAGAAATTTCGAAGTGCAAGTTGTTTGAATATGTACGGAAAGGGATCGAGATGAGCCGTTTTTGCAGATCTATACGATATCTTATCGTAATTAGGCCTAATTAGGCATTTCCATTGACGTCACAGCAGTGTTGCCAACTGTCCAGAATTGCCCGCCAAATTTGAACCAAATAATGTTTGGGAACAACCGAACTACAGGGCGCTTATGGAGTTCCAGTTTCTGCATTTTTTTCCTCGGCTACCTTTTTGAGTTTGAGTTTGAAACTTTTGTATCAAGTTCAAAGCAATGTCCTTAATGCGCCTGCAAAATAAGTTCTCGTGGAAAAGTGTGTTTTTTGTGAAAAAGCAAGCCAAACATGTTAGGTTAACTGCACAGGGTAGTGGTGAAAATTCATATTTTCCGACAAAATTGGGCATGAACTTTGCCTCCAAACCTCACCTGAATGTTGGGGGTTTACGTTCCCGGCATTGCTGGAGTGATATGCCTTTTGTGTGGGGCTAGGTATGTACCTCTTCGGTTTGTGCTTCCCAATCACCCAAATACTTGAGGCCCAGCTTTTACTGCTGGATTAAAGAAACAAACAATAGTTTTTGTTTATATTTTATATTTTAAAAGTGCAGGAATGTCTTCACTTCGGTTGTAGAATATGGACAGAGGCAAAACATGGAAGTTTAACTCGAACAGCTGTTCGGCCACCGAAGATGTAATCGGTCACCGGAGCCCTACTTGACAGAAATTTCACACCTGATTCAACGATATTGAATTTTCAACTACAACTTGATTTTGTCAAGATACATTTCTTAAAAATACAAATATTTATTGTTCTATTGAGGATTCTAGGCTCCAAATTGTGGTCGACGTAGCAATTCCTCAGTCCGTAGATTTTCCCATTTTTAGATTGCCAAAGGCCACAATTCTTGACACAGGTACTTCCTGGAACTAGATAGGCTTAGCAACAGATAATTTTGTGCAAACATCATAACTGTATTACAACAATTTAGTTACCCATCCTAATAGGCGAGATTCAGTGCCATTTCTGCGCTGGCGCAACCATGCTAGGGGATTTGAGAATAGTGCCGTATGCTAACACATGTAAAAAGCGTAATTTCAACATTGTCTATTATTGAAACGGCTGGAAATGAAACTTCCAAACAAGCTATGGCAAAAAAAGCGTTTCTTGATCTTTCATTGTGTTCAAGACCAGCAATGATGGATCAGTTCTAGATACACAATGAGCGAAAATATGGTAACGTGTTTATCAGTTGGTGTGTTTTTAAAAATACCGCCCTACTTCTCTTCTTCTTCTATTCTTCTCTGCCTCACGGTTGCCGTCCTGTCTGTCAGTGGCATGAAACTGCATGTAAACAAATGGTAACTAAAATTTTATCGGGTTATATGTATAATATATCAGGGGTTTTGTGTTTTCTGTTTTTTTTTTTCAAAAATGACGGGCAGTTTGTTGAGTGCCTGGCTGCAAAAACCGTACGAAAAGAACATTACAGTTCCATTTCATGTGTGTTCCCAAAAAACATCACCTTCTAGGCAACCAGTTATACACTGAAAACGGCTTTGTCGTTCTTTTCAGAACACTACGCGCGGAATTCATTTTTTCGACCGCAATGCACATGGACAACATCATTCCACATAATCTAGCATGGAAGTCAGGAGTTTCTTGTCATCTATTTTCCTTTGTTAAATCGATGGCTGAGAATCTGCAGGTTTTGACTTTTCCTAGCTCGCGCAGACGCATGAGTTCCATACCCTAGCCTCGACCCTAGCTTTGCGAACCTACAGCGCAACTCGTGCCGCTGAATATCGCATATTGTTATCGGTCCAACCTCCGTATATTTTTTCAAGTGTATTCCTTCCTTCCTCCTTTCCATTTCTTGGCGCTTTGGGATACATTCTGTGATGCCTCGTACTTCCACGAGCCCCAGCGTTTCGAGAAAACCACGAATTTCTCATTTTTTCCTCAAAAAAAAGATTCAACCACTCCAAACTCCAACCCAACGTTCACGTTCATTGAGCCCTCTACATCTCTAGTCATGCTTTCTCCATTGCTTTCACAAGCCTAGATGTTTGAATTGACAATAGTTTCCATTTTCTACTTCACTATAGTTGTAATATTTGCTGTGATATAAGCACATGTGAACCACATGGGATCGGCTCCGAGTATCTTCATCTTCTGTTGACCAAATCGTACACCTGACTTGACAATCTTGAATTTTCAGTTGATGGCTTCATCGCGGCAAGACACATTGCTTAAGAAATCCTGAAATTTCTTCTTGTAAGCAGGATTTGAGGTAACATTGTGGTCAACTTAGAAATTCCTTGGTCGCTGGATTTTCCCCATTTCACGATCGCCACAGGTCACAGTTTTTGCCACAGCCATACTTTCTGAAATCAGAAGGGCGCTTTAGTAATGGATAATTTGTAAAATCATCTCACATTTATTCTGTATTCTAACAATTTAGTCAGCTTTTTACCTTATCGGCAGAATAATAAACTGGCATATTTTCTCCTTCCCAGATGTCTTTGAGTCGCATTTCTTGGCACTTTGAGATACTTCCTGAGATGCTCTTCTCTTCCAGGAATCTAGTTTTCCGAAAAAGCCCCGGAATTCTTTTTTTTTCGACGAAAATGATTTAAGCACTCCACCAAACTTTCTTGTTTATTGAGCTATTTGGGGCAGCACATCTCCAACTATCAGTATTGATCGGAGCGCCAGAGTTTCGTGAACAATTATCATGCACAAACTTGCTTCCTACTGTATCTATCCAAAATTTCAAAAAAGTACTTTTTTTACTATCATAACAACGCGGGTTGTTCCCTACCCTAACACTTTTTTGACGTTATAAATTCAACTAGGTTGGCAACACTGACGAACTCGTGACGTCATGTGGAAATGCCTAACTGAACATTTGGACACAAGAAGATCAGAGAGGCCCGGGAGGGGAGAAGAAGCGCCTGGCTTGAAACTTTCCTCACTTCACTTTAGGCCCATTTCCGGCCCCCCTGTCCCCCAAAAACCGCCAAATTCGTTCATTCAACGTTTATACACCTATCCGAGCACCTATCCCATCGCGATATCAGCTCGTGAACCCGCTGCGTGCGTCGGTAAGCATGGTGGAGTTTTGCTTGGGGTTTGGACATAATTGGCTATTCTGATGGTAGTAGGTTGTTTACCTTATAGTAGACTAAACTGCACTTTTGTGTTGATTGTTTACAAAAGTTGCATCTTGCATACCATAACAATATAATTAATCTTAATTTTAGTTATAACCAGTTTTTACTATGGTTTTCAAGTGTTGCATAATGCATTGCAACAGCGCAATGACAAATGTGAAAAGAAAATTGACACTGACAGTACCTATACTAGTATACTGACAGTAGATAATATGCGTCGATGCCCGTCAGACTTGCCAACCTCAATTTTGAATATAGTTATATTGCTTGCGCATTGGGTCCAAAATTTCCCGACGGGATAGGTGTAGGTATACTCTATACACTCATAGAAAGGACCACCAGTTTCCTCCGCTTGAAAAGTAGTCCCGTGCGTTGGAGCGTTACCCGCGAGATTTTGAATTCCAGCTTGAAAGAGGTGCTTATTTCCGCTAATCACAGCTAAGTGCTATGGTAATTTTAAATGACACCAGTTCAATACCAATTTGAATTTTAAAACCAATTTTAAAACTTCATTCCTGCAATAAAGACTTTATACTTTTGAATGAATAAGAACATTTTTTACTTTTTTTTTAAATGAAGCTGATTTTACTACACAACACAACAGCCGAGCCGACTAAAAATAACAAACATCAGGTAGGGGAAGTACGGACAAAATGATCCCCCTAAGCAAACTCACCGGTTTTGAACTCAAATGTAGACATTTTTCACCGTTTCTTGCGTGTAAGTCACTATTCGCATACTTATTTATAACATACATACAGCTGAATTACTAAAAATTCAATATGAGCAAAATATAATGGAAAACGTGAAATTGCCGAAAAGGATCATTTTGTCAACAGGAATGTCTAAAATGATCCCAGTGGTGTCGGCAAAATGATCCCTGAATATTATTCCCAGCAAATTATTTTTTAAATTTTTAATTTTCCAAAAAACAATAACACAAAACATTCAACATCAATATAAGATTCTGGAGTAAGCAAAAATCATGAACATTCCATTCTTGATATGAGAATTTTCAATAAACGTAGAAGGAATAGTTGAAAAAAAACAAATAGTTGTCGAAGTACAAGTTTTTCGCTTGTAATTCGACATTCTGGAACTGTTTTTCACTCAATAAAATGGGCGCATAGGAAAGTGCATTAGCACAAAACGATCCCCTCAATTATTTGCAAAATGATCCCGGGATCATTTTGTAAATTTGATTTGGGATCATTTTGTCCAAAGGCGAATAATTACAAATATTGTAACCTCAAAACTGTAAATATTCCAACCAAAGAGAAACAAGTACTGTAGGGGGTATATAAAGAGGTGTATTTTATCGTAAGATGCAACTACTTTCCAAATTTGCATTTACCTGGTGCTAAACATGAAATTCCCACAGAATCCTTCTTAGAGCAGCAACGCACCACACGAACTTTGCTTGATTGCAGAAAACCAGTAGACAAAAAATACTGCCAATCATACATCAGCGTCGTGGAATATCAAGCTCTTTAAGGTAATTTCATCCTACATGCTGACATCTATGTAATAGCGTGGAAACTTGGAAAGGATCATTTTGCGCGCGGGATCGTTTTGTCCGTACCTCCCCTAATTATTGACGAACACTACTTCTCGACTAGCATTTTCTAAGAGTTAGGCAACCACTTAAACAGCTATGTAGGACGCTTCCTTCTTGCCTGTACTTACGTCGTAAGACATTGGTGGATAAGTAATGGAAAGAAGACACATTTTACAGTGTAAATAGTGGTTTCCCCAGGAAACTACGGTCGACGAACGTGATGTTGTGGTGGTGTCTACCTACCGTAAAAAGTTGGTGGCTGAAGTCGAGAAGTAGTGGTCGTCAATAATTACCAAACATCATAGAGAAATGGAGGTTAGAAATCGTACGTAAGTGTCAAACTGGCTGAATGTAATGTACATGAAAAAGTAGTACAAATACTACCAAACCAAAGTAGTACGTCTGACAACACTGTTCCAAAACCCATATTGATAGGAACTTTTTTTCTTGTTTTGATGATAGGAAGCTGCCCTAGAACGTTGTCGGTGTATTTTCGAGACACCTGTATAGTTGTGTGGTTGTCGACTGCGCTTAGGTTGGTACCAATGTGCATAAGCATAAGCACGTGTCAATCGTGTCATCGACCATGACGACCGGCGAGACTCATTCTTTATTCTTTCATCAAGTAAAGTAAACGAACGTCAGAAACAATATCTTGTGAGTTGTGAATGTACTCGAAGCGCTTATCAAACACGTAAAATGTAAGTAAATGCAGTCGAAAATTTGTCTGTAAATCTTTATGAATAAAATGTGTTCAATATTTTAGGTTAGAATCATCGGAACTTGGCGCGACTGTTTCGTGTAAACAATGTTCGTTCGACGGAGTTTGGCCGTTTCAGCTGGAACATCACATTTCAAGGAACCATAAAAATGTTAACGCATTCGAACTGTGCAATGCCTTCGTGGAACCGGAAATCTATCTCTGCGGTATTTGTAATTTTAAGAGTGCCTATAAACTTGGCCTATATGAACATTGCAGCCGCCCGCATGGAATTGTAAAAAATGAGAAAATTGTAAATGGTAACGTGCATGAAGGATTTGATTGGTGCTATCCATGTAAATCTTGCAAGTATAATGGACATTCGAAGCTGTTTTTCTCCAAACATCTTATTGATTCATGCAACCTGAACCTGCACCTGAACATGATACCTGAAGTTGCAACAGTAGCAGATACTGATCTTCCAGACAATTCAACAATAGAATCTAAAAATGGTATCAAACAGCAAGATTTGATTCATGCCACCATAATGATAGACGACGGTTTTCAATGTGTCCAATGTTCGTACAAATTCAAATTTAAATCGAACTTGAAACGACACATGATAAATTGTCACGCTGCTGCTGAAGAAATCAAATGGTTCAGTTGCAATCAATGCCCATACCAAGCCAAACAAAAAGACCCATTGAAGGTTCACATGTTGACGCATGTCCCAGCTGATGGTATCGATTGGGTGAATTGTACCAAATGTTCTTATCGAGCTAAACACAAAAGACTTTTGAACAGTCACATGGTGAAACATGCTGCAGCCGGCGAAATCGACTGGATCAATTGTACTAAGTGTTCTTATCGAGTCAAGCGCAAGAGCAATTTGAAGAGACACATGGTGCAACATGCTGCAACTGCTGATATTCAGTGGTTTAATTGCCCTAAATGCCCTTACCGAGCCAAGCAAAAAGGAACGTTGAAGATACACATGTTTAAACATGCTACCACTGCCGATACCGACTGGTTCAACTGTACCAAATGTTCTTATCGAGGCAAACGCGAAGGACTTCTAAAAAGGCACATGTTGACACATTCCTCGACTGGTGATACCGATTGGTTCACTTGTAGCAAATGTTTTTACCGAACCAAACTACTACGTTACCTGAAAAGACACATGCTAACTCATCATGCTACAGCTGCAGACGACATTGCCTGGTTCGATTGTACGAAGTGTTCTTATCGAGCGAAACAAAAGGGAAGTTTGAAACTACACATGTTGAAACATGCTGCAGCTGATGAAATCAACTGGTTCAATTGCACAGAGTGTTCGTTTCGAGCTAAGCGCAAAGGCGGTTTGACGAGGCACATGTTGACACATGCTGCGGCTACAGATACCAACTGGTTAGATTGTTCACAATGCTTTTATCGATCCAAACGCAAGGACTCCTTGAAAGAACACATGCTTACTCATGCTGCACCTGAAGATATCCACTGGTTCTATTGTACCGAATGTTCATATCGTTCTAAAGGAAAGAAAGCGTTAAAAAGACACATGTTGAAACATGCCACAGCTGAAGATATTGACTGGTTCAATTGTCCCAAATGTTCCTATCGAGCTAAGCTAAACAATAACTTGAAAGTCCACATGATGACACACGCCGCAGACGATGACATCCATTGGTTCAATTGTATCATGTGCTCGTATCGTGCCAAACAAAAACGCCAGTTGACTAACCACATGTTTCACCATGCCTTGCCCGATGATATCGGCTGGTTGAGTTGTGCCCTGTGTTCTTATCGAGCCAGAGATAAACATCAGTTGAAAAGCCACATGCTGATGCACGCTTCTGCCGACGACGTCGACTGGTTTAGTTGTACCGAATGCTCGTATCGAGCTAAACACAAAGCAAATTTGAAGAAGCACTTGTTAACTCACGCTGCGGCTGACGATATCGACTGGTTGTCCTGTGCCAAATGTTCGTATCGCAGCAAAGAAAAAGGAGATTTGAAAAGACACGAAACGACTCACGCTACAGCTGAAGAAATCGTGTGGTTTAATTGTACCAAGTGTTCTTATCGAGCTAAACACAAAGCCAGCTTGAATCTGCACATGTTGAACCATTCTTCGGTTGAAGAAATAGAGTGGTTCGGCTGCACCAAGTGCACTTATCGGGGCAAATGTAAGAGATATTTAAGAAGGCACATGTTAGAACAACATGGAGAAGAAGTCGAATGGTTCAAATGCACAGAATGTTCTCATCAAAGTAGACGTCAAAGCAACTTGAAAAGACACATGTTACAACATGCTACAATAACTTGCGTAGTTAGCAAGCAGATACCTGTCTAGCTCAAAACTCGTGCTGTGGTGACAGAAAAACTCTAAACTTGGAAATACAGGGTGTTACACTTTTTTGTCAATATTTTAGGAGATGGTAGAGCATCAAAAAATAAGTAGACTTTCTCAAGAAAATTGTGATCGGAAACGCATTATAACGGAGATACTTGGGAAGCTTCCAAAGTTGAGTTTTGAAAATGGTTTTTTGGTTATAGCTCCAAATTTAAACACTGGATTGTGACCAAATTTGGTACACAAAGTAAGTTGATGCATATATGTACCTACAAGCTGGTTATATTGACTTCTATCACATTCGTAAAATTTGTAATTTTTTATTTTTCATCAATTTTGTGAAATTTCCAATTCTTCGTTTTTTTTGGCACAAGTACCTACTTATTTTTCAATGCTCTATCATCTCCTGAAATATTGACAAAAAAAAGTGTACCACCCTGTATATACCAGGCTCCGTTGTGGTTTTCTTTCAATGTTTAAATCCAGTGTGTTGTATATGCCTACCAAAATGTACCTACCTAAGTACCTACTTAAAATAAAAGCTCTTTTCAACTTTGATTATAATACCCTTGACAGAGTGGAAAACTTAATTATTATTAAGCGTAAATTACGATATAAATGACCAGTGTGTCAAGTCGTCATTTACTTGATGATCATTTAGAACATCATTTAGAACCTTTAATGGTCATTAACTAGGAGTAACCATAATCGCCGGTGGTCGTGCATCATCGCCGTGATTTTTGAACACAATCATTGGCCAGCTTTTCTGCAATGAATCGCGATATCTGTCATTTGTCATCAAGTCCGTCATTTCAGTAGGTACGCCATTCAGACACGTATTTCTGGAATGGAGGAACTGGATTTTGTGTCTTGCTTCTTACAACAGCACGTGTGTTTCGTTCGCTCTCCGTTTGTTGGGTGTTTTGACGGGAAAGTGTTGGATTTTTCGCGACCCATCTTCGTGGTGGCCCATCCCTGGGACTGCTTGGATGAGGTTCTACTCTCGATGGTTGTGCTGGAGGCAGGATAAGTACCTATAACGAGTGTCTCGGCCCCGTTCATTGAACACTGCATTCGTGTGCACTGAGGGTATGCAACCCAACATATCCCTGTGTCGTCCAAGTCCTCACCCCTCACCCCCTGTTCGGTGTGCCTGGCACTTGGCTGTCAGGCGCAAGCGTAAACGAGCTCCAGCACTTTCTTCGGCCGTCTTCGGCATTCTTCGGCTTTCTTTCCGCTCGTGCCTTTGCCGCTTCGTTCGAAGCGGTGTTGATCTCCGTACGTCGAGCGGGAAGCCACGCCGTCCTTTTTTTGGTCATCGTTCTCGCGGCCATCTTGTCGTGCCATCGGCGTACATTCGTACTCGACCAGAAGCCCATCCAAGGCCCATCGCGTCCGATAGTGACTCCTGGAGGAGCTCTGCAGCATCTCCAAGTCCAGAAAGCGGCAGTTTTCACCGCTTTCACCGGGGAGCGGCTTGGATCAGCCAGCCGCACACAAAGCTCCAGTTTCGGACGGGATCGAGTCGTTCGTCCGCCATTTTGGTGACGAACACGGGCACTCGTGCATTTCACCAGGAAATCCACCACCAGAACGGCCATCCACCACGACGCCGCCTTCGGACTCCGCCAGGACGACGCCGCCACCGAATAAGATCCCGTAAGTTCCATATTTTCCATTGTTTTACCAGTTACCGTTTATTCCCGTTTGCCGGGGTGTATACCTTCAGTGCAGTTCGTCTCGTTTTCAGGACGCCACTCGGCGCCAGCGAATCTGCCCCCGATCAGAACCACTCGGATTTTTCATTTCATTTAATTCACATTGTTTTTTTTTTATTGTTTTGTAATTCTGTCTGTTTGTGTTTTTTTCTTTGTTTTGCATTAAAGTTTTTGATTGTTGTTGTGAATTTTATTTCTGACTGTCGCTTGCTGCTTTCCTAATCCAAGAGTTATTGTTTTAATGCAGCCTTCATCGGAAGGCTGCCGTCTTTATGTGTACCGCGCTAACATATAAATTGGTCCTTCGAGCCGGATACAGGCTAAGCATGGTACAGTCAGGAATTTAATTCACCTCACTATTGAAACTTTAAAGTCACGGGTCAAACCCACGTGACACTTGTGCGTTGGTCCAGCGTGTTGATCAATTCGTTTTTCGCCCGTCTCATTCGCACTTTTTCACCTGGGTTGGGTTCGCCATTCAGGTACGCCAACCTAAGGGTCAGTTGCTTTGTTTTCATTTTTCTTTGTGTCGTACACAATGGACGCAACTTTATCGTCCATCGCGATAGCTATTGCGCGCCTTGAGCCCCTTCTGGAACAAGGCGTCACAGCTACCACCGAGCCAAGCCTCCAACCGGCATTTTTAGCCACGTTTGACATTGCGGCGGAAATTTACAACGGTTTCAAGAGCACGGTCAACACTGCCCCTCTCCCCAGTGCCTCCGAGGAGCAGAAGGCTACATTTCTTGAACGTACACTCCGGGCAGACAGCTTGTATGGCAAACTTGCTGCGGTAAAAGCCTCGTTTGCGAATTCAGAGCCGACTTCCTCGCTCTCTCGCCAAGCCTCGCAAACTTGGTTCGAGACAGGCCGGAGCAATGTCCGATTGCCAAAAATCGCGTTGCCGTTGTTCGACGGAAAGTTAAAATCATGGCCACCATACTATGATCTATTCACGGCGTTAATACACAGAAACCAGTCTCTCTCAGATATTGAACGGTTTCAGTATCTGATCTCGTCTTTATCTGGTGAACCTCTCTCAATGGTTAAACACCTGCCATTGACGGGAGATAATTACATAATTGCGTTCGACTCGTTGGTTGAGAGATACCAGAACGACCGCGTGCTAGTCACTTTTTACTGGCAGTCGATGATGAACGCCTCCTCCGTCACATCTGACTCCGCGCAAGCGCTTCGCCATCTTGTGAACACGTTCAACGAAAATTTAGTGGCGCTCGAGCAGTATCCGCATATCGACCTGTGGGATTTCACCCTGTCGAGCATGCTGCTTCAGAAACTCGATGAGTCGACGCGAAAACGTTTCGAGGTGCAGTCAGCTGGCACCCCCTTCCCCAAATACGAAGACGTCAAGTCTTTCGTGCTCGACCAATGCAAGGCTTTCGAGGCAACTGCCTTAAATTCTAAAACGCAATCGAACTCCCGCTCCACACGGGCAAACACCGTTACCGTGAAGCCCGAGGTCAGCCGCAAGTCGTGGGCCTCACATACGTTGGTGTCTCAGACTTCATCTGCCCCAGCGACGTCGCATGAGTCAGCATGTTCTCATTGTGGGGCGAGAAGTCATAGAGTCACCGCGTGCAAGACTTTTCTGTCAATGTCCCCAAATGACAGATATTTGGCGGTCAAACAGAAAAGGCTCTGTCTCAACTGCTTGAGCACCAATCACGGCGCTCCAAAATGTCCATCGTCGTATTCGTGTCGGCAGTGCCACGCAAGGCATCACACCTTGCTGCACTTCCCCAAGCCACATAGAACTGCAGGTCATGAGTCACCCAGTTCTTTATCGAATCCAGTTGAATTACCGCAAATCGTTTCCCCTGGTCTTCCAGAAAATGTCGCGAATTCGGTGACGAATCTCGCCTCAAGCCTCAAGGCAGCTCATGTTTTGTTGGCCACGGCAATCGTTCACGTTCGTGACCGGTGGGGAGGCTACCAAAGCCTCCGTGCGCTCATAGACCCTGCCAGTCAGGCATCGTTTATTTTGGACTCCTGCGTGCGCAAATTGGGTCTATCCCCATCAAATCACAATGTGCCCGTTTTTGGCTTGGGTCTCACCCCCGCCAATTCGACGTGTGGCACAGTCACTTGCCAGGTCAAGGCTGATGATGAGTCTCTCCCAATCCCTGAATTGGAGTTAATTGTCCTGCGCAGGATTTGTGGTAACCTGCCAGACACCGCTTTGAACCCGGATCAATTCCACTTGAACTTATCGAATCTGGCGGATCCCACATGGTTCAAGCCAGGCCCCATTCAAGTGTTGTTGGGCGCCGACGTTTATCCGTCAGTCGTGAAAGAGGGAATCGTCTCGTCAGGTCCGTCACAGCCTGTTGCCATAAACACCATTTTTGGCTGGGCTCTTCTCGGTCCCTTTCAAACCCCGTCAAAACCTCTGCATTCCTTTTTGGTCTGCACTCCAACTGGAATCGACGAGTCTCTGCACAAATTTTGGGAAGTAGAGGAAATCTCGTCACCATCGTCCAAAACACGTTTGTCCCCAGATGATGAACGTGCAGAAATTTGTTTCCGGGACTCTGTCTACCGTTGTCCGTCAGGTCGTTTTGGGGTTTCGCTTCCCTTCAAAAGGGAGTCCCCCACCTTTGAACATTGCAGGTCTATGGCTGACCGCCGTTGGTTAGCTATCGAACGTCGCCTGGTCCGTCAGGACACACTCCGTGATCTGTACATAGCATTCATGCGCGACTACCTCGACCTAGGTCACATGACCTTGCTGGACGCAGAACCTCCAGATTCTGAGGCGTATTACATCCCTCATCATCCAATCGTCAAGATCGAAGACGACAAGCCGAAAATTCGCGTCGTTTTTGATGCTTCGGCGCAAGCGCCGAATCATTTATCTCTCAGCGAGACGCTTCTCGTCGGTCCTAAGTTACAACAGGACATAGCAGCTTTGCTACTGCAGTTTCGGTGTGAGCCGATCGTTTTTACTTGTGACATCCGTCAGATGTATCGGCAGATACTTATCTCGCCCGAACATCGCAAGTATCAACTCATTCGCTTTCGTTTCTCCCCTGATCGACCCATTGAAACGTACCAATTGAACACCATTACATATGGTGTTTCTTCGGCACCGTTTCTAGCGGTTCGCACGTTGCTTCACTTGGCAGAACAAAGCGCCTCGAAGTTTCCATTGGCTTCGCAGGCAATTCGCCGTAATTTGTATGTAGACGATCTACTTTGCGGTGCGAACTCCGTGGAATCAGCACGGGAATTACAAACGCAGCTAATCAACCTGCTCCAATCGGGTTGCTTTGAATTGCGCAAGTGGGCAAGCAATCACCCTGATGTGCTGCAAGACATACCACTTGATCACGTTCGAACTTAGCCGTCCACTTTCAGTGACGTTGCTGACAATACTGTAAAAATTCTTGGCCTCCAGTGGCAAGCGGCAACAGACACCTTTTCATTCACGGTTCATCCAAATGAACTGCCGTGCACAAAACGGTCCATCTTGTCGGAGGTGGCTCGGATTTACGATCCGCTCGGCTTTCTGTGCCCTGTTGCATTTTTCGCCAAACATTTAATCCAACGGTTATGGAAACTTGGCCTTGATTGGGACGACACCCCTCCAGACATCGTATGTCAGCAGTGGTTGCGTTTTCAATCCGAGCTATCGCAACTTTCGCGGTTGCAAATTCCACGGCATACTTTTCCGTCGCCTGCAGACAGGTGCCAGTTGCACGCCTTTTGCGACGCATCTGAATCTGGGTACGCGAGCGTGTTGTACGTTCGTTACCTTCGAAATGGTGTTCCCACCATTCGTCTCCTAACCGCCAAATCAAAGGTGGCTCCAGTCAAATTGCTGACCGTACCCCGTCTCGAATTGTGTGCAGCGGTCCTACTTTCCAATCTCGTTGCCTTCACCGTTGCAGCGCTCGCAGGAACCGTACAGTTCGATGCCATATTTGCGTGGACCGATTCTACGGTTGTTCTCAGCTGGCTGCGTTCCTCTTCGCACCGCTGGAAAACATTTGTTGCTCACCGTGTTGAGCATATTCAACAGCGTGTCCCGCCTCAGTGTTGGAGACATGTCTCAACATCGGACAATCCCGCCGACCTAGCTTCGCGCGGATTGTTTCCCGAAGACATGCTTTCGTGCTCCCTCTGGTGGTCTGGCCCACCTTTTCTGTCATCAGCGGATGACACATGGCCGGATGACAAATTCTCCGTGTCCTCCCCAGACATTGCGTCTGAAGAGCGAAAGCTCGCTTTGGTCGTGCGTGTGCCGCAGCCGCCGCCGATTGACATCGACGACCTCTTTTTGCGCATATCCTCCTTACGGAAGATTCAGGGCGCTGTCGCCTATTTCTATCGGTTCTGCAAATGCAAGTCCGATGAGAAGTTCACAGGACCTCTCTCGGATACAGAACTCCATTTTGCCTTGTTGTACATTGTCAAACATGTACAGCAGAAGGTATTTGCCGTCGAAATCGCGTCGTTACGCAACGGCAAACCCTGTTCAAGACCCTTTCGAAAACTTTCACCCTTTCTCGATCGTGACGATGTTCTCCGCGTCGGCGGACGTTTGAAGCATTGTCATGAGTTGCCATTTGCAACCAGACACCCTGCTCTTCTTCCATCTCGTCACGTCTTGACAGGACTCGTCATTCGACAAGTTCATTCCCGACATTGCCACCCGGGACTCAACAATACCTGCTATCTCCTGCAGCAAAATTTTTGGATATTGTCCACGCGACGCGCGGTACGGCACTACCTTGCATCGTGTTACCGGTGCTTCCGGACTAAGCCGCAAACTTTTTCTCCCACCATGGGCGACCTCCCCTCGGCGCGAATTTCTCAGCTAAAACCTTTTAGCTGCGTCGGGCTCGACTATGGTGGCCCTTTTCCAATCCTCATGTCACGCGCTCGCGGTGTCAGAACTACGAAGGCGTACATCTGTCTTTTCGTGTGCTTCGCCACCAAGGCATTGCACGTCGAGGTTGCCTCCGATCTCTCAACAGATGCTTTCCTCGCTGCCTTGCGCAGATTCATTGCCCGGCGCGGTCGCTGCTCTACCATCTATAGCGACAATGGCACAAACTTTGTCGGAGCTCATAGGCAATTGACGATGTCAATGCAACTCGCCGCGGAATCCGAAGCCATCACTTGGCGCTTCATTCCTCCCTCCAGTCCCCACTTTGGCGGGCTGTGGGAAAGCGGCATAAAAGCTGTCAAAACTCATCTATCTCGCGTGATAGGTGATCAAATACTCACCTTTGAAGAGCTGACCACGTTGGTCACCCAAGTTGAAGCGTTGCTCAACTCACGGCCACTTTCGGAGCTGAGCTCGGATCCAAATGATCTGTGCCCATTGACGCCTGGTCATTTTTTGACGCTCGAGCCGTTAACGGCCCCACCTGACCCAGATTTGTCCCACCTCAAGATCAGCAGGTTGTCGCGATGGCAGTTGGTCCAATCCATGCAACAGCGTTTCTGGGCGCGTTGGCGCGACGAATATCTACACACGCTGTACCAACGCGGCAAGTGGCACAAGTCACGTCACCTTGAATCCGCAGATGTGGGGTCTTTAGTCCTCATCAAGGACGAAAACGCTCCCCCTCTGAAGTGGAGGTTAGGCAGAATTTCAAAACTCTTCCCCGGCAAAGATGGCATTTGTCGTGTCGCAGATGTCCGTACTCAACGCGACGTTCTGCGACGCCCAATGGTCAAACTTTGTCCCCTCCCTTCAGGACAGTGAGCATTCTGTGTTTTCACTTCCGTCATTGTTCTCACTATGCTCTTTCTTTTTGTATCATGTTTGATTTCATTAATTTTTGAACTTTGAAAATACCCCGAGTGGTATTTTGGTGGGGAGTATGTCTCGGCCCCGTTCATTGAACACTGCATTCGTGTGCACTGAGGGTATGCAACCCAACATATCCCTGTGTCGTCCAAGTCCTCACCCCTCACCCCCTGTTCGGTGTGCCTGGCACTTGGCTGTCAGGCGCAAGCGTAAACGAGCTCCAGCACTTTCTTCGGCCGTCTTCGGCATTCTTCGGCTTTCTTTCCGCTCGTGCCTTTGCCGCTTCGTTCGAAGCGGTGTTGATCTCCGTACGTCGAGCGGGAAGCCACGCCGTCCTTTTTTTGGTCATCGTTCTCGCGGCCATCTTGTCGTGCCATCGGCGTACATTCGTACTCGACCAGAAGCCCATCCAAGGCCCATCGCGTCCGATAGTGACTCCTGGAGGAGCTCTGCAGCATCTCCAAGTCCAGAAAGCGGCAGTTTTCACCGCTTTCACCGGGGAGCGGCTTGGATCAGCCAGCCGCACACAAAGCTCCAGTTTCGGACGGGATCGAGTCGTTCGTCCGCCATTTTGGTGACGAACACGGGCACTCGTGCATTTCACCAGGAAATCCACCACCAGAACGGCCATCCACCACGACGCCGCCTTCGGACTCCGCCAGGACGACGCCGCCACCGAATAAGATCCCGTAAGTTCCATATTTTCCATTGTTTTACCAGTTACCGTTTATTCCCGTTTGCCGGGGTGTATACCTTCAGTGCAGTTCGTCTCGTTTTCAGGACGCCACTCGGCGCCAGCGAATCTGCCCCCGATCAGAACCACTCGGATTTTTCATTTCATTTAATTCACATTGTTTTTTTTTTATTGTTTTGTAATTCTGTCTGTTTGTGTTTTTTTCTTTGTTTTGCATTAAAGTTTTTGATTGTTGTTGTGAATTTTATTTCTGACTGTCGCTTGCTGCTTTCCTAATCCAAGAGTTATTGTTTTAATGCAGCCTTCATCGGAAGGCTGCCGTCTTTATGTGTACCGCGCTAACAACGAGTATTGAGAAATTTTACATTATAATACCTACCTGAATTTTTATTGCAAACATCGCTTATCGCTGTCGGCAAAAAGCCGTGTAGCCTCCTTCGAGGTATCGCATGTCGGTCACTGCATTTTATTTCTTGTTCATATTTTATTGATTTGGACTTTTATCCTTTGTTGTGTTTATTTGTTTCTTCTCTTTATACATCGAATTCCAATTAAAATTTAATTTTGAAGTTCAGTTGTTGCCTGTTGGGGGTTTTAGAAAATTTTAAGCGGGACATTTTATCATTTCGACTATATTTTAAGTTCAACATTATGCCAAATTGTGGACTATGCCGAGCCGGGCGGTCTGGCGGTCCCATGCTTACATGTGAGGGTGTGTGTGGTGACTCGTACCACTGCGGTTGCTTGGGCATTCGGTGACTCCGAATACAAGCTAATTAGTAGCAAGAAAAATTTTCTGTTTTTGTGCGACACGTGTCGCCTGCGTTGCGATGTCAATCTTAGGGATGGGTGGGCTGGTCTATTGGACGAGAAGCTGGACAAGTTGAGGAAGGACATGCAGATCAGTTTTGACGCTAAATTTGAGGAGTTGTCTGTGCGCCTTCGTGACGGCTTGGTCGGTGCGGCTGGTGCTGGTGCGGAGCATAGGGATCGGGTGCGCTCGTATTCCTCCGCGGTCAGGTCGCGGCCCTCTTTCGTTGTGCAGCCGAAGGCAACGGGCCAGTCTGTAAATGACACGAAGTCCAAGCTTTTCGAGAAAGTTAATCCTGTTCAGTCGCAGCTCCTTCTTGCTGGTGTCCGTGGGACGAGCAGTGGCGGAGTTGTTGTGAGTTGCGAAAACGCTGAGGACTGCGGCAGGCTCATAGATCTTGCAACAAACGGAATGAGCAAAGACTACGACATAAAAAAGTTAACACCTCTGAATCCTCGTGTTAAGGTGGTGGGTTTTTCTGAGGATTTTGATGCGGACTCCTTCCTCTCATACCTGAAGTCCCAAAATAAATCTATTTTCACATCTGATTCCTCTTGTAAGGTGGTGAGTATTAGGTGCTTGCGGAAGAGTGTGAAGAGGTATCAGGCTGTGCTGCAGATCGATCAGATTACATACAATCGGTTGCTGGAATCGGAACGGGTGATCATAGGTTACGACATGTGCCGTGTTTATGACGCCATTGAGCTTCTAAGATGCTTCAAATGCTGCGGTTTCCACCACACAGCGGCAAAATGTAGTAAATCCGACATATGCCCAAAACGCTCCGGTAATCATAAGATCAGCGATTGTTCATCGGACACACTGAAGTGTGCAAATTGTGCTTTGTCGAACGCCAGGCACAACACAGGTTTTTCCCTTGACCACGCTGCTTGGAATGGTCAGGAGTGTCACATCTACAGGGAGGCCTTGAATAGGCTTAGAGTGAGCATAGTTGGTGAAAATAAATAGCAATTAATTGACCACAACCCCTCGAATATTGCCGGTCCCGTCACCGTCGATTCCTTATCTCGTTCTGACTGGCCTGAAGGCGTTTCGCGGGACACAAGCTTTGCTGTGTACTATCAGAATGTGCGGGGACTGCGGGGGAAGACGACTGATCTGTTCAGTGCTACGGTTGGGACTGAGTTGCATTATAGTCTGATAGCTCTGACCGAAACTTGGCTGCTCCCTGGGATTGGCGATTCTGAGCTGTTCGATACCGAGCACTATACAGTCTATAGATCTGACGGAGATTATACAAAGATGAATGTTTCGAGAGGGGGTGGAGTGCTTCTGGCGGTGGAGGGTGATTTGATGTCCTCACTGATTACGTTGGGGCAAAATGACTATGTTGACAGACTGGAATCAGTGGATTTTTTGATGGTCAGGTGTTGCTTGCGGCGTGGAAGAACCGTGATTGTTGTGGTGCTGTATGTGCCGCCTCGTCTGTCTCTGGAGCTGTTCAGACTGCTGATGGAGTTCTTGGAATCTCTGGAGGCTCTCTTTTTGTCTGAGTTAGTGATAGTTGGCGACTTTAACATTCCGGAATACAAAGATTGCTCAGATTTGCGTGCATTAGACCTGTGCTCATTGAATAATACTAGATATCAGCTATGCTCGAGCCTGTGCACGTTTTTTGACATGAAGCAATATAATAACATCCCTAATTCAAACCAAAGACTGCTCGATCTTGTATTCTCGACGGTTTCCTGTACTGTGATCAGAAGTGACGCCCCCTTACTGACCGAGGATAATCACCATCCAGCTCTTGAGATAAGACTCGCCCCCAGTATTCCGCGCGCCAGGAAGATTGCTAGAAGTGCCTGTGACTTCAACTACAACTTTCGTAGGGCTGACTTCTTGGGCTTGTATGAGGCTGTCGCCGGGTGTGATTGGTCGGGGCTTGAGCGCTTGACTGATGTTGATGAGACGCTTGAGGCGTTCTACGATACTCTCTACTCCATATTTGACGTCTATGTACCAAAGTCAAAGCCAAGAAAAAGTAAGTATCCTCCATGGTTCGATGGTAGCATAAGAAAACGCGTAAGGTTGAAGGAGAGGTTGAGACGCGCCTCAGCGTCTGGGGACGTTTCTGCGCTTCCGAGACTAAGGGCTCTTCGGGCGGCTCTCAAGCGTGACATTAGAGTTGCTCACGCCAGATACTTGTCCCGGATCGAGGGTAATATTAGGGGTGACCCAAGGAAGTTCTGGCAACATATTGCGAGCAAGAAGGGTCGGTCGGGCATACCCAGTGAGGTTTTGCACCAAGGTGAATCTAACAGTAATCCCCGTGATGTTGCCAACTGCTTCGCACGTTATTTCTCAGGTGTCTATGCGAGCAGTAACAATCCGGCTTACTCCTGTGGCGACCTGGGGTCGACTGACAACCTTTGCCTCACCACTTTCAGCGAGAGTGACGTCGTGGCAGCCTTGGTCAGGCTGAAGGTTGGTAATGCTGTCGGGCCGGACCTCGTTCCATCATATCTGTTAAGGGACTGTCGTTCTGCCCTTGCCCGCCCCCTGCAATTGATTTTCAACAGAGCTCTTGCTTCCTCCACCTTCCCCAAATCATGGAAAAGCTCTAGGTTGTGCCCTATTCACAAGAACGGCCCTAGGAACTGCGCTGAGAACTATAGACCGATCGCTATCTTGAGCAACGTCAGCAAGGTGTTCGAGATTTGCTTGCATAGGGTTATCTCGGGGTTTGTTGAACAGAAAATAGTTAGCGAGCAGCACGGTTTTATAAAGGGAAAGTCAACAGTCACGAACTTGATGGAGAAAACGCAATTTATATCTGATTGTATGAGCGAGCGTAAGCAGGCCGATGTCATCTACACCGATTTTTCAAAGGCTTTTGATCGTATAAGCCACGACATACTCTTGAGGAAGTTGGAAAATCTGGGGTTTTCCCCCGATCTGGTCAGACTGTTCAGGTCCTATCTGGTCGGTCGAAGGCAGTTTGTGAGGGTTTCGGGTCACAGTTCCGAGAGCTTCGAGGTTGTGTCGGGGGTCCCGCAGGGATCTGTGCTGGGTCCCCTACTTTTCGTCATTTTCATAAATGACATTGGGCTGAGCCTCAGGAGCTCGTTCCTCCTCTATGCTGACGATCTGAAGATCTTTTCGCCTGTGAATTCTTCTGAGGACTGCTCTCGCCTTCAGGAGGACATCGATGCATTGGTGGGATGGTGCGCTGCGAACGGTCTTGACTTGAACGTGACGAAGTGCATGGTCATGTCCTTTTCGAGGTCCTCTGGACCCCTGGAGTTCCCATACAAGATTGGCGATCACATTCTGGCCAGACCCAGTGTCATCAAAGACCTTGGCGTGTACTTCGACCCAAAGCTTTCTTTCTCAGAGCACATTGGTTACGTGCACAGGGCAGCCTACACTACACTGGGTTTCGTGACACGGAACTCCGGGGACTTTTCCAACATCGAGACATTGCAGCGTCTCTTTTCGTCCTTGGTTTTGCCACGGCTGGAGTATGCATCCGTCATCTGGTGCCCCTACCACGAGAAATATGTGTCCTTTCTGGAGGGTGTGCAGCGGCGTTTCCTGAAGCTGCTGGTCCTCAGGGTCGATGGAGTTTACCCTTGTGTTGGTTTCCCGCAGCAATCGTTGCTGGCCAGATTTGGTCATCGGTCCTTGGAAAGCCGTAGAACGGTTGGCTACCTTCTTTTCCTGCATAGGCTTGTTTCGGGTGCGGTAACCTCCCCCAGTGTTCTTTCAAGGATCTCCCTAAATGTTCCAAGACAGGGCCTAAGGCGGAGTGATGTTTTTTATGTGAGGCCCACACAAAAGCTCTTTTACTTCAATTCTCCAGTGAACCGCCTTGCTCTGACATACAATAGGTTCCAGGAGAAGTTCGACATTTTCAACTGCAGTGCGGCGGATGTCAGGCGAGTTTTTGATTAAGATGCAATCGACGCATTGTTCTTGTCAGTGAGTAGTGTTGCGACGGATTTTCTTTTCTTCGTTCCGCGGTCACGCTATTATTGGACTTGTTAGTCTGTTGCGTGCCCGTATATATAATAATAATAATAATAATAATAATAATAACAGCATCTCTTATACTGAATTATTATAAGATAATGCCCGTAGTGTGCACGTATAAGCAGTGGTCGAAATGTACCGGAGCAGACCGGAACGGCGTTTCGGTTCGTGAAATATTTTCAAAAACCGTTCCGTCTCGTGAAATTTTGTCGAAAACCGTTCTGTCTCGTGAAATTTTGTCGAAAACCGTTCCGTATCGTGGAAAATGTGCCGATAAGACGTTTACACTTGTCTTTCAATAAGATTTTGTCTTTTGTTAAATTATTTTGATTTTATTATTGTCTCGTCATCACATTAATCCTTTCAAGAAATTATAATCATACATTATTATTGTAGTTATCTCTATCCATTTACGAAGAAAATTCAGTAATGTCACTTTTTGAGCTGTTCGTGAACGTTAACGTAGAGTTATGGAATGACCGCAACTAATTTTTCTGGAAGTCCAGCCAAATATTTGTTGGGGGAAACCAGGCCCAATCCAATACTTCATCTTACAATATTCCCCGATCAACGCAAGGAGTACCTAACATTACTGCATTTATGTACATCGCAAATGGGATATCAAGTGTCTACTCATTAGCACCTATCTTGAGCACATTAGAATTATCTGAAGAAAAAAACTGCCGGAATTGTTCAATGCAACAGAAATGAGGATGTCTCAGCAACTTCTTCCTTTCTCGGAAGGGGCGGGGGGGGTTCGCCTGCACCTCTTGCTCGTTCGCTCGCATCGAGAGCGAGCGTTCCGGTTCGTGAAAATTGTCATTTCGACCACTGCGTATAAGCACGTACGAAAAAATAAAAACTTCAAAATCATAAGAAATAACCACCTATTCGCGGAATTTGGATAATACAAACATTACAAACGGGCAGCAGAATATATATATAGATTGGCGGCACTTGATTTTTGGGCAAAGTCGAATTTATTGATGAGGAGATGGGTTTCCGTAAGCATCCGTGAGACAGGTAGGTAGGTATAATTCCCGTAGCATGCACGTATAAGCACGTACGAAAAATTGAAAAATCTCCTCGTTTAACATAAGAAATGACCGTCTGCACCTGTTCGCGAAAGTTGGATGATACGAACATTGCGAACTTGTAGCACAGTATCGGTTGGTGGTACTCTATCTTTGGCAAAGTCGAATTTATTGATAAGGCAATAGGTTTCCAGAACGCCCGTCGTGAAAAATGTAAAATTTTGCAGAAGCAAGCGAATGGAAGGTACAGGTACTAGTAGGTACTGTACTAGTAGGTAGGTCTACTAACCGCAAAAGCAGTTAAAAAATTGCAAAAAAGTTATAATGAACCACACGATAGATACAAACATAATGAACTATAACATGCATCTGTCAGTTGCCTTTCCATTTGCCAGCCGCGCACATATATCAGGGCCGCGCTTAAAAGCTCTGGTTAGACTATGGGACTATGCGATTTTGATCAGGTTATTGACTAAATCATCAGTCTCTTCTTCTTCTTTTCCTCCATTTCTTTCGACTCAATACAGATTCAACATTATTTTGGCAACAAGTAAAGATCTAGTATGATGTGGTGTGAACATTGCAAGCAATAACAAAGTAATTATTGCTTGCAATGTTCACACCACGCTTTCTTGATTGAATGGAATCTAAGCTAAATACCACCTCACACCTCACCGAAAATATGAAATTTTCATTATAATTATAGATAATAAGGGCAATGATAGCCCAATACTCCGGACCATTTGACATTGACATTTTGGGGAAAAATTGATCGCTTTATTCATGCGCTACGGTGCAAGCTCATAGGCTTACTACGATTTGTAGACTGCAGTGTGTCACCCCCAAATTCGCAATCGTCATTTAACGTTAATGATCATTACACTTACTGATCATTATAAGGTGCAGTCTGTCAAGGGTATGAGGCTGTATTCTTAGCAGGCCAAAATGAGGATTATCATGTTATTTATTGGAGAGTTGGAGACTTATCTGGTGTCTATCCGCAGGAACTAGAGACTCGAAAAAAAAAACGACTGGAAAGTGGAATGTGCCAGAAGTAAAGCCGAAGACCGTTTACAACTTGGTAAATGCTTTCTGCTTCTGAAAGACGTACATTTTACTTTCCATTCGTTTTGCTCCGAGTCTCCAGTTTCTGCGGATCGCCACCAGATAAATTTGCAGTACCTACATAATACGGGGACGGCAGTTGGAACAATGGTCGGGCCGTGCTCGTGTCACATGCGTGTGTATTCGCATCAGGGATGAATCACTGATGCGGTTCCCGAACCGCACCGGTTCAACGAACTTCACTATAGGTAGGTACTTGGTGTGTACTAAATTTCCATTTACTTACCATCCATTCATTTAATATATTATAAGTTAGGTACCTCCTGCGGTAGGGTGTACACAAACTGAAGAAAGTCCAGTTTTTCTTAAGAATTTCTCCCGAAAAATTCTTTGAAATAATCGGGGTGTTACCCTTGACAGACGTGACACACTGCAAATCGTAATAAGCCTATGAGCTTGCGCCGTAGCGCATGAATAAACGTGGCGATCAATTTTCCCCCAAAATGTCATATCAAATTGTCGAATGGTCCGGAGTATTGGGCTATTATTGCCCTTATTATCTATAATTATAATATTCATTTCATGTTTTCGGTTAGATGTGAGGTGGTCTTTAGCTTAGATTTCAATCAATCAAGAAAGTGTGGTGTGAACATTGCAAGCAATAACAAAGTAATTATTGCTTGCAATGTTCACACCACATCACACTATCTTTATTTGTTGCCAAAATATATGTTGAATTTGTATTAAGTCGAAAGAAATGGAGGAAAAGAAGAATAAGAGGCTGATGATTTAGTCAATAACCTGATCAAAATCGCATAGCCCCATATAGTCTAAACCAACTTATTTTAAGCGCGGCCCTGATTTATGCGCGCGGCTGGCAAGTGGCAAGGCAACTGACATATGCATGTTATAGTTCATTACGTTTGTATCTCGGTTTGTATCTATCGTGTGGTTCATATTATAACTTTTTTTACAATTTTTTAACTGCTTTTGCGATAAAAACCTTCCATTTCGCTTGCTTTTGCAAAATCTCACGTTTTTCACGACGGACATTCTGGAAACCTCTATTCCCCCATCAATTAATTCGACTTTGCCAAAGATAGAGTACCATCACCCGATACTGTGCTACAAGTTCGCAATGTTCGTATCATCCAACTTTCGCGAACAGGTGCAGGCTGTCATTTCTTATGTAAAGCGGGAAGATTTTTCAATTTTTCGTACGTGCTTATACGTGCACGCCACGGGAATTATATACCTACCTGTCTCACGGATACTCACGGAAACCCATCTCCTCATCAATAAGTTCGACTCTGCCCAAAAATAAAGTGCCGCCAATCTATATTATCCTGCTGCTTGTTTGCAATGTTCGTATCATCCAAATTCCGCAAATAGGTGGTCATTTGTTATGTTTTTGGAGTTTTTATTTTTTCGTACGTGCTTATACGCGCACACTACGCGCAGTATCTCATAATTTGGTACAAGAGATGTTGTTGCAAGAAGCAAGACACAAAATCCAGTTCCTCCGTTCGCGAAATACTTACGTGTCTGAATGGCGTACTGAAATGACGGACTTGATGACAAATGACAGATATCGCGATTCATTGCAGAAAAGCTGGCCAATGGTATTCAAAAATCACGGTGATGATGCACGACCACCGGCGATTATTCGGCGATTATGTTTACTCCTAGTTAATGACCATTAAGGTCCTAAATGACGTTCTAAATGATCATTAAGTAAATGACGACGTGACACACTGGTCATTTATATCGAAATTTACGCTCAATGATCATAAGTTTTCCAGTCTGTCAAGGGTATTATCTTCTGTTTGCATCGGTCAAGAGACCAAAAAAGTCGTTTGCATGTATTTTTGGAAAACAATATTTTTCGAGGTTTATAAATATAACTCATCCTATAAGTAAAGCAGAAACTCAATAATGCACATTTAACTGATATTTTGTGCTCATAATTATTCTGCCACAGCAGTTGAATAAAAATCTTTCAAAGTACCAAAACTAGAAGGGGTCGAAGGACCACCACACACCCTTCGGTTCTTCATAACTTCGAAAATAAAAGTCCAACAATTTTTCTTTTTTATGACCTTCTTGTGAGAGAGAATTTCGTATACCGTAGACCGTAAAACTGTCAAATTGACATACTTTTGAGAAATGTATCTGCTATGTGCATTCTAATGCGACTGGGATTGTGGGCACCTCGTTGCAAAGGCGGTGACAAGCGAGAAACTCTTGCGAGAAACCGATATAATTTTGTTAAGGCATTTTTGTTGGTGGGTAAGCTTTTTGTCAATGTGGCAAGATGGAGGTTTGAATTATTTCGCACAACGTGACTAGTGATGCGCTGTACAAGGCTGGGGTCTAGAGCTAGAACTTATATCAGATCTGGAAGATCGGGAGTACCTAGGTACCTGGGTCTCCTGAAGACATGACTGTTGCTGCAGCTGACGGCGATCGCACTTTTTTGAATTTGTCCATTAGTGAAATCAAAAACTTTCTTCCAACAATACACTACTTTTCGTTTCTTTTCATTTATCTACGCATTTTTCGCTATGATAGGGCACAACGAAAAATCAAAATTGAGGCCGTGGGGACTTCAGAGGCAAATTTTAAGGTGCTAACGAAGATTTCCATATTCGGCACTTTTTATATATCCTATAATGTCTTGATTTCCTACGGTTGTCCTTTGAGACGTTAGGAAGCGATATTATGAAAAATCAGCTGTGACTAAAAATGAACGAAACATTTCCAGTCGAATTAAAATTGTTTATTAAGAATAAATCCCTAATATTAACACAATAACCTATATTTTTCATCAATTATTCAAGACAGTATCAATTGATGGTACAACAACAGTATTTCATTGCGAAAATAAGCGCTAAAAGATATTATACAAAGTTAAAAATATAAATTAATCGGGAAATATATTTCTGAAATAAAGATAGGTAGGTGGGATTGCCTTGTGGGCACCTATTTTCACACTAACAGCACATTTTACATTTGCTGCGTGGAATTGCCATTCCATGTATTGTTTTCATCGTCACTGTCCGTTTTATCAGACAAACGAGCGATGTTGCCTTGCCTCCTTACGACGGTCGTTTCACCACCCAGACCTCTACTCCTCTTGGGTTGTTGTGCTCTGTGTATTAAAAAAGATAAAGTTTCTTGTCCATGTCTTGTTGGCTATAGCTCAGGCATTTTAGTTAAAATTTCCCTTAAACCCAGAAATAGGTTGATATGATGTGTTACTTCCAAGTGAGAACTGAGACAATATATTCTTATTCTGTATTTCAAGAATCTTGACAGCTTGACTTTAATGATTTTCCTTCTACGGAGTGATCTCAAACTTATGTATTAATTTTAAGGGGCAGTTCCTCAACTCACTTCAAGATGAAAATCGATTAAAAAAAATGACATTTTTCAATTTTAAAATCATGTTGTCTTCTGACGATGATGGAAAACAAGACTGCAGCCTAAATACATATAGGTATGCGGTAATCAGTTTTCCAACTACCCAATGTTTTAAAATTGTATTGTCATTTATTTGTTTTTACTGGAAACAATGAAAAAAACTAATTTTTACCAGTAACTTCGAGTCCATGTCTTGAAAACTAAATATTTAGAACTAATTTTTCAGTTACAGGCCTATTCTGTATTTCATAACGTGCATGTAACGTGTACATGTGTAATGTATCTCTTGTACATCTCCTCTCTATCTGCGTTAACATGCACGTGACGAGATTGAAAAGGGACCTGAGTCAGTCATAAAAAAGATCAAAATCGTCTCTTTAAACTTAATGACAGAGGTTTGAGATTACCTGTATACAACAGTCCGCACAAACTGTGCTAGCTATCTACCATCATCATGAAATCTTGCATGTCCTCAGCTTCCAGCAATAAAATTACGTACAAACAAACACGGGACTGAGGGGATTTTAATTTCAAGTACGTCCTACCGATACAACTATGTCGTTCCAACGCGACTCTCGGGTCTGTGTACGAATTTACAGCAACCAACCCATCATTCATTTCTAGATTAAAACCTAAGATGCCTGAGCTATTGTGAAGTCTTGGCTCCTTCACATTACCTGGATGATTCACCGGGACCATCCGCGTTTCTCTTATTGGTTGGCGGAGGTGGCGAATTCGACCTGGGCCCGGTGCCAAATATGAACGTTTTCAGGTATCCCAAGATCCCTATGAACGGGGATAGAACGTACCAAAACATCGCCGAGATACCTCCCGACGGGTTTGTGGACACAGCCCCGTGACCGCTGATCGGCAGGATCAGAATGACGGCCGTAGGGACCAGCTCCAAATTTAGGAGAGTGCTGTTGCAGTCTTCTTCCGTGAACTGGCGTCTGGGAAATGAAGTCGACAGCGTGTAGCTGTACGACAATTTCAGGTTTGTTTTGATGAACGTGTGGACCGCCCGGAGAGTTTCGCTGCTGGAGAAATCGTGGGTGGCTGACGAACCATCGGGCAGTTTGAACTGCAATCGGGCGACGTCGGTCCTGGTGGTCGGTCTGGTCGGTGGCGAGGCTTGCGAAGACGAAGGCTGAGCGGCAACAGGCTGGGCCGAAGGAGGAGCGAAACGGGCCGCCCTTTCGGCCTTATCCTGGGCTATCTGGGCAAGAACCCGGTCGCGGGCCGCTTGATTTTCGCGCTTCTCCTTCTGGCGTTCTTCCATGATGTTCTTCAGCTCTTGGTCGTCTTGCCATCGTTTCATCTGTTGCACGTTCTGGCCCATCTTGCGGCGCTCTATTTCCTTCTGGCGTTCTTTCTGTAAACAAAAGACACTATGGAATCGTGCTCTTGGTCGATTTCAAAACAACTTTACCCGCGGCATGAGCATTCCCCTTAGTCGAAAAACCCGCCAGCATGGTTCGGTTTTCTACTTTTGGCAGAAGAAAGTTTGACTTGACAACCGTATCTTGAAAATTTCAGTTCGATGAAAATCACAAGTTTAAGCCAATCTAGTTCCACTCGACGATTTGGAAAAAGCTAGACGCCAAACTGTAGCCTGATATCTTTTGTATATTCAACTAAAATTTTCAAGACTCGGTTGACACTGCCAAACTTTCATCTATTAAATGGAGAAACAGCACCTCAATATCCTATGAAATGTGCATTACAAGGCTTGTAAACCCCACCATGACTGGGTTTCTATCGCAGCTTTGGATCCGATCGAAGCTCTATCCGATCGAGTCGATCCGCTCGAAATAGCTGATATAAACGGTTAGGATTGAAATTTCAATCGGATCGAGCAGTTCATGTCGATTCGGTACTTTGGCCGGCTTGACTTGAGTTGAGCGGATCGATGCTTATATCCGCTTGTATTTTACCCGATGTAAACGGGATCGGATCGAAGTGACAGATGACCAACTTGTAAACAAAGCGTAATTTTTACGAAATCGAGGAATGCCTTTTAGAAATTGTGAATAAAATACACCAAGAAAATTCAAAATGGATATCTCTTTTGGTTTGGCGCAGTCTGATGCGTTTTAAACAATGTTGTTGTCTCTTGTCAATTTTAACCTAATTCTAAAGGAGTAAGACAGGATTGAGTGAAGCGGATCGGACGAGCGACGATAGAAACGCGCTTGACTGAAGCCACTCTGGATCCGATCGGAACTCAAGTGGATCCAAAACTTCGATAGAAACGCAGTCCATGTTGTGAGTTTTTCGACCAAGACGAATTCTCATGCCGCGCTCTCACGTCCCGTTAATAATAATCTCACTAGCTGTAAGTAGGATCTTTGTTTTGTGGTACGATGTCAAAAATTCGAAGATCAAACTAAATGCTATGGTTGAAGTCAGCTATGTATGACAGTTAAAAAAAAAATATTGTGATGCTTTTGAGAAACGATAGTCACGTTGTTCCTTTTTCCAAAAAGCAACATTTACTTTTCTCAATTGATTGCGATAAACATATCAACGATATACAGGAGTCCCAGAATTGATGTCGGAAAACGTAACCGTAGAGTTCTTGATTTTATGATTGTGAAGTTTTTTCGGGCTTCGACTTTATTACTACGACCACTCGCCTTCGGCCCCTCACCCTCCTACCCTGGTTAGATTTTAGTAAAATTCGACCTTTAAGTAGGTTACCTATAAATCAAAACAAATAAGATTAGGTACATCCATTCCATCCATTCATCCATAAGCTCACCCCGTTTATAAATCATTCATGAGAAGCTTGCAACCGAAATGTTTCCAACTTACGGCTTTAATGCATTCATTTCACGATACAAGGCGTTTCAGTGGAAATGAAACCAGCCGTTTCACGTCTTTAATTAGGAAAATGTTCGATACAAGTACATTTTTTGTCATTTTTTCATGTCAAAGCTTGACTATCACCTTGAACCTCCGATCCCGGTAGCCCAGAACTCGAAACATTTGGGAAACATAAATCTACAGCCTAGGAAATTCGTAGCGCCCGACCAGAAAATGATGAAAAACCCCGACTGCTGTCTGAAGGTGGATTTATGATCGCAAAAAATAAGATTAAAAATAAAAATAACGGTAAAAATAAAAATTAGAAAATGTTGAAAATGAGCTTCCAGATTCAAGCGCTTATGCTCCAGAATAAGAAAGAACAATAAGAATAAGGAAGTTCAACTTTCCATTCACTGTTGCGTATTGAATATGCGCAGATGTGTCAACAGTGGCAGCGTAAAAAAGTCTTTTGGGGCGAAATGTTCCCTGAGTTTTGCACAAATCATCCTCAATGTTATTGAATAATCAAGTTACGTGGTTAACTTAAGTAGAATAATATTTTACAATGTGTTTTATAAAGCATTCCGTGGCTTGTGTTTTCTTCCGTAATTGACGAGATTCTAGCCCCTCCCAAAAAATGCTTGGATACAATACAAAAGACAAGCCGAACAAGTGACGAATGCACTCGAGCTTTGCCGATGACGATAGGGGCTGCTACTCTTGAAGCTGCTGCGGCAGAAATTTCTGGGAGTTTCATGCAATCTGCAGTACATCGATGTAGCAAGAGTTGCCTAAAGCCATGTGAGATTGGTTCTCGCCTGTCTTTGGGTAGGCGAGAAACTCCCACGGGTTGTAAGACGTGAAGTGTCCGCTGAATGGGTTCGGAACACGTTACGGGAAACGAACAACTGCTATACAAAACGGATTGGCTATTTCTTCCACACTTCAAGAATACGATAATCCGCGCGGCGACTCTCGCCAAAAAATTCAGAATAAATTCATGCCATATGATAGGGTATATAGACTGTTAACATCTACAACCTCTGACAAGTGTGACCAATGGTCTGCTTCGTAACAGCGGACCAAACGTGGCGCCATCTACCAGTTATCCTTACAAGTTCTCATCAGTGGTATTGTCTATTACTGCAATAATTTAGATTGATGAGTAGATACCTATATTACACATGATATTAATTTGAAAAATTATTTTGTTGAAAAATGTATTTTTATTCTGATTTTTTGCGAGTATAAGTCCACCTTGAAACTACATTTTTCCGTTGCCTTGCTTTTTGTCGGATTTGATTCAAATCCATCGGGTATTTTGCGTTATTTAATTGAACTTGAAATATGACTTGAAGAGATTTTTCGCGACATAAGTCACATACACGTGTATGTTATCCTAGTGTATGCCCACCCCACCAAGCTTGTTGATGTTGGACCGTCACGTCGCTATCGCGAAAACACGGAATATATCTCTGAGATGTATGAGAAATGTCATCTGTCATCTCTTCTGAGCTTCTGTTGTGGTTTCTATGTTTCTAACATTCCACACCATTCAGCAAGTCACCGCACATTGCAGTAGCCGCAGCAGAAATTAGAGAACAGCAGCAATGATCCCAGTAGCAGCACTCAGCTCAGCATATCAATTCAAATTGAAGTTAATCTAAAAATTCCACTTGTCACTTGTCAAATCATCGCCCAGGCAAAATCCTCACCAACGTCATCACCACATACGCTGGTCCTGACCGGGGTATGTTGGTGTATGTCGTTTGATAGATATCAACGACGTCACACCTACGTCATTTCACTTCCCCTCACATACATTTTTGCGTGAAAGGGTTAAATTATCGCATACACCACATACATGAATGTGAGATTATCTCTCGCGAAAAATCGCAATTTGTCATTTTTCAACTTTTGATAGATGACAGAACGGAGAAGTACTTTCAACAGTTGAATAGTTACTATTCTGAATACAGTTTTTCAAGGGCCTTTGAACGGCACTCCGCACGTTGAGTTCCATGAGAAATGGTCTGCCACTTTTTGACAATCACATCTCCGTTTGACAGATGGCAACTAAGAACTAATAAGGACATGCCATGCTGAAATCAGATCTATAAACCAGATTTCAACTTAACCGGATCAACGGTTCAACAGTAATCATAGTAGATTACAGACATATGATCAGTTTCACGGCTTTTTTTATTAGAGTAAGATATAGTAAAAAGTGTTACATCGTACGAATTGTACGATGGTAACATGCAGCTAGCGTCTTGGCAGCTACACTGTGTGTCAGTACACTGTGTCCATTTCCTGTATGTAACTTCTTCTTCATACTTGCTAGCTCTGTTCTAATATAACCTAGAGTTGGTAGGTACTCACTACTCAATGAAGAACATCAGAAAATGCGACCTCTGGGCAGTGGGCATTTTCATTAAATTTTCTTCAGTACCGCCGCGCCTAGGTATCATTTTCTGCAGTGGCCACCCTACTGCAACTTAACAGCATAAGCGAAAAGCCACCAATCGGTAAAGGCGATTTTCGCTACGAATTCTCTAGCATTTTCACTTGCGCAAACATTACGTTGCAATGTCACGGTGACAACCGTCAGATTACACATAGCACATCACATAATGTATATCAAGAAGTTAGCATGGTATTTACCATTCGTACCAACACAACATATTTTTTCCATGGCTTACTATAAAGAAGAAAACCTTGAAACTAATTATACATACAGGGTGTGATGTATCAAAAGTATCATATTCCGAGTCCAGAGCGGTATATGGGATCCACTCAAAAAGAAGAGAAAACTCACGTGCGTGAGTCGCAATAGCGCATTTTCTTAGTGCAGATCTGTCACTGATAGAAATGGAGTCCAACTTGAAATTTTAATGTTCATACGAGACAAGAGTGAGTTTCACGTTTCATGACCAATCATTCCACTAATGAGAAATTTCAATATGGCGGCCAAGATAGCGGCGGACTCATGAAATTAAACTTGAAAATAAGAATGATTATACGCGACAAGGGTGAGTTCCAAGTTTCATGACAATCCTTCCATTAATAACAGATTTCAATACAGGGTCTTTTAGGGATGATAGCAAAAAAAATTAACTGTGGGTAGATCTCGTCAAAATATGACGAAAACCTATATACCATTTTGCAAAGTTCGGCCTAATGACGAAGATACAGCCCTCCAAAGTTCACTTTAAATTTGTAACTCAGGAACGTTTCGACAAATTTACCTTTGATTCAGCAAAAGCTGGTTGATCATGATTATCTGTTAACCTGCCAAATTTGGAAAGAACCAACCAGTAGTGTAGGAGTTATGAGTGTCAATAATTTAGAAGCATCCGAGGAAAACTTGACTTGAGGTGACCCCTCATAACTTCTACGCCACTGATTGGATTCTTCCCAAATTTGGCAGGTTGATAGATAATTATGACAAACCAGCTTATGCTAAATTAAAGTTAAACTTTTCGAAACGTTCTTGAGTTACAAATTTTTGAAATAAGAAAAAAGTGAACTTTGGAGGGCTGTATCTTCGTCATTAGGCCCAACTTTGCAAAATGGTATATAGATTTTCGTCATATTTTGACAAAATCTACCCACAGTTAAATTTTTTGCTATCATCCCTGAAACACCCTGTATAAAGGCCAAGATGGCGGCGAAATCATGAAATTCAGCTTGAAAATAAGAATGTTCCATACAAGACAAGAATAAGTTCCAAGTTTCATGACAATCGTTCCACTAATGAGAGATTTCAATATGGCGACAAAGATGGCGGTGGAATTATGAAATTTGAACTGATGAACTTCTTAATTTCTGCACGGACAGACAGACAGACGGACAGAGACAAATCGGCATATAAGCGTCATTTTCGTACGAAAATGCGCTAAAAAATTATTGATGTTTACTTTTGAAAGCATGGGCGGTCAAAGATTGCGTTATAAAGTGATTTTCGGGAATTGTAAAAATTATCAACTCATGAGTGTGCAATTAACTTTAGTTAACGATACAGGGTGAGTCATGAATCACAAAAATCTAGTTTTCTTTAGTAATACCTATAAAATATTCCACTGGTCCCTAAAATAATCTAAAACAAGATACGACTATTTTCGTTTCCATAGAAATTTTACTGACGTTTTAAAAGAATAATGAATGAGTGGTTGATAATATTTACTGATTAGTCTGTCCAAAACAGTTCCCCAAAATCTCTTTTAATGATGAAAATTGATGGCAGCAAAGTCCCACCCTTTGAGTCCCAATATTTTCAAAAGTAAACGTAATCAATTTTTTTAAATATTTTTTGCACGATCACAATACTTCTTTTTCCATGCACAGGAGGCCTTCACATCAAATGCATAGTCCATGGGTTTCTTTTCCTGCTATCATTTCCAAGTTACACTATATTGATTTAAATTCTTTTCTTCTGTTTAAACATGCCTAGATATAGATACTCTATAATCATGACTATAATAATCAACGTACTGCCAAAAGTTCCACCAAAAAGTTGACACAGTGTTAACGCTAACAAGATGTTGAATGAATTTTGTTCTGACAAATGCTAGTTGATTAACCACGGAAAATGCGCAAGATCCGAAGAACACTGATCATATTTGTTCATTAATTGATTTGAAACAGAAATACACATTGGTCAGTTAGCCAGAATCCAGCCAGAATCCACTGAAGAAAATCTCAAATTAGCTACTCCTTGATCAACTTTTTTTGGTGGAACACGAGGATCTAGGCATTGATAAATAATAAGTCAAATTCAGGATCAAATTTGAATTCCTGTTTCTGGGTCAGAATTCAATGCTTTATAACATACTGAAAGTCTTAAAACATCCCAATTAAAGCTTTTTCTAGCTGGACCAGAAGCATAAAAATTGTGATGTGAATTTGTTCTTAAATATTCGAGAACTGTAAGCAGCTTAACAGTTTTCAGCTTACAATGACATATTATCTAAAACCAACTACAAAAATTTGAAAGTCATGCAAATCAGACTCGGCGATTTGAAAAACCAGGACCCAGTTACCCTGAATCCCGGATGAACCTTGCATTCATCAAATTCCCATTCCTACCTCTTCCTCTTCTTGTTGCTTTTCTTGTCTTTTCTTCTCAATCAACTGCTTGGCCCTCTCAACCTTCTCCTCTGACGACACCTCCTTGACTTCTGCTGCATCTTCCTTTGCAGATGCAGGGGCCTGACTAGATGATGGCTTTTGAATTGTGCAAACTCCATCTTCACAAACAACATTCTCTGGCACAGATACCGGCTCTTGCCTCTCACTTGTGATCAAATTCTGTGACTCTTGAGGGGCTACAAGGTATTTTCATTTTTAAAATGCAAAATCTTTGTCAATGAATTTGATTGAACTCACCAGAGCCTCGATTTTCTGCAACACTCAGTCCGCTCTTCCGAATAACTACGTTTATTTTATCTAAAAGTCCCTTAGAATCCGAAGCTTCCTTTACTATTTCCAGAGGTGAACCTTGTTTCCCGATAAAGTATATTGATGGTATTGGAGTTTGCTTATCTGATTGAGAAGTCAAGGAACCTTTTAGATTTCTCACAATGATGCTGATGCAATTTGTGCATGGTAAAAAAGGATACAAATCTGGTTAAACTGCTGATGTGGAACCGATCCCGCTTCGATTTTGATTGCGACGAAACTTTCGCTTCCTAAACTTTCCGCCACCTCTGGTTTGTCAATGGTCTGTGTGATTTGAACTGAAGCTTCATCTTTTCCTGAAATTCCAGGGAATTAGTGGGTTCGTACCACAAAGGACAAGGATTCTTACCTTCGATATACACAACAAAAATAGCGCCTTTGGCTTTAGAGGTGGATATGGCTTCAGCGATTCCCCCTTTGTACCAGTTCATTTTGGAGCAATTTTTCGACGAGAATTCCGTAATTTAGGCAATTGGCAATAATTTTGTAAACTGTACACTCAGCAAATCGGTGTCAAAATTTATAAATCATCCAGCACTCATAATTTGACATTTCTCGTAAAATCAACGTTGTCCAATGGAAATTCCAATAATCACGAGTGTCAAATTCGACAACTGTGGAGACTTCTCTCTCTTTTTACAGCGAGAGTGTGAGCAGCTGCAGCTATGACACGTAGGTCGTAGCTTTCGTATCGAACTGAGGTTGGGCTATTCTCCGCCAGATGGCGATAGTGCGCTTGTTTGATTTCAATGAATTGCAGTTCTAAAGGCGGCTTTTTCAAATGCAAATGTGGTGAGGTGGTGGATTTGCCGCCGGTTTGCTGCTGTTATTGTTATCAAAATAAGTTCAGGGTTTTAAAACAGCTAAAATAATGATATTTTCATTATATTATTTTTTTCGAGCGATTTCGCTTTTCAGCATTACCGCCGTTGAGGCGTTGAGTGAAAAATTATAAGAGCCGCCACCGATGACACTTCTTCATTCATTTCTGCACGGGTGATTTCTGACATTGATGATGGTTTCGATTTGATTTTGAAAAGCTTATTGCTTACTGGGACCAGTGTGACCATATTAGCCTCTGGTGTGACCGACATAGTGCAAGGTGAAGACAGCAGACAGCGGCTTCCCGCTTATTTATCCTGAAGAATTTTCAGAAATGAAGGTATTGAAGATTGAAGGACAAAGTAACACCAGAACAAAGTCCTTCCGCAGTGTACCTCCTAACCTACCTATTTTATTTAGAAAACGATCAGCTGCAAAGTTGATTTCAGAAATTGCCTCGGAAGTTGCTTATTGTAGCTTGTACCGTGTTAGTCCGGCTGGTAAGAGAAACCACCTTGCATTTTAGAGACAAGCGACGAAATTTGGCACACTTGTTCACTAGACCCTACTCTTCGATTTAAGAAATAGCCCAGGCGCCAGGGAAAACAATAAGGAAATAATTGTTTCCTATGCGGGGAGCACGCCGTCTGTTTACGAATTTCGTATACGAAGCTTGCGTATTTTCTATTGTATAAACTTGCGTATTCTCGTTCGTCTTTGAAATCGGAAACGATCGTAAGAAGTCGTGCCCGTGGATGGAGGCCGCCATATTGCTAAAATTTCAGCGACGAGGAGGGAAGATGCAGATACCGGGTGTTTATAAACGTCTGTGATCGCATCGCCTTTGGAATCCGCTTTCGATCACTAAAATTGCGCCTGTTACTGCGTTTTTTGGCCTGACCCATGCCTCCTGCGATCTCGATCACAGTTTCTTATAAACACCCCGTACATCATGCTAGACAAAGACAAGAAAGATCGACACTTTACGCAAAACCCAATGTTTTCGTGTTTGTACGGAGCTTGCGGGCTGTGCATAGGCACGGCTGTGGGTAGGATACGCAAGGGGCTGGTCGATTTCTACGAAATACGAAAGTGGCGTGCTCGCAAGATTCAGATACGAAAACGAACTTCATAACCCATCAGTGCCGTAACTAGGGCGTGGCGAAGGTGGCATTTGCCACAGGCGCAAAAATTTCAGGGGCGCAAAATTCAGCTTGGGTAATACCTATTACTTATTTTTTCAATTTTCATTTCAAATTTTTACCTGAACCTATACCTACTTCAACCCACAACTTCATTAACTTTCTGAATAAAAAAAAATGAAAATAAGCGGCTTTTCCTACCACCTTTTCATTTTCTAAAACAGCCATAAAACGGATAAAATTGAAGAGCACGGCGCTGCAGGAAGTAGCATGCTGAGGATGAGGCAGCGTTCGCGCTCGGCGCCCTCCGCCAACGCCGGTCAGTCTAGGTGCTTTTCGAGTTCCAGCCTGACTATTACCGCATGTATTTACTTGCAATTTGCACCAAATAAATACAAGAGCGCCTAATAAATACCAGTCTGAGATGAGGCCTCTCTATATTCTGCAAATTTTTTTTATCTCAAATGCAGTAACTGAAGCTTGTCAAGTCGTATTTGCGCCCTTTGTCGGCTATGAAAGATTAAGAAAGATATTTCTACTTTCAATCGATAAAACAGCTACGTCAAGCTTGAATTTTGTGAAATTATAGACATATTTTTTGAATCGAAATCTAGCAAAGTTCAGCTTGGTGGTTGAAGCTTCAAGATTTTTACCATTTTCCATTTTTTTTTTGTCATAAAATTCATCTTCAGTTACTTACTTGGGTAGGATTTGAAATGGGGGATGAACCTGCATCTTTTTCCATTTTGATTCTAAATATTTTGTCCATAACTTGACAAGTTTTGTTTTGTTGTTCAATTTTTATCTTCATCATCCTAAAGGTACTAGTTACTAGTATTCTGTTACTTCTTGTTGAAGACTTTTTTGTGTGAAGAGATTATTAATTTGTCTTAATGTTTTTATTTCTGGGTTGGGAAGCTTGACTGCAAAAGAATAGACGGTCGGGAGTTCAAAAATTCTCCTAGGAGCCGAATGAGTTTATTCACCTATTTTTCATGAAAGATTGAGTGAAAGATTTTAAAAATATGTTCTTCCAGGAGCCGAATAAGTTTATTATTGATTTCACCTATTTTTCATGAAAGATCGAGTAAAAGATTTCAAAAATATGTTTTTTTTTTAATTTAAATTTTTTTTATTCATTATTGTATATTGAAAATCGAGGTAAAAATCGTGAAGATAAAATTATAAAATATAGAAAATCTCAGCTAATCCCACGTCAGAATGAGGCATGGTGCCAAGAATTGAAGCAGCATTGCCACGTTGAATTGCTAGGCTTATTCTTTGTGTCAAGTATGCGGTTGATTTAGCTTCATTTCTGACTCCTCTGATCTTCATGCCAATTTCGCTTATCAACTTCTTTGCTTCCTCTCCTATTATTGGGTTATCATCTTATTGGCCATTTTTAATTTTTTTTATAGATAATTGTGTTCCCATTGTCACCAAAAATCCGGAGGAGGAGGAAATGGAAGCTTCCGGCCTTAATTTGCGATTATTATTAGCATTATTACGAGGCAGGACGATTCGACGCTGCCGGTTTGACGCCGGACAGTTCGACGCCGGACAGTTCGACGCGGCCGGTTTGACGCAAGCCAGTTTGACACCATGTCCATTTCGCCGCTAGGACAGTTTGACGCCAAGAACAAAAAGTCATCAAAAACTCTATGGCTCCACTTTACCTTAATGACATAAAATTACGGGAGATAGACGTTTCACCTGCACCGAACTCGACGACCGGACGTTTCACCGACAGACAACTTACCGAACCACCATATCGCCAACACGCCGCCTCACTAACAACCCCATTTGCCGAGACACCGCAAGGCACATTGGGACCACCAGTGCTTCGGAATACAAGAAGACGTAACTTCGTTTTTCCTAAATGCTGCACTGTTAATAAAAGTGTGGGATTTCAAAAGAACCACATTTATTGTAATATATTACCAACTACTCAATTAGCGAAGGCAAACCGCTGGGGAAGTCTGGTGTACATGCCGGAGGAAGTCCATCAGGGGAAGTCTGAAGGAAGTCCGGGGGAAGTCCAGGGGAAACCCGGGGAAAGTCCGGAGGAAGTCCGAGGAAGTCCGAGGAAGTCCGAAGGAATTCCGGGGGAAATCCTCACGAGGAGGGAGTCTGATGTACAGAATTTGACCAGCGGTTTGCCCCTCGTCAATTAGTGTATTAGAAAATTTTGGGCCAGACCTCTAAGGTATTCTATATTAGTTTTGAAACCAAATTCTCTAACTAATTTCAGATCCTTTCATCGCGCTTTCTGTATTTTAGTCTTTTTGGGGTAGACTCAACTCCCTTCACAAAGTCTTCGTACTGATGATCGCGACCGCTCTGGATTTTGCGCAAGCCGTTGAGAGTCTAATGAGCCCCCGTGTGATTGTGATATTCAGAGCCCTATCATTCCTTCCTTGTACCTGAATACTCGTAATTGTAGCCTTTAAAGTCCTACTGAGCCACCTTGTGTCTTCAGGCATTTTTTTTACCCTTATCGAGTCCTGGCATGCCTCTCTGTAATATTCAGAGCTCCCTCTCCTATTGTGTTTACACCGTCGCATTTTAAAACCTCCTGCGCCTCTTTGATTCTACAAGTGTCGCTTAGAATCCTGATGAACCTTCTTCGGTATCCTCGAAGCACAGCTCGAAGTTTCTGGAGTTTTGAAAACCTCCCTTGGGCCTTGTTAGGCTTCTCAGAGCTTTATTATTCCCGCCTGTCGTCAGCATTGTAGACCTGCTGAGCCCCTTCCTATCTTGTATTAGTTTTCAAAGCTCTAGTTAGCTCCTGTGAGTCCAAATGTGTCGGTCGAAGTCCTACATAGCCTTATTTTGTCTTTAAGTGTTATTTGGACCTCTTGAGCTTCTCATGCTTTTTGTGTTATTTCAAGCCCTACTCTCCTTGTGTCTACAGTCTACATTGTAGCGATTTGAGCCCTGCTAGCTGAGCCCTCTTGTCACCTGAAGTATTGTTGGGGGCCCCAGTGAGCCCTATCAGGTCTTCTTGTGATATTCAGAGCCCTACGCTACCTTGTGTCCACGTAGTAGCGTTTCAAGTCCTGCTGAGAACTCTTTTGTCTTCAAGTGTCGTTTAGAGCCCTAGCGTGTCCCGTCAGGCCTTCCTATATTATTCGGAGCCGTACCTTCCTTGTGTCTACATTGTAGGGTTTTAAGCCCTGCTGAGCCCCCTGTGTCTTCAAGTGTCCTTTGGAGTCCCAATGAGCCCGGTCATGCGCGGGCGCAATGCTTGCGAAGAACCGTCCGCGCAAATAATCGTCCTAGCACCCCAGGGGTAGGACGGAAATCAATTTTATTTTTGGAAAAAATATTTTAAATTTTTTTAACCCCACCTTAAGTTTCTTAAAAATTCTCTGACCGTCTCATTTTATATTCTGGACCCCTAATTTTTTTCTCAATTCAGTCGGCGTCATCCTAGATAGCATATCAAAGAAGAAAATTTTTGGTGGGAAAAGTGCTACCCAAATTCACCCCTTTGCTTCCCCCCACCTCAACTCCGAAATTCAGCAAAACACCACCTACTTTGTGATACATCAAATTAAAGGGAATTGAATTATTTTTCTTTCGTTGTTGAATTGGGGGTTTTTCGTTCGGGAATTGAATTCGTTTTCGTGTTTTTGTGAGAAAAATAAAGCAATTTTTAATTGCCAAATGCTTTTATACACTCGACGAGTTCTTTCTGTAATATATTTTTGTATATATATGTATATTCTTATTGTCACAGTGTGTGGCTGTATGTGTACCGTCTGCCAGATGTATATAAACTGTGTTAAGTGACTGTCTGACTTTGCCGATTTTATGTGTAGATTCTCAAATCTGTATATTTTCATAAGGCATAAATAAATACTTTACTTTACTTTACTTTACTTTCTGAAATGAATTTTTTTTCAATTTTCTACCCCTCCCCCAATAAATTGGTTATTTGGAGTATTCTAGGGGGGAAATGGGGGCTTTAAAAATTGTGAAAAATCTTTTTCAGGAAGAGAATTCAATTTCCTTCAATTTGATGTATCACAAAGTGGGTATTGACATTTTAGATTTTTAAGGTCAGGGGAGGGGAGCGAAGCGGTGAATTTGGGTGGCACTTTTTCTATAGAAAATTTTCTCTTTTGATGCTGTGCAGGATGACGTTGACTGTATTGATGGGAAATGGAGGTCAAGAATATCAACTTAGACACTCAGAGAATTTAAGGAATAGGTAGGTGGTGTCATTTGAAATTTCAAAGTTGAGGTGAGTGGGGGCGAGGGGGCTCAAGATATAAATTCTTCAATGTATATTTTAGATGTCCCCCTCGATATAAAAATCCACCTGTTTTTGCTCAAAGACATTCGCACTAGGAATCGGGAGATATTGCAGGTGGATAGTTTTCAAATGATCACCCGGTATACAGGGTGTACTACGGGAATCAAATCAGAACCAGGATCAGAACAGAGAAATTTGACATATTTCTTCGATTTAGCCTATGTGAAACTCCAAGCACTTATCACGGGTCCAATATCAATATTAGAGCTGGGCCGATACCGATACTCAGTATCTGGTATCGGCCGATACTTCCTATTTTCAGATACATGCCGATACCAAGAAAATTCAGATACTTGTATCTGAAAAGTATCTGAACTTTACGCGGCGCTCGCGCGCAGCCTCCGGGTCCATATAAGACTTTTATCTTGCACCCAGGGATTCCCAAAATTTGTTTGTCTGACCCAAACTGATTTTTATCATCAGCTGGTGCTTGCGTTTAGTAAATTGAAGGTGTCCAAAATCTGCATTCAGATCCAGTGGATTATTGGAAGACAACAACATTCCCCATCTGAAGAAACTGACTGCATACTACCTTGCTATTCCAGCAGGCTCTATGTTTTTGGAGTCAGTTTTCTCCGAAACTGAGGGCATCGTAATTATCAAAAGGACAAGTCTGACTGCAGAGCATGTGCAACAGCTTATATTTTTGGAAAAAATAAAATAAATTTGTTGGGAAACGATTAAGAATTTTTAATGTTTTCTTTTATTTGATTATTGTTTAAATTTGGATTGAAAATGTTTAAAATAATAATTTTGATTGAACCTAGCTTGTTTAAAAAAAACTGAAAAATATCCTTGAAACTAAGTAATTTTTACGTGATGCAGCTAATTAATGTGAATTTCGCGTTTTTCCGACTTCAAATTAGATTTCAGATACATGTATCTGAGTATCGGTATCGGAAAAGTCAGTATCTGAGTATCGGTATCGGTATCTGAAATCCTGGTATCGGCCCAGCTCTAATCAATATGCATTGCTATGTAAGCTTCACTTGTCACTTGATACACCTAACAAGTGGTCAGCTCACAGCCTTCCTGTAAAATGTTTTGAAGGCCCTTTGAAATCATCAAAATTTACAGTGGCAAGATATGTATGTAACAGTATACCTATTATATCGCTGTGCTAGAATGATAGTAAGATAACTTCAAATTTCTGATTTTTGGATTAATTCAAAATCTATAGCTCCAAGCTATTCTCTACCTGGTAAAAAAATCAAATTACTCAGAATCATCATGGAAGTACATAAAAAATGAATATCTCACTGTTATAATTATCTGTTTTTTAAACAGTTCTGGTCTAATACTCGGACATCTCAAAATGTTCCATTTCTTCTACTGAGAATTAAATCGAATTTGATCTTGCCTTCCGGTATAATACGAAGACATTCCAACATGTCCCAATTTTACAACAAATCTGATTTGGAAATTTCAAGTTGTCCTTGTTTTTCATGTTATCTTAGTATTTTACTGTGAAAGATATCTCACTCTTATACCAAAAAACCAACTGATTCAATGCAAGTCTTCAGATATTTCATTTTAACTCACTATTGCACAAAACATACCCTCATGCGTTTGTAAAATATCTTACTTTTCTCTAAGTTGTCCAACTATTTGACCAGAAATGTTCCGGGAATTGTTTGAAATGACTTAATTATTTTAGCTTATCTCCAATGTACCTACATTGCCATGATTTCGTTATCCACAGGTCAGTTTGTATTGGGTAAAACTGAACCAAAAGGATGGATAGATGCGGAGGCAGACGTATATTGGTTGGCCAAGACCATGGCCAAGACTGCCAAAAGTAAAAGAAATCGTGAAAATCGGTTCACAGGATGAAATGTTTGATGAAAAATCTTGAATAATTGAATGACAAAGTTATGAACTTTGACATTTTTCAATATTTGACACACGACAGTTAGCGAAACACTATCTACTGTTCTGAATATAGTTTTTCAAGGACTTTCAAGTTGTTAGCGCGGTACACATAAAGACGGCAGCCTTCCGATGAAGGCTGCATTAAAACAATAACTCTTGGATTAGGAAAGCAGCAAGCGACAGTCAGAAATAAAATTCACAACAACAATCAACAACTTTAATGCAAAACAAAAGAAAAAAAAACACAAACAGACAGAATTACAAAACAATAAAAAAAAAACAATGTGAATTAAATGAAATGAAAAATCCGAGTGGTTCTGACCGGGGGCAGATTCGCTGGCGCCGAGTGGCGTCGGGATCTTATTCGGTGGCGGCGTCGTCCTGGCGGAGTCCGAAGGCGGCGTCGTGGTGGATGGCCGTTCTGGGGGTGGATTTCCTTTTGAAATGCACGAGTGCCCGTGTTCGTCACCAAAATGGCGGACGAACGACTCGATCCCGTCCGAAACTGGAGCTTTGTGTGCGGCTGGCTGGTCCAAGCCGCTCCCCGGTGAAAGCGGTGAAAACTGCCGCTTTCTGGACTTGGAGATGCTGCAGAGATCCTCCAGGAGTCACTATCGGACGCGATGGGCCTTGGATGGGCTTCTGGTCGAGTACGAATGTACGCCGATGGCACGACAAGATGGCCGCGAGAACGATGACCAAAAAAAAGACGGCGTGGCTTCCCGCTCGACGTACGGAGATCGACACCGCTTCGAACGAAGCGGCAAAGGCACGAGCGGAAAGAAAGCCGAAGAATGCCGAAGACGGCCGAAGAAAGTGCTGGAGCTCGTTTACGCTTGCGCCTGACAGCCAAGTGCCAGGCACACCGAACAGGGGGTGAGGGGTGAGGACTTGGACAACACAGGGATATTTTGGGTTGCATACCCTCAGTGCACACGAATGCAGTTTTCAATGAACGGGGCCGAGACATACTCCCCACCAAAATACCACTCGGGGTATTTTCAAAGTTCAAAAATTAATGAAATCAAACATGATACAAAAAGAAAGAGCATAGTGAGAACAATGACGGAAGTGAAAACACAGAATGCTCACTGTCCTGAAGGGAGGGGACAAAGTTTGACCATTGGGCGTCGCAGAACGTCGCGTTGAGTACGGACATCTGCGACACGACAAATGCCATCTTTGCCGGGGAAGAGTTTTGAAATTCTGCCTAACCTCCACTTCAGAGGGGGAGCGTTTTCGTCCTTGATGAGGACTAAAGACCCCACATCTGCGGATTCAAGGTGACGTGACTTGTGCCACTTGCCGCGTTGGTACAGCGTGTGTAGATATTCGTCGCGCCAACGCGCCCAGAAACGCTGTTGCATGGATTGGACCAACTGCCATCGCGACAACCTGCTGATCTTGAGGTGGGACAAATCTGGGTCAGGTGGGGCCGTTAACGGCTCGAGCGTCAAAAAATGACCAGGCGTCAATGGGCACAGATCATTTGGATCCGAGCTCAGCTCCGAAAGTGGCCGTGAGTTGAGCAACGCTTCAACTTGGGTGACCAACGTGGTCAGCTCTTCAAAGGTGAGTATTTGATCACCTATCACGCGAGATAGATGAGTTTTGACAGCTTTTATGCCGCTTTCCCACAGCCCGCCAAAGTGGGGACTGGAGGGAGGAATGAAGCGCCAAGTGATGGCTTCGGATTCCGCGGCGAGTTGCATTGACGTCGTCAATTGCCTATGAGCTCCGACAAAGTTTGTGCCATTGTCGCTATAGATGGTAGAGCAACGACCGCGCCGGGCAATGAATCTGCGCAAGGCGGCGAGGAAAGCATCTGTTGAGAGATCGGAGGCAACCTCGACGTGCAATGCCTTGGTGGCGAAGCACACGAAAAGACAGATGTACGCCTTCGTAGTTCTGACACCGCGAGCGCGTGACATGAGGATTGGAAAAGGGCCACCATAGTCGAGCCCGACGCAGCTAAAAGGTTTTAGCTGAGAAATTCGCGCCGAGGGGAGGTCGCCCATGGTGGGAGAAAAAGTTTGCGGCTTAGTCCGGAAGCACCGGTAACACGATGCAAGATAGTGCCGTACCGCGCGTCGCGTGGACAATATCCAAAAATTTTGCTGCAGGAGATAGCAGGTATTGTTGAGTCCCGGGTGGCAATGTCGGGAATTAACCTGTCGAATGACGAGTCCTGTCAAGACGTGACGAGATGGAAGAAGAGCAGGGTGTCTGGTTGCAAATGGCAACTCATGACAATGCTTCAAACGTCCGCCGACGCGGAGAACATCGTCACGATCGAGAAAGGGTGAAAGTTTTCGAAAGGGTCTTGAACAGGGTTTGCCGTTGCGTAACGACGCGATTTCGACGGCAAATACCTTCTGCTGTACATGTTTGACAATGTACAACAAGGCAAAATGGAGCTCTGTATCCGAGAGAGGTCCTGTGAACTTCTCATCGGACTTGCATTTGCAGAACCGATAGAAATAGGCGACAGCGCCCTGAATCTTCCGTAAGGAGGATATGCGCAAAAAGAGGTCGTCGATGTCAATCGGCGGCGGCTGCGGCACACGCACGACCAAAGCGAGCTTTCGCTCTTCAGACGCAATGTCTGGGGAGGACACGGAGAATTTGTCATCCGGCCATGTGTCATCCGCTGATGACAGAAAAGGTGGGCCAGACCACCAGAGGGAGCACGAAAGCATGTCTTCGGGAAACAATCCGCGCGAAGCTGGGTCGGCGGGATTGTCCGATGTTGAGACATGTCTCCAACACTGAGGCGGGACACGCTGTTGAATATGCTCAACACGGTGAGCAACAAATGTTTTCCAGCGGTGCGAAGAGGAACGCAGCCAGCTGAGAACAACCGTAGAATCGGTCCACGCAAATATGGCATCGAACTGTACGGTTCCTGCGAGCGCTGCAACGGTGAAGGCAACGAGATTGGAAAGTAGGACCGCTGCACACAATTCGAGACGGGGTACGGTCAGCAATTTGACTGGAGCCACCTTTGATTTGGCGGTTAGGAGACGAATGGTGGGAACACCATTTCGAAGGTAACGAACGTACAACACGCTCGCGTACCCAGATTCAGATGCGTCGCAAAAGGCGTGCAACTGGCACCTGTCTGCAGGCGACGGAAAAGTATGCCGTGGAATTTGCAACCGCGAAAGTTGCGATAGCTCGGATTGAAAACGCAACCACTGCTGACATACGATGTCTGGAGGGGTGTCGTCCCAATCAAGGCCAAGTTTCCATAACCGTTGGATTAAATGTTTGGCGAAAAATGCAACAGGGCACAGAAAGCCGAGCGGATCGTAAATCCGAGCCACCTCCGACAAGATGGACCGTTTTGTGCACGGTAGTTCATTTGGATGAACCGTGAATGAAAAGGTGTCTGTTGCCGCTTGCCACTGGAGGCCAAGAATTTTTACAGTATTGTCAGCAACGTCACTGAAAGTGGACGGCTGAGTTCGAACGTGATCAAGTGGTATGTCTTGCAGCACATCAGGGTGATTGCTTGCCCACTTGCGCAATTCAAAGCAACCCGATTGGAGCAGGTTGATTAGCTGCGTTTGTAATTCCCGTGCTGATTCCACGGAGTTCGCACCGCAAAGTAGATCGTCTACATACAAATTACGGCGAATTGCCTGCGAAGCCAATGGAAACTTCGAGGCGCTTTGTTCTGCCAAGTGAAGCAACGTGCGAACCGCTAGAAACGGTGCCGAAGAAACACCATATGTAATGGTGTTCAATTGGTACGTTTCAATGGGTCGATCAGGGGAGAAACGAAAGCGAATGAGTTGATACTTGCGATGTTCGGGCGAGATAAGTATCTGCCGATACATCTGACGGATGTCACAAGTAAAAACGATCGGCTCACACCGAAACTGCAGTAGCAAAGCTGCTATGTCCTGTTGTAACTTAGGACCGACGAGAAGCGTCTCGTTGAGAGGTAAATGATTCGGCGCTTGCGCCGAAGCATCAAAAACGACGCGAATTTTCGGCTTGTCGTCTTCGATCTTGACGATCGGATGATGAGGGATGTAATACGCCTCAGAATCTGGAGGTTCTGCGTCCAGCAAGGTCATGTGACCTAGGTCGAGGTAGTCGCGCATGAATGCTATGTACAGATCACGGAGTGTGTCCTGACGGACCAGGCGACGTTCGATAGCTAACCAACGGTGGTCAGCCATAGACCTGCAATGTTCAAAGGTGGGGGACTCCCTTTTGAAGGGAAGCGAAACCCCAAAACGACCTGACGGACAACGGTAGACAGAGTCCCGGAAACAAATTTCTGCACGTTCATCATCTGGGGACAAACGTGTTTTGGACGATGGTGACGAGATTTCCTCTACTTCCCAAAATTTGTGCAGAGACTCGTCGATTCCAGTTGGAGTGCAAACCAAAAAGGAATGCAGAGGTTTTGACGGGGTTTGAAAGGGACCGAGAAGAGCCCAGCCAAAAATGGTGTTTATGGCAACAGGCTGTGACGGACCTGACGAGACGATTCCCTCTTTCACGACTGACGGATAAACGTCGGCGCCCAACAACACTTGAATGGGGCCTGGCTTGAACCATGTGGGATCCGCCAGATTCGATAAGTTCAAGTGGAATTGATCCGGGTTCAAAGCGGTGTCTGGCAGGTTACCACAAATCCTGCGCAGGACAATTAACTCCAATTCAGGGATTGGGAGAGACTCATCATCAGCCTTGACCTGGCAAGTGACTGTGCCACACGTCGAATTGGCGGGGGTGAGACCCAAGCCAAAAACGGGCACATTGTGATTTGATGGGGATAGACCCAATTTGCGCACGCAGGAGTCCAAAATAAACGATGCCTGACTGGCAGGGTCTATGAGCGCACGGAGGCTTTGGTAGCCTCCCCACCGGTCACGAACGTGAACGATTGCCGTGGCCAACAAAACATGAGCTGCCTTGAGGCTTGAGGCGAGATTCGTCACCGAATTCGCGACATTTTCTGGAAGACCAGGGGAAACGATTTGCGGTAATTCAACTGGATTCGATAAAGAACTGGGTGACTCATGACCTGCAGTTCTATGTGGCTTGGGGAAGTGCAGCAAGGTGTGATGCCTTGCGTGGCACTGCCGACACGAATACGACGACGATGGACATTTTGGAGCGCCGTGATTGGTGCTCAAGCAGTTGAGACAGAGCCTTTTCTGTTTGACCGCCAAATATCTGTCATTTGGGGACATTGACAGAAAAGTCTTGCACGCGGTGACTCTATGACTTCTCGCCCCACAATGAGAACATGCTGACTCATGCGACGTCGCTGGGGCAGATGAAGTCTGAGACACCAACGTATGTGAGGCCCACGACTTGCGGCTGACCTCGGGCTTCACGGTAACGGTGTTTGCCCGTGTGGAGCGGGAGTTCGATTGCGTTTTAGAATTTAAGGCAGTTGCCTCGAAAGCCTTGCATTGGTCGAGCACGAAAGACTTGACGTCTTCGTATTTGGGGAAGGGGGTGCCAGCTGACTGCACCTCGAAACGTTTTCGCGTCGACTCATCGAGTTTCTGGAGCAGCATGCTCGACAGGGTGAAATCCCACAGGTCGATATGCGGATACTGCTCGAGCGCCACTAAATTTTCGTTGAACGTGTTCACAAGATGGCGAAGCGCTTGCGCGGAGTCAGATGTGACGGAGGAGGCGTTCATCATCGACTGCCAGTAAAAAGTGACTAGCACGCGGTCGTTCTGGTATCTCTCAACCAACGAGTCGAACGCAATTATGTAATTATCTCCCGTCAATGGCAGGTGTTTAACCATTGAGAGAGGTTCACCAGATAAAGACGAGATCAGATACTGAAACCGTTCAATATCTGAGAGAGACTGGTTTCTGTGTATTAACGCCGTGAACAGATCATAGTATGGTGGCCATGATTTTAACTTTCCGTCGAACAACGGCAACGCGATTTTTGGCAATCGGACATTGCTCCGGCCTGTCTCGAACCAAGTTTGCGAGGCTTGGCGAGAGAGCGAGGAAGTCGGCTCTGAATTCGAAAACGAGGCTTTTACCGCAGCAAGTTTGCCATACAAGCTGTCTGCCCGGAGTGTACGTTCAAGAAATGTAGCCTTCTGCTCCTCGGAGGCACTGGGGAGAGGGGCAGTGTTGACCGTGCTCTTGAAACCGTTGTAAATTTCCGCCGCAATGTCAAACGTGGCTAAAAATGCCGGTTGGAGGCTTGGCTCGGTGGTAGCTGTGACGCCTTGTTCCAGAAGGGGCTCAAGGCGCGCAATAGCTATCGCGATGGACGATAAAGTTGCGTCCATTGTGTACGACACAAAGAAAAATGAAAACAAAGCAACTGACCCTTAGGTTGGCGTACCTGAATGGCGAACCCAACCCAGGTGAAAAAGTGCGAATGAGACGGGCGAAAAACGAATTGATCAACACGCTGGACCAACGCACAAGTGTCACGTGGGTTTGACCCGTGACTTCAAAGTTTCAATAGTGAGGTGAATTAAATTCCTGACTGTACCATGCTTAGCCTGTATCCGGCTACGAAGGACCAATTTATATGTTAGCGCGGTACACATAAAGACGGCAGCCTTCCGATGAAGGCTGCATTAAAACAATAACTCTTGGATTAGGAAAGCAGCAAGCGACAGTCAGAAATAAAATTCACAACAACAATCAACAACTTTAATGCAAAACAAAAGAAAAAAAAACACAAACAGACAGAATTACAAAACAATAAAAAAAAAACAATGTGAATTAAATGAAATGAGAAATCCGAGTGGTTCTGACCGGGGGCAGATTCGCTGGCGCCGAGTGGCGTCGGGATCTTATTCGGTGGCGGCGTCGTCCTGGCGGAGTCCGAAGGCGGCGTCGTGGTGGATGGCCGTTCTGGGGGTGGATTTCCTTTTGAAATGCACGAGTGCCCGTGTTCGTCACCAAAATGGCGGACGAACGACTCGATCCCGTCCGAAACTGGAGCTTTGTGTGCGGCTGGCTGGTCCAAGCCGCTCCCCGGTGAAAGCGGTGAAAACTGCCGCTTTCTGGACTTGGAGATGCTGCAGAGATCCTCCAGGAGTCACTATCGGACGCGATGGGCCTTGGATGGGCTTCTGGTCGAGTACGAATGTACGCCGATGGCACGACAAGATGGCCGCGAGAACGATGACCAAAAAAAAGACGGCGTGGCTTCCCGCTCGACGTACGGAGATCGACACCGCTTCGAACGAAGCGGCAAAGGCACGAGCGGAAAGAAAGCCGAAGAATGCCGAAGACGGCCGAAGAAAGTGCTGGAGCTCGTTTACGCTTGCGCCTGACAGCCAAGTGCCAGGCACACCGAACAGGGGGTGAGGGGTGAGGACTTGGACAACACAGGGATATTTTGGGTTGCATACCCTCAGTGCACACGAATGCAGTTTTCAATGAACGGGGCCGAGACACAAGTGAATTTTCAGTTTCTGATAGTGACACTTTGATTTGTAATGGAGGATTTTCTCTTGGGGTAGATTTTTTGACACAAATAAGTAAAACCTCTAGGTATTTGCCGACGTTTCGATTTAATTAAAATCTTTTTCAAGGCTCTTGAACTTTGTCACAATATTTTCGCAAGCTTTTTCGAACGGATGTTGTGTTCCTAGCATGAAATGAAAATGAAATGAAAATGCAATGCTTCTGCAACCCACGACACATAGTACACACATACATATATTCAAGATAATGAAACGTGCGTGGCTCACGTACTTTGTTGGAAAAAAATTAACGACGCGTCAAGTCAGATATGGAATCAAATAAAGTCACCGAACACCGCAACGCTCATAAGAGCCCATGCACACAAATCTGCGGTTGATCCGTGCACAAACGTCGTTTACACGTTGACCGTCAGATGGCGTATTCGATCTTGAAACTCGCTAATAATAGGCACAGTCCATTTTGGTGAAAGTGAGGGTGTTTGCGATTTGCACCACAATGGTTTAAAAAAAAGACTGTAGGTAGGTAGGTAGGTAGGTAGGTACCTACTATATCCCATACACTTCCTATTTCCAGTAGAACGACTTTTTGTAGCAAAATTTAAGTATCAAGCTGGAGCGCTGGGAGCATATACGGCCAATGGCCGCTGATAGTTTCGCTCCAAAATATTGCAGGTAGCTGAGGGGCTACAGCTACGGCTGATGGCACCTGCAAAGTTTTGGAGCGAAATTACCAGCAGCCATCGGCCGTATTCTCCCAGTGCCCCGGCTGGTCACTTTATTTTTGCTCCAAAAAGTAATTACTGAAAATAGAAAGTGTAGGTACCTATGGGATATAAGCACTCAGGTAGGGGAGACCAGGGATACATTCGGCACGAGGATATTAACCTACCTATTATACTGGACGAGGATATCTAGGTGATAATTTGTGTTTTCCTCACAAGTGTCTTGTTAAAATCGAGCGGCGAAATCCGCAGATTGTGTAAGAAAGGCGATTTGCTTCGGAAAATGTGGTTACATAGGTGTTTTTCACCTACCTCTCTATCTATATGGTTTTGTGGGAACATGATTGTGCCATAAGTAAGCATACCTAAGCAGAACGTAGAAGCACAGACTAGCGTGGAAAGAAAACACGTGAACGTGTCAAGCAGTTCGAGCAATGTGACCAAAGCGAGGACCAAAGGCAAACCCCAGACCACCCAGGCCATCGTACAATAATTTTCTGTCCATGTCAACTTCAACTTGACGTAGTTCCACCGGCCGATGACTGACTGCACCAATATTCCCAGAATGCATCTCATTTTGTTCGAGTCCTTGATGGTTCGAGTCCCTACCTTGATAACAACTATTGCCGAATAAATTGGTATGATAATCGAGCAAAACATTTGGTGATATGTACTCACAACACCTGTCAGGATGTTTCAGTTTAATTCGCTCTACCCTTACCCCAGATTTTATGATCTTAAATTCAATATTGTGAAGCATTGCGTATTTTTTATAAATCACTCAGGTGGCCCACCCTGCCTGCATATTTTAGCCATCTAAATTTGAATTAGCATCGGTTTTTGAAGACACACCATCCAGTCTAGGGCCTAAATTATGGAAGAAAAAGATGAGAAGCCTAACGCAGCTCCGGCGGCTAACTCAATAACAACCTCAGCATCCCAGTTTTCCTTAGGTTTTCGCTTCCATATCCCCCATGGCAACGTAGTTAATATTCATTAGGCCAAAAATCCTATTTACTGAAAATCTGTATTGATGTGACGACGGCTACTACCCGCGCTCACCACCGCACACTTCAACCCAACGACGACGGCGCCTTGAATGACGGTGGCGCCACGACGCCAAGCGTCGCAACCCCCAACACTGCTCTCGTAGACTGTCCTAGTGTGGTGTTTAGCCTGGCCTAAAGTGTGTTTTCATTCATCACGCCGCAACTATTAACGAAATCTGACACAATCTACTCGAAACATTGCAACAATCAACCTTAGGAAACCAGAAAAAACGAAAGGTGAGCACGATTGAGGCGGGTTTTCACACTTATCGGCGCTATTTTGTGCGTTCTGCGTTCTAAATTTCGCATGCCTGCTCCTGCTACCCTTCCAGCGCTGGGTAATCGGTCGTAAATGTCTAATTTTTTTCTCGGCATCAGGGCTTGTTTACTTTAGCAGGATGTTATTTAGCAATTTGATGAGCGTTTAATTTGAAAATCGAAACTTCTCCGGCGTGGCCGTTGCAAGGGTTGTTGTTTGGGAGATATAAAAGAAACTCCCCTGCTTTCTAGATCAATACGAGCGCATGATTTTATGGTGAAGAGTTTTACCCTCTATTCTGACCTCTGTACGTGTGTATGGTGTGCGGTTTTGTTCAATCCAAACGACCTTAAAACACGCGGTGACGGTTTTACTTGAAAAAAAAAAGAAATTACATAATAATTAGAAATAAAAAGAAATAAAATGAAAATTAATATTATACAAACGTCATTCAAGGCTTTATCTCGTTGTCTCGTTCGTAGTAGACACTAGCGGTACGCTGAATGAATGATTCTGGATTTTGTGATAATGGCGATCGATTCAGCACGATGATACCCATCTGGTTTCATATCACTTTATCGCACTAAGTAGGTACCTACATTTCTTCACTATTGCAAAACCTAAGACATTTGTTTGTATCCCCGTACCGTTTTTCCCACCTAAATTTCTATGAGAGACCAGAAAAACCTGGTGCGTCCATTTATCAAGTCAACATTTTTATATAAATATTATTTGATAGGTGTAGGTATGTCTTCAAGAACAGTGACCTAAGAAGTGTTAAGCAATGTAACAATAATTTTTTCGATGTTTTTAATCGTTACGAATGTTTGAGATTCATCCGAAATGGATAGCGTGAATTGTTTTATAACAAAAATTTAGTTAGACCATATCTTAAAACACGTTAAACATGTTAGAAAATAACCAAAAACCAATTTTTCTTCTTAGCTCAGTCAAGATTTTCTAAATGGGGAATTTTCTAACATGCATGCGTTGAAGTACCGTCACCATAATTATACATATAAATAAGTTAGAAAATACTTCAAGCTCTCCATTTCTGATAAAGTTGACATTCACATCGAATGGGGTTATGGGAAATGTGAAAAATCACGATCAAATTGGATAACACTACTTATTCCCGCTGGCGCTGCTATTCTTGAAGAATGTCAATATTGAAATTCTGATTTGAGGAATGGACCCACCAGATACAAATCGGTGTCGATCGGAGAATATAAGTTTATCAAATCATCTTTTTTTTTTGTTGAAAATAACAAAATCTGATTTTTTTCTGGCCTCTTGAAGAAATTATGGTTTTCAAGTGTGAAGAATGGTTCGGAGATGGAAACTCACACTACAAAGTCATAATGTTACGAGTTGCGAGGATATCGTGCGATTCCAATACATTAGAGCGCGAACGCGATGATTCTAGATCGGTCGCGCAAGCTGTAGATCCCAATGAGCGAGTACGACACATTGCACAATTCGCGGACTTTTCAGAGCATTATAAGCGAATCTGATGGACGTTTCTAAAAGCCGCCGCGAATCTATTGGCGGGTTATGCTGGAATATGCCGGAGAACGTGTGGAATGTTCTTGAAAGATGCAAAAAAATCGCCATACCTTGGAAAAAAGATGGACGTCCTGAAAATTTGATATTCTGTTTAGAATTCAATGCCCTACTACACATCCAGAATCGCCAAATCGCACACAGGGTGTTGAGTTATTAGTGGGGAGGGCGGAGATCCATTGGATGCAAATACATCGTGATTCGACGCATCGTATCCCGTTGAAACCATTTTTGCAAAAAAGTGTCCGATAATTCTTGACAAGGGGTCGTGGGAAGGGGGAGAAGCTCGGCTAGTTGGGTTCCTTTTATCCTGGTCATATAGAACCGACCACGATAAGCTTGGTATCCCATGGTGTAAATTTGGATGAAAATAAGTTCGAACAAGTCAACTTGAAAAAACTTGTTTGTTCTTTGACAATTTCCACAAATAGTTTTTTATTGTTGGAGTTATTTACTTTGGAAAATAATTCAGAGGCCATTGGATTGAGTCGTATTCTTCACGAAAATTAATCTATTCGATGAGTTGTAAGGTAATTTTTGAGAGCAAAAATTCAATTTAATACATGAACCGGCCCGGCGCGCCGTCTATTAATGGCCAGAGCACTACAGCATGCACCTTAAATGAAAATAGCTTGAACTATCGAAAAATAATAACTCACCTTTGAATTTTAAAGTTGGAGGATCTGTGCAGAACTGAACTCCCTTTAACACAAACAAAAATCAAAAACCGTCATAAATTGAACTGCAGGGTTTTGAGTAAGAGCGGAAATCACTCGAAGTTTATATCCGAATTCCACGTAACAAATCACATAGTCTTTTCTTAGTTAAGAGGCTGTAACGTTACAACAAATGTGCATATTTCGATGTTTCTCACATTTATGAAAAGCTAATTTTATTGCTCGTTTTGTTACCCCTTTGTTAAATGTCGCAAACTTTGAAATACTAGTTTTTCTCGACCTCTGATATCTATTGGTTCTGGAGAATACCTACCCTAAAAACCGATTTTTTTCTTCTCATGTCATTTGCTTCATTTTTTAAGTAGAACGGAACCACCTAAGGAATATATAAAGAGTCAAGGATAAAAAAAACATTATTAGGTATCTTTTTCCTAGTAGTAACTCCTGGAATACATGGGTTGAAAGACTAAAACAACCTGTTTTGAAAAAAGAGTAGCTAGGTAGTCCAGACACTTGCTGAAAATTGAATATACTTATGCACGTTCAGTGGCGTATTTATGGGGGTGGCATGGGGGGCATGTGCCCCCCCCCCCCCCATCGATCTGTGATAAAAATGATAAGAAGAAAAAGAAAGTATACCGGCAAAAGAACAGACGCGCTCAAATAATGTTGAAAATTTTGAAATGTATACCTAATTTCGTTGTATAGTACGTAATAACGTTCCACCCTTCTACACAATAATTACTGAATATTATTCCAAATCTTTGCTGTTTATTGATGGATGGAGGCATTTTGTCTGCCTTTTCACCCCCCCCCCCCCCCCAAACACTTTCTCACGTATCTTTATTGAAAAAAAAATCACTTTGCCCCCCCCCCCATCCCAAATCTCTAAATACGCCACTGTGCATACGTTCCACGTCTGACAAATGGCGTCCTACACATCACACACATCAAATGCAAGCAAGGTCCGTACAGTATTCAGCAGCGCTAGTGTCCGTAATACATCATAGTTTTTTCCAAATAGGTCGTTTTAGTCTTTCGAGCCATGTATCTCAATAACCATCATTAGGAAAATAGGAAAAAGATTCTAGAACATGGTATGTTTTTAGTCTCCAACTCGTTATTGTATATGCCGTGCATGGTTCTGTTCTATATGAAATATCAAGCAAATGAAATGAGACGAAAAAATCGAATTTTGGAGATTCTTTGCAACAACAAGTATAGGCCAGGCGGTAGGTCATTCTGGATAGAAAAAATTCCGACCAAAGCTTTTATGGCGTCAAACTCTTCGTAAGGTCAGTAGGTATCTACCACTGAGTTTCCGCCAAAAAACGAGTTGTGCTGATTCCTCCACATCTGCCCAAAGGTAAAAGATGTCTTGAAGGTGCAAAAAGACCTGTTGAACCCCCGTACTTTTTCATTTTATTTGCCTCAATGCAAACGTACTACTCTTACGCCAACATTGGGAGCATTTGTCATCATCTCTGTGCCAGTCTTAACTGTTTAAAAAAAAGATTTCTTTGTGCGGTCCAGATAAATCACATTTGATTGTTTTTCCACACAAGAAAACGATGGAGCAACATGTATTTTGGATGTTTTCTACTAACTCGTACCCACTAAACTCATTTATGGTGTTAAAATTTCAATAACAGCATTTTTGAAGATGTTGCTCGCTAAGAAGTGGATAATTTTTACCCGCCTGTTCAGCAGTAATTTTTTCAATTTTACCAAACACCGTTTTCGAAAATTTTAAAAGGAATGACAAGCTGGAACTCTTTTCTAATGATATCATGTCTGGCTTAACGGCGGCACGCTTTTTGAAAGTGAAGGAAACAGTTTTCTTTTCGAGCGGTTCTATTTTATCCGCGTGCGGCCGTGCCTACTTGACATAGACCGAACTGATTACAAAAGCTTGGAAATGTAGTCTCTTCCAGCTTTAAAACACGACCATTATTGATAAAATGATGTATAATTTCTTCATAAATCAATGTACAAAGTCTTAATAATAATGGTCGTGTTTTAAAGCTAGAAAAGAGTACATTTCTAAGCTCGTGTAAACAGGGGTAAACAGTCCGGTCTATGTCAAGTAGGCACGGCCGCACGCGGGTGGAATAGGACCGTTCGGAAAGAAATAAGTTTTTTAGACTTTCAAGTGCGTGCCGCGACTAAGCCAGGCATGATATAGTTAGAGAAGAGTTTGAGCTTTCCATTCCTTATAAAATTTTTGCAAACGATGTTTGGTAAAATTGAGAAAATTGCTGCTGAACAGGCGGGTGAAAATTATTCACTTCTTAGCGGGCAACATCTTCAAAAATGCTGTTATTGAAATTTTAACACCATAAATGGGTTCAGTGGGTACGAGTTAGTAGAAAATATTCGAAATTCATGTTGCTCCATCGTTTTCTTGAGTGAAAAAACAATCAAATGTGATTTATCTGACCCGCACAAAGAAATCTTTTTTTTCAACAGTAAGGCTGGCACAGAGATGATGACAAATGCTTCCAATGTTTGCGTAAGAGTTGTACGTTTGCATTGAGGCAAATAAAATGAAAAAGTGCGGGGGTTTAACAGGTCTTTTTGCACCTTCAAGACATCTTTTACCTTTGAGCAGATGTGGAGGAATTAGCACAACTCGTTTTTGGGCGGAAACTCAGTGGTAGATACCTGCTGACCTTACGAAGAGTTTGACACCATAAAAGCTTTGGTCGGAGTTTTTTCCAGATTGTAATGATTTTACCGACATACCGCCTGGTCTAGTATGCAGATTGTCCAGAAATTTTTGCAAAAAAACATAAAGAATGAACAAAAGCGTTCAAAAAACAGTACAACGGCTCGATGCCAAGTTGGGCCTGAGACCGCCGTAAGTGCGGTTACCATAGCAACGGCGGATACCGGATACCAACGAATCAGACCGCTGTATTTGGCGAGTTACGCCGTCCTAAACTTTGCGCCTGCAACTTGGTATCGAGCCCTTCGTCTCTGGATGTTGTTGTATTGTTGGTTGCCTACATCACTTCAGTGGAAAATTAGAGCAGGTACGGGGTACAGTGACTCATGACTTACCAACAAAACAATGTTGCGCGTAGGCCTGAGATGGGCACCGTGAAGGAGAGCAGTACGGCGTAAATAATTCAACTGCAAAGTAAGTGTGATCGTAATTTCCCCTCGGTCGGGACTAATCATCGTGAGTAGAAGGCAACAGAGTTTGTTTCGTGGTTGTAAGAAGTGTTTACAATGTAGCCGTTGAGTGTCATGGAACCCAAAAACGTACAGCGACTGAGATACAGCCCCTCAAAACTGAGATTAAAATATCGTTTTTCTCATTACAAATTTTTCATTCTGTTGATATAATTTGCTATATATTTTGCACACTATACGTGATTGTCATGTGAATCCTCAAAAACTGTGAAGGATTTTGACACAATGATCCAATAGTGTTGATATTGGGGGAAGCGGTGTCGCCCCTGTTTCAATAATGTATGTGGTTTAAATACGCTTCCATAAGCCGGCCCCTTCAGCCGGATAAGCTAGCGTTAAAAGTGCTCCTTTTAGTGGCGGTCGTGGATTAACAATATATTTTCACGTAATAATAATCCTCAAAATAAAATGTTTTGGAGTTCAGAATTTGGACCAGTACCTACATGGGTCTGGTCTAGTCTTCCAGCTCAGGGCTATTGACAGTATTGAGCTCAGGCATTACTTTTTTGTGGCACTGTTGTCCGAATAAAGAATTCTAGCCAAGTGCTTTTTGTTTGTCAGTGAACCGCGTAACATGTTGACATCTCCAAATAAGGTTTTGTTTGTCCACGCCATTAATCTCAAGTTACGCAATTTATTTTGGACCTTATCGCGTGTCTGCCCGATCAATACAAGCACCACTACGATCAGTATGACCAAAGATTGACATCCAATAAATATATTAATAATAATGTACCTACCCGATATAACTCCAATGGGCTACGGGTGACGGGATGAATGTAGTTCTAGACCTAATACATACTTTATCCACCCGTGTATGCGTCAATTCCATCCATTAACTCGCATGTATTTACTTTTCAGAGCATCGACTACCTATACAAAGCATCCCTTCCACACTAAAGAAGACGCAAGTTTCCCGGCCTGGAAAATAAATTTGATGGCATTGAATTATTCAGCAAGTCCAATCGTCGTCGTACCTGAGCATCAACATCAGCGTTCGTTCGTCGCCACCGTCGTCGCCGTCGTCTTTGGAAACTTTTCTGGTAAACAGGATATAATGGGGGAAAATCCCAGCACTTAGAAAACTCCCGAGAATCCAATCGGGCAGAGTGTGACGTCCGATATAAAGCAATAAAAGTGGCGCCGTTCAAATTGAAATTTAGCAGGATGTCGAAGTCGAATTCTTCCACCAGGAGCAATTCGATGGAGACTCCTGCGGACGCCAGCGAAGGTGAGGTTGGCTCGCCCCAGAGCAACGTCCCCGCTGCCATCATGGAGGCGGCCGAGGGCCAGGACGTGGTGCCGTCCAGTCCTCCGCCGTCGTACGAATACGTTTTAGAAGAGGTAAATTAGTTACGCGATGATGAAGTAGGTAACGTGCGAGCAAAAACTTATTCCATCAGGGTTTGTTCGGTTTGTTATTGGATAGGAAATCTCCAGTTTCCAACTGAAGGCTGACATGAGGCTACGTGCTGGAAAGAGTTTCGTCATTGGTAACTTTCTCCTTAATGAAGCTGTGAAAAGGTGTGTCGGGCTGTTTTGAGAAACTCATATGCCAGGTATTTTTTCAAATTGCGAAATGAAGTTAGCTGTGGAAGTGGAAACAACGTATGTCAGCAACTTGAATCAAGAGTGCAATTTGAATCAAAGTCGCGAGAATACGCTTTGTTCTCACAGCTAACTGCAGTCCACAGTTCTAAAAGACATCCTGTAAGTATTTAGTGAGTATGTTCAAAGAAAAGCTGAGGGGCGGGGCTAGAAATAAAAATTGGAAATCATCAAAGATATTTTGACAGCCCGAGTTTCGAGTTTTGTGTCATGACCTCGACAAATCCAGCTCTCGACAGCATCTACCTCTTACTAGCATCAGCACCTTTCTAGCGAATATTACCAGCACCTTTGAGCCTATACTGAAATATCAAAAGTAGGCGTCCACTGTGGACAACTGACTGTTTCTAAAACTCAGGACACTCACGTCTAAAAAACCAATTTCTAGGTAAGTCTACCTACTCAAGAATCGAACGCCGATTTTGATGAATCGAGTTTTTGCTCACACGTTACAAGCACCCAGTGCTTTTGTTGGAAAGCCTTTTAGTAAGCAATTTTATACAATAACAATGGAATTCCATGCCTTGGCTGACTGGCTGAAATATGCTTCGCATCGCACTTCACTGAACCGCTAACAATTCATAAATCGACAATGATGGAAGCAATACTTGAGAGCGCGAAGCCTGACCCATATTTCACCCCCTTTAATCTTCGGCGCTAATTAATGAGGTCGAGCATAATGGGAACGATTCCATCGTCATTTTTCAGAGGCGTTGGAAAAGCGCGCGCGGAAGCTGCTGCGTCATTTCGGTGCCATTCTTATGGAATGAGCCAATTTCCGTGAACGCATCGTTTTTCCATTGATTGAGAGATTCCATTAGGTTCGTGTCAATTAACAAAAATAACACCTCTTATAAAGCACTCTCAATCAAGTCCTCCATTCCTCGTCCAATTAGTGAGGCGAAGTACGCGCATAAAATGACGCGTGAACTTGAATCTGGGCCAGTTCTTCTTGCTTAAACGCTTGAACGCTATAAGTATACTATATACGATTGCATATACCTATACTATCTACCTATTTATCTACAAAAACCATCACATCATTGCACTGCTTATTGCTTGAAACCATTTTCGTGCTAGGTACTTTCCAGCAACCAGCACATACCTACTGACGTTCTACTTTTGCGTAGAACGAAAAATAAGCCAATTCAAAAAAGTGAAACAGGATCTCAGAAATAACATGACCTAGGTACATAACACAGAACGCGAAAAAAAACGAAATAATATAGCCAGGAAAAAACAGCTATCCCCAGCTATCTCCTTCTACCCCTGGATGGGTAGTTAGATAGCTCATTATACTCGCATTCAATTCTACTTGTTTTTATTAGAGCATAGTTCCCGCTCTTGGAGCCAAGTTTCAACGTAACGTACTCATGAACAAAATGGTTGAATAATAGGCTACTGGAAATCAATCGCATTTTAGTATAATAGTATCATAAACCTGATAAATATCTGAATGACGAATTTGTAGTTGGAAAAGTTTTTCGAAATATGATTTCATTTCGGTAAAAAATCAATTTGAAAGTGGACTTATTCAAATCAGGAATAAATTGCTACGTCACAGCTTGAAAGTTGGCTAGGAGGTGAGAGGGAGGAAGGAGAGGGGAACGCATTTGACATTCGACCGAAGCATTCGTTCTAGATCTATTACGTAGTGGTGTGTATTTTCACGTGCGAGCACAACTTTATCACAAGGAACTTATTTTTGATGCCATTGCATGGAGTTATTATATATTATGAAGCGAAATTGTATTGAAAAAAAAACTAGATTATTTGACATGGGGTTGACATATGGCATGCGACACTCGCAGTACTGCCACTCATATGGCACTAATAACACTGTTGTGACATTAATCCGAAGCCTGCACGAGCAAAAATTAGTGAATTTTAAGAAAGAATCGACCAAAATGTGAAGTCAAACCATAGCACTCCAGCATTTCATTATATTTTTTTGGTATAAATCAGTTCAAAACGAGGAGGTGTTTTTTAGTCATTGAATGGCCAACTAGAGTTTCTATTGGCTCTCCAAAATGTGACGTCACGCACTTGCCGCGCTATTCAGACAACAGACAAATCTTTTTCATGTTTTTTTTATATGTACAAAAACTTTTTTAAACGAATCATCTTGCCAATGCAAGAGTTTTGGAAGGATCTTTCATGAAAAGAAATTAAAAAAAACCATGTCCACTAGCCTATTGTTCGATCCTATACCTAGTTCTACCTCCACGATGCGATGTGGGCTGAAATATCTGAGTTAGGTTTCTAAACTGTTCCTCAAGAGATGAGTTTTCCCAACTTATTTCAGAAGGTAGGTACAACACCTCAACCCACCGATAAACACCTGTGTCTACACCTTGACCAACAATAAATTTTGATTGGGTGTTTGTGGTCCGAAATCCTTTTTGTGGTCAAACCAGATTAAGCATTTAGGTAAGTGTTAGAAGTTATGTTAGGGTTATTGACACTGATGACAAAAAGAGAAGTGATGAGGAATAAGATCTTTTGATTTGTCCGTTTTTTTTTGTACCCTACACTCCAAGATTTTAGGGTTGATACGTGCGGTAGCAGGCCTGTGTGGAGTCTTTTTTCAATGGCTAATTCTTTTTTTTTGCACCATGATTCTCTTGCCAATTTTGAAAGGAATTGGACATTGTTTTCATTTGTGGTGGCTTTAAGAACGGTGTTGAATTGGTAAAATAAGCGTAGGAATAAACCCAGATGGATTGATTTCGCAACGCTTATTTTACTAATTCAACTCCGTCCTTGAAACTGTTTTCAACCGTGAATTGCTCTCAGCTCTCAGATATACCGCGATTGCGACTGTCCATAAACGGAAGTGCTGGACCGAATTTTACCCTTCCAAAATCTTCTGGAACAATGCATGGTTTCGGCGAAAGAAATGCTCAAGTCAAGGAACAAAACTTTAATATCAAAAACTTGTTGACCACGCCCCGTATACACGCAAGATCGTTCATTGTTGACCGGTACGCGGGAGAACGCTGTATTCAGAATTGACCTTATTAATAACATCAGTGCCACCTATTGACAATATTTGAAGTGATGGTATCTGGGAGGATTGAGTACCAAGCAAGGGCTATTCCTGATCAAACCAAAAAGGCATCAGATCCTCCTATGTCAACTGATGTCAATACAAGTGACAGTGACTTTTTTGTCACTCCAAGAAAGCAGTTGAGTTGGTACTTTTATTCCACGGCTCGCCTTTTGTATAATCTGCGCTTGAGTGTCGTTTGCGTGTAGCTTTAATTACGCATGGGTCCTTGTGGCCGAAGACAAAAAGCACGAGCGTGAAAATCGAACCTGCATGGTTCGAAGCCTGAATGCGAAGGTCCTTCGTGTGCCCTGGTATGGCATATGTTCTTTGGTTCCTTTCTACAATATTGGGAATTTGTCGTCGTTAGTCTTCTTTTCAGTTTCACTGAGATATACCTATACCTACACGACAAATCCTTGATGTTTTGTAGGCTGCCACAAGTCCTTCCCACAATTCATTCTTATATCTATGAGCTTTATCCAGGATACGATTATCTAGCACGTTGTATAGGTAGGTAGGTTGGGTAGGTAGGTAGTCGGCTGGATTTCAGAAATGTTAGCTGCTTGGATTGTTCTTGAATGCCAGTTTTGATAAGAGATTGGTCGTCATCTTTTTTTTTGCGACTGAGTCTACCGATTGTATCGTCACAACAGGGGTCATGAGTAGAATTGAGGAATGAACACCAACTGAGGAGTGACATTTCTTTGGAATATTTTAATTATCTGATGACACCACCCATCAGGAACTTCGATGACGTTTCTATGTTAACCTAGCCACCTACTTCAGCTTCTGACTGATACTTTCTTCCCAGAATGCCTCCCACGTCATTATTAAGGTCAATAAGCAAAGCACTGATAATCGACTATACAGAGTTTTCGCCGACGAGCTGAAGCGAGGAGGCTTCAAAACAATTTTCATCATTCCCTCTGTTCGCGATTTAAATAGATTTTTCTTATTACAAGAAGGCTGCCAAATGCGGAATAAATTGGGTAGTGATAATCGAACTGGCCAATGACATCAAAGTGGCATATAAATATACCTAACAATGGCAACCAATCATTGTCAACAAATAGCCATCTTGTGGCGGGAAAAATTGATTTGAATGGCAAATGAATAAATATAAGATCGCTAAGTTAACTAAAACACGAACAATTCATTGCACAAGTTTCTCAAATTCGAGTCGTCACGTTTTCAGGTGATACAACCCGCTTCTAACAGATTTTCCACAAGCAGAAGCTATCTCTGTTAACTTCAGATGAACGCTGTAACAGAACTACTAACTTCACGTGACCAAACTGAACGTTTCTCTAAGTAATTGGCGTACAAAACGCCCAGTGCAATCGAAATATACACACCCAATAATGGTCTAAGGATCACCCCGAAATTTCGTTTCGGCTAAAATGACAATTTCTCGTGAAAACATTGCCTGATTATGGGAATTTTGTGGTACTCGATAAAGTAATCTTTTGACTACAAGGTACCACCTTACCGTGACCGGACAATTCGTCCCGCGGACAATTCGTAGCGGACAATTCGTCGCGGACAATTCGTCCCGCGGACAATTCGTCTCGCGGACAATTCGTCCCGCGGACAATTCGTCTCACGGACAATTCGTCGCAAAATAATGTTTTGCCCTTTGTCTTAACTTTAACAAGTCCCTTTGTCTTTCCTCGTTGCTTTTCGAACTTTAGTAAGCCCCCTTATTTTTTTTTTTGTAGTATTTGGAGCCCTACTGCGCACCCTGGTTTCTTCATGTCTTTAAGCTCTGCTTAGTCCCCTTGCATCATTCCGAGAATTTTTGCTAATACACCAAGCTTTGGGAGCACCCACTGACGGGAGCACCAGTAAGCCCCCTTATACTTTCATGAAATATTTGGCCCCTATCGAGCCCCTTATCTTCTCTAGTGTAATTTTTGAGCTCTAATGAGTCCTATTATGTTTTTCATTGCTTTCAGATTTCCATAAGGCCCCTTTTGCAGTTTTGTGTTATCAAGAGCTTCACTGGGCCCCCTTATTCTGTATTCAACGTAACTTGAAGCCCTGCTGAGCCCCCTTGAATTTTCCATGAATTCCGGAGCAGCAAGCAGCGTTATGCCGTCATGGCATGTTAAAGCCCTATCGGGCCCCATTGTGCTTTCAGGTGTAGTTGGAGCCCCGTTGAGCCTCCTTATGTTTTTTCATGACTTTCGGAGTAGGTACCAGTAAGCCCCATTTCGCGTTGTTTTGTTACACAGAGCTCCATGGGGCCCCCTTGTCTCTTCAATACCGTTTGAAGTTCTGTTGGGCCCCCTTGCACTTTTCCTATAGGCTTTTGGAGCAGTAGTAAGTCCCTTGTGCCTTTATGTTATATTCGACCCCTAATCCCTTGTTTCTTCAAATATAATTTGGAGCCCTAATGAACCCCCTTAGAGCCCCTTGAACCCCCTTGTGTCACCAATATCATTTGAAGCCCTACTGAGCCCCTTTGTATTTTCCGTGACTTTCTGATTTTTATTGAGCCCTGCGTCATTTGGAGCTCTAAGGAGCCCCCTTGTGTGTTTTCGTGGCTTGTGCGTTCTTGCATTGCTGGAAGCCCCAGTGTACCTGGGTCCCTTGTGCCTTCATGTGATATACGGAGCCCTATCGGACCCCCTTGTGTCCGCAAGTGTATAGTTTGGCGCCTAGTGAGCCCTCTTGTTTTTTGTCTGGGTATCAGAATTCCAGTAAGCCCCTTGTTGCCTTCTTGTGTTAATCAGAGCTCCATTGGGCCCCCTTATTTCCTCAACGTCTTTTGAAGCCCTGCTGAGCCCCCTTACATCTTCCCGCGACTTTCGGAGCAGTAGCAAGCACCTTCTGCCTTCAGGTAATATTCGGAGCCCTATCGGGCCCCATTGTGCAAGCAGATAAGCTTGATTATAAAGAGCTTCATTGGGCCCCCTTGTCGTATTTCCGTGGCTTTCGGAGCTCTATCGGGTCCCCTTGTACCTTTATGTGTAGTTTGGAGCCCTAATCACTCCATTTTTGTTTTTATTGGCTTTCAGTACTATGCAGTGAGTCCCTTTTTGTCTATTCTCGTTATAAAGAGCCCCTTGTGTCACCAATATCAGATGAAGTTCTACGGAGCTCCCTTGCACTTTCCCGTGATTTCTGGATTTTTCATAGGCCCCTTCTGCCTTATGTGTCCATTGGAGCCTTAACGAGCCCCCTCATGTGTTTTCGTGACTTTCAGAATTCCAGTAAGCCATCTTGTGCGCTTTTGCATTTCTGGAAGCCCTAGTGTGGGTCCCTTGTGCCTCCATGTGATATACGGAGCCCTATTGGACCCTCTTGTGTCCGCAAGTGTAGTTTGGAGCCCTAGTGAGCCCCCTTGGGTCCATAAGTATAGCTTGGAGCCCTAGTGAGCCCCCTTGTGTCCATAAGTATAGCTTGGAGCCCTAGTGAACTCCCTTGTATTTTCCCATGACTATCAGAATTCCAGTAAGCCCCCTGTTGCCGTCTTATGTCATCCAGAGCGTCAGTGGGCCCCCTTGTTTCTTCAAACGTCTTTTGAAGCCGTGCTGAGCCCCCTCACATCTTTCCGTGGCTTCAGGAGCAGCAGTAAGCACCTTGTGCCTTCATGTGATATTCAGAGCCCTATCGAGCCCCGTTGTGTCTTCAAGTGTAGTATGGAGCCCTAATGAGCCCCCTTGTGTTTTTTCGTAGCTTCCGGAATTCCAGTGAGCCCATTTTGCCTTCTGTTGTTATATAAAGCTCCTTGAGCTCCCTTGTGCCTTTATGTGATATGCGGAGCCCTATCGGACCCCCTTGTGCCGGTTAGTGTGGTTTGGAGTCCTAGTGAGCCCCTTTGGTTTTTTAATGGCTTCCAGAAACCCAGTCACCCCCCTTTTGCCTTTTTTGATTATACAGAGCTCCATTGGGCCCCCTTGTTGTATTTCCATGGTTTTTGGAGCTCTATCGGGTCCCCTTTGTACTCTTATGTGTAGTTTGGAGCCCCAATCAGTCCTCTTGTGTTGGCTTTCAGAGTATCATACAGTGAGCTCCCTTTTGCCTTTTCTTGTTGTGAAGAGCCCCCCGGGCCCCCTTGTGTAACCAATATTATATGAAGTTCTACGGAGCCCCCTTGCATTTTCCCGTGATTTCCAGATTCTTGTTAGGCCCTTGTTTCTTCAACGTCTTTTGAAGCGCTGCATGCTGAGCCCCCTTTCATCTTTCCGTGGCTTTCGAAGCAGTAGTAAGCACCTTGTGCCTCTATGTGATATTCGGAGCCCTCTCGAAGCTCCATAAGGCCCCCTTATGTTTTCAATATCGTTTGAAGCCTTGCTGAGTCCCGTTGCATTTTTTCGTGGCGTTCGGATCTCTGTCGGAGTCTCTTGTATTTGCTCATGATTTTGAAATCCTTTTATTGAGCCCCCTTGTGTCTTCATGTGTAATATAACCCCCTTACCTTCCGAAGCCTTCACTTGCGACGAATTGTCCGCGGGACGAATTGTCCGTGAGACGAATTGTCCGCGGGACCAATTGTCCGCGACGAATTGTCCGCTACGAATTGTCCGCGGGACGAATTGTCCTAGCACCCACCTTACAAGGTCACCTTATTGTTGACCTTTATGTATGAAATACAGGATATAACAATGAAAAGTGCTTAAAAATGACCTGAGTTCAGCATGGTCCCGTTTTGAGAAAACAAGTCACAGATTTTTCTAGGCAACATTTTTGGAAAGCGTAGATACATCAATATCCCGAAACGGTTTGGACTTTTGATTGTATTTTGTTTTTTCAAAGATTTTGTTGTAATTGATGGACCGAGAATTAGGCTGTGAAGAAACATCTATGATGGGACAAATTGGTTACTATGGCAATCGTAATGTAACGGAAACTTGCCACTGGTCCATTTTGAACCACCCCACCGGGCTATTATTTAACGTGTAATGCAATGTCGCAGCATGCTTGATTTGTTATAGTCCCAAAAGAGGTGCAGGTCCTCACCACTTGTGAGGCTCGATTGGATCAAATTGTTTCATGATACACTTGACAGAGCTACTGTGTACCTACGTTGCTGTCCAATTTCAAGGGTTAGCAAGACCGCTGGCAGAGTCTGCACCAAAAAATCCAAGTCACAAAAAAGTCAATAACTCTTTGAAAAAACAAAATACGATCGAAAAATCCAGAACCATTTCGGGATATTGGTACGCTTTCCGAAAATGTCATCTAGAAAATTTTGCGACTTGTTTCCTCAAAACGGGACCTTGCTGAAGTCAGGTCACTTTTGAGCTCTTTTCATTTTCACCCTGTATATCGTACAGAGGGCCAACAATCGGGAGACCTAAGGTGTTATCTTGTAGTCAAAGGATTACTTCAGTCAAGACAAAATTTCGGGGTGATCTCCAGACCATTTGGGTGTGTACCTATACTTTCAATATCAGTTGGAATTTTCAGAAAAAAGCCGATTACCTAGAAGGAAAAAAGGTTTGAGTAGAGTCCTGCACCAACGCGGGTCGTCCCGGTAAAAAACCGGACGAGCGGCCGTCTCAGGGCTCAGGGCTAAATTTCAAGTCCGACTTGCAACTCGCGATTGACTGCGTTAGGCGCAAGATATCAGTATGCTCTGGCCATTGGCCGAGAGGGATTATACCTACGTGACTTTACTTGCGGGGGAAAAAATCTAAAAAACTGAGGTGAGGAGAGCCTCAAGCAGTAAGTTGATACAGGACCTACTCAAGAGTGCACTTCCCCATAAGCCAACCTGCTGTAGACCTATAGTAAATCGCGAGGAGCCTCCCGCGCGGCACCCGTGTCCCTCAGGGTCAGCATGGCGAAGAACGATCTAGAGAGTTGCCCACACACATCACTAAAATGCAAGTCCCACCTCAAAAGATGGTCGACACGCACTCCCAAGAATCTCACCTCAGTAGCCAAAGGCCTGCAATCCCCATTGATAAGAAAATTCTGCAAGAAATTCTTCTTGTTCAGGGAAAAATGCACCACCATAGTTTTTTCATATTTGTTAAGGACAAATCCATTGCGCAAGCACCACGCCTGGAAGTCACAAGCAGCCGCAGACCCCAAGGAAGAGAACTCCTCAGGGGTCCGAGCCGAGACCGCCAAAGATGTGTCATCAGCGAACATCACGATTTTTCCAAAATCGGACAAAAACAAAAACAGCACCGGTCCCAGCACAGACCCCTGCGGAACTCCCAAAAACACATCCCGCCAGTCGGAGTAGGCAGCACCCACCCTAACCCTCAGCCTTCGGCCCCTCAGGTAAGATTCAAGCCACCTCTATACAGCATCCCAACCTGTCTAATGTTTGTAGCAAAAACTCTATGTTCAGAGTGTCGAAGGCAACCTACAAATCGAAGAAAATTTCAGCCACAAACCTTCCCCGTCTAGCTCCTTATTAATGTCCCATAAATGTAATCAGAAAACGACGCAGCGGCAGTCTCAGTCGATTTTCTCTCTTGAAACCCGTGCTGCAAGTTCGGAAATATATATCACATCTGTTCAGAAAAACAACCCTCCGCTTATACATTACACACTCTTAATCACCTTAGATATCACACTTAATACTGGAAATCGGCTTAAAGTTGGTCACAATGTGTTTGTCATTTTTCTTGTGGATTGGAATCACCAATGAATCCTTTAGCGCAGTGGGAAATACTCCCATTTCGACTGATGCAATAATCAGTCGGCCAAAGGGGCCCCGGCCGCTCTGATGTTACAAGTGCGCTACAGAGCCGCAGTCGGTATTTCATCGAGGCCACAACTATGCTTATTTTGCAAACTTCAGCTTGTGTCACTCATCTCCTCACCAGTCACCAGCATAAAGAAGACCGTTCCGCCTTTTATGCAATCATTCAAAGTACAGTGTACTTTTAGACAGCTCAACGTGCTGTCAAATCCTTCTCCTCGAATAATCGCCTGAGGTGCTTCTAAAAAATGTTCAGCAAGCACACTCTCACTGTCAATCTCTTTGATCAACGCGAAATATGAGTTTTACTTCTTTTGTTGTTCATCCCAAATCGTTTCCGACTTATTGCACGATTTCTCTATGGTGCTATATCTAATAATAATAATGATAGACTTTATTGTCCAACAACAAAAGAAAGTGTTATATACTTAAAGGACAACACAAAGATTAAAATAAATAAGTAATATAATCATCACAACCGGTAGACAAACATTGAGCACAAGTAAAAACAAAATGCAACACAAAAAGAACACAAGGAGAAAAACCTAACGTCCTGAGATGGATCTAGGCAACCCGGAAGGTTCGCATAAAAACGCCCAGCGGCGAAGGGGGGCTCAAGTCCGTCTTGTGACAGACATCGTTGAAAGGCTTGGACATGACATGAATCGGAGACCTGACGATCACATTTGTGAGGGCAGCAGGGAGGCGGAAAAATCCACAGCGTCTAGAACTTAACCTTTGTGCGTCTGGCACAAATATGTAAAATTCCCTTAAGAGCTTACTGCAGCGACCTGACTCGACCAACTGAATTGAAACAACGCAACAAGTCCCCAGAAAGCACTCTATTTTCTGATATATTTCTAGAGTAATTGCGATCTTCAATAATGATGTCAAAAATAGTTCTAGTCGAGGTTCTAGTAACCTCCGGGGGGTTCTATACATTTGGGACGCAACAGGTACATCCACACAGATACAGCTTCACCACCGCATACTCACAATTGAGCTCAAAAGACAGCTTCTCGATGAATGAAAGACTCGTCGCCCTCTACCATTCAACTCCACTAGAACCTATACAAGTGTACAGCTCCCAAACAACTACAGAGTGACCCTTTCGCATTCGCAACCAAACAAATGAGAGGGCTTAAGCCCAACACCACTCCACAAGACCTCTCTCGACCATGCTTTCTGAAAATGGTGCTAGCGCCGCCGTCGAACAGCTCCAACAAGAGCTGGTCAGAAACTGCCACTTGTCGTAATAGGTGTTGTCGTGAACGAAGCCCTGCTTCACGCATGCACCTAGAGACAACCATCGACCATCAGGAGTGGAAGGATTTGGCATCAGATTATGCAATTTGAAAAAGACCAGCAATGTAGGTACCTAAGAGAATTCAAAATGAAACATGCAATGATAACAGCACGATAAAAAACAGCTCTCTGTGGTCTATGACGAATGTCTTGAGCTGGAACACTGCGTCTTCTCGGTAGTACGGTAATGTGGGTATGCATCGGAAGGCTACAGCATGGATATTGGACAACCAACAAAAATGATGTGCCAGTAGCACCCTCGTCCAACAGTTCGAACAAGGGCTGGTCAGAAACTGCCACTTGTTGCAATCGGTGTTGTCGTAAACGAAGCCCTGCTTCACGCATGTAGACACCCATCGACCATCAGGAGCGGGAGGGTTTGGTATCAGATTATGTAATTTCAAAACTACCAGCTATGTACCTAAGAGAGAACTCAAAATAAAACATGATAACAGCGCGATTAAATACAGTTCTCCATGACGAATGTCTTGTACTGGAACACTGCGTCTTCTCGGCAGTACGGTAGGTAACAGTGGTTATGCATCGGAAGGTTACACCGTGGGCATAGGATAACCAATATTTTTGAGCATTCATGCCAATGAAAAATGAAGAAGCTCGATTGTCTTAAATAGAAATCCTTCTAGGGGCCAGTGCAACAAGAGCGGTATGATAAAGCTCTATTACGAAGCTAGGTCTACACAGCATGTCGACAGAAGTAACAGGAAATTATACCAAGCACCACTTGTAAAACTGAACCTTAGCATGTTGTCGCTCGCCATCTTGGATTTCGGCAAAATACCGACTCTGATAAGGAATAATCCTCAGGGTCTAATAATGTTTAATGTCATTATTGTGAAAAGCCACAAGCGTTCAATGGAAAGTCACGTCGCCTGTGATTCCTGAAAATCTAGTTCGAAAACATAGTTAGCGACCAGCTCATAGCTTACTATGACGTAATTTCCTTTTGAACGCCCAATACGAAGGTCTGTTGCTTTCATCATGAAATGCTGGTTTCGATTACCATCGAAACCATTAGGACGAAAAATGTCCTAATTTCTACGCTTGTTAGGCTCACCCTCTTCTGTTTACCGTATTTTGCTGAACATTTCAGTACTTACTTACTAATGAAAATAAGGACCCTCAAGACCACGGAATTTCGTACATCAATTTTTTTGCTATTTCAGAAGAAGAGACAAGGTATTGGCTTCAGTGTAATTATGACTTCATATAATAAAAAGCTTCATTGTTGGGTTCATGATTAGTATACTACGTAAGTACTCCTTCATGGCTCTGTCGCTTTTTTCATGACAAAAAATTTGATGTGAAAATTTTAAAAAAAAATCCCTTACCTCAAATGCAGCATTTAGAGAGTTTTTTCCTAATTTGTTTTGTTTTTCAGACAAGACTTAAAGCCCAAGCAGATGCCCCGTCGCCTGTGAACCCCATAAAAGGTCCAGAGATAATGCACAAGTCGAGCAAGGAGCTGTATAAAGCTGTCGCCAAACAGTTCGGCATCACCTGCAAGATGTCGGATCAGTGTCGATGTTTCGACTGTCAGAGTCACTACTTCGATTGCGAGTATGACCAGAACGAACACGAAAAGACAGACGGAGGCCTGGGTGCCGGGACGCCCATGTTCATATCAGAGGTCATGCACGGCACCGCCTGCTGTATATTGTAAAAGCGGTGGTGAAAGAGCATAACAAATAAGTTGAAGTAAGTATTCCAGTTCTGTATTCCACTTCAATTTGTTATTGTTACCCTCGTTGTTACCTAAGTTCCGTTCAACTTTTATCCACAACCCGTCTCGCTCTTGCACTCTCAACTGGATGGATTTTGTCTAAATATGATTAGGTGGATGATCAGTTTGGTGGGTAAAACGATTCAAAACAAATTATCTCTGCCATATTTGAGCCCAATAAAAACCTCAAGTCATTCATGGAATATTTATTAAAACAAACAATAAATGTTCAAAATTCAACTGCAATTTTAAAGGAGGGCTATGGCTCTTGGTTTAAGATGAGTTCGATGACAAGACGAACCATCAGGACCAACCTCAAAAGCATCGGTGATGGGGGATTCTCTAGAGACCTACGCCAAAAACAAGAAATGGGAGTCGAACTTCCAAAGGCTGCGTTTCATTTTAAGTAAAAGTCGGCTTTTGCAAACTAAAATCAAGGGACAGGAGGTCATGTGGATTTTATATAATGGGATCTTTGTTATGGGGTTGTTTTCTGTTTTGAAAGACTTTTGGGGGACCATAGGCCAGAAGGTTCTAGCAAACCGACAAAGGATACTGAAAAATTACGGCTAATTCGAAACGTTCCAAAAAGTTAAGATCGATTTCTTGTTGTTTGTTGCAGACAAAACTCAAAGCCAAGGTCGGGCCCTCCACATCTGCTGCTGCGAAGTCCATAAATAGTAACCGACATACCGTTGAAATAATCCACCACTAATTCAGCAAGGAACCGTACAAAGCCGTCGCAAAACAGTTTGGTGTCGCATGCAAATTGTCGGAAAAGTGTCGCTGCTTAGATTGCCAAAGTAACTATTTCGACCGCAAAATCGAAGAAACCGAAACGGTGTAAGATTTTGGTCAAGTTATGACACCAACCTACATATCTGATGCTGTTGCAACCACCGGCTGCGCCATACTGTGAACTATGTTATAGTAAAGAGTACAATACTGTATAGACCGTAGACCTAGCAGTTTTTGTCAAGACTCTCATAATATACAAGTAAAATTCCAAATCCTCTCAGCTACGCTCGTCCCAAATTCTGGCAGAATACTGAAGCCTCGTTGTCAATAACAGCATGCGAATGATCAGGACTCGTCACTTGGGCCACTCCTCATCATAGATTAGATGATATGGAATTCCAGTCTCATATGTGTATTAACAAATCAAAAAAAAAAATGCTTCAGAGTTTATGACGCCATTCATTGACAGCTGCTTTGACAAAGATACCTACCTAGTCTTATAGATAAAGATACGTTTAGAAATAATTGTTATTATTAATTTTTTGCTGTACATATTAATATTGAGTACGATTTGTACCATAATCTCGAGATGGGTGCTTTCGAAAGATCTCAATTACTATATTATAGATTTGAAAACCTATTATTATACGTACAAGTGAGGATATTTACCAAAAATTTTCACTTGAAACGTCTGGATGTACTAAAAAGGGGCTTTAACACGCATGCCTATAGGTCTTGCACAACATTTGCCTTCCTGTAATACCTTGTTACAAAGACTACCTTATTAAAACCATGTGATTTTTTTTTTTTTTTATCACAAGCGTACTGTCGCGGCCAAAAGCTTTTGGCCGTCATCGTTACTCTTCAACTATGAGCCATTATTCTTCACGTAATTATCGGAACAGTCGAATATGAGGAACAGAGTTCGGAAGAAGTTAGTACAGTACCTACCTAAGATAATAATTCTGTTCCACAAAATAAACTGGCCTGAATTACAAATAAAGGGTTAAGGGGTGATGGTTACGGCCAAAAATGTTGGCCTTTGCCGGTAGGTACTTCACCTCAATTGAGCATACATATATTTTCACGCTTCAGCATCTTCAAAGTTGATGTGTATTTGCCCTAGAAATTTCATGTGTAACTACTTAGGTAATCTGTAAATTTTCTAAAATCTACATGTTTTAACTTGCCATATTTGATGTGCATGTCCAGATGATAACTATTTTCATACTATATCACGAATGGTGCTGCATTCGGATTTAATGTGGAATTCGCAGATAGGAAACCTCACTATAGATACGACCGACAGTTTGAATGTTCATTATACCTAATACATTCTAGTACTTAAGTACCTAATTTATAAAAACCTACCTAATCACCCAATGACTGTACTTATATACAACTTTAGAAATATTGATATTGAAGATTGTTAATTGTATAAAAAAAATTTACCTGCTAAATGGGGAACAATATCAAAGAGATGTGTTGTAGAGGAAAATGTTGCTCTCTTCTTTTATTATAAAAAAAAATCCATAAGACAGGGTGTCTTTGAACTGACTAAGATAATTGTAGATCGTAAGGACATAATGGTAACTCAAGGTTTTTAATTTCATCCTCGTCCCCTCCCTACCCCACTGTGATTGAGGTTTGTTTCAAATCACACTACAATCAAAGGCAGAAACGACAGATACCGAAACTATAAGCTATATTTAGTGTATATGTATATTTGTGTTCATTTTAATAGTAGAGACCTACTATTATATTATATTACATGTTATGAAGAATTGTATGTACGCCATTATACCTACCGTGGATTTAAATTATTACATACATAAAAACATAGGCCTATCTTGTATAACGTACCTAATGGAAATCGCACCAAAATACCTTTTGCACTTATATTTTGTATATCGGAATTGCAACAAAAATACTCGTGTGTGATATTGCTTTAGTTTTATTGTTATTATAAAAATATTATTGTGGATGTCAGGTTCTTTTTGATTGATTAAAACAGTAAATGGAACTGATTTTTCTTACTTTAATCAATCAATTGATCAATGTTTTTTTCTCCTTCTCGGCTTATCAGCGCCATAGGAGTTTTTGCGCCTATTATTGATAACAGTGAATTATTACATAGGAATTATAATATACGCAAATTTTTCAACAAACACAAAACATCCATGACTTACCGGGATTCGAACCCGCGCCATCCGCACCACAGACGGCAGACGACCGACTATGCTACGGGGCCGTCTACTTTGCCATGATATAAGTACTTCTGGACCAGAAAAGCCTGGTAATTCAGCCAGTGTCCTCAGCCAGAGGTCCGCTCAGTCCGAGTCTCAACCCTCCACAATGACGCTCATCAAGCTATTAGCCTTGATATAAGAGGTATTTTAAGGATTAGTTACAATAATTTACAATTTCCTCAAAATAATTGTGTCTGGTTCCACACGAATATACCGAGGTTAATTCTTTGGATGCAATCAGAGAGAGTGAAAACAGTCTACGATTTTAGGATACTATTCAGGATTGGAATACCGAAAAAGAGAGGAACAGACGAATTAAAAAAAAACGAGAGGGGTACATCTAGTACACGTCTGACTCCAAATCGGAAATCAGTACTGGAATCTGTATCGCAATTAAAGACACAGGGAATCACGCAAGTATAAAACTGGACCAAGTACGCCACCGTGTTAAAGGCTGGAGTGATCGTAACAGAAATCTATGCAACCCAGCGGTAGCACGGTGAGCTCGGCCCTGCTTTCAAAGGCGAAGGTCCCGGGTTCAAACCCGCACTGGGCCAGATGGACTTTTTCGCGTGTTTGCTAGTACTGAGGCATATACTATCGTGCGGTGATGCCCCGGGAAAAGGGATGAAACGAGAAAGCCATCGAAACAAAACCACACTGATTAATCCCCACTGTTCCAAAAATGTTTTCGTTGTTATCGTCAATACTGTTATCGTTACTGAAAAACCCACACAGAAAAACCTGCTGATAACCTAGTAGCTGATGCAGAGTTTAGAAATACACTCAACAGTAGTCCTGAATTGCATAGATGTCTTGGTGGTACTAGCACAACAACAACAACAACAACGTAAGAGGGTCATCCTGGAATCGGTGCTGGGACATCAGGGTATTGAAAAAAATGAATCAGCCGACCTCTTAGCTAAAATAGAAGCCTAAGAAAAACTAGTGGGATCTGAAATCGAGAACACAAAAATCGAGTCTATATTTCATTTGATTAACTCATGGGGAAGGTAGTTTATTAAGAGTGTACGGAACAAATCTTGAGCATTGACAAGAGAGAAGTAATCAATTTCATCACATACCGATGAGACTCGATAAGAGACGGCCGTGCGTGCATATTGTGTGAATATTTCGCTCGTCGAATTCCTATCGTTTTGTTAGGGAAAAGTTGATGTACCAGAACCGTACCTGTACCAATCTAAGCATTAGCTCCTGGGGAATCTCCTAGTACTGTCATCGAACGGAAAATTGAAGGCCCTAGCTAGATATTTGGATGGAAATCGGTAAGGTGCACCTAAATTTCCCTTATCAGCGCCGAACACCTGATTGTTTTTTGCGGTAAGACCGCTACACACAATTTTATCATACGAGGTGAGGTCAGTAAATAAATTCTTACATTGAATAATTGAATGATCTGTAAATCTGAGGATCCACCTCCACCACACTAGATAGAAATGTTACAAGAAAGGGAGACTCCTGATTACAGGAGTCTCCAAAAAAACTCAATTATGTCTACACCTCAAAGTGAAATACCAAACTCCCAGAACCAAAGGAATCAGACCCAATCGAACAACACACCCACATACTCAAACATTGTCTCACAACAACCAACGTTCAGTTTTCCTACTAAAGAACAAGCAATTATTATTGATGCAATTGAAGGCGCGAAACTTGAAGAATACGTCAGGGCCGTAGCCGACATTATCAATGCCAAAAACATAACTTTTGCATCCAGAATTTCTAAAAACCGAGTCTGTATATATCTGTCGAAAAAAGAACTGGTTGATAAAATCATTGATGATCAATGTTACGTTATAATTAATGAAATAAAAATCAATATCCGGAGACTCATAACACCCACATATCGTCTCGTCCTGTCAAATGTCAATCCAGTAATTCCACATACCACCGTTGAAAGAGAGTTAACGAAATTGGGCCTTAAGCTAATGTCACCTATTACATTCATAAGAGCCGGATGCCAGGACAATGACTTAGGTCACATCTTGAGCTTTAGACGTCAAGTCTATGTATCTCGAATCGACGCCCCCCAGGATATCCCAGATTCAATACTCATCAACCATGACGAAGAATCTTACAGAATATTTATCGCAAATAATGAAAACATGCTCTGTTTTAAATGCAGACAAACCGGTCACATCTCAAATAACTGTTCCAATGATACCGAATTAACTAATGAACTTCCGGAAATTCAGTCAAGAAAAACTGTTGCTGCCAAACGACCCCTATCAGACACCACAGAGACATCCTCCCTATTGTGGTGTTCCCCCTTTGTCTTGTTAGTACGTTGGTACCTGAAGTAGGTACTGTCGTTGACGTTCGTAGCGTTTGCCGCGGGGAGAGGGAGATGGCGCTGCGCTAGGCGGGGCCGGGCCAGCGAGCCGCAGGCAGGAGAGAAGAGAAGAGAATCAGCTGGTGTGAGGAACACGTGATTTTTCAGTGCAACTGTGCGTCGGTTTCTCCTAATTTAAGGTCTGTCTTTCTTTAATTATTGTATCGTAATTTTGACTCCACTCACTCACCAAATCATGCATTTCGATACCTATTTTGTCCGCGAAATTATTGTACATAACCCGAAATGCTTTATTCTCTTTGTTCTCAACGGGCTTGCATAACCCGCAGTTTTTCCCCTTTGAAATCAAGGTGCTTCGCACAGCTTTGAATTTTGTGTAATTTATCTACTCCCAAATGATCTGATTGTGGACGGCAACAGCCGTAAGTCTAGCGAGTGTGCTTTTTGCGTACTCGTGACCTCAAGGCTGCGCTATCGCGCGTACTTCGAGGTTTCATTAACTGTTTCTTTCCACAAGTTACGTCACAAACAGTAAGATGACAGAAAGAAACTCTGCTACGCCCAAAAATCAGCCGCTAAGTAGAGAACAGTACTTTTTATGATTCATTTACTTTTGATGATTCATTCTCATTTCATTGTTCATTGCCAGGTTATACCTGAAAGTAAACGGAGGAAAGAAGACTTTCACGCTTCTCCGTGTCCTGGGGGAGGGTCCACCTTCTCGTATGAATCTGCCTTGTTGAATCTACTAACATTTTATTATTTGGGGGGAATTATGTAATCTCTTTTGCAAAATGTTTAACGTGATCCTTTGTTGTTCCTACTTATGATGCGATTCTGTAAAGGATGGCATTCTGTAGATACGCTGTTATTTAAAAGAAATCCTGTCGGCTATTGGTTTGCCTAGTGTAACGGAGCATTTGTGGAATGTTGTTTTTGTTGGGAATCGCCACATTAGTTTCCCATCCTTTTGCCGCTGCTTCAGACTCGGGTTTGTTTCTTTTTACTGCCCTGATTCGACGGGCATAGTCATTTATGAACATATTCGGTAGTATCGCGGAATCTCCTCACCAGGAATGTGTACGCTGAATGTTGGAACTCGAATGAAGTATGAAAGTGTTCAATGATTGTGGTTGCAATTCGCATTCCTTGATAATACCGACAATGTCAATTCATAAGCTCAACTGTAAATGTCACTTATCTTGCATTCAACAAAAATAAGTGTTTACCTTCGGTAACGAATTTGAACACACTCAATTTTGGAGGAGTGCTTTCACTTCTTTTGCTTTTACCCCGCTCTGATCAGTACCTTGGACGGACTGTCCGGCCCTCTCACCGGCAGGCAACTGAGTGGGTTGATCCCACGTGTGTACTCCATCGAAAATAGGCTTCATGAGAATTCCTTGTCCATCCCATCAGGATATCATTAAAGTACATCTGACTCCAAATTTACCTCTTCGATTCACGTTGGGGTTTCAATTCCAATTAAGTCGGCGACGAAGAGTGGGCCACAGGTTGGCTCGAGTCGTCGCACCCTTGCCTGTACTGTTTACTAACCATTCTTCTGTTTTGTATGTATGTTTCTGTGGGATTTGCGATGGGTAACTTCTGGGGAATTTCGAGCGAATGCGTTACAAATACTTCTTTCTTCCAATTGCTTACAAAAAGTATGACCAACTTTAAGTTCTCTACTTATTCACCTCTCACCTGTTTCTTGTTCATTTATCTACCTGTTTATATCTTATTTGTTTCTTGTTTATTTACCTACACCATTACTTATCGTTTTGTTTCTTGTTTATTTACCTACACCATTACTAATCATTTATCTCTTGCTGATTTATCCACTTGTTTACTGATCATTTGTTTCTGGCTCATTTATTAACTTGTTTACCGATCATTTTCTTTATTGTTTATTTATCCATCAATTTGACTTCTTTTGTTTGTAAAGTGTAACATTTATTGCTGAGCGTGAAGTTTTCTTTTGTTGTTACGTAAATAACTTGTAAACGAAACAAACATTCAAAGAGGTTCAAGCACCGATTCACGCTGACTTGATCAATGCCTCACTGGAGTGACTTCTCTGTCATTTCATCATGACTCATTCACACTTGACTTTTATTCAGATCATTTGGGAAGGGATTTTTCAGCAACCAACCAGGCTATACGCAGGGGTTTCTTTGACGTGTTCTTCCCCATGTGTGCCTGTCAGCGAATACGTCACTTTTCCTTTGCGATCAACTTGACAGTTTAACATGTTTCATGATTTCTTGTTTTGTTTTGTTAATCTGATTTTGTATTCATTTTATTGTTGTAAATTCCTGCATTGTCTGAATAATTTATAATGATTTCTCTTGTTTCATTTGTTTGTGTTTTTCTGTTCTTCATTCTTGTTGTGTCATTTTATCACTGTCAATAGGTGTTTTGAGAAAAGAAACAAATCCATTCAAAAACTTTGCCATTGATTTTCAATAAACATTCATTTTGCCTGCATTTCATTCGCGTTTCATTTAAGAATCAAACCTCATCCCCCACGACACATTCTCATCTCGAGTAAGAACTTAACGCAACGTAGGTAAAATGTAAACGACGTGGGGAAGGAAAGAAACAACGACGATCACAGCCGAACATCGCAACGAGAATACACTACAGAATGGTGCCGTGAGACCAGGATACACTATAGCCATAACATCGAAAAAGGGCTCGAAAAAGGGGGTTACATTACACTATCAACACCAACCTTGAAAGTACAAATTAGCGAATCTGAAGAGCCACTTTTAAACAAAATCAAAGACGATTTTGCCATACCTAAACCTAAGTTCAAAAAGACAAAAATTGAGAACAGAAAACAAACACACTCACAAACATCTGAATCTGACAGTGACGCCTCAACGGCAGAGGAAGATTTTATACCAATTAAGAAATTCCTTACTAAGGGCGCCATCTCCCTCTCCCCGCGGCAAACGCTACGAACGTCAACGACAGTACCTACTTCAGGTACCAACGTACTAACAAGACAAAGGGGGAACACCACAATAGGGAGGATGTCTCTGTGGTGTCTGATAGGGGTCGTTTGGCAGCAACAGTTTTTCTTGACTGAATTTCCGGAAGTTCATTAGTTAATTCGGTATCATTGGAACAGTTATTTGAGATGTGACCGGTTTGTCTGCATTTAAAACAGAGCATGTTTTCATTATTTGCGATAAATATTCTGTAAGATTCTTCGTCATGGTTGATGAGTATTGAATCTGGGATATCCTGGGGGGCGTCGATTCGAGATACATAGACTTGACGTCTAAAGCTCAAGATGTGACCTAAGTCATTGTCCTGGCATCCGGCTCTTATGAATGTAATAGGTGACATTAGCTTAAGGCCCAATTTCGTTAACTCTCTTTCAACGGTGGTATGTGGAATTACTGGATTGACATTTGACAGGACGAGACGATATGTGGGTGTTATGAGTCTCCGGATATTGATTTTTATTTCATTAATTATAACGTAACATTGATCATCAATGATTTTATCAACCAGTTCTTTTTTCGACAGATATATACAGACTCGGTTTTTAGAAATTCTGGATGCAAAAGTTATGTTTTTGGCATTGATAATGTCGGCTACGGCCCTGACGTATTCTTCAAGTTTCGCGCCTTCAATTGCATCAATAATAATTGCTTGTTCTTTAGTAGGAAAACTGAACGTTGGTTGTTGTGAGACAATGTTTGAGTATGTGGGTGTGTTGTTCGATTGGGTCTGATTCCTTTGGTTCTGGGAGTTTGGTATTTCACTTTGAGGTGTAGACATAATTGAGTTTTTTTGGAGACTCCTGTAATCAGGAGTCTCCCTTTCTTGTAACATTTCTATCTAGTGTGGTGGAGGTGGATCCTCAGATTTACAGATCATTCAATTATTCAATGTAAGAATTTATTTACTGACCTCACCTCGTATGATAAAATTGTGTGTAGCGGTCTTACCGCAAAAAACAATCAGGTGTTCGGCGCTGATAAGGGAAATTTAGGTGCACCTTACCGATTTCCATCCAAATATCTAGCTAGGGCCTTCAATTTTCCGTTCGATGACAGTACTAGGAGATTCCCCAGGAGCTAATGCTTAGATTGGTACAGGTACGGTTCTGGTACATCAACTTTTCCCTAACAAAACGATAGGAATTCGACGAGCGAAATATTCACACAATATGCACGCACGGCCGTCTCTTATCGAGTCTCATCGGTATGTGATGAAATTGATTACTTCTCTCTTGTCAATGCTCAAGATTTGTTCCGTACACTCTTAATAAACTACCTTCCCCATGAGTTAATCAAATGAAATATAGACTCGATTTTTGTGTTCTCGATTTCAGATCCCACTAGTTTTTCTTAGGCTTCTATTTTAGCTAAGAGGTCGGCTGATTCATTTTTTTCAATACCCTGATGTCCCAGCACCGATTCCAGGATGACCCTCTTACGTTGTTGTTGTTGTTGTTGTGCTAGTACCACCAAGACATCTATGCAATTCAGGACTACTGTTGAGTGTATTTCTAAACTCTGCATCAGCTACTAGGTTATCAGCAGGTTTTTCTGTGTGGGTTTTTCAGTAACGATAACAGTATTGACGATAACAACGAAAACATTTTTGGAACAGTGGGGATTAATCAGTGTGGTTTTGTTTCGATGGCTTTCTCGTTTCATCCCTTTTCCCGGGGCATCACCGCACGATAGTATATGCCTCAGTACTAGCAAACACGCGAAAAAGTCCATCTGGCCCAGTGCGGGTTTGAACCCGGGACCTTCGCCTTTGAAAGCAGGGCCGAGCTCACCGTGCTACCGCTGGGTTGCATAGATTTCTGTTACGATCACTCCAGCCTTTAACACGGTGGCGTACTTGGTCCAGTTTTATACTTGCGTGATTCCCTGTGTCTTTAATTGCGATACAGATTCCAGTACTGATTTCCGATTTGGAGTCAGACGTGTACTAGATGTACCCCTCTCGTTTTTTTTTAATTCGTCTGTTCCTCTCTTTTTCGGTATTCCAATCCTGAATAGTATCCTAAAATCGTAGACTGTTTTCACTCTCTCTGATTGCATCCAAAGAATTAACCTCGGTATATTCGTGTGGAACCAGACACAATTATTTTGAGGAAATTGTAAATTATTGTAACTAATCCTTAAAATACCTCTTATATCAAGGCTAATAGCTTGATGAGCGTCATTGTGGAGGGTTGAGACTCGGACTGAGCGGACCTCTGGCTGAGGACACTGGCTGAATTACCAGGCTTTTCTGGTCCAGAAGTACTTATATCATGGCAAAGTAGACGGCCCCGTAGCATAGTCGGTCGTCTGCCGTCTGTGGTGCGGATGGCGCGGGTTCGAATCCCGGTAAGTCATGGATGTTTTGTGTTTGTTGAAAAATTTGCGTATATTATAATTCCTATGTAATAATTCACTGTTATCAATAATAGGCGCAAAAACTCCTATGGCGCTGATAAGCCGAGAAGGAGAAAAAAACATTGATCAATTGATTGATTAAAGTAAGAAAAATCAGTTCCATTTACTGTTTTAATCAATCAAAAAGAACCTGACATCCACAATAATATTTTTATAATAACAATAAAACTAAAGCAATATCACACACGAGTATTTTTGTTGCAATTCCGATATACAAAATATAAGTGCAAAAGGTATTTTGGTGCGATTTCCATTAGGTACGTTATACAAGATAGGCCTATGTTTTTATGTATGTAATAATTTAAATCCACGGTAGGTATAATGGCGTACATACAATTCTTCATAACATGTAATATAATATAATAGTAGGTCTCTACTATTAAAATGAACACAAATATACATATACACTAAATATAGCTTATAGTTTCGGTATCTGTCGTTTCTGCCTTTGATTGTAGTGTGATTTGAAACAAACCTCAATCACAGTGGGGTAGGGAGGGGACGAGGATGAAATTAAAAACCTTGAGTTACCATTATGTCCTTACGATCTACAATTATCTTAGTCAGTTCAAAGACACCCTGTCTTATGGATTTTTTTTTATAATAAAAGAAGAGAGCAACATTTTCCTCTACAACACATCTCTTTGATATTGTTCCCCATTTAGCAGGTAAATTTTTTTTATACAATTAACAATCTTCAATATCAATATTTCTAAAGTTGTATATAAGTACAGTCATTGGGTGATTAGGTAGGTTTTTATAAATTAGGTACTTAAGTACTAGAATGTATTAGGTATAATGAACATTCAAACTGTCGGTCGTATCTATAGTGAGGTTTCCTATCTGCGAATTCCACATTAAATCCGAATGCAGCACCATTCGTGATATAGTATGAAAATAGTTATCATCTGGACATGCACATCAAATATGGCAAGTTAAAACATGTAGATTTTAGAAAATTTACAGATTACCTAAGTAGTTACACATGAAATTTCTAGGGCAAATACACATCAACTTTGAAGATGCTGAAGCGTGAAAATATATGTATGCTCAATTGAGGTGAAGTACCTACCGGCAAAGGCCAACATTTTTGGCCGTAACCATCACCCCTTAACCCTTTATTTGTAATTCAGGCCAGTTTATTTTGTGGAACAGAATTATTATCTTAGGTAGGTACTGTACTAACTTCTTCCGAACTCTGTTCCTCATATTCGACTGTTCCGATAATTACGTGAAGAATAATGGCTCATAGTTGAAGAGTAACGATGACGGCCAAAAGCTTTTGGCCGCGACAGTACGCTTGTGATAAAAAAAAAAAAAAATCACATGGTTTTAATAAGGTAGTCTTTGTAACAAGGTATTACAGGAAGGCAAATGTTGTGCAAGACCTATAGGCATGCGTGTTAAAGCCCCTTTTTAGTACATCCAGACGTTTCAAGTGAAAATTTTTGGTAAATATCCTCACTTGTACGTATAATAATAGGTTTTCAAATCTATAATATAGTAATTGAGATCTTTCGAAAGCACCCATCTCGAGATTATGGTACAAATCGTACTCAATATTAATATGTACAGCAAAAAATTAATAATAACAATTATTTCTAAACGTATCTTTATCTATAAGACTAGGTAGGTATCTTTGTCAAAGCAGCTGTCAATGAATGGCGTCATAAACTCTGAAGCATTTTTTTTTTTGATTTGTTAATACACATATGAGACTGGAATTCCATATCATCTAATCTATGATGAGGAGTTCCAAACTAAGCCCAGTACTCTTTGGATTTGATCCTTTTCTAACTGAACGTCTTCCGGGTTAACGGCGGATTCGGGTAAAATCGCATCGTTATTCGAGGCCCACTTTCGAAGTACGGAACCTCCTTGTGCTAAGATAGCAGTTATTTGCTCACGCAGGGTAATTAACCCTTTCACATCGTTTGCACCTGTCAACAAATCGTCCATGTACATGTCGTTTATTATTGTTTCACAAGCTTCCGGGAATTTAGATTGATTTAACAATGCCAATTCTTTCAGGCACCTTGTAGCAATGAAACTGGCTGGTTTCGTGCCATAGGTCAAGGTGATAAGTCGGTAGTGTTCAATTTCATTCCCAGGATTATCGCGCCAAACTATCCGTTGATAATCGGTGTCGTCTGGGTGGATTTTGATCTGGCGGTACATTTTTTCTATATCACCGTTTAGTACAAAAGCGTGCAGCCTAAACTTGACTAGAATAGTCCATAATTCATTTTGAATTACTGGGCCGCCCATTAATTGCTCATTTAGAGTAGTATGGTTCGAAGTGGGAAAGGAAGCATTGAAGACCACGCGAAGCTTAGTTGTTGTTGACGATTCTTTTATGACAGGGTGATGTGGCAAATAGTTAGATTTAGTGCATGTTATCTCCTGGGTAGGAACTACCTCCATGTGAGATAACGAGCGGTATTCTTTCATGAATCCGCAGTAAGACGCTTTCAACGTCGGATCCTTTTGTAGTTTTTGTTCCAGCGAGGTAAAGCACCTTATCGCTGAATTCTGAGATTCCCCTAAATTGGGGTCTTGTTTGAAAGGCAGCCGTGCAATAAACCGACCATCAACGTCTCGGCTGGTTGTTTTGGCAAAGAAATTTTCGCAAGCCCGTTGTTCCGAGGAGAGAATGGCTTCCGGTTTTACTAGGCATTCGTCCAGTTCCCAGAATTTCTGAAGACTGTTATCGATTTGCTCCATTGTCAGACAATGGTTGGTTATGGTTTGTTTATTATCGGAACCCGTCTGAAGCATGCCGCCGATAATAAATCCCAATTTTGTGTTTTGAAAGCGAGGGTGCTCCTTGTTTATTTCTATGTGACCGTCGCATAGAAAGTCCCAAAATGCCGCGGAACCGATTAGCAAATCTACCGGTCGCGATTTATAATACTCCTCGTCAGCGAGTTTTATGTGAGATGGAACGGTTATCAATTCCCGACTGAAGGAGGAAAGCGGTATGTTTTCCGTTATTTTTTCAGTCACCAGACACCGAAGATTTTGCGAAAATCGATTGACCTTGGAATGAATCCTTACATTGACTGCTTGATTGATTTGCATTTGGACCTTGCTTATGCCCGCTACGGTTACATTAGTTTTCTCGGGCTTGAGTCCTAATTTCTTACATAAGTTGTTACTTATGAAATTAGCCATCGAGCCTCCGTCGAGAAGTGCTCGTGCCTCGTGGAAATTTCCAGTGGCATCCTTTATGTTTACAACTGCCGTTGATAACATGACAATGCCCGAGCCTTTCGTTACCTGACTGGCAAGACTGATTTCGGGTTCAGGTGCGATTTCGGTCTGTGGTTTCGTTTCTTGAACGCGATTTTGATGAATCAAAGAATTGTGTGACTGATGGCAATATCGACAACTGAATTTTGATCGACACTGCCCGGCTTGGTGATTAGCCTTTAGGCAATTTTCGCATAGTTTTAGATTTTTGACCTTTGTCAAGCGCGTGTCGATGGACATTTTTGCGAATGTAGAACATTGATAGATCATGTGATCCTTGCCGTTGCATATAACACATGGCCTTTGATTGATTACTACGCCGCTTATGGCCTTGTTTTTAGTGATCGTAAATGGTCTTTGCCGAGTTTTGTCCATTGACGCGACCGTCAGACACCGCTTGTCCAAGAAGTCGATAAATTCTTGAAAGGTCGGAATTTCTGAATTTAGAGTACCCTGCCGCTCCTTTTCGGAATTATAATCTAATTTTCCCTTGAGTAATGGGACCAATATGGCATCCCAATGCTCGACAGGTACCTTTAATGATTTAAGCGATTCTATATTGGAACGCGTGGTGTCAACAAGTTGTCTCAATGATTCATATGAACCCTTTGAGACAGGCTCGGCCTTGATGATTGACATCACGTGATCCTCCACAATTAATCGCGTGTGCTTAAATCTTTTTCGCAGAATTGTCCATGCTGCGTCATAATTTGCATCTGAGATAGCAAGGCTTTCTATAGCTCGCGAGGCTTCACCTCGGAGGCATGATTTTAGGTAATGTAGCTTATCACTTTTTGCGATTTGGCCGTTTTTCCCTACGAGGGATTCGAAGGTATTTTCAAAGGAAGACCATTCCCGGAACTCGCCAGAAAATGGCTTCATATTTATTTTTGGCAAATTAAGAGTGGCGGAAACAAGAGGGTTTGGCTGTAGATTACTTGATCCTGCACTACAAAGGCTGTGGGCAAGCAAGATCGGATGGGATGAAGAACTTCCCTCTGACTAACATTCATCATGGAACTCAATGTTGCAAGAGACACCCTTTTGACACAAATTCGGATTCCGCGTTTGATCATAAAACATCCATACGAATCAGTGGAAATCATCGGCTTCTCAGACGCCTCACAAGACGGTTACGGTGCTGTTGTTTTCCTGCGAACGACTTCGAACGGAAGTTATCATTCTCAGATTCTTTGTGCGAAATCAAGGGTGGCTCCACTAAAGATCACAACAATACCGCGACTAGAATTGAGCGGGGCATTACTGCTAGCGCGTCTAGCTCGTAATGTTCAAAAGTCAATGGATATGACGATATCTAGAAGATTTCTATTTTCTGACAGCACCATTGTGCTAGCCTGGATTAAGGCAGGCCCGAGTGGCTACAAAACGTTCGTGGCTAATAGAATAGCTGAAATTCGAAACCTAACAAGCGTCAGTGAATGGAAATATGTTCCATCAAATGCGAACTCTGCGGATATTTTGAGTCGCGGGGCTTCCCCTCGTGAACTGATCAACGCAAAAATCTGGTGGAATGGCCCATCATTTTTGGATGAAAACCTTGAGGAGTGGCCCAAACATCCACATATAACACATCACGAATTAACACCGGATCCTGAAAAGCGCGTCATATCAATGACTGTCGCGCAAATCAAACTCCCTGAGTGGAAATTTCTCACTCAATATTCTTCTTTCACGAAAATGCAAAGAATTTTAGCATGGTGCCTTAGATTCTTGCATAACGCAAAATCCAAACTCAGGAATACGGGTCCACTAACTTGTAAAGAGATCCAAACTGCTACCCTTTATATCATTAAACGTACACAAGGTGATGCATTTGCTGATGATTTGATAGCCTTGAAAAAATCCAATTCAGTGGCTGTGAACTCCAGCCTGTTGTCTTTGTCGCCATTTTTGGATGACAAGGAATTGCTTCGCGTAGGAGGCCGCCTAAAAAACGCTCCTATTAATTACGAGGCAAAACATCCCTTGCTGTTGCCAAAAAATCACCATATCAGCAAGCTGATAATACAACAAGCACATCAGTTGCAATTACATGCCGGTACACAAGGCACCCTGGCACATTTGCGTCAGAAATTTTGGATAATTTCGCCGCGAAGTGCGATCCGCAAGGTCATTCATCAATGTGTAATTTGTTTCCGCGCAAAACCCATTTTTGCCCATGAGATAATGGGCAACCTACCTCAGCATAGGGTGCAACCCAATCGACACTTTATAATATCCAATTATAATATATAGTACTCGTCGTCGACGACAACCAACCCCCATTGTGTTGGAAGTTAGGACGTGTGATCAAACTTTATCCTGGCGATGACGACCGAGTGCGTGTAGTGCTAGTGAAACTGCCAAACGGCACTATAAAAAGATCAATTCACAACCTATGCGTGTTACCAATAAACAATGAAGATTAAGCCCAATACTTGAAGAAGACTGTATTATCAAAATATGACGCTATTGTTTGATTCGTAACCTGCGCTGAATCTATTGTGTATGATTTATAAATCCACTAAGAGTGTATTATATATAAGTTATTTCTTATTATTTTGATATTCGTGGTTATTTAAGTTCCTAATGAGTATCTCAAGTGACACATATTCGTGGTATATTGGTTCTTGTTGTTGTTGTTCTTGTTCTTGTCTTCATGTTTGTTCAATAACTTTGATTGTTTTGAAGCCTAGTCTCTTCAAGGCGGGCGGTATGTAAATGCATGTAGACAGTTTAAATGTTAGACACGATCGGCTATATTTATTTGGGAGAAACCGGCCCATCTACCTGCCGGTGGTTGGAGGGGGTAACCCACCCTCTCAATGATTTCTTGTACTCTTGTAACCGTCATTCTCTTTACTTTCGCCGTCGTGGCTACATGTCCATTCAAAACCTAAATAAACGTGTTGAAAGGCAGATTGTACGTTTCTTTCTCCTTTCGACCCATTGAGCTATCGAAGCAAAAAAAAAAACAGCCACCTCATAGATATGCATAAGCCTTGTGTTTAGGTGTGGAAACCATCAAGATCATCTGACGACGCGAACATTTGAAAATCGGTGTATGTTTGAACCTCTTGCAGTGTAGTCCAGAAATTTCAGCTGTTTAAATCGCAAATAGCGAACAAAAATGAAAGCTAGCCGGATTTTTGTATATAAGCTCAGTTAAGCATGTAGTTCAACATAGTAAAAGTCCTCAAGAATCCGGTGTGAGCTTCAGCCGTTGTGGCCTCGAGAAGAAGTTGAGGATCAGTTTTTCGTGTTTATCTCGTAAACGATGGCACTTGGGGGAAAAGCACTTGAAGCAAAATTGTTGGAAATTGTGTTGTCTACAAGAAAGGCTCTCACATATTTCATCATCAGTCCACTCCTTCTTCGTCAAAACACAAGAAAATCAAAATAGTCCAGATGCTCGATGCTGAAGACTGTATGGACCTTGAGTTTTATGATGGCGGAGTGCCACTTCGTAGAGGTGTTGTTTGATCCACTCTCTTTTGATTGAAACTTGAAGCCATCAATACGAACTATGCCGGCGGCATATACAGGGTGAAATAAAAATAAAAAGTTGAACATTTGTACCTCAAGAACCAAAATAGGTGAAGACATGTAAATCGCCATAAATAATTCTGATTTCATGGTCATGAAGTCGTCGCAAACTTGAATTAAATATCTTGAGCCGTTCTTGAAATATCTTCAAAAGACTGAAGTTGTTACCTAACAAACAAAAATTTTTGTCTACTTATCAGAAAAAAAGTTGACTGTGTTTTTTCTAAAAGTAGTTGGCCTAGAGAGGGTTTTCCACTGTTATTTCATTTCAAATGTAATTGATCATTATTTCGTTTCAAAACACCAAGTTTCGATTCAATATCTAAAGAATTACTGATATACGGAAAACTATTTTTTTTGTCGCAATGACCTCAGTCTTCTGAAGATATTTCAGAAACGGGTCAACATATTTGATCCAAGTTTACGACAACTTCATGATCATGAAATTAGAAATATTTTTGGCGATTTACATGTTTTCGCCTATTTTGGTTCTTGAGGTACATTTGTTCAACTTTTTATTTTTATTTCACCCTGTATATGCCACCGGCATAGTTGGTATTGATGGCATCAAGTCTCAATCAAAAGAGAATGGATCGAACAACACCTCTACCAAGTGGCACCCTGCCATCATAAAACTCAAGGTTTGTAAGGTCTTTGGCATCGAGCATCTGGACTATTTAGCTTTTCTTGTGTTTTGACGAAGAAGGAGTGGACTGATGGTGAAATATGTAAGGGCCTTTCTTATAGACAATAAAATTTTCAACAATTTCTTCCCGAGCACTTTCTTCCTAAGTGCCATTTTTCACAAGATATACGCGAAAAACTGATCCTCAACTTCTTCTCGAGGCCACAACGGCCGAAGCTCACACCGGATTCTTAAGGACTTTTACTATGTTGAACTACATGCTTAACAGAGCTTATATACAAAAATCCGGCTGGCTTTCATTTTTGTTCGCTGTTTTTTCTATAATTCCTGGACTGGTGTGAAAAACAGCTAAAATCGAATAAGTTCTCAATCGGGATTGTTCGTTTTTCGTAATTGTACAGGGACTGGTCAAAAACGACAAAGGGAAAACACGTATATTCCTGACAGGAAATGACTAGCGGGGTCGTGTATGATGATGTCGTGGACAGCGGTTTCATGCAAATTGAATTTCACTTAGGATTCCGTTTGGGGGTGGCTCCATCATGGTGTGGACAGGAATCTTTTTGATCAGTTTCTGTACAATTACGAAAGACGATAGTCCCGATTGAGAACGTCATTTGATTTGAGCTGTTTTCCACACTGCAGAGGTTCAAACAAGCCCCGATTCCTAATTTTTTGCGTCGTTAGATCCTCTTGGTGGTTTCTACACTCAAACACAAGGCTTACACACATCTCTGAGTATGGCCAACATACATTTCCGTCCATGGGTTCACTCAGTGCAGCGCAACAAACCTGGAGTTGGTTTTTCAACTTCTTCGCATTCGAGAGAGCCTGATGGCGTTAGAGTGATTCAAACTCTTGAATATTGATGACAAATGATTGGTTAAGGCAGTTTCTCATCGCTTGTGCGGTTGGTCTCTTCGCGATACTCCGCAACTGTCTTTTCCTGAAAAGAGCTGAAGAAATTGACCATTTCTTTTTTGGTCACTGCAGAGGTGTTTTATCGGCATGTGATGAAATTGCTAACTTCTTTTTTGTCAATGCTCAAGGTTTTGACATCTTTGTGAAATTTTCCCTCTTGTTTTTGTTCTAATAACAGTCCGCATGAAAAATTTTTTGTTTTTGAGCCTCAAGAGTGATCACAATTACAAAATGTTGACGCAAAATCGCTCGCAAAATCGCAATAAATACACGAATGAATTGTTTGCAACCAAAATCAAAGCAAAGTAATGCCTCATAAATTGTTCAAGCGATAAGAAGAGAAGATTTGAAGACCAAAGATGTCACTGAACAAACTAAGCATGTAGTGCGGGCGCTAAGAGCCAAAATCGGGATGAACCTTGCAAATGGTGATGAAAGCATGAAATTCGGTACACGTACTCAGAATGAGCCCTTCTTTCAGATAAGAGGTGGAGCCACGCCGAATTTTCACCGGAAGGGGGCTCGGGGGCTCCTGAAAGTTGAAGGTGCTAGGACTCCCACTAAACGGCTTATCAGTTCGTTTTGACAATTAAAAAGGAAACTTATGAATATATTGTAAACATTGACGGCGTTTATTGTATTGTACCCGGGATTTTCCATTATGAAAAAAAAGTTCTTCGGCAGAACACACAAATTAGTTTTATTTTATTTTCACCTACAAAGAATTAATGAGGAGATGTGCAACACGTTGATTCCCACAAATTCGTATCCTCTGAATTCGTTTGTGGAGTCAAAATTTTTATGGTGTATGTTCTTGAGGAGGGGCATTCCAAAGAGTAATCTATTTCCAACACTAAGTTCAAACAGAATTTTTTCAATGTTCTGAATCGAAATTACTGAATTCCTTCCAGCAATGCATACCCTGAACCCGTCTTTGGAAGTACCGCGTGCGATTGAACGTGGAGTAAGTCCTGAAACACTATCAGAATTTTTCTTCTGTGATGCTACTATCCACTCTCGACCGGGACAATTAGGTTCCTACACAGCATGCGCGGAGTGTATACACGATGCAGGGTATTTTCTCGGTTCAGTCCTCCTTGGTTCAGTCAAATTTTTCATGATTGAAATTGTGTCATAATATTGAAATAACGTGTATACACTCCGCGCATGCTGTGTAGGAACCTAATTGCCCCGGTCGAGAGTGGATAGTAGCATCATAGAATAAAAATTCTGATAGTGTTTCAGGACTTACTCCACGTTCAATCGCACGCGGTACTTCCAAAAAAGGGTTCAGGGTATGCATTGCTGGAAGGAATTCAGTAATTTCGATTCAGAACATTGAAAAAATTCTGTTTGAACTTAGTGTTGAAAATAGGTTAGGTACTCTTTGGAATGCCCCTCTTCAAGAACATACACCATCAAAATTTTGACTTCACAAACGAATTCAGGGGATACAAATTTGTGGGAATCAACGTGTTGCACATCTCCTTATTAATTCTTTGTAGGTGAAAATAAAATAAAACCAATTCGTGTGTTCTGCCGAAGAACTTATTTTTTTTCATCATGGAAAATTCCCGGGACAAGGCGATAAACGTCGTCAATTTTTACGATATATTCATGAGTTTCCTTTTTAATCGATAAAACGAACTGGTAAGCGGTTTGGTGGGAGCCCTAGCACCTTCAACTTTCAGGAGCCCCCCGAGCCCCCTTCCGGTGGAAATTCGGCGTGGCTCCACCTCTTATTTAAGAGAGGTGCTCATTCTGAGTATTTGTACCGAATTTCATGCTTTCATCACCATTTGCAAGGTTCATTCACCTAGTGCCCCCACTAATGGTACTTGCTTAAGCACATTGTAACAAAGCAAACTAGGAGTTTTTTTATTAGATGAACCTCCATTTAGTCCAAAATTCAATGATTTGATTTCAGTAAAAATTATGCATTTCTGCAAAGTAACAGTCAAAGACCTTTCTACTGCAAATCTATGCATTGATGAGTGCGCCACTTTACGCTTGTCTTAACAATACACTAGAACACCACTGTGTAAAAATTCGGTGAAATCGAAAAACGCGTTTGGAAGTTATAGACATCTGAAAAAGTGGTCCTTAACTTTTGCTCCCCTTTACACCTTAACGGGTAAAAAAGGGATATGATTATATATATATATATATATATATATATATATATATATATATATATATATATGACGAAAGTATCCATCCACCTCAAAAGCCTACATCTAATAAAATACTTCGGCCTCATTTTCGATCCTCCGGCCTCATGAGGCCAAAAGAGGCGATCCTAAATTTACATCTTATGGTATCAATGGCCTCAAGGCAGGGAACAGCGCCCCCAGACCAATTTCAGCCATTTGGGGACGATTCAGCTTGTTGGCAGTCGAACAGCAACAACGGTGGAGTGCGGTCGCTTGTATCAGAAATAAGGGGAATTTCTATTTCATTGCAATAACTGGTTGCATAAGCAGTAGGGGACAACACGTAAAATCCCGCAACTTGGGCTCAAGGGATGGAATAGATATCAGGAACGCAGAAGCTGATGATGGTGGAAGCATGTACAAGCCAATGGTGTTCTTCGGCCACATAGTCCTGGAGTTTACCAATTAGCATTCAACTTTGCCCTTTGTGAAAGAATGTTTTCGTTTGAAACTCTGCTTCCTCAAGGTTCAATGTATGATTTGAGAGAGGCCGGGGTCTACAATTCAGCTGTGGGGACGGATGGAGACCCGCCAAGACCTAAAGACGCAAAAACTTCTAAACTGAATTCAAAAAAGGGGAGATTGTAAATTTCAAACCCAGACCCAAAGAATGTTTCAATGATTTGCATGTCACCATCTCCTTTGTTCTTTGTTGTCTCGTTCAATAAATAATTCAAATTTTTGCTAACATCAACCGGTTCTGATTGAGGCCGAATGCTTCTATCGACCTGTATTTTGACTTCTGAAGCCGAATGCTCTGTTACGCCAATATTACCTACATTGTGTGTATAAAAAACAATGAATTTCATCTTCTGCTCCATTTTCGACAGTTTTGTTTTGAAAACAAAACCTCACCGTCTTCCAGAAAAAAAATCTGAAAAAAAAACAAAGTACCGTTTCGATTAATGTAGAAGAGGATTTATTGAAATTTTGGGAACTGCAAATTCGACCCCACGTTCAATCAATGTTACTAAAATGTGCAAGAGTCAGTTTGTGTTTTTTGTTGACTCGTAGTTCAGTCAGAAAATCAAAATTTAAGAAAATCCAAAGGATGTTCTCTGATTGAGGTTGTTTGTCTCTTTAAATCTGTATTTTGAAGCCGAACGCGCTGTCACGCCAGTCCTGATGAAGCCATTGGAAAAATTACATGTGTACAACCTACAACAAGATTTATCTTGGAAAAAGACGTTTCACTGTAGTTTCAATTGACCGTTACAAGAAAAAATCGGTTTCCATTTCTTTTTATCCCACATGTCAACTGTGGGCATGGTTTTGAATGGTCTTGGGAAACAAAATTGATTTTCATCTCAAAATTCTGCACAATTTGACCAAAAAAAAAAGTAGTGACTCCACCGACAGGCCAAACTTCGGATTCTCCGTACTGGTGCTTGTAAATCAACTTCATACCTAAAGAATATCTGGAATGATGTCTAGAAGGTTCTCGTGCCCTGGTACCTTCAGCAACTTGACAGTTTCTCGAAAAATGTGAGAATTTTGACGATAGGTTCCCAAAAAGAGGCCAATTGATTGTTCGCGTGTGTATTTTGAGGCGGAACCATCGTTTACACTAATATCATTGAGGCGGAAAGGTCCATAGTTTGTGTACCATAAATTTGACCGTAATCTACAAAAAATAGGTTTTCGTCTCTTTTCACGCCATATCTCAACTGTGGGCATGGTTTTGGATGACTTTGAAAAACAAAATTGATTCCCAACTAAAAATTCTGCATGATTTGACCAAAAAGATGGAGTGAATCCACCGACAGGCCAGACTTTGGATTCCCTGTACTGGTGCCTGTTAGTTTTCAACTTCATACCGAGAGATTATCTAGAATGATGTCTGGAAGGTTCTCGTGCTCTGGTACCTTCTTGGAACTTGAAAGTTCTTGAAAAATGTGAGAATTTTGACAATAGGTCCCCAAAACTAGGCCAATTGATTGTTTGCGTGTGTATTTTGAGGCGGAACGATCGTTTACACTGATATCAATGAGGCGGAAGAGTCCACAGTTTGTGTACCATCAATTTGACCGTTATTCACAAAAAATTAAGTTTTCGTCTCTCTTCACGCTATTTGTAGGTATCTCAACTGTGGGCAGGGCCGGCAACAATAGTGGTGCTGACGTGCTTGAGCACCACACGTGATCCGAAGAGGTGGTGCTGAGCACCACATGTCAAAAATGCAAAAATTGAATTTGAAATTGAAAATAGCACTCCAATTCACCAATTTCGGAAATTTTTGTTTTATTTATGTATTGTTACCTATATTATATAGCATATTTCTTCAAATATGACGTGTACCTGAATAATAGTACTAATTAGAGAGAGAATTAATAGAGTTTCATAAGACATGATATTGTCTTGTCCGTCAGTGGTCTTGTCACACGACTGGTTTTGTGGCACGACGAGCTTGCGACCTTGCGAGGAGTGCTCCAAAGAAAGGAGTATGACAATACGTCTTATTAAACGAATGTAATATACTATTTTATCTACCGGACTCTGGAAATTGCCCAGAAATTGTCCATTCTGGCTGCGAAAAATAGAAACCTTTGACAGGTGACACTTCCGTACTGACGTTCGCCTACCTTCTATTGACAATCAATTATTTCTACTGATGGTTGGAAAAGAGTTTAATAATATTCTCCATAACAGCACTGTTTCCGATGTAATAATGAATCTATTAGTAACGCAAAGTAAATAAAATATTTTTTTTTTGTAAGTTTCATTAATTTTACTTAAAAAAATCGCTTGCGACGCTCATACTCCCTCCCCTCCAATTCTTTTTCTGAAATATTCAACAGTCAGCACCACACGTTCAAATCCAAAGTTGCCGGCCCTGACTGTGGGCATGGTTTTGAATCATTTTGGAAAACAAAATTGATTTTCAACTCGGAATTCTGCACGATTTGACCAAAAAATCGGAGTGCCTCCACCGACAGGCCAAACTTCGAATTCTCCGTCCTGGTGCCTGTTAATTTTCAACTTCATACCGAAGGATCATCTGGAATGATGTCTGGAAGGTTCTCGTGCTCTGGTACCTTCAGCAACTTGACACTTTTTCTAAAAATGTGAGAAGTTTGACAATAGGTTCCCAAAACGACGCCAATTGATTGTTCGCGTGTGTATTTTGAGGCGGAACGATCGCTTACACTAATATCATTGAGGCGGAAAGGTCCACAGTTTGTGTACGATCAATTTGACCGTTATCCACAAAAAATAGGTTCACGTCTCTTTTCACGCCATATCTCAACTGTGGGCATGGTTTTGAATGATTTTGGGAAACAAAATTGATATTCAACTCAAAATTCTGCACAATTTGACCAAAAAATCGGAGTGCCTCCACCGACAGGCCAAACTTCGAATTCTCCGTACTGGTGCCTGTTACTTTTCAACTTTATGCCAAAAGATCATCTGGAATGATGTCTGGAAGGTTCTCGTGCTCTGATACCTTCAGCAACTTGACACTTTTTCTAAAAATGTGAGAAGTTTGACAATAGGTTCCCAAAACGACGCCAATTGATTGTTCGCGTGTGTATTTTGAGGCGGAACGATCGCTTACACTAATATCATTGAGGCGGAAAGGTCCACAGTTTGTGTACGATCAATTTGACCGTTATCCACAAAAAATAGGTTTACGTCTCTTTTCACGCCATATCTCAACTGTGGGCATGGTTTTGAATGATTTTGGGAAACAAAATTGATATTCAACTCAAAATTCTGCACAATTTGACCAAAAAAAATGTAGTGACTCCACCGACCGGCCAAACTTCGGATTCTCCGTACTGGTGCCTGTTACTTTTCAACTTCATGCCAAAAGATCATCTGGAATGATGACTGGAAGGCTCTCGTGCTCTGGTACCTTCAGCAACTTGAAAGTTTTTGAAAAATGTGAGAATTTTGACAATAGGTCCCCAAAACTAGGCCAATTGATTGTTTGCGTGTGTATTTTGAGGCGGAACGATCTTTTACACTGATATCAATGAGGCGGAAGAGTCCACAGTTTGTGTACCATCAATTTGACCACCGACAGGCCAAACTTCGGATTCTCCGTACTGGTGCTTGTAAATCAACTTCATACCTAAAGAATATCTGGAATGATGTCTAGAAGGTTCTCGTGCCCTGGTACCTTCAGCAACTTGACAGTTTCTCGAAAAATGTGAGAAGTTTGACGATAGGTTCCCAAAAAGAGGCCAATTGATTGTTCGCGTGTGTATTTTGAGGCGGAACGATCGTTTACACTAATATCATTGAGGCGGAAAGGTCCATAGTTTGTGTACCATAAATTTGACCGTAATCTACAAAAAATAGGTTTTCGTCTCTTTTCACGCCATATCTCAACTGTGGGCATGGTTTTGGATGACTTTGAAAAACAAAATTGATTCCCAACTAAAAATTCTGCATGATTTGACCAAAAAGATGGAGTGAATCCACCGACAGGCCAGACTTTGGATTCCCTGTACTGGTGCCTGTTAGTTTTCAACTTCATACCGAGAGATTATCTAGAATGATGTCTGGAAGGTTCTCGTGCTCTGGTACCTTCAGCAACTTGACACTTTTTCTAAAAATGTGAGAAGTTTGACAATAGGTTCCCAAAACGACGCCAATTGATTGTTCGCGTGTGTATTTTGAGGCGGAACGATCGCTTACACTAATATCATTGAGGCGGAAAGGTCCACAGTTTGTGTACGATCAATTTGACCGTTATCCACAAAAAATAGGTTTTCGTCTCTTTTCACGCCATATCTCAACTGTGGGCATGGTTTTGAATGATTTTGGGAAACAAAATTGATATTCAACTCAAAATTCTGCACAATTTGACCAAAAAAAATGGAGTGACTCCACCGACCGGCCAAACTTCGGATTCTCCGTACTGGTGCCTGTTACTTTTCAACTTCATGCCAAAAGATCATCTGGAATGATGACTGGAAGGCTCTCGTGCTCTGGTACCTTCAGCAACTTGGAAGTTTTTGAAAAATGTGAGAATTTTGACAATAGGTCCCCAAAACTAGGTCAATTGATTGTTTGCGTGTGTATTTTGAGGCGGAACGATCGTTTACACTGATATCAATGAGGCGGAAGAGTCCACAGTTTGTGTACCATCAATTTGACCGTTATTCACAAAAAAATAAGTTTTCGTCTCTCTTCACGCTATTTGTAGGTATCTCAACTGTGGGCATGGTTTTGAATCATTTTGGAAAACAAAATTGATTTTCAACTCGGAATTCTGCACGATTTGACCAAAAAATCGGAGTGACTCCACCGACAGGCCAAACTTCGAATTCTCCGTACTGGTGCCTGTTAATTTTCAACTTCATACCGAAGGATCATCTGGAATGATGTCTGGAAGGTTCTCGTGCTCTGGTACCTTCAGCAACTTGACCATTTTTGAAAAATGTGAGAAGTGTGACAATAGGTTCTCGAAACGAGACCAATTGATTATTAGCGTATGTATTTTGAGGTGGAACGATCGTTTACGCTAATATCAATGAGGCGGAACGGTCCACAGTTTGTGTACCATCAATTTGACCGTTATCCACAGAAAATAAGTTTTCGTCTCTTTTCACGCTTTATTTCAACTGTGGGCATGGTTTCGAATCATTTTGGAAAACAAAATTATTTTCAACTCTACATTTTGCACGATTTGACCAAAAAAAATGGGGTGACTCCACCGACAGGCCAAACTTCAAATTCTTCGTACTGGTGCCTGTTAATTTCCAACTTCATACCAAGAGATCATCTGGAATGATGTCTGGAAGGTTCTCGTGCTCTGGTACCTCCAGCAACTTGACAGTTTTTGAAAAATGTGATAAGTTTGACAATAGGTTACCAAAACGAGGCCAAATCAGTGTTTGCGTGTGTATTTTGAGGCGGAACGATCGTTTATACTAATATCATTGAGGCGGAAAGGTTCACAGTTTGTCTACCACCAATTTGACCGTTATCCACAAAAAATAGGTTTTCGTCTCTTTTCACGCCATATCTCAACTGTGGGCATGGTTTTGAATGACTTTGGAAAACCAAATTGATTTCCAACTCAGAATTCTGCACGATTTGACCAAAAAGATTGAGTGAATCCACCGACAGGCCAAACTTCGGATTAACCGTACTGGTGCCTGTTAATTTTCTACTTCATACCGAAAGATTATCTGGGATGATGTCTAGAAGGTTCTCGTGCTCTGGTACCTTCAAAAACTTGACAGTTTTTGAAAAATGTGAGAAGTTTGACGATAAGTTACCAAAACGAGGACAATTGATTGTTCGCGTGTGTATTTTGAGGCGGAACGATCCTTTACACTAATATCATTAAGGCGGAAAGGTCCACAATTTGTGTACGATCAAATCGACCGTCATCCTCAAAAAATAGGTTTTTGTCTCTTTTCACGCCATATCTCAACTGTGGGCATGGTTTTGAATGATTTTAGAAAACAAAATTGATTTTAACTCAAAATTCTGCACGATTCGACTAAAAAGATGGGGTGACTCCACCGACAGGCCAAACTTCGGATTCTCTGTCCTGGTGCCTGTTACTTTTCAACTTCATACCAAAAGATCATCTGGAATGATGACTGGAAGGCTCTCGTGCTCTGGTACCTTCAGCAACTTGACAGTTTTTGAAAAATGTGAGAATTTTGACAATAGGTCCCCAAAACTAGGCCAATTGATTGTTTGCGTGTGTATTTTGAGGCGGAACGATCGTTTACACTAATATCATTGAGGCGAAAAATCCATAGTTTGTGTACCATAAAGTTGATCGTTATCCACAAAAAATAGGTTTTCGTCTCTTTTCACGCCATATCTCATCTGTGGGCATGGTTTTGAATAAGTTTGAGAAACAAAATTGATTTTCAACTCAAAATTCTGCACGATTGACCAAAAAGATGGAGTGACTCCACCGACAGGCCAAACTTCGGATTCTCCGTACTGGTGCCTGTTAGTTTTCAACTTCATACCGGAAGATTTTCTGGAATGATGTCTAGAAGGTTCTCGTGCTCTGGTACCTTCAGCAACTTGACAGTTTTTCGAAAAATGTGAGAACTTTGAAAATAGTTTCAAAAAACGAGGCCAGTTGATTGTTCGCGTGTGTATTTTGAGGCGGAACGATCGTTTACACTGATATCAATGAGGCGGAAAGGTACACAGTTTGTGTACCATCAATTTGACCGTTATCCACAGAAAAATAGATTTTCATCTCTGTTCACGCTATATCTCAACTGTGGGCATGGCTTTGAATGATTTTGGAAAACAAAATTGATTTTCAACTCACAGTTCTGCACAATTTTACCAAAAAAATGGAGTGACTCTACCGACAGGCCAAAGTTCGGATTCTCCGTACTGGTGCCTGTTAGTTTTTAATTTCACACCGAAAGATCATCTGGAATGATGTCTGGAAGGTTTTCGTGCTCCGGTACCTTCAGCAACTTGACAGTTTTTGAAAAATGTGAGAAGTTTGACAATTGGTTTCCAAAAATGAGGCCAATTGATTGTTCGCGTGTGTATTTTGAGGCGGAACGATCGTTTACACTAATATCAATGAGGCGGAAAGTTCCACATTTGTGTACCATCAAATCGACCGTTATCTTCAAAAAATAGGTTTTCGTCTCTTTCCACGCCATATCTCAACTGTGGGCATGGTTTTGAATGATTTTAGAAAACAAAATCACTTTTAACTCAAAATTCTGCATGATTCGACCAAAAAGATGGGGTGACCCCACCGACAGGCCAAACTTCGGATTCTCCGTACTGGTGCCTGTTTGTTTTCGACTTCATACCGAAAGATTATCTGGGATGATATTTAGAAGGTTCTCGTGCTCTGGTACCTTCAGCATCTTGACAGTTTTCCGAAAAATGTGAGAACTTTGACAATAGTTTCCCAAAACGAGGCCAATTGATTGTTCACGTGTGTATTCTGAGGCGGAACGATCGTTCACACTAATATCAATGAGCCGGAAAGGTCCACAGTTTGTGTACCATCAATTTGACCGCTATCCACAAAAAAATAGATTTTTATCTCTTTTCACGCTATACCTCAACTGTGGGCATGGTTTTGAATGATTTCGGAAAACAAAATTGATTTTTAACTCGGAATTCTGCACGATTTGACAAAAAAATCGGATTGACTCCACCGACAAGCCAAACTTTGAATTCTCCGTACTGGTGCCTGTTAATTTTCAACTTCATACCGAAGGATCATCTGGAATGATGTCTGGAAGGTTCTCGTGCTCTGGTACCTTCAGCAACTTGACCGTTTTCGAAAAATGTGAGAAGTGTGACAATAGGTTCTCAAAACGAGGCCAATTGATTATTAGCGTGTGTATTTTGAGGTGGAACGATCGTTTACACTGATATCAATGAGGCGGAACGGTCCACAGTTTGTGTACCATCAATTCGACCGTTATCCACAAAAAAAATAAGTTTCCGTTTTTTTTCACGCTTTATCTCAACTGTGGGCATGGTTTTGATCCATTTTGGAAAACAAAATTAATTTTCAACTCGGAATTCTGCACGATTTGACCAAAAAATCGGAGTGACTCCACCGACAGGCCAAACTTTGAATTCTCCGTACGGGTCTCTGTTAATTTTCAACTTTATACCGAAGGATCATCGGGAATGATGTCTGGAAGGTTCTCGTGCCAGGGTTCTGGTACCTTCAGCAACTTGACCGTTTTTGAAAAATGTGAGAAGTGTGATAATAGGTTCTCAAAACGAGGCCAATTGAATATAAGCGTGTGTATTTTGAGGTGGAACGATCGTTTACACTAATATCAACGAGGCGGAAGGGTCCACAGTTTGTGTACCATCAATTTGACCGTTATCAACAAAAAATAGGTTATCATTTCTTCTCATGCCGCTTATCAACTGTGGGCATGATTTTGAATGATTTTGAATAGCAGAGTTGATTTCCAACTCAAAATTCTGCACAATTTGTCCAGAAAATGGAGTAGATCTTCCGATAGGCCAAAATTCGAATTCTTCGTACTGGTGCCTGCTTACATTCTACTTCATACCGCAAGAGTGGGTATTTCGAATTATGTCTAGAAGATGGTCGTGCTTTGGTACCTTCAACTACTTGACGAGTTTTGGAAATTGTGAAGAAATTTGGTGCCAAAACAATAACCCGTAGTTCGGTCAAAGATTCAAAATTCAGAGAAATCCAAACGGAGGTTCTCCGTTTGAGGCCGATTGTTTCTTAAGATTTGTATTTTGAGGCCAAATGCTCTCTGTTACACCAGTTGCTATTCACTTCCAACACCTCCTACGCTTCTGATATGTCTTTCAGCTTGTAGGTCGTTTGAGTGCGATTTTCTTTACTTTTAAGGGCTAAGGGTACCTATTTTATGTATGCCTCAGATAATTAACTCATTCTGAGTCTGCCTATTCACCTTGACATCATAATTCTATAGTTTTTAACATGACTTAATTTTCTATTTTCTTTATGATATTTGCATGTACTGAAGACACAATAATATTATTTCTATTTCTACAACGAATCATTCTCCTCTTGGCTCGTTCTGCAGTGGTTCACATTTTTCAATACTCGCTTTCTCCAATCCATTTGTGAGCTAGGCAACCAGATATACATCCCAAGACGCGAGCTTCGAGATTTGGCCGCGAAGTCAAATGATACATTACCTTTAGTCGACTAATGAGGCCGATCCGTCCATTGGAAATAGATATATATATATATCATAATAATATATATAACTTTTGCTCAAAAGTGTATTTAGGTCACTTTTGATTCAATCCTTTTTCCAGAATTTTTATCCAAAGTCAATTCTGTTCCTCAATCTCTTTGACCTGAGCCTTTAGCTTCAACAAGAACGCTCATTTCCCAAAATCGGTCAACGACGAATAAAGTTATTACTGCAAAATCAAAAGGTTAGATTTTTGAGATCATCCTGTAACTGGGGGAGATAGACCCAAAATTTCAAAAACCGCCTCAAAGTATGGGAACAAAATCCCCCCTGAAAGACTTGGAGAAACTGAAAACCATTTTTTGTGAAATGGGAGCTGTTCAAGGTTTTTCTGTTTTTGGAGTGCCTGGTTGAGCGCCCTGTATAATTATTACAAAGCACCTGTATAAAAAATGATCCATACATTTTGAAGCCTAATACTTGAGCTAATCTAAAAACAAAAAAAAATATGCAGAATAGTTCACTCATTCAAGAGCTATGTCACTTTGAATGTGACTGAAATTTTTGGGTGGCCCACTTCAATTAGTGCGCAGTTTATTACGCAACCATTATTGTGCAGGAAGGAAACAGTACGGTGAAAAAATTTCAGCTTGAAGAACGCTTTCGAGTTAAAAAAGAATTATTGTGATCGAACAACCACAAGCCGGTGAACAAACGATTCTTAGAGATCGAAAGTGTCCATCTATGGGACCGCCACCTCGCGTTCCTGCACGAATTTTCAAGTAGCCTTTTTCCTAGAAAACTTGGTTGGGACCTTATCTATGACCACAGCAAAAAAGCATATCACAATTATAACGGGCACCGTGTCAGCTTCATATGGTGAAACTCCGTGTCAAAACCCGCACCAAAGCAAAATAGCAATTCATGTCGTTCAACTTTGAGACGCTCCGACGGCTAAACTAAAGAAGGAAGGCCTATGCTACCCTCGACATTTTTGTATAAAATTTCATTCCCTAAAACTTCGTGCCTGAAAACTTTCTCCTACCTATCATAGTTTACCCGGGAAACAGAAAAAAAGACCGCGGCGCACGATAAATTTGATTTCTGGTCATCTTCAAGGGGCCTTTGAGGATGTTTCGTCAAGCGAATTTTGGCGAACTTTTGGCTGGAATGTTCTCACATGATGTACTTTCGGATAAAATTGGTCAGAAAAAGTTAGAATGAACTTCGATTTTATGGTTTCTAAGCTACTTTTACGGTCTGAGCTGCAGGCCTATTGTTATCCTTATAGCTCCAATAATCAAAAGCGTTGTATGTACTAATCCGCCTAGTCCGTTGATACTACCTACCTACATATCAAGTATCATTTATCACCTTATTGCATTAAAATATTTCCAAAAAGAATCGCTAGGTAAGGTACCTAGCAGAAAAATTGAACGAAACTTTCTCGTCTATGATAATTACTCTAAGCCGCCACGCATAACGGGCCTAAATCTCGTTTATCCAAGATTCAATTGTTAGCAGAATTTGAAATTCAATTACGCCAGTATTTCATGAACTTTATATGCCAAGATTAAACTAAACTTTTGGGATATACATAAAAGCTTGCGGAGAGAAAAGCTTTTGGTATGGAGCAAGGTTTATGGGCTCTATACTTTCCTCATATTTATGTTGCATTCAAGTTTTGCTTAAAGCCAAACTATGTGCACTTTAAATATGTATATACCTACTCACAAGTATCCCATTAGTATGTAGGTACATATTAACTACATTGTTTCGAAAACCTTCGTGTGGATACTTTGCAGAGTCTCTTTCTACCTCGAAAAAAATTCAAATAAAACAATGATATTGAAGCGGAAATGGTAGGGTAGAAACCTACCTACACCCACTTGACTGCCGTGTTTCGGACAAAAACTAAATTATTAGAGATAAGGGCAGTGAGTCAATGTTTCATGACAAAATACAGCCTGACCCGCGATTTCATAAAAGTTAATGGAAATAACGGACGCACGGCTAATTAGACCGTGAAAAGGACAAAGAATGTCGACGCAAAAAAGATAAGGACAAATTTGGAGGTTCTGAAGGGTGCTATTGGATTATTCAGGCGATCAAGTCGGCTTTCCATGTTCATCATCAAAAAGTTATCATCAGCCCGCAGACTACTAATTCAGTGTGCAATCTCTCCTATGCATTTCCCTGGAAGTAGAACTTTATAGTCTCGAACAGACATCCCGAACTGTTAGGTACCCACATAAATTGCTACGCAAAAGGTCTCGTGCAGTTTTTGTTTTGTTTCATGTAACGAAACCACAATCCGTCCTTCATTTTGAATAAGACCAACAAGATGCCCTGGAGAAGGAACGGCAATAAGAGACACACAAGGGTTCCTTCCAAAAAGGAATAACATCGCACAAAACAAGACCCAGCGGACGTAGCTCAAAAGCTAAATTGGATTTTCGTGTAGCTGGCTAGTTAGTTTCATTTAGTCATTATGTACGCCACAATTACTCCGCCGAAGTGGAGGAGAACAGTGGGCCACTGAACAATGGTCATCTATTATTGCCTCTTCAGGCTTGTGGTGCTTCGATTGATGTGCATCATCATTATTGTATTGGATTGCGTTGGAGTTTACAAAGGGAAACAGATAAAGTAATACAGTTGTGCAGTAACTTTGTGAAAAAGCATCGAGTACTATCTCTTCACATTGTTCTCTGCGCGGAGTATTCTCGAAAAGTACTCATACAAAAGTCTAAGCATAAAAGTATAAGTATAGACTAAACTAACGACAAAAATAAGCTTTATTGAAACCAAAACGTACAATAGCAGACATTTGCTTACGATATCGGTATAATATGTACCTAGGTATACACATAAAAGAAAAAATTGCCCATCGCGGCATTTTCTTTTCAACTCAAGAGCCACAAAACGTTGATAACAAGATTTCTTTTTTTTTGTAAACATTCAAATGAGTGGATTTCATTATATAAATATAAGAATATTTTTCATGTTTGCTTCAAAAATTTTTATACATAAGATCGTGCGTGAAAGACGTGGAAAAACACTTAAAATTCATGCTTGATCTTGAAGAGGAATGGTATCAGCCTTAATTTATTCGTTATTGAATGGTACATGTGGAATTGTGATCGACGACGCACTCGTTTCCCGACGGGTAGTCAATGTCATCCTCGAAGTCAAAATAGTGACACTGGAAAAGAAATGGTAGGTGTATTAGTAAGGAGGTAGACAGAGACAGATTAGGTTGGATTCAACTGCCGACAAAGTACAAATAGCTAAGGTTCACAAGTATTGTCCATTTAGCTTGCATTTGTAAACGGGGTGGAAACTGGACTGGTTTTAGGATGCCCAAAACAACACTCAACAGTAAAGAAACCGAACGTGCAATAACAGCCACTCTACCCTGCTTTGTTAAAAGTGGGTATCTGCAAGGCGAATGAATAAAAAGCACGCATTTTTCCTCACCATTAACAATAGAAACGATGTGCCAACATGAAAATAATTTTCATAAGTACACGAACCAACGGCCAACCATCAGAAATTTAAATTGAATTCTGTTTCCGGTTCCGCTTCTGACCTCCTCTACAAATAAAACAGAGACCCACTGCGTGAATAATCCAAAAACGTTAAAGGAAAATCTCGAAGTTTCATCGAAGCTTTTCATGAATCCCGCTGATGTTGACTCTCCGCCAGGAAGAGCGGCGCGTGGACTTTTCTCGGGGATTTTTAGTAAATACGTCTCTTTCACATCACCTCTGCATTTCATTTAGAATCAATTTTCTCCAGTCGGATTTATTTCGTCATTTTTTCATTCCGATCGAGGCATGATGAAATCCTACATCTTTAAAACGTCAAAATTGAACGAACGGTCTCTTTCTGTGTGGATGCTCTCGGGTCGTGCGGAATTGAATAAAGAAAAGACAGAACACTAAAGTAACGATAAGAATCGAAAAGTGGCCGTTGGAGTGAAAACGCACCGGTCGCAATAATGGAACAGAATTTCGAAACTTTTCATTTCTTTCCACATTCGCACACATTCACACCGTTGAAATGCTCCCCTCTCGGCTCCCCTCGTCTCCAAGAGTTGTAATTTGGATGAGTGACGTAAATAATATATCAAATGTGAGCGCGTGATATATTAAAAACGTGTCGTTATAACAGATATGAATATGATACTTATGCATGGTTCACATTCTATTTAGACACGAACTTACACCTCACTTAGCTATAGGGTCCTCAAGTGAAGACAGCTTTACCACTTAATTTACATTGTCACCGATAGCTCCAGTACCTATCTAATTTCAGGAGGAATTGGTCCGCCACCATGATAACAAGTGACAAAGATTTGACAATAGATGAAAAAGAGCCATCTGTCGCCTCCAGAAAACTGTAACTCCGTCAGCCATCCAACTTTTTGAAATGTAGCATGGCCAAGTGGACAACAAAAATTACTTGTTCAACTGTCCAAATACAAAATGAACCGCATATAACGCTTCAAAAATTCACCTGGCATTCTATGCATTTGCAATCATCAGTCTGTGCACAAGTGAGCCCTAAAATTGTCGCTGCTTCCTCGTACAGATCTATACTACTTCTTCTGCTCCTGCAGCCTTCTGTCGGAGTTGAAGTCACAGGCGTCGTCGTCGTCGTCGTCGCCGTCGAAGTTGAACATTTGTTATCCGGGGTGGCGTTTGACTTATGGCCGGTGTCAGCCATCAGCGGCGAATTCGCAGATTTATTCTGGATGAAAAACTGAAACACACGGATAAGAAAAATTATAATGCGAACAAGCGCCATTTCAAAAAGTTTATTCCCGAAAGCATAAATCATCCCACCGACATGATTATTTTCTAGGTATGAGGGTAGGGGGTGTGCGGAAGAACCCGTGTCTGAAACGAATAAATTCTATTATGTATTTGGAAGTTGGATGGAATATGTTTTCGATATTTTCATGGTAATCAGAAATATAGGCACCATCGCCGCCACCAACCGCCTATACTGGTGGAAAACTGGAGAAACAAAGAAGACTCTCCGGTTCCGAGACAAATGGTCGCAAAACAAATAAACGGAAAACAATTTACGGGAAACAAATCCAATTTCGACGATAAACAAGTTTATCCGAACGCGCGCGGAGGGCCAGGTTATGTCTGTTTATTCATAGGTAAATGTGATAATGCCAATTGGAGATCTGTCCTTGAACTTCGTGTCTGCTTTTGTTCGCCAACAATTCGATCACGCCATTTTACAGCCGAAAACAATGTTATAGTCGGGTCAATTTTGTCGTGTTTCGAGTGATGTATGAGATGACAAATATGTCGATGTTGATGAGCTCTTGCCTGGATTACCGACTGACATTTCTAATCGCATAGGTCACTTGAAATATATCCCATTCACTTTTTATTTTCAGTAGAATGACCTTTTGGCGCAAAAATAAAGTAACAGGTTTTGAGCGCTGGGAGGATACGGCTGATCCGCTGACAGTTTTGCTCCAAAACTCGCCACGGTGCTCTCAGGACTCTGTATCATGCCAACTTCGCGTCCCTACTGAGATTCGGCATCATCTTCTGGGGTGGTAACCAGGAGGGATTGGAGCTGTGGAACAACAGACATTTATTTCCGGGTTACGAGGCAAAACATTCCGTCAATACGCGGAAACGTCAACTATGTGTACCTGCACCACAGACTGTCAAAGACGGAAAAAAGTACCTTATACAGATCCATGAAATTTTTTAATGTTTTGTATGGATCAAATTTGATAAAAAAAAATATTTCCAAACAAGAAATAATGGATGTGTTGGTGCATCTGGAGCCACAAATACTGTTGATGAATTTATAAGCAACTGTGCTGGATAGTTTTATTTATACAGGGTCTTTTTCTAGTGATGTCACAATCTGAATGGCCTCTGACAGGCAAAGTAAGAAACTCATCAACAGGGGCATGGCAGCATCTTGTAACTTATAGCTTCAAGTTGTGTTTGACACTACAATCACAGATGTCAGCCATCAACTTTGTCTGCACGGTGCGACAGAACAAAAAGTTGTGCTTGGCGATATGAGGAAACAGTGTTAAAAAGTCGCTGTATTTTTTCTTTGTAGGCATTTTCAAAGACCAGATATTCACAAACATAATCAGGGACACTCGTTATTTTGAGAAGAGAATTGAAAATGTCTGAACTGAAATTACGTCTCGAAATTCTGTGACACCCGCCCCGAGCACTGCATTTCTGATAAAAAACTTTAGTAAACTTTACTAAAGTTACACAAAGACAACTTTCACCGTATCAAAATTAAAAGTTTAGGTTCCAATTTATTAAAGTTTCAAGTGAATTGGTACAGAAATTGAGGAGAATTTCGAATTTCAAAATGAAGAAATCAAAAATTTGCAACTTTCAGGCTCTTGGCACCGTGTACAGTACACAAAGTTGATGACTGCCAGTGCCAACCATAGTTGTGGTGTCAAACAAAACTTGAAACTGTAAACTACAAGATGCTGCCATGCCCTTGTGAAAAAAGTCGCGTACTTTGTTTACCAGAAGCTTCTGAAATAGTGACATCACTAAAAAAAGACCCTGTATTGTGTTTGTTGACGTATTTTCATTCCTATGTTCTACAATGGTGAAGCTTTTTATGGAAATATAATTTATTCTGATTCTGATTCTGAAAACTTTGCAGGTGCCATCAGCTGTAGCCGTAGCCCCCCAGCTTGCCACTCAATTTTTGCTACAAAAGGTCATTCTACTGAAAATAAAAAGTGAACGAGATAAGAGATATACCGGGTGTTTATGAATGTCTGTGATCGCATCGCCTTTGGAATCCGCTTTCATTCACTAGAATTGCGCCTGTTACTGCGTTTTTCGGCCTGACCCATGCCTGCCGCGATCACAGATTCTTATAAACACCCCGTATAATGAATCTAGCTCGATTTTTGGTTCAACGAGTCTCTGGGTTCAAGTCTGAATTAATATTCCGCATAAAAATTTCAAACTAAAAGGTGACAGGTGAGCAATTGCGGCTCTTTTTTCGCAGATCATGTCTGATTGATTCTAATTTGACATCTGTCCAATGTGTGTCACAGGGTTTTAACCTTTGTTCTGAGCTTTTTGATATTTATGCTGATGACATAGTAGCTAATCTATTTGTGAAACATTTATTATACGCCGATGATCTGGAATTTTTTTTGCAGGATTGATGATTGTCATGCAGTTACTTGAGGCAAACCTTGACATAGTTGATGGGTGGTGCGGGACAAATTTTCTGTCACTCAATACCTCGAAGTTCTACACAGGTCTCGAAAGCGCAACCCAACTCTCTATGACTACAACCTGGGCCCAGTGGCGGTCTAAGGGGGGGGGGGGGGGGGGAGCGGTCCGCCCCGGGCCTCGGGGCCTCAAACATCTCGTGGGGCCCCCAATTCCTCTTGTTTGTAAAAAATACTGCAAAAAAAATTGGGATAAAATCTAAAAAATGTCAATGTTTTCCTCCAATGATCATTTTTCTCGCGTATTACTTAGGTGAGAAACATTGTTTTCCTATTTTTTTCATTTTGAAGTTACCTTGGTAGGCCCCATAACAACAGGTATGGGGGCCTAGGCACAGGCAATGGAGGTGTGTCTCTATCACGAAATCTCTGCGAATTACTTTCACTTCAGGCTTTAGGGGCCCCGGCCCCGGATATCAGAGTGCCAGGGGCCTCAACACTTTTGAAATTTTGTATTTTATTATTTCTTTCCAAAATAGGGGAAAGACAAAACAACAAAATTATCTTGTCTGTGCGCTGCAGGTAGTGGAAATTCATATTATTCCTAATTTTGTATATACGAGTAGGTTTTAGCATGAAGTCAACAGTCCAAATCCAATTCAACATCCAAAGCTGGAACAGAAAACTTCTTGTAGGTACTGGTAGTCAGTGGCATAGCCAAGGGGTAGGAAGTGGGCGAAAGTGGGCGAATGACCCCACCCCCTACCTCTCAAGCGCCCACGGCACTTCATCCCACATTAAACCGATACAGAAAAACATTCTGGCAAAAATTTTCAAGAAGCGCAAAAATTTTCTGAATAGAAGTTTGATTCTCAAGTAATTTTGGTGAAAACGTCAAAAACCGAAGTCGCAAAACGTATGAAATATACCAATTATCTTCAGCATCATTATTATTATGCCCAAAAAATTTCATCTGCGGCGCCACTTTTCCCTGACTTGCACCCTCGCCGTTGCCTCAAGTTTGACCTCTCCGCCCTCAAATTTTGACTGCGCTACTGTGTGTTTTATAGTCAATGAACAACTTTTTTTTTGTTTCTTAGACTTTTGCTCAATTACGGCGGGGCAGGGCGGGCCAAAAAGTCTGCCGGCCCCCCTTCATATTCTCAACTTCCACTCCTTAGGGGCCTCATCTCACAATTCCGCCCAGGGCACCCAATTCCCTTAGTCCGCCACTGCCTGGGCCCGTACATTCTTTCTAGGCCTGGCAGAGTAGAGATCTAGAGGTGTTTATTGTTTTGACCCAGAGCTTTCCTTCAGGATGCACATATAGACGAGGTTGTCAAATCGGCGTTCAGAAGTCTGCGTTTTCTGCTGTACTGCACGTTTGTCAGGTCGAAGCTTGAGAGTATACTTCTATTAATTAGAGCCTCTTATTATATATAAGATTCACATCAACATCCTAGAGAGTGTACAGCGGAGATTTTTGAAATGTCTGTCGTTCAGATTGGACAGCGAGCTGCAGAACAGGTTCCACTTACAGTGTTTCAAAAATCGAAGGGTTGCCCACACCGTTATTTACTGCACGAGGTTTTTTTGAGGGAGTTGACTGCGCTGAGATTCTGAGCAAGATAGACTCTCGCGTACCTGGTGCGTACCATTTGAGATCAAAAGGCTCTGTTTCTGCTGTCTTTTGCCAGAACAAATTTTATGGCATCTTCTCCTCTTAGCAGGATGTACCCAAATCACAGCTTGATTAAGAATGACGTTGACATCCTGTTCTGCACTCCTGCTTCAATATATACGGTCTTCTCTAAACTCGACCTGTAATTGGGCTCAGGCCTGTTGGTCGTTTCAATTCTAATCGTTGTTCTGCAACAGGAGTTGCCGGTTTTTTGAAATTCGCACGTTTTTCTCCACACCGTTTTATTCCTTTAAAATAGATTTTACACCTTTTGAGGAAAACAATATTTCGCTAAGATAAATTGAAACTCCTGAGAAATCGACAAAGGAAATATAAAACAAATATAAATAATCATAATTAATTATATGAGAATAATGTATACCGGAGAGCTGCTCCAACTGTAGAAGCGTCGGACATTTGCGAGGCGACTGCAGACAACGATTCAGTTAAGCAGACCGTTCCAAGTCGGAATGAATAATTGCTTGCCGTAAACGACGCACCTAGAGAAACTAGGAGAACGAATGAGCAATGTACACGAGATAGTACCACAACAGATTCCCACTGTGACCGAGCGGATGAAAACACGATATAAATTGAAAATTTTAAGCAGGTGACCTTGTGTGGCTGCACAGTGTACAGTACCCAACGGAAAAGGGGAAGATCTCCAAAGCACCATCCGTCGTGGGACGAACCATACATCGTGGTCAAGAGGATCAACGACGTTATGTACCGATTCAAAGAGGCCCTAGGGTCAAGATGCAAGTTGTTTACCAGGACCGACTCGCACGGTACTGCCTGCTCTAACAGGCTCAAGACGAATAGACTGAATGGTGATGGGGGAGGGGGTTGCTCACTTCTCTTCTGTTTCTTTTGTTTTTGGTTTCATATTTGTTTTAGTTTTAACCCTTATCTTTTGTATTGGAGTGTCAAATGATTAATGATGTCTAATTTAATTACTAATTCAGTCACCATTTTTGTGAAAGGCTACAAATTCACCTTATTTTGATATTTTTGTATTTATTTGTTACTAGCTTTCACCAAGGCCGCCTAAGCGAAACCTAGTTCTTGTTCGCGGTTCTCGTAGATATTTCAAAATTCTCGAAGGTGACTTATTGAATTCGCAGTGTTTTGTTATGAGATTGAGTCGCAATTCGTTCATTCCGTTGTTCTTCAGTTTCTCTGCTTCTCACGCGGTGCTCATTATTCTAATTCGTTGAGAACGTTAACGTGCTTCGCGCTCTTCGACTTTTTCATTTTCTCGCTGTTTTTTATGTTTTCGCCGTTTTGCTACAGAACTGGCAAGATCTTCTGCTCCTTTACGTTTGGGCATTAAATAACATTAACAACTGATGAAAAACAGACGTTCGAAACCACGACGGATCTTGCTTTATATACCTCTACCAATGGGTAGCCTCACCTGGAATGTTCCTGGATGTTTCCGAACGTTCCAGACAATTCCTGAATATTCCAGGATACCGGAACATTCTGGAATGGTGTGGAATGATCTCGAATACTTTCAAATGTTCTGTACTGTACCTTTACCAATAGGTGGCCCCACACCAAAAAGGCTTCGAATAGTCCACAATGTTCCAGAACCTTCCACAACTCTCAACACTGTTCTGGAATGTTCCGGGATGTTTTTGATCGTTTCACACTATTTCCAAATATTCCAGAACATACCGAAATATACTGGAATGTGGTGGGAGGATCTCGAATACTCTCGAATTATCCAAACATTTCGGAATATACCGGAACATTCTGGAATGTTGTGGAATGATCTCGAATGTTTTACAATGATTTGGAATATTTCTGAACGTTCCAGACTATTCCCGAACATTCCAAAACATTCTGGGATGTTGTGGATTTATCACGAATGCTCCACAATAATCTGGAATTTTCCGGGTTTTCCAGATTATTCCGACCATTCCAGAACATACCGGAACATTTTGGAATGTTATGGAATGATCTTGAATGTTCCACAATGATTTGGATGTTCTGGGAAGTTTCCGATTCCAGACATTCTAGAAGGCGAAAGTTCCAGCCCTTATATCTTTGAAAAACACGCCCTTCAGATCAAACTGGGTAAGTACCTTCTTCATGGATGGGGGATAGAGGGCTACCACACCATATAACTCCTTCGATCGTATCGGGACTCGTTTGTAAATTTTGGCACGCACACTGTACACTTACTTTTATTATCCGAACATTCCAGACTATTCCCGAACATTCCAGAGCATAGGTACCGGGACATTCTGGAACGTTGTGGTATGATCTTGAATACCCTCGAATGTTCTGGACTATTCCAGAGGGCGAAAAAATTCCAGCCCTTATATCTTCAAAAGCACGCCCTTAAGGTAAAAACGGAAACCTTTCATCAATGGGAGGACAAAGGGCTACCGCAGAGAAACCATGGATCCAGGGCTTGCCAGAATCTTCGCGAAGTCGACGGACTTTTCTAGAGCTCTCGCAAATAAAATCGATTGCCGAGCAATGCTAGAATATACCGCAACGACAAAGGAAACCTTTGCGGAAGTAGGTATTCTTGAATATAGGACGCGACCACCTGTAACAGTATAAAAAGCGGCATGGCCAAAGAGCAGGTTGGAGTGTTGAACGAACAGTACTGTTACGAGCGGCAATTCCCGTGCATTCTGGTAAACACGCGATCTTTCTAGAGTCTTCCATTAGGTAGCAGTGTACAAGTGCGGAGCGTTCAAGTGCATTCCAGAGCGTCGTGTACGTGAAACTGAATGGGGAGATTCCAGCGCTCGATCAAGACACATTATTTGTCCATTTGGCGGTGGCACCGGCTCTAGAGCACGGCAGAATTATACGCGAAATGTGTAGGATTTTTCGGGAGTCGTCGCGAAATGCCGGATCTCGGAGGAAACTGCTGGAGAACGCATGGAACATTCAAGATGAATTAGTCGGACCTATAAAAGGCATCAATCGTCGGCTCACGGGCCGTTATAAAATGAAAGCGACAGAGTGATCGATATAAGCGAAGTAGTAGCTGCGATATTCCCAAACATAAATAATTGTTGGCATGTATTTATTGTAGTACGCAGTATAAACGGTGTGTGTTTTAAAACGATCGTCTCAATAATAATCGAACCCGTACGCGTAAGACGTAACCACAGACGTAACAGTACCTATCAACAGTACAGTAGCAGTATCTGCGCGTGTGGCATAGGGGTGAAAAGTGGGCACCAAAGCAAATTTTCAAACCGTCATATGAGTTTCTTGGTGTCGATTCCTTTGTCTCTGGTCCTCGGTTTCTACATTGTATTGCGATACGTAGGTGTAGAGAAATAATAATAATACAAATTGAAAAATTAGGCTATTCCACAGGTTTTTTTTACAGATTTCCTCCAGTTAATCCTCAAAGTGTAAATATTTGGAAATACAAATCAACATAGTTACTTACTATATATAAAGTGACGATATCGTGAAATGTAAAATGCGACGCGAAATGTTCCAAGTTTATGACCAAATAGATATCTACAGCATCTTATTTGAACACCGTACTTCGCAATAAATTGAACTACCCTGTTTTATTGCAGTTTGTACAGTTCTGCAGCGCTGAGCCGCTAAGGAATAAAACTAAAAATTGAATTTTCGATTACCTTACCACCCCTTCTCCCTCCCTCATATATCCAGGATCCAGGAGCGCTACCGTGGCGCTCGACCCACACCGAACCTTCTCGGTCTCACCATCATAAATAATGCCAGGTGTATTATTTTGACATTTTGTCAAGCAATTTCACAAGGAGAAAAATGTACACGGTGTCGGTCGACAAATAAAATGTGGCCGCCGTCGTAGTTTTTATACGCCAGGGAATCCCGGTCCGGTGTTCCTGACGAGCAAGCGGCAGCCGTATTAGCCAGACCGGAAACAAGTCGGAGAAAAAGGAAAGAAGTAACAACTTGGGCAAACACACACACATAGCTCACACGACACGCTGCTTGTTAACATCCACCACCACTGCAAAGTTGAGGATTCCAGTTGAGACTAAACTGGGGCATATTTGGCAAGGCAGCAGCACGAGAACTTCGAATCACACATCACTCTTCAAACTACGCAAATTCCCACCGCGCCGTGTATAAAGTTTGAATAACAAAATAGCACACTGGTGCTACATGCCATTCTTTGACGTCACAATCGGCTCCATTCAAATGAAGTTTAAATACCTATTGCTGCTCCGCACGCCGTGCAACCCTCTGGGTTGAGACAACGATTTATCGCTCTTCTAGCAGCCAGCCTTTCAGCGGCTCCTGCCACTGCGACAAATAAGGCGGCGGCGGCGTCTTTTTGCTGATTTCTAGAACTTTCCGAAAGGAGAGAATGGGGGGTGGGTGGCTAAAGGTTTAATAAATACTTGTCGTTCCAGTTTTGTACACAAAAACAAGCCGGTTCCAGCAGTCAAAATACCATTATTAGCAGATGTTGGGGTTGTCTTACACAACAGACAACGTTTCGGAGAGATGAGCTCCAATAATGAATAAAAAACAATTCCTACGGGAGAAAAACAATAATCGCATCAGTTAATAACATCACAGAATTCAGTATTATTATTATTATCAATAATATCAATGCAGGTGCTTTCATACATGATACGGCATGTCAATATCGAGGTCAACAATATTTGAGCAGCTTCGTCGCTTTTGATGTAATATTAGTTTCACCACTTTTTTCATTAGAGTAAGCTATGGAACGATATGATGCTAAATTGATGGTAACGTCCTGACGTCAAAAAGACAGTTTTCAAAATTCGACAGTGATCAATCTTGCAATTTTCACAGGAAAAAAAACACCTCTATGACCAGAGCTGATCTATTGGCAGTGTGTTGGAGTAGAAGAATAGACGGAGCTTCCAGAAGCGATCCAGGGCTTCCAGCGGTCATCAGGTGCAGAGTCATAATAGCTGTCAACATTTCTTCCAAATCAATGTGAACACTCGAAAGATATAAAACACCTCGCGAAAGGTCTTTGTAGAGTATCAACTTGAATTTAATTGAATCATGTTCGAGAATATGCGAGGAATCGTGAGTTTCCTTGGAGTGCAATAGAGTATTATACTTTTGAAAAAATATTTTGTTTCCGATGGAATCGGAAACTATATTAAAAAATAGCTGACCCGTATTTTTTTATTTTGCCATAAATCGTATCGTTTGGCCGCAATAAATAAACGAAATTCCTATGTTCTGCCTATTTCTGACGTCATTTACACTGGCAGTATAGACGGTGACTCGCTGTGACGTCAGAACTAGTTGATGTTATTTATTTATTGCGCCCCAACGATACAAGTTTTGACTAAATAAAGAAACACGGGTCAATTATTTTTCAATCTAGTTTCCATTTCAATCAAAAAATTTTTTTAGTATAATACTCCATTTGCCGTGTCGTCGATAAGGGACATTGTACTACTGGTTGGTGGGCTGCTGTTCGCTAATGCTGGAAAGTTTTTGGACAGCCACAGTGGTGCCAAAAATCAGTAGACAAGACAGTACTACTCAAAGACAGTACTAAAGAAAATTGGATAAAAATGCCATTTTCTGGTGCACATCACTGAAAAGTGAGTACTACCTACTCACAGCAAAGCAACGTCTCGTGCAGTCCAACTTTGTAAATGGATGTTCATATTGTCCATCCAAGGAAATTTTCTCAACCTCACTGAAACCTCTAAGCAGTAGGCATTTTTATTTAATTTTCTTCACTACTACCAGTACTACCGATCTTCGGCATCACTCAAGCACTGTCTGCCAAAAACCTAAGAGCATTAGCGAAGACTACCAACCAGTAGAAACAATGTCCCTTATCGACCAGAGCAAATTGACGTTTCCTCGCGTATTCTCGACTTTGCTGATGCTATAAGGCATTTGGCTGCCACTGAGGAAAATAGTGTCGAAGATCAACAGTACTGAAGAAAATGGAATGCATATGCCCACTCCAAATGGCTCCATTTTCTGGTGCACATAACTGCGGAGTAGTGAGTACTACCTGATCTAGCTTATTATACCATACGATCAAAAACTTTCTAACTCGAGCAAGCTGTGGTCTGGTCACTTGCAAGCAAACGAGGCTGATTTCAGCCAGACCACAGCCTACCTTGAGTAGGAAAGTTTTTTTGATCATACGGTACTAAAACAACAAGCAAGGTATGAAGAAGTTGAATAGGCAAAGAAAATGGACAACGCAGTGCACTCACGCGCAGGTGTTTTCTCATGCATTCCAACCTCATGAATCATTGTTCATATTGTGCATCTATCGAAGTACATATTCCCAACCTCACTGAAGCCTTTTGAGCAGTAGGCATTTTCGTTCCATTTTCTTCAGTATTGCCGATCTTTGGCACCACCTCATCAGTGGCTGCCAAAAACCTAGAATCATTAGCGAAGGCCACCAACAAGTAGATACGATGTTCCTCATAGATCGCAGAGCCAATTTGTACTCCGAGAAAACTCAGGATTCCTTGCGTATTCTTAAATTCGATGATACACAAAGGTTTTTGGCGGCCACTAAGGAAAATAGTGCCAAAGATCGGCAGTACTAAAGAAAATGGAATGAAAAAGCTCGCTGACCAGAGGCTTCATCTTCTGGTACACATCACTGAGTAGTTAGGAGTACCTACTCTAGCTTTATGCTAAAACAGCGAGCAACATGGTATATGAAGAAGAAGTTACAAATGTTAAAAAAGTTACAAGTTACTCACGTGCGGGTGTGATCTCGTGCGGTCCACCCTTATGAGTTAATGTTCATATTGTGCATCTAAGGAAGTTTTCTCAACCTCACTGAAACCTCTGAGCAGTACTGCCAATAATCGGCACCACTTTACCAGTGGCAGCCAAAAAACCAAAGAGCATTAGCAGCTCAACCAGTAGAAACATTGTGCCTTATCGACCCCACAGAGAAAATTTGCACCCCGAGAAAACTCACGATTCCTCGTGTATTCTCGACTTCGCTAATGCTGTAAGGCTTTTGGCGGCCACTTAGGAAAATAGTACCGAAGATCGGCACTACTGAAGAAAATGGCATAAATATGCCCACTGTCGAGAGGCAACATCTTCTAATGCACGTTACTGTGAGCAGTGAGTACTATCTACTCTAGCTCAACATACTCAAACAGCAAGCAATGTATGAAGAAAAAGTTACGTGAGTACAGAAAATAAACAACGCAGGGCACTCTTACGCAAGTCTTGTCTCGTGCAGTTCAACCTCATAAATTATTGTCCATACTGTCCATCTAAGGAAGTTTTGCCAACCTCATTGATGCCTCTGAGCACTGGGCATTCCATTTTCTTCAGTACTGCTGATTTTCGGCATCACTCCATCAGTGACTGCCAAAAACCTTGGAGCAATAGGAATGTCCCCAGAGCACAGATTTGACCACAGAGCAAATTCGCACTACGAAGAAACTCACGATTCCTCGCGTATTTTCGACTTAGCTAATACAGTAAGACTTTCGGCGGCCACTAAATAAAATAGTGCTAAATACCGGCAGTACTAAAGAAAATGGAATAAATATGCCCACCACCCAATGGCTCTATCTTCTGATGCACATCACTGAGTAGTAACTAGTGAGTACTACCTAATCTAGCTTATACTAAAACAGCATGCAAGGTATGAATAGAAAGTTACGTAGGTACAGAATGTGGAAAACGCAGTGCACTCACGCGCGGGTGTCGTCTCGTGCAGTACAACTACATGAATTGATGTCCATACTGTGCATTTTATGAAGTTTTCTCAACCTCACTGAAACCTCTGAGCATCAGTAGGCATTTTCATTCCATTTTCTTCAGTTATTCCGATCTTCGGTACCACTGGCGGTCAAAAACCTAGAAGTATTAGCGAAGGCCACCAACCAGTAGGAACATGATCCCTTTTCGACCACAGCGGAAATGTGCACTATGGGGATACTCCCGATTCCCCGCATGTTCTCGAAATTTTCCACTTATGCGTACAACACCGCGATTCTATGCCAAGTGTCAAATTAAACACAGCATATGTAGACAACTAGATGTCAATACGTCACCATCAAGTTAGCATCGTACCATTTGTACTGAACAGAACACATTTTTCCATAGCTCACGCTCAAGAATTGAACTCTTCTACCTGACCTGACCTGACAGCTCGACTCTGTTTCGGGCTTCAGTTCCCTGAGAAGTTGAAATTCTGATTTTTAGAGAATCAGAATTTTAGCCCGTATGTATTTTTATTTCGAGCAGCACCGGGACCAGGCTGAGTAGTTTCTGATTCTACATATTCAATTATACTTATAACCAAAATTAGCGGAACGACTTTTTGCAGTTTTTTCAGCGGCCAACTAAACTGCTCAATAATCGAGTCTTGAAAATATTTCGTCTCAAAAGTCCCTACTTTTTCAAAGATAAAATGTTGAAAATTTGGACAGCAACAGGTGGAGTATAAACTGGAAGATTGATGACGTCAAAAACCTGTACCACGCTTGCGCACTAGGTAGGTCATCTTGTCATATGCATTGACCGATGTTGGAGGCTGTTGAACTAAACACAAAGATGATGAAAGATGTACCTACCTGAAGAACTATGAAAACAAAATTGGAATCGGTTGTGACAATTGACAGTTATGCCATTTTGAAAAAATTTCGATACGGACCATCCAATTGTTGAGTAGTTGACCGATTTTCTGAAAAATTTGCATGAGGAAAGCAGAAGGTGTATTCTTGAAGTCCTTGATGACGTCGCAGGTTCGTGTACCTCAGCCTTCCTTCGGCTGTTTTGCATCTTTCAAGGAATCTTGTACCAAGGGTAAGAGAGCGCGTAAGGTTGTTAAATAGATGTTAGAATGCGAATTTGCGTGGACTTTGAACTTTGATGCTTTTCAAATGGAATTTAAAATCTGAGTGATTATTTGAGGAACGATTATAAATACGGGCATTAACTACTGATCTATGTAAAATGCCCTGATATTGTTGGTCTCCTACAGTCGCTGACACTCCGACCGACATTATCTATCAAAATGAACATTCAGCCGGGAGATAAAAATTTAGCCGCATTCCTTCTGACGACAGTGTTATCTATTAATTTATTTACAATATTACAATCCAATTATTCCGGGGCGGCGGAATTATTTTCATTTTATAATACCTCCACCGAGCAAGGCCGACGTCTTGCATAGAGGGTATCTTCCTCGTATATACGTAGAGGATACACTTTGTCTTTGTTTTGTGATCTCTCTTTAGTCGTCCATGGTTCCAATTCCTTCTCTCCGGAGTTGTCACGTCAAATTGAAGTTGCGCGACGTAACTAAACTTTAATTAATTCCGAACGCCGCACCCGAAGCAAAAAAGGGTTCGCCGTCTGAAAACTTTCAACCGCAATAGGTACTCCAAGGAATAAACAGTCTGCCAATCTGAGAGAAAAAAAGTGACTTCATTCCGTTGCTTCATGCAGATTCACCCGTGATGAGCATGCTTTTCGAGAGTGTTTCTATTTGCGGGATTCGTTGAAGTCTCTGCTCTCGATCGAGTCGTATTTTTCGAAATAAAATCATGACGAAAGAAGGAGCCAGGTCGATTTTTAAAACACGCCGCGCGGTTAACATCGAAATATTTCAACATTAAAGCTGAGCTGTGTGCCCATAACCCCTGTACGTGACGGAACTTTTTAGTGGTGAATGCATCGATTCCCGGCTTTCCGGAAGAGCAGCAGGAATACATAATAAAAAAGTTTCGGTAATCGTTCGGTAGGTGTGGGTTACAAAATGATGGATAGATGATGGAAGATTGGAAGATAAAACTGCGGATCCAAATTTTGCTTTCGCTTTCGTCGGAGAAGACGTTCAAGTAATAGCGAGTTACGCTTGCAATATTGGCCTGAAAAGCTGAGTGTTTCTCATCAAGCAATGGCAAATGACGTTTTCTGAACATTCTGAACGGAGTGCGAGTGTCTCGAAAGCTTTGAGGGAGAGTCTTAGGCCAGCAGGTTCTTTTGGCTGGTCAAGTTCTTAAGCTGAAATTACCCTTTTGAAGTCGATTCATGCCCACTTGCCACCGCGATTTCATCTGGGGCGGAGGCGAAAGCTAGTTTTCTATGCAACCTATTTGGGGGCACCACCTGTCGACTTTTAACGTCCAAACATGGACCAAATTCGAAATTTCAGGAACTTTTATAAAAATTTTTATTATTATTATTAAATCTTAATTCCGACTGAAAAAACCGAGCAAAAAACCTAAGAACAAAATCACTCATGCTACTTAACGCACGATCAAAATATATATATTGCCTCTATAATAAATACATGATCCGTGGCAATGTCCTAAGAAATGCCAATTATGTTGTATGTAAACTACTGAACAATTAAAGTCGCCCAGCCAAAAAAGTCTCCAACTCCCGAAGAAATAGAATTAATTCGAGAGTTTTCTTTTCCACTGACACCTAGGTATAGACAATACAAATAGAGAAGACCATATGTTATCACCACCGTCGTCACGGATATTGGGGCATCAAAAATCAGCCAACCTTTTTTTGAATGATGGACTGACTCACCTGGTTCCTACGCAACCGTAAAAATCCGTGACGACATGTGTCTTTTCTATTTGTATTGTCTATATAGTCTTTGTGTATCACAGGCTAGATATCGAGGGCTTCACGGCAGTACCTCGTAACTGAAAAATGTAACTTTTTAGAGGAGCGCAAAAACATTTAATCAAGTTTAATAGTACCTACAGGGAAATTACGATATTTTGCAATGTAACTGTAAACAGTAACTTACTGTTCTTTGATAACATTGCAAAATATCGTAATTTTCTGTACTATCCCGGACCTTGAATCAGTTGTTTTTGCTCTCCTGTAGAAGTTCAATCTTCAGTTACGAGGTACTGCCGTGAAGCCCTCGATATCGAATTTTCTTTAGGTCTTCCAACTTTTTCTCTTGTTGGTTGTTGACCGATTTCGAAAATTTGAAGCTCAGGCTAAAGTTAAAGTTCTGGGAACAAGAGCAGGAATTAAAATTGACTGGACAAAAAAATTACAAACAAAAGGCTTCACCAGAAGTGGCACAAATCTTATTTATCTCCTGTCCAGTCTTCTCATAGTCCAGGGGAATTAATGTCCCTGGACTATAGTCTGGGGGCATAGGGTCAAAAAAGGCTTGGCCGTGTGCAACTTCGTGAAGATATATAGAGATATGTCCTAATCGACTCCTGGGCAATCAAGGACCATGAAAAATTATGGTGGAATATTGACATCTGCTGCAGGCAAATATGGTGGAGGCGCCAAAATGGGCTTCATCTGGTAATAATAAACTGGCTGTAGCTCGTTTGTTTTTCAACGGATTTCAACATCTGGAACGTCATTTTGTAGACAAAAAAACTCTCTTTTTCTTTCATACCTGAATTTACAAACATCATTTCGGGAAACTGTCAAAATTGTCTTTATAAGATATGCTAAATTCCGGCCTTTCTTGAAGGTTGTCTGATATTTTTGAAACTTGGCAGTATTATAGATCTTGAGGTGCCCTTTCCGAATTTCCACTTTTCCACTTCGTATATTTGCCGTCTTGGTCGCCATATTGGAAAGATGGCGCCCAATAAACAGTTTTTTGTCACTATCCTAAATTCAGTCAATGTGAGGTGAAAGCGTTTCAATGCGAATGGAAGCTTATTCAATTATATACAATTTGACACCTTACTCGTATACGTGCTACTTCCGGTTCTTGGGTTATGGCTTTTAGAACTCCCTGAAGCATCAACTTTTGTCATCCGATCAGCATATCAAGTTGATCTTAGCTCCACGTGGCAGTCAAATTGACCATAAATAATGATAAATTATCAACCACAGACCACGATTATCCAGAAAATCAATCATGATAACGGTTGTTATGGAACTACAGAGTGAACTCTAGGGGAAAATTGACTTTGAAAGGGTATATGCTTGAGAACCCTAAGTCGCTCATGAGTGATTCAGATGTCAAATTTTAGAGAATTTGAAAGACTTTCACTTTTGATATGGAGCCTGAAATTTTATCACTAATTTCCCGAAAATATGTTTTTTGAACGCCATATTTTCAAAATTATGGCCAGAACAGCAGAGACCCGAAGTGGAAAAGTGGATATTCTGGTTAATGACCCCAAATTTCATCATAATAATGAGTTTCGAATGCTATATTACCTCTATTTCTTTTCAAAGTCAATTTACTTTCACAGTTCACCCTGTAATTACACAAATAACATCACCATGATCAATTTTCTAAATTTTTCTTCATCTATGGTTGATGGCCAAAATCTATTTATGGTTAATTTGCTTACTACATAGATGACGGTGGTATCAATTTAACATGCTGATTGAATGCCGAAAGTTGATGCTTCCGGAAGTACTGAAAGCTTTAACTCAAGAACCATAAATCGCACATGAATGACTAATATGTCAAATTGTAGAGATTTGAATGGGCTTTCCTCCGCATATACACGTTTCAATCTTGAGTCAGTTAAATTCAAGATATTGACAAAAACTGTTTTTTGGGCGCCATCTTTTCAATATGGCGGCCAAAACGGCAAAGATACGAAGTGGAATAGTATAAATTCGGAAAGAGCACCTCAAGATCTATGATACTGCTAGGTTTCAAAAATATCGGATAACCTTAAAAAAATGGCGGAATTTAGCATATAGCATACGTTTGTAAATTTAGGTATGAAGTAAGAAGATAATTCTTTTGTTTACAAAATGACGTGTCACGATGTTGAAATCCGTTCAAAAACAAACGAGCTACGGCCAGTTTTTTATTACCAGATGAAGCACATCTTGGCGCCTCCAACATATTTGCCTGCAGTAAATGCCAATATTCCACCATAATTTTTCATAGTCCTTGATCTCCCAGGAATCGATTAAGACATAACTCTATATATCTTCACGAAGCTGCACACGGCACGACCTATGCTCCTATACTACTACCTAATTGAAAATATACGGAAAAAAGTTTTTCGAAATTAGGAGCATCCAAAGTTTCTGGTTTTTGCAGGACTTTACGCAATGCCCTGTAAAGCAAATACGGAGGTGGAGGACCTGAACGAGATTCAGCACCTACTCTGCAATAGACAAAGAAGGCAGGTATCAGGCGAAAAAGAACTCTCGAATTAGTTATATTCCTTTGAGAGCTAGGACATTTTGAGCTTCATGAAAATTTTGGTTGGGCCACTTAAATTGTTGAGCAGTTTATGCATATATACAGTTTATACAGGGTGTCCACGGTTCAAGTGCTCTAACTGTAGGGTTGTATTCTTTGGCCAAATACAAGAAAATCTTTCCAATAATTTTTTTCTTTCGGGCTCCAGTTTCCAAGTTACAGGGTGTCAAACAATTAGAAAATAGAATCTTTTTTGCTATAACTTATAGTAACTACTATTTTTACAAAAACTAAACTTGGTACTATTGACAGACAATTAATCAGCTTTCATTTAGGGTTTTTACTTTGTTAAAAAACCAGTGGCGTAGATATTAGGACTACCCACCAATTAACCCCGGTTATCTGCACGCCACTGAGATAAAATCAATCTTTAATAACATTTTCTGATTCCTCGGACAATTTTAAGCAAAAAAGGTAGGTACTCTTTTTCCGAAGCTCTAAAGTCAACCATTTTCGAGAAAAAACGGCATTTTATGCTGAAAAACATGAAAATCGATCATAACAATAAATTGACTGATGAGACTTTTGTGAGCTGCAGTATTATTGAAAGTATTAAAATAACTGAAAAGAAGACTTATTAAAAATTATTGCCCTTGTTCAGTGTTACTCACACTAGTTACAAGATAATTTATTGAAAAATAAGTATACAGGGTGGTGAAAATTTCGATGCTCACCATTGGTATCTTGGAAACGGTAAGAGATACGAGGTCGGTTAAATTAGAAAAAAGTTGCGCATTTTTGTGGCAATTGAGAATCTGAAAAGAAACTTTGAATATTTTGATTGGTTTACGATTTATCACGAAAAAACTGAAAATTTTGATTTCAGAAATTATTTTTTATCTTTCCAACCATCCAAGTTATTTCAATCAAACTTGGTAGTTTTATGTTTTTGATCACTCCGAGTCGATCAGCGTTGACAGAAATTTTTCAGGCCTTCTAGATGTCAAATTATGATAGTCAACTTTTGTTTTTCTTATGGCCGCCATATTGGATTTTTGCTCTAATAGATAGAGAAAAAAATTAGCTTTCCAAATTAGTAACCAACATGTTCTTCTTATGACATTTTTAGCGTCAAATTTTTAAATTTTCGCAAATTATTGACAAAATCGGGAATGCTTTGAAAAACAATTGAAATATTATCAATAGCAACAACAAAAGAAGACAGATTGTGTTCAATTGACGTATCTAAGGGCTCGATATGCAGGCGCAAAGTTTGGGACGGCGTAACTCGCCAAATACAGCGCGGTCTGATTGGTTGGTATCCGCCGTTGCTATGGTAACGGCACTGACGGCGGTCTCAGCCCCAACTTGGTATCGAGCCGTAACTTCTTAATCGTGTTTTGTGCTTGTTTGTACCGAGAGTTCATAAATTAAATGAGTCAAGGGTGCCTGTGAATTCAAAAACGTCTGTCGAAACTAGGGTAATCCTTACTCCTTTTCTAATAAATTTGTCAAACTTTAACAAGAACGATGCTAGTTCCGACAGACGTTTTTGAACTCACAGACACCCTTAACCCATTCAGTTTATGAACTACCGGTACAAACAAGCACAAAACACGATTAAGAAGTTAGATACGTCAATTGCACACCATCTGTCACTTTTTTGTTGTTGCTATTGATAATATTTCAATTGTTTTTTTAAGCATTCCCGATTTGGTCAATAATTTCCGAAATTTTCATAATTTGGCACTAAAAATGTCATGAAAAGAACATGTTGGTTACTAATTCGAAAAGCTGATCTTTTTCTCTATCTACTAGTGCAAAAATCCAATATGGCTGCCATAAGAAAAACAAAAGTCGACTATCATAATTTGACATCTAGAAGGCCTGGAAAATTTCTGTCAACGTTGATCGACTCGGAGTGATCAAAAACATAAAACTATGAAGTTTGATTGAAATAACTTGAATGGTTGGAAAGATAAAAAATAATTTCTGAAATCAAAATTTTCAGTTTTTTTGTGATAAATCGTAAACCAATCAAAATATTCAAAGTTTCTTTTCAGATTATCGATCGCCACAAAAAAGCGCAACTTTTTTCTAATTTAACCGACCTCGTATCTCTTACCGTTTCCAAGATACCAATGGTGAGCATCGAAATTTTCACCACCCTGTATATATATATCCAGCGCGGCAACGCTGCCAGTGTCATGGGAACCTTCCCCCACACCCATTCGATGGAAGAAATTTTTTACATTTTATAGTTTATTTTTACATAATTGTTATATACCTACCTTTATTATGAAAAAAATAAGTTGACAATTTTTTTTCAAATTTTTTGACACCCTGTAACTTGGAAACTGAGGCCCGAAAAAAAACTTTATGGGGAAAATTTTCTTGCATTTGGCCAAAGAATACAACCCTACAGTTAGAGCACTTAAACCGTAGACACCCTGTATACTCATACATCAGGCTTTCCAAAGACTTGACCTTCGATTTATGTGCAGTGAACAGTGAACATTCGCGAACCGTGTGCTCACTTATTAATACAAAACTAAATGAAATTTTAACTAACACACACCAGAGCTTTTGGCTTACCTCTAATACTGGATTAAGTTTCTGTTTAAGTTTCGGCCGGGGCTTATATTTGAACATTTCCCTTCCTGCCGGCGAGGCGAAGAGATTAACTAAGTCGGTATTCTGAAAAATTAATTATATCAATTATTAATGCGGCAAACACCCATACACACACATGTCATGAGATGAAGCAACAACAAAAACGAGCCAAATTCACGCTGGAGGATTTCGACTAAGCCAAAGGTCACAAAAAAAAAACCGTCGGGGAGCACAACAACAAAAGGGAAACGTGCAATTAAAAAATGAACAAAAGCTACAAATTGGAAACTCAAACAATTACCCGGGAGTGCAGGCAACATTTACCTCGGATTTCGTGTTGGTTTCCAAAAAGTAAATATCCTTGTGCGCTGAGCAGTTTATTATTTCCCCTTTCATTGCTGAAACAAACAATGGGTTTAATGCTATTGTTCAAAAAAAAAGCTCGTTCCATCGCTGAAACGTCAATGTGTGAATTGTACAGGGGGCGCTCGGACACCACGAAAATTAATGATTATTACCAAACAACATGACAGTGGCACCACACACGGAATTGCTTGAATAATTCGATTTTAATATACCCAATGGTCGTTTGTAACCGGCCCTTGATGAACTATCAATTAGTCAGATACCTGACATTTCTACATTGAGCACTAAAAATATCAAAAACAAATGTTGATCACTCACGAATTTCATTTGCAGAGTAAGTAAAATCAGTGAATTCTCATTGTAAAGTAAAGAAAGGTGTACAGTTGTACACAAATTTTATTGAAATCTTCCCACTAAGGCCTGCTCAGCTTCACAATAGCGGTATAGAGCTACACCAAGTATGAATTCGAGACAAACTATAATGCCGACTAAAGTAACCTAGGAGAATATACCGAGAATAGCTCAATACCGCTGTTGTAAAACTGGTGCTAATAAGAGTATATTGGAGAGTTGAAATCCACTAGTAGATCCTTACAAATCCAAGTGTACACACCTACTTGAAGATGTACATATTAATAATTTGTTGTTGACAAATGTTTGTAGTTGACCGAGTAGTTGACCGATTGCCAAATCATGAGATCGTAGGGGACGGTGGGGCACAGAGGACCATCTAAGCAAAAAAAACGTGAGTGCGTGACCATAGTCACCCTCGGAAGAAGTGAAACTTCTATAGATATGAATCAATCAGCAAACAACGTTCGAAGAGGTGTTCTTTTCGTACTCCCGCTCCGCTCCCTCACGGTTTGTATCATCTTGTTTTTCTTATTAACAATCTTATTATTATTATTATTAGTCACTCAAAAGGCGGAATACTTTCGACATGATTTTTTCACGATTAGACTTCTTTTATTTCTTTTCTCGCTGCGCTCGGCAGTGGAGAGCCCCACCAAATGCGGGAATGAAAAGAATCCTTCGAAATTCAACTTAATTATTATATCACCGCCCCTATGACTTGCCGCCTGCCGTACTCGCCTGCTTAGACTCGCCTGCGCGCCGGAACGCACTGCACGCCTGCTAGGCCCGGCCCTGAATATACCTCCCTATCCCTATAATAAATCACATCCGCTCGAGCCTATTCAAGCCAAGTCGAGAGCCATTTTTGTCGGGCCAACAGTACGACAACACGAAGAGCAGTCCAGTGTCGGCGATTAGTAAAAAATAGAACCGAACGCGGCGAACGCTGCAACAGCTTATTCTTTCATTTCCTGGGACGACGCTGGTCACCCCAAGGTCAGACAAGACAACGTTACAGGCGTTCGTTACAATCACTGATGCTATCAAGCAATTTCACTCCCATGTGTGGTTCTGCGTTAGTGGTGTGTTGTGATCAAGGCGCGAGAATAGAAGTTTCACTTCAAAAAAAATCGTATCTTTTCAACGTTGATTGATAATGAATTGCTTTCATAATATGATGAGCAATACTTACCTGGCTTTCCACATATTTTGTCAGTTTTCGTCTAGTTTGTGTTTTTTAGGTTCTATTACAAAAAGCTTGGACCAGTGCACTCGGACCTGTGTGCTCCACCCCTCGGGGCACATCGGACCACCATGCTTAACATATGGAGAAAATGTAAACATGTTGTTAAATGCTGAACAAGCTATTTTGTTCAAGGTAATTTTACGAACAAGTACGAAGCTTGAAGTATGTAACATAGAAACACAAAAATCACATACCGAAACAAGAAAAATCGAAACGTGATTAAAAAATATCTAAAGAACATCTCATAAACTTTGTAATATAAGAAAAAAACATTCAAACAATAAGAATTTCATTCGTAATATAAATTTTCAGCATCATCGCTGTCAGCCTCACATTTGATGCAACGGAAATTGTCATCAACTACTGAGGTCCCTGCACGCACCACGTACCGGTCCTCTTTGCCCCAAGTGCACATTTTTTTAAACACAAAATTGGTTAGGAAATCAAAACGTTTCATAATGCCCAACCATCAGGGGATTTCTAAGCTTCATTTATAGCACTGCCAAACTACTGGGAAAGATTGACTCAGAGCCAACACGTTTAGCTTCTTCAGATGGAGTTTAGATGAGTAAACTTTAGAAGACTGACCTCGAAAATCACATTTCCTGCCGGCTTCCTCACAAATTTAACCACAATGGCGAATTGTCATTACCGACCGATGCAGATAGATGCCTTCTGAGCTGCAAATGCAATATTTGCCGTACAGATCGCAGCACATGTATCATAATTATTCACGAAGACCTCTGTGCCCTGTCGGACTCCTGTGCCCCACTCTCCCCTACATGCAGGGTGCAGCGCGGCAGGTTGGCGGGTTTTAAATCGCTAGGTATAACTTTTGCGATGTAAATCGTTGGGCTGATTTTGGCGTTGGTCATCCGCCATGCATAAATGGATCGCGTATAATAGTATATTATATACCAAGGTTGAGAAAGTATTATTATAGCTGAAGCGCCAGTTTAGATCCCGAAGCGCAGCTGAGGGATATAAGGCCCTGAAGCTATAATAATTTTCTCGACCGTGGTTGATATAGAATTTTTTTTACTACTTCAAAATAGCCATTCTAGTTGAGGAAGAGGGTAATAATGATGTACGGTTGCGGACTCATAAAAGTTTACACCGATGACAATCGTGTGGCCATGCCCATTCAAAATTACGTCAAAACTGAATTAGCATGGCCACTCGATCGCCGTCGGTGTAAACTTTTATGAGTCCGCAACCTTACTTCACGGCTAGTAGTGAAAAAAGAAAATTACTAACAGGTAGATACAGGTGTGTTCTTTGGTAACATGAACACACAAAAATGAAGATTTTTCAGGTAGCAGTTTTCGTTGTGAAAACATGGGGCTACTTCGTATTAGCCCAGGCGCCAGGGAAAATAATAAGGAAATAATTGTTTCCTGGCTGGAAACTAGCTTAAAACGATCTGTGTAGCTCAGGTTTTGACATACTAGTTTCCCCCCTTTCGGAAATGTCGGCGTCATGTCGCCATCATCAACAAGAAGTGCACCAGCGTGTTTTTTGCCGAATATCTTAATTTTGGGTCATCTGACAGCAAAAGATGTGGGGAGTCATTTTGAAGCCTATGAAATTCCCTACAGTTTGGTTTTTCAATCAATTTTCTGCGACCTATGATCTTTGAGATAGAGCTTCTGGAAGCGAGAGTCATTGTCGTGAAAGTTCCATGGCCACTTGACTCGAAAAACTAAAATGTCAATGTGACAAAAGAAAATTGAAAATGAGATTACTCGAGAACTATTCATGCTATAGTTGCGGTGATGGTCTTAAACTCTCCCTCTTGAACCGTAGATTACGAATACTGAAAAGTCAAAAACGTCACATTGTACATATACAGGGTGTACTACGGAAATCAAATCAGAACAGAGAACTTTGACATATTTCAAATATTTCTTCGATTTAGCCTATGCCAAACTCTAAGCACTTATCACGAGTCCAATATCAATATGCATTGCTCTGTAAGCTTCACTTTATACACTTGAGAAGTGGTCAGCTCACAGCCTTCCTGTAAATGTTTTGAAGGCTCTATGAAATCATCAAAATGTACAGTAGCAAGAAATGTATGTAACAGTATATTATACACCAAGGAACCAAAGTGAATTTTTGATCCCTTGGGTGAAATTTGTTGCTCAAGGGCCCTTTGGGTCCAAATCCCCAAATTAAAAATTCACTTTGGTCCCTTGGTATATAATATACTGTTATATACATTCCTTGGTACTGTAAATTTTCAATATTTTGATGATTTCAGAGGGCCTTCAAAACATTTTACAGTGAAGCTGTGAGCTGACCACTTCTTTAGTGTATCAAGTGAAGCTTATAGAGCAAATCCATATTGATATTGGACTCGTGTTAGATGCTTAGAGTGTCGCATATAGGGTAAATCGAAGAAATATGAAAAATTTCTCTGATCTGATTTGATTCCCTCAGTACACCCTGTATATGTACAATGTGACGTTTTTGACTTCTCTATATTCATAATCAACGGTTCAAGAGAAAGAGTTTAAGACCATCACCGCAACTATAGCATGAAGGATTCTCGAGAAATCTCATTTTGAAATTTTTTTGTCACATCGACATTTCAGTTTTTTGAGTCAAGTGGCCATGGAGCTTTTACGACAATGCCTCTCGCTTCCAGAAGCTCTATCTCAAAAACCATAGGTCGCAGAAAGGTCATTTAAAAACTATTCTGTAGGGAGTTTCATTGGTTTCAAAATGACTTCTTACATCTTTTGCTGTCAGGTAGCCCAAAATCAAGATATTCGGAAAAAAACCACGTTGGTGCACTTCTTGTTGATGATGGCGACATGACGCCGACGTTTCCGAAAAGGGGGAAACTAGTATGTCAAAACCTAAGCCACACAGATCGTTTTAAGCTAGTTTCCAGCCAGGAAACAATTATTTCCTTATTGAGCTGTTTTTTGCTCCCTGGCGCCTGGGCTATATTGACAACCAAGCCAGTACCCAAAAAGTTGGTATCCAAGCTAAACAGAAGCCTAGTCAGGACGAGTAGTGTACAAGAGCCGACTCTGGTGGCAACAAGTAGGCAGCGTGCGCCTTGCCCACTGAAGTGATTAATTGAAAGAAAATCCAAAATCCTATTTTTTCTTTTTTAAGAAATCAAAATTTGAGGACCAATGACATCTAATTTATTGTAGCTATCCAAAGAGCCCACTACAAAAATAGTGGCTTGTGTGCTCGTCAGACTATGGCTGTCAGAACAACATGTTATTTGACCAATATGCGGCCACCGTTTAACAGAAACCATGCATGGATCCATTACCTACTCAAGAGTCCTCTGTACGCTTGAAGCAGCTCCGACTAAAAGGCCTTTAAATCGAAGGCGGTGATTTTTTCTTTCAAGTGGCATTCAGTGATTTCACTTCTTATCTCCATATAAATATGTGAGAAGAAAAAGTCCGAGAAAAACCGAGCACACCCAAAGAGAGTCAAATTTTACGCACGCCATCCTAGAGCCTTTATTTGACTTGAAAAAAATTACCTTTTCTCAGGGTGGACTCTCAACAGTATTCTGCACAATCGAACCGGGTGATTTTGCAATAAAGCATCTGGAGCCAAAGTTATTTGGCTGTGGAAATCATTGAAAAATAGGCTTGAAATTAGCAGCTTCATATCTTTGGCTGAAAATTATTTACTAAAAAACCACCCGGTACGATCGTGCAGAATACTATTGAGAGTCCACTCTGAAAGAAAGAAAATTTTTTTGAGTCAAATATAAAGGCCTTAGGATGGCTCGCGTAAAATTTGGCTATCTTCGGCTGTGATCGGTGTTTCTCGGATTTCTTTCCTTTCACATGTTTATATACAGATATCAGATATGAAGTGAAATTTTCAAATGCCAGTTGAAAGAAAATCACCGGCTTTGATTTAGAGGCCTTTTAGTCGGGCCGCTCTGAGCGTACAGACGACTCTTCCCTGTTCACCTGCTCTTGAGGTCTGTTCATGCAAAAACCCGCCCGTGTTGTTGTTTAGCATGCCGCCGTTTCATTCGAGACCAGGCCGGAAAATTACAAGCGGTTTGAGAGTGCCGAGTACTGAGTAAGTGTTAAATAAGCAAAAGCTCGCGCGGAACAAAAATAAAACTTCCTCTAACTCGGTTACATAATTAAGGGTGGGCTGCGTTCAAGAAAGAAATTGTTTCAAGTTAGTCGTTCATTTTCTGCTCATTAAGACAAAGGGAGCAGGTTTTTTCACAGCGTTTCCAACTTTTACTAACCTGCTGAAATTTACATTTTATACATATAAAAGCGAATAGCACTACGAACTGAGGTACGTAAGGGCAAGGAGACTGGGTAATGTGAGAGGAGTGTACCTGTGTTTTGCACCGGCGAATTCTTATTATATTATCCACTTTAGACATGAGTGCCTGAGTGAAGTTGAAGTGGTTTGATTTGCAAATAATGTTGATTAACTAATGTAGCTTGGAATTGGGAATAATGTTTTCTTTAAGAACTGTTTTTGCACAAAATATTGTAAGCTTTTGAATAAACTCTACTAAAATTTACTACACAATTCCGAAAAAAAATGATATCAATAAAAATATGACGGCATCATGATTCAATCAATCGAGGACATTGTCTTGACACGGAGTATAGAAATTCAATGTAAGGGTAACGGGTGCACTGGGGAAATTCAAAAAAATCTTTATTTCCCCTCAATACATTGTCTGTCCTTATCGATCTGATCCAGAACAGAACGATTGATTGATTTCAAGATGTTTGTTTATTTTATAAATTGTGCTGCTTCACCGAAGCCAGATATTACGATTTAACACTCACTTCTGACTAGGAACGCAGGTTATTCAAGAGATCGTCTTGTTGTGCATGCATAATCCTAATCCGTTGCACTTGGGTCTTTTTCTTTGACAAGGTCGTCAATGAAGAAAGGATCATCTGTGCTTTCATCAGGCTCATAGAAGATTCCAAGAGGCTTTCCGAACTCGAAATTTTGAAAATCGTTGCTGGATCGTATACGTAGAAGGTACCTATACACTTTACCTGTGCAGATGAACTAGCATCAAATTCATCCATAAATGAATAAAAATAAAATCCCCACCTCTAGAAATTTATGCAGAAAGTCAGAAAAAAAACCTTTTCATCCAAATAAAAAAAAAATCAATTATACAAATGTTACACACTAAACTAGCTTTCAAACAGGATTGCATAAAGCGAAGGAAGTATACGTAGGTATGTATAAACTTTTTGTTTGTATAGATAAGTATAAATACCTACCGCGCGCCTAGTTGACCATTAGAGTAGGGCAAGGTGCTCGAGCGATTTGGAACTAGGTAAGTGGGTTAAAATTGAAATTTTATTCTACTAGGAGCGTATGAGTGCCAAAGATGTATAATTACACTTATACCACAGAATCTACTACTATTGAAAAACTGGTAAATTAAATAGGTACGTCCACGCCCACACGCTATAAGCCCACGTTCTATGGAAGATGAAATTGTTAAGATGAATTATTTCAGTTTCAGATAGAATTGGAAATACTGACACATAAATTCACTCTGAAGGAATGAAACTGTGATCAAACCAAACGCCGTGCACGATTTGAAGCCGGGATATTTGTCAAAATAAATTCAAGTTGAATTAGCTCAACCGGCCCACCCAAAAGCCAGCAATTTTTCAAACGGGGTGCAATTTAATCCCAACCGCACAATGCCTTTTCTGCTTTTATACCACTCTTTCCTTCCCTTCCATTACCTCTCTTGCCTGATGCCCCTGGAATGTTTGTTTTCTTTTATCCCGTGTGGCTTTTTTCTTAATTTAAATTGGATTGGCTTTTTTTTTACAAGACAATAATTACAAGTGGTGTTGCACAATTAACTCGGTTTGCTCTTGGTCGGCTCTGAAGCGATCCCTTTGTGATGGTTGTGCATGCATAGTACGTAATTATTGTTAAAATTGCATTGGACGGGGACAATGATGCATTGTGTGCATCCCGCAGATATTCCAGCTCCGCGGCACGCCAGGACTATAATTTATATTGAACATTTCTCACATTAGGTTAGAGCTGGTTATACATGCACAAAGGCCGATGATGGTGCCATACTATGATCCTTCAAAGCTCTGATTGTGTTTACACGTTTACACGAAGCTGTTAGTGGTAAGCTAAAGTCTCAACTCTCAAAGTACCTGCGTCTTATTCACTGCTGAGAAACTCTTAAAACTTGTCCATGCGATGTTCTACTTACTTGAATTTTTAACTAGGGCAAAAAATTGTTTTGTTCCTTTGAAGTTTCGGGGTAAAAGTTAGAGTGGTTCGTGCATTATAAACGAGTTGGCGAGTTGGGTGTCAAGTTTCAATTTAATACCATGTACTTAGACCTACGAATCTGTGTCTAAGAAAAGGAAGACCAGAAGGGAGAGGAGAGTAGTCTGCAAAGAGTAGGTACCGGCAGTGAGCGGGTGTCGATGTCGAGTGATTCGGGGTGCTGAAGGGGTCTACAGACTGGGGCGCTAAGTTTTAGAGGGGAGAGGGCGCGAAACAAGCTATTGTGAAGCCCCGTATTAAAAAAATCAACTGTGGCGCTTTTTTTCTTAGTTGGTCGCTACTCGCTGTGTGAATTGTGATGTGATCCGCTTTGTCAGAAGATGGTTTTTCTGCATCATCTAAAAATACCACGTCATCAATCACCTGGGGCGTCATTTTTTGATCTCAGAATTCTCAGGGCGCAAAACTGACTGATCCAACACTGGAAGGGGGATTGAGGAGCCACTATAGTACTACAGTCTGTAACTCATTCCTAGGTAGGTAGGGTTAGGTTGAGGGGGGGGGGGGCACAGTATATTCCGCCCCGGTGCTAATAACTGGCAATCAGTCCAAACACTGAGCTACGACTCCGAAAATTTCAATCTTGACGAGAAAAATTCGACATATTTAGTTAAAAAAAAGATCAAATACAGGTATCAGAAAAGATTCAATAATTACACCCGATTATGACTACAAAAAAAAACCACATTTTCCGTAAGCCCAAAAAGTATTAGAATGAAAAGAAACAAAATGATTTTTTTTTTCAAATTGTAAAAAGTACTAAATTGTTTTTATTTCAAGATTTTCTAGTAAATTCTAAGTGGGTATCAAAAATTGCAAATTTTCAAAATTTCAAAGTCTCACATTCAAAAGTAGGTGCAGATATTCGGTTTTTAAACTAGGAAGAACAATAAAATTTGTCGCGCCAAAATTTACATCTGTTATTGGATGAAACCAGTGGCGTATCTAGGGTAAATTGCGCCCAGGGCAAAACTGAGAATTGCGCCCCAGAATTAGGCCTTTTTTTCAGAATTCAGTCGGGCCAACGACAAATTAGGCCCTCCTATTGGGCATTATCTGATTCAGATGAAAAAGTCGAAAGTTGGTCGTCTGTTTGGATGTATTGGTTTTGGTTTTTTCCCTTTCTCTCTTTCCCCTTTCGCTCGTCAACACACGAATTATGCCCAATCTCGTGCCCAACAGTTCAAATATCTACATTTTTCCATTTTTTCATTCTACATTTTTCACATTTTCATTTTTTCCTCTCATTTGCGCCCTGAGGATCAAAGTGCGCCCATGGCACGTGCCCCATTTGCCCCCCCGTAGATACGCCTCTGGATGAAACCAAGTTAATGCAAGAATGCAAACATGAGTGAACAACTGAACCATGAGATTTCATGACTAGATTTCAAGTTTTGATACCTACTTTGATCTGAGCTGAAAAATAATGAATATAAATATTATTATAGGAAAAGTGGGAAGTGTGGGGATTTATGGTAGCAATAATTCCATTCATCACGTTTTCTTGATATATTCGAGCAATGGAGAAACAATTCAACAGTTTTCCCCTGTGAGAATGAGACTTGATTCGAAATGCTGCGTTCGATGAATGATTTGGGGCTTCAAATAATTGTGAAATGATTGTGTTACTTACGATTGAATGCTTGGTGAATGGTGTAGACATTAGAAAACGTATGTGTCGGTGGATAATAATTGTGGTGGAAAAAAATTCAATGATTACACCCGATTATGATTACTTAATACTTACTTACGGAAAAAAAAAACATTTTTTGTAAGTTCTCGTAAAAATCTAACATGCTTTCAGTTTGTATGATAAAAATGTTGAAATCGACATAAGCTTCCTTGCCATGATACGTTCAAAATTCTTATAGAAGCCTCTTATAATTTTCGGGAGGAGCTTGTGGTGTGGTGGTCGACTGCCACACTAGAGGTCGTGGGTTCAAGTCCCACTGTAGGCGCTCGGATTTTCGTCTCAAAACAAGCTCTTTGGTTTAGTAGGAATGCTTGCTAAATGCCGTGTGTCACATAGCACGTAAAATACGAACGATTAACACGTATACATAATTAGAAAACTATCAAAATCGTTTGTGTAAGTGAAATTGTCAACTGCTAATGCTCAGTGTTTATTAGTTGTGAGCTTGATGTTGTTTTTATCTTTTAAAAATGAGAAACAATCCATTTTGTAGTGAAACTGAAACCCTCTGGGGCCGAAGGTAGGCGAGAGCCACTCTGACACGGTTAGGCAATTCTTGCTAGGGAGGGAGTTTCTATGTGGACTGTCATTTGCGAAGTGAGCATCGAACTCTGAATTTTCATTATTTTGTAAAAAAGCACAACACAAATTGGAAATTTGGGTTGTGACTGGTTCCTGTTCACATTTTTTGTAAATTTTTTTGTATCTATCTGGAGATTTCGTCATGAAATAGCCTGTTATTTCAAAGAAAAGTCTATATTTGTCTGAATGTTACAAATTTGACGCTAAATAGCGACAGTTGCGTCCATGTTGCATCTGCGCCGTTGGGTCAGGAAAACGCACTATGTATTGTGGAGGAAAAGCTGTAAAATGTCAATTTCGCAGGTAATTAATTTCATAGATGTCTAGATAATCAAGTAGCGTGCGAATTTTAAAAATATCACACTTGTGTCATATTTCGTGCTATCGAGAAGTCAAGAACATGTCGATGGCGAAGAACAGCAACCTTCTATGTCACCGTTTGCAGAAATTCAGCAAGCTCCTATGTCAAAAAGGGGTACTCTTCAGGAGAAACAAAATTATACTTTAAACGTGATGTACTATATTTTCTTCCATTTTAGGTTGAAATAATATTCACTATAAATTAAGGTGACGTAATGGGATATGAAATTTGATTTTTTTTTCATACTTTATTGCCATAGATCATAGAAACACATCATTACAGGTAGGTAGGTAATTCGAATTATCGGCAACGTCAAAAAAAAAACAGAAATTCACCAATTCACTAGATTTGGCTATAAAACGTGACCTAGACGGTTTTGTCAGCAATATATTGATAATTTTTGCAGATAGAAGCTTTATAACAGCTTTTTTGTCTGACATAGAAGGCTGTTTTCCATCTTGTTGTTGAAATTTTGTGCCACAACCTTCCATCTTTGACATAGAAGGTTATTATCTTCTGCCTTGTCATCGCATTTACTGCAAAAACCTTCTATGTCTGACATAGAAGGTTGATTTATTGCACTTGACATACGTAATAAGTCTTAACTGGAATTGGAGGTTTTGTCAGTCGATTAAAAGCTGGAGAGTCGATTGTTTAATTCATTACTTTCAACCCTGCTGAAATTGACATAGGAGGTTGTTGATTTACCGCAAATGGTGACATAGAAGGTTGCTGTTCTTCGCTTCGCCATCGATGTAGAAAATGTCACTTTCATAAGTGATTGACAGCATTGATATGGTTGACAGTCAGGATAGTTGACAGTTACCCTTTAATCCATCTTTGTTTAGACTTTTACTAGTGCCCAAACACGGCACAATAGCATCTACACAAAAACTCCGGTGAAAGGCTTTGCAATCGTCATTTAGCGATATTACCGTTTCTAACGTCCAGTGTCAACGATGCCAACCAACCCCAATAATGTGCATGTGCAATGACATTTTCAGCGTGCTGTCAAAGCGAATGAATTCAGGACAGATTTGAGAGGTGAATATGACGTCATGAATCTGTTCGAGTATGAGAAAACAGTGACAAAGGATGCGATGATTTTAATCAGTTTCTAAGAAAAATCTAACTTCATCAGGCACAGCTACTTAGGTCTGGTTATGGATGTTCTCGGATTCTCGTAAAAAATCTCAACTGCTTTGAACGACCTCCCTAAATGCAGAAAAGTTTGCAATCAATAGTTATGGAACTAGTGTCCATTCATCTCTGGAAGTGCGCTTATCTCAGTGGAACTGCCAAAATACCAAAAGAGCAATTTGGAAATTTCCGCCGGAACGGCCCCGTTAGACGTAATTGAAGTTTTTGCGGTCCAATTCCTACATTTTAAAGCGGGAGAGCGCCGCGGCTTCTCCCTTTTCTCTCTCTTTTCAATAAGTATTACACCACACACACAGTGATGCCGTACTCGTACCTACAATGAATGTAGCGCCAATTCCGCGGAAATGCCGGTATCAATTTGGGAAATGCCTTGTCGGTTTCATTTAAAATGTTAGCTTTGTTGCATTTCTGCCTCTACTTCCCTAGTGCGTTTGAACCTGGCAAATGGCCATCCAGGCAGCAGGAACAGGGCGAGAGGAAACCAAGCTGGAATATGCATCCACTCCACTTAATGTACGACCTCTTTATATGCGCGTATCCATATCCTATTAAGCCCACTAATATCTTACAATCTCATTGCGGACATAACTCTAAAAACCCGTGTTCCACGTGTCCTATAAATTTCACGACCCCATCAAGCCGGAGTAGGACCCTGTTCTATACTGCCACACTGCCGGGCCCGTTTATTTGAGCACCAGAGAGAGAGAGGACAGTTGGAATAATTGCTTGGAGGTCTGTGGCGACTACGCGGAGGTCAAAGCGGAAGTTGCGTACAGTCAGTGTGTCAAGGACTGTTCAGAAGAAAAAAATCGAGGAAACTAAGGTTTGAGACGAGGTGAGGGGAAGGCATAAACTGTCGTCGTCAGGCTTTCCTCGGACAAGAACAACATGATTCTCGGCCGGTGGCAATAAATGAATTTATTAGGGTTGTGTGGTGTGGTACACCGGGGGTGGTATGGAGTCTTGGGCACGATCCCGTGGAACGCCAACTTTGTCAATTTAAAGCTGCGACGGCCGTTGTAGAGGGCTTATTCGAGTGACATTGAATGGCCACTCCATTTCCAATTAATACGGGCTTAAACGCGTTCTCTACAGTTCCTTTCCGGTCGAAGGACCATGTCACATCTTACCATCCATGGTCCATTACGTCTCGGGTCCACTCTGTAAGTTCGATCCTCCATCATCCTCTTATCACTGCACGCTCTCTTCTGGGGCCACGGCTTGATTAATACCGAAAACCTGCTTGGCTCCGCATTGCGAACACTGCACACCAGGATAGTTCAGGCATAGCTACGGGACTGCGGTGAAGGACTTGTGTGCGAGATTCACGCGCAACGTAAGGAATGCCAATGTGTAAACTTCCGGACTTTATCCATGCGATTTTTTATTCCGCCATTCGTGCAATAACCTCCTCAATGGACCGCGAACTTCAACTTCGATTCGGATTTTTCTTTCTCAACTTTGGTGTCGGTTACAGCTCCGAATGTAATGCCGCGGCCAAAATCGAACAACGTTAGGTACAGCTACTTCGGTAATAGCAGGGTAAAATGATTCCACTTCCATGATTGTACTCAATAAATCATATAGGGATAATTTTCTGTTATCGTCTCCGATTATTCAAGTCAGGATGATGGAATTGTTGGGCGACATAAATGAGTCGAATTACAACGCTCTTCGGTACTTATATTTCGATATTTTGTTCTAATTATTCTAATCTAATAATTTTTTCTTGAAGTTTCTCTCATGTCACTGTCATCTAGTTGCTCCTCCGAAGATGGTTATTTACCACGAAAATACCCCAATAGCGGCAATTTTTCTACAAGGATCGCGAATTGGATCATCCCCCAAAGCGACAAAAATGATGCCGGACCATCTTGTGCACCATCATCAGTCTTAGAAGATCACACCAAAAATGATGACAGCTCATGCTCCATTTGCAATAAAACGTTCAAAAATTCAACTGGCCGTGAAATACACCAATCCAGAGCACACCGAAGACCATCGACTAATAACGTGTTTTGCGATTTCACCAACAAAAACAACAGCAAAAATAATCAAGATCTAACAAATCTCAAATGTATTCAACAATGCCAATGTGACCACTGTCCTAGAACATTCACTACAAATAGAGGTCTGAAAATCCATATATCTCGTAGTCATCCACTGATTGCCAACCGCATCGCTGTACAGAAAATTGAGGACCAAAATAAAGTGAAAAACGATGGAATTCAAACCATCAACTCGCCAGAAACAAACACCGACACAACAAAACGAAGCCCGACTGTAGAGTTATCGATCCCTGAACTGTTTGCCAGGAAAGAGAAATTTCCAACCCTCGAAAATTACATTTTTAATGGAGACAAGAAAGAACACTTTTTTTATAACACCATTGAAATATTTTCTAAATTTCTCATGAATTGTAACAGTAAGCTTCCTGGTCCTCAACATCCAGCTGTAAAATTTCATCGTTTACGTAGACAAAAACGTGACTGTGATCAACATGCTCAATTTTCCCGTTCATCCAATCCCCAGCGCATGGATAAAAAGGCTCGTAAACGCAGACATGATGAATATGAATACGATCTATCACAGTACCTGTTTTCACAACCAACGGAGAAAAGTAGTCCAGGAGATCATGAATCATGGCTCCAATAGAACATGCAAGATAGAGATGAACACAATTGAAAGAGCGACGCCGGGTGATTCCCACACCACCCACCATTTTATGGACGCATCAACAGCGAGGTTATTAGCACCCTTTTTTCGGTGTCCTTCTCGTTTCACAGATTTTCCCTTGACGTGACTGCACGGTGGTACACGCCAAGGTACTAAAGAGCGCATGAAAATTTTCACCTGGCCCAGACCGGATTCGAACCCACGATCCCTGAAATTGCTTCCAAAAACGGAGTCCGCCGCGCTACCGGCCGGGTTCCCACGGTTATTCAATTTGGCAATTGACTTCATTTTTAATGGGATAACCGAGGAGATAACTGATCCAGGATTTGCTAACATACATGGATATTCTCTGTATGATGACCTTGATGCACTTTGTTTAACAGGTTTTGCCGACGATCAGGCCATTACTGCTCGTAGTTTATTATCGGCTCTTCGAATAGTAAATCTCACCAATAACCTTTTCCAAAAGATTGGCTTGCAGATAAATGCTAACAAAAGTACGGCAATTAACATAGTCAATGGTGAACTTAATGACAACATCATAAAACTGGACAATGGAGACGAAATAATATGCATTGATGAAGCAACACGAATAAAATATCTCGGTTGTAGTTTCAACAACCAGATAATCTTCAACCCAAATACAATAGAGTATTTGAACACTAACTTGGAGAAATTAACAACCAGTCACCTCCTTAAACCCGATCAAAAATTAGATATCATCAACCAATATATTTTCCCGATGCTTATTTACCCTCTTCAGTCAGCACCGCTATCCGAAATCCCTAAAAGTATGACTTCAAAGATGGACGTAATGATTAGACGTACTGCAAAATCAATTATTGGCCTACCAGCATCAACAACTACAGAAATGTTTTACGCTCCAAGAAAATACCGTGGCTTAGCGCTTCTTCGCATCGAATGGGAGACATTCCTTCAACATTTTGCAATAGCAGATAAACTGAATAATATTGGAGATGAACTTTTAAGCCGTATTTTTGATGGCGCTGAAGAAATGAAATTTTGTCAAAATAAACTTTCCGTAGACGGACATTCAACTAAAATCCTAAGAAATGAACTCAGGATGAAGAGTTTTCACGATTGGTGTACCAAAGGATACCAAGGCTCTGGTGTAGCTCATTTCAAGTCTTTTACACCTAGCAACGCTTTCATCTACAGTAAAAGTTCTTTTTCATCTTCCGAATGGACAGCAGCGATAAAATTGAACTGTAATTGTGCTAACCTCCGTGGAGTCCTCGGCGCCAACGTGGATAGTGACCGCGTTTGCCGCAAATGCAGCAAAGAGATCGAAACCCCTTCTCACGTCACTGGAAACTGCAGCGCCAACTCCATGAAGATAACAGCCAGGCATAACGCTGTTAAACATCAACTAACAGCAAAATTGCGTGAAAAAGGATTTGTCTGCTTTGAAGAAGTCTACGCAAAGGATGATGAAGGGCTCAATCGATTTGCTGATATCGTAGCATTTGACAGCAAATCAAACAAAGGGTACATTATAGATCCCCCAGTGAGATACGAAACCAACGATCCAGATCAAGGGGCAGCTGTTGATCTTGAAAAGAGAAAAATTTACGAACCTTGCATTCCTTTTTTCCAAAATCATTTACCAAATTTATATGGTTGAAGAGAATGGACTGTATGTGGCCTTTGGTTTGGATCGAGAGGAGCCATTTGCCAACAAGTTTTAGATTTTTTTGGAACTTTTCGGCTAAACGTAAGATCTCGTGAAAATTTCATCTTTTACTTTTATCAACACTATACATACTATTCATAGTCAGATTTATTGTTAACTGTTATCATCTGTTTCATTATTATTGTCTATATTCTTGATTGATTAGTATGCCGTGTTGTAAGCAACCTGTTAAATACGGGCGGCACACCTTTACATTTTAATGAAGGTTTTTCTCTCTGTGATTGCTAAAAGCATACGACCAAACAAAACGCATTGGCAGTACATCGCTGGTTTTTTTTTGACGATCTGCCGCGATTAACCACTCGCAAATTTTGTTTTTGTCATGGTTTGGTTATTACGTAAGTTCAGTGTAGGGCTAGCTCGAATATAACGGGGCTAGCTCGAATATAACGGGGCTAGCTCGAATATAACGGGGCTAGCTCGAATATAACGGGGCTAGCTCGTATATAACGGGGCTAGCTCGAATATAATGACGGCTGATCTAAATAAATATATGAATCCTCGAGATCTCGAGTAAATTAGATAAGTGGTCAATAATATTTCAGAAATTGAGCAAGCTTCGGTTTTGCGTAGAGTATCATTTGAACCTTCATCCAAGTGGACCAAGAGCTGGAAGTGTCCCTACCAATTTGACATCCGCACGAGCAAAATAACTGGTGCTTTCCACCGACAAATATCATTTAGAACTTTTTTCAACTTTTCTTTTCTCCTACACGATCACTGTCGACAAGCAAGCGTCGAGTTTTTCGCTAGCTACACAATTCTAATTAACGTCAACTTCATCGTCGCGAATAATTTCCTCATTAAATAAATTGGCCGTGTTCAGTGCGTTAGGTATCACTTCTGATTTGGAAAGAATCGTGCCGTAGTCATAGCAGCTACTTTCGAGCGTAATTAATTATGGGTTGTTGAGCAAGGTGCGAGTCTCCTACCTAACAGGTAGGTATATACAGAAGTGAATTTCCACCCCCGCGTGTGCCATCATCATCAAACCAAATGCCGCACGAGTCTGTATCGCGCGCGACGCTCCTCGGCGGCGCCGAAAAAGTACATGGAAAGGCGCCGTGGAGCGCTGAGGTCGGGAAACTTATTTTTCCGTTGGAAAATCGGGGGCGCCCGCCGCCTATTAGCTTTTCCATGCATCACTCTCCGGCGGGTCTGGCTGGAGCGCGCGCTCACACCAAAAGCGGAACCGTGTGGCTGTTCATGACATCGCTCCTATTAATTAAGGAGAGTGGTTGGTGTAAGATCGTGGAGTCGTTTTCCGCCATCCACCATCCGCCAGTCTTAGATTTCACATATAAACCGCGAATATAATCGATCCTCCTGCACTGACTCCATCCACTTTACTACGCCAACGTTTCCGTCGATCCGCACATACACTGCTCCCGACTCCGGGCTCCTGCAGGGCGGTCGGTCGCAAAAACCACTAATGAACCTCTTGCTTTACATCTTTACAAGATCATTGTTATGAAGGAGCAACGTGCCTAATAATGGGAGATCTTCGGCAAGGTCTTATTTTCATTTTAGCTTTCGCTGGGCCGCCCGGCCCTAGCTCAAGCGTCGCTCGTGTTCCAGCGGCTTTGCGGTTTTCACTCCTTTATTTGGGTCTATACCAAATGAACCGTTGGTAAACCAAATAAAAACCAAATAAACCAATAACACCTACGTATACTATAATATTAAGCTCATCCATTGGCGATGAAAATGTAAACTAGATTCCCACTGGGGGAGATAAGCACATACAGGAATCCAAAAACCTCTAATTGGACTTTATCAGGGAGAGGCTAAAGCAGGGGCTGGATGAATGTCCGTCAAAACTTCAAACCCAAGTGGACGTAGAACTGATGAATGATACTATCAAATCAGCCATATTGAATGCCTACGAAGACAGCTGCCCAATAAAAGTGAGGAGGTTCAAACGAGAGACGATCCTATGGTGGAATCCGGAACTTTCCTCAATGAGAGCAGCAGCTCGGACGAGCTTCAACAGAGCCAAAAGGACTGGCGAATGAGAAGAATACAAATAAAATCTTCCCGTCTGAAATATGTGAATGCCATTAAAAAGGCAGAAGAAGAATCTTGGAAGGGGCACTGTGAGGAGATTGAGAAGTCTCCAAAATGTGCAAGACTCCAAAAGGTGTTACAAAAAGATAACCAGGGCAAACTGGGCTCATTGAAGACACACTTCCCAGGGTGCAAATGTATCCCTGCAAAACAAAACAAACAGTCCAACACAGTAAGTTTATAAACACAGACACAGTAAGTACAAATAAGCAGGTAAGTACAGGTCAAGAATCAAAACCATAAAAATGTAGAATGCAAGTCTGTAACACATTAAAACAGTCATAAAACATATCACAGTTGATACAACAGACATTGTACATACTGCAAATTCTAAAAATCGGGCTCTTGACTAGAGCGTCACTCCTAGGAGGGTCACAATAAAACATAAGTGAGTGCCTGGCACTAATGCGAGGCACCAAGATATTAATCTGCTCAAGGGGCATATTACAGTCAGTTGCATTGTGCAGCTACCTGAAAAGAAATCTTACGCATGATACCGCATGCCTCGCCTCCAAGGATGTGAAGTTATGCCTTGATAGCAGTTCCATGTGGTCAAATCCACGGGAAGGATATACACCGTCCAGAAGAAACGAAACGTACTTGAGCAACCTTCTCTGGACTATCTCCAGGCGGGTTTGGTGTATTTTGAAAACTGGATACCAGATAAGGGAGGCATACTCTGATTTGGATCGTGCGAAACTGCAGTATAATGTCGTGAGGCATGCAGCATTTCCGAAGTCTTCACAATTGCGATAAATAAAGCCAAGCGTTCGAAGGGATGAAGGGATGATATCATTGATATGGTCGACAAAGGAGAACCCGACATCGAAGATCACTCCAAGGTCCCTGACTGTGCTCACGCGCTCAAGGACGGTTTGTTCAACTCTATAGTCGCAGAGAATTGGGTCAGACCTCTTGGTGTAGGTAGCGACAACACATTTTTGGACGTTCAAAGAAAGACCATTAGCACGACACCATCTGGACACAGAGTCAACACAGCGTTGCAGGACACAGCAGCCGTCCATGAAATCAATTCTCGCGTACATCTTCAAGTCGTCCGCAAAAAGCAATTTTTGACAGCTGATCTCCTCGACTATGTCATTAATGTACACCAGGAACAGGAGGGAACCCCAGTTGACTCCCTGGGGGACCCCCGATGTAGAAAAATAAGGGTCAGAGTTGACGCGGTGGCATGCGACACGTTGAACCCTGTCAAAGAGATATGACCTGAAAAGTCGCAACAGTGAGGGCGAAAAACCGAGTCTATCCACTTTGGACATTAGCAGGTTGAGATCGATCTGATCAAATGCTTTGGAGATGTCCGCATACACCACATCAACCTGACCACGTGAGTCAAGAGTCTCAGACACGTACTGAGAGAAGGTTGCCAGATTGGTCACCGTGGAACGCTTTTCCATTAAACCGTGCTGGAATGGAGAGATGTGAATTTTGATCAGCGGGTATAGTTGGTTGTACAGAACAATTTCGAAAAGCTTTGCAAAATTCGACAGGATTGAAATAGGCCTGTAGTTATTGATCAAAACAGGATCACCTTTCTTCAGCACCAGACAAACTCTAGCCTGCTTCCAGACTTGAGGGAAAGTAGAAGTGGACAAAATGAGATTGAAGAGGTATTGCAAAGGCTCTGTGAGAACACTCGAGCAATCACGGACAAGAAAGCCAGGAATCATGTCCTCTCCAGCAGTAATATTGTTGGGATTTCGAAGGAATATCTCCTTAATCGAAAATCGTTAGACAAAATTTTTGAGGGCTTTCGGTCCATAGAACAAGTTTGAAATTTCCAAAAAAATTTACCCCATCCTGGAGATTTTCCCCTAGACATAATTTTAAGAATAAAAAACGATTCATGAATGATTTCTCTGGTTTCGAATCTGTCCACAAAAGTTTTCAATAGTAAGTATGGTATATCGCTTACAGGGTGCTGCAACATCTGCAACATCGATTTTTTTTCTTCAAATCGGACACCCTGTATTTTAACATGGAAATCAATTCCGCTTTACATCCTGATTACAGATATATCACACTAGATGGATCTGCCAACAAAATACTTGCTAAAAATTGATGAATGCGGATGTAAATTTTGGTCCTTCCTGAAAATTTCAAAATTGTCTTAAGAACCAAAAGCCCCCAGAAATGTCGTCTTCCGATCCAATTTTCGATAAAGGGGATGTTCCCACACAAAATCCGGTTGGTTTAATTCATATGTACAATTGTACAGTTGGGAGCGGAATGATTCATACGGCATCACTAAGAAGTCGGCTGGATTTCAGAAATGTTGGCTTCTTGGATCGTTCTTGAATGCCAGTTTTGATAAGAGATTGATCATAATCAAAACTGGCATTCAAGAACTATCCAAGCAGCTAACATTTCCAAAATCCAGCCGACTTCTAAGCGGTGCCGTATGAATCATTTCGCTCCCAACTGTACCTTACGACGTAAGTTTTTACCCTTTTTCGAAAATTGACAAGCTTATACCCCCGGTCTGACATGTAAGACAAAACAATTTTCAACACTCTTATCAACGCACATTAGATCTTAAGGCTTAAAATCATGTACCTACCTTATGACGGAAGTTTTGAGGCACCAGATCCCTGTCCAATAAGACCGCATGCTTCAAAAGCGTGAATATGTCAAAATCGACATGTGCAAACAGAAGGTTTATTTTAGAGTTTCACAATAGAGTTTCATACTTTTGAAAAAAATATTTTTTTTCGATGGAATCAGAAACTATATTGGAAAATAACTGACCCATATTTTTTCATTCAGCCAAAAATCGTATCCTTTGGCCGCAAAAAATAAACGAAATTCCTATATTCTGCCTATTTCTGACGTCATTTACACAGGCAGCATAGGCGGTGACTCGCTGTGACGTCAGAACTAAATAGTTGATGTTATTTATTCATTGCGCCCAAACGATACGGTTTTTGACTGAATAAAACAAGTGAGTATGCCTTCACGTGCGTGAGTCTCAGTAGCGCATTTTCTCAAAGAGGCATATTGTGAACGTAAAGAAATTTGGTTGAAGGAGAAACACCATTCCTTGCCCACTTTCTTCACTCGAAACTCATTGTGATATTGTGTTATCAGAATGGGGTACTTGCCAATGAAATAGATTTGAATGAAAATTCTTTCACTCATCAATATATTTTTTTGTTTGAGGGCGGGAGCTGGGAGCGGCGACTAATCAGGAGTAGTTTATTCTTTCCCATTTTTAGTCGGCTATCCATATAGCGAAAGAATTAGATCGCTATGTCTTCGGGTTCATGTTTTCCATTTATCTCTTACTTTGAGGGCAGCGTGTGGGGGTGGCAGCATTCTGCAAAGTAACTGTTGCACAGTTTGAGTTGAGAGTTTCTGAATGTTTAAGGAAATATGACAATCAATGAAAATTGTAAAAGTTGCATTTTTTTGTTTAGGGGCGGGAGCTGGAGGCGGCGACTAATCAAAAGTGGCCTATCTCTCCCCATTTTTAGTCAGCTATCTATATAGCGGAACAATTTGATCGCTATGTCTTCAGGGTTATGTTTTACATTCATCTCTTACTTTGGGAGCGGCGTGTGGGAGCGGCAGAGTTTGGCAAAGAAATTCTTCCACAGTTTGAGTTGGGAGTTTCTGAATGTTTGAGGTAACATTAAAATGTAATTCAGTGGGAATTATTGAAAGTTGCACTTTTTCTCTTTTGGGGGTGGAAGTTGGAGGCGGCGCCATGTCAAAGGTAGCCTATTCTTTCCCATTGTTAGTTAGCTATCCATATAGCGGAAGAATTAGATCGTTATGTCTTCGGGTTTATGTTTTTCATTCATCTCTCACTTTGAGAGCAGCGTGTGGGGGCGGCAGCATTCGGCAAAGTAACTGTTGTACAGTTTGAGTTGGGAGTTTCTAAATGTGAGAGAAATATGACAATCAGTGAAAATTGTGGAAGTTGCATTTTTTGTTTGTTTGGAGGCGGCAGCTGAAAGCGGCGGCTAATTAAAAGTGGCCTATATTTTTCCAATTTCAGTCAGCTATCAATATAGTGAAATAATTAGATCGCTATGTCTTCAGGTTCATGTTTTACATTTATCTTTCACTTTGGGGGCGGCGAGTGGGAGCGGCAGAGTTTGGCAAAGAAATTCTTGCACAGTTTGAGTCAAGAGTTTCTAAATGTTCGAGGTGACAGTATCAGCTAAATCAGTGAAAATTGTTGAAAGTTGCACTTTTTTTCTTTTGGGGGCGGAAGCTGGAGGCGGCGCCATATCAAAAGTACCCTATCCTTTTCCATTTTTAGTCAGCTATCCATATAGCGAAAAACTTGGATCACTTTGTCTTTGGGTTCATGTTTTAGATTTATCTCTTACTTTGGGGGCGGCGTGTGGGAGCGGCAGCGTTCGGCTGAGCAAATGTTGCACAATTTGAGTTGGCAGTTCCTAAATGTTTAAGGGAACATCTCAATCAATAACATTTGTGAAAGTTGCACTTTTTATCGTTTGGGGGCGGAATCTGGGGGCGGCGACTAACCAAAAGTAGCCTATCCTTTCCCATTTTTAGTCAGATATTTATATACCGAAAGAATCAGATCGCTATGTCTTCGGGTTTATGTTTTCATTTTATTGCACTTTTTATCGTTTGGGGGGCGGAATCTGGGGGCGGCGACTAACCAAAAGTAGCCCATTTTTCCCCATTTTTAGTCAGCTATTTATATATCGAAAGAATCAGATCGCTATGTCTTCGGGTTTATGTTTTTCATTTTAAAGTGATTGGGGGCGGTTTTTAGCAGTTTTGATATTGATTCATATTGATGACGGAATGTTTCTTGGCTTACGTTTATAAGTGGCAACTATGTATTATCCAAAAAAATGAGAACACCAGAGCATCAGGTCTGGTAGAAAGTGCAATATTATGCTATTTCAAGTTTATCGGGGGCGGTTTTCTCTATGTTGGCGGCGCAATATAGACATCCAATATAGCCTAGCCCTCCTTTGGGAGTTGCAGCTATGTAACAGCGAAAAAATTAGAAAGCTAGGTCGTCTAGTTTGGGAGGAGTTCGAGGAACGGACAGACGGACGGACGGACGGACGGACGGACAAAGCGGTTGCAATAGCGATTTTCATCAAGATGGAAAATGCGCTAAAAACACGGGTCAATTATTTTTCAATGTAGTTTCCATTTCAACAAAAAAAAAATTCAGTATAATACTCCATTGATGCTCATGGTCTCGTTTGCGTTGCCGTTCACGTTTCCGTCAATTGTGAAACGGCCTAAAGGTTCAACCTGAAGGCAGACTATGGATAAAGGCAAGACACTGCACTGCTCTGCCAAATTACAGTTGAATGCATCCAGCCGTATATGAGTAATCAGCAAAATGAAATAATTTGAACTGTGGCAGCTCCTTAACGGAGTTGAATTTTATAAAATCAACTACGGAGGTTTTTACTACGTTGAATTAGGAGTCTTAGGTTGAACACTTTAGATATCGCTCTACTGATCTTCGCTGATGCCTTCACAGTCCGTCACTGCCACTGGTCATGAAACTCCTACATTCTGTGCTCTTACTATACTCGCGTCAGGTATTCGGGAATATTCCAGCTTTTTCCAGAGAGGCTCGAAGGTTTTCGTCGCTTCCATTGTCGTCCCGGTATATTTCAGCATTCATTGACAACAGTCCATCCGTGAGAGCCCTCTAGAAAAGCTCACCGGCTTTATGAATATCCTGGCAAGCTCTCGATGCATGCTCTTCAGCTCCTTCAGGGATTGTGCATGCAAGTGTGTCTTATCCGGAAGCTTCGGCGATCTTATCCTGTTTGTAAATTGTTAGCTAGCAATCTTGCTAATGAGCCAATTGCTGTGGTAACAAAGCTATCGTTTGTTAACCCAACGATGTAGGTACTTATGTGAGCTTGTGGATATCATGCCTTGACGATTATTTAGTGTTTCATTGAAATCAGCATTATATACATTAATGTGGAGTTGTACCTACCACTCATGGATCTGGTTTGTAGCTCTGAAATTTGAAACGTGTGCCATGATTTCATCCAAAAGCATCACAAATTTCGATATGAAAGACTAGCAAGAACGACGTCAACAGATAAAGTTCTAAACTAACAGACAACATGTAGTCGGAACAAAGGTCCTGACATTAGCAGCAGTAGCACCCTGGGCACCCTCTTGCATCTAGTAGTAGGTACATTATGGCATCTGGCAAAAGCACACGGGCTGGAATAAACAGATATGCATTGTTACAAATGCCTGGATGAGTTATACAATAACAGCGTGTGCTATCTTTCAAAAGGAGTTTGCATTTTGTGTTTCGACGATGATGAAAGCAAGTTACTCCATGGAGCTTGGCGAACGCGTGGGCTTTAGGCCGGCGCTGAACGGTGCAACAAAAGCTGCATTGTAGACGAGCCAGCAGGTGAATGCCTCGCACTTTATTAAATGGGCTTTTTTAAATTCCACCATTTTTGTTTTCAAAACTTTCAGCAGCTGTTGTCCCGACACAATAACAAAAAAAAAAAAACTTAGGTGCACGCTGAAGATAATGAAAAACATTTGAGAACTTTCCAAAGTACCTAATACCTAGCTTTTATTTTAGCAAATAAAAATAATCAACAAACTATGGAGTAGGTACAAAGAATGGCTATCAGATTTGAAGTGATTTTTATTAAGGACGAAGTTTTAGCGAGGAGTTTGCACAGGCAAGTGCATTAAGCCACTCCACAACCCCCGTGCCACCATCCAAACTGCATCAAAGATTAAACTGCTCGCAACGCAATAGGTAAAATGCCGGCAATTTGCATAAATCTTTGCACTTTGCACGTTTAATTATTCAGAAACTTTGGCGAAGTAAATTAAGTTGTGACGACGCTTAAACGCAAGGTTAAATTCATAATAGTGTTGACGTGGTGATGATAAAACCGACATTTATGAATTCCGTCCTCGCATAGGACCTGCACCTCCGCGCTATCATGACGGAAGAGTTTTCCAAAAATCCGATTCACTAATTTGCTATAAGGTACACAGGGAAGAGCCTAGCAAATCTTGTGAAATGAGTTGGGATTGAGTTTTAAATAGCTAACCACATCATTCGAGTATCAGTTCAGAAGTGGTCACTTGATATTCGCTTACACGTCCCTGAATTCAATTCAATTTTATTGTATAAAAAGATCTTATCTTTATTACAATCATATTACAATCCTGAATCCAGGATCAAGATATCTTATTTCGCCGTGACACGATCAAAATCGGTCACGCAAAAAAGTGCACTTGTTCCGAATTTGGGGATGTTCAAAAAAATTATTCGAAATACAATGGGGTCCCAATCCCATACAAAAATCATAAAATACTATTTTTATTGGCTTAGGAAGGCGATGCCTTATGGCGGCTTTACAGAACTTCGAATGTCGCCGGCAACAGTGTCGCTGGCCAATAGGATTCGATCTGCCTGTACTCCCCTACCTCCCTCTATAAATCCCGCGACACGAGTTTCTGTCGTCGTGTCGTTCAAAATATTCAACTATAGTCTGTTCACCGATAGAACGGACTTTTATGAATTTCAGTGATGTAACCTATAGCAAACAGAAGCACCAAAGACTGTAACAACATCGGTGCGTTTGGAACTAATATTGGTTTTGTTCGGTTGGTAGTCTCACCTGGGCAAATTATTCCTACACCAAGCCAATGGCATTACATTCAGCGAGTTTGACACTTACGTACGATTTTTAACCTCCATTTCTCTATTATGTTTGTTATTTTTAGTCGGCTCGGCTGTTGTGAGTGTGGTGTAATAAAATCAGCTTCATTCAAAAAAATTATTTTCTCATTCATTGAAATTTGTATTAAACTGGTGTCATTTAAAATTACCATAGCACTTAGCTGTGATTAGCGGAAATAAGCACCTCTTTCTAACTGGAATTTTAAATTTCGCGGGTAACGCTCGGGGACTACTTTTCAAGCGGAGGAATCTGGTGGTCCTTTCTATCAGTGTATAGAGTATACAGTGGAATGGGGGACTGTCGCCGGCGACAAACGAAGTTCTGTAAAGCCGCCATTGGTTGAATCTGAACTGTGGATTGAATGGGGGGAGTGAGAGTGATAGAATAATAGTTCAGTCCGGTACGTGGACCTCCCTTGGGATCCATTGTACATCTTCACATAAGTTGGACTCACCGAGCCGCAATGCGATGCTTTAATATTTGATGGTAGGTTCATCCAAGAATTGGGCTGCCACACGCACGGTTAATCAGGATTTTGCCAGACCCCCAACGCCAGTGTAGACATAGACACCTGGTGCTCGGGCTGGTTCTTACTGACTCTGTCCGTTCCTCGCCTACGCTGGCGGTTATCCTCTACACATTGTCGTACCGCGGGTTGCAGGCGTGATACTCGGGGGTTTGCTCAAGGCCTTCTCAGGTGATTTATCTGCTTTTTCGGAATCGGGTGGGGGCGACCCATCAAAATTTTGACTTGGCTCCGCGTTGCTGAAGTCGAGTTTCACTTCGATTGGAGCGGTGTATCATGCGCTATGCAGTCCCAAGGGGATGCCTTAGTGATTTCAGTATATCACATTAAAAGAACCATATTACGCACTTGGAGAAGGCATGTAATTTTCCGAGTGCGAACTCGTGTTTGGCAGGTACAGTTGGGAACTAAATAATTCATACAGCACCGCTAGGAAGTCGGCTGGATTACAAAAATGTAAGCTGCTTGGATCGTTCTTGAATGCCAGTTTTGATTACGGCCAATCTATAATCAAAACTGGCATTCAAGAACAATCCAAGCAGCCAAAATCTCTGAAATCCGGCTGACTTCCCAGCGGAGCCGTATGAATTATTTCGCACCCAACTGTACCCTAATTTTTTTCTGTGCCCTTGGCCTTGGAGGTACTATAATGAGAACTACTTCATCTATGACCTCCTCACACTCTTTTCTTGTGTGCCCAATACAGATGTTTGTATAATAACGAGTGATCGAATAAATTTCTCCTTAAGTCGCCTATGAGTCCTAAAAATCTGGCCGAAAAACGTGGCTACCAAGGAGACCGAGGCCTACTTTGAGGAGAAATTTATTCGATCATTCTTCACACTGTCACACGATATCGGCTCTGGAGCATAACAGCTACGCTTGCCATGGTAAAACCGAAACCAAACGTTGGTAACCTGAATGTGACTGGAAGTTAGATAGTGAGATGAAGTGAAGCAAAACGAAATGACACCCCGTCAAACTACTCAGTCCAAGGATTAGGCGAAGTGGGTAAGTGGGTTGGGTTCAAGTTTCCGGAACGAAATTATAAGTTGCGATGAGACAAACACATATGGACAAACGACAACGAAAACAAAAAACTGCGTGTGCTATCCACGATGGACGAGAAGGAACGAACGCTTATAGGCTTCTTAGGCAAAAGACGAACAGGGGGAAAAGATGGGAAAGCTGCAGCTTGCAGCACGATGGGTCAGAGGGCACCACACTACCCTTATTTATTTACAACAGAATTGACATTATTTACAATATTTACAACAAAATTAATCACCGTCCACCGAAATATATCGTATTTTACTCACAATCACCAAGGTGATTCATTACCTTCTTCTAATATGTCAGTAATGTGTCACTTCGCCCTTTTGAGTGGGAAGTGGCAGTACGCGCCAGCCTCCCGGATTGTAAACGGCATTTGACGTTTAACGCACTTATCTTTTGAAGGTTAGATTTTTCTCCAACTGGTCTATGCTGAAGACTTGGGAATTTGATAACTATCAATTCGCTAATAAATGTGTGTTAGCCTAAGAATTCTCGCATCTCTCTTGCTCCCAGCAGTGATGAACCACTTTCCGCCTCGGTCGTGGGATGTGGACTGTGGACTTTCCAGAGAAGAGTTTTGGTGAAGAAACTCAAGTAATTCTGACATGGGAGACTGCCCTGAGAATTCCGGCTTAATCTTCAGACCGGTTCAAGCGCCACAAAAACATCGAAAGGGTTTCCATTGGCGAAGACTGTATGCGGAACGGACTTGACGACTTCAATGAGAGTTTGATGCAAATCCTCGTGCAAATATTTCCCGGTTAAGCAACGATGCGAATAGCAGCCGAAACCACAAGGGGTTCATCCCAACATACTAATTTTTGTAGAGGTTCAGATGAGAACAAACGGCATGGAGTATAGTCAGAGGAATCGTTTCCCCAAGGAACGTGGCACGTTACAGAATGGCAGTCCCCCGGTGACTGACTACTGACAACGCGAATTCACGACAGTGTATTCGATGAAAAAGTCTTCGATGGGGTCGGACCAGCCGATGGGGTATGCACTCTTGTGCAAGCAGAACGAAATGACATACCGTCGGATTTACAAACCAAGGATGGGGCGAGGTGGACGGACAGCTCTTTCTGATCGTCTGATTCTTTATACAGCTTGAGTTTGAGTTTACTCAACAGAACGATAAGTTACGACAACACAAACACAAGTATATGACAAACGACGGACGAAAACTAACGAACGACTCGGACGAGCCCCTTTAGGCAAAGGACCCGCTGAAGTGCACCGTGCAGCACCCACCCTGTCCCTACCCGCAGCTTTCTAGGCAACTCCCAAAAAATCCTACACATCTCGAGGGCGTTACCAACGTGCTGTGACCGCCAAATGAACAGATGTGTGCTACTCGGCCGTTGAAGTCACCAGTTCAGTTTCACGGGCCGAAGCCTACATGTATGTTCTGGAATGCACTAGAGCTTCGCACTTGTACACTGCGATCTGATGAGAAGAGTCTAGGAAGACCCCGTGGTGTGCTCCAGAATGCACGCGACAGTCTTGCCGCTCGTAACATTATTTACAGTACAATCATACCTACAATGAAACTAAACATAGCCCATATTGTCATTTTCCCCCTGCCTACAGTAATTTTGGGTAACTAGTGTAACAGTTGCCAAATTAGCGGTGTGTAACAGGTGAGTCCTAAGTTTGGGAAATGGAGGAATAGAAGTAAATGTCTTTGCATGACGTAATTAAAATCATTAACACCAAAGTTATTCGTATGAGAAGTCTGGAACTGACAGTTTAGCGAAAAGTTTGGCATGTGCTAATTTTCTCACCCATAATATCTACTAATCGGCTTTTGAGCACCGCACAGCTATAGGTCAGTCATAAAAGATCTGAATTTCGTAGATCGTACGGCTTCCAGGTGTTGCAACCAAGAATTATACCGCCGCCGTACGCCGCTGGTTTATAACACCATCCACCCCTCCGTGGTTATATGCCCAGATCCCGGGCCGGAGTGCGAAAATATGGCCAATTCCGCGGAAAACACGGCGAATCTTATTAACTTTTGTATTTAATATCGCGACATAATGCACATTTAATTGGGATTTATGGTTTTATCGCCCAGTAAAAAATCCATATATCATCCAATTTAATAAAGTTGATTTTTTTAACACCGTCCCCAGGCATAGCGTCCGACCGCCGCCGGGATTTCATCTTTAACGATACAACGTCGTTCGATATTTCAATTTACAAGAGCTTCAGAGGGAGCGGAAACACCGCAAAACAAAAAAAATATCACCGCTTGAATTTGTTTTTGCACTATGGCCCTAATGATTACGGCGAAGACGTGAAAACTGTCGTCTCTCGCAAATAGTCGTCTGTGGTATTTCGTGCTATACACAAATGGTGCATTCTGCTTGGTGTTGTTGTCCATTAAGCACTCAAAGTTTAGGCGATGGGAGAGTGATTCAACCCACAAAGTCCCGCATGGAGTGCCTTTTGTGTTAGGCACACGAGTCGAGTCGGGCATAGCACGGGTGACCTTAAAACAATGCAACGGTGCATTTCGTGTCGCTTGCTCTAAAAGCAACGTATTCTGGATAATGTGCAAATACGGACTCATCGAATTTACCAAGGATTATTTACGTTATACATATACACACATCCTTTGAAACTTGACCAATCACGAAGGTGGAGTGAACCAGCGAGATAAGACCAACATACTCGTTTTAAGCTATTTCGAAACTTCTAGCGCAAAGTGTTAAGTGGCAGTTATTTTGTTATGTGATGTGTAATTTTGAAGCCTTCGCTCGTTTGTAATAATGCACGTAATAAAAGCCGTCTCTGAAAGGCACCCACTCTCTCTATTTCACTACCTACCCTCGGTGGTTTTGAATAATATAATGGGTTATATTATAAAAGGAGGGCAACAATAACCCATATTATCAGACGTAACAGCAATTAGTAGCCTAGGTAACGCGAGAGAGAAGTATCAATGTTTTCAGTTCAAACTTACTATCAGGTTCAAACCCAGTGAGGGCCAATAAGGGAATGATAATGTTACGAGTGGCGATTCTCTTGTGCATTCGAGAGCACACCCGGTTCTTCCAGACCGTTCAATCGTCGTGTTACGAGTTGCGAAGCTCTAGACATTCGAGAGCGTACGCGATGATTTGGACCACTTAATTTACAAGAAGATATCAACAGGCGGGTGAGATATATTTGCCCAATTGGCGGCCGTTCAAGAGCACGTTGGTAATGCCGGCGGAAGGTGTAGGATTGTTCGAGACTTGAGAGTCGCCTCGAAGCCATATGCCGCGGTCAATGTGGAATTTGCTAGAGAACCGATAGACACTTCCAGAATAGCAGTCGGAGGTATATAAACACCGACGGATCGGCCGACAGACCGGTCTTGGATTCAAAGCGACAACAGCGGGAAGTAATTAGCGATAGACCCAAGCGCGAGAATTATTATTGACAACGCGTATTTATAGGAGTACGCAGTAATGAACAATGTGTGTTCTAAATGATCGTGTCAATAATAGAACCCAACGCGAAATCCGTAGCAATAAAGATCAAGTCATTTCATCATAACAAATGGCATCATTTTGTGTCGTCTATAGTTTCAGCGTTAAGGCTGGTTTATATTGGATGTAACCGGTAACTTATTCCCTTACCGTAAAGTTCAGAGGTAGCATTTGAATACAAACGTTTATATTGACAGGGAATAATCCCGTGATTTATTCTCTTACCGTGAAAGTTCGCCAAGTTTCAAGTTTTACGGCATAGGGAATACGGACAGCCAATCACATACAACCAGCTACACAATCATATCGTCGAACGTCACTGTCGATCTGATGTTGATTTGTTGGTTATTTTTGTTCTCACTACTTGTGCGAAAACGGAGGAAAAAATGGATCTCGACACCAAGTTGATCCAACTCGGTTGCTTCGTTTCACCAGTTTTGTCCAACATCGCCCATCCTGAGATCCGTAGAAAACTTATCACAAAAAAGGAATGGTTCAAATGCCACCACAATCATCAATTGCCAGTCCACCCGGACTGCACAAGACGAACGAGACTAAAAGAAAGCCAACGTGGAGTCTGACAAACGAGCTCTTGGAACAAAACTTCGACACAGAAACGGCCTGGATGAACGAATGGTCAAGAACAAATCCAGACAGACTGAATCTGATCGAAGACCCGAATAAATGCAACCTGCAGGATTCGAACTAGACAGGCATTTGTGGTGTAAACTAAACCGAATCAGAACCGGGGCCATGGGAGCCGGGGATTTTCAAGCATAAATGGGGACTTTCGGAAGAACCAGGATGTGACTGCGGACACCCAATCCAAACTATGGACCTTATCGTGTTAGATTGCCTCATTAGATGTTTTACGGAAACAAAATGGAAACACACCAAGCCTGTGAGGACGCAACTGACTGGATAGCGGCACTTGATGTTGAAATTTGATACTTTTTTCTTTTATTTGTTGTATACCATTTTTGCTTTTGAACTCTACGAAATATATATACCAGTTTATGGCACACTATGGTTTGAAATAAATTACGGAATGCCTTTTTTCATTTCGTTCCGTAAATATTGGCCGGACGCTCCAGCGCCTCTTCCTTTGTGGTCTCTTCTTGTTTTGTTCTTCAGCTGCTGCACTGGCGGCACCGGCAGCTATAATGAGTAACATGGCGGAATCGCAAATGGCAAAATCTTCGGTATCGTTACTGCATGTTCGTATTCATGTTTAATATTGTACTGTAACTCTCCTGCAGACTTGGAGGGAAATAGTTAACAAAACAAGCAAGTTATTCAGATTAATCTGACGGTTTGATATGTGTAACTCTCACTGTCACATGTAGTGGGAACACAGAGTGGGTAGACAGGGAACACGTGTCTTCCCTGTCAAGGCACTGTCAGCTGAAATGTTTTTACGGTGAATATAAACCACAGCGTTAAAGTTTAAAGAATAAAGAATACGGTTAAGGATAACGGCATAAGTTAACATCCAATATAAACCAGCCTTTAGGTGACAAATTATAAAAAGCCGCAACCGGTGACATTTTGACATTGACAATGGTTTTGACAAGATATTCGCTAGCTGCGAACCACATGGCGAGGTGAGAACTGTGGCTTCATCTTAAAGAATCTCTCAGAAATGAAGCAAACTAACACCAAAACAAAGTCTTCCAGTACTTCACTATATTAGAAAATGATTCGCTGCGAAGCTGGTACCAAAAGTTGCTTGTAAATACTTTCCATCAACAGTACCTTCCACTCCTTTTAGTAGCTTTAGTTCTTGTCGGTTGGCAGAGCTGCTCATAATTGTCATCCCTGAGTGTCACTGTACTCACTGTAATAGCGTCGTCTTCTGGTTTATCCGTATTTCATTGTGCAAAGTTTTCTCCGCGTTCTTCAGTCATTTTTTGAACAAAAAGACTCCAAGTATAGTGTTTATTGAAAATTGACAATGTCGTCTTGTTCTGTGCCCAGTTGCAAAAAATTCGACATGCGGAAATGTCCGACATAACCTCTTATGTGCGAATTCGATGTTTTTATCCCGATTTTTTATTACAAAAGAATCATTTCAGGTTTCCGAAACGACTTGAAGTGGAATAGCTCTAGGCTATCGGTAAGGATCAACAAACTTTTATTATTCAGCAGCGTTTTTGTACAGAACATTTCTTGGATGAAGACTACGAGCAAATTGGATTGCTCAAGAAACTGAAGCCCAATGTAATTCTTTCACTTAATTTGCCAACCCGGTTTTTTTTTTGTGCGACGTTGACTGCTTATTTATATTTTCACCTCCGTTTAATTTCAAATCCAGTTCTGGACCGCAAAGTTGACGTTGACAATTGTTGGAGTCAACCTCGGAGTCGAACCACTTCGGCTATCCGATTTGGAATACAGCACCATTTTACCAAACATATTTTAATAAAGCCTCGAATCCATGGCGATATCTTGATTTTCTTCCACCGGCTTCTGCAGTATCAGGTATATAAATCAGCTTCAAATGACCAGGGCCGCGATTCTGTACTTTCCTACCGACACTTGTCGGTGTCGGTAGCTAGGCAGGAGCGAATTTGATTGGTTCTCACCCTAGTTACCGATCCGATAGTTGTCGGTAGGCAAGTACAGAATCGCGCTCCTGACCTCAATTACTAACACTGATATCCCTGGCAAACCTAGGTACAGCAATTTTGTGATTGTCGTTTACCAGAAAGTTCATTTTAATTTTTGAGGATGAACATCAATGCAGTCCAATGGCCACCCGTCCGCTATCAGTCGTTTTGCTCAATGGATGAGCTTCACCGCGCCCTTGGCGCAACGGAGAGGCAAGCCCGCGAAGCGGTGGAACCACGAACGAAGCTCACGCGGGTCGGCAAAAGCTGGTTAGATAAATATTTTTCCAGAGGATGGCGACTAGCAAGCCGTTAATCCAAATTGCAAATACGCATCACGGACGCGTTATGGTCCGTTTTTGGTACATCTGATAGCATTAGACATGAAAGGGACGGTTCAAAAAGATGGCATGCGGCTCACGAGCTCTCCCAAGTCTCTCAATAGCCGCGAAGAATTTTCATAACGTTCCATCGCCGATGAACTCGCGCCTACAACAACACTATACGTTTATGATGCCACGCGAACCGCTGGGTGCGTTTTAATCTTCCGCTCTCGGGTAATTTTATTCGTCCTGGTGTATTTTAGCGGCTCAGTGGAATCGCGGCATGGAATAAAGCAATAAATTCGTAGACTTTAGCGAGGAATTCCATCGGGACGAAGAGCAGTGGTGGTGGTAGTAGAGAACCCGCCGCCTGCTTGCTGCTTGGGCTCGCTCCCAGTCTGCCAGCCTGCCTGCCTGCCTAGCGCCGGAGTTGGGCGACGATACGGAGCCTCCCTAATTACTTCTAATGGCGCCCTAATTTTGGCCCTTAATCAGGGTCTGTGTTATATAAATTAACACCGCTAGTTATGGGAAATGATTACTGTATTTATGGTATAGGAGGAGGTGCACGGTTCTCTCGCAGTATGTCCGTGTTACATCAGCATTACTGTTACTGCCAACCACGACTATGAAACCTCCATGTTCTATGCGTTGATGATGATGCCCTTCGGAATTAGACCTCGCTCCGGATCTCGCAGATTTATTTATATTGTCCACAACTTATCTTTATATTACGAAAGCATAATGACAGCATAATGAAGCTAAAACAGAATGAACGCCGTCAGATGGTTAGATTCGAGGTTAGATTTGTAGGTTAGGTTAAATGCCGTCAAGCAGCAAACAGTTGTCATGCTGTCAAACAAATGGGTGGTGCAAAGTTTCCTAGTCGGCCACCCCGATCGCTGCCAGTCACAAACTGCTTAGGTCCGCCGCCGTGCACGGTCCCTTCAGCCATTCTCATTTACATGGGGTCCTCGGGGCGCGGGTTCACCTATATTGGCCATCATTGTTCGAGTTCATGAAATCAGCCCGATCGATCAGCGCTCCCGGTTAAACAGCCAATTGAACCAGTAAGGTTATATACTTGAAGATCTGCGCACGAGCTGGGGAACCGCCTATATGAGAAGGTCTATAGTAGGTGAAATACCTTAGTATACCTAGTTATCAATGGTTCATTTTATCCACAACTGAATAACATTTATTATTATTAACATCTAACATTTATAACTGAACACCCAGCAGACTTTACTTCGTCCAGTATCTTGACAGTTTTCACGTTAACTCATTTGCAACATCTTGCCTTTTGTCAAGATTCAGGCGAAACGTATGTGGATCCTCAACAATGGATTTCTCCTGTATTCCGAAGGATTTCCCTTGGCTGTTCTTTGCAACGGCAATTTTGTTAGATACGACGGCGTTCTCGATGTACCTTTCCGCAACTCGCAACAGTGTGCGATGATCGCCAGCCGCCATGTCGTTTGATGGTTGGTGTCTCAGCCTCTGCATTGGCCAGCAGTGCGGCGTGTGGCTGAGGATCGTCTAATGCTGTGTCTTGTGCACGACTCAGCATCAGGTAGTTCCAAAAACGACATCATACCTTCGAAGATATTCTCGATAATGAGTTTATCCCAACAGCCTGTACGTGCATTTTTCATTCATACATAATGTAAGTATATCGCGACATAGAAAACATTTTGTTTTGGACGTAAAAGCATGCACTTCCTAAGGATAGATCTCAACTGCATCAACAGAAAAGCCTCTTTCCATAATTATTGTGGAACTGCATGCAATATTTGCTTTCGTATCTGGTACAGGAACATACAAATACGATCTTTCACCTTGCAATTTTAAAAATTCCTTGATATGTTCTCGTCCCAGAACCTTTGCTTTCTTTGGTCTGTACGTTACTACGTTCCGGACTCGCTCTTCAAATAAGCAGTCAGCTTACTTACCAGACTTGAAATGTATGTTTTTATGAACTTTCAAAGTTGCCTCCTCAACTCATGGAATATTTGATTCACGTTGATTAAGCTGCAAATATTTCCCCAACGTATGGAGAATATGGCAGCAGGACATCCTTGCTAGTCACTGTTACACCCCCTTCTTTCTCTCTCTCCACTTGTTAAATTCGGCCAGTTTTTTTTCCAGGTATGTGCGCTTACACGTAAATAATATTTGTTCAAGTATACGTGTAAATATTGTGAAAATATAACGCAAAATGTGGACAGCACAAAACACCCAGACATGACTAGGAATCGAACCTAGGACCAACCGTACCACAGGCTGATGACGGCCCCGTAGCACACACAGGTGGTCGTGCATCAGCCTGTGGTAGGGTTGGTCCTAGGTTCGATTCCTAGTCATGTCTGGGTGTTTTGTGCTGTTCACATTTTGCGTTAATCAAGGTTTCTTCAAATGTTCTTAATTAAATAAACGCAAATAACTCCTATGGCGTTGAAGAAGCCAATAAGGAGGAAAACAAACTTTCAAAACTTTTCAACTTTTGAATGTAAACAATGTAAATGAACGTAAATTAAGAAATTAAATCGTACTAGATAACAAAGGCATCATCAAATCAACCGACATGATTAGAAAGCATTTATTGTGAAGCATTAACTAAGCTGAATCAAGTTAATAACTTGATAATGTGTTCACTGTTTTCGGAAGTCGATTTTTCTGACACGATTATATTTGGTTTGGTTTTTGAAATTTTGAACAGGCACCCAAGTATGAGCACTATGAGCTCAAGCAATCAAGGATGTTCATTATGCATGTTTTCCAATGAAAATGAACTAATAAACAATGCAAAATTTTTTATTTATTTTACTCACATTATTCACTATATTTATGGCTGTTCAAGGCACATACAGGGTGGTCCAGGTTATAGTAGCAATAATTCACCATTCGATAGTCCATCGAAAACTAGGTCGACATGCATAATTTAATTTTTCTCTAAAACGCTTCCTAAGAGAGATAAAGCCCTTCAAAGTTAAGTTTTAAAAATCTTCTTTTTGCAATAACTCTCAAGTCATCGAAGCGATTTTGGCCAAATTTGGTACAAATACTAACGAAATAAATGCCCATCACTTGACGTAAATAACTCTTGTCAAAATTGTCCAATGGCGTAGATACGGGGGAGTTGTTTTACTTTTTACGCTCTGTTCTCTACGCCACTGAATATTTTTGGAAAACTATATTTTTTTCGAATTCCTTGTTCAAATAAGAACAAAAAGTTACTCTTGTAAAATTTTGATGAGAGGCTTGATTTTCGAGATATTTGGGTTTTAAACTTTGGAAAACATCTCGAAATCGCCACTTTCCAGAGCCCAAATTGTTTTTTTCTGGAAACGCCTCGTTTCTCAGCAAAAAATGGCAGTAAATCAACTCAAACGACCTAGAAAACTTATTCCAGTTGAAAAATCATTAGTTTTCTTGGATTTTAATTTTTAGACCTTCGAAAGTCGCGATTTCAAAGCGTTTTCCAAAGTTTCAAACCCAAATATCTCGGAAATGAAGCCTCTAATCAAAATTTTACAAGAGTAACTTTTTTTTCTGAATTGAACAAGAAATTCGAAAAAAGTATAATTTTTCAAAAATATCCAGTGGCGTGGAAAATGAGGTGGGAGAAGTTGAACAATCCCCCGGTATCTACGCCACTGGACAATTTTGACAAAAGTTATCCACGTCAAGTGATGAGGATTTATTTCATAAGTATTTGTACCAAACTTGGTAAAAATCGCTTTGATGACTTGAGAGTTATTGCAAAAAGAAGATTTTAAAAACTGAACTTTGAAGGGCTCTATCTCCCTTAGGAAGCGTTTTGGACAAAAATTAATTTATGCATGTCGACCTTGTTTTTGATGGACCATCGAATGGTGAGTTATTGCCACTATAAGCTGGACCACCCTGTATACAGGGTGTTTCCAAAATGGTGTTACAAACTTCTAGGGGAGATTCCCCATCAAAAATGGACAAGGAAAATATATACCTTTGATGTCCTAAAATGCTCAGTTGAAAAGTTACAGGGTGTTCAAGTTGACTTTTTAAAACTGATTTTTTGACATAAGTTTTGAACCGTTTAACCGATTTTGTTCAAGTTCTCACCAAAGTTAACTGAAATAAGTCTCTATCGAATAATAGTAACGTGTTGGAGAAAAAAGTTCAGGGGCGTAGATAATGGGGGCTGTCCTCATATTTCCCCCCCCCCCTATTTACACCCCTAGCTATTTTCCCAAATTGTTCTTATTTTTTTATTCTACGTTCAATTTAGAGAAAAAAGTTACTCTTGCAAAATTTTGATTAGAGGCTTCGTTTTTGAGATATCTGAGTTTGAAACTTTGGAAAACATCTCGAAATTGCCACTTTCCAAGGCCAAAAAATTAGAATAAAAAAAAACCTCATGATTTTTCAGCAGAAAAATAGGTTCTCTTCAATTTTCTAAGTTGATAAACCACTATTTCCTCTGAGAAACGAGAGCTTTTCAGGGAAAAAAAATTGGGCTCATTGAAAGTGGCGATTTCGAGATATTTTCCAAAGTTTCAAACTCAGATATCTCAAAAACGAAGCCTCTAATCAAAATTTTGCAAGAGTAACTTTTTTCTCTAAATTGAACGTAGAATAAAAAAATAAGAACAATTTGGGAAAATAGCTAGGGGTGTAAAAAATAGGGGGGGAAATATGAGGACAGCCCCCATTATCTACGCCCCTGAACTTTTTTCTCCAACACGTTACTATTATTCGATAGAGACTTATTTCAGTTAACTTTGGTGAGAACTTGAACAAAATCGGTTAAACGGTTCAAAACTTATGTCAAAAAATCAGTTTTAAAAAGTCAACTTGAACACCCTGTAACTTTTCAACTGAGCATTTTAGGACATCAAAGGTATATATTTTCCTTGTCCATTTTTGATGGGGAATCTCCCCTAGAAGTTTGTAACACCATTTTGGAAACACCCGTATGTATAAATCAAACTATTCAGGGGTAAACAGTGGCATGATTTGCGTGGTGTAATGATTTCTGTTTTTCAACCATATACCGTCCGTTTTTTATTTTAGGCCCCAGCCCGTAGCATCTTTATTATGAATTTCACACCCAATATATTATATATTTTTGAAATCAGAAAAACAAGATCTATCTAGTGATGATATGTCAAATTATTTTTGACAGATGTCATTTTTTGACAAATGACAGAATAGTACTTGTGATACATCATTTTGAAGCCTATTAAATTCTGAGGAGAACTGTGTTTTTATTTTTAAGATAGGGTGTCTTTTACAGCTTCTAGGGGTCTTTCAATAGGAAAAAATGTCGATCTCAGAAATAGCCACTCAATAAGTAATAGGTATTTTTAAAATTAACTAATGGTGATGATCCGATTTTTTAATTGTCCAAATTATTGGGGAACTTTATAAACACCTTATTTTTCGGGTAGGCTCATGAAAACTCGAGGGAGGTCATTTCTGGCAAGCTCGGATGTCATCGCGTTGGGCCGGTGGTAGTTCTAATTCACTGATCGTCGAATCTTTCATTCAAGGAACAAGGAGGCGGTTATTCAAGCCATTTCTTTAGGACATTTTTTGTTTCATTGTGATTAATTAATCATTATTATCATTAGTTTACATTGAAAATAGGTACCTGCTTTACCTATTTACTTATTATGTATTTTTGAAATTCAACATTTTTTTTCCTATTGAAAGACCCCTAGAAGCTGTAAAAGACACCCTATCACAAAAATAAAACACAGTTCTCCTCAGAATTTTATGGGCTTTAAAATGATGTATCACAAGTAATATTCTGTCATTTGTCAAAAAACGACATCTGTCAAAAATAATTTGACATATCATCAGTCGAAAGATCTTGTTTTTGTGATTTCAAAAATATATAATATATTGGGTGTGAAACCCATAATAAATATGCTACGGGCTGGGGCCTAAAATAAAAAACGGACGGTATACAGTTTTTTATTTTACAGAGCAACAAATGCAATACTGCCTCTTTGGCTTCTTCTTCGATTTCTGCGCTGTAACAGCTGGAATGCACTCGTCTCTAGGGCAATACTATTTTTTTTCATAAATCTGTCGTTGAAAAATTAACAAATTATAAACAATCTGACACCATCCATGCATTATTTGCTATGTTTTGAGGAATTTTTAGCAAGAGCATTGGCCTTAAGACAGTCAAGAATGGTGGACGTCCGATCTTATATTAAATAACTATTATGTAAGTTATTGCCAAGAAGGCTTAACCTTCTAAGAGATACAGATACCTACCACCTGAGGTCTTGAGGTAAGCAACGTTACACGGGGTCGGAGCCCGGACAAGCGACCGGTGAGCTGAAGGTGAAGCGTCCAAAAAGGTGGCGGTCGATGTTATGGTCATAACTCATAACTTCCGGGTGACAATCGCGTGGAAAATTCCCCTTTCGATTGATAAAGCAGACGAGGAATTTTGTCTCATGATAAACTATAGGGCGACCTAGTTCAGTTCCGTGAATAGGTACAATGTCCGTGAGGGAGGGCGGAGGAGGAGGGGGGTCTGACCTCCTATTCTCCCCTCAGAAATCCACAGGGCCTAATGTATGCTAGCAAATAACGGATAGTACATATACGTATAAATGAGTAGGTATAGCTATATAGCATGAGGATTGCTTTATTACTTTCCCGGCCCCACCAACATGGAGGGAAAGTATTGTAATCGTGCAGAAAAAAAGTTTTGAGATTTCACCGGATATATCCATTTTGAGGTCCCCCAAGTCGATTAAGACCATTTCCAGAATAGTCCGGACGTTAAGCAACATATATGGGACCCACCTTGCATTTTAGAGACAAGCGACGAAATTTGGCACACTTGTGTTAACTATCGTAGGAATAATAACGCAGAATAAAGTTGGGAACGATGTTTAATTGTCGAAAGAGAGAGACATCCACAAGACGGACTACTTCCAGCAGAAAGTACTTGAGTATAAGCAATATCGGCGCCGTGTCCTCACGAGCTGCTGCCTGTTCACGTCTTGCTCGCCAACTGCCCGGTCGCGGTCGTGTCCCAATCATCCGAGCTTCACACGCGGGCTCAATGAGCTAGTAAAAGCTAGATGTTCACACTTGTTCACTAGACCCTACTCTTCGATTTGAGAAATGTTGCCACCATCTGCGGAAATAGTGCAGACTTTTTATACAGGGTTCAGTGAAAAAAAATTGTTGAAAAATCGTAAATCGTGAGCCATAACCGGTGGACGAATGTAAATCAGGATATTGATGACTGATTCCATGCCCATGAAGATGCTGCAAACAGTTTTGAAATATCTTGAGGCGTTTCCGAAATACGCTGAAAGAAGTGAAATTTCTTCACCTTTTTTCTTTTTTCAATAAATCAGTTGTTTCTGGAGATACTGAGCTGCAACTTGATATTCCGGCAAACAAATATGTTTTTTATGGAACGCGATGTAAAGCCATCGACAAAGCCTGCTAGATTCGAAACTAAGATCTTCAACTTTTTTTCCATCGTGAGCGTCATCTTCAAATTGCCCTTCGTGAAATTGTTGGAAAAACAACAGGTAACGACTTAATTGGACACACGCGTTCATTTTATTACGAAAAACCAGTTCCTGCATTGCAGCAATGACCTCTTCGGTCAAGAAACGTTATTAAGTTAGTTTTTCTTGATTTCCCTCAACTTTGGTGATAACCATCACCAAATGGAACTTTGGATCAATTAAATGTTGACGACATTATAATCCACATTATTTTGTGCAGCCAGTCACTGAATTTCATCCTCATCAGCTAAGTGGTGTTCTTTTGGCAAACAGTTGAAACAAAAGTTTGCTTCGATTTTTGTGAAAAAAAACAAAAACGGCAAGTCCACGTCGTCCCTTCAAACCAGATTAAAGAAAATCTGTTACCAAAAATGCTACCAATTGATACTGGAAGAGTTCGGAGGAATGTCTGCTGTAGTTTCAAGTTGAACTGAAATGGATTTTCCCATGCTACTTCGGCAGGAGGGACGTCGAAAGTGTTGCCACAGCTTAATATTTGAAACGTTTTTTGTTGAATATTGCCAGAAACGCTTCAAATATTAGCTGTAGCAACACTTTTCACGTCCCTACTACGAACTAAAATGTAACAATCATTTTGAGCTTGGCTTTAAACTATGGAGCACATTCCTCCGAATCATTTCAGTATCAGTTGGTAGCACTTTTGGGTACATATTTTCTCTAATCGGGTTTGAGGGCAGAAGGTGACCCTGCATTTTTTGCCCTTTTCACAAATATTCAAGCAAACTTTTTGTTCAACTGTTTGCCAAAAGAACACCACTTAACGGATGATGATGAAATTTGGTGACTGACGTCAAAAAACAATGTTGATTGAAATATCGCAAACATTCATTTGATCCAAAGTTTGATTTGGTCATAACTGTCACGTGAGTTGAGGAAAAACAAGAAAAACGAACTTGATAACGTTTCTTGGGCGAAGAGATCATTGCCACAATTGAGTACCTGGTTTTTCATGATGAAACATCGTGTGTGTCCAATAAAGTCGTTACCTGTTGTTTTTTCAACAATTTCACGAAGGGCAATTTGAAGATGGCGCTCATGATGGAAAAAAAGTTGAAGATCTTAGTTTCGAATCTAGCAGGCTTTGTCGATGGCTTCACATCGCGTTTCATTGAAAACATATTTGTTCACCGGAATATCAAGTTGCAGCTCAATATCTCCAAAAACAACTGATTTATTGAAAAAAGAAAAAGTTGAAGAAATTTCACTTCTTCCAAAGTATTCCGGAAACGCCTCAAGATATTTCAAAACTGTTTGCAGCATCTCTATGGGCATAGAATCAGTCATCAATATACTGATTTACATACGTCCACCGGTTATGGTTCACGATTTACGATTTTTCAACAAATTTTTTCTACTGAACCCTGTATAATGTGTCTACACGACCGCAGATGGTGGCAACATTTCTTAAATCGAAAAGTAGGGTCTAGTGAACAAGTGTGCCAAATTTCGTCGCTTGTCTCTAAAATGCAAGGTGGTTCCTCTTAACAGCCGGACTAGAATGATGTCTGTCTGTGGGTGTGTGTGTGTGTGTGTGTGTATGTGTGTATGTGTGTAATCTTCCACGATAACTGCCGAACCGTTTATCCGATCGATTTGAAATTTGATATGCAGACATGGTTTCGCCCTGGAATGACCGGATTAGTTTTTGGCTGTCATCTGTCAAACAGAAGTGTCACTATCAGCAAATGAGAGAGACTACATCTCACGGAACTTGACTTGCGATATGTCATTTGAAAGCCCTTGAAGAACTGCATTCAAAACAGTTAAAAGTATTTTCCTACCTGTTATCTGTCAAATTATAAAAAATATCAAAGTCTGGAACTTTGCCATTTAATGATTCAAAATCTATACGACAGATGTGAACCAAACCCGGCAGGAAGCAACATTACCAAAGAATCAAACTAATGCTGAAGTTGGAGTTTCCCACCGTTTTCCGGACAAGCGCTATGGATTTTTAAAAATTTTCCTAGCCGATTCCAGCCTCGCTTGCCTGTTCCTTGATTTTTGGCCTATTTAATTTTCTTAGAAACATAGCAACCAAACCGGTAGGTAACTACGGTTTTGTTAGGAATCGTATCAATGTCAAAGTGACAACATGAACGCTGTTCTCGGCAGGTTCTCGGTGTTTTCTGTTGTATCTTCTTGCATCATTTGAGGCAACAGTGCGAACTGATCCTTTGTGTTGTTTGGGGCTCCGTAAACCCCCTTGTGTTTTCTGTAGCTTTAGCAACTTCAGTATGCCCATTCCATTGACGTATATGTACAAACTGTAATGTGTGCAGTTCCCTTATTTGATTCGGTACCAGGGCCCCATCCCCATGGTGTCTGCCGTTCAAGGCCCAGATGGCGCCCCCATCTGTGTCTATCAGATTTTGCCGTTTCAGGCCAAAACTGCGGCCTTGTGTCTTATTGGGTTCGTTGAAGCCCTCTAGGCTCCTGGTGTCTACGGGTGTCTCTTGAAGCCCCACTGAGCCCCCCTTTTTTTAGTTTTCAGAACTATCGTGCCTTCAGGTGTGGTTCGGACCTAACTTCTTGATGGGCTCGAAGTCTCATTTCAGAGGTCACTTGGGGGCCCTGAATTGCACTTAATTAGAACTCTGCCCCAGGTTTTCAATCCGCGACTGATTTTCACCGGTTATTTTTCAAACAATAATTTAGGTTGCATCATTAAAGGCAACAGTGCGCCCAGATTGATTGTGTCTTCAAGTGTTGTTTGGGGCTGCGTAAGCCCCCTTGTGTGGAACTAGCATTGCATTCTTGAGATATCACAACAGTTAACTACCTCTAGCTTGGGTGACGGAAAAAAGATCGAAATACAAAAGGTCGAAAACAAAACATCGAATGCATAAAGTCGAGAAACAAAATAACGAAACCACAAAACATCGAAAGCACTATTGTCGAAAGTACAAAAGGTCGAAAATCAAAAGATCGAAAAGTGAAATATCGAAAAGCAAAAGGTCGAAAACCAAAAGGTCGAAAAGTGAAATATCGAAAAGCAAAAGGTCGAAAAGTGAAATATCGAAAAGCAAAAGGTCGAAAACCAAAAGGTCGAAAAACAAAAGATCGAAAAGCAAAACATCGAATAATAAAATGTCGAATAGCACAATGTCGAACTAGAAATACCTGTTTTAAATGTGATTACAATTCGGATCGATTGAGGAGCTGTGACTCCCTCAGAGAGCACTTGAGGAAAAATTTTACTCTCACTTTTCGACTTATTCTTCAGAGATAAATCACCTCCCAAAGTATTATGCAAGGCCACCGAAACACCTGTATATTCTTTTGAATCTGATCAGCGTCAGCGTAAATTAACTTAAGACTCATAAATCTGTGCACGCATGGACCTTGTCAGGTTGAGTGATTTTTTTGCACACCTGATTGGGTTTTTTGACGCAAAATCCACTCTGAAACGTGAAGCTGTGCACATGGACCTCGTCAGGTCTAGTAGTTTTTTTTTTTTGAAGACCTGATTTGGTTTTTCGACGCAAAATTAACTTGGACTCATAAACCTGTGTACATGGACCTCGTCAGGTTCAGTAATTTTTTTGCAGACCTGATTCGGTTTCTTTTGACGCAAAATCCACTCTGAAACGTCAAGTTGTGCACATGGACCTCGTCAGGCTTAGTATATATATTTTTTGAAGACCTGATTTGGTTTTTCGATGCAAAAGCAAGTTGGACACATAAAGCAGTGTACATAGACCTCGTCAGGTCTAGTAGTTTTTTTTTTTTTGAAGACCTGATTTGGTTTTTTGACGCAAAATTTACTCTGAAACGTAAAGCTGTGCACATGGACCTCGTCAGGTCTAGTATTTTTTTTTTTTTGAAGACCTGATTTGGTTTTTTGACGCAAAATTAACTTGGACTTATAAACCTGTGTACATGGACCTCGTCAGGTTCAGTAATTTTTTTGCAGACCTGGTTTGGTTTTTTGACGCAAAATCAACTCTGAAACGTCAAGTTGTGCACATGGACCTCGTCAGGCTTAGTATATATATTTTTTGAAGACCTGATTTGGTTTTTCGATGCAAAAGCAAGTTGGACACATAAAGCAGTGTACATAGACCTCGTCAGGTCTAGTAGTTTTTTTTTTTTTGAAGACCTGATTTGGTTTTTTGACGCAAAATTTACTCTGAAACGTAAAGCTGTGCACATGGACCTCGTCAGGTCTAGTATTTTTTTTTTTTGAAGACCTGATTTGGTTTTTTGACGCAAAATTAACTTGGACTTATAAACCTGTGTACATGGACCTCGTCAGGTTCAGTAATTTTTTTGCAGACCTGGTTTGGTTTTTTGACGCAAAATCAACTCTGAAACGTCAAGTTGTGCACATGGACCTTGTCTGTTTTTTTTTTGTTTTTTTTTTTTGACCTGATTTGGTTTTTCGACGCAAAATTAACTTGGACTTATGAACTTGTGTGCATGAACCTCGTCAGGTTCAGTAATTTTTTTATTTACAGACCAGGTTCGGTGTTTTGACGCAAAATCAACTCTGAAACGTTAAGCTGTGCACATGGACCTCGTCAGGTTAATTTTTTTTTAAGCCCTGATTTGATTTTTCGACGCAAAATCAACTTGGACACATGCATGGACCTCGTCAAGCTCAGTAATTTTTTTGCAGACCTGTTTCGTTTTTTTCTTTTGACGCAAAATCCACTCTGAAACGTGAAGCTGTGTACATGGACCTCGTCAGGTTCAGTGAATTTTTTGCAGACCTGATTCGGTTTTTTGACGGAAAATTGACCTATACTCATAAATCGGTGTACACACTACATAGACCTTGTCAGGTTCTGTTTTTTTTTTCAAGGCCTGATTAGGTTATTCCACAGAAATAAATTTGGGCTAGTTGATTTTTGACTCAGTGCTTCTCTTCTCCCGTCCCAAACTCTCAAATCATTTGTCTTTACAACAATTGTACATACACCTATTGCTCAATTTCGATTTTCACGGTTTTTCTTTCTAGACCTTTTCTTTTCGATTTTTTGTTTCTCGATCTATTGCTTTTCGACGTTTTGTTTTTCGACCAATTGTTTTTCGACCTTTTGTTTTTCGACCTTTTGTTTTTCGACATTCTGTTATTCGATATTATGTATTTTGACCATATGTATTTCGATCATCATCACTTTCGATATATTGTAAATTCGACCTTTTCTTTTTCGACCTTATGCATTCGATGTTTTGTTCTCGACCTTTTGTTTTTCGTTCTTTTTTCCGTCACTCCCTCTAGCTTCAATCAAATCGAAATCAGGTACGAAAACATAAGGTCAGCCTGGAATGACCTGATTAGTTTTTGGATAGATGATTTCGATCGGGAGTCCTCAAGGGACACATTGGGTCTGGGCTTGTCTGGATACAGCATTGCATTCTCCAAATTCGCAACAATTGTCTTCCTAGTTCTACCTTTCGAAGTATTTTATCACTATGGAAACCTAAGAACCTGTCACTTATTTTGTAGGCCCAACAATGGATGCAGAATGATCGCATAACGCACAACTCACTAGAACTTTTTCAATCAACTTTTCAATTAAATCCAACTTCCCCGAAGGGACGCTTAAATCAAACTCATTACTGACGTCCCTGAATACCGCCGGGAAAGTTTTGTGTCGCCCCACAACAGATTTTTTTGATAGGAAATGTACGCATGAACAGCTCTCTAACCGTGTCCGTGTATTGCATCATTACTGCAACCTCGATACGAGGATGCGACTTCCCGAGTCGCTCTATGTATAGAAGATGCCCTCCAGAATTAGACTTGGCAGATTTATTTATGAAGCTCTTGTCTGGATGCGCCGACCCGTTCGTTGGGTGGCTTGTCTATCTGTATGTGTGTGTGCTTGTTACTGATTTGATTATATTAACGGAACATGGGTGTTTGTTGTTTGCTTAATCACAACGAATTAATCCCGCATAGAAATTGCGCAATAATTAATGCGGAGGAGCTTTGTGAAACGGAAACAGATCCCACATAGCACAGGCCGCAGAGAGCGGATGTCGAAAATAAGCTGGACCAGCAGCCAGCTTTTCCAATCAACGCACCGGTAGAGGAAAGTTTTCCGAGCTCACGCTGCGCTGCCCCAATTATGTATAAGTTAGGCCCGAATTCGGTCTAAACGTGTCTTTTTCGCGACATTCTAACCATCTCGATATCGACAATCATGGTATACTTAATCTAGAAACAAGAATGAAGGGCGGCTCTCGAGACGACCCAGTTACCTGCAGTCACTCTGTGCTCGAATCGGAGGATATGGCAATGTGTTCTGGGCACGTTTCTAGATAAGCAAATGTGAAAGCAAAGCCGCGCGCTTTCTCTTCTGAGATACGAGATTAACTTGGAGTCAACTTCGGCACACAGAAAGTAAATCAGATAATGAAACTGCACAACAAACAACGCATATATCCTTTCCCTTCGTCAAAGCCAAACACATCCTTTGCTTGGTAAACAATTCACACTCTACATAATTAACTGGGGGTACTTGGAGGAAGGAGCATTAAAAATTAACTGCATTGCCGGTTCGTTGGGTTCCGAGGCAAAATGTTCCTTTGTACACTGGATTTTGGTTATCGCTGTCCAACATTAATTACACTTTGTTTGTCGCGATATTTTCATTCGAGTTTACTGACACTTCGTAAATCTTCCAACACGCGTGTCGTACTCTAGTGAAAACAAGGCCGTTTTCATCCTCCTCACGCCTCAAAGAACAGAGGAGATCTGTGCTTTGAATTGATGTTATTACTCAGGTGGGTCTTTAATTTATTTGCGTTTTAATAATTGGACAACCGTCCTCAGATTCACACATTCCCATTCTCAGAACGGTTACATTATTCTGTTATTATATCATTTCGAATATCCGGATCTAGACGAAATGTCTGCAGTAGCTGATGGTGCCGCTAAAGGCGCCTGACCGATATGTCCGAAAAAGGACCAGGTGTCAAATATTGGAAACAAATCTTCGTGTGTGGTGCTTGTCAACCTTATCTTAAGTGTAATCTGTTGTGACATTTTGTCTAAAGCATAGGTAATGATTCGTCAAATTTAAACACGGGGCATTCGATTATTGATATTGATTCGGTTGTGGTCATCGGTACTGCTGATCATAAATACAGGTTGTTCATTAAGGGACTGAGGCCGTGCCCTCAGGTCCAAAGTTAATTCATTGTAATGTAAGTGAAACAATTTATATATCTGCCATGCGAATAAGAAGTAGGGTGTGGTGCGTTTAATAATCGCTTATTTTAACTGATTATCTTAATAGAATGCCTGCGTTTCCATTTACTACCTCTACCGATTTTCAGCTGTGCTTAAACAACAATAAAGAGTAAACCCCTATTCACGGGTAGGGCAAAGGGCCTGCCCTATTCCTATTCGTGACAATACGATGCGACAAGGGCAGGAAGTGAAAGACAGTTGACCCATCGCGGTTGGCCGGTATCAGAAAAACCGCGACAGAAGCGAGATACTGCCGGTATCTACTGACTAATAAAATAAATTATGATCTGGGTCTCTGCAAGACCATTGGGAATTAGGACGGGTTAAAACCGAGGTTTGAACTTTTGATATGCTGTTCCAAATAATTAAATCTGGGTCTGCATTCTAATTTCGCCCGCTCAGGACGGGTTGAATCCAATTCTCTTTTATTAAGATCTCATCTGGCACGAAGGCGTATCAAATAGGGATGTATAGTTACAATAACCACTGCAAATGGTAGTGCTGAGTTAATAGTTCGAGCTGATCATTTGTGGAGATTAGCAACAAAGCTCTCTCTGTATGCGGTTTTAAATTGAATTAAAAGTAAAGCGCCGTTTTAAGAGGTGGTTTCATTTACAATGTTTCAATTTCAGCTGTAAAAAATACGCAGGTTCTCAACCGTGCAACTCTATGAAAGCCAGAAAAAAAAGAGCAGAGAATGGGACACAGAGGAGATAAAGAACGAGCTTGCTTTTACAGTGATTATTAATCTTAGGTATGTTGTAGGTATGTACTGGTATATAGGTACACGTAGGGTGCTTAGGTGGATCCATTAGGCGGATGACATGCTACCTTTATACCGTGTTTAGATAAAACGTTTATTACCTTTACCTACACACAAAGCTTCGCGCACAGCAGCCGACTGCGGGAGAAGATGGGAAATGATGGGAGCGAAATGAAGTTGCTTTTTGCCGTTTCCATATTGTAGCTGCCGGAAAGGTTTTTTCACGCTTAAAATAAATCCCCCCATTTTAACGTTCTGCACTACTTACAAAAGCATCACATATTGAATCCGACTCAAAGCTACTGTGCCGCCGGCCGATTCATCGGCAAAAAGCAACAGAACTTTATTGCATTGTTGCATATTTCCGATATATCTGTATCGTGCAAGTTCCCCGTCAAACGCGCATTCGAATGTTTAGTTTGCCATTGAAAAGTCAACTGTAGCTGCTCGATTTTTCGCATGACATGTTTACTTGTCGGAGAGGTCGAGCAGCGAGACAATTTCTTTGTGAGTTTCCGTGCATGTGTGCGTAACATGGAGCTCATTTCCCAATTATGCCAAATGTCAAGTTGTTTGCGCTGTACTCTGCTTTGTGAGCTTCACAGGCATAATAACAGTCATTTTCTATTAAAATGCCGCCAAGGTATTTTGTGGAAAGCCATAATGAAAGCGTGCGGATGGAATTGAAACTTACCGTTTGAATTATTATGACAAGCTGTGTCGACTTTTGTGCGAAGGTATGCTCAAAGTGATCGGGATGTTGAACATGGGCTGACGATTTCGTGGATGACAGCAAAAATCTCGCTTGAGTCTAAAAGTGCTCCTGAAACAAAGAAAGAGTTCATCAAGAAACTGCTGTAAGAGTGGCTAGTAGATCGTGGTTACCAGAAAAAAAGTTCCAGTTATATAAGATTATTAGTGAATAGAAAATAAGACTCGGTAAAGAGTACAATACTTCAATAAGATCTTTGAGCGAAGATCTTTTGTTCTCTATGGACACTTTTAGCAGAAGCGCAGTTGACGTAGTTTGGAAGACAAACACCCTGTACACAATAAACCCTTTGGACGTACGTATGCAAGGAATATGCCGCACAAGTTTTTCAGGGCCCTCAAGGCGTTTTATTTTGCGTCAGTCAAATTAAAAACTAACCGATTAAGAGAGGAGCATCAAAACTTATCGCTGCAGAAGACTGCATTATAGAGTAACAATAACTTTACTTGAAAATAAATACCGTTTGATCCAAACCATCGCGGAATTTCACCATGTCACAGCCTACCCCAATTCGGAATGGTTTGGATCACACGGTATTACAAACTGAGTGATGTGTGTCTATCATTATCGTGTGATCAAATGAATTCTCATTTTAGGTAGGCTGTGGCCTAGCCGAACGCAGCTTCACACCCCTGGATTTGACCAGGCCACAGCCTACCTAAAATAAGAATTCATTTGATCACACGATAGATGCTAATTGTTCGTGATCTTTTTTTTCTTGTCATGAGTCACTACTCACTATAGGTAGGTACTCCTCCTTGGACGACTACTCAACCTGAAAAGATGGAGCCAAGGCGCCCATATAAGCCAGCTTCGGATGGTCGAGGGTGACAGTAGTCTTACAGTTACCAATGTCAATGACAAAAACTTTGCTGGTTCCCCAAACGACCCGATACGGATCTTCAACGACCCGAGCAGCATCGACCCTCAGAAAGACCTGTATACCATGTCGCCATGTCTGCATGAAAGCTGGGACGGGACAAAAGAGTGGTAGTATAGACTGAGAAGTTCATAAGCACTTTTAGCTGACTCACATTAGTCGAAAAATCTGTGGTGCATCCAACGGCGGATGGAAATCCGTGAGAGCCTCTTTCACTGGCTCGAACACTTGTTCTGCAAAAGATGTCCGCTTGAAAACGGCGGCATTCTTTGGATTCTGCTTCAACAAACCATTCAAGACTTCCAAAACTTTGGCAGCCGCATGAATAAAACGATGAAAAAAATCATTATTCCAAGAAAACGGCGAAGACTTGTACGAATTTGGTCAAGGAAAGCTCTTCAACTCTGTCGCCCGTTAGTCAAGAAGGCTGATTTTGACAGAAGTTGACCAGAAGCCAAGAAAGCTAATTGGAGATTCTCCAAATTCACGATAAGGCCATACTTTACCAGTCGGTGGATGGAAAACCACCCAAAGATAACGGCAGTGTATGTCAGCGTCTCCTGAGGCGATTAAACGTTCACGTAATCAAAGGCGAAGTCCAGGCCGTCAAGATCTCATCCATGAATCTATGAAAAGACTTGCCGGAATTCTGGAGTTCCAAGTTTCCCAAAAATGAAAAAATTGGTTTTGCAACTTCAGCAATGGTGAATATGGAATTAAAAGGGAGATCCAGTTCCAAGTCGAAAAGAAGGTTCGAATGAGCGGACCATTCCCAGCAAACAACAGAGAAGCTTCTGATTTTGTCGATTAATATCGCGTGGAGGCAGACAGCTTTCGTCAACGAAAAAAAGACGTGAATTTGACAACCGTCGACCAAAAGACATTTGGAAAATCAATGCTTGCTCTCAGCAGAAGCTTTGGAAATCTTTTCTACTGAGAGTCACTGGCATTAACCGCCTTGAACGGGCACGACTTATGGCATATCTTTGGCGGAGGAAAATAAACGGAAGTGACATCAGTGAACAATATTAAAGATTTATATTTTTTGATCGGGTCTCATTGGATCTCACCGAACTTGATGCACTGTTGCTTTCATGCTTCCTGAGATTTCCTTTTAAATGACTTTCATACGTTTGTACAGTAGCGATTTCGCTCACGGATCTTACTTCCGAGATGTATGTCGCTGATATGGAGGACAGAAGGGCCAAAACCATGAAAAATGATAATCTTAGTATATTCTATATAAATATTCAATGCCTAAATAATGAAATTTTGGAGATAGATTCCTTTTTAGGAGACAAAAGTTATGACGTCCTTTGTTTTTCAGAGATCTGGCTTAGTGAGGATCATTTGGATGCTATTAGGATTGATGGTTACAATGTTGCAGCATATTATTGTAGATCTTGCCATCTTCACGGTGGCGTTGCAGTTTTTGTTGGTGCTGATGTCGGATTTGAGACCCTGGATTCAAGGACTCGAATGTCCAGGGAAATAAACAGGTCAGCAATTGAAGTGGGCCACCCAAAATTTTTATTCCCTTTCAAATATAAATATCAGCGGAAAGAAGCAACCGATTTCAAAACGGTTTACGACGTCTAATAGAGTGATCTTTTCTCTACGATGTTTGATGTTAGCTTTTTCAATTGTCGGCGATATACACGATATACAGGGTTCAAACGGAAGCTGTAAGGAAATGGTCAAGTTTAAATCATGTGTAACTATTGTAAAAATGATACCAGACTTTTCGTGACTTCATATTTTGAAAGCTCGACTCATTGTCTCGAAACGGTTTTTCGAATTCCCGTCTATCTCTTCCAATTACAGGGTGATCTAAAAAAAAATTGGTTTTGCACTGATAATGGGATTCCTTGTTATCCAATTTACAAGATATGGACGGCGAATCGAAGCTTATTCTTTGGAAGATGGAGCCTGAAAATCATAATCGACTAAAAAAAACATTCGAAACAATGGACTCTACCAAAGGTAACCCAAATATGAAGTAGGTACACTCGGGATCTGGTTTGGATGAAAAATGTATGACAAAATCGACCGCTTTTCAAACGAACGGTCCACTCCGAACATTTCGACGTAGTTTTCGCTTGCAAATCAGTCAAGAATGGTCGGTGATGGATTCGAATTTACAACCGCATGATTACGGAGAGGATACAAGCGAAAAGTACGTCGAATGTCCGAGTGAACGGTTCGTTTGAAAAGCGGTTGTTTCTGTCAAAAAATTTCATCCAAAACAGATCCCGAGTGTACTTCATATTTGGGTTACCTTTGGTAAACTCCATTGTTTCGAATGTTTGTTTTGAGTCGATTCTGACTTTCAGACCCCATTTCCCAAAGAATAAGCTTGAATTCGCTGTTCATATTTAGAAAATCGGATAACAAGAAAACCCATTATCAGTGCAAAACCAAAAAAAAATTTTTAGAATCACCCTGTAATTGGAAGAGATAGACAGAAATTTGAAAAACCGTTCCGAGACATTGATTCGAGCTTTCCAAATATGAAGTCAAAAAAAGTCTGATATCATTTTTACAAAAGTTACGCATCACACAAAATTGACCATTCCGATACATCTTCCGTTCTCACTCTGTATATCATGTACATTGCCGACAACAGGAAAAGCTGACATCACGCATCGTAAACAAAGAATCACTCTATCAGTCATCGTAAACCGTCTTAAAATCGGTTGCTTCTTTCCGCTGATATTTATATTTGAAAAGGAACAAAATTTTTGGGTGGCCCACTTCAATTGCTGACCTGTTTAGATATAGAACTCTTAGTCTGGGGGCATAGGGTCAAAAAAGGCTTGGCCGTGTGCAGCTTCGTGAAGATATATAGAGATACATCCTAATCGATTCCTGGGCAATCAAGGACCATGAAAAATTATGGTGGAATGTTGACATCTGCTGCAGGCAAATATGGTGGAGGCGCCAAAATGGGCTCCATCTGGTAATAAGAAACTGGCTATAGCTCATTTGTTTTTCAACGGATTTCAACATCTGGCACGTCATTTTGTAGACAAAAAAATTCTTTTCTTATTTCATACCTAAATTTTTAAACATCATCCCAGGAAACTGTCAAAATTGTCTTTATAAGATATGCTAAATTCCAGCTTTTTTTGAAGGTTATCTGATATTTTTTAAACTTGGCAGTATTATAGACCTTGAGGTGCCCTTTCCGAATTCCCACTTTTCCACTTTGTGTATTTGCCGTTTTGGCTGCCATATTGAAAAGATGGCGTCCAAAAAACAGTTTTTTTTCCAATATCTCCATTTCAGTTGATGTGAGGTGGAAGCTTTTGTATGCGAATGGAAGCTTATTCAATTATCTACAATTTGACACCTTACTCGTGTATGTGCCACTTCCGGTTCTTGAGTTATGGCTTCTAGAACTCGCTGAAGCATCAACTTTTGTCATCCAATCAGCATATCAAGTTGATCTTAGCTCCACGTGGCAGTCAAATTAACCATAAATAATGATAAGTTTGTCAGCCACAGACCATTAATATCCAGAAAATCAATCATGGTAACGGTTGTTATGCAACTACAGTATGTTCATTAAAAAATTCAATAATGGGAGGCCGTGAACCGATGATAACCTGGCCGTTTTCGGATCAAATGGCCTGCGTCACAGCCTCCCTTTATTGAAGTTTTTAATGAACATACGGTATATGCCGATCAGCTTTTAAATTCAGCACTAGAACGGTAATTTTTGCACGCCAAGTTGGCAATTCTGCAATATTTGGGGATGCTCAAATTTGTAATGTTGGATCAATATTTCCCCAGATGACCTTGAATTCGTATTGTCAATCAAGTACACCGCTGTTGCAAGATTGTATATGAACGCTCAAGACGTCTTGATTTTGATAGACTTTCTCCAGTTTAAATAGGCGACTGGTGAACAGTTTTTTTGAATAAAATAGTGAATCATAATATACCATCATATCATATACTAGGTTGAGAAAACTGTTCTAATTTATGGTCAGAAATGAAGGCCTAGTGTCTAAAACCTAGAACGGCTCGGCACTCTGTCACTTACCTGCCATTCTGACAAGATAACAGTCATAACAGTCAAGGCAACACTGTAGCGAAATATGATGCAAGGAGACGCCAGAATTGGCATTTCATGTCAGAATTTTCTAACCTCATTGGACTTCGCCACAAAAAGCCCGTTTTCACGTGACTTGGTCTGTCAGCGTCCGTTACACCCTAGGTAACATGGCCAACCGTGTTTTAATTTCTATTGAATTTAAAACGTGATCGGCATATACAGGGTGAACTCCAAGGGAAAATTGACTTTGAAAAGGTATAGCTTGAGAACCGTAAGTCCCACATGAATGATTTAGGTGTCAATATCTGGAGAATTAAATAGACCTTCACTTTTGATATGAATCCTGAAATTTTATGACGAATTCTCCAAAAAATTTCCGGAAATATATTTTTTTTACGGCATCTTTTCAAAATTATGGCCAGAACAGGAGAGATACGAAGTGCAAAAGTGGATATTCTGAATGATGACCCCAAATTTCATCATAAAAATGAGTTTCGAATGTATCTGATATCCTTCAAATGCTATATTACCTTTATTTCTTTCTAAAGTCAGTTTGCTTCCACAGTTCACCCTGTAATTACACAAATCACATCATCATGATCGATTTTCTAAATTTTTATCATCTATGGTTAATGGCCAAGGCCAAGAGCTATTTATGGGTAATTTGCTCACTACATGACGGTGGTATCAATTTAACATGCTGATTGAATGCCGAAAGTTGATGCTTCCGGAAGCTCTGAAAGCTCTAACTCAAGAACCGTAAATCGCACATAAATGACTGATATGTCAAATTGTAGAAATTTGAATGGGCTTTCCTCTGCATATACACGTTTCAATCTTGAGTCGGTTGAATTCAAGATATTGACAAAAAACTGTTTTTTGGGCGCCATCTTTTCAATATGGCGGCCAAAACGGCAAAGATACAAAGTGGAAAAGTAGAAATTCGGAAAGGGCACCTCAAGAACTATGATACTGCCAGGTTTCAGAAATATCGGATAACCTTCAAAAAATGGCGGAATTTAGCATATCTTATAAAGTCAATTTTGACAGTTTCACGGAATGACGTTTGTGAATTTAGGTGTGAAATAAGAAAAAAAAAATTTTGTCTACAAAATGACGTGCCAGATGTTGAAGTCCGTTGAAAAACAAACGAGCTACAGCCAGTTTCTTATTACCAGATGAAGCCCATTTTGGCGCCTCCACCATATTTGCCTACAGCAGATGTCAACATTCCACCATAATTTTTCATGGTCCTTGGTCGCCCAGGAATCGATTAGGACACATCTCTATATATCTTCACGAAGCTGCACACGGCACGACCTATGCCCCCATACTATCTGCGCTGTTCTGTTAACTGACTTTGAAGCCATTGTGACATGTTGCTACCGCTCTCCAACGGGTGATATTGAGGTATTTACGAGTAATCTGTACTCATTTTTCGATGGTCTACCAAAGAAAAAAATCTCTTGCTGTTTTGGGTGATTTCAATGCCAATTTCGCACTCGAGAACGAAAAAAATGTTTTTTGCACGGCGCCTTTACGGAAAATTTAAAACCGGCAAAAGTGGTCCCTGTCTTCGGAAAGGTTGACAGGTCCAACCTGGATAATTACCGTCCTATTTCAATCTTGCCTGTGGTTTCTAAGATTCTGAAAATAGCTTTTCGGAGCAGATTGGTTGATTTTTTGGAAAGATTCAAGATTGTGACGTCTGCTCAGTTCGAATTTGTTAGGGGTGGTTCCACGGTCCGTGCCCTTGTGGAGATGGTGACTGCGATCACTGAGGCTTGTGAGAGAGGTCAGATGGCGGCGGCCTCTTTCTGTGACTTGTCAAAGGCCTTCGATTGCGTGTCACATGACGTATTAATCGCCAAATTACGGAGTTCCGGTGTAAGAGGCCCTCTCCTGCTTTTTATCGATTCATTTTTCAGGGGACGCTCACAATGCGTTGGTTTGGGGGAAAAGATGTCCTCTTTCCGCAACTTAAGACATGGCGTTCCGCAGGGATCCATCTAAGGGCCTCTCCTCTTTATATTATACCATATGTTCATTGAAAACATTAATAAAGGGAGGCTGTGACGCAGGCCATTCGATCCGAAAACGGCCAGGTTATCATCGGTCCACAGCCTCCCATTATTGAATTTTTTAATGAACATACTGTATATCAACGACATTGGGAGCTTTCTGTCCACGAACTGTGTGATATATGCTGATGACACCACTCTCCTGACTACGAGCGGCGACTTGCAGACACTCGGGGCTCTTCGTGATAAGGCACTGACAGTCACAGAACATTTCTTTTCTCTGAATAAACTTCGCCTAAACGTGACCAAGACCCAGAACCTCTTTTTCTCACTTGGTAGGGCTCTTTCGCCTCAGGACCCTGTGAAATGCCTCGGCCTGCTTTTTGACGGCAGACTCTTCTTTGAGGCGCATGTAGACTGGCTGGAACGCCAAGATTGTCCAAGGTGATTTATCTTTTGCGCTGTTTGACCTGTCAGCTAACTGGGGATACATTGATGCTGTGTTACCACGCTCTGTTTCATTGTGTGATGTCGTACGAGATTTTGGTCTGGGAAGGCTCGTCACACGCCGGCCGGATTCTCATTCTGCAAAAGCGCGCCATTAGAACAATGACGGGAGCGGGTCAGAAAGTCTCTTGCAGACCTCTTTCCACTGAAATGGGAATAGTTACTTGTACCAACCAGTAATTTATGAGTGTGTAATGTATGCTCGCAAAACTTTAAGCATCTAGAAGGGGTTGTATAATACCAGATCTAATTTTGTTTTAGCTCCAAGATTTCGTCTAGAGAAAACCAAATCTACGTTCAGATATCTGTTCATCAAGTTTTTTAATTTGTTGCCGGATGAATGGAAGTGTCTAACTGTCAGCAGCTTGGAAAGAAAACTCAAGCGCTTTCTGAAGACACACTGTTTCTACACAACTGATGAGTTTGTTGATTTTCGGAAGGCATCTGATCTGAACAGTGTGCTGTCGGCCATGTGAAAGTTTTAAAGTTTTATTATTGTATAAATTCAATGTATTTTATCTCTATTTGTTATATTTATATTTTATTTTATTTTTACAAGAGGGAATAGTGAAAGATCGGCCAGAGCTGAACTATCTCCCTAGCTTATCTGTACCTTCACGTTAATGTACACTTGAGTTTAAATACATCTATCTATCTATCTATCTATCTATCTATGTTAACATTCGCATCTTTTTTTTTTTTTTTTATAAAGCTGGGTGCCAGTTCAGCAAATATTTGCTATGTCATGGCATTGTTACTAGCGTTCAAAAATGGCCCAACAATAACTTGCCCTAAGGAACCTTAGGTTTATTCGCTCTCATCTTCGACGTACAGGTCCTGCGGTAGCTTTCTTTTTAGCCGGCTGTGTATGTTCCTTCGTCCTAACCCGTGTTGGACCGCGCTGTCGCACAGTTCGATGCCTCTTAAAAAGTTCTTTGTCATTTTGCCTAGGAATGTTTCAATGTCCAGCATGTTCAGATCTTCATGGATTTGACGATTCCTCACGAACCACGGCGCCCTGACAGAGACCCTCAGGACTTTGTTTTGAAAGGTCTGCAATTTTTTCTTATTTGTCATTGATGTATTACTCCATACTCCGCATCCGTATGAGAACAGAGGACGGAGTAAGGACTTATAAAGTAATAGCGAGCATTCGACATTTAGTGGGGACTTCTTATTCATCAGAGGGTAAAGTTTGGCTAGCCTCGCATTGCACTGGTTTAACTTCTGGTTGATGTGGAAACTCCATGTTAATTTCGTGTCGAGAAACAACCCCAGATACTTTACAGGATCTTTTTTCCATTCGATATCTCGGCCATTTATGGTTAGATTGGGTGTGTCTTGGATTCTTCTCAGTGAGAAAACTTTTGCTTCGCATTTTGTTGGATTCAACGCTATACACCATTTTTTGAACCACTGGCCAAGAATATCAATGGAGTTTTGAAGATTATCAGCAGCAGTTTGCTGTACCTCGCTTTGGCAGATAATAGCAGTGTCGTCTGCAAACATCGCCAATGTGGATCTTGTTGGTTGTGGTATATCGTGCATATATATGTTGAACAATATTGGGCCGAGGATACTGCCTTGAGGTACACCTGCTGCTATCTTTTTCAAGACCGAAAGAGTTCTGTTGATTCTAACAGCGAAAGTTCGGCCCTCCAAAAACGAGAATATCAAACCTGCCAAGTACGAGGGTAGCCCTATCCTCAACAACTTATATTTTAGTCCCTCAATCCACACCCTGTCGAATGCTTGCGCTATGTCCATAAATGCGATTGTTGTGAATTGCTTCCTTTCAAAACCGGTCTCGACAGTCTCTGCGATGCGCAACAATTGGTGACTAGTGGAGTGAGCTTTTCTAAAACCGAACTGGAAATTCGGCAAAATGTTTTCGCTGTCAATGAAACATTCAAGACGTAAATGTATTACTTTTTCCAAAAGCTTAGACAGAGTTGGTAGCAGACTAATTGGTCTGTAGCTTTTCACGTCCTTTTTACTTTTTCCAGGCTTGTGGAAAAGCAGGATGTGAGCTTGCTTCCATGCTGATGGAAAGTAAGACCTGAGCATACAGGCATTGAACACAGATGCTATGTGGGACAACGCGGTCTCGGTAAGATGGCGCAAAACAACATTAGGGATAAGATCGTGACCCGGGCTTTTTTTCAGCGGCAGTTTATTAATGATGAGTTTCAATTCCTCTGGCGTTGTTGGTTCAGGTAATTCAGAAACGACTGGAACGTGTGACTCGACATATCTTTGAATAAATTGAGTATAATTCCTGTTGCCGTCATCAATATTGGGCCGGAAATTTTTTTCTAGGTGGTTCGCAAAAACTGCACATTTTTCGAAATCAGAGGTATAAGTTTGATTGTTCTCTACTATTGGTGACATTGTTTGACGTTCGTTCAGTATGCGTTTTGTTGCTTGCCACATTAGAGGATCGCTAGGTTGTAAATCTGACACATGTTTCTTATAGGACTCTATTCTTATATTATCCAGTTCCCACTTGATTCGATGCCCCAGGTTATTTACTTTTCGCTTGACATTAACGCATCGTGTTCTAAGCCATTCACGCCGCAGTTTGTTTTTTTCCTCAATAAGTCTTAAAATAAATTTTGGAGTGTAATGCGCGTGGCTTTTGCTGCTCCGTTTGTTGTTGTTACGGGCTATTGAGTTGCGAACACTGTTTGTAATCCACGTGGTCAGTTCTGCAACCGCTCTGTCAATCTCTGTGGGGGTGGTCAAGTTTCCAGGTTGTTTTATTTGGATATCAAGCTTCTCCTGGAATTTTTTCCAGTCGACGTATCCATCTATGAGTTTGGGGAACGGTGGAGAATATTGTAAGGTGTTACTGAATGAAATGATTACCGGGAGGTGATCGGAGTCAAGTTCGGTTATTACATTTTGAAAGATTTGTTCACGGAAGTTCTTCAACAGGACTATATCAAGTATGTCTGTTTGGCGATTGGACTGATAAGGTATGTATGTGTGCTCATCAGGGGCGAGCACCTGAAAAGCATTCCTCGTAGATATGTCGTATAGTCTCAGTCCATCAGGATTGTTCGCACGGCAGCCCCAATATGTGTTTTTGCAGTTTAGGTCTCCCGTTACCATTGTTGGTATTGAATTGTTGAAAATGCTTCTCAGGTCCTCGTCCCTAATTTTTTTGTTAGGTTGTTTGTAGACACAATGTAGATTGAAGGGTACTTTATTCAGTAGTGTCAACTGAATCCCAACTGCTTCCAGGGACTCCAGCTCGAGATCAAGTAAGGGATGGTGGACAATTTTTTGTTTTATTGCAATAGCTACCCCTCCAGAAGCAACTGGCGAATCTCTATCGTTTCTGTAAATGATATAGCCGGGAAGCTTGAAGTTTTGATTCTGGGCTAAATGCGTTTCTGTAATACAGGCTATGTCTACTTTGTATCGTGCTATAAAATCAATGAAAACTGAGCGATGCTGAAGGATACCGTTTGCATTCCAGTTAAGGATTGTTAAATTTTGTATAATTCTTGATTGATTATTTTCCATTAAAAAGATTAGGGAGAAGTTCATTGGTGATGTGTGTTTTAATTTGTTCGATGACAGGTTTCAGAAAATCAATTATTTTCTGAATTATTTGATCTACTATACTTGATGCTTGGAAGATAGTTTTCGGGTTGGAGTTATCGTAAGGATCTTGTTTTACTTTGCTTGCATATGATCGTGTTGAGTTGGTTTGTGAGGAGTTTGACGGTTCTTTTGGTGGTAATTTGTTATTATTGTCTTTGTTGGGAATGTTTTTTCTCTGAATACTAGGTTGTTTTTCTTTATAGTCTAAGTAGGTTTGACAGCCCTTGAAATTTGCGGGGTGATCCTTGCCGCAGTTGCTGCACTTCGGCGGCGCCTCGGGACTTTTTTTGCAGTCGGTGTATAAATGGTTACCGTCGCATTTTACGCATCGTGGCTCTAGATGGCAATAATTTTTTGTGTGGCCAAATCTTTGACATCTGAAACACTGTGGAATACCATTGGTTTTTCGTCTAGGTTCTACTGTGATTACCGAGTGGAAAAGTCTGTCAAGTTTGTAAATATTTTTAGATTCTTCACTGTTAGGTAGCTCTATCACAAACATGGGAAGAGGTTTTCTCTTGTAGGAAAGAAGACGGGTCACTTTATTCACATCGTATTTGAGGGATTTCAATTCGTTTTCAATTTCGGTTTCATTCAGAGAAAGTGGAACGTTTTTCAGGACAACTGATAACGGTTTATCTTTTGATTGTTGGTAGGTGTGGTATTTTAATTTGTTTTCATGGTAAAATTTTGTGAGTTTTCTATAATCTTCTTCGTTAGTGAGATTGATACGCAAATGAACATCATTGTATACCGTAGAAAACTCTTTTTCTACAATTTTTGAGATATCTTTAATGATTTCTTTATGGTTGTTCGCTTCGTGCAGGAATATTGGTGGAATTTTAACTTTTTTAGTGTTGTTATCGTTATCACCGCTCGAGGATGATTGCTGCTGAGATTCATCTACCTGGCTATTTAGTACATAATATTTGTTTTTACTAAGAAGAGATTTCTCGTCCCATGTATAGCGTTTGAATAGACTTTCGTCTTTTAGTGGTGATATCTCGTCAGCTCCCCGTTTTCGTGATAGTTGCTCTGGATCTTGTGGGGAGTCCGTTTTTAGTGACATTGCTGCCTACCGCCCCAAAAATGGGAGGCAGCAATGATAATATCAATTATGAACGTACTTACTTTGACGTGAAAGTATGTTGATGAGAATAGTTCTAAATTATTGAAGATGTATTGCGGTTTTTCTTCTTTATTTACACTGATAAGGCACTGTCCGTTCGATCGACCGAACACATTCGCTACCAGCACGCGACTTACGCACATTCGCTACGCGACAACATTCGCATCTGCAATTTCGGTGACTTTGTCCAACGCTAAAGCATTCACATCTGGTGTGGCAAGTACTGTTTGCACGTTGACTGCAAATACTTCCTACATGAACTGATTAGAAATCCAGAAATTGCAATACCCGAGTTGGCTACCTGAAGCCGCTATGATGCCGCCTTTGAAAATATGAGTTTGAAATATGGTCACAAAGAGCATTGCGATTTTCAATTAAAAGGCATAATATCAGACCGTTGCATCATAATTATGAACAAATCCATCAGATAGTCAGAGCTAAACTCTACATGAATGTATACTTAAATCAGTTAATCGCTTCTTGTTGTAGATAAATATTCACAATGGCGACAGTATTTTCTTCCATCTATAGTAGATCCGAATGATCCGAAGTAAATGATCAAGCTCAACTGACCAGATCTCGATCAAAAACAATAAGACTGCTGGGAGATTGGGTACGTTTTGAATAATGATAACATATCTTGAACAAAGGCTCTAACTTAAAGACTGTAGTCCTGCAGCCACATTCTATTGAAGAACAAGGTCCCAGGACTTTCGAGGAAGAAGACAGAGCGCTTGGTATACCTAAATGTCGTCTATTATAATAAATTGTTATGATAAGTTGTGCCTACCTCACCTACCATCATCAAAATTCAAAAGGGTGAAAGGTTAATCCTTTGTGTTTCGATTAAGTGCGCCTCGAGCTGTTTCCGAAACTATACGATATAGGAAATTACCACTGCTATATGCCGCTCAAAATTATTATTATACAACAAGGCGTTCTAGCTGATATAATGGGTTTCCCACTTCCCAAACCGCCGCGAAACCGTGTGCCGACATCCAGCACGGGAAATGCTCAGCCTGGTGAAAAATCTGCGCGCACTTGGAGTATTATAAATATAACGAGATTTAGCCCCCACACGAGTCTATCGTCGCCATTTGTGGTGAAATATGGCAACGACTTTTTACCGGGAAGATTATAGTCATCCGGGGAACAGTTTTTACACGGCCTCCACGTCAAATATTACGTCAATTATCTATATTTATACGGTCCCGCGGATTTATGATGAAAGTCCGCGTAGCGAACGGCGCACACCATCTCGCACACGAGGAGAAAGTCCCCCGGGGAAGAGCCGCTGCTCCTGTCATTTTTCAGCTCCAAGTTCCGAAAAACAACAATTTCTGCGAGAAATATGCAGCGCCTCCAACGTTAAGTCGGCAACGTAACCTTGGCCAGTTTATCTCTACAAAAGAAAAAGCCCACTCATTGCATCCAACAGTGCTGCTGGTTTGTTTGTTGAAATTTTAATCACTGTATCAACATCTGTTGCATTCTAATTGTTCCCTTACGGTTACGGCCCTTCCCACGTTTACCGATGTTTGATATTTTGAAGCTGAAGTGTTTACGCGAGGCCAAAACACGCGTTCCCTGAACGACCAATATTTGGCCACATTTATCGACCAATATAATCCAGCAAATTGGTTTTAAGCGTTTACCTAAGCATCAATTTGGAAAGTCGCGTGAACGTGGTGACTGGAAGTGATTCAACCAGTTGCTTATGCTTTCTTTTTGGCTGTGCTATGCAGATGCAGAACGAACTCCTCTGACACATACAGATGCTTGTCACAAAATATTGTTGACTGACAAATTTTTGCTTCGAAGTCGAGTAGAAATAACCGTAGCTATGAAAAGTTCGTTCCAGTGTGAAAGGGGTCATTGTAGTCAATCGCCGTGAGTCACACGCTCGAGTAGATCGTCCGTGGCCACCTCTTTCAAACTGTTAGAAGGAGTATATTACGTGGTTTTTGAGGTTACCTCTTCGTTTCCTTATGAAAAAATCGTCTCGCACGGCGTTCCAGCATGATGGTTCCAGCATGATGACGCAGTTGCATTCTTTCACCGCCTGAATACACCGCTTGTGCCGCCACCGGTTTGACACCGTAACCGTCAAATTCGAGACACGTTGCCGTCACCACGTGTTTGACTGGAGCCATAAAAGCTGTGATCCAAGACCCCTTGTGTAAAATGCTCTTGATGACCACAGGAGATTGTTGAAAAATGTTTATCTGAAGCACATGTAACAAAGGCCATGTTGCGCCCTTAGAAGTCATTCTTCGATTCCCGTTTCGAGAATGAACATTCACTAGAGAGGTTGTTGAGAAAAGTTGATCAGGACCAACATTATGGAGATCATTTCGTAATCTTTTCTTAGCTGCTCCTGCGTGCATATTACGTCGATCTGTTGTCGTGTGCACTGGGCATATCTACCGCTTGAGAATTATTATCGAGCATATTTTTACTCTCCGATAAAGCACAAAGCCGGGTGCGAAAATTATTTCGAAACGACAGGAAAAGGAAACTCAACGTCTCTTCGCGAAGCGCTTTTATTGCATGATTTAAAAGCTTTCGCGTCTCCAAGCCTGGCGCTCTTCAACACCTTCATGATACTTTGCATGATCTTTTATTTGCTCCTCTCTTGAAATGATGAGAGAGGGAGAGAGCGTGTGTGTGTACCTACCTACACCCACCCGTACCTATCCGGCTTGCTTTTGTATCCCAGGGATGGAAAACCCCGGCTTATTTCTTCGCGCGCCATTGTTTGAGTTTTCCATAAATTGAAAAATATAAGGTCAATGTTTATTCAAGGAGGGCTTTTAATTTAATGGAAATTCGATACAATTAAGTTTGTTGGTTTTGTGAATTTTCGCGTGAAACTGAATTTCGCCGAAGCCTTAACGAACTTTAAATATTTGATTACACAAAGTCGCGTGGTTTTGTTAATATTCGCATCGCGAAGAATGAAAGTTTGAAGAGAGGGATATGGAGAAGTTGATACGGAAGATGTGTTTACGCATGAAATGTTGCCTGAAGCGACCAGATCTGCATCTAAAATGATTGATTAAATGGAAGCGCCTGTAATTTTTGGAACTCAACTGATATTACTGACTGGATTCTCAAAATGTTACCAAAGAGCAACGAAAAGTGTACCCTTTTTGGTGTGCTGAATTTTTCGAGTTATACCTTCAACTGATCGAAATCCGAAAAATAATCTATCTGATTGATCTATTGATCTACATATGTAACGAGAAACAAAAATTAGTAATTTTTGAAGGCAACAAGCATATACCGCAACAAGGTACAATCAGTGCGATCACTAGTTATTACAGAATTACATCTGTAATGGATGACAATGGCAACATTTCATCATCATTAAACTTTTTTTTCCAGGAAGGCACAAACGGCATCGTGCACGGGAAACACTGCGCTAAAGTAGGCCGCGACCATCCCAAAACAATAGCGCATTTTATTAGTGCAGATCTGAATTTGTTTCTCTGCCAATTTATTCCAACGGGGAAAATTCTAACGGGGGGGAGGGAATCTCGGTGGTGGATCACCCTGTACAACCAATTAGGTTTTTCAATTTTTCCTTGACTGTCTCTGCTGTAACATCATGGGTGTATTTCGGATTTGAGGTCATAATAGTGTGACAGTGACATAATTATTGCATTTGACAACATAACCGTTTCATTTCTGACGTGAGAGATTCTCATTTTTGAAAAGCATTAAGCATTCTCATTTTCATCACCTCATCAGGCACAACAAAGACATAAGTGGAAGCTAAAACGACTTCTCTTGAAGAAACTGATAACGTTCAATAATTATAATTACAAGACTCACCACCATTGCCGACACATAAAAGCGAGCATAAAAGTGAACGACAGATGAATGACATTTTACACTCTTGTCCTGAAAATAAAGCTCAACAGTTACCCAGATGCTGGACTATGACCCATTAGCTTTACTGCACGCACCTTGAATTTTCCAGCATGCGAATGACTTGCGTCTTGGAAATTCCCAAAAATCATCCATCTGTGACATCTGTCGTTCACTTTTAAGTGTCGGCAATAGTATGTTGGCGTGACAAATTTTGTCGAACGTTTCTACAGGACTGTCGTGGTCATCGCACGTTCTAAGTGAGGAATGGATTGTCGCTTAATGTAACATGGTTCAAGTCTTAGATCATATTGTTAGGAGCGGCGATCCCGTACATATTGGTAAACACTCGATCTTTCTGGATTCTTCCATCCATTAGATCACAGTGTAAAAGCGTGGAGCGATCTGGTGCATTCCAGAGCATTCGTGTACGTGAAACTGAATGAAGACGAATGCCTGGCCTGATCAGGGCACATCTGTCTATTTTGGCGGAGGTGCCGTTCCAGAACCCGGCAGAATTATACGGGTAATGTGTATGATTATTCAAGAATTGTCTAGAAACCGCATATGCCAGGCCATTATGGAATTTGCTGGAAGTAGACAGAAAGTTCGGGAACACTATTTGGAGGCCTTATATAAGGCATCAGCCGGCAGCTCAGACCAGTATTGAATTGGAAGAGACAGCGAGCGGATAAGCGAGCGGTAATCACAGCGATAATTCCAAGTAGATATTTGTTGACGTGTATTGATTTTAGTACGCAGACATAAACCGTGTGTGTTTTAAAACAATCGTCTCAATGATATTCGAGCCTGTACGCGAAATATCGTAACATTTGGTGTCAGAAAGCGGTATAATTGAGAGTAATTCGGCATGCGACAACAGGACGTTCGGAACATTCGTGATTTGTAAATGCCGGAGACGAGAAGCATGTCGAAGACAGGAGTCGAAGACACTTTGGCGATGATGCAGCAGCAGAAAAGTCTTCAAGAAGAACAGGAGAAGAAACGCGTCGTAGAGCGTTTAGAGGACAAGGCAGAACTGAAGAATCTTCTAGAGGGACAAGAAAAACGATTGAAAAATCTTTTACAAGAACAGCGTCTAGAAGACAAAGAAGAACTTAGGAACCTGCTAGAAGAACAGGAAAGGAAACGCCTGGAGGAAAGGGAAGAAATATTAGCCGTTGTGGAACAACAAACGCGGTATTTCGACGGCAGTGTAAACAAGCTGGAGGAGAAAATGGTTGCGATGGTAGAAAAAGAAGTGGAAGCGGTGAAGGCCAACATGACAAAGCTGGACAACTTCGATGGGAAAAGCCCATGGACTACCTATAAGAGGCAGTTCGATGCCGCTGCCGAAGCAAATGGATGGAGCGACGATGAGAGAGCCACAGCTCTAGTCCTGGCTCTCAGAGGCCAAGCATTGGAGCTGCTCCAGACGATTCCTGAGAGTGAGCAGAAGGATTTTGCCAAGCTGACGAGGGCCCTGGAGCTTCGGTATGGGGACAATCATGTGCGGCAGATCCATCAAACCCAGCTGAAGGTCAGGACACAAAGGAGCGGAAAAAGCCTTCAGGAATTCGAATCCGAATTCCTGAGGCTAGTTCACCTGGCCTATCCAGCTCATCCAGCGGATGTTTTGGCCGACATCGCCAAAGAAACTTTCACGGGCGGAATTAAAGATCCAGATCTGCGTCAGATGGTCATGATCAGCAATCCAGCCAACATCAGCGACGCGCTCGTTCAAGCTATTCGCATCGAGGCTGCCAATGATGCTTCGCGCCCTCATCGTCTTAGGAAGGTGAACTTTGACGAATCCGGAGCATCACGTACTTCCGAGAAATCTATGAAGGAAATACTCGAAGAAATCCTCGGTGTTTTATCTCGGAACAAACCCCAAGGCGAGCCAAGAGCTGGAGGAAGACCGCGTTCCCGGCTGTAGAAGACCGGGACATCTGCTTCGGGACTGCAGGCAATGGTCGAGTTCAGCAGACTTTTCTATAGCGGAACCGGAAACTTCTGATCGAGAAAGTCACCAACCGAGGGAAACCTATTGTAAAAGAGGAAGACCACGTTGCTTTGAATGTGTAAAGGACGGACATCTGCAACGTGACTGCAGGCGACGATACACTTTAGCAGACCGTTTCATGCTGGAACGGGGGGCTGCTGATCAAGAAGGCCAAGCAGACCATTTCATGCTGGAACGGGGAGCTGCTGATCAAGAGAGTCAACACCGCCCTGGAAGAATTCATGGCAACACGGATGCTCTTTCTTGAAGACCATGCAACGAGGACTGCAGGCACGACAACAGGGTGAACCAGCAGAGTAGAAACGTCTAGGTTAAAGCACTTGTCTTTGAAACCTCGAGGAATTGGACTACGGCTGAGCTCAAGAAGGAGCAGCGTGAGGACCCAGCCATCGGTACGCTTGCTGAAAGGAAAGAACTTGGCCAGGACAGACCGGAATGGGCCGAGATATCTGGTGAAGGGCCCGAATTCAAGGCTCTTTGGGCTCAGTGGAATTCTCTGAGAATAGAGAACGGGTTGCTGAAGAGAGTCTGGGAGAGTCCTGATGGGAAGAAAGAGATGGTTCAATTGGTGCTTCCCAAGAAGAGAGTGAAAGAGGTCCTGAAGGAGATACACGATGGTGTCGTTGAAGGGCACCTTGGGGTGAAAAAGACGTTGGCCAAGATGCGCGAGCGGTTCTACTGGGTGAACTGCCGGAACGACGTGGAAACATAGTGTCGCCAGTGCGAGGTTTGTGCGGCCAGCAAAGGGCCAAGAACTCGCAGCCGAGGGAAGTTGAAGACTTACAATGTTGGAGCGCCTTTTGAATGTATCGCGATGTGGCTGGCCCGTTCCCGACAACAGAAGATGATAACAAATACATCCTGGTTGCCATGGACTACTTCAGTAAGTGGCCGGAAGCGTACGCCCTACCCAACCAAGAGGCTTCTACAGTGGCAAGGGTGCTAGTAGACAATCTGATAAGCCGCTTTGGAGTACCTCTGGAGCTACACTCAGACCAGGGACGAAACTTCGAGTCCAACGTGTTCCAAGGTATCTGTACTCTACTCGGAATACAGAATACCAGGACGACGCCCCTTCACCCACAGTCCGACGGAATGGTTGAACGGTTCAACCGGACGATGGAGCAGCACCTGTAAAAGGTCGTCGAAGAGCATCAGCGAGACTGGGATCGTCATCTACCGATTTTCCTGATGGCGTATCGCGCTGCCATTCACGACACCACAGGGGAAACACCAGCACGTGTTCTTTTTGGCCGAGAACTTCGCCTCCTCTATGATTTGCAATTTGGCACGCCGGAGAATGATCCTAAAGACATCCCCGAATACGTCGACGACCTGAGGCAGAGAATGTGTGACATCCACGAGTTGGTTCGAAACCGGATTCGAATCGCGACCGACCGAATGAAGACCCGTTACGACTTGAAGGCGAACTCCACAGGATTTCAGACTGGTGACCTGGTCTGGTTGTACAATCCTCAACGCAAGAAGGGAAGGTCTCCGAAGTTGCATCCGTCGTGGAAAGGACCGTACACGGTAGTCAAGAGGATCAATGACGTCGTGTACAGAATCCAGCGAGCCCTGAGAACCAAGATGAAAGTTGTGCACCTTGATCGCCTTGCACGTTACTCCAGGAGTAACGATGAGCCTATTCGGGACGAACAGGCTCAAGGGGGGGACAGTGTTACGAGCGGCGATCCCGTACATATTGGTAAACACTCGATCTTTCTGGATTCTTTCATCCATTAGATCGCAGTGTAGAAGCGTGGAGCGATCTGGTGCATTCCAGAGCGTTCGTGTACGTGAAACTGAATGGAGACTCGAATGCCTGATCAGGACACATCTGTCCATTTTGGCGGAGGCGCCGTTCCAGAACCCGGCTGAATTATACGGGTAATGTGTATGATTATTCAGGAATGGTCTAGAAACCGCATATGCCGGGCCACTATGGAATTTGCTGGAAGTAGACAGAAAGTTCGGGAACACTATTCGGAGGCCTTATATAAGGCATCAGCCGGCAGCTCAGACCAGTATTGAACTGGGAGAGATAGTGAGCGGATAAGCGAGCGGTAATTACAGCCATAGTTCCAAGTAGATATTTGTTGGCGTGTATTGATTGTAGTACGCAGACATAAACAATGTGTGTTTTAAAACAATCGTCTCAATTATATTCGAACCCGTACGCGAAATATCGTAACAATATTCAAGTGTGTTTTCAATGACAATGTCAGTACTGTCACAGCAATGGAAAAGGGTCCGCCATATACAGAGGTGGCTGGGCCTACATACGTGGAAATCAACTTCTTCATACAATCATTCATAGATATTATAGTTTGAAAAAGCTTTTCTCTTCTTTGTCCGTTAAAAATAGTTCCAGTGGCTCCAGTGACTTTAGCCACACATGATAAACGAGTGAATTTAAAATTGCAGCTGACTCTGCTTTTCCCACAAAATTCTACCATGCTGTCAAAATAGAATGTAATAAACGTCTACACATCAGAAATGACTTTGCAATGCGTAATTGTTCTCCATCTCCTAAAATTGGAGAAGTCAATTAGGAAGCTGAATTTTGATAGGTAATTTTCTTGTAACCTACACTTTCTTGTTTTTCGAGAGAATACTTACTTAGATAGATGCTAATAAGCCTCGGAGATAATTAATCATGAATCCCAATCAAGGTAAAAGCTGCAAATATTGACATTCAAAGTCCCGGTTTATTATGCCTGGGCGCGGTGTCGATCCTCTCCCGCGCAGTTTTCTCCGCTCCATAATAGACGGCAATAACGTCTTCTTCCAATTCTCATCCACGGCCACGACCAGCCGAGCCGCCGCCTTCTTAATAAACTCCATTTATTCATAACCAGGTAAGTAATGCGATGAGAACCGTTCGGCAAAACGCGCTTGTAGAAAAGGTGGCAGGTATAAGGTATGGAGGAGGCGTTGTCGATTTGAAAACCGGAAATTACACCGAACGTTCCGGAATACCGGGGGGTGGTCCGTTCACAATCAATTTGCAGTATTTATGCATGAAAGAGTTCTACGACTGCTGCCGAAGCAACCATCTCTTACCGCCACCCTCCGCGATATAAAATGTATGTCGCGTCGTCAATCGGAAAAGGTTCCGGTAATTGGAAAGGAACGGAACGAAAAGGTGACTCCACTCCTTCGGTGTTTCCATTCAGCTCCGGCGTTCTTTTTTTGCATTTGGTATTGTTAAGTAAAAGGAAGCTATCGAAAAAGCATAACCAAAATATAGTGTGCGCTGACGACCGAAAAATGTCACTTTTTTGTATGCATCAGTAACAAGATCTTGTTTGTAGTTTTGAACTGAAACTTCTATTCTCGCGCCTAGATCACAACACACTACTAACGCAGAACCACACATGGGAGTGAAATTGGTTCATAGCATCAGTGATCATAGATTCAAGCAGATGTATTTTATTAAAGGGATGGGGAGGTATATTCAGTGCGTTCCGGCGCGCAGGCGATTTCGGCAGGCGGCAAGTCATAACCGGTAATATAATAATGAAGTTGAATTTCGAAGGATTCTTTTCATCTCCGCATTTGGTGGGGCTCTCCACTGCCGGTGAGGGGGGCGGAAATTTTTCGGTGGCACGCAGGAGAAAAGACTATGAGTTACATTTAAATAACACAATTAAACAGGTATATAGAACAAATACATACACAAATTCACAACAATGTATACTTATTATTGAACAAGTACAACAAGTACCTACCAATCGCAGGCCAAAAACCATTAACCATTAACCAAAAATCAACAGAACAAGATCACTGACCCTCTTGTTTACATGGTAGCTGTTGATTTGCTTCCTTCCGGATTGTTGAAAAAGAAGGTTTCACAAATTTTATAAAGACTGTTAGTCCACACTTCAAAATTCCAAATAGAAAAGTCTTGAGTGAAAAAAAGATTCCGGAATTATTTTTAAAAATTGATGAAAATATTTCGTTTGCCTTGAAAACAATTCATAATCATAACATGTCACTAACCACTGACTGCTGGACCAGTACAGCCAATGAATCTTATCTAAGTTTGACAGCACACTTCATCGATGAAAGCTGGGAGTTAAAATCAGTTTGCCTTGCTTGTAAATTGATTCAAGACGACGAAACTGCCATAAATATTGCAAATATTATTACAGAAATCTTACAGGAATGGGAAATAGACAAATAGATGTAGATAAAGTCAGTGCTTGCACTACTGATTGCGGGGCCAATATAATTGCGGTAATGAAAATTCTAAAATTTGTAAATATCGTTTGTTTTGGTCAAACCAAGGGATCATACACTTAACAATGCAATTTCTAAAGCATTAGCTCTCTCCGAGGACAATCTTATTACTCTGCTTCAAAAAGATCAGCATAGAAAAAAAAAGATTTTATCACAAACCGATGTCGACATTCTTAACCCATTATGACCTAGTGTTGCATATATGCAACGTTTGTATTCGCGCGCAATTTTAAATGCTGTGAGCGCCCCTTGCGATATTTCCAACAGATGGCACAACCTACACGGCCACAAATTGTCAGTTGTCATCTTACGCCGACGCAAATCAACGGGTTTTTGTGTTTTCATTTTTTTGTCGATTTGATTTTTGAGCAACCTAAGAATTTGTGATGGACCGCGACATTCGATTCGAGTAAGTATTAGCATTTGTTTATTTTCTTACCAATTGGCTGTTTATTGCAATCCACCAAAGCTAACAAGTTGCCTTTTGCTTTGGAAGTATGCAGTATATTGCAACTGGAAACTATGTATGAGTCGTGGAGTCATTTTTTTTTCGTTGCATATATGCAACGCTAGGTTTCCACGGGGTCAAACCTTTTTTTTTGTGTGTTTTGTTTCATTCAATAAATTTTGATCCTAGGAGAGGCCTAACGCTTCAAGAAGCATTGGAAATGGCATATATTGATGAAGCTGATGAAATTTTCATTGAACCTCCCGAACCTACAGCATTGACCGATGAGGATTCTGCCGAAGAAGACGAAGGAGGCACGTTAGATAATTTGAGTGGCCGTCAATTACGTTCGTACGTCGAAATAAAATTGTCCAACGCAACTAGAATCAGTTCGCAGATTAGCGGAAATAAGGACGACGTTGAAGACGATGAACACGATATTGAAAATCACCAAGAAAATGGAAGTGGTGACGATGACGATGATGGAAACGTTGAGAATGAAGACAATGTGAGCAACGAAGACGACGGCAGTGCATTGGAATTGGAAAAAATCAATCCAAAGGAGCGGATAAGATGGGCTGATAACGGTGATCTGAAAGAGTCGAATAGTAGGCTTTTCCCCAACGCCACCTACGAACGATACAAAAATTTGTCGGCGGTTGAGATTTTTGAAAAATTCATCGATTCTGAAATAATCGACCTTTTGGTACTGGAAACAGCAAAGTATGCGGCTTTCAAGAACTGCCCGGATCCAAAAATTCCATCTGAAGAATTGCGAGTTTTCATAGCAATTTTGATTGTAAGCGGGTACGACCAAAAACCCGGGAAGCGGTTTTATTGGGATTCAGGAGAAGATTTCAAAAATCTGATGGTGAGTAACGCCATGAGAAAGGATCGGTTCATCCAAATAATGAAATTTCTACATTGTGCCGACAACACAAAGATAGATCGGTCGGACAAATTATACAAATTGCGACATTTTATGGAATTGTTGAAAATCCGCTTCCGAGAAAACTTTGTACCCGTTCAAACACTCGACTTTGACGAATCCATGATAAAATACTACGGCAGACATGGCTGCAAACAATTTATCAGAGGCAAGCCAATCAGATTCGGCTTCAAAAGGTGGGCACTGAATACTTCTGACGGGTACCTAGTGAACTGCGATCTCTACCAAGGCAAATCACCAAATGCAAAGGTCCAATATGAAATGCTGTACGGTAAATGCACTTCGCCATTCGTCAATATGGTCGATGAGATACCACATCCTGAATACCCGTGCAGATTCTATGTGGACAACCTTTTCACAGGAATGACGTTGTTGCACCATATGCGGGAAAAAGGTTATGGTGTTACAGGTACGATGCGCGATAACAGAATTCCCAAATCCTGCCCATTGCCAACTGTCTCGGCCCCGTTCATTGAAAAACTGCATTCGTGTGCATTGAGGGTATGCAACCCAAAATATCCCTGTGTCGTCCAAGTCCTCACCCCTCACCCCCTGTTCGGTGTGCCTGGCACTTGGCTGTCAGGCGCAAGCGTAAACGAGCTCCAGCACTTTCTTCGGCCGTCTTCGGCATTCTTCGGCTTTCTTTCCGCTCGTGCCTTTGCCGCTTCGTTCGAAGCGGCGTTGATCTCCGTACGTCGAGCGGGAAGCCACGCCGTCTTTTTTTTGGTCATCGTTCTCGCGGCCATCTTGTCGTGCCATCGGCGTACATTCGTACTCGACCAGAAGCCCATCCAAGGCCCATCGCGTCCGATAGTGACTCCTGGAGGAGCTCTGCAGCATCTCCAAGTCCAGAAAGCGGCAGTTTTCACCGCTTTCACCGCTTTCACCGGGGAGCGGCTTGGATCAGCCAGCCGCACACAAAGCTCCAGTTTCGGACGGGATCGAGTCGTTCGTCCGCCATTTTGGTGACGAACACGGGCACTCGTGCATTTCACCAGGAAATCCATCACCAGAACGGCCATCCACCACGACGCCGCCTTCGGACTCCGCCAGGACGACGCCGCCACCGAATAAGATCCCGTAAGTTCCATATTTTCCATTGTTTTTACCATTTACCGTTTATTCCCGTTTGCCGGGGTGTATACCTTCAGTGCAGTTCGTCTCGTTTTCAGGACGCCACTCGGCGCCAGCGAATCTGCCCCCGATCAGAACCACTCGGAATTTTCATTTCATTTAATTCACATTGTTTTTTTTTTTTTTATTGTTTTGTAATTCTGTCTGTTTGTGTTTTTTTCTTTGTTTTGCATTAAAGTTTTTGATTGTTGTTGTGAATTTTATTTCTGACTGTCGCTTGCTGCTTTCCTAATCCAAGAGTTATTGTTTTAATGCAGCCTTCATCGGAAGGCTGCCGTCTTTATGTGTACCGCGCTAACATATAAATTGGTCCTTCGTAGCCGGATACAGGCTAAGCATGGTACAGTCAGGAATTTAATTCACCTCACTATTGAAACTTTAAAGTCACGGGTCAAACCCACGTGACACTTGTGCGTTGGTCCAGCGTGTTGATCAATTCGTTTTTCGCCCGTCTCATTCGCACTTTTTCACCTGGGTTGGGTTCGCCATTCAGGTACGCCAACCTAAGGGTCAGTTGCTTTGTTTTCATTTTTCTTTGTGTCGTACACAATGGACGCAACTTTATCGTCCATCGCGATAGCTATTGCGCGCCTTGAGCCCCTTCTGGAACAAGGCGTCACAGCTACCACCGAGCCAAGCCTCCAACCGGCATTTTTAGCCACGTTTGACATTGCGGCGGAAATTTACAACGGTTTCAAGAGCACGGTCAACACTGCCCCTCTCCCCAGTGCCTCCGAGGAGCAGAAGGCTACATTTCTTGAACGTACACTCCGGGCAGACAGCTTGTATGGCAAACTTGCTGCGGTAAAAGCCTCGTTTGCGAATTCAGAGCCGACTTCCTCGCTCTCTCGCCAAGCCTCGCAAACTTGGTTCGAGACAGGCCGGAGCAATGTCCGATTGCCAAAAATCGCGTTGCCGTTGTTCGACGGAAAGTTAAAATCATGGCCACCATACTATGATCTATTCACGGCGTTAATACACAGAAACCAGTCTCTCTCAGATATTGAACGGTTTCAGTATCTGATCTCGTCTTTATCTGGTGAACCTCTCTCAATGGTTAAACACCTGCCATTGACGGGAGATAATTACATAATTGCGTTCGACTCGTTGGTTGAGAGATACCAGAACGACCGCGTGCTAGTCACTTTTTACTGGCAGTCGATGATGAACGCCTCCTCCGTCACATCTGACTCCGCGCAAGCGCTTCGCCATCTTGTGAACACGTTCAACGAAAATTTAGTGGCGCTCGAGCAGTATCCGCATATCGACCTGTGGGATTTCACCCTGTCGAGCATGCTGCTCCAGAAACTCGATGAGTCGACGCGAAAACGTTTCGAGGTGCAGTCAGCTGGCACCCCCTTCCCCAAATACGAAGACGTCAAGTCTTTCGTGCTCGACCAATGCAAGGCTTTCGAGGCAACTGCCTTAAATTCTAAAACGCAATCGAACTCCCGCTCCACACGGGCAAACACCGTTACCGTGAAGCCCGAGGTCAGCCGCAAGTCGTGGGCCTCACATACGTTGGTGTCTCAGACTCCATCTGCCCCAGCGACGTCGCATGAGTCAGCATGTTCTCATTGTGGGGCGAGAAGTCATAGAGTCACCGCGTGCAAGACTTTTCTGTCAATGTCCCCAAATGACAGATATTTGGCGGTCAAACAGAAAAGGCTCTGTCTCAACTGCTTGAGCACCAATCACGGCGCTCCAAAATGTCCATCGTCGTATTCGTGTCGGCAGTGCCACGCAAGGCATCACACCTTGCTGCACTTCCCCAAGCCACATAGAACTGCAGGTCATGAGTCACCCAGTTCTTTATCGAATCCAGTTGAATTACCGCAAATCGTTTCCCCTGGTCTTCCAGAAAATGTCGCGAATTCGGTGACGAATCTCGCCTCAAGCCTCAAGGCAGCTCATGTTTTGTTGGCCACGGCAATCGTTCACGTTCGTGACCGGTGGGGAGGCTACCAAAGCCTCCGTGCGCTCATAGACCCTGCCAGTCAGGCATCGTTTATTTTGGACTCCTGCGTGCGCAAATTGGGTCTATCCCCATCAAATCACAATGTGCCCGTTTTTGGCTTGGGTCTCACCCCCGCCAATTCGACGTGTGGCACAGTCACTTGCCAGGTCAAGGCTGATGATGAGTCTCTCCCAATCCCTGAATTGGAGTTAATTGTCCTGCGCAGGATTTGTGGTAACCTGCCAGACACCGCTTTGAACCCGGATCAATTCCACTTGAACTTATCGAATCTGGCGGATCCCACATGGTTCAAGCCAGGCCCCATTCAAGTGTTGTTGGGCGCCGACGTTTATCCGTCAGTCGTGAAAGAGGGAATCGTCTCGTCAGGTCCGTCACAGCCTGTTGCCATAAACACCATTTTTGGCTGGGCTCTTCTCGGTCCCTTTCAAACCCCGTCAAAACCTCTGCATTCCCTTTTGGTCTGCACTCCAACTGGAATCGACGAGTCTCTGCACAAATTTTGGGAAGTAGAGGAAATCTCGTCACCATCGTCCAAAACACGTTTGTCCCCAGATGATGAACGTGCAGAAATTTGTTTCCGGGACTCTGTCTACCGTTGTCCGTCAGGTCGTTTTGGGGTTTCGCTTCCCTTCAAAAGGGAGTCCCCCACCTTTGAACATTGCAGCTCTATGGCTGACCGCCGTTGGTTAGCTATCGAACGTCGCCTGGTCCGTCAGGACACACTCCGTGATCTGTACATAGCATTCATGCGCGACTACCTCGACCTAGGTCACATGACCTTGCTGGACGCAGAACCTCCAGATTCTGAGGCGTATTACATCCCTCATCATCCGATCGTCAAGATCGAAGACGACAAGCCGAAAATTCGCGTCGTTTTTGATGCTTCGGCGCAAGCGCCGAATCATTTATCTCTCAACGAGACGCTTCTCGTCGGTCCTAAGTTACAACAGGACATAGCAGCTTTGCTACTGCAGTTTCGGTGTGAGCCGATCGTTTTTACTTGTGACATCCGTCAGATGTATCGGCAGATACTTATCTCGCCCGAACATCGCAAGTATCAACTCATTCGCTTTCGTTTCTCCCCTGATCGACCCATTGAAACGTACCAATTGAACACCATTACATATGGTGTTTCTTCGGCACCGTTTCTAGCGGTTCGCACGTTGCTTCACTTGGCAGAACAAAGCGCCTCGAAGTTTCCATTGGCTTCGCAGGCAATTCGCCGTAATTTGTATGTAGACGATCTACTTTGCGGTGCGAACTCCGTGGAATCAGCACGGGAATTACAAACGCAGCTAATCAACCTGCTCCAATCGGGTTGCTTTGAATTGCGCAAGTGGGCCAGCAATCACCCTGATGTGCTGCAAGACATACCACTTGATCACGTTCGAACTCAGCCGTCCACTTTCAGTGACGTTGCTGACAATACTGTAAAAATTCTTGGCCTCCAGTGGCAAGCGGCAACAGACACCTTTTCATTCACGGTTCATCCAAATGAACTACCGTGCACAAAACGGTCCATCTTGTCGGAGGTGGCTCGGATTTACGATCCGCTCGGCTTTCTGTGCCCTGTTGCATTTTTCGCCAAACATTTAATCCAACGGTTATGGAAACTTGGCCTTGATTGGGACGACACCCCTCCAGACATCGTATGTCAGCAGTGGTTGCGTTTTCAATCCGAGCTATCGCAACTTTCGCGGTTGCAAATTCCACGGCATACTTTTCCGTCGCCTGCAGACAGGTGCCAGTTGCACGCCTTTTGCGACGCATCTGAATCTGGGTACGCGAGCGTGTTGTACGTTCGTTACCTTCGAAATGGTGTTCCCACCATTCGTCTCCTAACCGCCAAATCAAAGGTGGCTCCAGTCAAATTGCTGACCGTACCCCGTCTCGAATTGTGTGCAGCGGTCCTACTTTCCAATCTCGTTGCCTTCACCGTTGCAGCGCTCGCAGGAACCGTACAGTTCGATGCCATATTTGCGTGGACCGATTCTACGGTTGTTCTCAGCTGGCTGCGTTCCTCTTCGCACCGCTGGAAAACATTTGTTGCTCACCGTGTTGAGCATATTCAACAGCGTGTCCCGCCTCAGTGTTGGAGACATGTCTCAACATCGGACAATCCCGCCGACCCAGCTTCGCGCGGATTGTGTCCCGAAGACATGCTTTCGTGCTCCCTCTGGTGGTCTGGCCCACCTTTTCTGTCATCAGCGGATGACACATGGCCGGATGACAAATTCTCCGTGTCCTCCCCAGACATTGCGTCTGAAGAGCGAAAGCTCGCTTTGGTCGTGCGTGTGCCGCAGCCGCCGCCGATTGACATCGACGACCTCTTTTTGCGCATATCCTCCTTACGGAAGATTCAGGGCGCTGTCGCCTATTTCTATCGGTTCTGCAAATGCAAGTCCGATGAGAAGTTCACAGGACCTCTCTCGGATACAGAACTCCATTTTGCCTTGTTGTACATTGTCAAACATGTACAGCAGAAGGTATTTGCCGTCGAAATCGCGTCGTTACGCAACGGCAAACCCTGTTCAAGACCCTTTCGAAAACTTTCACCCTTTCTCGATCGTGACGATGTTCTCCGCGTCGGCGGACGTTTGAAGCATTGTCATGAGTTGCCATTTGCAACCAGACACCCTGCTCTTCTTCCATCTCGTCACGTCTTGACAGGACTCGTCATTCGACAAGTTCATTCCCGACATTGCCACCCGGGACTCAACAATACCTGCTATCTCCTGCAGCAAAATTTTTGGATATTGTCCACGCGACGCGCGGTACGGCACTACCTTGCATCGTGTTACCGGTGCTTCCGGACTAAGCCGCAAACTTTTTCTCCCACCATGGGCGACCTCCCCTCGGCGCGAATTTCTCAGCTAAAACCTTTTAGCTGCGTCGGGCTCGACTATGGTGGCCCTTTTCCAATCCTCATGTCACGCGCTCGCGGTGTCAGAACTACGAAGGCGTACATCTGTCTTTTCGTGTGCTTCGCCACCAAGGCATTGCACGTCGAGGTTGCCTCCGATCTCTCAACAGATGCTTTCCTCGCTGCCTTGCGCAGATTCATTGCCCGGCGCGGTCGTTGCTCTACCATCTATAGCGACAATGGCACAAACTTTGTCGGAGCTCATAGGCAATTGACGATGTCAATGCAACTCGCCGCGGAATCCGAAGCCATCACTTGGCGCTTCATTCCTCCCTCCAGTCCCCACTTTGGCGGGCTGTGGGAAAGCGGCATAAAAGCTGTCAAAACTCATCTATCTCGCGTGATAGGTGATCAAATACTCACCTTTGAAGAGCTGACCACGTTGGTCACCCAAGTTGAAGCGTTGCTCAACTCACGGCCACTTTCGGAGCTGAGCTCGGATCCAAATGATCTGTGCCCATTGACGCCTGGTCATTTTTTGACGCTCGAGCCGTTAACGGCCCCACCTGACCCAGATTTGTCCCACCTCAAGATCAGCAGGTTGTCGCGATGGCAGTTGGTCCAATCCATGCAACAGCGTTTCTGGGCGCGTTGGCGCGACGAATATCTACACACGCTGTACCAACGCGGCAAGTGGCACAAGTCACGTCACCTTGAATCCGCAGATGTGGGGTCTTTAGTCCTCATCAAGGACGAAAACGCTCCCCCTCTGAAGTGGAGGTTAGGCAGAATTTCAAAACTCTTCCCCGGCAAAGATGGCATTTGTCGTGTCGCAGATGTCCGTACTCAACGCGACGTTCTGCGACGCCCAATGGTCAAACTTTGTCCCCTCCCTTCAGGACAGTGAGCATTCTGTGTTTTCACTTCCGTCATTGTTTTCACTATGCTCTTTCTTTTTGTATCATGTTTGATTTCATTAATTTTTGAACTTTGAAAATACCCCGAGTGGTATTTTGGTGGGGAGTATGTCTCGGCCCCGTTCATTGAAAACTGCATTCGTGTGCATTGAGGGTATGCAACCCAAAATATCCCTGTGTCGTCCAAGTCCTCACCCCTCACCCCCTGTTCGGTGTGCCTGGCACTTGGCTGTCAGGCGCAAGCGTAAACGAGCTCCAGCACTTTCTTCGGCCGTCTTCGGCATTCTTCGGCTTTCTTTCCGCTCGTGCCTTTGCCGCTTCGTTCGAAGCGGCGTTGATCTCCGTACGTCGAGCGGGAAGCCACGCCGTCTTTTTTTTGGTCATCGTTCTCGCGGCCATCTTGTCGTGCCATCGGCGTACATTCGTACTCGACCAGAAGCCCATCCAAGGCCCATCGCGTCCGATAGTGACTCCTGGAGGAGCTCTGCAGCATCTCCAAGTCCAGAAAGCGGCAGTTTTCACCGCTTTCACCGGGGAGCGGCTTGGATCAGCCAGCCGCACACAAAGCTCCAGTTTCGGACGGGATCGAGTCGTTCGTCCGCCATTTTGGTGACGAACACGGGCACTCGTGCATTTCACCAGGAAATCCATCACCAGAACGGCCATCCACCACGACGCCGCCTTCGGACTCCGCCAGGACGACGCCGCCACCGAATAAGATCCCGTAAGTTCCATATTTTCCATTGTTTTTACCATTTACCGTTTATTCCCGTTTGCCGGGGTGTATACCTTCAGTGCAGTTCGTCTCGTTTTCAGGACGCCACTCGGCGCCAGCGAATCTGCCCCCGATCAGAACCACTCGGAATTTTCATTTCATTTAATTCACATTGTTTTTTTTTTTTTTATTGTTTTGTAATTCTGTCTGTTTGTGTTTTTTTCTTTGTTTTGCATTAAAGTTTTTGATTGTTGTTGTGAATTTTATTTCTGACTGTCGCTTGCTGCTTTCCTAATCCAAGAGTTATTGTTTTAATGCAGCCTTCATCGGAAGGCTGCCGTCTTTATGTGTACCGCGCTAACAGCCAACTAAGAAGGTGATGCAGAAGAAAGAAAGAGGTACTCACACTTCAACACTGGATAAGGACCATGGCATTATTATCGTCAAATGGTCGGATAATAATGTTGTCACCGCCGCCTCCACCTGCCATGGAATCAATCCTATCGGAAGTGTGCGAAGATACAGCAGAACCGAAAAAAAATATGTCCAAGTGCCTCGACCCCATCTTATTGGGCAATATAACAATAATATGGGGGGTACCGATCTCATGGATGAGTTTGTATCAAACTACCGGATTGGAATTCGATCCAAGAAATGGTGGTGGTGCATATTCACCTACCTCCTGGACGTGTCTGTCAGTAACTCGTGGATTCTGTTCAAAAAAGCTTACAATTCTAAAACTCCGCAACTCGACTTCAGACGGCAAATTGCTCAGACATATCTGAAAAGATATGAGAATCCTCCTAAAAGCGCAGGTCGGCCTTCTATTTCTAGATCCAGCATTTCTTTGAACAGAATATCTGACGACTTGAGATACGACAGTAGAAACCACCTGTTGGCGACAATACCAGAGAAAAAAAGACGTCGTTGTGCCGGTGAAGGCTGCAGCGCCATTACAAGAACCTTCTGCACTAAATGTAATGTTGGTTTATGCATCGAATGCAACGTCATATTCCATACAATAACAATCTAAGTTCATATTTTGCGTTTTTTTATTGCGACTGAATCTAGGTAGTTGAATAGCCTAGCGTTGCATATATGTATAACACCTTTTTTTTCGAAAATAAACTGATTTTTTCCTCAAAAAAGCCTTTAATTATGATTATTAGTCATTCTTGGTTGTGTTGAAGTCAAAAAAATATTCGTATGAAAAAAATAATAATTCCGGTCATAATGGGTTAATATATTCATCAATTTCATCCAACCCTTCGCCGATGTTTCGGAACATTTATCTTCTGAGAAACTCGTAACTGCTTCCGAAATTATCCCAATTATGAAAAACATAAGAGAAAACAACTTGTATTTGACTTTGACAATAACCTTAGACAATGACGTTACTATGTCCGAGTTCGAGAACTCCGAAGCTGAGGAGAGGGAGACCCAAGATGTGTTCGAAAATGATTTAGAGCTAAAATGTTCAAAAATTGTGTTCTATGTGTTGGAAAAAAGGTACGTGAACAAAAATGATGAAAGAGTTACTAGACAACTACAGTTCTTGTCAAAGTCGGTGTTTTTAGATCCTAGATTCAAACGTGAAGCTGACGCCAAGCAAGTCCATGATGTCTTAAAACAAGAGCTGTCAGATATCTTCATTTACGATTAAGCGAGTCCTGAAAATACGGGAGAAACTCGAAAAGGTCTTGCTTTCCTTTTAAAGAGGGCTCGTGAAACACATACTTTGACTAAAGAAGAACTTGTTCAAAAGGAGTTTAATTCATATGTAAATTCATCTGAGGTAAATGTAGAAGTGAATCCTTTAGCATGGTGGAAAACAAATCAAGTTGTTAATCCAAACCTAGCTAAACTAGCAAAAAAATATCTTTGTGCTCAAGGAACAAGTGTTCCATCGGAAAGAGTTTTCAGTAGAGGGGGTTTAATTGTAGAAGATAGCAGGACTTCGTTGTCAGGAGAAAAAGTTGAGCTGCTTGTGATGATTTCTATGAATAAATCTTCTGATACCAAATAAGTTGATGAGTATCAAGTAGCAATCCGACGTCGGGCCAACGTTGCGATTCGCGACCTGAGGTCGGCAGCCGACGTCCGCGCGACGTTGAGGCGACTCACATTTGCACCCATTTGGTCAATAAAATGCGGGTCGGTACGACGTTGGCATCCGCGACGTTGTGATTGCCGACCAAAACTCGACCAAATCCGACCATCTTACCTTCGTGTAGCCAAAGTCGCCTGTCGTGTACCTAATCCGACTTATGCTAGTCGCATTAGGTGGACTTTATTTAACTTGTTTTGTACTAAAGAAATATAGCTCCAAATATAGGACGGTGAAGTTTCCCTAATCCAACCATCAGTCAAATTCAGACCAAAACTACCTACCACAATACAATATGTTGCCGTATAAGATATAACAGACAACAGAGCATCTGAACTTTAATAATGAAATTTTGTGATTGGTTGATATGAAAACTTGATGCGAAGAAAATTTTACTGATGAACAAGTATGTTTTAAGTCGAAAATACTCATCGCCCACCGAAAATTTGGCTGTTCTCAAAATATTTTAATTTTATATTAAAACATTCATCAATTAAAACACCGTTTCTCAAAATAAAAGAAGACCAAAGAAGTATGTATATATACTTAATTAATCAATAGCCACCATAATTTCGTTTCTCGAGTTCAAAAATGATAAATTCAATAATTTCAAAGATTTTCATTGGCATTTCTTCAACATGGCCTCTTCTTGTTGTTTTGATATTGGAAGAAAAAATGGCCGCGTCGGCTCTTTCTACCTATACTGACTAAATCCGACTAAGTTTTATACGAGTATAAATTTCTAGACCAATTCCGACCAATTCTGACTTCTGGTTTGATTTATTGTACCAATGCCGACCTAATCCGACCTATAGTCGGCGTATATACAATTGCACCAAAACGCCGTGCACATGCACAAGTCCAGGGCCACCCAGCATAGAGGTTAATAATGTCCATTGTTGCCGCGGTCCCGGCCGTTTTCGCCCAGGGCCGGGCCGGCGCTAGGTATTTTGCCGTCTGAACCGAAGCTCAATTTTTCCGCTTTCATCGGACGTGATCTAACAATGGTCAAGTCTATATACCTATGTCCTATACCCATATTATTTTTGGATTTTACTACACTTTATACAACCCCGGGTGCAATCCCAACAATAAAATTTGAAAACTGGTGCATGATGTTTCCGCGTGCCAGTCAATTTCCGGACCTCTCAAATTACGCCTGGAATCTAACACAGGGGCGGCGCCACGGCTTCTTGAAGTGAAAAAAATACAAAATGAAATTTTGGAACATTTTGCCCCCAGAATCTGCCACCCCTGGAATTTGGCGCCTGAATCAGGGGCTTCGCCGATTCATGCCTAGCGCCGGCCCTGCGGGGCCGAAATCTGGACGACAGTTACACCAGACTAGACTGGTCGCATTAGGTACAAAAATATACACCGAATCCAACGTTGGATACGCCAACGTCCAGCCGACGTTGCATATTCCAACGTTGGGTATGCCGACGTCAGCCGACGTTGTCAAGCTTGCCCAAATATAACTACAGACTGATTTGGTCGCATTAGGTATAAAAATACCCACCGTGTCCAACGTTGGGTATCCCAACGTCCATCCGACGTTGGATGCGCCAACGTTGTATTTACCGACGTCGTGCCAACGTCGGTTTTAGTTGCATGGCGGACGTGTTCCAACGTCGCCTCGTGACTTTCAAATATTGGTCGCCATCCGACCAAAATTTGCACTAATTCCGACGTCGGAATTGGTAAAAATTTGGTCGGAAGTCGGGTAAATGTTACTTGGGAACTTTGATAAAAAGAGTATGTGGGTATTGAACTTGTACTTGTAGCCTACAGCCTATAATATGCATTGTTATTTTTTACATACTTGCAAGGATATTATTATTATATTAATACACATCACATAAAATAGAACTGTATTTTTATAGCGTAGATACCGAGGTAGATACTTAAAAAAGTGAAAAGTGTGAAGTGTCATTTTTACATTTATTAAATAAAAAAGAAGGCCGATTTTTGTTTGAAAACTTTACGATAATAAATATCTTCATACTTCACTGTTTTATGTTTCCTTTAATTGAATCGAGCTTGGATCTTTATTGTTAAACTGCTCAAATTATTGAAAAAAAAAATCAAAAACACTGAAATCAATCAAATTGAAACAAGAAAATCGAATCAGAAGAATCGAATCGGAATGAAAGAATCGAATCGAAAAAATCGATTCGATTTATCGAATCACAATACAAAATCTAATCAATTTTTTCTTAGGTGAATCGATTAATCGTCCAGGCCTACTGCCGGGCCTTTCGGCTGTCCTAGTGTCCTCACAACATAACACTGAAATTACACTCAGATCAGGCACACAACATTGAACCCCATGTTCCAAGGTGTCTGTACCTACTCTGCTGACTTGGAATCCAGAAAATCAGCGACAGCACTGAAACGTTTTCCAGTCTTACCAATCCTCGATTAGACCAAAAGTCCCCACGTCAGCGAAGCGGAAACCAGCACCTGTCAATGTCACCTGTCATCGATGTGAAGTTGGTAAAAAAGAATGGAAAAAAAAAGGGAATGAAACTCAATGCAATTGCTCCTGGTGTAATTTACTTGAGGGCGTTGAGATTGATACACTATTAATTGTGAAAAGAGTGGCTCGTAAGTGGGGTAAGTAACGCCGGATGGAATTACGTCACCTGAAAGAGGCTTGTTCCGTTCTCTTTCAAGACCCACCTCGACACCGTCCACGCCTCCGGAGCAAGTCGAGATCGGGCGTAGTGCTGAAAGAAACACCGAATGGTCCTCAGACCCTTCTGCCGGCGCACCGCAATGCTGCAGGGTACCAAAGTCTCCGAGACTTGCACCTGAACTGAGCGCGTATCGAACCTAACCTACTGTGAGCTCACTTTAAGTTTCGGGAACGACTTACCTCAGTTGTGTGCCGCGTATTGCCGCTGGATGTACCACTGCAACCTACCGTACGAATACAAGAAGAGCCCTCGGCCTCCAGTGGCAAATGACAGAAGAGCCGGCCTCGACCTTTGCCGGAGAAGCGAAGCCGATGTCGAGTTGTCAGAGTTCTCGGTGCTGTTGTCCGTGCTGTCGCTGTACGGTGGGACCAGAGCGGCCAAGGGGGGTGGGTCCGGGCTGGTGTCACACTGCAATCGCTGGTGTGTCCAATGGGGAACTATAGGCAAAACGGATTGTAGAGGGCGACGTGTTCCATGCACCCATATTGACACTCTTGACAGTTATCGTACATAACCTCCCTCAAAGAAATGTACGTAAAGGGGAAAAGTGCTAATGCTCAAAGAAGAATCAAAGCGGAAAGAAGCCCCACTGAGAGGAAAAAAAGAGCTGGTGCAAAGGTGCAGCCTGGTACTCAACACGGCACTACCTTTTTTTTCACCGCTATTTTTCGTTTGTCGACTTTTCGACTTTTCTCTGCTTTTTAATTCACGAAGTGACGCAAACCGCTGGTTATATGCTGAGTGCTGACAAAAGAACATGAAATAACACTTTCATAGTTGAGGTTATGTACGCTTAAAATGACACTAATGACAGCTAGGGTGCATGGAACACGAGCGCCATCACTTCAGGCGTTTACCACTATAGTTCCCCATTGTGTTGGCCGTTGCCTCAAACTTTCGTATCGATATCCGTGATGCGTGGGATGCTCCTCGATGGATATCTTGCTGTGCCACGAATAGAGGACTAGACTAAGGGCTGGACTTGGGTCCAACAAGGTTGTGTGCGGAAAAAGCCTAGTTGATAGTTACCCAATAAGATGAAGATTAAAAAGAAAAGAAACCTCGACATACCCAGATGTTGGCGGGCTTTCCGAGTGGGGCTATTTTTAGACGGCGGCGACTGTCGGACGTGGGGGTTCTCGAGGAACAAATCTAAAACCTGGAAACTCCCTCGTTTCCTCCTCTAAGCTCCCAGCAAAAGGTCCGTTACAAATGGATGCTGTCAGTCAAGCCAGGTAAAATGCCAAAGAATGGACTTTTCCATAACTTGTTCCTTATCACCTTTGATAAAAACGTTCCTCTCAGGGTAAAGCAAATTAATGGCCTGGTCCATTGACATACCTGTCAATGTTTGTTTACCTTCTGGAAGTATACGAGGGGGTATCGAAAGAGGCGAGTTGACCGATTTTGGGATCACTCTTTTGATTTGTGGGGCAAGTTGAGCTACCCCCAAAAGTGTAACGTAACAGCACGGCAGAAACATAGGCTCGTGTTATTTTTGTTTGAGAGATTCGCTTTCCCTGCGATTTGAAACTCGGCATAACGGGGATACTCCTAAGGCTATTATTTATTACGTCAATGACCTGAGGCAACGAATGTACGTCATGTACGTCATCCCCGAGTTAGTTCTGGAGCGGATTTGAATCGCCACCGGCCGCGAATGAATAACTGTTACGACTTGAAGACTAACTCGACTAGATTTCAGGAGGCTGGCTGTACTTACAGCTCGCAGCGCAAGAAAGGAAGAACCCCGAAGTTGCATCCTTCGTTGCAAAGATCCTACACGGTGGTCAAGAGGGATCATTGACGTTGTCTACACAATCCAGCGAGCTCCGAGAGCCAAGGTAGAAACTTTCCACCTTGATCGCCTCGCACATTACTTGGAGAGTAAATCGTGTAAATGAGCCCATTTGGGACGAACAGGCTTCTTATAATAATCAACGGAAGTGATGCGACCAAGTTAGTTACATTGGTGATAAGTGATTACTGTACAACAATTACGTGTGTGCGATGATTAATTGTACAGATCAATACAAAATAAAGCGCTGTTTGGAAGCAGAATAATCAGCGTTTGAAAATCGAAATAGGTAGGCGGACCCGAAATTCGACACACTATACTTTATTACGAGATTTCAGATTTGCTTGCGGCCTGATCTTTTCGACGGTTCCGATTTGGAATTAACAAGCGAATTTGTATGTGCAACCATTTGCATAGTTTAGCAACAGTAGGTTGGTAACATGCCAAAACATGTTTAGCGTTTATTGTTGAATTTGCAACGACATGCGGTGCGGTGGAATATGAATGCGCTTTCCCCTTCCTCCGTCCCAAAGAATGATCCACGAGTTGATAACTATCGTGTAGGTCGCTGATTTTTTGGTTTTGTCAGTTTTTATTAAAACCATTCCATTCAATGTAAGCGAACGCTGATCATCACAGGACGAGGAAACGCCGAAGTGACGTCTATCGGCCATCCTCTACCTATCCGGATAAAAACTCGTTTGATTGATTGCAAACATAAAATATCTCCCAAGAAGCGTCAGAGAGGGAAGACATCGCGATCAGTTACAAGGCACGTAAGTTGTAGACGTAAACCTCCATGATGAAATCTATCAATGAAATGGGAATATAAAAGAAAAGTTGTTAAAAGACGTGAGCGTGAAAAATACCCATCGGATTGACTGGTGCGCGCGAATAAGACATGGTTTGCGTAGAAATTCTTGATATTTTCGCTGCGGGGTGATACGGCGGTGTACACGCAGAGAATAATATGACACGCTCAACAGTTTCTCGATTTCCGAGAGACAAGTGACTTCATGGAATTAGCGAAAGGCAACTTCACGCCTACACCTGTATTATATTGTCCCGAGTTGCGCCTTGCAAAACTGAATCATGTCATTAATTAATTAGAAGATCTCTTCCACTTTGGAATTTCGAGCTTATTGCGAAGTTGGGAGACTTAATTTTAATTACCATTCGCTTGTGCATCGTAACGTGTTATTTTTATCCACCTTCTTGTGCGTCAGTCTTGTTTGCTCTAATTCAATTTCAGCCTTTTGACAATCCTTTCTCGTCCTCGAGGCATACACCGACTCGCGCTGTCTTTGAAGAAGTTTGCGGCGTGCGTTCTGACAATAAAGAGTAATTAAATGGTCGTACACAACTAAGTACAATTCGCCATTAATTATCGCACTTGAAACAACTTCAACTTGACTTCGAGTTGGATTTCTCGCCGTGTTTCGCCCTCGTTCCTCAACTGAACTGAAACTGCTTTCCTCGGTGGCGATACAGTTCTTTATACTTAAACCTACCCGCAAAAGAATAGGAATATTCGGTAAGGTTTCCGCACCTGCACTTCACACCTTCACACCGGAACTCCTGAAGGTTGTAGTCCCAACAACTATTCCATTTCGTGTTTCCTGTTTGTTTGATATTTTCAACTTTTGCAGAATACGTGAATCTGTTTTCACATGATTTTGTTTTGTACGTATTTTTGAGCTCAGTGATTCCCTTTTCTTGTCGAGAGCGAGGTATGTTGTCGATTCCCGCCGGAAGCCCAAGACAATCGGTACTTCACACTAAATAAAGGAGACCGTTATACAGGTGTCCAATAAGTCGCTTCGCTTTTAAATCAAGGGGGTAAGTAATTATTTCATTCCATTTTTTTGGAGGCAATCCTGACCTAAAAGTTTGGAAAATTTATGCATGGAAGACTGCATTTTTAAGACGTCTTCCCTCACGCCGCTACACCTCTTCAAGTTGAGACCTAAAATTTTACAGAGCTCGCTCACACAATCATGGCAGCAAGGAGAAAGCCGCTATTTCTCCCCGAATAAAATTCCCAAGTTTTAAGAATAAGAGTCTTTTGAAACAAATTTTACAAGATAATTTCTTACCCCCTTTCCGATTTTTATAGCGACTTTTTGGAGACCCGGTATATACATTTCCTGAAGTCGCCATAACCATGCCCATAGGAAAGGAAAACGAAACACAAGTCAGATGAACCAGGGACGTGATATAAGAGATAAATCCATTTGGTAAATGAAGATTCCATGAGGTGCTAAGTATGTGTGGATATGGAAATCATGGTGATAAATTGAATACATTTTGTAGTATCTTTTGGAAACAAAACATCCAAAGTGTTTTGTCTCGCTGCCTCACTTCGCCTATGCCGTTGATGTAGCAGCGACACACCTTCCAATGCTTTACCATGTAGAGAATGTTAGGTCTATGTTACTGACAGTTTAAGATCGGCAACAATAAGACGTGCTGACATTATTATTGTTCGTGCTCCCCTTCCCCTCAATGACCAAGCTACTTAGTCAAATTCTGAAGAGATGTGAAATGTCAGAAACTTAAAAGATACTTGAGAAGTATTCTATAATTTTCTCCATTTTTTTTTGTCGCAAACAACAATTCAGAAATCTACCATTGTTTTACGGCACATTCTCTCCCCTTGCCGCCACATTTTTCTCTTCCAGCCCTTCCATTGCAGATATTCGTTTACGCGACAGGCAGACAAATAATATATTATTGGATTGCTGGGTGGGGTGAAGGTGGTGATGGTGGTGGTAACCTCAAACCCTGAACCAAAAATATCTATCTCTATTAATCTCGTCACGGAGTGACCGCAATTAAAAAAGTTTCGACACGACAAGTTAATAACTTTCCGTCCATCTTTCGCCATGATACTCACTTCCTTCGATCTTCTGTTGGGTATAACAATGTGAAGGGTCGACAAAGAGCCATCGCTATTAATAAAACCTCTCATCACCTCAAACCCAAACATTCAAAGGTCAAGACAACGTTGTTTGTTTTAATCATCCTGGGCGCACCCCAATAAATTTCGAGGATTCCTAATTTGACCCCGATGTTCGGCTTCGTCGGATTCAGGGTGCGGGTTGAACACTAGAGCGCGGTGTTTCACGTACTATGTATCTATGTACCATCGAGTACAAAAATCTAGTATACAATCAATTGCAGCGTTGAGTGAACAATACAGGAAACCGTACTTTTGGCATCGGGTGACCAGATGACGCCACAGTACAAGCAGCTTTCGATTCCAGCTTTACAGCGGAACATTTTTTCTTCCCAACGATATTTACGAGTAAAAGGTATAGGTATGCTTTGTGGCTATAAAGGCAAAAATTGCGAAATACCTACTGGAAACACCTTCAAAGCCGAGATTATTGCACGTGAAAGGATGCCATTATTTAGGTACCAACTCTTTGAAACAACCGCCCACTCTCCGATTTTCAGTCGGAGTCGACGGCTCCGACTGTAGGTAGGCAAGGTATCTGGAGAGTCAACATGAAAAATGTCGGCTTACCAGCTAATCCTGACAGTGAAGGTGCCATCCGCTTTGCTATAATCTGAATGGAGAGGCACTACTTGTCTCTTTTTTTCTTGCTCGCTATATCTATAAAAGCTCTTTAGTTTGCGTGGAGGGTGGAGGTCGAGGGGGCCTTGGGTTTCGCCGGCGCGAAAATTCCAACTATCAAAAAGACGGTTATTATATAAAAAAAGAGAGAAAGCCTGGAAAGCCGGAGCTAATAAATTCTCGTGGCAATTATTTTCATCCCGCAGAGTGTATAAAACTGCTTCCGTAAGCGTGCATAGTGGTCGGGGGTAAGCAAAAAAAAGTGTCCAACATGCCACATCAATCTTTTCCGCTATTTAAGCGGCAGGTATGGTGTCGACGTTGGTTATCTGCTCTACTTGTGATATTAAAAATATATAATTATACTCCATAGAGGGTGCACACGTTGCAATATTTCGTTGTGTAATTAAGTTGAGAGATGGATTGATGAAGCTCCTCTGTGACCCGCCGCCTCGTCTCATCCTATCGTGCTGATAATGATTGATCAGCCCAGGCCAATTTCTGCCTAATTCAATTTTCTCGTGCTTCCGATGCCATCGGATTTTAACAAAATTACCAGCAACTTTCCTCATTGCATCCAGACCCAGTCTCCACATATTCACCTTTAATCAAGGGTTGAACCGGTTTGAAGTATCGATTGAAATATGTTTCGCTTCGCTTCAAATTGGATGTATGCGTTGGTACCTGCCTAGGTAATGAACTAATGAATGTTAACATTACGACTAAGTACAACAAACCCAACTTCAACAAGAACTAAGTACATGTAGGTGTACTCTCGGTTCATAACCTTTACCTTGGTATTTGTTCAAGATCTGTAGTTAGTAGGTATAGGTAGTTATTTCTGCCAAATTGGCACTACCTACTTGATCTATAGTTGGCTACGCTACGCTCCATTTTGCAACGCTGAAAATGACGAATTGCACTGGCATATAATAACCGAGATAATAACTTTACTCACAACCACTATGGTAATTGATTCATTACATACCTAGTAGGAGGTCGGGAAGTGACCCATTGCCGACCTCCCGAGAAAGTGAAGAAATGGTAGCTTTAGAAGGGAAATTCCAAAATATGCATCCAACCAAACAATAAGTGTGTTTGTTAATCAGTATTTCGTGAACCACGTTTCAGCAAAACTAATCGGCCTATCTGGAAGTTATGACAAAAAGTTAATTTTCAGATTTCAACTTTTGAACGCCTGTAATGCTGCAAGCTGAGTACATGGTTGTGAGTAAAATAGTATACATACTCTCGACGGTAAATACATTATTCCAGCTTCGGGCTAGAGTCCTCTGTGTCCTCGGCAGTAATAATGTATTTCCCGTCTCGGTATGTAATATACTATTACTGACAATCAACATAGTAGGTAACTGATTCATTTCAGACTTCTAAGAGGTAGGTAACGTATGTGTTCCATCTCTTGGGCAGAAAAACCTAGTAGTGGAGCGAAATCGGCCTGAAAAGTCGTCGTTTTTTTTTTAAGGTATAACAGCACCAAACCTTATAGGTCTTATAGAGAATCAAATTTCACGTATGTATGGTCATTTTGGGGATGATCTTGTGGTAGGGACTTTTTTTATGGGCAAAAAACCTCAAAAATTGAAAATTAGCAGTTCAGCATTCACAACGTTATATTTCTGGATCCAGTTGAGCTATCGGTCTGTTCTTTTTTTTAAATAAAAGTACATTGGAAAACCTTTCTAATGGTACATCACTGACTAAAGATAATTGTTCACGAACGTGTTTATAGAACAATAAACATTATATTGACCAAAAATGCAGTCCCTTTTTGACCATGCGAGGAACTTCTTTCCTCGTAGGAATTTTCAGATACAACCTGCGAGGAAAATGAAGCCGAAATATCAGAGAAAATTTTAAATAAAGTTTCATTGATCTAGGCCGTATAGTTTGTCAGTTATGAATTTTTTTCTGGCGCATTGAGTTTGAACGTCGCCTGGCGTGTGCTTGCATACAGTAAATCGCCGCATAATAAACAGTGAACGCGGCACAGCGCGGCGATTTACTGTATGCAAACACACGCCGGGCGACGTTCCAACTCAATGCGCCAGAAAAAAATTCATAACTGACAAACTATACGGCCTAGATCAATGAAACTTTCTTTAAAATTTTCTCTGATATTTCGGCTTCGATTTCCTCGCAGGTTGTATCTAAAAATTCCTACGAGGAAAGAAGTTCTTCGCATGGTCAAAAAGGGACTGCATTTTTGGTCAATATAATGTTTATTGTTCTATAAATACGTTCGTGAACAATTATCTTTAGTCAGTGATGTACCATTGGAAAGGTTTTTCCATGTACTTTTATTTAAAAAAAAGAACAGACCGATAGCTCAACTGGATCCAGAAATATAACGTTGTGAATGCTGAACTGCTCATTTTCAATTTTTGAGGTTTTTTACCCATAAAAAAGGTCCCTACCACAAGATCATTTCCAAAATGATCATACATACGTGGAATTTGATTCTCTATAAGACCTATAAGGTTTGGTGCTGTTATACCTTCAAAAAAAAAACGACGACTTTTCAGGCCGATTTCGCTCCACTATAGCCTTCTCTGATCGCTGGTCTTTGACGTGATTGCGTGCAAAAATTGCATCCACATGACACTTGACAGATCGCTGTTTGTTTCCCTCCAGGTTATGTTTTGGCGTGATTTTATTCAAAAAATTATGCTATTATTTTTTTCAGGTACATTGGCATGTGATTATTGAGAGAGAAGTGGAGTGGATGACTCACATTTTGAGAAATGCTTGGAGTTTGGGATTGCGAGATGTCAGTTTTGACACTTTTTTCACCAAGCATTTCAGCATGGAATAGGTAGACCGTAGCCCCAACATGTGCCGGGCTTCTATTTCTTCAAAGAGAAATCCTTTCTCGTATCGATCGCGACTGTTTTTGGGTAGCTATTAGATTTACCGTAGGTTCTTCGGCCGCTTGCCGAGATTCAGGAGGCGTGAAATCAAACATTTCTGTGTCTGGTTCATACATGATCGGTTGTTTTCAAAAGAAAAATTGGCTATGACTTGTTTTCATGTCAGATTGTCAATACGTCAAAGTGAGAGCCACTGTCGTGAAGCGCTCACTTGATAAAGACGATTTTCAGCACAATAATAATGATTGTGGCTTAACTATGTAATGCATTGCTAATAATAATATGTTTTGAATAATTGTCAGTAAAATAGCATACATACTATCACATGTAGGTGGGTACAATTTAATTTGCAAACAAAAACTAGAAAGTTCGGATTTCTCCCAATCTCAAAAAATACTTTTCTGAACTTTTTCGACTGGTCCGGGGACATATTCTAAGGGGGGCATTATATTTTGAAACGGATTTTCGATTTTTCGATTATCTATTTCAGCTACAGGCGATTTGAAAAACCAACTTTTTGGTTTTTGGTCAGCTTGAAAATCTAAGGTTCCTGTTGAAACTTCAACCTAAGGGAACAAGAACAAGCGTTCCAAATTGATACAAAAGCCCGAAATCAGATTTGACGATAGAACGCGCTAAAAATCAACTTGGTTTTAAATTAACCATTCAATATGACCAGTTCAAGATGTACTTGTTTGTATCACAAAAGATTTCTTGGCAAATGAATAATAGATCTTCCCAATTTCACCTGTCAGGGTTTGTCAATGGGACGGCACATTTCCGATTCAGAATTGACAGGTCAAAATAAAATTGTCATAATTGACAGACAGTGTGGATGTTATGTGGGAAGTGCTCTGCAACGAGTTAGTTCACACCGAATCCTCAAACTTTAATCAACCCCGAATGGGGTGGCATCGCCTCATCATGACAAGCTAGCTGTAAAAAGAAAAATTGGTTAACATTTGGGTTCGTGTTGGAATCGAGCATTGTCAACGTTTATAAAGGATTTTAGACCTTCCAATGGGACAAAGATCTTCACAAATACAAAAGTCTTACAATACGGGCATAGAACAAAACTGAATCACTGCTGCAGTTATACAAAGAAAAACGAAGAAATATTATTCAAATCACTGTTGAGTTGACGATCAGACAGTGGTGTGAATGCGTGTCAACCAGAAACGTATTGTGACCACTGCCAAACCCTAACAGCTCGGGTGAAATTGGAAAGGTCTAATAATTGACGGCGCATGTTTTCCGAGGAAAATCAGTGTCCTGAAATAGTAGTTTACGATACGAGTTGGCTGTTACATAAATGGTTTTCAGACACGAAGCCGACATTTGCAGAACAAGGGCGCAGCCCGAGTTCTGTAAGAGGCTGAGTGTCGGAAAGAATCTTGTGTAACCAGCCACGAGTGTTGTACACTATTTTACTTGTTTTTTCCCATTGCAATCGTATAATTTTTGTAATGTTTGAGGTTATTTTGACAAGTGTCAACTTAAATACCTACATAAACTGTAATATCCATATAGGTACAACTTGTATAGAAGTCATTACAGCTTATGCATTAACACAACAAACATGTAAATGAATGAGATCTACGCACGAACCTGTAGTATAGCTGGACAGATGATAACAGAGGGGGAAATGACGCCAGGCGGGCGCTGCCATGAAATTATGTGGTCACCAAGTTTTTTGTTTTCAACGGTTGGCATCACCTGCCACGGCAACGGTCTGATTCTACGAGTTTAGCTAGGTATTGACCTTATTCGTAAATGAAATGCATCATGGGAAACGGGTCCCCACAGTGTAGGTAAAGTAGATAACTACTATATTGCATAGATGTCAGTTCGACTTCTTCCAGTCAAGTAGTGTCGTATTTGAATTTGTCATTACGAGGTCGTTTACGTTCGAAGTACACGCAGCTTTTCCCTCATCTTCGTTATTTTGTCTTGATGTTGCTGCTGCTGTTGTAACCGGTTATTGTTATCGTTTGTGGCTACTGTTGATTTGCTGAGTTTGATTTGTTAATCCATGTTGTGAAATACCGACCTACCAATGGTGGGAAGTCGCAATCAGCAAAGGGGTATACAAGGTGCTGTGTACCTGGCTGCAAGTCGGACACAGCCGAAAGTCGAAATGTTTCAATTCACGCGTTCAACGAAGACGAAAGAAGAGAGAAGAAGTCTGGGTAAAGCGCGTAGAAAAAGGAGTTGTGAAAAGGACTCATGCCAGCCTACAAAATGCCACAAGATTTGCGGCGTACACTTCATTAAACCGGGGAAGATAAGTTACGACGATAAACTGCCAAGGTCCGTCGTCTTGCTGGCTTGCACGTTTCATAAGGGTACATCGCACTAACCAAGCTGATTCAAGCACTGGAGAGCCATTCCACTGGAGAATGACATCAGAATGACTGAAGAAAACTCGGTCCGCACGGGCGGCAGATTCGCAGAAATTCGGCGATATACCGCTGAAATGCAATTGTTGTCATTGTTGTTATGTCAAAAACAGCGGCATATCGCCAAATTTCAGCGATATATCGCCCGTGCGGACTGAGCTGAAACCACAAATTACAAACACTTGAATAATACCATAGTGATGATAAATATTATTTTGTTTCTATGTCACTGACGACGGGCGCGCTTCTGTTGTATTGACATTATCAATAAAAATGACATGAGAAAATCTGGTGCATTTTGGCTTGGGACTCAATCCCCCCAGATATCTCCACTTCAACATATCGTCAAAAGATGGCAGAGGAATTTCGAATAAGGTGAATATCCCGTTCACTTTTCATTGTCAGTGGAATTACTTTTTGTAGCAAAAATAAAGTGACACGCTGAAGCGCTGGGGAGATACGGCTGACGGTCGCTGATAGTTTTGATCTAAAACTTTGCAGGTGCTATCAGCCGTAGCCGTAGCCCCCCAGCTTGTCACTTTATTTTTTACTCAATAACTCATTGTACTGAAAATAATAAGTGAACGGGATATAGGTACAAGTCGCCAAAATCAAAACCAGAAATCAAGATATTATCCCAGATCAAGATGGCGCGGCACTGGCAGCCAAGCACCGACTGTCACGGAGCGAAAATTCTTCTAGTGAACCTCAAACGTTCTATGTAATAACGGTAAAGTCTTGCAAATCTTCATGGATCGGTAACAAATTTAGCTAAAAATTATATTAATATACACTAAAATTGTATATATTTATAAAATAGAATATACATATAGTCATAGTCATCAATACATAAAACTGCTCCGTTGAATATTGAACGCCACTCTCGAGGCCGCTACCAAACGTTTTGGGACTTTTGGGTACCGGTGCATAATAAGATGGCGACTTCCAGAGGAGGGGTCATAAGTTGTTGGGGGAATCTGGGGGATTAGCAGTCCAGCTTTACTACAGGTTCGTGGATCTACGTTACATAATAGGCGCGTTCGGATATTATCTCGGAGCGAGCAGACAGAGCAGACAGATATTTGATCACGTGATGCCAGAGCGATCCGAGTAATTTTTAATAAACGAACGGTCGAGATTACTCCGTATGTAAAAGTGACAGCTGATACCTGCCCTAATGGGGTGATTCTGTAATTTCGTCGTAACTTTATGTTGTTTCAACATTATGTTGACTACATAGCTCCGTTGTGCTGGCTCTAACCTCGGCTCTAACATAATGTTGTTTGGAGCGTATTTATTCTGCAAGAGACAATGGTGGGTTTTACGAGGTAATGGACTGGAAATGGTGTGGTACACCTATCACTTTTGTCGTCTGTCGTCCTTTTTTGCTGTTGTTGTGCTGCATCTTTGCTGCATGTGTTCATATCACATTCGATTTTCGCCATAAGTGACCCATACACACGCATGCAAATGCTAAGACTTGACTGCACAGGCCTAGGTTCAAATGTGTATGTATGTGTCAAAACTGAGCGCGGACTTATACCTGATCGTGCTTGCTCATTCGGGCGTAGTGTATGGGCCACTTCAGACATCCATTTACCCTGTTGTGCCAAAGCTGGTTCCTCGGTTTTTTGTTCATTTAGTAAATAAACGATTTCGGAAATGTTCGGAGACGCAAGCACATACATGCGTGACAAGTGAAAGTGACATGCGTCAAAAAATATCTGGGAGCTCGGTCAAAAACCTCCGACGAAACCGAGCGTGCTCGGAGGCCTCTGCGAGGTAATATCCGAACGGTTCAGATCTTGCTCTGACTCGTCGGTTTGCAATATTCGAACGATTCCGAGCTCTCAGATCGATCCGACGTAATATCCGAACGCGGCTAATATCATAACCGATCATTACCTAACAACCTAACTTGGCTTGCCTGTGGCCCATTGTTCCGATAATCGTAGTGTTGGTTACGAGCAATTTCAGGTGATGAAAGGGTTGTTTTTTCTTTCTAGACACGAAGTTGTAAGTTGTAAATTGTATCAGTTCACCAACAATTATGGACTCGGACAAGCAAGAAAGTCTTGATCTAGTCAGAACGGAAGGTTCGTCCAGAAGCAAAGTTGGTTTTTATAAAACTCTTCTTTCAAACTGGATTTCGAAGGCGTTCCAGATTTGGGTCATTCATAGATAGAACTCTTGATTTTGAATGCTCCGTGTTCAGTCAGTTCTAACCAGCAATAACTATTTTGTGTTTCTCAAATGATTTCTGGATGCCACTGAAAAAGTGGACTGATAGAAATCACTTTTTAGTACTTCATTTTGAAATTCAAATTTGGTATGCGAGTCCGTTGATAGTATGGACGATGCTATTAGATTTTTGCTCGAGTTTTTGGCTTTAGTTACGTCAGCTCCATCTTTTTCTAGACTTTTGTTGGTAAAGAAACACATCACATTCACTTCTACAGACAATTTCAAGTCAATGAGGGTGAGGACGAATGCTTATTTCAGATCTTTCTTCTACACACCATTCAGAGTGGTTTGTGATTTTGTTCGACTTTAAGAGATGAAGTGAACGTCACCAGACCCGATTTTTAAAATCATGCACACAGCATTCCATACAGGTGTCCAGAAAATGGCGGAAAATCTCTGCAGCACGTTGTGGGGACCCTTAAGAGAATTTCGAGAAAATGAATATCAAAATCTTCGACTTTCATTTTTGAAGCCCTCAAGGTCTAAAACTGGTCCTTCGAATAATAGTTTTCTTAGTTTCTGAATCACCCCTGTGAAATAAGAAGAAATCAATACACATCCAGTGGTTTTTTTTTCTCATTCTGCCGTCAACAGTAAACTGAAATCTTTTGAAATAACAAAACTGGAACTCTATTGACAAAATAAATGTAGAATGTGGACATCAAGTGATTTCTACTGATCAACATTTTTAGTGGCAAACCTCTCAAGCGGGCGTTTAAGCTCCAGGGGCATAATCAAGAACTACAAGCATCCTAGGGAAAGTTAAGGAAATTATTTTTAAAATACAGAAAATAAGCCGAAATCACAAATTTAATCGACCCCTCCACCTCCATTTGGTCCCTCCTCTCCTGTCAGGCCCGCAGAATCTTTGCATGAAATTTATTTGTCTTCTCCCTCTTCTCAGGTTTCGGCCACTTTTTTTCTTGTTGTTTTTCTCCCGTCGCCTCTCATTGTTCCTCTCCCGTCTGTGCCTTTTCGCACTGATCTAATCTGAGCAAGTGCAGTCGGTCGCGGCTCCTCGGTTTTTAATTTCGACCCAACCTGAAATTTATTCGTCGTCATTTAGTTCGTATTTTCTTTTGTCTTGGATTTTCCGCCCGCAGACAGGATTGTCGCTTTTCACGCGGTTTCTTTTATTGCCTATACGCAGCGCTGCCGTCGTAGTAGAGGCGACTCCGCCGAACTCCTCCCAACTTCCCTGAGATATTATGCTTTCAAATACTTTGTTCTAGTTTGAATTTGTACCAAGCGCGCGTCTGAATTTTCGGGGCTAACGCGCTCGCTCTACTCACGGTCCTCGGCCATGATGATGAGTGCCTTCTCTTGCGCGCCTCTTCAGAAAGTGTAATCTCGATTGAAATCTTAATCAAGTGAGTTTTCTCCAGCTCGCGCTCAGAAGCGCATGGCGAGAGATGTTGCTACATTCAAATTGGGTCTCTGTGCTTATGCGGGGGGTAATAAATTGAAATTAATCGCCGCGGTCGAACCGGGCGGAAAGCATTTTGGAATCTTTAACAAGATCGTTTCGATGCTGCGCGCGAGAGAAGAGCTTTTCTAATGCACTCAACCACGGTCTCGTAACTAATAGGGCTCTACTTGGCGCGACCATTAGTTTTTAGCGCACTTTCCATCTTGATAAAAATCGCTATTGCAGCCGCTTTGTCCGTCCGTCCGTCCGTCCGTCCGTCCGTCTGTTCGTTCCTCGAACTCCTCGCAAACTAGACGCTCTAGCTTTCTGATGTTTTTCGCTGTTACATAGCTGCCACTTCCAAAGCTGGGCTAGGCTATATTGAGTGTCTATATTGCGCCGCCAACATAGAGAAAACCGCCCCCGACCAACTTGAAATAACATGATATTGCAATTTCTTCCAGACCTAATGCTCTCCCAACTAGCATAAAAGTGACGGCGACGGTGACCGGAACTTAAACGAAGACGCCGTTACGGAACTGCGACTCAATTTGTCACTTTGCAGTAAAAATTACTTGTAGGTTCCACAATTTAGTAGCTGTTACGTAGCCCCCACCATAAAAGGGTTCTGTATTGTTCCGTAACTCTCTAGTAGCCTACTGGTAATTTTGTATGTCGACGTTACCTATAAAAATCGCTTCAAAGTTATTGGAACTTGAAAGTAGTAGTTCTTAGTAGCAACGTCGATGTTCAATCACCAATAGACGACTTTGTAGTCGCTATTACTATTAAGTAGTAATTGAAGTTCCTACCACGTCGTGGAAACTACAAAAGTACACCATCAGCGTTTGGTAGAAAACGAAGTAACGGCTACGTTTCTGCTACTCTCAATAGATCATATCTACATAGTAATTTTGACTGGCAATCTGAATTAAGAGTTACTACATAGTGGCATTTACTCTCATTTGCTACAATGAAGTAATTTTTACCAGACAGTGATTTTGGGGCGTTGGATGTTGTTTAGTATGCGACAGTACGACAGTGATGAAAACATTGAAAACGACATGCCTAGCTGATGGCTAGATGGCTGGCCCAGTAAAGGGTTTTGGCTTTCTCCCATTTGCAAGGGACCACCGCAAACATCACGCCGCGTTTCTCTTTGGTGGCTACTATTTTGAAATACATCTCGTGCTGAAACACGAACCGTTTGAAATCGGTCAATGTCAAGGGTTATGGCGGGAACTTTGAACGAACAGTGTTTTGCGACTTTGTGGTAGTTTTTGCTACTTCATAGTAGAAATGCGATTTGTGACTGGTTCCATCTGCCACTTTGTAGTAACAATAACTTCTAAGGTAACAATGTAGTTCCCATAACTAATTATATTTACTTCAAAGTGGTAGCAACTTCAAACACCCAATTTTTAGTAAATATTACTTGAAAGTCGTTTTTGTCTTAAGTCGCCATATTTACTATACAATTATGGATCTCCATTTTGCAATAAATAAAATTAACATTGCAAAAAATGGTACCACGTCGCTCAATACAACTCAAAAAACATTGTGAATTAATGTAAGGCAGGTCAATGTCAAACAGATAACTTTTCTGGGATGTATCTGTAGAAAACAGACGATTGAAAAAAAAATTTACTTTTATATTTCAATTTTTTTCTAAAAAACGCATATTTTTGAAGCGCGTCGATGGTTTTCGAAGTATCATCATATCATTTAACAGTAAACTTGCCTTGGTTGTGAAATTTTCACGTAGGCAAATCGAAAAATGTCACAAAAGACAGTATGATAATAATTATTGCAGACATTAAGTAAGTTACTAATCAGTTTGAGAAGACGAGCTCTACTGCCACCAACGCCAACCACCAACTACATGAGGAAGTCGGAACTAACACAAAGTAGAAAACGAGCGTATCGTTTTCTCTCTCACTCGCGTATATAAGATGCCACTTCTAAGTTCCCATCAAAGTCGCGGCTACGTAGCGGCCACGTCGCGATTGAAGTAGTCGACACGTTCCGGGGTAGTCGTTACCACGTAGTGGCGACCGCGAAATTGTTCCCCATTTTGGTTCCTATTACGTAACGACAACGTAGTCATTAAGTAGCCGCTACTAGTGGCGAGAACTTCAAATGGCATTATTATAGTAGCCGGAACGTAACGCCGACTTTGATTGTTTGTTGGGCTGGTGTTCTTATTTTATTAATAATACATAGCTGCCACTTATAAACGTAAGCCCATAAACATTCCATCTTCAATATGTGCCGCCGACATGAAAAATTTACTAAAAACCGCCCCCAATCAATATAAATGGAAAACATGAACCCAAAGACATAGCGATTTAATTCTTTATATGAATGGCTGACTGAAAATGGAAAAGGATAGGCTACTTTTGGTTAGTCGCCGCCCCCAGATTCCGCCCTCAAACAACAAAAAGTGCAACTTTCACAATTGTTACTGATTGAGATGTTTTCTCAAACATTTAGAAACTGCCAGCTCAAACTGTGCAACATTTGCTTAGCCGAACGCTGCCGCTCTCACACGCCGCCCCTAAAGTAAGAGATGAATCAAAAACCTAAACCTGAAGACATAGCGATCTGAGTCTTTCGCTTTATGGATAGCTGACTAAAAATGGGAAAGGATAGGCTACTTTTGATATGGCGCCGCCTCCGGTTTCCGCCCCCAAACGACAAAAAGTGCAACTTTCACAATTGTTACTGATTCTCGCGAACACCCAGTATACTTATCATCTTTACTTATCGACTCTGGAGTCGGCCAGTTACCGGTATAACAAGCAGTCAAACACACTCGCAACCTACTTGGTCAATATTATTGGTAACATTCCAATCACTTGTTAAATTACTATTGGTAAGTTTATCTTCAACTGGAAATACAACCCAGTACAGGTAATTGGTTGTTATATCAACATAATCCAACAAAAATTGAAGCTCGATGTGAAATAAATTTTTCAATTATGCAAATGCCTCGGCAAATGCATTTCCAATACAATAATTATAAAACCGCAGCATGTTTTTTCACACAATTTGCAACCGTGCAATATGCGGTCATTTAATTTTATATTTATTATAAAATATGCATACGTTCCCTGATGTGCGGTTTGTGAGGCATCAATTATTGATGCATTCGCATTACACAAACCGTGAGGTTTAATTATTTATTATGCCCCATCCCATTGCAATATTGACGTCGGAGCAACACAAAGATGTTACCCCCAACGCGAATGATGTACCTATCAGTGGGATTGCTGCCGGCGTAATAATTTATATTCCGAATTAATTTCTCTGGCACTCTGCCGGTGGTTGTTCTCTTGCCCGTCCGGCGCTTTTCTCTCTTTGCCCGTCCTTGCCTGGGCGGCGGGATCTCAAATCCATTTTTAGAAGATTTACCTGGATAAGCGCTTTCATTCGCGTTTAATTTTTCCTAGTGCTCATTTTTCACGACCTGCGATGTGAAATTACTGCAATATTGCTCTCCGTCCCGCAGCTATACAACCATCTGCAGTAATTTTTCAAGCGAAATTGGAATTAGATTTTTCCGCGCGCTTTGCAAACAAAGCGGACCTGCGGGGGCTCCGCAGGAAAAAATCGCAAAAAAGTCTTAATTGCTTGGGCGACTTGAGGAATTATCAAAAATAAAAGTCTCGCCTCGCCGTTCCGTCGTTCGCAAGGCCCTTCGGCGGTGTTTCAGTAATCGGTGAAAGTGGTCCTTGGAAGTGAGAAAATGGATGGTATTGTATAAAGTGCTTGATCCAAATACCGGGTGATCATTTGAAAACTATCCACCTGCAATAACTCCCGATTCCTAGTCAAAATTTCTTCGAGCAAAAACAGGTCGATTTTTATATCGAGGGGGACATTCAAAACATACATTGGCAAATTTCTATATTTACCCCCCTCGCCCCCACTCACCCCAACTTTGAAATTTCAAATGACACTACCTACCTTGCGATACATCAAATTGAAGAAAATTGAATTTTCTTTCTGGAAAAAATATTTCCAAAATTTTTAACCCCACCCCCATTTTTCTAAAAATTCTCTGACTGTCTCATTTTATATTCTGGATCCCTAATTTTTTTCTCAATTTAGTCGGCGCTATCTTAGATAGCATCGAAGAAGAAAATTTTCGGTGGGAAAAGTGCTACCCAAATTCACCCCTTTGCTCTCCCCCAACTCAACTCCCAAATTTAACAAAACACCACCTACTTTGTGATACATCAAATTGAAGGGAATTGAATTCTCTATCTGAAAAGAATTTTTTTGGAATTTTCTACCCCTCCCCCAATAAATTGGTCATTTGGAGTATTCTTTAAAAATTGTGAAAAATCGTTTTTATGAAGAGAATTCAATTTCCCTCAATTTGATGCATTACAAAGTGGGTATTGACATTTTAGATTTTTAAGGGCAGGTGGGGGGAGCGAAAGGGTGAATTTGGGTGGCACTTTTTTCATAGAAAATTTTCTATTTTGATGCTGTGCCGGATGACGTTGACTGTATTGAAGGGAAATGGAGGTCAAGAATATTAACTTGGACACTCAGAGAATTCTAGGAAGAACGGGGGGTAGTGTTGAAAAATTTCGAAATATTTTTTTTAGTAAGAGAATTTAATTCTCTTCAATTTGATGTATCTCAAGGTAGGTGGTGTCATTTGAAATTTCAAAGTTGGAGTGAGTGGGGGCGAGGGGGCTCAAGATATAAATTCTCCAATGTATACTTTAGATGTCCCCCTCGATATAAAAATCGACCTGTTTTTGCTCAAAGACATTCGCACTAGGAATCGGGAGATATTGCAGGTGGATAGTTTTCAAATGATCACCCGGTATGATGAATCCTGAAGCCAAGCGCATTAGCGCTTCAGAAACAAACGAGAAAAAACCAATAAACGCCGTGGAGTTTAATCATATGGGCATATTAAGTCAAGCTGATGCTTAAAAGAGGGCGTTAGCAATTTTATTTTCACGTAAAAACAGAGCCAGTTGTTATAAATGATATTATCCGCTATGTGCGTTCGCCAAAAAAGTGGGAGAAGTCAACATCAGCGCTCAAGGTGGCTATTAACGAAATTGAATAAAGCCTATTTGTTTTGTTTTCGTTCGCTAGATGTCGCTACACGACTGAATGCACATGGCGATTCCGCTTTGTGCGTTCGTCAAAAAAAGTGGGAGGAGTCGACATCGGCACTCAAGGTGGATGTCTATTGGTTATGTTTTCAACCGCGAGATGTCGTTACTCGACTGAATGCACATAGTCGAAAACAGAGTCCAGATTTCCATATCTGGAATTTTGTCCCCGTATATTTTCCGAGCGGTGCGCGTAATTCCATCCCGACCCACTGGTTACCGGCTCGAAGTATATTATGATGTATTGTATACTACGTTTGCTGTCGTTTTGGATGAGAATGACAAGCTCTATTTCGAATGGCTTGGTGCTTGGTACCATACCGACAGAGCATTCGGCCGTTCGACCCGGCCACACGTGCTGCTGTTTGTTTCAAGACCGAGTTACCATTTCCTAATCTCCCATTGTACCTCTCGGGATGACACGTCTTTTCAGTGAGTGCTGCGTTTCGATCCTCCTCTGGGAGCCGAGTTAAAGTCCATTGGTAATGCGTTTTGATCCTCCTCTGGGAGTCCACAATTGACAAGATTATTCGACCTTTCGTTAGAGTCGTAATTGTTATCAATAATCGGCTCATTATTATTTAACCCTTCTTCTCCAAAACTAATAATTCTGTCACAGCGTTCAACCGAAGTTGATGAAAGATGCCTTGCCTGTGGAATGAAAGAGCTCTGATTCAAAGGTGATGCGGTTATCCAGGTAGGACTGCTTTCACATGATAAAGAGCACATAAATAAAGTTCCGCAGAAGAAGAAAATGTGTTTAGAAGAGCAATGTATAAATTTGGGACAGAACAGGAAGGTTCAACAGCTGATGCTTGTCCAATATGCATGCCCCCATTGTCCTATTTCTGAACGAAATTGATACTCCACGGGCGAGCACGTCACGGTCAGATGTATGGATGACTCAATGTGTTCTTCTTGAACTGAATACACTCCACTTAACGACGCGTCCGTTGAGGTAGAAAGTTTGTAAAATGAAATTGTTATTTGGGCTTGGAGTAGGTGAAGTCTAGCTATCTGTTATTTATTGGTACCGTTGCGGCCTTTTTAAAGTGGACGATAGTTGACAGATTTTCTAGAGTTCTGGCCTGAACGTCGCATGACAGCAAGCCAACTCGTTGACATTGTCGTCCACTTTATAATGGCCGCAACCGTAGGCTGAAAATTGTTTCGAAGCCTCCCCGCATCAGCTCCCCGGCGAACACTCTATGGTTAGTTATCGATAAACGATTTTGCGCGTATACGGAGCGTGTTCTGAAAGTCCTTCAGAATGAAGTTTTGTACTTTGACTCAAGTGATTGTTTCGCCTACCTTATTGATTCAGAAGTTTTTGAAAGGATGAAATTCCATGTTTCCTGTGATAAACATTCGCGATCGCGATATCTTTTGAGGGCTCAGTATCTTAGTTGGAGTTCAACTTTCACTTGTAAACTGAGTTGAGTTACTGTAGATCCAATTGTTGCAACAACTACTGTCTCGGCAGTAATAAAACTAAGTTTGACTAAACGAAAATTCAACTTCAACCACTGACAATACACCAATCCTCAAACTTTAGACTCTAGGGGACAAAAAAAAATAAATCAAAAGATCCTCCTCGTCATTGAAATCCGAGTCGAAATCACTTTCTCATTCAGTGTCTAAAGCCGGGCGTTGAGCCTGACCTAAATTTTGATACTGGTTTGACCAGAAAAAGGATTTCGAACCACGGCAATTTCGAACAAGTGTAGAATTGGGTATTCGTCAAAGAGTTGGAGTGTTACGACTTTAAAATCATAAGGGAAAACTCATCTCCTGTGCTCGATTGCACAAACGTGGTATCAAATTTTAGTTTAGAACCAAACAGGGGATCAAATGTTCAAAAGTGGAACAAAATACAATTCAGATTATTTCAATGAAAGAACAGATGGGGATACAAAATACAGGATGTCTCAAAAGTATCGTATTTCGATTTCAGAGTCCATCAAACACTGGTCCATCAAAACTTTAGCAGATCCCAATTTTGAATGATGCCATCAGAAATACGCATTACATTTGTGCATTTCAAAGGTGGGCACCGTTAACGAAAAAGTTAACTTCGTTATTCGTTAATCAGTTAATTGATATAAAATGTAACGGAAGTTAATGTTAAACCGTTAACGTTAACTTTTAATTTTGGGAACCTAATAATCATCTTCAAAACTATCCGAGCACCACCTTGAAAGCGACGAAACTACATATAATACCTACACCAGCATTACATACCTAACTGAACTTGGCCAAAATTGAAGTTAACCACCCTAAAATATTCCCTTGGTTAAAATCAAGATATCTCGGGGAAAAATTGACCTATTTTGAAAATGTTTGTGGTGCTCGATACCACAATCCAATCTTTTGAAGGTTTAACTGTTAAAAACTTCACTCCATTCTTTGAGGCTTTCTCAATTTCGGGATTTAAAGACAAATATGGCCTATACAAGTTAACGTCACGAACTTGAGTTAACGGAAGTTGAATGTAACGGAAGTTACTTATATTAGTGCGTTATTGATTTTTCAAGTGTATTTAAAAGTTGAATCGTTAACAAAAAAGTTAAGTTCGTTAATTCACGATTAACTGATTAACGATTTGGTGCCCAGCTTTCTGTGCATAGAACCACTTTTATTATATATACAGTTCCACAGATAGAAACTTCGGCGAGTGGTTCCATTGAAAGAAGAAGCGGGAGAAGCCATATACAAGTTCAGACAGCCCTGGGGTTCTCCTGCACAAAATGAGTCGTGTCTTGTCTCGTTTGATTCCATCCAGTTTTCTTCCAATAACCAAAAAAAGGATTTTTGTAAGGGGTGGGGGTTGGTTGAAAAAAATAGAAATATGTTTGCCTGGAAGAGAATTATATTGCCTTCAATTTGATGTGCATATCACAACTTAGGTAATGCTATTTGAAATTTTAACGTAGGGTGGGGTGGGGGCGAAGGGGTTGAAGATAAAAATTCGACAGTATGTGTCCTAGCTGTCCCTCTCGCAACAAAAATCGACCTGTTTCGGTGACAACTTTCCAAATGAACACCCTGTAGGTGTCAATACATCCGTATTACTCCATATGGTATCTAGCCCAGGCGCCAGGGAAAACAATAAGAAAATAATTGTTTCCTGGCTGGAAACTAGCTTAAAACGATCTGTGTAGCTTAGGTTTTGACATACTAGTTTCCCCCCTACCGGAAATGTCGGCGTCATGTCGCCACCATCAACAAGAAGTGCACCAGCGTGGTTTTTGCCAAATATCTTAATTTTGGGTCATCTAACACCAAAAGATGTGAGGAGTCATTTTGAAGCCTATGAAATTCCCTACAGTTTGGTTTTTTAATCAATTTTTTGCGACCTGTGGTCTTTGAGATAGAGTTTCTGGAAGCGAGAGTCATTGTCGTGAAAGCTCCATGGCCACTTGACTCGAAAAACTAAAATGTCGATGTGACAAAAAAATTTTCAAAGTGAGATTACTCGAGAATCTTCCATGCTATAGTTGGGGTGATGGTCTTAAACTCGTCCTCTTGAACCGTAGATTACGAATATTGAAAAGTCAAAAACGTCACATTGTACATATATAGGGTGTATTACGGGAATCAAATCAGAACAGAGAAATTTGACATATTTCTTCGATTTAGCCCATGCGAAACTCTGAGCACTTATCACGAGTCCATTATCAATATGCATTGCTCTGTGAGCTTCACTTGATACACTTAAGAAGTGGTCAGCTCACAGCCTTCCTGTAAAATGTTTTGAAGGCCCTCTGAAATCATCAAAATTCAGTAGCAAGGAATGTATGTAACAGTATATTATATACCAAGGAACCAAAGTGATTTTTTGATCCCTTGGGTAAAGTTTGTTGCTCGAGGGCCCTTTGGGTCGAAATCCTCAAACTGAAAATTCACTTTGGTTCCTTGGTATATAATATACTGTTACATGCATTCCTTGGATCCTTGGTACTGTAATTTTTAATATTTTGAAGATTTCAGAGGGCCTTCAAAACATTTTACAGTAAAGCTGTGAGCTGACCACTTCTTAAGTGTATCAAGTGAAGCTTACAGACCAAATTTATATTGCTTTTGGACTCGTGTTAGGTCCTTAGAGTGTCGCATATAGGCTAAATCGAAGAAATATGTAAAATTTCTCTGATCTGATTTGATTCCCTCAGTACACCCTGTATATGTATAAAGTGACGTTTTTGACTTTTCTATATTCGTAATCAACGGTTCAAGAAAAAGAGTTTAAGACCATCACCGCAACTATAGCATGAAGGATTCTCAAGAAATCTTATTTTGAAATTTTTTTGTCACATCGACATTTTAGTTTTTCGAGTCAAGTGGCCATGGAGCTTTTACGACAATGCCTCTCGCTTCCAGAAGCTCTATCTCAAAAACCATAGGTCGCAGAAAGATCATTTAAAAACTATTCCGTAGGGAATTTCATTGGTTTCAAAATGACTTCTTACATCTTTTGCTGTCAGATGGCCCAAAATCAAGATATTCGGCAAAAACCACGCTGGTGCACTTCTTGTTGATGATGGCGCGACATGACGCCGACATTTCCGAAAGGGGGGAAACTAGTATGTCAAAACCTAAGCTACACAGATCGTTTTAAGCTAGTTTCCAGCCAGGAAACAATTATTTCCTTATTGAGCTGATTTTTGCCTCCTGGCGCCTGGGCTAATCGTGGTATCTCTGATTGACGTTCAATTTTCTAGTTGCGGTTCAGTTGCTGGGCTCCTACTCACTCTCTCATAAAAAAACTCGACAAAACTGTGATATAATGTTCCTGGAATTAAATCTTCAATTTGAGTTGAGTCGGCTTCGGAACGAGTCGGTTTCGGAACAAGCATCTATAAAAGTACTGGGTTGGCTGGCAGGGCAGGCTTTTCATTTCTTCCTAATGTCAACTCCAATTGTTAATGTACTGTAAATGTTGTAAGAAAAATGGTAATCGCATCATGACCTATCAATATCAAATACAGTCTGCATTCTGCATACCTGGAATGCAGTAAATACAAAGATATTCCAAAAAGTTTTACCTCGGTATTTTATACCTTTATAGGTCATCTCAATTAATTTCAATTGGCACCAAGCCATATGCAAAATATGCAACCTATTTAGATAAATAAGCTATACATTTGAAAATTGTTAAGCGTGATAACATTTTGAAAAAAAAGGTAGAATGGCACAATGTCGTTGATAGATAGTTAATCAGTAGTCGTACAACATTCATTTGTTTGTTGTGTTATTATAGCCATATCTACTCCCAGCTTTATCACCCTACAAATGTCTAGAAAATGTATTTGAACGCGCGTGTACTGTTCATAGTGTTCATACGACTTGTTGAAATTATCACTGACACGATGAAAAGTAGTTCACTAGAAGCCGACATTCACCAACTGCAATATGTCACGCAAATCGGCCAAGCATTACTAAAATAGCCTTTGTTCTGCATGATGCCAGAACCTACCATTAAAAAGTTAATTAATAAACTTATAATGCATAAACATCATCATTCAAGTGGTGTAAAAAAAATTTTTACTTTGCTAAACAATCTAGGAACATCACCGTCACAATGCAGTGTACAGCTAATAGTGTCTTGCTTATAATCAACACTTTTACTACTTACGCTCTTGCGTTAAATAAGGTGATACTGCGAGTATCAATAGAATGAAAATCGTTGACACCAACTCCTTTTTCTAGAAAATGGAAGAACCCTTGGTAACAACAAAACAGGGAACTTTACGTGGCTCTGTCCAATATGATGTCGACAACAGCAGTTACTACAGCTTCAAGGGTATCCCTTACGCAAAACCACCTGTTGGGGAGCTCAGATTCAAGGTTTTATGAACAAGCAATATAGAACAAATCCAAAGAAAGCTACAACAATTAGGATTTAAGGTACCTCTGCCCGCAGACAAATGGAACGGGACCCTCGACGCAACCCAAGAAGGCAACTCTTGCTATTCGAAAGATCAGTAGGTACAATGGTCACCATACCGGAAGTGAAGATTGTTTATTCATCAATGTTTTCACTAAAAACTTACCGAGAAAACACGAATTGAAACCAGTTATGGTATGGGTGCACGGTGGAGGTTTCATTTACGGTTCCAGCATCACCGCATTCTATGGTCCCGGTTTTCTCATGACGCAAGATGTCGTACTCGTCAGTTTCAATTATCGAATCGGAATGTTGGGTGAGAATGATGCATGAAAAAACTAATTATGAAATTGAGAGTAGGATTCCTCAGGTTAGAAAACTCCTCACTGGGAGTTTTCGGTAATATGGGATTGAAAGACATGGTTCTTGCTTTGAAGTGGGTAAAGAAGAACGTCGAGCACTTTGAGGGAGATCCAAGTAACGTAACAATTTTTGGAGAAAGTGCCGGTGGGGTTGCAGTTCACCTCCTGTTGCTTTCACCGACGACTCGAGGTTTGTTTCATAAAGCCATAGCTCAAAGTTCATCAAGCCTGAACGCTTGAGCTGTAACTCCTGGATGCCCGCTACAGTCCCTAGCGGAAGCTGCTGGCAAGCCCGAGCTGGAAGCCGAGACTTTGCTCAAGCACTTGATGGGGCTGCCAGTGGAACAGATTTTGGAAATACAAGAGAAGATCAAAGATGTAAGTGAGCTGAATCAATAATTTGGACTGAGCCTCGACCGTTTTCTTTCAGGATTTGTTTGCGGCAACTGCTAGACCATTTGTGCCCGTGATCGAAAACGTACAAAATGCGGCATTTTTAGCTGAAGAACCTATAGATATTGTGAAGAAAGGCACGTTTAACCAAGTTCCGTTTATGACTGGGTTCACGACGTCTGAAGGTTTGTTGTTTAGACATGTTAGAAACGTCTACGAGGACATGAAGCAAGATTTCCAACTTCAAATTCCTTTCAATCTTGGATACGAGTTCGGAAGCAACGACTCCAAAGCTCTGGCTGCTAAAATTAAGACGTTCTACTATGGCCATGAAACTCCCACTAAAGAAAATGTAGATAAATATATCCAGGTAATAATGGTAACCGTAACAATGCCATTCCAACTTCATAATCTGTTATATGGTAACTTTTATAATCTGTATCCAAGCTTCACAACAATTATTATTGCATTCAAGAACTATACCGGGTGATCATTTGAAAGTTATCCACCTGCACTAACTCCCGATTCTTAGTCGACATTTTTTCGAGCAAAAACAGGTAGATATTGATATCGAGGGGGACAATCATTAGCTAAAACATACATTGACAAATTTCAGCCCCCTCGCCACCACTTACTCCAACTTGAGATACATCAAATTGAAGAGAATTAAGTTCTCTTTCTGAAAAAAATATTCAAAATTTTCAACCCAACCCCCCCTTTTCCTTAAAAATTCTTTGAGTGTCCCATTTATTATTCTGGACCCCTCAATTCTCTTCAATTCAGTCAGCATCATCCTAAATAACATCGGAGAAGAGGTTTTTTGGTGGAAAAAGTACCACCCAAATTCACCCCATTGCTCTCCCCTACCTCAACTTCACAATTCAACAAAACACCACCTACTTTGTGATGAATCAAATCAAAGGGAGTTGAATTCTCTTTCTTGGAACAATTTTTTCTGAATTTTCCAACCCCTTCCTCATTGAATTTAACCTTTGGAGTGATTTAGGAGAAAAACGGGGGGTTTTAAAAAAAGTCGAAAAATTTTTGTTCAGGAAGGGAATTAATTTTCTTCAATTTAATGTATCACAAAATGGGTATTGTCATTTTAGATTTTTGAGGTGAGGTAGGGTGAGCGAAGGGGTGAATTTGGGTTGCACTTTTTCCATAGAAAATTCTCTCTTTTGATGCTGTGCAGGATGAAGTTGACTGCATTGAAGATAATTGAGAGATCGAAAGTATTGAATTGGACACTCAGAGAATTTTAGAAAGAAGGTGGGTGGGGTTGAAAATTTTATAAATATTGTTTAAGAAAGAGAATTCAATTCTGTTTAATTTCATGTATCACAAAAAGGTGGTGTCATTTGAAATTTCAAAGTTGAGGTGGGTGGGGGCGAGGAGGCTGAAAATATAAATTTGACAATGTATGTTTTGGATGTTCCCCTCGATATAAAAATCGACCTGTTTTTAATCGAAGACATTTTCGTTAGGAATCGGGAGTTATTGCAGGTGAATATAAAGTTTTTAAATGATCACTCGGTATAGATATTAATTAAGTAATTTTTAGCTGGCAAGTTATTAATTAATTTAGATGACTGCTCGATGAAAATCGATAAGGGATGGTTATATCGAATCTTGTTAGGTATCTAATTTGAACATCTGACAAAAAATCAATTTTATATGAATTGTTTAATTGCTTCGATAGCTCAATGGGTCGAAAGGAGAAAGAAACGTACAATCTGCCTTTCAACACGTTTATTTAGTTTTTTGAATGGACATGTAGCCACGACGGCGAAAGCAAAGAGAATGACGGTTACAAGAATGCAAGAAATCATTGAGAGGGTGGGTTACCCCCTCCAACCACCGGCAGGTAGATGGGCCGGTTTCTCCCAAATAAATATAGCCGATTGTGTCTAACACTTAAACTGTCTACATGCATTTACATACCGCCCGCCTTGAAGAGACTAGGCTTCAAAACAATCAAAGTTATTGAACAAACATGAAAGGTATCTAATGATGATATTTAAAAAAAAAAACAAGAACTAATATACCACGAATATGTGTCACTTGAGATACTCATTAGGAAATTTAACAATAGCGTCATATTTTGATAATACAGTCTTCTTCAAGTATTGAGCTTAATCTTCATTGTTTATTGGTAACACGCATAGGTTGTGAATTGATCTTTTTATAGTGCCGTTTGGCAGTTTCACTAGCACTACACGCACTCGGTCGTCATCGCCAGGATAAAGTTTGATCACACGTCCTAACTTCCAACACAATGGGGGTTGGTTGTCGTCGACGACGAGTACTAGAGCACCTTCAGTCAGCGCTGTAGAAGAGCCCTTGCGCCACTTGGTTTTCTGTTGGAGCTGATGTAAATATTCTCGGGTGTAGCGCCTCCAGAATATTTGGCGAATTTGTTCAACCCTTTGCCATCGACTTAGACGATTTTCCTTGACGTCCGTCAAGTCTGGATCAGGAAAGGATGTCAGCGGTTGCCCAACAAGAAAATGGCCTGGGGTCAGAGCTTCGAAGTCGTTTGGGTCCGAAGTCAACGGCGTAATGGGCCGCGAATTCAGAATTGCTTCAATGCGAGCTAGCAGCGTAATAAGTTCGTCGAAAATTAATAGCGTTGACCCCATAATGCGTTTCAAGTGATGTTTGACAGATTTTACATTTACTTCCCATAACCCACCCATATGAGGCGATCGCGGCGGAATAAAGTGCCATTGCACTCCTTGATTGACCAAGCCGTCGGTTACGGTTTGGAATTCTGTCGATCGAAACAATTCTGCAAATCTGTCAAGTTCGTTCTTGCAACCCTGGAAATTTGTTGCATTGTCCGAGTACAGGTGAGCAACGTGCCCACGTCTGCTGATGAAACGCTTAAGAGCATTGAGAAAGGCTTCCGCGGTTAGGTCTGACACAAGCTCGAGATGTACCGCTTTGGAGGAGAAGCACACGAACACTGCTACATATGCCTTAACGGCTCGTTTTCCGCGACCACGCGACTCTTTCACTAGTACAGGACCTAAGTAATCCACACCGGATATTATAAAGGGTCGATTGGGTTGCACCCTATGCTGAGGTAGGTTGCCCATTATCTCATGGGCAAAAATGGGTTTTGCGCGGAAACAAATTACACATTGATGAATGACCTTGCGGATCGCACTTCGCGGCGAAATTATCCAAAATTTCTGACGCAAATGTGCCAGGGTGCCTTGTGTACCGGCATGTAATTGCAACTGATGGGCTTGTTGTATAATCAGCTTGCTGATATGGTGATTTTTTGGCAACAGCAAGGGATGTTTTGCCTCGTAATTAATAGGAGCGTTTTTTAGGCGGCCTCCTACGCGAAGCAATTCCTTGTCATCCAAAAATGGCGACAAAGACAACAGGCTGGAGTTCGCAGCCACTGAATTGGATTTTTTCAAGGCTATCAAATCATCAGCAAATGCATCACCTTGTGTACGTTTAATGATATAAAGGGTAGCAGTTTGGATCTCTTTACAAGTTAGTGGACCCGCATTCCTGAGTTTGGATTTTGCGTTATGCAAGAATCTAAGGCACCATGCTAAAATTCTTTGCATTTTCGTGAAAGAAGAATATTGAGTGAGAAATTTCCACTCAGGGAGTTTGACTTGCGCGACAGTCATTGATATGACGCGCTTTTCAGGATCCGGTGTTAATTCGTGATGTGTTATATGTGGATGTTTGGGCCACTCCTCAAGGTTTTCATCCAAAAATGATGGGCCATTCCACCAGATTTTTGCGTTGATCAGTTCACGAGGGGAAGCCCCGCGACTCAAAATATCCGCAGAGTTCGCATTTGATGGAACATATTTCCATTCACTGACGCTTGTTAGGTTTCGAATTTCAGCTATTCTATTAGCCACGAACGTTTTGTAGCCACTCGGGCCTGCCTTAATCCAGGCTAGCACAATGGTGCTGTCAGAAAATAGAAATCTTCTAGATATCGTCATATCCATTGACTTTTGAACATTACGAGCTAGACGCGCTAGCAGTAATGCCCCGCTCAATTCTAGTCGCGGTATTGTTGTGATCTTTAGTGGAGCCACCCTTGATTTCGCACAAAGAATCTGAGAATGATAACTTCCGTTCGAAGTCGTTCGCAGGAAAACAACAGCACCGTAACCGTCTTGTGAGGCGTCTGAGAAGCCGATGATTTCCACTGATTCGTATGGATGTTTTATGATCAAACGCGGAATCCGAATTTGTGTCAAAAGGGGTAACTCTTGCAAAATTGAGTTCCATGATGAATGTAAGTCAGAGGGAAGTTCTTCATCCCATCCGATCTTGCTTGCCCACAGCCTTTGTAGGATGACCTTCGCTTTGATCAATAATGGTGATATCAAACAAAGGGGGTCGTAAATTCGTGCTATGGTGGACAGAATTGTCCGTTTGGTAATGTTTTTTGTACTTGGGGGTTTGGAATTATATTGCAAGGTATCCTCGCTTGGGTTCCAAACTAAGCCCAGTACTCTTTGGATTTGATCCTTTTCTAACTGAACGTCTTCCGGGTTGACGGCGGATTCGGGTAAAATCGCATCGTTATTCGAGGCCCACTTTCGAAGTACGAAACCTCCTTGTGCTAAGATAGCAGTTATTTGCTCACGCAGGGTAATTAACTCTTTCACATCGTTTGCACCTGTCAACAAATCGTCCATGTACATGTCGTTTATTATTGTTTCACAAGCTTCCGGGAATTTAGATTGATTTAACAATGCCAATTCTTTCAGGCACCTTGTAGCAATGAAACTGGCTGGTTTCGTGCCATAGGTCAAGGTGATAAGTCGGTAGTGTTCAATTTCATTCCCAGGATTATCGCGCCAAACTATCCGTTGATAATCGGTGTCGTCTGGGTGGATTTTGATCTGGCGGTACATTTTTTCTATATCACCGTTTAGTGCAAAAGCGTGCAGCCTAAACTTGACTAGAATAGTCCATAATTCATTTTGAATTACTGGGCCGCCCATTAGTTGCTCATTTAGAGTAGTATGGTTCGAAGTGGGAAAGGAAGCATTGAAGACCACGCGAAGCTTAGTTGTTGTTGACGATTCTTTGATGACAGGGTGATGTGGCAAATAGTTAGATTTAGTGCATGTTATCTCCTGGGTAGGAACTACCTCCATGTGAGATAACGAGCGGTATTCTTTCATGAATCCGCAGTAAGACGCTTTCAACGTCGGATCCTTTTGTAGTTTTTGTTCCAGCGAGGTAAAGCACCTTATCGCTGAATTCTGAGATTCCCCTAAATTGGGGTCTTGTTTGAAAGGCAGCCGTGCAATAAACCGACCATCAACGTCTCGGCTGGTTGTTTTGGCAAAGAAATTTTCGCAAGCCCGTTGTTCCGAGGAGAGAATGGCTTCCGGTTTTACTAGGCATTCGTCCAGTTCCCAGAATTTCTGAAGACTGTTATCGATTTGCTCCATTGTCAGACAATGGTTGGTTATGGTTTGTTTATTATCGGAACCCGTCTGAAGCATGCCGCCGATAATAAATCCCAATTTTGTGTTTTGAAAGCGAGGGTGCTCCTTGTTTATTTCTATGTGACCGTCGCATAGAAAGTCCCAAAATGCCGCGGAACCGATTAGCAAATCTACCGGTCGCGATTTATAATACTCCTCGTCAGCGAGTTTTATGTGAGATGGAACGGTTATCGATTCCCGACTGAAGGAAGAAAGCGGTATGTTTTCCGTTATTTTCTCAGTCACCAGACACCGAAGATTTTGCGAAAATCGATTGACCTTGGAATGAATCCTTACATTGACTGCTTGATTGATTTGCATTTGGACCTTGCTTATGCCCGCTACGGTTACATTAGTTTTCTCGGGCTTGAGTCCTAATTTCTTACATAAGTTGTTACTTATGAAATTAGCCATCGAGCCTCCGTCGAGAAGTGCTCGTGCCTCGTGGAAATTTCCAGTGGCATCCTTTATGTTTACAACTGCCGTTGATAACATGACAATGCCCGAACCCTTTGTTACCTGACTGGCAAGACTGATTTCGGGTTCAGGTGCGATTTCGGTCTGTGGTTTCGTTTCTTGAACGCGATTTTGATGAATCAAAGAATTGTGTGACTGATGGCAATATCGACAACTGAATTTTGATCGACACTGCCCGGCTTGGTGATTAGCCTTTAGGCAATTTTCGCATAGTTTTAGATTTTTGACCTTTGTCAAGCGCGTGTCGATGGACATTTTTGCGAATGTAGAACATTGATAGATCATGTGATCCTTGCCGTTGCATACAACACATGGCCTTTGATTGATTACTACGCCGCTTATGGCTTTGTTTTTAGTGATCCTAAATGGTCTTTGCCGAGTTTTGTCCATTGACGCGACCGTCAGACACCGCTTGTCCAAGAAGTCGATAAATTCTTGAAAGGTCGGAATTTCTGAATTTAGAGTACCCTGCCACTCCTTTTCGGAATTATAATCCAATTTTCCCTTGAGTAATGGGACCAATATGCCATCCCAATGCTCGACAGGTACCTTTAATGATTTAAGCGATTCTATATTGGAACGCGTGGTGTCAACAAGTTGTCTCAATGATTCATATGAACCCTTTGAGACAGGCTCGGCCTTGATGATTGACATCACGTGATCCTCCACAATTAATCGCGTGTGCTTAAATCTTTTTCGCAGAATTGTCCATGCTGCGTCATAATTTGCATCTGAGATAGCAAGGCTTTCTATAGCTCGCGAGGCTTCCCCTCGGAGGCATGATTTTAGGTAATGTAGCTTATCACTTTTTGCGATTTGGCCGTTTTTCCCTACGAGGGATTCGAAGGTATTTTCAAAGGAAGACCATTCCCGGAACTCGCCAGAAAATGGCTTCATATTTATTTTTGGCAAATTAAGAGTGGCGGAAACAAGAGGGTTTGGCTGTAGATTACTTGATCCTGTACTATTAGAGGATTGAGTGAGATTTGGTGGCTTCAAAAACTTGTTTATGGCCGTAATGACGTCATATATTGAATTTTCGAACTGTTCGCGAGTTTGTTCGTGTACTCCTTCGTCCGCCTGTTCTTGCAGTAACTCGATTTGAACTTGCAACTCCTCAAATTCGTCTTGAATACCCTTAAGCGCCTCGCGGCGAGTACGTAAAAGCTCGAAATCACCGGTAGCCGAATCAAACTCACTAACAAATTTCGCTTGCCGCGTTAGCTTACCCTTTACAGCCCCACGCGCTGCTATTAATTTAGTCAACTGGCTCATTTCGCTGTTCACTCTAATTGCTACAATTAAGAATTGGAGGACTTACAGACCGAACCGATGCTGGCTTCTGGCTACCTCGCTGCTGATGTTGCCTTGGATGCTGGATTTTCTGGCTGCTATTGTCCAATGGTTGATCCTGGCACTTGTTGTGGTTTTTTGTTGACGATTCCGGAGCCTTTACCCACGGGGTGGCCGGAGCACCATCACATTTGTGTTTTAATGTCACTTTTTCTGTTAACTTCACTTTTCGCGCTTTAGTGGCCAATCCGCGTTGGAAGGACCAATGTTTAATTGCTTCGATAGCTCAATGGGTCGAAAGGAGAAAGAAACGTACAATCTGCCTTTCAACACGTTTATTTAGTTTTTGAATGGACATGTAGCCACGACGGCGAAAGCAAAGAGAATGACGGTTACAAGAATGCAAGAAATCATTGAGAGGGTGGGCTACCCCCTTCAACCACCGGCAGGTAGATGGGCCGGTTTCTCCCAAATAAATATAGCCGATTGTGTCTAACACTTAAACTGTCTACATGCATTTACAGAATAATTCACAATAATTAGGCTCAAGGCAATGTTTCTCAAGTTTTCTTCCAGTTACTATCAGACACTGGATTTCTGTATGGAATAATCAAGGCCACCGAGGAACAAGTCTTGACATCCAGTTGTTCGCTTTACGTGTACAGCATGTCTATCGAAACAGGCTTGAACTTCTTCAAAGTGATTGATCACATGGCTGGAGAAGGTGATGAGAATTAAAATTTGGAATCTGAATTTCAAACAAATTGGTTTCAGGAGTATCTCATGCTGATGACCTCGGGTATTTGTTCGTCACTTTCGCCACGCCCAAGTTTGAGCGTGGCTCGGCCGAGGATATAGGAATGAGGAGGTTCATCAAGCTGTGGACGAATTTTGCGATTTATGGCAATCCAACGCCCGATCCACGGGATCCGCTTTTGAACGTGACGTGGCGACCGACGAAGACTGGCGAAAAAATTACATATTTGGACATCGGGACCAAGCTGACCATGGCTTCAGATCCGTTTCCGCGCAGAATGGCTTTCTGGAATGAAATCCATGCTAACAGTCCTCACAATACCAAGCTGTATTCAGCTGCGCGGAATAAAGTTTAAAATATCTCGCAAATATTGTCAGTAGCTTTTTCAGATGGCTCATAGGACTGTTACTTTTTGATGCAATAATGGACCTGTACCTAAATTAGACTGATTGATACTGTACATTGCTATGGACCCAGCACTTGCCAGCATAAGTGACTGTGCATCAGCTATCAAGTGACATTTTTTATTTCTGTGGTTCCTTATCGTTTTTGCTTGCCGCACCTGCTACGTTGCATTGGTTCTTCGCCAAACCATGGATAATGAATAATTCAGCCATAAGAGGATTTTATTATTGAACTAATCATTAACATGTCGAGTTCAAACTGGGCGCAAGTTATCACAGACACATCAAAGCGATAGCGCGCTGACAAATAACTTACAATCTGGTTACTATAAATTTGACAAACCGCGCCCTCGGACGGCTCTGGCGAAGAACTGCCAACTTGTCAGAGCCGAGTTTGCAGATGACTCTCATTTTCTATGTGGCTTACAATATCTGTTTCGGAGCAAAACAAACCTGATGGCGATGACATCTTCCGAGGTGAGAAACATATAATTGTTAACAGAATTGTTTATTTATGAACGAGGACGACCCCGTCGCGCAGGTGGTTGTGTGGCTGCCTGCGGCCACGGGAGCCCCGGGCTCGATTCTCGGACAAAGTCTGGATGTTTGTGCTGTCTAAATTTGCAATTTTTCACGGTTGTAGAGGCTAATAAATAAAGGAAAAAATTCTTATGGCCAATGTGAGCCAATGAAGAGGAAAACAATTTTTTTTTTCAATTTATTTATGAACGAGAATAACGTCTACAAATTTCGATGGTAGGTACAAAAATTTTCGTTGCAACTTCCGTATGTTTTGAGGACTGCTCTTATAAACAGGGAGCTGGTGCCTCAAAACTTACGTCATAAAGTACATGATTTTAACCCTGTAGGTTTAATGTGCGTTGATAAGGTTGTTGAAAATTACTTTGTCTTACATGTCAGATCGGGGGGGCTCTAGGCTGATATGAGCTTGTCAATTTTCGAAAAAATGCCCAAAAATTGACGTCATAAGGTACATGAATGAAATCAATTGGTTTTTGTGTGGGGGCATCCCCTTAGTCGAAAATCTGGTCGTGAGACAAAAATTTTGGGAGCTTTCGGTCCATAAGACAAGTTTGAAATTTTCAAAAAAGGACCGAAATTTATCAATTTTTCCACAGGCGTTTTGTTGACTAATTCACTACTAAGTGTGATATATATTTGTCATCACGATGAAGGACGGAATCGATTTCCATGTTAAAACACAGGGTGTACGATTTCGGAAAAAAATTTCGATGTTGTAGGTTCAGTAGGTACCCTGTAAGCGATGTACCGTTAAAAAAATTTGTGAACAGATTCGAAGCCTGCGTAAAAAATCATGCAAGGATCGTTCTTTACTCCTGAAATTATGTCAAAGGAGAAATCACCAGGAGGAGGTAAATTTTGACCCTTTTTGAAAATTCAAATTTGTTTTATGGACCGAAAGCCCCCAAAATTTTTGTCTTATGAACCTATTTTTTATTAAGGGGATGTTCTCACACAAAAGTCCCTTAGTTTCATTCATGTACCTTATGACGTAAATTTTTGACATTTTTCGGAAATTGACAAGCCTATACCACCCTAAAGCCCCCGGTCTGACATGTAAGACAAAGAAATTTTTAACAACCCTATCAACGCACAGTAGACCTACAGGGTTGAAATCATGTACCTTATGACGTAAGTTTTGAGGCACCAGCTCCCTGTCCATTACGTGAGCTACCATGACAGCAGACAGCACCACATCGGAGATAATTTATTGTTCGGCCCGGTATCCCGATCAGCAGTCCATTTTAAATACAGGTTCGTGAATGTAATAAGTAGAAGAGATTTTATTAGTTGGTAGTTTATAGAGTATAACTTGACGAGTTCTGTCTATATTTTTCATGTAAACCAACAGCTTCTCCTCGTTCTAGTGAGTTGGGCTGAACGGCGGAAATTTTATATTAAATTAGAATTCGCAGACATCGCCTGCATGAGAAAGGCGAAATTTCGAACACGGTGCCGTGATGATGAAATAATAATAATGCCAATGCTGCACATCCCCAGAAGTATATTCACAGACAAAATTTTCATCTCCCAAAAGAAAATTTAAACACGCACCCTTTGCCGGAAAAAAGCCTTTCAACGACGGCAGCATCAGCCGGCTCCGTTTGAAGTTATTTTTGTGGCGGCACAGAAGAGGATCCACCTAATTTACTTGAGCTCCAAATATGTGGAGTGGATTTAAGATTTCGCCGTCGGTCGGTCGGCCGTCCTTTTCCTACAAAAAAAGGATAATGCCTGAGATAGACGTGGAAAATTGATAAAAATAATGCCCGCGTTACGTCGCGCCGTTTATTTCGGTATTTTCTGTTTATATCGTCGTGGAGTTTTCCCGTCTCCTTTTTTTTAAGAGCGAAGCACTAAAAGCGGGCTTCATTGAGTTTTCATAGAATCTTCGCGACAAATGGAGCGCATCGTTTATCCACTCTCACTTTATATGACAATGTGAAGGCGCATCCCGGTCTTCATTAACTGTAAAGTCACACATATATTTTTATGTTATTATCGTGACCTCGCCAGTTTCGTGGGGGTTAAATCGGCGAATGGGGCAGTATACTGCGGATGTCATTCCTTGACGGGCGGTTTTTAGTGTATTATTCTCGTCTATTCCGACCCGGCGTTATTCTGGATAACGTTTGGATTTTATTCGGAATGGAGGGTAATTTGGCACGTTATCTAGCTATAACAGAAAACATTAAATCACCAAATATCGCTGGATAGAAGAAAGAGGTCTGCAGGCACCGAGTAACGTATGCACATAGTAGATACGCAACTAAATATTCAACAATTGAAGTGTCCCACCGAAATTTTTTAATGAATATTAAAGTGCCCTAGCTCCCAGAGGTAGATCGAGCTGGTTCGAAAGTTTTCTTTACCTACTCTTCGTCAATCACACGCTTGATACCGAATTTTTCATTCAGGTTCTCCGTATCATTTATACAGGGCGTCGCGTAGGGTCCTACAAAAAGTAAAAAATTTGGATGACTCCCAGTTCAGAAATAAAAATGAATAACTTTTTACTGGTCCAGAGAGGTTGGTACACCTATAAAAATGTTTTCCTTGGTCCACTCATCTATCTGTACTTGTAAAGTCAAATACAAAAAAAAAACTCTTTTCATGTTTTGAACACAATTTTTGTGATTCTCGTGCATCAACTTGCACCCTGTGCAACTTTCATAATTCTTGTCGATTTCTTTTTCATCTCTTGTCAAAAGGACCTCAATGCCTTCATGTATCAACGACATCACCAAAATGCACACATGAATCTTTAAAGTCACGTTATCAGCCTTTATTCCGGAGCCTAGCAATGCATTTTCCCAGGTTTAAACCGGGTCGAATTGGCCGGTTGCTAGGCTAGAGATGGAAAAAAAAACAGCAATTACACTCGAAACTGAACCCTTTGTGGTATTTCCCCTTTGTTTTGTTTGTACGCTGGTACCTGAAGTAGGTACGGGCGTTGACGTTCGTAGCGTTTGCCGATGGGAGAGGGAGATGGCGCTGTGCTGGGCGAGCGTCAGCCGCGGGCAGAGAAGAGAATCAGCTGTAGTGAAGAACACGTGATTTTCAGTGCAACGAGTGTGCGTCGTTTTTACAATTTCAAGGTCGGTCTTTCTTTGATTATTGTACCGTATTTTTGGCTTCCACCCACTCATCAAATCATGCATTTCGATACCTATTTTGACCGAAAAATTATTGTACCTAACACGAAATTCTTTGTTCTCTTTGTTCTCAACGGGCTTGCATAACCCGCAGTTTTTCCTCTTTGAAATCAGCATGCTTTGCACTGCTTCGAATTTTGTGTATTCATCTATTCCCAAATGATCTCAATGTTGATGGCAAAAGCCGTACCATGACGTGGCCTCAGGATTGCGCTGTCGCGCGTATTTCGAGGTTTGATTGATTGTTTCTATTCCACAAGTTACGTCACAAACAGTAAGACGACAAAGGGAAACTTTGCTACGCCAAAATCAGCCGCTAAGTAGAGAACAGAGCTTTTTATGATTCATTCACATTTCATTGCTCATTGTCGAGTTATACCTGAAAGTAAGCGGAGGAAAGAAGACTTGCACGCTTCTCCATGTCCGGGGGCGGGGGGTCCACCTGCTTGTATGAATCTGCCTTGTTGAGTCTACTAACCTTTTCCTATTTGGGGGAAATTATGTGAGACGAAGAGAGGGCCACAGGTTGGCTCGAGTTGATTTTATTGTATGTGATTACTGTTTACTAACCATTGTTCTGTTTTGTACGTAAGTATGTATCTATGGGGTTTGTGATGGGTAACTTCTGGGGAATTTAGGGCGAATGCGTTATAGATACTTACTTCTTCCTTCCAATTGCTTACAAAAAGTATGACCAGCTTCAACTTCTCTACTTATTCATAATATATGTATTATAAATAATAAATTGAAATTGAAATTGAAATTGAAACTATTTATCTCTCACCTGTTTCTTGTTTATTTACCTACACCATTACTTATCGTTTGTTTCTTGTTAATTTATCTACACAATTACTCATCATTTGTTTCTTGCAGATTTATGACCTTGTTTAGCGATCGTTTCTTCATTGTTTACTCATCTATCAATTTGACTTCTTTTGTTCGTAAAGTGTAAAATAAATTGCTGAGCGTCAATTTTTCTCCAAATCGTAAGCGAGCGAGTTTCCTTTTGTTGTTATGTAAATAACTTGTAAACGAAGCAAACGTTTCAAAGAGGTTCAAGCACCGATTCACGCTAACTTTATCAATGCATTACTGGAGTGACTTCTCTGTCATTTCATCATGACTCATTCACACTTGACTTTTGTTTAGATCATTTGGGAAGGGATTTTCCAGCAATCAACCAGGCTATACGCATGGGTTTCTTTGACCTGTTCTTCCCATGCGTGCCTGTCAGCGAATACGTCATTTTTCCTTTGCGATCAAATTGACAGTTTGACATGTTTCATGATTTCTTGTTTTGTTTTGTTAATCTGATTTTGTATTTATTTTATTGTTGTTAATTCCTGCATTGTCTGAATCATGTTTAATGATTTTTCTCGTTTCATTTGTTCGTGTTTTGTTGTTCTTTATTCACGTGGTGTCATTTTATCACTGTCAATTTCTAGTTGTGAGGTGTTTTGAGGAAAGAAACAAATTCATTTAAAACTTTGCTAATTGATTTTCAATAAAAGTTCATTTTGCTTGCATTCCATTCGAGTTTCATTCAAGAATTAAACCTCATTCCCAAGGACACATTCTCATCTCGAGTAAGAACTCACACAACGTAGGGGAAAGGTATACAACGTTGGGAAGGGAAGCGACAACGACGATCACTGCCAAACATCGAAAAAGGGGGTTACACTACACCTTGAAAAGGTTGGAAGGTTTTTATCCTCGTCTTTATCCCACGCGTGAGACATCAGAAAACAAGGTTGTGTTTCCGTTTCCAGCTTAAGAAAGTAAAAATCAACGACCAACACATTTTAGTATTTGTATGCGGATGATTTAAGTAGGTCCTAACTTGGTTATCGATACCAAATTTGTCGTTACGACTAAGAGCTTGAACAGGTTTCTTGAATAGGTACATTTGGGTGAATGACCACACGTGTGGCACAAACCGTGTGATAAAAATCAGGAGATCGAGATCGTGAGATCAGATGAAAGTTCTTCTTCTTCTTCTTCTTCTTCTTCTTCAACTTCTTGATGGTGTTGGGCTATGCCACTGGCATTCCAAGCTGTAGTTTTCAACTGCACAGTATTGTACCAAACTTGTTTTATGTGATTTGTTTTTCTTTGCGAAGAAAATTCATGCTGAGCAACTGCTGTAAAATCGGAGCACCCCAATATCTGGCCTGATAAGATCAAAATATGGAAATTCACCAGTTTCTGGTCTGGGAACTAATAATGTTGGAGACTAAGTTTGACCATTCTGACTTAGCCCACAGTCCGCACGCGACCCGCGACAATAATTAATATTGACTCTTTAGCGTCAGCACAGGTGGCGCGATGGTTGGGCGGAAAATTCAAGTGTGGTCGGCATGCCACTAAAAGGCCGATGTCTCCAAAACGGCACATGGCCACCAACCATTCAACTGCCGCTGGCCCAATGCCATGCCGCCGATGCCGCTTCTCAGCCGCCTGTTCCGACACAATACCGGCAAGCGGCCGACGCTTGCACGTTTGCTGGGTAGGAGGCATTATTTTGTTGAATAACGTGTCATACACTGGAGCTACTGATATGATTGAAGTAACAATCAAGTATGGCGTAAATAAATCTTGCAGCTACGTGAACAGGGATCTACGTGAAGTCGGCAGATGACCAACTTCATGACTTGTTGCGATAGTAAACATGGCTCTGCCGGAACGTGACATTATCAAATTTCAAACGATCCATAGAAACGCCCGGTTGTTGTTGCAACAATGCCTTCGGATTTCGTGTCAGCACGAGAACAATTGGCGGAACCAGATGCAACGCACACATCCAAAATTATTTTGCGCCGCAGTTATACTGTGTGTGTATGCCTGTGTGATTGAACATTAAAAGAGTGCTAACGACCGCAATTGTTCCGATTGAAACTAAATTGAAGCATTGTGCATCGGACCGGGGTGTTCGTCAGCACAGGCGACGTATGTTTGCAAAGTTTGTTTAGTAAGCGCCATGTGTCGTTAAAGGGCCATTTACGTCCATTACCGCATGGTCGCTCGCTAAACTTTGTATTTATGGCGGATAGGTCGACAACAAAAGTTTATTTTGTATTTATTTTTGACGGGTTTATATCCCCTGCGTAATTTATCTCGGCGACGGACCTGCCGGCCTGGATGGTCCACCATATATACTTTTGCGGACGAGCACGGAAAAGTAAATTACTGGCCGGAATGGCCCCCTCCCGCACCACCCTGCGCCGTAGATAAATTACGACCTCTATTATCGATATAGAATGCACGAGCTGTTTTGCTCGAGGTGCGAAAGGACACCTTTCCACGACACTTCCTTTTAACGCTCTCTTAAACTTGTTGACTCTGTACAACACCACCCGACGTCTAGACTGGGTTTAAAACGAAAGGGGTGAGAGGCAATATTGTGCTTGGTGAATTGCATTGAGACGATGCCGATGGATGGTTTCAAATCGTTAATGGAATTCAACTGTCGTGCACGCTGAGTGAAAATTGCATGAGAAAAAACTCGCGCAAACAAAATCTGGATTTGGCGTAGAACTCAATAATGAAATTAGCACCTGTTCAACTACCTACCTATATCTACAGGGTGATTAAAAAATGTTGGGCCAAAACAATAATACGGTTTTGTGGAATTAATTTGCATGAAGTCCATAAAAAAATTGAAGAACTCATCAACTCCTTTTTGGAGTTGTAAGGGTCAAAGAGTGGTCCCTCGAACCTAGTGTGGTTATTTTAAAATATTTCAATGAACTGTTGATAGAGATCACACTGTTCTGTAGCAAGGATTTTTTTGACGAATTTTTCAAAGAAATTGATTTTTTCACACTTCATGACTCACCCTGTATTATAGTTAATGGAAACCCTACACTGTTTGGAATGAAATGTTCTGTTTACTTACGTTAGATGTTTTTAACTTCTTCGATTGTGTCGCCCACTATTCATGCGCTATTCAGAAGACGAGAGGTCAACTGAAAAAAGGAAACAATTTATTAGTCAAGAGCGGCTAGGGTCCTTACCTACATTGATGGAAAACTAATTATTGTTGGACTGTTGGGTAATTATTCAATTACGAGAATCAGGAACATAACAGTAGCGTTTTGAATAAATATGTGTAAGATTGTTTCAGACCTCAAGCACCAATTTTAGAGTCAATTTCAATATCAAACTAAACTGCCTACTTTGCACTCATAGATATGATGCTTTCGAAAGCTACTTCATTTTAAAGGTGACCTACGAAAGCCAAAAGCTTTGGCGACTTGTCGATGTTACTGATTTCAAACTCTTCACAGGCGCTTGTACGGACTTCCTTCATTTGGGGTACTGTTAAGTATTGATCTTGACAATCTTAGCGTCTACACCTTTTCCAGTTGTGGTTCAAAAAATATCAATTGTATTTCAGATATCGTCAATTGAATTTCAGATTAATCAAGTGTAGTTCAGAAAGCGTCAATTATATTTCGGATTAGTCACTTGTAGTTCAGAAGGCGTCAATTGTATTTCAGATTTATCAAATGTAGTTCAGAAAACTTGAACTGTACATCAGATTATGTCAATTGTATTTCAGAAAGCGTTAATTGAAGTTCAGAAGGCGTCAATTTTAGTTCAGAAGACATCAGTTGCATCTCAGATTAGTAAAATGTAGTTCAGAAAGTATCAATTTTACTCGGACTCCTGCAAATTGGGGCACTTTTGCACAGCCACAGCTTCGAACTCTTGATCTTCTTGTATGATGAACTGCAGATATTCGGCACATCTTCTGTGTAACAGATGCATGCGGGAGTGTTGATCGCACGACCGGCTTCCGCAGCATTGAAGAACGACAAATGCTACAATTTATCTTGGAGCTGCATTGATTGATAATATACAGGGTGTTTCGCAATTACGGTTACAAACTTCTAGGGGAGATTCTCCATCAAAAATGGACCAAGAAAAAAATATAACTTCGATGTCCTAAAATGCTCCGTTAAAAAGATACAGGTGTTCAAGTTGACTTTTTGAAATCGATTTTTCTACATAACTTTTGAATCGTTTAACTGATTTTGTTCAAATTTGGAACAGAGTTAATCAGAATAGGTCTCTATCAAATAATAGCAACGTGTTTAGATAAAAAAAAATACAGGGACGTAGATAATGGGGGGTGTCTTAATATTTCCTCCCCTATTTTTCACTCCCTTGAGTATTTTCCTAAATTGTTCCAATTTTTGGATTCTACGTCCAATTTAGAAAAAAAGTTACTCCTGCAAAATTTTGATTAGAGGCTCCATTTCTGAGATATTTGGGTTTGAAACTTTGGAAAACATCTCGAAATCGCCACTTTCAATGAGCCCAATTTTTTTCCCCCTGAAAACTTCCCGTTTCTCAAGAGAAATGGTGGTTTATCAACTTAGAAATTCTAGAGAACCTATTTTTGCTGAGAAATCATGAGTTTTTTTAGATTCTAATTTTTTAGGCCTTTGAAAGTAGCAATTTCGAGATGTTTTCCAAAGTTTCAAACCCAGATATCTCAAAAACGAAGCCTCTAATCAAAATTTTGCAGGAGTAACTTTTTTTTCTAAATTCAACGTAGAGTCCAAAAATTAGAGCAATTCTGGAAAATAGCTATAGGGTAAAAATAGGGGGGCAAATATGAAGACACCCCCTATTATCTACGCCCCTGATTTTTGTTTTCTAAACGCGTTCCTATGATTTGATAGAGACTTATTCTGGTTAACTTTGTACTAAATTTGAACGAAATCAGTTGAACGGTTCAAAAGTTATGTCAAAAAATCGATTTTAAAAAGTCAACTTGAACACCCTGTATCTTTGTAACGGAGCATTTTAGGACATCGAAGTTATATTTTTTCCTGGTCCATTTTTGATGGAGAATCTCCCCTAGAAGTTTGTAACCGTAATTGCGAAACACCCTGTATATTTATTGAAGAAATTCAACATCCTACCACCAATTGTGGTCTGTATAACAAGGAATAATTAACAATAATAATATTAAAGACTTAAAAAGTATAAGTAACGAAAGTAAATATTTAAATACTCGGGGTATAGTAGTGTGTAGACATATAAATTACTATTACAATACATATAAATTATTTTCTGAACTACAAATGACATGTTCTGAAATACAAATCACGCTTTCTGATATTCAAATGATCATTTCTAATATACAAATGACGCTTTCTTAAATTCAATTTATCAATCTGAAATACAATTGACTGTTTCTGAAATACATTTGACTAATCGGAAATAAAATTGATACTTTCTGAACTACATTTCACTTATCTGAAATGCAATTGACGTCTTCTGAACTACAATTGACGATATCTGAAATACAACTGACATTTTCTGAACTACAACTGGAAAAGGTGTAGTTTATCAACTACTAAGCTAATCAAGAAGAGATCGATCGCATGGGCAGCAGAACCAAGTCACATATGATCTGACGAATGAAGATAATGACGACTTGAAAACGTTCACATTCAAATTTTTGGTCTTTTGTCTACTCTTCTTTTTGTCATCTGCCGCACGGTAGGCGCCGGCACCGGCCTTCAGAATAAACCAAAGAATAACTACCCGGGTAACGGGTAAGGTTTCCCCGCGGTGTCGCAAAATCACCCGGTATATTTTGTATTGAATAACAATAGATCGGCGACTCGCGTTAACAGATTTTTTTTATTTTCCGCTTTGCTTTGTTGCCAAATTGGCATGCCAATTTCCAATATGGATGAATTGAATTGGAAACTGCACAGCAGGCGGATAATACACATCTATGCAAAATACAGATATGCATCAGTGTGCATGTAATCCTCTGCTTTTTTATTCCGTTAAAAACGCCGTGGTTTCCGCTTCCACTTTGGCCGATTCGGGCTTTTCGCATGTAGCACCACCGCCGAAAAAAAAATGTCCATGAGCCGAGCAGTCATAAATACCCTGCGGTGCTGAAGAGGATAAATTAGTTTAGTTCTGAAAAGTGGCGAAGCAGAGTCGAGGGCGCCGGCAGAAAGCTCCGGTGAAATAAAAGTCGGGTTAGTTTATTGGCACGTTCAGTCATCATCTCGACGACGTCTTCGGCTCGTAGGTAGTAGTAGTAGCTTGCTGGCCAATTACCAATTTTATGTGAACGTTAAAATTAGCTCGCGCGGGAAAAGGCGATTGTAGGCGGTTATCGACATGGCCCCAGTAGCCTCGCAGCCCCACACCGCACACGGCTCATCTCCTCTACATTGGGGAATTTGTTGGGGATTTTCTGCCGCGCCATCATCAGTGCGTACAGTAATCAAGACGCCGAGAAAGCATCAGCAGGCGAGAGCCAGAGAGAGAGATAATGCGCTCTAATGAACATTTTCTCATCGTAATGAACCATTTGAGAGTTAAGCGTGAGTCGTCTGAAAGGTGATGCCGTAATAATCCGAGACATCTGTCCTCCTCTGCGGATGGACGACAGACGGAGAGGTGCGAATATTCCCCGTCAAGATTAAACGCCGACGACTAAGTGATTTTTGCCACAAATTCTGCAATTAAGAAGTTATTTAATTCTTGGAGGGAAAAGGCAGCCGCAGCAAAGTCGGAGATTTCCAGCTCTTTTGCCGAGCGAAGCTGATTCTCCTCTGATCTTGAAGACTGGATGGATCACTCCAAAGCCCGCTGAGCGGATTGGGGAGGCACGCAACAGCGTAATTTCGCGTTATAACACCTCCAATAATATTTATACGTCACACTAGCCCAGCGTGATGCTCACCTGGTTGGCGACGTGACGTTCCAAGTGCGATTCTTGATAGAATTTTTGCGTAAAGACCGTTTGCGGCACATTTACTTACAAATTTCAGACACATATCGCATTACAGGTAAACGCAAAGCCAAGCTCTATCAATTCGTGTTGCTACGAGCGACGATTCCCGCTCATTCTGGTAAACATGCGATATTTCTAGGCTCTTACAGCCGCAGTGTACAAATGCGCGGAGCTCTGGACATTTCTGGAGTATACGTGATGGCATTGAAATACATGGAGACTCAAACGCCTGATCAAGACACATCTGTCCATTTGGCGGCGGCGCCGGCTCTAGAGCACGGCAGAACTATACTCGAAATGTGTGGGATTATTCCGGAGTCGCCTAGAAAATCGTATGCCGGGTCACTGTCAAGTTTGCTGGAAGATGACGGAAAGTCCGGGAGCACTAATCGGAGGCCTATACAGGGTGGTGAAAATTTCGATGCTCACCATTGGTATCTTGGAAACGGTAAGAGATACGAGGTCGGTTAAATTAGAAAAAAGTTGCGCATTTTTGTGGCGATTGAGAATCTGAAAAAGAAACATTGAATATTTTGATTAGTTCACGATTTATAACGAAAAAACAGAAAATTTTTATTTCAGAAATTATTTTTCACCTTTCAAGCTATTTCAATCAAACTTGGTCGTTTTATGATCACTCCGAGTCGATCAACGTTGGCAGAAATTTTCCAGGCCTTCTAGATGTCAAATTATGATAGTCAACTTTTGTTTTTCTTATGGCCGCCATATTGAATTTTTGCACTGATTAATTAATAGAGAAAAAAATTAGCTTTCGGAATTAGTAGCCAACATGTTCTTTTTATGACATTTTTGGCGTCAAATTTTGAAATTTTCGTAAATTATTGACAAAATCGGGAATGCTTTGAAAAAACAATTGAAATATTATCAATAGCAACAACAGAAAAAAGACAGATTGTGTTCAATTGACGTATCTAAGGGCTCGATACCAAGTTGCAGGCGCGAAGTTTGGGACGGCGTAACTCGCCAAATACAGCGCGGTCTGATTGGTGGGTATCCGCCGTTGCTATGGTAACGGCACTTACGACGGTCTCAGTCCCAACTTGGTATCGAGCCGTAACTTCTTAATCGTGTTTTGTGCTTGTTTGTACCGAGAACTCATAAATGAGTCAAAGGTGCCTGTGAATTCAAAAACGTCTGTCGAAACTAGGGTAATCCTTACTCCTTTTCCAATAAATATGTCAAACTTTAACAAGAACGATATGCTAGTTCCGACAGACGTTTTTGAACTTACAGACACATTTGATTGCTATTGATAATATTTCAATTGTTTTTCAAAGCATTCCCGATTTTGTCAATAATTTACGAACATTTCAAAATTTGACGCTTAAAATGTCTTAAAAAGAACATGTTGGTTACTAAGTCGGAAAGCTAATTTTTTTCTCTATCTATTTGTGGAAAAATTCAATATGGCGGCCATAAGAAAAACAAAAGTTGACTATCATAATTTGACATCTAGAAGGCCTGGAAATTTTCTGTCAACGTTGATCGACTTGGAGTGATCAAAAACATAAAACTACGAGGTTTGATTGAAATAGCTTGAATGGTTGGAAAGATGAAAAATAATTTCTAAAATCAAAATTTTCAGTTTTTTCCTGATAAATCGTAAACCAATCAAAATATTCAAAGTTTCTTTTCAGATTCTCAATCGCCACAAAAATGCGCAGCTTTTTTTTAATTTAACCGACCTCGTATCTCTTACCGTTTCCAAGATACCAATGGTGAGCATCGAAATTTTCACCACCCTGTATAAGGCATCAACCGTCAGCTCACGAGCAGTATTGAATTGGAATGCGAAGTGGTAGCGAGCGGATGAAAGCGAAGAACCTGCTATATTTCCATGTTGATAATTCGACGTGCGAATCTGAGAACATCCTAACTCGATTTTTGGCCATCTTGAGTTTTAAAACATTTCTGCTGTGAAAAAATCTGCTCTTTCGAATGGTGCAATCGGAATTTCAATCAAAAATTTTATAGCAAAGTTTTGAACAAAAATAGTAACATCCTAACTCGATTTCAGCGGAATTCTAGAACCGCGTCATCCTAACTTGAGTTAGGATCATATCTAGCGTCGAGTAACATCCTAACTCACGCTCCACAACAAGAACAGACTGCGTATCAGTGGCAGAGCGAGAGAGCGCGACATACTTTTGTATTTATTCCAAGATTTCCTCTCGTTTCTTTGTTAATTGATAGAAAAAAGATTGTACAGGGTGTTCACGTTAAGATTGTCTTCCCCTTCCCCCTAGCCACCTTATCCCTAAAGCAATTTAAAAAACAAAAAAACAGATTCTTGCAGAATTTTCCCTGAATTTTTCAAATCTGCTTCTGAAAAATAAATAAATAAATGAAATAACAATTTATTCTCACTCGCTTTGTCGGATCCTTAATTTGCAGGGGGTAAATATCTTGTTTTTTTACATCTTATCTTACATTTAAATAATGCATTCCATGCAGACTTTTGTCTCGATTACAAAGATAGGTATATGATACTTACAGGCTCATTTGTTGAAAAAAATGGAACAATGGTTTTAACAAAATCCTCAAAATAGCCTTGACTGATTTTTCAATATTTTCGAACTGTTACAATGATAAAATGTTTGCAGTTCCTTTGTCAAATGAACCCGTGGGTGTTGTTTCGTTGTAGTTGTAGTGAAGACAAAAGTCTGCATCGACTGCATTGTTCAAATAGAGAATGTAATAAAAATAAATGTTTTTTTGCGACACCCTGTAAATTCACGCCCTAGTAATTTTTCAATGGAAAATCCAAAAATACAACTAAAATCCTTCAAGAACCATTTTATTTTTATTTATGAAATTGTCTCAGTGATACGGAGCTATTGAGGGGTATCAATATCAACGGAAATCCCGCTACTAGAGATCACAAAAATCTGCAGACAGAATATTTCAGTGGCATCTTGGGACATGTCCGAAAACTATAATTTGATGAACAAAAAATACCAAAAGATAAAGAAAAACTCCAAAATAAAAACCGAACTAAGGTTTACATGATGTGTTACCGACATCTAAGGTAACACGACTTCAACAATATCGATTCAAAAATCCGATTAACACTAAAAAGTGTATACCTACATCCTCAATACCTAAAATTTCTGATTTATGCACGTAGTTTCTGGCATATAGGTATAATTTGTCAAGAAAATTATCATCCTATCTCAAGTTAGGATTAAACCGTTTCCGTAAACTTAGAACGGTATCATCCTAACTCGATAAAATTGCCAAAATCAGGTGAAATATAATAAAATTGCCAAGTTTAGGGACGGAAATTGGAAGTTCACATAATGAGGCAGTATTATACAAAATTTTGTGAGGGTCAGTCATTCCGGTCGATCGTTATTAATTTTTCAAAGATTAAATCTTGTTTTGACTCTCCTGAAAAGTAGCGATTTTCAAGTTAGGATGTTCTTAGATTCGCACGTCGAATTGTTGGCGTGTATTTATTGTAGTACGCAGAAATAATAAACAGTGTGTGTTTTGAAACGATCGTCTCAATTATAATCGAGCCCGTACGCGAAATACGTAACAGTAACAGTATGATATACCTACGGAGATGTGTCGAAAGTCGGTGTGAATCACCTTGTACCTTGGGCTTCTCCTGTGGTCGTTGTTCCTAATTAAAATTAGTGTGGTAACTTCGTAAAGTTCTGCAGATAAGCACAGTAAGTTGTAACATCTTGCACTGACTTTACATCAGTCTCCCACGAACCGCCCCTGAATTAACAGAAAAATGTACTATGTAGTTTGGACGTCGCCGCCGTTCCGTCATATATACGCATTTTTTTTGCCGTATTTATCCGAAACTTTACGGTGTTCACGCTTCTGCATAAAGGGAGTTTTTGACAACATATTTCAATTCCATCAAGAGCCCTCAAAAAAGATTGTCGAAAATCGAGGGTTGGCCGACCAGTCACGGACTGGATCAGCTCAGTCAGTGAGCAAATAATTGCAGAAATCAAAAAATGTTGTCGTAGATACGATTCTGATTGCAGGCTATATGCAGCGAGGAGTCAAACACTCACACTTTGGGACTGCATTTATTGAACCAGAAGAAATAACACCCATAACTCCCACACCCAAGTTTTTTTAGACAAGGAAATGAGATAAACAACAAAGGGGACCCAAATAACTCTTATTGTTTAACTTACTCAGTGTTCTCGAAGCAGTGGCGCCGAATAGACCTTTTTTGTGACGCTCGCCATACCTCAAAATGAGGGGGGGGGGGTCTGGAGAGGAAAAAAAGAAAAAAGGAATAGAAGAAAAGAAAAAAGGAGCAGAGGAAAGAGGGAGGAAAAGAAGAGGAAGAGAGATTTACCCAGCAAATCATTAGATATTAGGATTATGAGGTACACTGAATCTGGATGAATGTTTGTAGGTATGCATCAACTTACTTTGTATATAGTAAATTTGGTCAAAATCCAGCGTTTAAAATTGGTATTTCAACTGAAAAACCCGAGGACAAACCATTGCCAAAACTCAGCTTCCAAAGCCTCTATCTCCGTTATAATGCGTTTCTGATATTAATTTTCTTGAGAAAATCCAACTTATTTTTTGATGCTCTACCATCTCCTAGAATATTGACAATAAAAAGTGTGAAATCCCTGTGTGAAATAATAATTCCCCAGCACTCTAGACTAGAGGCAAAAAGGTCTTGATCATACGGACTTCAACAGCCAACTAACTGGACTAGGAAAATCTCACGATCTTACGATCTCACAGAAATCTTTCGATTCTTGTGCCTAGCTATAGCTGCACTGTAGGTACACTACACACTATTTATCACTCTTGATAAAACTGGGGCCCAATTTTACAAGAGGGTCTAACCTACTTTTTCCCACAAACTACGCAGCAATATTTTCTGCCTAACAGTTCCTAAACTTGAAATTCAGCCCATGTCATCTAGGTACATTTGGGAGCGAAATAATTCATACGGCTCCGCTAGGAAGTCGGCTGGATTTCAGAAATGTTAGCTGCTTGGTTCGTCTTGGAAGCCAGTTTTGATTAGAGATTGATCATAATCAAAACTGGCGTTCAAGAACGATCCAAACAGCTAAACATTCCTGAAATTCAGCCGACTTTCTAGCGGAGACGTATGGATAACCTATTTCGCTCCCAACTGTACCTAGAAGGGGTATTTTTAAAAAATTTCCAAAAAAATTTAGATTTGAAAAGATAATGAAATCTATGGACAATTTGGTCAGCAGCTTCCCTTTTTTTTGCTTAATATTGTTAATATTATTATTATAATTAAAAAAAAAAAATTGCCTGCGGCGCTAACTACCTTAGGCCCACCGGCCCGACCGTAGCGTGGCAATAAGGGGGGGGGGTCAAAAATTTTCTTCGCCATAGTAACTTTTTATGAGTTCGGCGCCACTGTCTCGAAGCTCGAGCAGGCACTTTGTTTTGTTTCTGACCAGTTGAAATTTCTAATGAACTCGTTGAGATTTGTATTTATCCAATAGCCTTTGATCGCGTGCTTTTTTATGTGCAGGACCCTCTATTTCTTACGTGGGAAGTGTCCGGATAAATCTTTCAAGGATAAGCGACATTTATATCAAAATCAAATATTTACTGCCATATTGTGTACGATCTTGAACGAGAGCGTCAACAACAAAAAATGGACGACGCCGAATGAAGCTGCGTCAACTCAAACAGAGTTTTTTCATTACAAAGTGAAGGGTACTCGAGGCTCGAGGCTTTGGAAATTGAAAACTTTTTTGTCTTCTCATGACGAAAGCATCCTGTGTATCTGTGTATGTGTTTACTCACACGGCTTTAACGGCGTGGGGGCCTTGCACAGGGTGATTCAGAGGTGTCGGGCCAATGTCGGGTGATTTCCACTAGACGTTTTCAATAAAAATTGTCTTTTTCTAATCGTGACGTCAATGGATAAACACCACTGGAAATGCTCGGGAAACGTGCTTATTTTTGCTCAAAAATGGAAAAATCAGATTACAATAATATCCTTGCACGGCATTGGAAGTAGTGGGAAACGATATTGTCGGTTGCATAAGTACATCAAAGACTACGTCTATCTTCTTCAATAAAATGGTAATGTGTATTCGCGAATTCGATTACCAAGAGATAGCGCTACATGAGCTGTCTAGCGCCTAGGTCATACCTCTCATCAGAGTAATTTGAATCAACTAACGTAGCTACCTGCTACACGAATTCTCCTTTCTTATTGCCGAAAACTGTAAAGATAGGATACAATATCCTCTGGTTTAAGGTAAGGTTTGTCCTCGCTTTGTGTGAGGGAAAATAGATAGATAATAACCTACAAAATAGATGAAGAAAATCAAAAATTCGATAGTATGGGGTAATGCTAAATCCTTGGGGACCATCTGACCCCAAAATGCATATTTACTTCGAAATCATGTTCACGATATACGAGTTTTGTTTAAGGATGTACACACATCTTAAATTATACAAACCACAAAAATATGACTGCCTTTCTTGGGATTGTATCAACTACTCACCTTAAATGAACAGATGAAAAATCACTTTTTCATAGAATGTTGCTCGCAACAATCATGTTACAACACAACCTCACTTTTTGATCTAATGGGATGAAGTGGGAGACTTGAACGGTAGAGGTGGCGGCATGGAAACTGAACATAAATGGAGAAGAGACCATTTTGAGCCACTCTCCCCTACTAGCATTTGGTCCTCTTGGTTGGAGCTGATGAGAGAATACGCCAGGGTTTCGCTCAGCCTAGGGTAAAAGTTCTCAAACCTCCGAAAGCGCGAATGGGTGGACGCGACAGAATCGTCGTTCGAGACACTAGAACCCGAGACAAGCGGGGTAGTACCCGCCATCGCCATGTGAGAGGTTTTGGACCAGATGGCTTCCGGCGGCGGTAACTCATCAAACGATACAAGAGTAGCTTTACTGACATGAGTTCTAGGGGTGAGGGGAAGCCCCGGGGTCCGTGCTCCCTGCCCTCTCGATACGGTGTTGGCCTCTTAGTGGCAGCACAAGACGCATCGTAGGGCAGGGTGCTTCACCTGTTGATCTGAGGACTGGAGAGGTGAGGTACAGTTACCCGTCACGCGCGGGTCCTGGATCGGGATTCAGGATGGTCTGAAGATTGTACGCATGGGATACTCAGGGGAGGTTTGCCTGATAAGAAACCGAACCCAGCCGGACTTGTTATCTGGGGCCGGCGTTTGACTTTGAAGTGTCGGTAAATGAAAACTAAGAACATTGCTAGTATCCGAGCCGATGCTTCGAATCTACATACGTCCGGTAGGGAACCTCGTCGCTAATGACGAAATCAGCGGACACAGTGCAGGTCTGGTTTCTCGCCTAGCAGGGGAGCTATACTGGGGGATGACCCTGTATCCTGTAATCTACAGCCTGCAGTATAGATGCGTTTTCGGATGTGCTGCTGCGAGTTGGCGGATAGTCTTCCACGCCGAATTTCAAAGAACAAAGGTCCTGAATCTTGCTACTTCAGCACTGCGGGGGTGCACACAGACCCAGGTCCTGACCTGGCGAGGGTCTCTTGGTAGCATGGAGAGCTGTTAGCCGTAGAATATAGGGGTGGCGGCATGAGAACTGAATATAAATTAAGAAGGTCTCATTTTGGCCACTCTCCCCTACTAGCATTAGCAAATAAACTGGTCCACATTTGACACAACCTTCGACTGTGAACACTGTAGACGCACAGGTGTCTTGATTTGCTTGGTGATGCTTTGATTAACAGGAAGGGGGGGGGGTCGCCTATTTGCACAACATGAGGCAATATGGATTTAGCATTATTGCTATCGATTTTCAAGAGAAAACAAACCACCTCTTGGTATTTTGAGTTATTTCCGAGATATACAAAAATATACAGGGTGTGGTTCCTTCAGACAGATGAGATTATCAAATAGGTACTTCGATTCAAGACGAGTCAAATTCTTTGGCAGTCAATGGAAATTTCATGCAATCGATTTTCCCGCATTTTTGGTACAAATAGGCGCAACCACCGGAAATAAGCAAATTCGGACACCCTGCACAAGCCGGAAAGTTGAATTTGACCGCTGTCGTCTATGCGATTCCGCTATGCGCATGCAAAATGTAGGTAGGTAAGTCACTTGCACGTGTTCCAGATTTGGTACAGAATCAAATTATGATTCGCAATAACGTGGGCATACAACAAGAAAAATGTCCACCCTTCTGCCAAGAGATGAATAATGTGGCTATCCTACACGTTGTTGGAATTTCGCACACGCCTGATGGTATATTATATACTGAAGAGATAAAAAAAATCGCTAAAAAAAGTGTGTGGCATTTTCTAGCCGCCCAAAAATGTTTTTCGAGTCAACTTCGTTCAATCAGTTGAGGTACAAATATAGTTGATGTCAACAACCATTTAACGTAGGTACCTATAAAACAATGCAAACAAAATAATTGGACGAGTTTTGAGATAGGTACCTAGTTCTGAAGAAATGAAAAGGCTTCGTACAAAAATGAGAAGGTGATGAAATCTTTTTCACCGCTAGTTTACCTATAGTCTGCTCCATTTGAAAATTCAATGTATGTATAGATAGGGAGTGTTTGTATTTTCTATTCACTAGTTTACAAGTACGGATTTTCGCCTCGAAAACAAGCTTCTTAGTTTGGTTGGAATGCTTTGCTAAATGCAAGACAATTATGCATGGATAATGGGTAGTATTAATAAAAAAAATAAGCATTAGCATTTGCTTAGATTTTCGAAGAGTTTCTGAGCAGACTTCCCCTGGCAACGCCTATGAAATCAAAGCAAATGCTTATGCTTATTTTTTATTAATACTAGCCAATTAAACTGTCGAATAGCACGTAAAATACGAACGATGGTGCCGACCCCATGCGATGTTGGTGGTCGTTGAAAATCCCTACCCTGTGTTGGAACCATATGGTTGGAACACACAAGGGTTCGGCAAAATTTCCGGTACAGTGGAGGAAAGCATTCACCGGCGTCGGTGTTGGGCCTCGTTGCAGAAATAGGCCGACGTTAAATAAACGAATGATAAAAAAAAGCTTACAAGTAAGGCAAGTTCACAATACTGTGTAACTTTTGACTAAGGGTGAGAGGAGGGGGTGAGGGTGAGACTTCACCGCACCTCACTAGTTTTTACATAGTAGATCCTCGACCAATAGGAGAAAAAAAGTCCTTTATCCACTTTGCGTTATTAATGGACTCATTATTACATCGAAAACAGTGCTCTAATGGAGCATATTATTGATCTGCTTTTCAACCAATAGGAACAATTAATTGCCATTAGAAGGTAGGCGAACGTCAGTTCTGAAGTGTCACTTGTCAAACGTTTCTATTTTGAGCAGCCAGAATTTCCAATTTTTTGGCGATTATTAGAAAAAAGTAGAAAAATACGGGGTGTTTATAAGAAACTGTGATCGCGGCAGGCATGGGTCAGGCTGAAAAATTCAGTAACAGACGCAATTGTAGTGATCGAAAGCGGATTTCAAAGGCGATGCGATCACAGACATTTATAAACACCCGGTAGTATATTATACTCGTTTAATTAGACGTATTGTCACACTCTTTCCTTGGAAGCACTGACACTCCTTGCTAGCTTGTCGTGCCCCAAAACCAGTCCTCCGCCAATACTATGTCTTATGAAACTCGTATAATAAAATAGTATTGTGTTTTAAACACAGTGAGAATGATATATACCATATACCAAGGTTGAGAAGCGAGCTGTTATAGCTCGACAAAGGTTCAAATCCCGAGCCGTGTAGCGGCGAGGGAGATGTTGTGCCAAGCAGGCTATAGTAGCCTTCTCAAGTGCGTTTATACAATTTTTCCTATAGTACTTCCTATTTGTAAAGATTCTTTGAAATAATATAAAAATAACACTCTGATTATTGGCATCCTCAATGCCAATAAAAACCATAATTGGTTGATTTTCAGCTGTTTCGTTTTAAATAAGAAACCATCCCATAGACAAACAATCGTTGAAAGAATCCGATGAAGCTATTTATTTTCGAGTATTTAAAAAGTTTTCGACTTCAAGTTATTTATATTTTCCGAGTGATAATAGTAAACGATGGTCGCACGACAACTTCCGAGTTGCAGAAGGCTGCAGATGAGGTCAACGATGACTTGATGCTGGCAAAATCAACAAGCGAATATGCCTCATGGGCATGAGGCTCAGTAGCGCACTTCCTTTTTGAAGGATTAGTGAACGCAAGATGTTAATTAGGGTTCTACCGTTATTTGGGCAGAAACTTCAATATGGCGGCCAAAATAACGTCAGATTCATAAAATTTGGCTTAAAAATCGAAATGATCGTACTATAGACAAGGGTGAGTTCCCAGTTTCATGAAAATCGTTCCACTAATAAGAGATTTCAATATGACGGCCAAGATGGCGGCAGAATGTTGGAATTTGGCTGGAGAATAAGAATTATCATACGAAACAAAGGTGAGTCCCAGCTCCATGAAAATCGTTGAGTGATGAGAAATTTCAATATGGCGGCCAAGATGGCAGCAGAGCATAATTTGTCCAAAATCGGATGTATTTTGATGAAGTTCACATCGCCTGTAAATTTAATAATAAAATAATCGCCTGCACGATTCTTATGGAAAATGGCTCCCGGTTAAATTCTCTGAATTTTTGATATGTTCTAGCTCATGAGATACTAATCAAAGAGCGTGAACCCCAAACTCAAATAATGGACAGTTTTTTACCCACAGGGGGTTGAAGTTGGAGGTTTTGACGGCTTAAAAATGATATTCTGACGTAAATAAAACCTTTCTATTTGGTTTTTCTTCAAGTTGTGTTTCATGCTAAATGTATTTATTTGACATAAAAATATCAGCTTCCTCCTCCACCCCCATCCCCTATCTACCATCACAAAATTAGAGATTACTCTCAAAAGCCATGCAGATGGCTTCTGTGATTTGAATTATTATTTTGACATAAAAATTATTTTCCACCCCTAATGTTGGGGTGCCGATTTTCCAATTTTCCTCGGTTAATTTGGCTGAATTTTTGGTATTGTGTACTTTTAATTCTGCTGAACAAAAAGTTCCAATGCCAAAACTTATTCCTATGAACAATTTTTGTTCTACAGGGGACTGAAGTCGAAGATTTGAGAGCATAAATATTGAACTTCAGTCCCCTGCAGAACAAAAACTGATCAAAGGAATAAGTTTTGGTAGGAGAACTTTTTGTTCAGCAGAATTGGAAGTTCACAATACGAAAAAATTCAGCCAAATTAACCGAGGAAAATTGGAAAATCGGCACCCCAACATTAGGGTTGGAAAATAATTTTTATGTCAAAATTCATAATTTAAATCACAGAAGCCATACGCATGGCTTTTGGGAGTAATCTCGAATTTTATGATGGTAGATAAGGGTTGGGGTGGAGGAGGGGGTTGATATTTTTCTGTCAAATAAATACATTCAGCATGAAACACAACTTGAAAAGAAACCAAATAAAAAGCTTTTCTTAACGTCATAATATCATTTTGAAGCCGTCAAAACCGGCGGCGGGGCATCAATTGTCGAAAATTGGATGTATCTAATTGAAGTTCACATCGCCTGCGAAGTTCACTCGAATCAGACCACTTTCAGAGAAATTTAAAATGGCGGATCAAGATGACAGCCAAATGGCAAAAATCATTGGTCAACTTTATATAGTAGACACGTACGCATTTCATTGGCGTTTGCACCACATCGATATCTCTTTTCGTTGAGGCATAATTCTCCTAGTTCTATCACTTTGAAACATGTTCAATATGGAGAATACAAGATGGCGGCGGGGCATCAATTGTCGAAAATTGGATGTATCTAATTGAAGTTCACATCGCCTGCGAATTTCACTAGAATCAGACCACTTTCAGAGAAATTCAAAATGGCGGATCAAAGATGGCGGCCAAGTAACAAGAGTCATTGGTCAACTTTATATGGTGGTCACGTACGCATTCGATTGGCGTTTGCACCACATCGATATCTCTTTTCGTTAAGGCATAATCCTCCTAGTTCTATCACTTCGAAACATGTTCAATATGGAGAATACAAGATGGCGGCGGGACATCAATTGTCGAAAATTGGATAGATCTTGATGTGGTTTACATTGCCTGCAAATTTCATTTCAATCGGATCACTTTTGGAGAAATTCAAAATGGCGGATCAAAGATGGCGGCAGAATAACAAAAAACTAAAAGTCAACTTGACATCCTGGACATATGTACTATTGATCAGCGTTTACACCACATCGATATCTTTCTTCCCCGAGGAGTTATCCCGGGTACGGACGGACGGACGGACAAAGTGAAGCTAAAAGCGCCTTTTCCCCATTTTTTGGGAAAGTGCGCTAAAAACGGAATATACACGAAAAGGTATGCGGCTTCTAGGAACTGGCCTTTTTTTGAAAAATGTTGCACACACTACAGAAAATAGCTTCTGATTTTGACTTGTATAATAGAGAACAATACTTATTGACTAAAATTTCGAATTATTATTATTGATAGGATGGCAGAGGAATGACTCGAGGAATATTCACAATAATATGAACAACGGCAGACTGTATAAATGTTCTGCGTGCTCATCGGAAAGAGAAGAAAACTGATTGGAATTTTCAAAAGATAAATACTATGAGGTTGTTATACTGACCGTTTGGCGTTCAGCAGGTAGCTGCTATTTCACAAAACCAAAGTCAAGTACTCGTTGTTAAATGAAATAACATAATAAGTTGAATTAATATCCTTGTTGAACGACGCAATTATAGGGCATCAGTTTCTGGGACTCCTTGGCTTCTGGTCTAAATGGTCTAGCGCTTATTGAAGAATCAAGAGAATGACAATGGAGACAGATTTTGAAATAATTTTACTCACAACCACTATGGTAATTGATTCATTACATACCTAGTAAGAGGTCAGGAAGTGACCCCTTGCCGACCTCCCGAGAAAGTGAAGAAATGGTGTAGCTTTAGAAGGGAAATTTCAAAATATGCATCCAATCAAACAATAAGTGTGTTAGTCAGTATTTCCTAAACCACGTTTCAGAAAAATTAATCGGCCTCTCTGGAAGTTATGACAAAAAGGTTATTTTCAGATTTCAACTTTTGAACGCCTGTAATGCTGCAAGCTAAGTACATGGTTGTGAGTAAAATAGTATACATACTCTCGACGGTGAATACATCATTCCAGCTTCGGGCTAGAGCCTCCAGGCCTCTGTGCCCTCAGCAGTAATGATGTATTTCCCGTCTCGATATGTAATATCCTATTACTAGACACACCGAGTAAAAAAATTCACTTGGTTGGTAATCTTCATGGTTGATCATTTATAACCCTGCAGTAAAATGATCAAATATGGCATTGCTACATCTGTCCTGTCCCTTGAAATTTATTGTTTGCAATAAAATACAGTAGGTAATCAATAGTAGTTACATGACACGAATGTGTTTAATCACCTTTTATAATTTTTAAAGTCAGATTTATTGGAAGCCATAAATTACGAAAATAATTGCTAAAAGGGCCTTGGGAATCGCAAAACGATGGTTGTTCTCCTGATGTATGACCCAGCTTTGCTTCAATTTTTCGACCGCAACACTATCAACAAAATTTCATATGAAGCCGATGCCAATAAATCGAAAACGGTTGCACTAGAACAATATTTGTGTACGCGGACACTCATTAATAACAGAAAATATATACAATATAACGTATACAGAGTTTATGGAAACCTTCATGTTTATATATTTGTGTATACAAATACAAACTCCCACAGCAATATAATTGGGGGCTATGGAACTGTGTGACTTATGTGAGGATCGGCAGCGCGTGAGTAGATACTTATTGGAAGTTATAGGTAGGAACACAGGGCTTGAACAAAATACGATTAACTACGGCCTTGAGGAAAAACAAATTCGGGTGTCTTTTGATCACAAGAAGAGAAAAACAATTTGGTTCGATCTACATTTCTTTGAGGGAGTCTTAAATTAAAAATCGGCTTGGAAATTAAATACATCAAGAAGACAAGTTCCTGCGGGGCGGAAGCGAAAAGACGACGCGAAGCACCTGAGAGGAAGAGCGCGCGCGGCAGGAAAAAGCGTAAGCTCCGCAAGGATATTAACTTATGTTTCGGGAAAGCGCGCGGAGTCGCCTAGAGTGAAATGTCTCGCGCCAGACTTGGCCCTAAATCTAATTTGATTAACTTCGTTAAGGTATTTACTCTTTTTTTTTGTATTTAAATTGTGTTCCGGATAATATCTCGCGTATACCTACTTGCAACGGTTAATTCCCGACGGGAGTCAACTCGTTATCCTGTTGCTGTATTGTACCTACCTACGGCAGGAATCTGGGGCAATTTTCTTTTCTCTACTTTCTTGGATGAGCAATCCTCCGGAAGTTATTAGCTATACTATCAAGTACTATCAAGCGCTGCAGAGTTTAATAATTTCACATGGTCGCATTATTCATCATCATCATTATCATGACTATCGACAGTTTGACGTTTTGACATGTAATAATCACAGCTCTAGCAGTTATCAAACCAAAATATTTATGTTGGTAACAGTAGGTACTGCAAAATGTAGATTACAGGAAAGTACACAAATAAGTTTGGTTAGTGGCGCTATTAAACATTACAACCCCAAGTTTGTAGTGCAGCATTAGGTACATACATACAACAAACAAGTCGACCATATGGTTGTGCAGTGTGGAGTCAAAATTATATGCAGAAAACATACTGGATGCATTTGATAGCGGTTAGCGGATACTCTTATTGCACTTGTTCTCGTTACTGGCTTCCATACATGCTCAACTTTGGTTTTAGTCTTGTCAAAATTAGATTAGTTTCGATGTTTCACATTATTATATTTGGTTGAAATCGTAATTTTCTGCGGAACTAAACAAACATTACAACGATATAATTAATCTGTTGAACTTTGTAGTTGAACTGAGTTGAACTTTTCTTGAGAATATTGCTCTGGTATGAATAATCAGGGAATAGAGAGAAAGGTTGAATGCTTTATCCCTATTTTTGGAACCGGGGACCAGCTCCTCATGTGATGAATATTCCACCCTTATTCTGACGAATGCTTTGAACAATACTCTCAAGGTGGTTAACACTTCTGAAACCAGCCCCATTGCGTGAAATGAAACCGATGCCCTTAATAAAAGCCGAGGATACTGTTAATTCAACAAGCTTGGAAAAGGTGAGCCTGGCGTCAAACGTCACCCCCAAGTTCCTGACGCATTCAGGTCTCTGTATGATTTCCCCATCCAAACCGTAATCGTATGGCAATGAGTCTTTCCCGCGGGTGAAAGGCATGAAGTTGCATTTGGACGCATTCAGGCGGATCCCGGAAATAACTTAGCCTATATAACATAGACGGAGAAAACATACCTGGGAAAAACATAGTTGGACAAAAACATAGACCGGAAAAAACATAGTTGGACAAAAACATAGCCGGAAAAAAAATACTGGGAGAAAACATACCCAGAAAAAGCATAGACAGGAGAAAACATAGCTGGATCAAAATATCCCCGGAATAAGCATAGCTGGAAGAAACATACCCGGGTATTTTATTTCCGGGTAACCCGAAAATTAAATACCAGGCTTAAAGAAGGTAACTATCTACGATGGCGGCAGGCAATACAAATCCAAATCTACGAAATTCTGGAATTTTTATTAGAAAAATTAGAAACGTTTGACCAACAGGTCTGATGACATTTCATTTTCTGGTATGTTATTGCCAGGTATGTTTTTGTTCGGGTTTTCACGTTTTTTCAGTTGTTCGTTGTTTTCACCTCACAGTACAACTTAACGTCCTTAGCGTATAGGAAGGTCGCGAAAACTCGGGAAGCACATCATCGATGTAGACGTCCCCAAAAAAGTCCCCAAAGGGGCTCCCGGGGGACCCCGAATGACTGGTGAAAATACTCGGATATGGAACCATTGTGCTGAACGTACTGCGATCTGTTCTCAAGGTAAGAGGCATAAGATAAGCAGTATATGAGGCCTCCTTTAATAGTGCCACGCAGTGGAATGGCATTCTGCAATAACTCTTCAATGAATAGTGAACAAAATGTTTTCTTGGCATACCTAGGGCCTAGTACCTGCCTCACTTGTTTCTCCTATCGTGTGATCAAATGAATTCTTATTAGGCAGACTGTGCCCTCGCTGAACGCAGCTTCGCACCCCTGAATACCACACCAGGCCACAGCCTACCTAAAATAAGAATTCATTTGATCACACGATACATTTTTTCCAATTATGTAGGTTGCACGACACGACGGCACTCAGCAGAAAATACATGTATGTTAGTATTGTTACTGACTAGTTGTCTATCTCTTTCCATTGGAAAAACGTACTATGTAAATAAGTTGCGGCCTCATAAAAATTCACACCGACGGCGATCGAGTGGCCGTGCTAATTCAATTTTGACGTAATTTTGAATGAGCATGGCCACATGATTGTCATCGGTGTAAACTTTTATGAGGCCGCAACTGTACATGAATACACACGAATTTATATCCCATACTAACTTTAAGCAATGCTCAAGCATGCAAGAATTTGGTGAAATTGAAAAAAATGTGAAAAGTTGGCATTCAGTAATCAAAATTCCCACCTGCTGTTGGAAAGACTGAATTTTAATCTGAATTACAATGTAAGGTGATGATGCACAGTATTTTTTCCAAGCAAGAAAATTAGGCTACAGGAACAATCTAGCAATGCTTTGACAATGAACAACAAAATAGGGAATTACGCTGACGCTGAGGCCCGGTAGAACTTTTTCTATAAGAATACAAGGTGTTATAAACAATGTACAGGACCTATTTAGGTAACAGTGGATGTTCGGATAGAACTTCCCTGTAAATTGGTAATCAAAATGTGCAATTTTCACCGTGTCGTCGCCGTGAAAAAATTAGTTATGTATATGAGTCGGCATAAATATTCAGGACGATGTAAAACAGGGCACGAGGCATAGGAGAAAGCTAATGACGTCATTGAAGGGGGAGTTGAACATTTTGCTGACATCCAAACGGGGATGTTTTCCCAAGCTCGCGCATGGACTAGAAGAAAAAATCTTGGAATTAAGAATAAGATTTGCATTTTCAAATTATCTCCATCTCCATCTGCACAAGCACCGCAGACAGATTTGGGGGACCTTTAGAATATGATAATTTCAAGCATCAACCATTTCTTGCAACATCATCACAAAGAAAAATCATCCCTGCTGGCCATATTTGAGTGAATACGTGCCGAGCATCCCGATGGTTTGATTTGGTTTCGTAGCTTGACGGAGGAATTGACATATCCGAGGAATTATTAACTTTGTTGGGGTCTCGAATAAGGCCTTTCGTTCTCGCCCATTCGGATAGGCAGATAAATTTATCTTAAACCCCCCGGAATTCTACTTCAATGCGCCGTGTGGCAACAATTTCGACAACTTGGCGAAATGATGTTCAATGGGGATGCGATGAGGAAAAGTGTCAATAATGTGGATAAAGTGCCACTATTACGAAAATTTGAATCTTGATTGATCATGTTATGGGATACGGTATGGTGTGGCAGTTTATGTGGGATTTATTCATGGAAGCTAATAGGCTTTACCTAAAGTTCAGGAAAACCGAAAACCGCGCGCTGGGAGGGATATATCGATTCATTTGATGGGACGTTTTTCTGCGCCATTAGTTTTATTTTCTTGTTTATCTTCGTCGTGTGCAATGACGTCAGTCGGTTCAGTTTTCAAATGAGTGCAGCTTGAGCTTTTGGGATTTGTAGATGCCAACGTGATGTGTGACATCCTACGTCGAGCAGGCGACAACGAAATTATTGTCTTATCCTATTCCTGAATGTAAACAGCAGCTTAGCTTTTGCTTGAAACAAGCAAATTCATTTTGGTACTGCTGTTAGCTTGTGCTGTGACAGCAGCCAAAAGGTCATCAGATGAATCTGAACAGCACGCTTCCGCAGTTTTTTTATACATTTGAATAAAATAACCGCATTTACTATTTCGATTACCAAAACGATGACGCCTGTGGTAGCTGCTCAGGTCCTGCCTAGTAATGCATCGCAGCGCAGCGGTGTAATTATTAGGTACTATTGCAATGTTTTTTGGGATTTTAGCAACGTAGGTACAGCTCATGTAAATCTCATCTCGCGCTTTCCATAGAAATCGTGTGTAGTTGAGTTGACATTTGCAAGCGGTTGAACTATCTGTTACATGCATTAAGTACTAGGTACGTAAGTATACTGAGAATACTCGTAAATTCCTAAACCCAAAGCCGGGTTTAATTCAGCGGTTTATTGTGTTGACTTCAACCCATTTAAATTATTTACACGCCTGCTTGGCTCGCTTGTTTGCAACAAGACCGATTTAGATTGCAACCCGAATGAAAAAAACATTCCTCTCGGGATGACCAGAAGAACGAACCTGCGTTTCCGTATAAATGGCGTTAATACTGCATCTTCCGTTACTCATTTATTTTGTGTAGGTGTTGTATAATTGACGTAGGTACAGAAATGTTTCCGGTCAAGCCAAGCCGTTTGTCGGAGGACAAGGCCCGTACTTCTCGCCTTCCTGAAGGGGGGCCATAAAATAAACTCCGGAGGAAATATGAATATATATCTGAAACTTCCACTTGGACTCTGCCCAAAAGTGCGATTCCGAGTCCGTTTATCTAGTTCTTTATTGCGGCGTCCTCCTTAAGTCCGAGAAATGCCCGTTTCCCGGTACATTTTCAGATCCTTTCCATTCCAAGTCAGAATATAAATACGGGAGGATTGCGCCTGCTATAGCCGTCGGCCCGCAGGACGAGAGATGAAATAACCAATATGAGCATAGGATGAGGATGACGAGAGGAATTCAGAAGTCCGTTGCATAAAGATCATTAATCTGTATGGGGATTTACTCAGCGCCCCCTCATATACTACCCCCAAAGTGTAGCTACCCTACCCAAACTACCTATGCACAAAGATTTATCGAACTCTGCCTGACTGTGGCAGTGTAAAGAGGTTTTGCGTTTGAATTGCAGCGCAGCACAGACCGTTAGCGTATACAGTCCTAGAGAAATGACAGGTGGTTTGTGGTGGTAGAACCGGAAAATGTATGTTCTCTTTGTGCACGTAGGCCGCTCTCCTGATGCTGCGTGTCCGATTAATTATTCATCCTGAAATTCCTGGATAGTTGAACCGAAAATTCTGGATGATGGGCGATTTATCGTGTCGTTTGTTGATGATCGGCTCCAATTTGTAATTTGCAAATCGGATAAATCGCCTCGTTTGTTGTTGGATTGAAAATTCTATTTGTTCGGCGCGTATGCAATTGCATCAGGTTTACTCCAGTCACCGCCAGATATCGACAAAAAGGACAAAATTATGGAAAATTGAAACTGCTTGCCACTGCTAAAGAAGCCCTAAGCCTTTAGTTGTGAAGTTCAAAGGTCGACCAAGACGGCATGTATTCGGCACAGGAAGAGGCTCCGGCTACATGGTCCACCATATTATGTCAGATTTGTATTTTTCATGACGTGAAGCTCCGGCTTGTGATGCCACCTTGAAAGCTTTCAAACAGCACTTGATTACAGCGTCAATCATGCAGTGTCTGCATTTTTCATTGCCGTTTCAGATCCATACTGATACTAGAGACTTTGAGATTGAAGCCATCAGCTATATTGGTCGTTCTTTGACCGATAGCGAAGGCACGTTCAGTGATACCGAGAAGGTATACTTTTGTGAGCTTTTGAAACAGTTCCGACCTTACATAAAGGATGGTCATTTTACAGTAATGACGGATGACTTTGTGCTTCAATGGCTACGTAACTTCCAGGATCCTAATGGACGACTTGTAGAGGAACGGACTTTTTCATAATTATTGAGAAAAGTAAAAATTCATCGCTTCCCGAAAATTGCGATACACAAACATAAAATAACATCTGATATAGTTTTAAACCTCGAGTGTATCGCCGCGGGTGTTGACCGTGCAAGAGCGGAGGGATTTTACTACCTGCTGGGAGCACAAAAACAGCCAGAGGGCTCGCTTGCGGTCTCGATAGAAAGACAGGGGGAGATCGAACCGGACCTCGGGTGGTGATGCATATCCGTCGTAAAAATTCACGATGTTTTAATGTGCCTGTAATTTGTGTTAAAATAGAGCAAGACCGTTTTATTTATTGCTTTATTCATTTATTCATTTCCTAAATATTCTCAGCTTTGTACAAGGTTTTCTGGTTACCATTTTGTTTGAATTTGCGGTGTTTTTACAAGACGGAGATGGTCTCATGATTATGGAATTGTTTGTACTGTGTTGATAATTATTTGCAATTTGGGCTACTTTATCGCACCGTCATTGTATGGTCTGTATTGTTACTTGGGATTCTCTGTTTTACTTGAGATTTTATGTCATAATTTTGGATCCGATTGCTTCATTGATTGCTGCCTGTGTCACTATGTGTCTTCCTCATGTCTCTTTGTTTAAACCGGAACAAACCGGAACTGCAGAACGTTTTTCATTTTGTTTTCATGCTCATTGGAAATTGCTCAAGCGAGAATGAAAGGCCTTGTTGAATTTTGAAATCACCAAATAACATTTTCGTAGTTGTTATATTTTTGAATCTGTATGTGAAAGTCGTACCCAAGGTATATCCTCCCTTTCGTCCACTGTGAATGTATTTCATTTATTTTTGTGAGGTTCTAAGATTCTTGCAGAAGGGGAAGGGGGAATTAGGAAACATGGCGAGGACAGGGACTTGGTCAATTAAATGGGGTGACGAGCCTTTGCTGTTGCTTGAAATTTAGTACCTACTACAAAATATTCCAACGCCAAATCAACTTCTAACTTCCTGTCACTTGTTGTGTCTCCCAAACTCGTCCCGAATCTCTCAAATCTTAGACCATTATTTCAAGTCTTCCTCATTTGCCCCCAAACTCTCAAACCTTCTACCATTATTTCAAGTCTTCCTAATTTTCTCAGAGACTCCCAAATCATCTACCATTATTTCAAGTCTTTTTTCATTTGCTCAGAAACTTCCAAATCATCTACCGTTATTTCAAGTATTCCTCATTTGCTCAGAAACTCGCAAATCATCTACCGTTATTTCAAGTTTTCCTCATTTGCTCAGGAACTTCCAAATCATCTATCATTATTTTGAGTCTTTTTCATTTGCTCAGAAACTCCCAAACCATCTATCATTATCAAGTCTTCCTCATTTGCCCAGAAACTCTCAAATCTTCTACCATTATTTCATTATTATTCTACCATTATTTCAATTTGTCGTAGTTTTGGTCCGTCAACATGGCGTCAAATGAGGAGCTTGCTCAGCTACCGGCTCCCTGCAAAAAGTGTAAAAAGTCCGTTGTTGCTGCATCCACAGCCGTGAAGTGTGTGAACTGCAAGAGATATCATCACTCCAGCTGTGTAAAGTTGTGCAAACCGGTGAAAGTGATTGATAGCGCATCAATAATCTGCTGCAGCGAATCCTTGGCTGGCAATGACGTGGAATGTGATTTCTATGACGCGCTGGATGATCCCAACAGTAAGGTGATGGACCATCGTGTCTTCGTCTATATCCTCAAGCAAAAGGACATCCTCATTAAAGAACTGTACGAAAAGGTCGAACTTCTTAATGAAAAGATTGGAAATTCGACGCTGGGAGACGATTCTGATAAGAAGGCGTTCACCAATTCAGCAAAACATCCCACAAAAACAACGACTACTGTCGCTGTAACTGATAGAAAAAAGGTAGAACACCTCGAACACAAAACTCCAGCGCCCGCAACAAGCTCCTCCGAGTGGTGATGGCCAAACTGTGCCATCAGCTGAAGCGCCTGGCTCGTCACCGTACACCTGGTCCCAGGTTGCGGAGAACAGCGGCAACAAGAAAAATACAAAAAAGGTGATTGAAAGTAAACAGACGAGTGAAACTACAACCAAGCTCAAGGTTGTTCCTAACAAGGCTTATTTGTTTGTCTCAAGATTTTCATCGGACACCAAAGCAGAGGACGTACGGGATTACCTGCAGCCTTCTTTCCCGGAAGTTGAATGTTCACAACTGGAATCAAAACACCCATCCCAGTGTGCATCTTTTAAAGTAACTGTTAATCTAGACAATCTTGAAAAGATCATGCTTCCTGCAGTCTGGCCCAGTGGTGTGCGGGTTGGCAGGTTTTTTCACCCACGGCCACGGAGCCGACAGATTCAAGTGAAATAAAGATAAGAATTTGTCACCACAACGTACGAAGCTTGCGAAATAAAACCGAAGACCTTGAGCTACTTCTATCATCTCTGAATCTACCTGAAGTGGTTTGTGTCAGTGAGACTTGGTGCTCTGTCACTGAAATCGAGCTGGTAGCCTTATCTCTGCATAGACTTGCTAGTCATTTCTGTAGAAGAGAATCTAGGGGCGGGGGGGGGCTGCCATATTTGTGATTCTGATATTGATTTTAAAACCATAAACAACACGTCTCCTGTAGGAATGGATTCTGAATTTGAGTATGTTCTAGCTAAGATTATTATCAATGACGCTGCATTGTCCTTGGGTTGTTTTTATAGGTCTCCCTCTGCCATAGTGTAAAAGAATTCATTCACAAGTTGGACTTATTACTTTCCAATTTAAAAAGCTACGATCCCACATTGCCAAGTTTTTTGTGTGGTGATTACAATGTAAATTTTGGTAATGATTCTGATTCTTCAACTGTAGAGCTGTGTAATGTGTTTTTGTCACATGGTTTGACAGGTCTAGTGAGTGAATTCACGCGATTCCAGGGTAACAAAAAATCTTGCATTGATAACATATTCTCTAATGTGAATTAAGAGCTACTTGTTACTAAAATTATCCATACTGACATCTCTGATCACGCTCTACAATGTGTATCTTACTCACTTGTGTCCTCACCACATGTTTTAGGCATCCGGGAGGTGCGGCGCTTCAATGACAGCCTCAGTATTGAAAGGTTCAGGTATCTTTTATCTGTGCACAACTGGTCGTTTTTTAATTCTGCTACGCTATGTGTTGACGATAAGCTCTCGCGTTTTCATGACGAATTTATTTCTTTGACTAATGATGCTTTTCCAATAGAGCTTCGTCCGAAGAGGGCGAGATTTCCGAAGCACAGAAGACCGTGGATGACTGCGGAGCTGCGTGACCAGGGATTTTCTCTCAGACATCTATTTCACACATACAGGATCACTGGTGATGACGGAATTCTTAGTAACCACAAAATCAGAAAACCAGAATATAAACAGTCTCTCATTTCAGCCAGAAGGTCCTATAATGCAGACAGGATTCTCTACAGTGACAACAGGTCGGGGACTGCCTGGCAGATTATCAGAGAGGGCTCCGCGCCGAGTGGCTCCAATGGTTTTCCGGCATTTTTCGTTGACAAAGATGGCTCTGAGGTGACTGACGGGTCGCTTGCTGCCCAGGGCTTCAATGACTACTTTTTGAAGTCAGTGACGGATTTAAAATCTAAAACGATGCCCACTGGCACAACTGTTCCAATGCATGTCAATTCCTTTCTCATCTTCCCTTTGCAGTGCTCTGAGGTCCATCGGATTGTACTCCATACGTCCGGTAAAGATTCTTGCGGCTCAGATGGTGTGCCTGGCGGCATTATGCGGCATGCTGCTGACTACATTTGCGAACCCCTGACTGCTCTTCTTAACCTATCATTTCTTGAGGGCCGGTTCCCGTCTAGTCTGAAAGAGTCTGTCATCATTCCTGTCCATAAGAAGGGTGACACCTCAATAATGAGCAACTACAGACCCATCTCTCTTTTGTCGGTCTTCTCTAAGATTCTTGAGAGGGCTGTTTTTCTGAGGCTTTTTCTCATTATCTAATAAAACATAACATCTTATCACCTAAGCAGTTTGGGTTCAGAAAGAAATATTCCACCACTGATGCCATTCTCTCTCTTTACAATTTTATTATCCGCAGCATGGAGGAGCGTAAGCTCACATCCTGTATTTTCTTTGATCTCACCAAGGCCTTCGACGTTGTTGATAATGATCTCCTGCTTCGCAAGTTATTTAGGTATGGCATCAAAGGGGTTCTCCTTTGAGCTGGCTTGAATCTTTCTTGAAGGGTAGGCAGCAGTTTGTTTCGCTTTGGCTTGGCGACCATAAGTACTTTTCTACTACTGAGCCGGTTACTTCTGGGGTTCCTCAGGGGAGTGTCCTTGGACCCGTGCTGTTTTTGTTGTTCATAAACGACATTAACTTGAGTGATTCCCATGTCACTCTTTTCGCTGACGACACGTCGGCTGCGTTGTTTTCTAGTAGTCTGCGGAATCTCAGTCTGCGCACTGAATCCTGCATGAATGAGATGCTTCGGTTTTGTCGTGTGAATGGTTTGACATTAAATGAGGCGAAGACTGCCTTGATGCTGTTTTCTACAAGGGAATGGAATCTGAGTCTGCTTGCGAGGATGAGTGGTGTGAGTGTGAGCCAGAGTTCTTCAGTCAAATTTTTGGGTGTGGTTATGGACTCCTCCTTGACGTGGGATGCTCACATACTGTCTCTTAACAAGAAACTCGCATCTTCTTGTTACCAACTGAGTCAGCCGAGACGGAAGGTTCGGATTCATGTGTTGTTAACATGCTATCACAGAGCGTATTTAGGATACAGAAGAGGATCTCAAGATTTCAACAGTCTATTCTATTTACATATTAACATTTGTCACATATGTTCATGACAACCTTGACCGTATTTCTAACGTGACGGACTTGTCGACTGCGGAATATAAACTGAGAAATGTCTCAAATTTGAGACTTCCTCAGCATCGGTTGACCAAGACTTCACGAGGCCCCCTGGTCATGAGCATCAGGCTCTACAATGGTCTTCCACCGGGAATTAAGGGTGTCGAAAGCACACGTAGTTTCAGGCAGGCTGTAAGGAGGTTGTTATTGGAGCATTCACTCGCTTGAGGAATACTTGGAGAGTGATTGGGGGTTTTATAATATTTTGATATTCAATATTTGTTGATGTTTCTGTGTCGTTACCAGCTGTGATTTATTGTAACTTATTGTAAATAATGTTTTACTGTTAGATACCTATTGTAGGTACTTGTTTGCTTGTTCCAAATTATTTTTCCTATTTTCATTGACGATGTCTAATGTAGATTCTGGCGACTAATAAACGTTGTATTGTATTGTATTGTATTGTATTGTATTGCAAACCTTTCTTATTTGCTCAGAAACTTTAAAATCATCTCAGATCATCTACTATTATTTCAAATCTCTCTTATTTGCTCAGAAACTTTCGAACCACCTGCCATTATTTCCAGTCTGCCTAAATGGATCAGGAACCTACAAATTATTTGCCATGATTTCAAGTCCGGTTTGGTATTTTGGGTATTTTTTTGAATACCAAATGTAGAGCGGAGGCAACTGCCCAATGAGCTTGACGCTTTAATAAAAATGTTGACGATATCTGCATAAGTTCTCTTGTAATGTTGTTGAGGAGTTACCAGACTATACACACTACACAGGGGTTTCTTTGGCGAGTTCTTTCCTTGTGTGTCCCAGAACAAGGAACTTAGACGTAGGGTCCGTAGAAAAGAGGGGAGGGCAACTACGATCACAGCCAAAATCGTTGAAAAGTGGGTAACAATATCCTTGACCAATGCAGACTATTGGCTCAGAGGATTTGGCGTTTCCAACCATTCCCCTTTGCTACCATCCACAGAAAAGAAAACTACAACGTTGTTCACGAGGTTTTGATCAGGGCAATTCCGGTAGTGGATAGTACTCGTCGTGTTGCACTGGTGCCAGATTCCTACAAGGGAAGCGAACGATCGCTTCGCCTGGAAGTACAGCGACATTTTGGACGAGGCGTAAGATCGCTTGACTTGTAGGAATAAGGCCCCTGGATTTTTGAAACGTACCGAATCACAAGTATTAGTCTATGACCTCGCACGGAGAACGTTCCTTCAAAATGTCTCTCCTCTTTGCAGGGTAGATTTTCCAACATCTGCCGTGATGGTGATGCAAGCACGATTTCAAGATGGTGTAAATTTTTTCGACAGGGCTCAAGTTGGACCACTCATTCACTCTAATGTATTGAAAGTTATTACCGCTAATAACGGATCAATCCAGCTGATTTGACACATGAAATTTTTACCCTAGCCGAATTTATATGCAAATGTGCTGCAGAGTCAAACAAACGGTTGTACAATAAAAAATGATATCTTGGCATTATTCATCTTCTTTCTTTCCTTCGCGCGCCGTCCTTAGAAATTTATTTCATTTTCCTCCGCAACGGTGGCAATACCGGGGAACATTGTAGAGAAGGCCCAACTCCTAACATCAAAGGTTGCGCGGCGCAACCTATTGTGACTTCGATTATTCCCCGGCGAGGGTAATTGCTCATGCAGATCCCTCATTCTTTGTTAGACAGTTTTGGCCCTTTGCTTTTGTTATTTGGGTTGCCACGCGGGTTAATAAATAGAAATTTATCGTAAGCAGCAACGTTAGCATTCACAGCAAAGCAAAATTTCGCAAGAACCTGGGCGACGTAATTAATTTTCCATTTTGTGCCATTTTCCCGCGCGTAATTATCAATCTCTTAAACAAACGTTTTGGGTGTTGAGACAAATAATTGTAAGCCGTGTGCGACACGCCGTGAGAGAAACAATCGTTATTCTAATTAGCAAGGCCCTTTGAAAGAATCGGGCAGTAAACAGAGCTTTTATTGCCGTTTCACGAGCGCGCGCTTCAAGATTTGGATCGAGTCTGTGTTCTCTATAACCCCCTAGTTAGTCCGGGGACAATAAAAATTCACTTCTTTAGAATAAAGCCCGCTCTGCCGGCAGATAATTTAGGCCCGTGGACCTCTAAATAACGAAACATGTTTTCGCACGCCTCGCCCTGGGAAAAAAGTTTTGCGGTGGCAATTTATTATTTCCACCAAATAATTTCTGACGAAGTTTTTGCACTTAATTGCACGAGATAACACTCGTTTTTACCACCGCTGACGGTTTCTATGTTAATGACAATAGATCAAGTTTCTACACTAATTACAAAAGTTGTGCTGCTCCTCAGAATCTTTAAGAATTCCGGATTCTGTTTTAAGCTGGAACGTTTCTGAGACATGGAGGACGGAGGGGGTAAGTTACTTTGCACACAAAAAGTATATTGTTACAAATTGTTTTCGTCATTAATCACTCGTCAGGGCTCAAGGATCGATGCCCATCAAGCTCATTTAAAGTATGGCTGACGACGAAAAATTGTTTCCGTTTAGGTCATTTAATTCGAGAGGTCGAAGCAAAGGTAGCAGTTCTGGGCAATCCATCAGCGGCAAAGATGTAGTGCAGAGGTTAGCAGAAACAGCAAAAACTTTAATCGCGGCCATTTTTTCGAGTTGTCTGGGAATCGGGCGAAGGGAATAGCAATTTTTCATTTCGGTTCCGCATTATAATGGACAAGCCACTGTCGGATGCGGGGTTTGTTTCGAACAATACGCGGAGGGAGTTAATTTTTTTTCTGCCCGCGCGGAGTAGTAGGGAAATAAAGTGGAGTGGAAGAAATAAATTAACGGGCGGTTGGTGAACATACGGCGGTAACTTTCTGTTGCACGTAATATTTCAACCCTCATAGTTACCTCTGCCCTCTGCTAAGGTGGGTACCGATCTATCTAAACAGTCGGATGTTCCGGACAGGTGGAAGGAAAGCTCTCTCTTGGAGTTACGCAGTTTGCATTACCAATCCGACCGAACTCCCGCCAGTTTACAAATTCCGAACGTTGCACTTCTCGTTGACATCCCCCCGCGATCTTGAAATCCATGTTCGCAATAATAAGCAACGACATTACGGAAGGTCTCTCTGGCGATCCCTTGAAAAATGGATTTGAATAAATCAGCTTGATTCGTTCGGGTCATGAGGAGTTTACATTGCAAACTCGGAAAAACCTTCTGAACCTTCCAACTTGGACAAACTCCAAGAGAGTTTCGAAAACATTTTGGAGAGTCAAGATGAAGCTCAATACAACTTATCAATTTTACCTGAGCTGCTACGGTTCGGCAATGGCTGTCGAATTGTCAACCAGATAGTGATTTGAACAGTTTTTGCCCGTTTTTTTCTTGTACCTGACTGCTATTGTTAAATTTTGTTCTGTGCCTGGGTTGTGACGTTTTTGTATTGCAAGGGTCTCTGACCCACTTACAAACCCCCTGATCGTCCCCAACTGAATGACTCGTGTGATGGTTGAAAAGAGTGGTACGAGCTAACGACTGTTATAGTTACCAATTTTTTCCCGTCATAAATGCTTTTTTACAACCTAATTTTCGGTCCATAAATCACAAAAAAACAATAACTCTTTGAAAAAAACAAAATACGATCAAAAACCCAAACATCTTTCGGGATATTGATGAATGCTTTCCAAAGATGTTGCCTCAAAAATTCTGCGACTTGTTTTCTCCAAACGGAACCTTGCTGAAGTCAGGTCATTTTTGCACTCCTTCCATTGTCACCCTGTATATCATACATAAGTAGGGTTACTATACGTCCGGATTTACCCGGACATGTTTGGGTTTTTGAGGCGTCCGGGGAAGTCCGGCCGGAAAAGTTGATAGCGTCCGGGAAAATAAAATTATCACGAACGCATCAAGTTATCGCCCATCGGACAACGCATGCCCCATACCGCCATATACCCACTCAGCATATAATAGCATGTCATGTTTCATAAATGATATGATCTCAATCATGTCACAAAATAACATCACAATGAACGTTACTTCCACATCTATGTGATGTTCATCCGCGATGTTATACGATGTAATGTCTGGGAGATGTTTCGAAATGAACCTAAATTGAACATCACACATGAGACATCTACCGGACGTAACATTGTTACTTCTTTCAACTGATCGAAGTGTAACATCTCACTGACGTCAATGAGACGTAGTCACTGAGAGATTTTTTAAATTTCGCGGGCTGTCATCGTTCAGCTCTGTGTGTCGGAAAATATTAAATTAATAGTTTTGCCCTCTATTCCATGTGTGTGATGCCAGAACAGCCTTTATGTCTTCATGTTTAGTTTGAGGCCCTGCGGGCCCTCTTATGTATTCATGTGTCGTTTGGAAGGATTTTGTGTCTTCTTGTGCTTGTGGCTTTCGGAACTAGTGTGTCCCGTTTGTGTCTCCTTGTGTTCTTAGAAAGCCTACTGGGCCTTCTTGTATTTTGTCGTGGCTTTCGCACCTCTGGTGAACCCTTGTGTCTGCTCTTGTGTTCTTCGGAACCCCCAAAATGGGCCCCTTTTTGTCTTATTGTGCTTTCGAATACTTTGATCGTCGTGTTGCGCGCAGTGGCTTTCAGCAGTCGTACGGTTGCGGCCAAAATAAAGTGGACGACAATGTCAACGAGTTGGCTTGCTGTCATGCGACGTTCAGGCCAGAATCCTGAAAAATCTGTCAACTGTCGTCCACTTTAAAAAGGCCGCAACGGTACCACCATAACCGATAATGATCAAGTCCTCATTTTATTTCTTATTCTGATCTTCTGATCCTTGTGGCACGATTTCTTTTGCTAGCCTTGCAGTTTGTCTCATTAATGATTTCATGAAAAAAGTGAAAAAAAATAAAAAAGGCCATGCTCAAAGTCATGCTATGTGCACCTACCTAAGAATGTCCGGATTTTATCCGGATTTTGAGAATTTATTGTCCTGGAAACTGAGAGAGGTAACCCTATACATAAGGTCAACAGTGGGGTGACCTAGTCTATAGAGCACCACAAAAATTGCCACAAACCGCCATTGTTTTCTATTTGGTTCGAATTGCTGATTAAACAACGCCGACTGAAACTTCTCGACCTAAAATAAACAAATCAACGGGATAATTTAACCCTAGTTTTGTAAACGCAGGTTGAAACAGTGTGAAAATAGTGTGGCATAGTATTATGAGCCTCGGAATGGGCCTACATGTGCCGTTTTGTTACTGGTTTCAATTTGTTTGTGTATCATTGTAATTGTTTAATTCGAGACTTTTTTAAAAACCATTGAAATCCAACCTAATCAATTTCACGACAGTTAACAATATAAACTCAGCTGAGCAATCAATAACTTCGTGTGACGGTTAGGCTCGGGCCAGGTGAACATTTTCATACGGTCTCTAGTACCTTGGCGTGTAGGACGTGTAGCACGTCAAGGAAAGAAGGGTGAAACGAGAAAGACAAAGAAAAAAGGGAACTAATAACCTCGCTTTTGATGCGTCCATAAAATAGTGGGTGGTGTGAAAATCACCCGGCGTTTGGAGTACTAAGGCGGCGCTAAGGAGGTACTTGTCCACCGCAAAAAAAAACAATTGAAATGACAATTTGCTACACCGTACGCAGCGCAGCTCAGTTCATACTGATGAGTTCTCAAACAAAAAATGCTGCAGATAACGATTGAGAGGTGAGAGCCTCTCAATTTGAGAGCCAAGTTTCTAGTTTTTCCAGTGGTCTTTGCCATCGGTGTTTTCAATTTATAACAAAAAATCGACCAATTTTTGAATTCCGGGTCCATTAAGGTTAAATCCTCACCTAAGATTTATCTCTGTTCACACCTGTCTGCCATTGCACGGAGCGTTCCGGGGCGTTCACAATTTATCTACAATATCTAGTGAATTGCGACAATTAACGTGCACACTTCACTTACCACAAACTCCGTAATAAATTGTTGCAATTAATTATATCCCGACAACTTGATATGTTGAGCTACGCACGCATTATTGTGGCACTCTAGGTCTATCCTAACCTCGATCGGAACTTTGGGCATGGGGATATTCAAATAATTATTATTGGATTGACCAACCTAGCTGCAAACAAAGCAAAATCTTGAATTCCCGTTCACTTTGGGTAACGGTGTCAATTTTTGCAACTGAACTTCAATTAAAAACGAATCAAAATCTGTGCGGCAGAAGTAAAAAACTATCCGAATAATAATTTTAAACTGAGAGTAAACATTAATTAAAATTTTACCGGCGGTGTGTTCGGCGAATTTGCTCGGTAAACAATTAAAAATGAGAGGAAGAGCGCAATTTATTCCCGCGTGGATTTATCGTCCTCATTTAGAGACGAATCCAACTCCTAAAAGGTTCTTGAAAGGAGCGCGCGTGTCTCGCGGCGTTCCTTTTTTGGTTTAGAAAAACAAAAGCCGTCCGCGGTGCATTTACATGATGTTTCTGTTTACTTACGTACTGTTGTGTAAAGTTCCGAAAATACGGCGATATTTATTCATTATGCATCTCCTCTCCGAAATAAACCCTTTCAGGTGGGCGCGGCGTGCTTAATTAAAAATCCCTTTATTTCTTTTGTACTTCTTGGTGCAGGAAATTAACTCCCTGCCCGGCGAGCAGAATGCGAATTTTCAAGAACTTCTGGATTTTAATATTTTATGCTCGCTTCGTTTGAGAGGCATGTTCGAAAGACCGTTGGAAATCTTTTCTCTGGCGCTCGGCGTTTTGCTTTCGGTATTGGCGAGGAGCTTGGAAAACCACAAAGAATAAGTCATGCGTTCCACTTGAATTCAAATCTAGAAATACTTCAGGTGTCGTCTACAATGGTGGCAAAACGCAAGTTGAGCAACTGCGTCGCAGTTTGGTTACAAACTTCCAACGCAAAATCTAGCTCATTCAATCATATCAACTCATTCTTATGGGTTGGGTTACCCGACCCCTGCACTGGAATCAAACTTTATTGTACCTCTATACCAACCGGATTCACCAAGCTGCAATGTGATGCTTGGATTATCCAAGCATGGAACCGCCACACGCACGGTCCATCCAAAGATCGCCAGATAGTCCCAATCTTGGTACGTTCAGGACTCCATCAACCCGCCTTATGCTGACGGTAATTGTGTTAGTAGACGAATAATAGTTGTTACCGAAAGTGTCCCTGTTTTTGCATGAGGATCTTAGAGACTCCCAGTCACCCGCTGGTGAGTTTCAAGAGAAATTTTAGCGTATTCCAATAAAATCCAGGGACTGACAAATTTCGAGGTTATGTCTACAAATAAATTTCTTCTCATTCCTTTTCTGGCACTGGGAATGTGGTAATATTTCTGTTGTTTTTTTTTTGTAGATTATAAGGCAAGTAAATCAAAAATCACATATCCTGAGGCAGAGATCACCTGAAAATGTCGCGAAGGTTTATACAAGTACCTACCTAAACTGCTCAACAACTGGAATGACGGTATCAAAAAGTTTGCCTTTTTTCAAAATGACGTTACTTTGGATTGACACAACCGATTTTGAATTTGTTGTCACAGTTTTTTTAGATCTATCAGGATGGAATGTGAAGCATTGAAAAATTGTGCTGAGTTCCACCGATCCCCGTTTCTGTGATTTTTTTTCTTCAAATTTTAATAATTAATTCATGAATGAAATTACCTTGATATCTAGTCTCGAAACGGTTTTTGAATTTTCCAAATCAGAAATCCAACGATGACGATATGATTTTTTCACTCTCCTGACCCACCACCCAACGAGGAGGGAAAGTATTGTGAACGCGCTAAGAGCTGTTCTCGAGATTACCACAGATATAACCGTTTTGAGGTCCCCTATGACGATTAAGAGTATCAAGACCATTTCCAACGTGTGGACTCATTTTCAAAATCGACACGGTTTCGGTTTCCTGGCGGTAATTTTCTCAAAATGGAATTTGCACATTCCCTCAATTTGAAAAAACTGCAGTGCCAATTTCGACATGCGGTGAACCCCACGAAATGTTCGTTTTAGGTGCGGACATGCTGAGAATGAGAGTTGGAGAGAAGATTGAATTAGGTTTTGTTAATAAAATATTGAATTCGGACCCACGGTTTTCGAGTTTTCCATACGTCAGTGAGTTTTCCTTTTTGGGGAAACTATTAATTTTTCAACATTTTATCCCTCGAACCGATTTCCACAAATTTTTTTTCAACGAAAGGTAACTGGTTCTTGAACATTTTCCAACAATTTTCTTTTCAATTTCCCGGAAATTTTCCAGTTGAAAATGTGAATCTGGTCTGAGATATCGAGACGAGACTTGAGTGATGGAACTTAAAATGAAGCCTTCGGGTTAGTTGGACCACCACACCACACCACACCAGTTGGAATTGGAGAGAAAAAAAGAAAATAACTTTGTAACGATTTTATTTTCCGCGCGAAGTATAGTCTGCTTTGTATGTAGGTACGTAGGTACTTAGGTACTAAATTACAGAGTAGGTACCTAGGCATTTCAAATAAATCGCGCGTGAACCGATAAGAGTTTGTGTTCGGCTCAGAGGCATCGAGATAGAAGCGAACGGTTTTTGAGTAGGGTTTCTTTCAATAGACGATGAAAAAGAGACGTCGTATAAAATTCACGTGAATATTCAAGAATCCCTAGCCATCGTGGATTTTCCGAATTTTGGTGGGCCATCCGTGCCAGATCTGACCAGATTCTTCTTTGAAATAAGTGCCCGATGTGCTGGGGTAAGATATTTATTGATTAGGTATTCAAATAGGTACAAAATATCAATTTTAGGTCCAACCTCCAACTTCGACTCCCACGTGTAAAAATTATATGTATGTCCACGTCGAAATATCAGGAAATTCCGTCTATCTGTCTGCAAGGTCTAAGGCAGGATCGAGAAATCCGCACGACGACGTACACGCAACTTTATTTATCGATATCATCATTCATCGTTATTCATCTTCACTTTTTAACAACGGTTCCATCATCTGTATTTCCGCATCTGTATTTTCTCCACCACGCTGTACACCCGTCAGCATTTGTCAGCATCGCCGTGACGCCGACAGAAATCTTCTTGTCCCTGCTGGAGCTACGCATTGTCTCGAAATTCTCCTCGATAGGACTCCGTCCGCAATCTGACCGAGACGTCAGCACCAAGCAGCGAGACAGCAATATTTTCCAAGGCACATTCCAGGGCGACGCTCCTGTCCGTGAGAATTTTACAATAATTATCCACTAACCTTAGGAATTTAAGTATTTTAGAGAACAGTATACGTACCAATTTTTATTTCCGCACAAGGTTTGCGCCTAAAAACTGACACCGATTACTTGGGCCCAAGATTTCTGTGACAGACGTCACTATTTAAGATAGGTCGTAGCTTGTAGTTTCTTTAATTTACAAAAATGCCCGGGGGGTGTGTTTGATAAGCTCTCACCATTGAGCTTCTCGCGTCCAAGGATTGTCGTCACGGGACGGCTCAGGATTAACAACGATACGCTACGAATAAATACGAAATTATTTCACTCAGTTCAACATTTCTAAAAATTCATATATCAACATTTATTATTATACAAAAAACCAATCTTAATTTTCATTAAATAGTCAAAACTAAAATTTTGTTGTAACTCTTTAATTACTCTCAAATTAATAGTTGTCCTTCACTTTAACATCTACTTCAGTTTTGCTTAGTAGCTACGTCTCACTATAGCACGTTTGGGTTGGGGTAAACCAGGGTAGACTCCCCCGAAATAAAGCTTCACACCAACATTCCTGGTTGGCGCGATATAAATTTATGTTGTGTGACGTGCAAGAAAAAAACCCACGACCCGCTCTAACCAAAAAGCTGAGTGCCGTTCGCCAAATGTAGTGGAATTTTCCAAAAATAAGAAAAGGACATTGCATAAAAATGGCGCCCTAACGTCTAGGCCGATTAAAGTGTAGGATTTCTTGGAGAGTTGAAAGTAAAATTTCGAAGAAAATTTTCTCACTTCTAGCAGTGATAGAATATAGTGGTTTTATCGTGAAGGTGCGTTTCATTGTGCGGATGAAATAGATACATTTCTCCAGAAATTTCCGTAATTTCTTTTTGTGTTAATTGTAAATTGTTTTATCCACGTACGTACATCGTAGGTACCTATAGTGCCTTAAATTTTTTTGCAGCGGGTAATCGTTTTCTTTAGGTCATTCCCTTATCTATAGTTTTTGTTGCGGACTTGTTAATTTATTGTTAGAAGTCCTTATTGCTCTTCCTTATCTAAAATTATCTCTTCTTAATTTTTCGAGTATTTTAATAATTACCTCCAATTAAGAAAAAAAAAAAAAAAAATGGATCCATCTTTCAAAGCGGTTCATTTATTGAACGATGAATTAAACTATGAGCTACGAATTCGAAAGGTAATCTCAAGTAATGATCAAGACAGGCGAAGAAAAATATTGAGTCGACTGTTAGACGTAGAGCGAAAAGCTGGTACAGATCTGAATTCTTTGAAAGATCCACTTTTCAAATATGATACCGAAAAGGAAGCCATCAACAGTATAATTGATTCCATCAACATATTGATTGGTGAATTCGAAGGTCCTACTTCCGATTCTCTATACAAACGTTTGAGATCTAGAATCTTTCACGTTACTGCCCGTGCCTTACGTCTACCAATTAGTTCCAACGAAGCTGAAGCAGAAGCCCAAACGGATTTCAAAAACGAAGCCTATGCAAGGTGCATAGAACTCGACGCTGATTTACATGAACGAGTGAAGGAAGAAGACACAGCTGCTATTGCGCAACAAAATGTTTCTTTATCTCAAACCGTGAGTTCACCGACATCTAACATTCAAGGAGCTGCAGCGGCTCAAACTCAACAAGTGATTACAGCATATTCCTCAAAAGCCGTACCTGTATATAAATGGGGTGAAACATTCAACGGAGAACGAAAAAATGTAATTCCTTTCCTTGAAAATATTGAAGAACTTATGAAAGCGCGACATGTAAGCAAATCCGAACTTTTTACGTCTGCACGAGATTTATTCGTGGGCCAAGCCCGATACTGGTATCGACAAATATTATCAGATGTAAGTGATTGGGATTCTCTGGTGGAAGCATTAAAACGAGACTTCAATATAGCAGATTATGATGAAGAAATGTGGGAAATCATAAAGAAACGAAAACAAATGCGTTCCGAAAGTGTCACGATTTATTTTGCAACGATGAATACACTTTTCAGTCGTTTATCCAGACCGCCTGCAGAAACAACGAAAATAAAATGGATTCGAAGACTTCTTATTCCCGAATATTCCACTGCCTTGGCTTTACGGGATATTCAAACGGTTGCTGAATTAAATAAGCTGGTAAAACGGTTGGAAGATGAAAACTTTCTAAATGTGAATTCTCGCACTTCAAATCCGACTTCGCAGAAGAGTAATGCTTTGAATTTGTTGGAGCCTGATTTGGCATTTGTCGCTGAAAATTGTTCTTCTTCCCGATTGCTTTCGTCGAGCCGATCAGATACCAACAATAATTCTTCAAGAACTCACTTCAAAGGTTCTCGTCCTTCAACACAATCTAAATCGTCAGGTAAATTCGTTAAAAACAACCAGAAGAAAAATTCCAGTGAGCCAGTTGTATGTTGGAATTGTAAGGGAACTAATCATACATTCTCAAATTGTACGTTGAAGAGAAACAAATTTTGTTTCCGGTGTGGTGCGCCAAATGAGACCGTAAATTCGTGTAAAAAATGTCAGGGAAACTGATTTTCGATAGGAGCTTACGTGGCCGTCCTTTCTCTCGTCATGAAAATCCTAAGGCCAAACTGGTGAATAATAAAAATTCTTCTCACTCTGTATATAATAAAAATTCTTCTCACTCTGTATATAATAAAAATTCTTCTCATCCGGTATATCGTAAAAATTCTGTTCAGATTGTACATAACAAAATATCGCTAGATTCCGTGTATCATAGAAACTTTCATTTGCAAGACTGGACCAGTTAGAAAAAGATTGTATCTGATTTTTATCAGAATAATATCTCGAAATCTTCTAATAAAATAGAACCTTTATTCTCTAAACAACTTTCTGATAACAGACCTTATGTTACAGTTAATCTCTTCGATCAGCCGATCACAGCTCTTCTTGATTCCGGCGCGACTGTCTCAGTGGTGGGCGCTGGAGGTTCGAAAATTTTGTCCAGGTGCAATGTGAAATCCAGTTCTTCTCCCTGCAAGTTTATAAACACAGCTGACGGCGCGAAACAGCCCGTTACTGGTGTTGACTTACCTGTTTGTGTCAAAAAAAAAAACATGTCAGATTATACGCGCTTTGGTTGTGCCTTCAGTCTCTCAATCTTTCATTTTAGGGACAGACTTCTGCAAACAATTCGAAATTAACATCGACTTCAAAAACGAAAGTTGGGGATAAAGTATGGCGACGGAACAAGGTGCTTTCAGATGCTTCGTATCAATTTGCGACTAAGTTAGCGTCGAAATTTGTTCTTTGTATTGTCTCAAAGCCTCAAATCTTTGTTATCACCTTAACAACATGAATGGATCTGATGCCGGAAAATGGCATGTGAAAGATTTGAAACCATACTTTGGTTCAAATTCCGACATTTCTGTTGGATAAATTATCGTACCTACCGTAATTGTTCATGTAACAATTTTCTTACCTTACCGTCTCCTTTTACCGAAAGTTTCTTCTCGATAAAATCGAGAAATTCCTATCGTTTTGTAGCCTAGAGAGTAATACAAATTTTCCGGTGAATCTGTTCACATTTGTATTGCCGTGGCTCACTTTTCCGAAATCGATTGATTATTCAGTCTTTTGTATCTAGAAATTCTAAAGATTCCTGACTGGAACTCAGTATTTCCTTTTGTGTAAATATTTCCTTTGTACATAGTGTATCATAATTTCTAAACTAGGTATTTTTTTTCTTCATTTTTGGATTTTAGTAATCTAAAGCAGATTATCTAAAAATAAGTTTCTTCTCAATTTATTGGCACTTCTTCGTTTTGATTATGTTATGTTTGGCAGACTTCCCCAATTTGTCCACTACCGATTATGACTCACCGATTTTTGTCTCCGTAAGGACGTATGATACGCGCAGATATCGATCCAAATTGTAGCATGATAAGCATCAACGACAGAAGGTTATCACAAGAAAAAATTATTCATTAATTTTTTATTTTTTTTGGAGAAGGGTGGTGTAACGATTTTATTTTCCGCGCGAAGTATAGTCTGCTTTGTATGTAGGTACGTAGGTACTTAGGTACTAAATTACAGAGTAGGTACCTAGGCATTTCAAATAAATCGCGCGTGAACCGATAAGAGTTTGTGTTCGGCTCAGAGGCATCGAGATAGAAGCGAACGGTTTTTGAGTAGGGTTTCTTTCAATAGACGATGAAAAAGAGACGTCGTATAAAATTCACGTGAATATTCAAGAATCCCTAGCCATCGTGGATTTTCCGAATTTTGGTGGGCCATCCGTGCCAGATCTGACCAGATTCTTCTTTGAAATAAGTGCCCGATGTGCTGGGGTAAGATATTTATTGATTAGGTATTCAAATAGGTACAAAATATCAATTTTAGGTCCAACCTCCAACTTCGACTCCCACGTGTAAAAATTATATGTATGTCCACGTCGAAATATCAGGAAATTCCGTCTATCTGTCTGCAAGGTCTAAGGCAGGATCGAGAAATCCGCACGACGACGTACACGCAACTTTATTTATCGATATCATCATTCATCGTTATTCATCTTCACTTTTTAACAACGGTTCCATCATCTGTATTTCCGCATCTGTATTTTCTCCACCACGCTGTACACCCGTCAGCATTTGTCAGCATCGCCGTGACGCCGACAGAAATCTTCTTGTCCCTGCTGGAGCTACGCATTGTCTCGAAATTCTCCTCGATAGGACTCCGTCCGCAATCTGACCGAGACGTCAGCACCAAGCAGCGAGACAGCAATATTTTCCAAGGCACATTCCAGGGCGACGCTCCTGTCCGTGAGAATTTTACAATAATTATCCACTAACCTTAGGAATTTAAGTATTTTAGAGAACAGTATACGTACCAATTTTTATTTCCGCACAAGGTTTGCGCCTAAAAACTGACACCGATTACTTGGGCCCAAGATTTCTGTGACAGACGTCACTATTTAAGATAGGTCGTAGCTTGTAGTTTCTTTAATTTACAAAAATGCCCGGGGGGTGTGTTTGATAAGCTCTCACCATTGAGCTTCTCGCGTCCAAGGATTGTCGTCACGGGACGGCTCAGGATTAACAACGATACGCTACGAATAAATACGAAATTATTTCACTCAGTTCAACATTTCTAAAAATTCATATATCAACATTTATTATTATACAAAAAACCAATCTTAATTTTCATTAAATAGTCAAAACTAAAATTTTGTTGTAACTCTTTAATTACTCTCAAATTAATAGTTGTCCTTCACTTTAACATCTACTTCAGTTTTGCTTAGTAGCTACGTCTCACTATAGCACGTTTGGGTTGGGGTAAACCAGGGTAGACTCCCCCGAAATAAAGCTTCACACCAACATTCCTGGTTGGCGCGATATAAATTTATGTTGTGTGACGTGCAAGAAAAAAACCCACGACCCGCTCTAACCAAAAAGCTGAGTGCCGTTCGCCAAATGTAGTGGAATTTTCCAAAAATAAGAAAAGGACATTGCAACTTGCAGGAAATTGAAAATTTTGTCAGGAAAATTTGAATTCTTCGGGAAAGCCTGAAATCTTTTTCCATGTCATCTTATTGTGAAACTCGTAAATTAAGGCTTCACTTTAAGCTCAATCTTCAAGTTCGATAACCCAGGCCGGTTTTACATTTTCAACAGGGAAATTCTCGGGAGATTTAAACAAAAAAACTGAAGTTGGAAAATGTTCCAAATACAGTTACCTCTTAATTCAAAAGGAATTAGTGAAAATCTGTTCACGGGATAAAAAGTTGAAGAATTTGCAGTTTTTCCAGAGAGGAAAGCTCGAAAACCGTGGATCCGATTTCAAAACTTTTACCAAAAATTAATTCAATCTTTTCTCAAACTTTCATCCCCAGCATGTCTGCACCTAAAATGAAAATTCCGTGGGGCTCACCGCATGTCAAAGTTTGCACTGCAGTTCTTTCCATTCCAGCATTCCATTTTGAAAAAATTACCGTTGGGAAACCGAGACCGTGTCGATTTTGAGAATGAGTCCACACGTTGGGAATTGTCCTAATCGTCATAGGGGACCTCAAAACGAATATATCCGTCCTAATCTCGCGAACAATACTTCCCCTTCTAGTTGGGTCGTGGGTCGGGAAAGTAAAAAAAAAATCATATCGTCACTGTTGGACTGAACTGGAGAATTCACAAACCGTTCCGAGAATGAACATCAGGCTTCATGAATAATCCATTAGAATTTGAAAAAAAAAATCACAGAAACGGGGATCGGTGGAACTCAGCACAATTCTGCAATGCCTTACACTCCACTCTGTGAAAAAAGTAATTGAAATTAAAAACAAAATCTCGTTATTGGGATGGATTGCTGAAAAATGGATCTAACAAACTGTGAAAACAAATTCAAAATCGGTTGTGTCAATCCAAAGTTACGTCATTTTATGATGACGCTCAGATTTTCAAAAAAGAAATATCTCAGTTTTTTCTTGATGATCACACATCAAGATGTACAAACCTATGGCGCGCCTCGGTAGTATATTGAATCTCTTGGCTGAATTAGACTTTCCACCTCGGTATGTAATATATTATTATAGTCTATTTCGCTCTCGCGGTTTTTCTTTGGCCGATATAACTTTCTGGTGGAATCAAGCGGACTGCAGTGGACGTCCAACATCGCCGCCGGCTCCTTATTGAGTACCACTTTATTTTCACCTTTGTAGTGATAATAACTGCTACCAAGTCAGCGTGATGAGATTAGCCCGGTCGTAGCCCAGTTGAATTTTTGTTTGGGCTTTCGACCTTTTACTTGGAGTGAGCTGGAATATATTTTTTAGGCGACCAACACACAAAAGCTTTCTTTACGTCCTTTTTGACGTCCCAAAAGTGTCTTTTTTTTTGTACGCCAATGTCAATATTTCCCTTTTCGGCCGCTAAACCTCATTTGTTTTACTTTGTTGGGACGCTAATGTCATTCTGCTTTTTTCACGTTACATGATTTTAGACCGATTTAGCTGTTGAATATTTACATCACGAAGTAGTCGGCGGTACACCTGATTAATATAGAGCAATTAATCATTCAATGATGACCCAAAATCAGATGTAATAATTACATAAATTTGAAAATACAGTTATTTTCTCCGTAAGGCTGGTGCCACTGCGGTGATTTCCGAGGTGATTCCAGTTGCAAGATTGCTACGCTACTACATCATTGGTCAATTCAATGCTACAATGTCAATGTGAATGCTGTCAAAGTCAAAGGCAATTTCATTATTTTGTTTTGTTGATTATGGGTTATGCTTATGTCGTGAAAATTGGCCCAACTAGGTCCGAAACTCGCGTGTCAGTTGGATTTCGATGGATACCGCAGCCCTCACCATGGAATAAATAGACCACCAACGTTGATGACTTGCACGATTGCGATTTTACCAAAAGGTACGCCAAAGAAACAGACCCTGTCCAGATTTTTGCCTTGTTTTACAGGCACCACCACAAAATGTTCATACTGCTCCAGGTAAGTACCTATACAGCTTGTGATTTTAGCGGAAGCAAATCCAAAGCTGCCGAATTTGAGCTTCAGTCCATGTGGTGCCGGCGGGGTTTGAGAAAAATCGCTTTCACTATACCTCGTTCATCATTGACTTGTCTAAACTACTGCCATAATAATACACCTACAAATTTTGTTTTCTAATGTCACAGGTAACTATGTTTTATAAAGAAAAGCACTCTTGCGATTGCGAGTAAGAAATCAAACAATTCAAACATCAGTCATGTTGCTCAATTTTTTGTGATAGTCGCCTAAAAAATGTCGTGTGCACCTCGGCCAAAAGGTTCTTCTTCTTTGGCCTCACCTGTTTTGCAGCCTCGGCTACGCCTCGGCTACAAAATTTCAGATTCGGCCAAAAAACATTACCTTTATGGCCTTGATACACAAAGTACTATTTTGGATGTCAATGCTGTTATTGTTATTGTCCTTCAAGAGATTGAAGTCATGAACAGTGTACGTCATGTTTGTCAAAATGCATCGTTGCAAGAACGCAGCAGTCCGGCAGCAGTCCGGCAGCAGCACCTCCGAACCACTTCAGTCAGTCTAATTTGGAATGGAACAAAATTTGGACTTGACCAACTGGGTAACGTCCCTTGCATAACTGAACATAGTGAATTATAATGGGGTACTTGTGGGGGTACTTGCCAATGATATAGATTTGACTGAAATCACTTTCAATTATCAACAAGAGTAATAAGGAGTATTTCCTGAAAAATTCCAGAAAATATATCCATTCGTTCGAGAGATTTTTTTTCAATTTTTTTTTAAAGGTTGGTAACAGTGAAGTAACTAGGGTGGAGTTTTCATTTTTGTATTTTTTAAACATTGTCTTGCCACTGTAACAGTTTTTTGAGTTTTCAATCCAACAGTGCTGTTTGTTTAGTTTTTAGTATACCTATTTGTGACGTCACAAATATATTTTTACAACACGCATTACGGCCGCAATTTTTGAAATAGTAGATATCGGAAAAAGAAAAAATACGGGTACAATATTCTTGACCCATTGAGTTGGATGACTAACAACACGTTCACTGTCCATGTGGAAATTACATAATCAAGCTTGAAAGTCCCGTACCATATATGGTACATTGGAATCTGTTTAACTCCACAAGTCGATAGAGTCCAATGAGCCACCTGTGGGTCACGATAAATTAGGTGCAAGCTGAAGTTGTAGATAGTACTAGTTACTCCTGAGTACTATGAGCCATATACGACTCATACTACACTAAAAGCTGCCATGACACGTCCCATGAGCTAAATATGGCTCATTGGCACACTATCTGTATTTGAGTCCCAGTACAAATATAGTGATGAAAACAGTCCACGAATATAACGGTATTTAGATTCAATCGGATGTGAGCCATATGCGGATACAGGACTTGTGAGGGGCACTAGGTGTGAGCCAAATATGGCTCATTGGACAGGGAACGTGTTAATAATAATGATAATAATTATGAATTTGGTACTAATTAGATAGGTAGATAGAGGCTTATTTCATACGTACCTAATACAAACCCTTGACGCTAAGAGGGTAGTTCAACGTTGGTTTGCGAGCTTTAAATCTAGAAAGTTCATTGTCGTATAGCTCAACACACTAACACACATACACACACACGTCAGGTAAAGTTATCCCATTCGGCGGTTTCCCAGAGACGGCGCAGCGTTCCCACCCTACCGCTCCCATATTTTCCAGGATTGTTCTCTCAAGACCGACCGTCTTCGCTGCCGTTCCTTCGCCATTATCGAAACGTAAAATAGACAATAAAGTCGTGCGTCGTCGGTGTACGGGTACTGAAAAATAGATGGGTTCTAATTCTTGTTTGTGTCGCCATGGTGACGATTTACTGTTTCCTGGTCTCAAGAAACATAAAAACATCTTGAAAAAAGCAATAAAGATAAGATGAGAAAGCGTATGTGGAGGAAGAAGTGTGTGTGTATGGTGTATGTGTGCGCGACGCCGTTACGTGTTAGATAATAGTCTCAGGCGTCCCTCTTTCACATGCCGCTTACCGAGGACTCGCACTTTTTACTGCCGAAAGAAAATGATTGATGGAGCAAGAAGCCAAAATTAATATGTTGTTCACTTGTTTGACCCAAAAATAAATGTTGACCCGCCGCTGCCCTGCAGTTCAGCAGCCCTCACATTATACAGAGAAAAATTAGAAAATCCAATAGGTGCGGGGCATAACAGATGCCGAACTTCAAATGTCGTTATACCGCATCGGGAAAACCGGGTTCTTGTGCCGATGCATTTCCATAAATCCATCATCAGGATTCTTTGGCGTATGGTGTGCGCGAGCGCCGGGCGTTTTTCTCCGTCAAGAGGGATGTTTTTGTTGAATCTATTGCTGCAAACTGGAAAAGCAAACAATTTGCGACGGCAGTAACCGCGGAAATTTCGAAACTTATGCATTTTACAACGCCATTCAATGTCGGAGCAAAGGCGAACTTTTCTACATATAAAAGTAATCCGGCCAACTTCTATGTAACGCGTTTCGCTACATGCTTCAACTGAAGTGTGTCGGGTGGGATTTTTTCTTTGTGAAAAGGTAGCCAACTTTTAAAAAGAAAAATGCACAGTTACTCGATTTTTTTCACATGACTTATTGATTGACGTCGTTGGATTTAAGAGGATAGGGGAACTGTGCTTCAAATGGCATGCCAGGTTGGAACGACACCTCAGGGAGTTTTCACTATCTTCCGTTACATTTCGATGGCGTCTGGCGGTGCAAACTTACCGCTATGTCAGTCATGTGCCATTAGTTCTAGTTGAATCTTCGACAAATCAGACCTAGAGTCAACCGCGTACTCTGAACATACTACTTTCAATTGGCACCTTCTCACCTTCACAAAGTAAGACCATCATGTCCTATGATCAAATTCAATTGATCAGACCTCGCTCACTGACAAGTGTACCTATCATTTATTACCAACAGACTGGGCTTATTTATATGGGCTTATTTCTAAGTTACGAAAGCTTCGATAATTTTGTCTTTGCACGTCAAGATTTTCAATTCCTATTGTCCATTCGTCAAATAGGCTACTGGACATCAATCGCATTTCAGTATAAAAGTATCATGAATCCTATGAATATCTGAATGACGAATTTGTAGTTGGATTTTTTTTTTCGAAATATGATTTTATTTCGGTAAAAAATCAATTTGGAAGTGGACTTACTCAAATCAGGAATACTATACTACGTCACAGCTTGAAAGTGGGTTAGGAGGTGGGAGGGAGGAGAAGAGGGGAACGCATTTGACATTCGACCTAAGCATTCGTTCTGGATCCGTTACGTAGTGGTGTATTCTCACGTGCGAGCACAACTTTATTACAAGAAACTTGTTTTTGATGCCATTGCATGGGGTTATTATGTATTATGAAGCGAAATTGTATTCAAAAAAGCGAGATTATTTGACGTAGGCTTGACATATAGCATGCGACACTCGCAGTACTGCCACTCATATGGCACCAATAACACTGTTGTGATATTAATCCGAAGCCTGCACGAGCAAAAATAAGTGAATTTTAAGGAAGAATCGACCAAAATGTGAGATGAAACCATAGCACTCCAGCATTTCATTTTATTTTTTTGGTTGAATCAGTTCAAAACCAGAAGGTGTTCTTCAGTCATTGAATGGCCAACTAGAGTTTCTATTGGCTCTTCAAAATGTGACGTCACGCACTTGCCGCGCCATTCAAACAGACAAATCTTTCTCATGATTTTTTTATATGTACAAAAACTTTTTAAACAAAATCATCTTGCCAATGCAACAATTTTAGGAGGATCTTTCATAAAAAGTAATAAAAAAAACCATGTCCACTAGCCTATTATCACAGCGGAAAGATGGAGTTTGGAATGCCCGTCGGATGCTGCCTTTCCTTCACATTCCTGATTTTTGTTTCCCTTCGGTTTCCTACTTGCCCTGATTTAGGTTTTTCCCGATTTTTCAAGCACACTGTGATGGTCGTGTTCGACTAAGACACTGTTGCTTGGTCCGAGTTTATAACTTAACCCGTTAGTGAACAGAGTTCCGAAATCGAAATCTAATTTTCCCCGTAAAATTTGATTAAAATTGACTTACAGAAACAACCTGTGCCTGTGTAATTATTTTGTATAACTATAGTTGATATAAAATAATGAGCCCAAGATGACCCCATTCTAGTTTAAAGTCGTTTGAAGCAGTGGATTTTCTTCAAAATTTGCTTATGGAAACTAAAACTCCTCTAGATTACTAAAGAGGAATAGAACAATAATGGATTACTCCACTGACTACAAGTTTTTCGCTGCAGATTTGAGACAAAGAAAGTTATAAATAGCCTAACGTCATTAAGTTAGCTTTGTAAGCTGAGGTATCATCAGATATCGTGATTATCACCCAGTCTCCAATACCTAATCCCAAAGCCATCTGTTTTCCCCAAACCTCAGCACAATTTGACAGTCCGACACGTCACACCTTCACACGCTGCGGTTTCGGCGTCGTCCCCAAACGAAGCCCTATACTCGCGTTCAGCTTCGATAAAGCTGTCGTTTGTCGACGTTCATTGTTGTTGCTCTGTTGCGGCGCAATACTAATTTAAAGCTAATTAAATGGTTCATTATCGGAAGGCATAATCAGCTACCTCTACGCCAATTTATTGTTGCATTTGATTAATTAATCGAAAGATAATTACTATTCCTTCTGCCTCGTCATCCCTGGAGGGAGATCACACCGCCAAAGCCACACACCAGGAGAGATGGTGACACAAAGTTATTTCCTATATTGGATCGTTATCAATGAAGCTGTCACATTATGAAGAGGAGGCGCACAGGAGGTTAGAATTAAATTGGGACTGGAACCGAGACTGGAACTAAATATGGGGCCGGCTTTTGTACATACGCATAATTATGTTGGGATGATGATAAAACAGATTGTTGCAAACGGAAATTATGAAATGAAACATTCTCAACAAAGAATTATTGGTATATTCGATAAACTGCTCGTCATAAGTTAAGCATAGACTGAAATTTGCCCCAATTTCAAGCAAAGATTTCTTCGGGGAAAGATATCCGATTTGAAAAAAATTGATGGTGCCTGGTAGAGCTTTTCTTCAGCTACAAGACGCTATGTGACTTACGTCACCATCGACTTTGTCCACGATGTACAGGATGCCAAAGGAAAGAGTGTCAAAAGTGTTAATTTTTGAAGTCGTGAAACTTTTTTTGGAAAAATCTCGGATTTTTTTGCTCTTCAGTTTCAGAAAGCGGTTATCAATATCTCGAAATGGTTTTTGACTTTTGATCGCATTTTGTTTCTTCAAAGAGTTCTTGATTTTTCTGTAGAATTTGGATTTTTTGATACAGAACTTGCTAGAGCTGTTGTTTTTTCTTGAAAATTCACAGAAACGTACACAATTGCTGGATGAATTATATCATGACAAAATTTGACTTCATGATTCTCCAGAAGAGGTTATCTTATGGAGCTCTTCAGGGGAGATACCCAATGAAGCATGCTGCGATATCACATTAACACTTATTGACTCCAGCATTATAAAAATGCAAGACTTGTAACCATACGTTGCATCAAAATTACCATGGTTACCAATTAGTCCTATCATGGGTGATTTTGTTACTGCCCAAGTCACTGGAAATTTCCAAAAGTGATATCTCCCAAACGAGCAGAGATGGAGCCATAATTCTTTTTTAGCGCACTTCTCCAAACGGGAAGGCGCTTTTGTCCTCGCTTTGTCCGTCCGTCCGTCCGTCCGTCCGTCACAGCATCTAGTCCTAGACGAAAAGGTTTTTGCGAAAAAATTTTACTCCATTGGGTAGCTCATGACCTTGTATCCCGAACCAAGAAAAATCTTGACGAAATAATAATAAACAATGACAATAATAACAATTTAGTGTGACGCGGCATCGCCGTTGAATGCTGCATTTCAGAAGCCGGCCTGATCTCGAAAGTTATCACATGCGAGGATGTACCCGATCTTATCATTTTACCATAATACATATGCGGAGTTATATTTAGAGGATGATTTGAACTTTATTTTAATGAAAATTTCACATCGGTGTGAGGTGCCGATTGGTAGTTATTAATTTTTGAAAATGACTCCGAAACTACGGCTCGGCCGCAAATGATTTATTCGTTGCTTGCTGGTGCTTGATATCCTTTCCTCCGAACAAAACGAAATTCAATACAGAAAATATTTCAACTCGAATGGGTAGCTCATGGCCTTGGTACGCGAATCAAGAAAAATTTTGCCGAAATAATCATGAACAATTACAAAAATAACATTTTGGTGTAGGGCGGCTTCGCCGATCAAGTGCTGGCATTCGCGGTAAGATGTAGAAAGTTGCGATATGCAGGCAACTACAATTTCTTAATGAAATACATCACTGCATGTACGGCATTATATTTAGAGAACAATTTGAACTTTCTTTTGACAAAAACCCCACTTCGATCCGACCGTTAGGTCAATTGTTATCGATTTTTGAAAACGGCCGCAAAGCCACGGCTCGGCGCATATTACACGACCCTACAAATTTAAAATCAGACGTGCCGAAATAGTAATTGAACATTTTGAAATAGCCAATACTAGGTACCTGAAGGATAATGGCACTCAAATTACGAAACATGTTCGCTCAATAACAAAAAAAAAAGTAGGTAGGTATCACTAAAAATCATGTGACAAGGCTACCATTTTTTCAGTTTTTCGATAAAAAAGAAATGTTCCAATTCAAAAGTGAACCCGATATTCGTGTTCAGGAGGTCGAAATCAGTTGGAGAACATTTTTTTATATAAGTAGCAGAATGACGCTTATATGGCCGGTTTGTCTGTCTGTCTGTCTGTCTGTCTGTCTGTCTGTCTGTCCGAGTCCGTGCAGAAATTAAGACGCTGTACTCCTTCTCGAGAATTGAAACAAGAGTCTTGGAACTTTTTTCCGATTAATAGCTGATGTCCCCAAGGGTGGCCAATGGGCACTATTTTTGTTATCCATACATCGTTATCATTATTCTCAAAAAACAGAGATCTCCTGTGTGCACTTCGATGAAGTTGAACATCTCCTCGGGAAATAAAGCTACAGCCCTTGAAGATTGAACTTTATCCGGTGGATAGCTTAGGTCCTCAAGGACCAAATAGGCAGGTTGGCTTTCATAATTCGGCCGCCATCTTGGCTGCCATATTGAAATTTCTTATTAGTGGAACGATTGTCATGAAACTTGAAACTTACCCTTGTCTAGTACGATCATTCTTATTTTCAAGCCAAATTTCATGATTGCCCCACCATCTTGGCCGCCATATTGAAATCTCTTATAAGTGGAAGGATTTTCATGAAACTTGAGAGTCACGCTTGTCTCGTACGATCATTCCTATTTTAAAGCTGAGTTTCATAATTCTGCCGCCATCTTGTTATGGAAATACATCCCTACATGTACGGGAATATATTTAGAGAACAATTTGAACTTCCTTTTGACAAAAACTCCACCTCGATACGACCTTCGAGTCAATTGTTATGAATTTTTGAAAACGACCGCAAAACTACGGCTAGGCGCATATATGACGCTTATGTGGCCGGTTCGTCTGTCTGTTTGTCTGTCTGTCTGTCCGTGTAGAAACTAGGATGATGTAGTCCTTCTCGAGAATTGAAGCAAGAGCCTTGGAACTTTTTTCGATGGATAGCTGATGTCCCCCAAGGGTGGCCAATGGGCACTATTTTTGTTATCCATACATCGTTATCATTATTATCAAAAAACAGAGATCTCCTGTGCACTTCGAAGAAGTTGAACTTCTCTTCGGGAAATAAAGCTACAGCCCTTAAAAATTGAACTTCATCCGATAGATAGCTTAGGTCCTCAAGGACCAAATAGGCAGATTGGCTTTCATAATTCCACCGCCCTCTTGGCTGCCATATTGAAATTTCTTATTGAAATTTTTGAATTTAATGAAATTTCTAAGAATAGCTTTAAGCTAAACTTCGCCAAATAAAGCCGTATTATTATTATTATTATTATTATTATTATTATTAGTGTAACGATTTTCATGAAACTTGGAGCTGACCTTTGTCTCGTATGATCATTTTTATTTTCAAGCCAAATTTCATGATTTCGCCACCATCTTCGCCGCCATGTTGAAATCTCTTATAAGTGAAAGGATTTTCATGAAACTTGGAAGTTACCCTTGTCTCGGATGATCATTCTTATTTTCAAGCTGTGTTTCATGATTTCGCCGCCATCTTGGCCGCCATATTGAAATCTCTTATTAGTGGAACAATTTTCATGAAACTTGGAACTCACCCTTGTCTAGTACGATCATTCTGATTTTCAAGCCGAATTTTATTATTCTGCCGAAATTTTGGCCGCCATATTGAAATTGTTTGCCCAAATGACGGTAGAGTAGAACCCTAGTTACTTACATCTTGCGTTCACTAATCCTTCAAAAAAGGAAGTGCGCTACTGAGCCTCATGCCTATGAGGCATATTCGCTTGTTTAATTTTTTGATTCCAATCGGACACATTATTGGCCATTCGAGCTTGATGTGCAAAATTTTCACGTTTATACTTTTTCAGTAGTGGGGGGTAATTTTGGCGTTTGTCATGTCGGAATTTTTTTGTTGTACTTGTCATCATTGAAATGTCAACATGAATGTATACTGTTATTTTCAGCTGATGAATTTCAAGTTTGCGTTTGGTGTTTTTCTTCCTCAAAGTCCAGGCTTCCTGAGAAAACCTTTGTTGGTCTTTTTTTCACTATTGATGTAGGAGTGATAGATGACATTATATACATATATCCCATACCCCATACACTTTCTTTTTTCAGTAGAAGCTGGAGCTGACAAGCTGGAGCTGACAAGCTGGAGCGCAGGGACAATACGGCCGATGTACGCTGATAATTCCGCTCCAAAACTTTGCAGGTGCCATCAGCCTTAGCCCGAGCCTTAGCCTCAGCCGTAGCCCCGCCCAGCTTGTCACTTTATTTTTGCTCCAAAAAGTCATTTTACTGAAAATAGAAAGTGTATAGGATATACAGCGTGTTCAACAATGATTGTCCTTGCCGCCTTTTCGAAATTTGGCCCGCATTAGACATGCGCCGCTTCAATTAAATCATTTTGGAATACCGTAGTAACGAAATTGATAGACGTCACGTCACACTGACTGATAAAAAATCTGAGGTTAACAGTGACGGCATTGACGGCTGATCCATTCCCGTTCCGTCAGGTTGCTTGTTCAATATTTACCAGCAGTCAGAGCCGTCACTGTTAGCCTCAAATTTGATGTCAGTCAGTGTGACGTGACGTCTATCAACTTCGTTACTACGATATTCCAAAATGATTTCATTGAAGCGGCGCATGTCTAATGCGGGCCAAATTCCGAAAAGGCGGCAAGGACAATCATTGTTGAACACGCTGTACAACATGCAAATCAATGTAGAAATTTTTGAGGACTTTAACGAAGAGCGCCTTTGATCGAGTTCGTGGTATTCTGTCTGAATTTTCAGCTATCTTTGAATTCTCACCAAACCTAGGTCAATAATGAAAAATTATTCATTATTTTGTTGATATAATTTGAAAAATCATTGACCTAAATAGAGAAGAACGAGTTCTCGAGTCGAAGTGGGTCGATAATGATGGTGCTAGGACAATTCTTCGCGCGGACAATTCTTCGCGGACAATTCTTCGCGGACAATTCTTCGCGCGGACAATTCTTCGCAGGACAATTCTTCGCCGGACAATTCTTCGCACGGACAATTCTTCGCCGGACAATTCTTCGCAAGCATTGCGCCCGCGCATGACCGGGCTTATTGGGGCTCTAAAAGACACTTTGAGACACAAGGGGGCTCAGCAGGACTTGAAATCCTAAAACGTAGACACAAAGGAGGATAGGGCTCTTAATATCACAAGAAGACCTGGCAGGGCTCACTAGGGCCCCCAACAATATTTAAGACACAAGGGGGCTAGCGGAGCTCAAATCGCGACAGTGTAGACACAAGGCTATTAAAAAAATAGATAGGGCTTGGAGTAACACAAAAAAGGCATAACGGGCTCAATGGGGCCCCAAACGACACTTAAATGCACAAGGGGGCTCATAGGGCTCCGATCAACACATCAAGGCAACAGGAGCTTACTAGAACACAGAAACAAAGACAGGTTAAAAAGGGGCTCAACAGGGTTACAAATGACACACAAAAACATAAGGGGGCCTAATAGGGCTCTGAGAAATCTGAGAAGGCACAAGGGAGCTTTCTTAGATGCGAGAAATATCGCTAAGTCAGAAGGGGATCACCGGGGCTACAAACAAGAATTGAAGACACAAAGGGGCTCAATAGAGCTCCAAACAATACTTGAAGATACAAAGGGGCTCAGTAGGACTTGAAATGCTTCAATGTAGACACAAGAGAGCAGAAGCCTCTAAAAATCGGACGGAGGCCTGGCGGGGCTCACTGGGGCTGCAAACGATAATTAAAGACAGAAGGGGGCTCGATAGGGCTCCAAACGATACTTGAAGACACAAGGGGGCTCAGCAGTGCTTGAAATGCTCTGATGTGGAACACAAAAGAGAATAGGGCTCTGGAAATCGCGAGAAGGCTTAGCGGGGCTCACTAGGGCTCCAAATGACACTGAGAGACACAAAGGGGGCCCTGTAGAACTTCAACACATGAAGACTCACAGGAGCTAACAAGAGCTTTGAAAAATGACACAATATACAAAGGGGCTCTGCAGGGCTATATGAAACATGGAAACACAGGGGGCCCACATAGGGCTCCAAGAAACCTGAGAAGGGGCACAAGGGAGCTTCCCAGAAAATTCCAGAAACTCGAGAAAACAGAAGGAGTCACCTGGACTGTAAACGATAATTGAAGACACAAGGGGGCTCAATAGGGCTCCAAACGGTACTTGAAGACACAAGGGGGCTCAGCAGGGCTTAAAATATTCTGATGTAGAACATGAAGGAGATAGGGGCTCTGGAAATCGCAAGAAGGTTTGGCGGGGCTCACTAGGTCTCCAAAAGACACTTAGAGACACAAAGGGGGCCCTGTAGAACTTCAAACAACACATGAAGACTCACAGGAGCTAACAAGAGCTTTGAAAACTGACACAATATACAAGGGGCTTAGCAGGGCTATAAATGAAACATGGAAACACAGGGGGTCACATAGGGCTCCAAAAAACCTGAAAAGGGGCACAAGGGAGCTTCCGAGAATTTCAGAAACTTGAGAGAACATAAGGGGTCACCTGGGCTGCAAACGATAATTTAAGACACAAGGGGGCTCAATAGGGCTCCAAACGGTATTGAAGACACAAGGGGGCCCAGCAGGGCTTGAAATACTCTGATGTAGAACGCAAGGGAGGAGGGGGCTCTGTAAATCGCAAGAAGGTCTGGCGGGGCTCACTGGGACTCCAAATGACACTTGAAGACACAAAGGGGGCCCTGTAGGACTTCAACCAACACATTATGACTCACAGGAGCTAACTAGAGCTTCGGAAACTGAATTAATGAAAAAGTGGCTCAGCAGGGCTACAAATGAAACATAAAAACACAAGGGGGCCACATAGGGCTCCGAGAAACCTAAAAAGAAGTGAAAGAGAGCTTTCTAAGGTTCCAGAATATTCGAGAAATCAGAAGGGGCCACCTGGGCTGCAAACGATAATTGAAGACACAAGGGGGCGCACTAGGGCTCCAAATGATCTTAAAGATACAAGGGGGCTCAGCAGGGCTTGAAATGCTTTGATGTAGAGCACAAGGGAGAATAGAGCTCTGAAAATCGCAAGAAGGCCTGGCGGGGCTCACTAGGGCTCCAAATGACACTTAGAGACACAAAGGGGGCCCTGTAGGACTTCCATCAACATATTAAGACCCACAGGAGCTAACTAGAGCTACGGAAACTGAAGCAATGAAGAAGGGGCTCAGCAGGACTACAAATGAAACACGAAGACACTAGGGGGCACAAATAGGGCTCCGAGAAACTTAAGAAGGAGCACAAGAGAGCTTTCTAAGCTTCCAGAATCTTTGAGAAACCAGAAGGGAGTCACCTGGGCTGCAAACAATAATTGAAGACGCAAGGGGGCGCAGTACGGCTCCAAACGGTATTTAAGACACAAGGGGGCTCAGCAGGGCTTGAAATGCTTCGATGTAGAACACAAGTGAGATTAGGCCTCTAAAAATTGCAAGAAGGCCTGGTGGGGCTCACTAGGCCTCCAAATGACACTAAAAGACACAAAGGGGGCCCCATAAGACTTCAACCAACACATTAAGACTCACAGGAGCTTACTAGAGCTTTGAAAACTAAAATAATGAAAAAGGGGCTCAGCAGGGCTAAAAATGCAACATGAAGACAGGGGGGGGGGCTAATAGGGCTCTGAGAAGCCGTCCAAGGCATAAGGGCGAAGCAAATATCCAGAAAATTTGGAGATACCCAAGGGGGTTCATCAAGACCCCAAACGACACTTGTAGAGACAAGGGGGCCCAGCAAGGCTTGAAACTCTACGTTAAAACTTGGTGGGGGATAGGGCTCTGGATATCACAATCACACCAGGCCTCATAAGAGCTCCAAAGTTTCCCGCGAAGAATTGTCCGGCGAAGAATTGTCCGCGCGAAGAATTGTCCGGCGAAGAATTGTCCGGCGAAGAATTGTCCGTGCGAAGAATTGTCCGCGAAGAATTGTCCGCGAAGAATTGTCCGCGCGAAGAATTGTCCGGCCACCGATAATGATTGCTTTGTAGCCCAGTAGTGGAAAAAAGCTTTTCAATAATTATATCGTTATAGCGCCGGTTTATTACAGGTTCTACAAGCCATCGCGCAAAGTCGAGCAAAGACTGTTTCGCGCGGTTTAGTTACAAAGTTGCATTCTATCACCATCACCTTCACAACGGCGGATTGCCTTTTCAAGTTGTATAAAAACATGGTACCTAGCGATGGCATTTTCACTCTCTAAAATGAAAGCCTAGAGTGTTTTTTAGTATTTTCTATAATCGGTTTCTTGTTAGATGCAGTTTTTGAGGTTTTTTCCTCGCATCCTCTTGAACATGTCACCGGAACACCGACAAACACCATAGCGATGAATGACAGCTGGCACCAATGTCTTGTTGTTTCGAGCGCTGTTGCCATTTTCGTTGTTCCAGTACTTCCACAAATATGATCATTGAACATAATTCCAATAAAACATTTTCTTCGAATACCAAAATGGTTTCTAACATTCAATCAACTTATTTGTGAAATTTCGGGTGCACTACAATATTTTCTAGTGCTAATTTTCAATATCGATGTACGAAACTATGAAATTCGCGTCACACATGCGCAATCCAAAAAAAAACCAAACGAAACGACCTACTGGAGCACTGGCTATAGTTACCTATATTTCAACAAAAAATATTTGCCGTACGAAACATTTTGCGACTAACCGTACCTCCGCGTAAAAAAAAACAACAAAAGCCAATTATCGCTCCAATTAACAACTAACAATCCTCTTTTACTACTAATCCAGTTTAATTATTACCCCACATATACATACATAAACACTTATTTATGATAAGCTTCCAAGAGTTAATTTCGCAGTTTTTGCACAACAACTGTTAACAAAATCAGTTTAAAAGCCGATTAAGGGGATTTAGTTTCGAAACAAATGTACCATTTGAATTGCTGATCAAAATAGCAACCTCGATGCAGAGCCTGTGTCTCTATCTGATGATTATCTGGCAATGATATTGCGTTGAATATTCTCTCGCTGAATCGAGGGTTGGATGTTGAATGCAGCGCGCTCGCGGAGTTTATTTCGGCGATTCTTTCCCGTAACAAACGAAAAGGGTCGAAAAGGCGGCAACCATTAATATTAATATGGAAATTAATTTGGGAAAATCATCAATCTCGTATAACTGGATCCGCTCGAGTGCGAGATGGTGCGAGCTGCTCGGGGTGTTTTTGCAATATTTGGTTCCTGGAGCATCCGAGGAGTTTGAGCCCAAGAGGCGTAATCTGGCTTAGATGTTTGAGGAACACGTATTTCCGCCAAATTTAACAATCACAAAGCAATTGGCCTGGTTCGAGATGAGTTTCTCTTTCTACTTTGTATTTCGCTGCGATGTTGCATTAAGACGTTACATTAAGTCACACCCTCATTATACAGCTAAGTAAATAACAGAAAGGCGAGAGAGGATTTCAAATTAGTGACGTAGCCGAGTCGGAGACGCGCTGCAAAACTGAAGCTGAATAACAAATGATGGGAATCTTGAGTGCACACACGGTGCACTAATGAATTTAGGTGCCTACACTACTGGCATAATCAGATTTGGGTGGGTAGGTAGCTAAACACTGCCGGGTTGTTGCTGATGTCAGGAAGTTAAATGCATAATTCTGTGCATCTTGCAGTACTTTAAATTAAATAGTTCCTTAAGCAGTTGGGAATAATTAAGCAGCCATTTTAAAGGACTTCTTGAAATTTGCGTTGCTTGAAACAAGCTTCATCACTGCAAAGAACGGGAATATAATAACACATTGTTATGCTTTATAAATTGGACGAGCGTGAGCCGAAAGCTTCATTGCTAGTTGTATATTGTATAATATGATCACTGCAAAGTGCAAACACTGAAATTGAACCGTAATTCATCCGCCAAACTTTCATATATACTCTTGTATGTTGAAATGTTTATGTTTTCTCGGCACGTCTGAGAGCGATTTCTCGCGTTAAACTCTTAAAAGTTCTCGACGAAGAAACTCCTCGCATAAATTAAAAGATTACTTATATTGTTTTGGCCTTGTTGGTGTGCGAGGCCGATAGTGTGCCGAACGTGTATCTTTTTAATTATCATTAATAAATCGTGAACTCTGGATCAAGAGTACTCACTGAAGTGTATACAGAGTTCTAGAGAACTGAGAATCATCAACAAGAACAAGCCACCATCTTCCTCGCTCTATTGAGTATGCATAGGAAGAACAGAGGGAGAATCTGTAGAACAGTCAATGATCGGCAGTCGACACCCGATCTCCGCGTCCAATGACCTGAAAAACGTTGTCGTCCTCTATCTCGTCGGAGACGTCTTGCTAATGATTTTCATGTTGTTCTATACCATAATGTTAGCTTTACTTACTCTGTGGCTTTACTCTACTGGATTGATATTCTTGAGAAATCATTTGCTATTTTGTTGATTACATAAATTCCTGTATTACTATACTGCAGACGCTCCGTTCAACTTATTGTTTTGTAAGAATGAAAAAGGAACAAAATGTTGATTATTCATCTCATAATAAGTTTGAGGCAGATTCTACCAGAAGATACATGTGCCGCTATTAGAAATAAACTCTCCAGGCTGCGCCACAGCAGCGGTAAGGCTGTAAGTACATCATTTTTGGAAGCTTCATCTACTAGCTTCAAGAAGTACGAGCCGCTATTCCCCAAGACATCTGATAGGAGTGACAGGTGGTGCCGGACTGCCGTAGTCATATCTCACACAAGAAAAATAAATGCACAAATTATAAATTAATAACTGGGTGTTTGAACCAGTGAAGAGCAGTGGAAATTGAGGTGATCATACCAGCGGTTTGCCTGCTTCTGCTCGTCCAACTCTTAATGCGGGAACTGCTAGTACTGGGGATTCTGTAGGTTGTTTGGCACTTCGTTTGGCACCAAGAGATGTAGTAAGTGGTCTTCCGACAGGGTACGCCGCAAAATTCAGCTCAACTTTGTTTAAGTTGAGACTCGTCTCTTCACCCTGTGCTGTTTATTAGTGTCATTATCGATAGTCGGGTCCCTCGCCTTCGACTTCGACCATTGACTCTGTGTGGCTGACCTTCTCGCCGTATCGCACCTGACGTCAATGAGACTGATGCGTCAATGGACCGCGTCACTAGAGAAACTAATCTTCTCTTTGCTGAGTAATGTAATGTAATGTAATGTAATGTTTATAATAGGATCCTTTTAGATGAGTAACTACATATCAGGACTTGTCAGAACAAAACAAATAAGGATCCTTCCTCGCCCAAGTCTTGTACAATATTCTCTTTATTTTTCTCCTTTGGGGGACCTTCAAGAAGCTCACTCCATTCGAGTCTCGCCAGCAGTAATATATTACTTATGATGATTCATCTAGGGTACATCACGCTAAATGCCTTAAACATTCCGTTGTGTCATACAAAGACTTTGCATGAGTAACTGCACTTGTACATCTCTGGCCCTCAGCACTGTTCACCGTGTTCACGGGGGCGCCGCACTCTTGACCGACAAACTCCGTTTGATGGGAAACCGTTATGCCCGGGAAATCCTCTCATTCTCCTTCCCGATAGAAAAATATTCAGATTAAGTTGTGTTCACAGAGCTTTGACCCGTGTCGCCGGCGACACTTCCATTTACCAATACATAATAGAAAATCAGAATTTTATAAGACATTAATACGCAAATACCAAGTTTGGTTGTTTTGGTGGCGTGAGGTTAGCACTGGAAGTCCTGGCAGCGGTGTCAATTTTCAGACGGGCAACGTCAATTCTGCCATTTTGCTGTTCTTCCCGCCGAGTACCTACGTTTCAAAGCATTTCTTCTGTGTAAGTGAAAGTGTGATAAAGTGATAAACTGATAGGTATTCAGATCGTAGATCGTGAGTGGATTCAGCCATGGTCGTTGTAGTGGGGGGGTTAGCGGAATGGTCTGTGCATTTTGTGATCAAAGCATGAAATTTGGCATACTTGTTCAGAAGACCCTTCTTCGCAATTCCAGATGTGGCGCCACGCAAAATTTCGCGCCAGAGGCACTGTATTGCGGTTAGTATACCTGCTAGGGGTAAATTCTGCAAAAATGGTTCCTGGCCGGTCTCTGGTACCGCAGCGGTATTTTTTAGTTCTGTTTAGTTGAAACTACATGTAGAAATGAGTGAGGAGTACATTTTCACAAGCAAAGTTCCAAATGCTGCCTTTATACGTTGTTTTGATACATTTTAAGGCAAACTTTGTTTTAGTACAGGAAACATGATAAAAAAATTGTCAAAACCTCGGCAAAGATATAAACGTCCTGAAAATTTGATATTCTGTCCAGAAATATGTGCCCTTTTACATATCTGAAATGGTCAAAAATCGCACCCCGAGACTTCGAGTTATTGGAGGGGGGGTAAAAAATTGCAACTCAAAATTAAAGGTATGGAACCTGATGGAACCCGTCAATCCAATGGATGCAAATACGTCGTAGTTCGACGCATCACAACCAGTTGATACAATTTTGGCACAAAAAGTGTCGATCATTGTTGAAGGGGGGTCGTGGGGAAGGGCGGAACTCGGCTGGGTGGCTCTTTTTCTTCCTGGGCCATGAAGAATCGATCACGACAAGATTGGTATCTTTTCCGACTAAATTCAATGTCCTGAACTTGAATCCGATGTGTAAATTTGGATAAAAACAAGTTCGAACAAGTTGACTTGAGAAAACCTGTTTTTTCTTAGACAATTTTCACAAAACTTTTTTTACTGTAAGAGGTATTCATCTCTGAAAATAGCTCAGAGGCCATTAGACTAAACTGTATTCTTCACGAAAATCATCTATTAGATCTGTCACTCTGTTTTTCGAGGTAGGAAAAACCGATTTGAACTTTAGTCGACACTGCCCGGCGTCTACTAATGACCAGAATACTACAGCATGCATCTTCAAGTAATAACTCAATACCCTGCGTTGCGATTTATGACGATGTTGTTTATGTTATAGGAAATTCAGTTCTGCACATATCCTCAAAATTTCAAATATGAGTTGAAATTTTTCAGATAGTTTGGGCCATTTTCATTTAAAGATGCATGGTGTAGTGTTCTAGTCAGTAGTAGACGACGGGCTATGCCGACTAAAGTTCAAATCGATTTTTTCTATCTCGAAAAACAAAGTTACAGATCAAATGGATGATTTTCGTGAAGGATACAGTTCAATCTAATGGCCTCTGAAATATTTTCAAAGATGAATGCCTCTAACAGTTGAAAAAAGTTTTGTGAAAATTGTCAAAGAAAAAACAGGTTTTCTCAAGTTAACTTGTTTGAACTTGTTTTTGTCCAAATTTATACATCGGATTCAAGTTAAGGACATTGAATTTAGTCGGAAAAGATACCAATCTTGTCGTGATCGATTCTTCATGGCCCAGGAAGAAAAAGAGTCACCCAGCCGAGTTTCGCCCTCCCCCGCGACCCCCCTTCAACAATGATCGACACTTTTTGTGCCAAAATTGTATCAACGGGATGTGATGCGTCGAACTACAACGTATTTGCATCCATTGGATTGACGGGTTCCATCGGGTTCTATACCTTCAATTTTGAGTTGCAATATTTTGCCCCCTTTCCAATAACTCGAAGCCTCGGGGTGCGATTTGTAAAAATTTTAGATATGTAGTAGGACACTTAGTTCCGAACAGAATATCAAATTTTGAGGACGTTCATATCTTCACCGAGGTTTTGGCAATTTTTTTACCATGTTTCCTGTACTAAAACAAAGTTGGCCCTAAAATGTAATCAAACAACGTATAAAGGCAGCATTTGGAAGTTTGCTTGTGAAAATGCACTCCTCACTCATTTTTACATGTAGTTTTAGCTAAACAGAGCTAAAAAATACCGACTGCGGTATCAGAGACCGGCCAGGAACCATTTTTGCAGAATTTACCCCTAGCAGGTATATTAACCGCAATACAGTGCCTCTGGTGCGTAATCTTGCGTGGCGCCACATCTGAAATTGCAAAGGAGGGTCTTCTGAACACGTATGCCAAATTTCATGCTTTTATCACAAAATGCACAGATCATTCCATTTTTGGCCGTTAACCCCGCCATGATAATCGTCCCCACTCGCACTCGCGGTCGTCAATTTTGAAAATCTAGGGTCCCTAGCTAACTCCCGCCAGTTTCGCCGCGCATGACAATTTACATTTTTCCAAGTCAGCGAGAAAGGTGAATTGGTCTGCGACAGTTTTTCTGGCGACACGTCGATGACCTGTGAATTAGACTTTTCGTTCACCCACCGTTCACCCATTATGTCAATGAAAGCATAAGCAACGTTGAATTAATTCTTACCGCAAACGTAAGAGAGGTATGAGTTGTTATAGATGAGAATGTGTCGCTGGTGCTGGAGAAGTTTGTTGCGGGTGCTGCTTGTTCGGAAGGAGGTAGTGAAGAATATTGCCCAGGGCCCTTTTCGGTATTTTGTCATAATGTCACTTACCTAAAGTTTCAATGAACCATTTTTCAATCAGCATTTTGGCGTGGCGCAGGCGGTCGGTCGTACGGCTGCCTGTGGTGCGGGAGTTCCGGGTTCGATTTCTGATGGAGAGTCTGGGATTTGTGTTGTTGCAATAAATTGCAATTTTTCAACCATCGACGGAATTCTGCTCCCATGAGACGATTTGACCAGTTCAAAGAACGAGTATTAATATTAAGACAGATCTAATTAAAAAAGGTACTTCGATTTCAGAGTAAACGATTTCAAGACTTTAGAGTGGGGCGTTGTCAATACAGACTGCTTCCCAAACTTCCTTCGATACAGTTTACTTCCTTATTAGTGATTTGTAATACCAAAATTAGCTACAGAGAAGCACGCCTGTGACTCCGTGAGACGTTGCCACTTGTTTTTAGTTGGGAACTACCTGCAAACACGATTCGCAAGAAATTACGTGTGGGCGCCATTAATGTCAGTTCTTGTTAATTATCAATTTGTGCAAATGGAAAGTCCGTGTAATACATCTCTCCCATCCATTCCGGATGTGTTTATGAGGGTCTGTTGGGGAAAAATAACAGTAGCGAGCATAAATTCCAAGGGCCATAAATTCGGCAATACTTCACTGTACAAATCGGTTAACAAATCGCCGGGATTAGGCTAGTGCCTGTCTAACCTATTTTTCTCCGCCTGGAAAATCCTGACTACGTTCCTGCTGCGCACACATAAATATGTCAACTAATGGCGGCAACGAACCTCTGTGTGCATGTGTGGTTGTGTAACAGTTACACACTTTCTATGCACTCGCACGTTTTCTGGCAAATTTCCTGGCTCTTTGATCCAATGGCGCCGCCGTCAGCTCTCGTAGAGACTACCCTTTTCTTGTATCCAATAATTTACGGGACTGTCTGGCACTCTTTTTTGCTGTTGCAGTGGATATATGTCTAGTCTGAACTGTGAATTGCGAATTTCATGATGGCATTGGCGGCGAAGATCTGATTTAAATATTTTTCGCCGGGTCCACCAAAACTGTGCGGGTGTTGGTTGTCGGTGTTCCAATCTAATAAAGCCGAAACCGCAGGAGGCACGTGATGCGTAAAAAAATATTGCTGGAATTTTACAGCCTCGCCCCACCAGACCAGACGGTTTGTTTTCGCGTGTGGCACACAATCCGGGGATGAAGCATCAAAAATAAAACCGGGACGAAACAGCTTATTCGGTTTTCGTTACTAATTCATACAAAAGGCCCGCGATATTATTGTGGCTGGTACTGGTGGATTTTTGAGCTGAATTTTTCTCCGACTCGAGCCCTGATTTTTAGAAGATTGCCGTTCGCATGCGGGAATTTGACGGTGTGAGCCGTGACGATGTAGTAAAATTCAATAGCGTTCAACAATGAATAAAACTGCTCAATAAAGCTCGTCACAAATAGGTGGCTATCTATGAAGCATTCTACTAGTGTTTGGGGGGGGGGAATCAACTGCAAAATCAACAACAGCAAGGGAGTTATCATCTAGCTATAAAAACTGCGTTCAACCCTAATGTGATTCTAGTTGGCTGGGAGTCTCGCCTCGTGACGCCTTTGAAAAGGAGAAATTCGGGAAATCACAGAGCCCACTAGAATCACACTAGAGACGAACGCAGGATAAGTAGGTTCTGGATTCCATTGGGGGAGTTGGTGAAACATAGTTTCATGTTTCACCTGGCACGTAGGCCTCATTTTGGGCCCATTGTACCCCTTTAGAATAAGTAGGTATGCCTGATTATTATTATGTAGAGCTGTTGAGAAGCAGTGCAGATGGAGATGAATGTAAAAACTGCATCAATATAAATCAGACATTATTCGCAACATCAGCTCAAAACTGTCTATAATTTGTGGCATTTATCCCGAATGAACGGTGCCTGATGAATAAAAAGCTTTGTTTACTTACATACGTTGAGTGCCTTCTACTTTTCAGAGTAGGTATTTGGCGCCGTATTCAGGAGTGAAGAGCTGAAAAAAAACACTTTTGTTAGTCAAGACTCAAGAGGGTGCATTATAGGTACCGTGTTTAATAAATGTGAGTTCAAAATTGAAAAAAAAAACTCTCAACAACAGATAAATCTCGAAATAGCGCGCCTGAACAGCATTTTTTGCAACATCGTCGTGCCGTTTGATTTTGGGAACTACAGCTATACCGTCCGTTTTTTTTCTAGGCCCCAGCGCGTAGCGCCTTTATTATGGGTTCCACACCCAACATATTATATATTTTTGAAATCAGAAAAACAAAATCTTTCGATTGATGGTATGTCAAATTATTTTTGACATGTCATTTTTTGACAATTGACAGAATAGTACTTGTGATACATCATTTCAAAGCCCATTAAATTCTGAGGAAAACTGTGTCTTCATTTTTGGAATAGGATGTCTTTCACAGCTTCTAGAGGTTTTCAAATAGGAAAAATTGTTGAAATTCAGAAATACTCAATAAGTACGTAAGTATAGGCAAAACAGGTATTTTCAATAATAACTAATGATAATAATCAATGATAAATCACAATGAAACGAAAAATGTCCCAAAGAAGTTACTCGAAATGTCTGTCTCCTTGTTCCTTGAATGAGAGATTCAACGACCGGTGAATTGGAACTGCCAGCCCAACGCGATAGTATCCGAGGTGGCCAGGTATGACCCCCTCGATTTTTTTTATGAGCCTATCTGAAAGATAAGGTGTTTATAGAGTCTTCCGCTAATTTGGACGATTCAAAATCAGAATATTATCATCAGTTGATAATAAAAATACCTTTTAATTATTGAGTAGGTATTTCTGAATTTTAACAATTTTTCCTATTCAAAGATCTCCAGAAGCTGTAAAAGACATCCTATTCTAGAAACGAAAACACAGTTCTCCTAAGAATTTTATGGGCTTTAAAATGGTGTGTCACAAGTACTATTCCGTCAATTGTCAAAAAATGACATCTGTCAAAAATTATTTGACATATCATCAATCGAAAGATTTTGTTCTTCTGATTTCAAAAATATATAATATGTTGGGTGTAAAACCCATAATAAAGGCGCTATAAGCTGGGGCCTAGAAAAAAAAACAGACGGTATGTATAGCCCAGCCCAGTCAATGAAAACATAATTTGGGAGAATAGCGAAAATAAATACTGTAGTTCTGAAAATTGGTAGAGATGTGCTCGAAAGCTTGCTGATTACTGTGTAGAAAGTTCCCATCGATAGGGGGTGTTTACCTCTAATATTTCGGTTATTTAAAAAAATTTGAAAACATTTTTGGGAGGAATTATGAGTGATCCATTTATGGTACAAGGTGCAAAAGACAGACCAATCATTGTACATGTAAGTCTGTACCCTGGATTTTTTCAAACTGCGCGTAAATCTGCAAAGCCGCATCTAAACACCTGAAAATGTCCGTAACCAACACTACCAAAATCAGAATAATGAGTTACAGACAAACCAGTTTAGGTTACCCATTGTTCTGATTCTTGTAGCGTTGGTTACGGACATTTTCAGGTGTTGAGATGCGCTTTGCAGGGGTCTTTATTTTACGCGGGGTCTGAAAAATTCGGGGTACAGACTCACCCTGTACAATGATTGATCTGTTTTTTGCACCTTGAAGCATAAAAGAATCACTTATCATTTCCCCATAACCTTTTTTTATATATTTTTTCAAATAACTGAAATATGAGAGATTACATTTTTTCCTTTGACCCTCCCCGTTTTTTTTTAAATAAAGGCCAAGAATTTTTTTTCAATTTTATTATTCATTAACGAAGAATAACTAAACAGCATTACATTGTAATTTTGCGTGATTCTTCAAAAACACCGTGAGAAATGGAATATCTCTTCCACGACTCACACCTGACGCTCCCAGGCCAATTTCTCCGAAGTTATGACAGATACGTGAGATTGATACACAACTTTTTTGCAGGCAATTTGATGGCCTTTCATTTTTGATGGGATGGCAATCTATCAAGATAATAACTTCAAAAAAACTTGAAATGAACCAATAATCCAAGATGGCGGCGATTCCACACCACCTATCGATGGGAACTTTTCACACAGTAATCAGCAAGCTTTCGAGAACATCTCTACCAATTTTCAAAACTACACTATTTATTTTCGCAATTTTTTCTTCGTTGACTGGGCAAGAGTGTCAAAAAAATAATTCAGTTCAAGATTATACTATCGCGTCCTTCAAGCTGGAAAGACACGAATAGTTTTAAACACTTCGCCTTTATACCTACAGATTAAAAATTGTGTTGTTAATCTATATAATTAGGGTTTCCAACTCTTCGTTCTTTCTCTGCCGTTCGGTTATGCGTAAATGCGGAATTTTAAGGCAATGTTTTGACATACGACGTTTTGTTTCTGACCAATGACAATATTGCACAAGAAAGAAGAAATGACTAACAATGACGGTAGGTGTGTGTTACCGTGTTTCTCATTTTACTTGTGTTTTCTGTGGTGGAAAACCAAGTCAAGATGGTTTAAGTGTTTTTATTGACAACCAGATGACAACTGTCAGCGTGGTAGCTAAAGGTACGCCACTGCCGACTCCAGTTCTCTCGCGAAATTCTGCCATGTTGTCAAAAGTCAAAACGGAACGTCATGAACGTCAAAACGTAAAAAAGTTATACCTTGAGATATAGCACACGATAGCAGTTTTCTGTCTCTTGAAACTGAGAATGTCAATTCTCCAAGTTTTGTGGATCAGTTGATGTAGACCAAAATCATTATCAACTGACAAATGCAATTAAAACGTCATTTTGATGAGACGTTTCATGATGGGCTATTACAAAAACATATTTTCAGTTTGTATGCCTCGACAACCGTAAAGTCTCACTTTTTTAGTGATGTGAGTTCAGAAATTTGCCATCTCGGAAAATTTCCAATCTGGAAAATTTCCGGAAAATTTTCCGAGCGGAATTTGGAAATTTTCCATAATTTCAAATTTGCCGCGAGTTTGAGACTAAGAAGATGCGAATCGGTCTCGGATTCGGTGAACTTAACCTCACCCCTCACTCTTAATTGATGAAAAAATCATGACAGATCAATGATAAAATGTTAGAATGCTAGTAAGACTATTTATTTTTGCTTGAAATTATATTTTTGTGAATTAGTCCATTATTGCGTCACAGTATATTATAATTATATAATATACTCATTTGGTGTTGTTGAAATAGAAAAATTATGAGCAAGACAACATGTCTAGTTTCAATCAATTCTGAACCCTTGCGGAAATTTTCCGGAAAATTTCTGAAAAAATTTCCGAGTTTTAAATTTCCGGAAAATTTACATCACTACACTTTTTTGTACACATATTTCATTTTTTGGCCGTCAGTCCTCAGTTACGTTTTCCGTTTTGCAGCCTACATTTCTGTCACTTCTTGCTCCTTCGATTGTTTGTATTTTCTCACGAAAGTTTTTTTTCTGTGCTCTTGGCCTTGGATCACGAAAGATGTGTGCCAGAACTGCCAGGTAATGAAAGTGACCGTTTTTCATCGAATCAGACTTCCGCGGCCGAAGCGAGAATGAAGCAGGAGGCGAGAACGAAGCAGGAGCCGAGACAGAAAATCCCATGAAACCAAAGAAGTTTTAGTCGAGGTATAGGTACGAACATTTTTTGTACGGTTAACGTAAAAAATCAAAAAATATAAGGTTCAAAGAAATAGATGATGAAAAAGTAAGCTTGTTTTTGTGAAAATCAATTTACAACAGTTTGTTTCATTTCGAAAGTTCATCTTGAAAAAAGCAGTCTTGAACCTTGACATGTAAATCCAAAAATAGTACCTACCTGTAAAAATGTGAATAGTAAAATGGTAAACTTTACCAAATCGCCCCACTCACGTCAACTTTGAAAATTTTAAACGGAACCTACTATACCTTATGCGCTACGTACAATATATTAGAAAATAAAAATAGCTATCCCATCCCTGCTGGAAAACGATAAATTTTCCTGCAATCTAGATAGGTGCAAGACATTCTTTTTCTGCTCGTTTTTTTCTCAGTCCAATAAAACCAATAAATCTAAGACAGTAATCATAACGTTGCGTGTTCGGATCTGACGGCCAGCTCCATTTAATCAGCAATAATGAAGTAATCATGAGATATTGCTAAGACAGCGGCAAGCGCGCTCAGGTATAGGTAGGTAGGGTAGGGAATAGGGTGTTGTGTTGTGGAAAAGCTTCTGGGGAGTGTAACAATGAAAAATGGCTCAGCCGTAATAATATCGCCTGATACTTGCATGAAAGTGATTAAAAAGTTTTTTCTTCTTTACAAATTTTCCACACCGCGCGACCAAAGTGATAAAAACGGCGTAAAAGATGGAAAAAGTTTCGCGGAAACATCGTCGAATTTGTCTGCGTGCGCTTTTTCTTGCTATTATTTGCACCACCGCACCACCAGAAGTGTACTCAGAATTTTTGGAAATGAGGGAAACTATTCATTTCAAAAGTGTATCTACAGCTAGACGCCCGCGCCCCCCGATGACGACTAAATTGGTTAGTTAGGACTGTACCTAAGTGAATCTAATGTCCAAAGAACGATATCACCTCTGGGAACCCCTAGTATAGAAACCGTTTACAATCCACAATTTTTTTCACGTTTTGCAGCGCCCCCACCGGTTGTTGAAAAAATGTGAATACCTATAGGGTGATGTCGACGTTGTTTCAACTGGTGTCAATGCCGGACAATACTGAAAGATCTGTCTTCAGGTCAAACAATTCATGAACTCAGCCCGCTGTATCCGATTTTTTGTCTATATAAAAAACAAAAAATTCAAAATGGCGGATCAAAGATGGCGGTCAAGTGACAAAAATTATTAGTTAACTTTATATAGTGGTCACGTACGCATTCGATTGGCGTTTGCACCACATCGATATCTCTTTTCGTTGAGGCATAATTCGCCTAGTTCTATCACTTCGAAACATGTTCAATAGTGAGAATACAAGATGGCGGCGGGGCATCAATTGTCAAAAAATGGATAGATCTTGATGTGGTTTGCATTGCCTGCAAATTTCATTTCAATCGGATCACTTTTAGAGAAATTCAAAATGGCGGATCAAAGATGGCGGCAGAATAACAAAAAACCAAAAGTCAACTTGACATCCTGGGCATATGTACTACTGATCAGCGTTTACTTCACATCGATATCTTTTTTCCCTGAGGAGTTATCCCGGGTACAGACGAACGGACGGACGGACGGACGGACAGACAAGTGAAGTTAAAAGCGCCTTTTTCCATTTTTTGGGAAAGTTTGGGAAAGTGCGCTAATCAATATCTACCCCGCATGCCATTTGCCGTCTATTATTTTGATTACAAGTATTTGAGAGAGATGATGACATATAGATTCAACTTGTTGTTATCGAAGGCACCATTTTGGGGGTATTCTAACTTTGAATTCACATATTGGCTTTCAGCGACATACAACATCCAGTGAGTCACAAGCCAAAAAGGAATGGCAGCACTGACAGCAGTGACAGCATTGACACTTGACAGGATGTTTCAGCGACCGGCATGTCGACTTTCACAAGTTCGGCCACAGTACCACGAAGCCATTCATTAAAATTGCTGTTCTTTGGAATGAAACAGCCAATTTAAGAGCAGTCGACTTAATGGAAGAACTTCCACTTGAAATGTTACGATAAAAACGATAAGTTGGGTGAAGTTTCCAGACGTTTGGAACACCCTGTATTAATAGCGGGAAGTGAGAGCATCCTAGACGACCATCGCATGGACCAGCTTCCAACTTTTAATAGTCTTCAATTAATATTGATGTGTAAGACGCCGGATGTCACCCACTTTTCACCGATTCAGGCAGTTTAGCGAAAGATGAGCAAGAAACGGCATTTAAAAGTTTCTTGCATCAAGGAAGCTGACGCCGACGAGAAAACTTTGGCGTAGCGTGGCTAATTTGTCTATGTATCAAGAATGTTTTTCTTATTATTCACTGTATACCTACTGAATTAGGAGTTGGGTAATTAATATTAATGAGAACCCGATAATAGAAGTTAGCCTATTAGGGGGTTTCTGATGCTGTACTAAAAAAGTTGTTGACAGGAACCGGCTATTTTTTTTCTTCAATTAGAAACTCATTTGAAGAGAAAATGTATGGACAATGTTAGTTATCAAATTTTTAAAATTCCCAAAAAAATTTGAAAATTCTTGATTTTTTTTTGAAGATTTGAAAACTAGATAGCATCGCGCATACATCTTTCTTTAAAAAAAAGTCGCATACCAAATTTGAACTTTCTATTCTCAAAGAAAGTAACAAAAATGGTTTCTCGTAGACATGAAAGTGAATTAGTACAAACCATTTTCAGCACGTTTTTTTTTTAATAGAAAATTCAAATTTGGTATGCGATTTTCTTGAAGAAAGATGTCCCATGCGCGTTGCTATTCAGTTTTCAAATTTTCAAAAAACAAAATCGATTTTTTTCAATTTGTTTTGGAAATTTTGAAAATTTGATAGCACTGTCCGTTCCTTTTGTCTTAGAAGTTCCTACTTGAAGAAAAAAAAAATAGAACCAATTCCCGTCAACAACTTTTTTAGTCACATCAGAAACCTCGCAAGGGCGTTATGAATCCGAGGTCGAGGCGAACTTTTTCGAGGGCCTATTATCTTAATGCCCATGGTGCCTTCAACGTTTTACGCTATATTTGCAGCAGTACAACATCAAGAAAGGATTCTTTTTTGAGATCTGAAGCTATGGTTGCGTGGCTTGCAGGCTTTGAAGCGGGTGTTGAAAGAGACCTTTTGAAAAATAACGGCCCGTCATTATGAACAACAATTACTGTGGTCAGATAGGAGGGCATTATTCGTTGAATAACGTATCTTGTATCACAGTTGTATGATTGAAATGATGATCAAGTAGGTATTGGCGAAATAGTTATTCTGCATCCGAGAGCACAATTTCCCCAATCCCGCATCCGAGTCAACCCCACCGACTTGCCCTGTTGCAGTAGTCACCCATCCAACGACAGGCTCCGATCCGGTGTGTGATGCTTGACTTCTATCTCCGAAGCAAAGCGAGATGTGTTGAACGTGGCGGCTTCCAATTAGTTCTCATAATTTCCATAAACAGGAGTTATTGTGAGGTGCTTGAACACGTAACTTTCTACCATTCAATAAAATGTAGGTACAAATATGTATAAAAATCGAAATTTCAATGAAAAAACTCATAATTGAACAACTAATTCCTTGTTCAAACCTAAAGAAAGCTGCGGTGCGCGACTCATGAATTTATTGCCAACTAAAATGAAAAGCGCTTCAACAATTCAGCTTAGTCTCTGAAGACTAATAATCTACACCAACGCCATTAAAATGAACTAATGAACTACGAAAATGGCCCCAGGCCTAATAATTTTTTCCCTTCTCTCGCATAAGTAGATTTCGCTAGCGCTGAACGAGAGAATAGAGAGATATGGAGAAAATTGAATTTCCGTCTAAAGATTAACACAAAAATGAATTTCGCGTCGAGCAGCGCGCGTCTAATGCCATTTGGACACTTCCTATAAAAGCCGCACACTACATACCGTGCGATCAACAACAACAAAAAAATTAGGGCTGCCTTTCATTTCGAAGGATTCGTTTATTCAACTAATCTATAGTAGCTATAATCGAAGAATATTTTGTTTCCAACGCTAAATAGTTTTAATGTCGATTGCACGCACAGTAACAATAATAGTCTATAGTGCTATTCTGTAAAAAATAACATTCCATAAACGCTCTGTTATGTAAAAATTCGTGTCGGCCATTGGCTGTTGCCTAGATAATAACAACGTAACAGAGCCTTTATGGAATGTAATTTTTTAGAGAATCGCACCACTAGGCTCAATTTTTCAAAAGTGCTCTCCAAACTGTGTTCAGCGGCATGGAAAGGTTACCGGTTGGCGATAAAACTTTCGGACTAATTCGACCCCACTGGATCCGAAAATCCCGGTTTCCAGAACGAAAAATGGTGCCTTCTGGGGCGGAGCCCCTATTTTCGACAATTTTTCCAATTTCAAGTTTTTCCAATTTTTTGCATTCAACCAGCTAGAAGTCGAAAATCATAGTAAATACGGCAAATTTTTTTACATGGTTCTGATGCTGGGTCATTTTTCAAGCGTTCAGAACAGTTTTAATTTTTCAAATGTTCATAGTTGTCTATCTAAATCATTAGAAACCCAAGAAGTACAAAAATATGACGCAAAAACTTCGACCTATGGGGAACTACATAAGTTTTTCAAAATAAGTCCATACATATGCGGGATCATGTGTGGAGAAAACTTTCAAAAATATTTTGGGAGAGTTTGGTTGCTCCAAAACTCACAGTTAAGGAGTTATAAGTTTTTCAATCAACAGGCAAGTCATACATGCACTGCGGCGGCTCAGGGTACAGCCCAGTCAATCTAGACTTTATATCATAAATACCCGGGAACAAATTCGCTTGAAGCTGATTTTTAGTTAAGTGAGTCCTTAGACCATGACAACTCAGTAGACAATTTTCTCGGACACTCTCGCGTGTGCTTCATCGTCTTCCAGGTCTTCGAATGTTTTGAGTCGCTGTAAATTGTAGTATTCGCCTGGAATTCGCACCACGGCCGCAAAAATGATCAGATTGAGCCCCAAATGGTCTCAAACAAAAATAAGTAGGTCATAAAATGTCTTACGATGCATGTGGCTGATGGCGGGCCACTTTCGGTAAACGTGGAGCCCGCCAAATTCAAATTTTGGCACCTCAGTCAAATTAGTACGGGAACGAGAGTAAAAAAATCGTCAAAACCTCGGAAAAAACATAGGCGTCCTAAAAATTTAGTATTCTGTTTAGAATTGAATGCCCTATTATTTATTCAAAATTTGCGAAAATCTCACCTCGGGGTTCTGAGTGATTGGAGAAGAAGGTTAAAAAATTGCAACTCAAAGTAGAGGGGATGAAATCCTTTAATCCATTGGATGCAAATACGTCATAATTCGATGCATCACATCATGTTGATACTATTTTGACACAAAAAGTGTCAATCATTGTTGAAGGGAGGTTGGAGGGGGGGGGAACGAAGCCCGATCACGACAAGTTTGGTATCTTTTCCGACAAAATTCAATCTCCTGAACTCGAATCCGATGTGTAAATTTGGAAAGAAACAAGCTCTAACAAGTTAACTAGAAAAAAACTTGTTTTTAATTGACAATTTCTACTCGCGGTTCAATCACACCCCACTGCTTTTTGTAACCTTCATTAGTCCATAAAGGATTACAAAAAAAATATTTTGAAAAATATGAAAGGATCAACGGGAGAAAATTAGCTCTCAGTATTTTGGTTACTCAAAGGTATTTCAAAACAAAGTTTAGGGAAAATAATCAGTGATCCATTCATAAAACAAGGTGCATGAGACAAGAAATTTATTATACAGGGTGGTGACTCATAAATCATGAGTATCTACTCTACCTCAAAAGAACTAAGGTGCATAAATTCGAGTAGTTTCTGAACCGACCTAGACCACAAGATGACAAGGTCATTTATACAGCAACGAAGATTGCCAAAACAGCATTGCATTACACTTACAGTTTAGCGTGATTTTTCATAGGCACCGTGAGAAATTAAATATCGCCCTTAGGCCAATTTTCCTGGAATTACGGCAGATACGTGAAAGTGATACGCATCTTTTCTTTAGACAATTAGATGGCCTTTTATTTGAACCAAACCGTTTTCCGATGGGATCGCTATTTATCGAGATAATTGAAAAAAATACCCAATTACACCAATAATTCAAGATGGCGGCGACTCTACACCTCCTATCCATGAGTACTTTCCACACGATACTCAACAAGCTTTCGAAATCATCCCGATCAATTTTCAAAAGTACTTGATTTATTTTCGCTATTTTTTCTTCGTTGACTGGGCTAAATAGGTAATTTCATGCTCTTTGACTCACACTGCCTCTGACATATTGATAATTTTATCCAGATAAAGTGTTACTGCTGTTGTTTTGTATCACCCGGTCTATACAAATACACTTCTTGGAATCATGAAAATTGTGAAGAGAATCGAACTGAACAAAAAAAAATCTGTCTGTTTCTGGTTCCTAGTAAAATCATAGTGATAGAACAATTACCATGGAAAATGTATAGCTTGCATTCAAAACCAATTCCGCTGGATCAGGGGAGTTCTAAAACCTAAAAAATGACACTTAAATTGCAATCCTAGGACTCCTAGAGCCCTGAAACAAGACATTTCCGGTTTACTTGCTCTCTGTCCGCCATCTTGGATTTTGAAGCTTCCGGTCAAGTTTTCGAAGTGGAAACCGCGATTTTCATACTCAGCGAGGTCGAATTAGTCTATAACGTCATGTTGTCAAACAATAATAATAAATGCCGCTGAACTCTCTTATTTTCTGTTTTGTGCCTAGTCTATAAACGGAATTGTTTTCCGCAAAAAACATGGAATTTTCGCAAGAAATTGCGCGGAAAAATGCGCTGCCGTTTCCGCTTTTACCAGCAGGGGTCGAGTAGTGTATGTTTTTGAGGCATTAACATGTTTTTTGCTGCAAATTAGTTTGAGTAGACAATGAAGAAGAAGGAATGCGGTACGATGGAGGAAACTTAATGTCCTGCGGCTAACAAATGCAGAGTGTGGCGCCGACTCCACTGCCGGGCTAAAGGACGACCGCCCCATAATGCGGGAGTAAATACATTATCAAAGCACTGCGTGAAATACGCCAAAGACACTGGAACCCGGCCTCTTCCTTTCATGCAAACTTGTGTGTATTTTGCCACTAAGTGAAGAGATCTCTGAATGGAAAAGTTAAAAAAAGTTATTCATGCAACATGCGAAATGTGCGTGTAATGGGGCCTTGCAATTGAAAAACTCAACGTGAGGTCGCCACTACTGTATGGGGCGCCTACTTCGATGAAGTACTGGGCCCTCAACGACAGGAAAACACAGAAATTTGAGTAGTTTGACCAGTAACTGACAGTGACTGGAGACGTCAAGCACGAAACAGAGGTTATCCAAATTTCAAATCAAGACATAAAATGACGGACGCCGGTCGTTGAGGCGTTAACGCCGTCAGAATTCTCGAATTTGCCCCCAACGGTTGTGGCGCCCTCGGTGTCTGAAAGTGGCAGTGCAAGGTCCCATTGTAATGCCACAGTTTTTATTTAGAACGAGCAGAGATTGTGATCTGAATTAGCGAGTTCTAAGAAGGAGCTTTACACCCGAGTTTGCATATTTTTATACAATTTTTTTTGCACAAGAGTAACATTTTGAAGAATTCAGAGATCCTGTCATTATACTCTCCCGACCCCCCATTAACGAAATGGAAAGTATTGGATTGTGCTCGAAAAATTCTTTAGATAACAACGGATATTTCAACAAGACCCCAGAATCATGTCTGTCTGTGCAAATGAGTGCCCGTTGAGTGATTGAGTTGAAATTTGATGTATAGACATAGTTTCACCCAAGAAAGGCACTCATTAGTTTTCGTCTGTCATATACTGTTTTTAGGTCAGGCGCTACGAATTTTCGAACTTTTACATGGCCCTCGACATGGCCGATACTACTTGAGACGGCCGTTCACCCAGCTTTCGACCAGGATGACCCGCGGTCGGCCTCAAGAGACATTTTATGTTGGAGAATCGACTTTTTTCCAAAAATTCCAACTGATTGCAATTTGCATTTTCAAATGTGACACGGTTTCGGTTTCCCGGCGGGAATATTTTTTAAACAAAACCTGCACATTTTACAAGTTCAAAATACTATAGTGTGAACTTCGATATGTGATGAACCCTACGAAATGTTTATTTCAGGTGCCCACATGCTTCGAATCATAGTTAAAGAAAATATTGAATTAATTCTTGCAGAGACAATTTTCGAAATTGGACAAAGTTTTAAAACAATAAGTAGGTTGAGTGATTGGTTTTACACAACCAACATTTTTCAACAACATTTGGGTGCAATTTCCCGGAAGTTTTCAAATAAAAAGTATAAAACCAGCACGACATTACGAGACCGGACTCAAATAGTGGAGCTCAAAACTATCAAGTTATAGTCGGCAGCCGCGATTAACATCATTTCTTGTTCGGCCGCTACGAAGTTTTATATATTTTTTCTATCTGCACTTGCAGCCAAGGGCGCCTGGAGGAGAGATAGAAATGTTCAGTAGTAAGATAACAAGTGCAATGAAAATTATCGATAATTTTTGAAAAATGTGCACGAATGCAAGTTTAGTTGGGAAAGAGCACGTGTGCACGTAGTGCCTTTTCCAGTTTAACTTGCATGAGTGAAGATTTGTCAAAAATTATAGATGAATTATCATTGCACGAGTTATATTCTATCAAAAATTTTCATGAATCAAAAAATCTTCCACGCTTATGACATTGTTAACTAGTCACTCTAGTCATTGTCGTCAGGGAATGACTACCTACGACCAAAGAATTAACACGGGGTCGCAAGGTTCCTTATTGGGTGATGCACCTACTATACAGACGAATTTGTGGAAACATTGGCCTACAAGCCGTTGCAGCACAGGACTCCGTTTTTGTGGTCTAAGGAATTAAATCGGCGACATATATTCGCAATCAGTGCTTCCCAAGAAGAGTGAAGGAGGTCCTGAGATGCACGATGAGACTTCTGTATGACATATTTGATTTTATGTCTACTGTTGGTCTTAGTACCGGGGAGTCATCAAAAACCGTGCTCGGAATTTTTCCCTCTGAAATTTTTATTTCGCCACCGATTTAATCGAACTTTTCAGCATTGGCTAGCCAATTGAATAGGCTATAATTTTCGTATTTCAAAATGGCCGACATATCAAAATTCAAGATAGCAGAAACAATTGAAAATAGGCCTTCTTTTGTTCTCGGTGCTTTTTATTGAAAGTTACCAGAAAGTCAAAACCAATATAATGTATTATGAAGGAATAGACCTTTCTTGTCAATTCAAGACCACAACCAGTAAAATCGGGTCATCGACTGAGGAGCTATTGCGAGTTGAAGCGGTTGAGTTGAAGAGTTGAATTGATCCAAATTTAGGTATCCTGTCCGCCAATCCGCCATTGGCTCAATTCTCAACCGATTTTCTCAAATTTGGTATCAATTGAAACAATTGGACAGTCTATCTTTTCATATAAGAAAATGACGTACATGTCATAATCCAATATGGCGGAAGCAATTGAAAATAGAATTTCTTTTGTCCTTATTGCTTTTTAATGAAAAACTGCAGAAAGTCAAAACCAATAATTATTATGAAGAAATAGACCTTTCTTGACAATCCAAGACCGCAACCAATCAAATCAGGTCATTTGCTAAGGAGCTACGGCCAGTTGAAGCGAAGCCAACCTACCGGTTTCTTTATTCCCGCATAAATGACCCAAATTTGGGAATCCTGCCCGCCATAGCCTTATTTTCCAACCGATTTTTCCAAATTTGGTATCAATGGCTAGTCAATTAGACAAGCTGCCATTTTCATATAAGAAAATGGCCAACATGACAAAATTCAAGATGGCGAAAACTATTGAAAATGGGTCTTATTCGTCCTTGTTGGAATAGAAAAACGGAAAGTAGGCTTCGCTTCAACTGGCCGTAACTCCTCATCAGATAAACCGATTTGATTGGTTGCTGTCTTGAATTGTCAAGAAAGATCTATTCCTTCATAATAATTCTTGGTTTCGACTTTCCATATTTCACAAAAATAAAATAAAATTGGCTTCGGCACGAAATGCAGAATTCATTTTGAATATGGCCTCAAGCCGCCGGACTATTATAAAAGCAATGACGACAAAAGAAATTCTATTTTCAATTGCTTCCGCTATCTTGGATTTTGACAGGTCTGTCATTTTGTAACATGAAAAAGGTAGTCTGTCCAATTGGCTAGCCATTGATACCAAATTTGAGAAATGAGCATATGGCGGATTGGCGGGCAGGATACCCAAATTTGGATCAATTATGCGGAAATGAAAAAAACGGAGAGTAGGCTTCGCTTCAAGTCGCGATAGCTCCTTAGCAGATAACTCCATTTTATTGGTTGTAGTCTTGAATGGACAAGAAAGGTCTAATCCTTCATAATACATTATTGGGTTTGACTTTTCGGTAACTTTCAATAAAAAGCAACGAAAACGAAAGAAGGCCTATTTTCAATTGTTTCTGCCATCTTAAATTTTGATATGTCGGCCATTTTGAAATACAGAAATGATAGCCTATCCAATGGGAGGCATGGACGATTTTGCTCCCGCCAGGAGGCGCTGCAGTTGGTTGGGACCTCTAGGGATTTTATCTAGCCTAGATTGCATAAACAAGCGCGTTGTGTCAAATCGTCAAATGAATAAACGTCAAATATTTAGAAATGTCACCGTGAACATAAATTGGAATTTTTTAATCGTATCGTTGAATCGTTCATGAGGATGCCGTATAGGCTCTTGCGACGAGAGTCAGGATGCGGCCCCAAACTCCGGGTAAGCTCAGTTTGACGGCCGAAGAAAAAATATATTTTCATTGACTTTTATCGTAGACCCGGGCCCGGTATGGTACTCTGGGCCGCTATTCTTGAATCGTGTGAGAAAAGTCCCTGGGAGTAAAATACATTCCGCAGTACACTGATGTAGCGAATGTTGCCTAAAATCGTAGTTTTTAGACAACTTTCGCTACAGAAGTGTAGTACGGATTATATAAAACTCCTAGGGACTTTTCTCACACGATTCAAGAATAGCGGCCCTGGAGAGGTAAATAGATGCTCTGAATAAGCCCTTCCTGCTCCATTCTACCAGACAGATGGAGACGGCCCACTAGTCGAGTGGACTGCGTATTCGCTCGGCAAGCTGAGCTCCCGGGTTCGATTCCCGGGCATATCAGGTCTGGGTGTCGTGCTGTACAAACGGATTTTTCACTTGTAATACTGAACATCAATAAATGCAGCAACTCCTATGGCGTATAAATGCCGATGAGGAGGAAAACAGAGTTTTAAGTGGAGACAAGAATAATCGAAAAACAATGACATTGCTGAGATGCATGAAGGGTCCTAGGTTATGTTGGTTCTAGTTGAAGTTTTGAACTTGTTCAGTCAAGTTATTATGTTCACAGCGTTGTGCGTAGTATTCGAAAATTAAACACATGAAATACAGTTCTTTATTCAGTCAGGGCATTTCACTTTATTACAATAATTCAAACCATCACTTTACAGAGAGTTTTCCACACTGCTACAAAATTGTGAAGCCTTTAGGTTATGGCCTCTTTTGTGTTGTGCCTGATGCCTTGCCATGAGTAGGTATATTTTGCTTGCCTACTATCATGCAGCTTAGGTCCGGCTTGTACGCTTGTAGATAGAAACTGCAAAACGATTTCAAGCTCATTGGATTGTATTGATGATAGAATGATGGACTTGAATACCTTGACTTCATTGAGTGGAAGGGCGACTCTTGTATTGGTGATACCGAAATGTCCTCCTGGTTTTCATATAGTATAGTCTAATTTCTGTCTCCGTTATCCATGTACCAGGAAACTAGGATGAAGCAGGAGTGGCTTATTCAGAGCATCTGTTTGCCTTTTCAGTAGATACCATATGGAGCCCCTCAGGTCTATAGTTAGTAGTAAACACAAATGAATTTTTGCCTTTGGCAGTCAAACTGAACTTACCCGTTGCATTTATCGTGTCACCGGCCAGGGATTTTTGTCTCGCACGAACCGCCAGACGACCCCGCGCTGCTTCGCTCGCATTTGCCCTGCCTTTCAAACGACAAGCACCCGGTATGGGTGACACTAACACCATGCGACGACAATAAACAATAAAGATAGGTTAGGTTAAGCTCTGAACTGCAAGCTTGACCTTGGACTTGACGTTGACATGACGTTGACATTTGGTCCCAAGCCTATGTCGCGCCCTCTGGAATGCGTTTGCGAGAATGCCTCCCATTGGCTATTCAATGTTGAAAAGTTGGATAAAATCGGTGAAGGAATAAAAATTTTAGAAGGAAAAATTCAGAGCACGGTTTTTTATGGCCCACCCGCGGTATATAGAAACACAGAAAAAATTATCGATTATCGATTCGTGCACTAGTGCAAATTATCGAAAATTATCGCAAGATACACTTATGCAAATTATTGCCTAACTCGGATCTGATTGGTTTAAACAACAATAGAAAACTGTCACTTCCATTGTTAGAATTACAAATTAGACAGATGAATGAAATTTTCACTGAAACATAACAATAACAAGCAGTTGGCATGGTATGTTACTTGGATCAAAATTCTGAAAATAGGGGTCCGTTGAATTTGCTGAAGTTTTGCACTGTTTCACATTTCACCCTGTAGATATTTCACATGAAGCTTCCTGATCTTCACCTCCTGGAGGTGAATAACGGAAAAACAGAGCTCCCTAACCGTCAAAACAGAATCGAAATATGGTTTGTGCCATTTAATGTCCCTCGCGGCAACATATTTGTTGCGCAGTTTAGTTCCAGGCCCAAATAACCATTTTATTCCGGCGCTGTTATATAATGGTGCGATTTTATCAGTATCAGGTAACGGTGCTAGGACAATTCGTCCCGCGGACAATTCGTAGCGGACAATTCGTCGCGGACAATTCGTCCCGCGGACAATTCGTAGCGGACAATTCGTAGCGGACAATTCGTCGCGGACAATTCGTCCCGCGGACAATTCGTCCCGCGGACAATTCGTCTCACGGACAATTCGTCGCAAGTGAAGGCTTCGGAAGGTAAGGGGGTTATATTACACATGAAGACACAAGGGGGCTCAATAAAAGGATCTAAAAATCATAAGCAAATACAAGGGGTTCCGACAGAGATCCGAATGCCACGAAAAAATGCAACGGGGCTCAGCAAGGCTTCAAACGATATTGAAAACACAAGGGGGCCTTACGGAGCTTCGAGAGGGCTCCAGATATCACATAGAGGCACAAGGTGCTTACTACTGCTGCGAAAGCCACGGAAAGATGTGAGGGGCCTCAGCATGCAGGGCTTCAAAAGACGTTGAAGAAACAAGGGGCCCACGGCAGCTACGGATGACACAAGAAGGCAACAGGAGGCTCACTGGAATTCTGATAGTCGCATTGAAGAACATAAGGGGGCTCACTAGGGCTCCAAGTTACACTCATGGAAACGAGGGGGCTCACTAGGGTTCCAAGCTACACGTATGGACACAAGGAGGCTCACTAGGGCTCCAAACTACTCTTGCGGGCACAAGGGGGCCCGATAGAGCTCCGTATATCACATGAAAGCACAAGGGACTTACACTAGGGCTTCCAGAAATGCAAAAGCGCACAAGATGGCTTACTGGGATTCTGAAAGCCACGAAAACACATGAGGGGGCTCATTAGGGCTCCAATGTACACAAAGGGCAGAAGGGGCCTATGAAAAATCCAGAAATCACGGGAAAGTGCAAGGGAGCTCCGTAGAACTTCGACTGATATTGGTGACATAAGCGGCTCTTTATAACGAGAAAAAGCAAAAGAGGACTCACTGTATAGTACTGTGAAAGCCAATAAAAACAAAAATGGACTGACTAGGGCTCCAAACTACACATAAGGGTACAAGGAGACCCGATAGAGCTCCGAAAGCCACGGAAATACGACAAGGGGGCCCAATGAAGCTCTTTATAATCAAGCTTATTTGCTTGCACAATGGGGCCCGATAGGGCTTCGAATATCACCTGAAGGCAAAAAGTGCTTGCTACTGCTCCGAAAGTCGCGGAAAAATGTAAGGGGGCTCAGCAGGGCTTCAAATGACGTTGAGGAAACAAGGGGGCCCAATGGAGCTCCGAATAACACAATAAGGCAACAAGGGGTTTACTGGAATTCTGATAGCCAGACAAAAAACAAGAGGGTTCACTAGGCGCCAAGCTATACTCTTGCGGACACAAGGAGGTCCGATAAGGCTCCGTATATCACATGAAGGCACAAGGGACTTACACTAGGGCCTCCAGCAATGCAAGAACGCACAAGCCACGAAAACACATGATGGGGCTCTTTAGGGCTCCAAATGACGCAGGGCTCAATAAAAATCAGAAAGTCACGGAAAAATGCAAGGGGGCTCAGTAGGGCTTCAAATGATATTGGTGACACAAGGGGGCTCAAGAGGCTCTAAGGGGGTTCATTTGGGCTCCAAATTATATTTGAAGAAACAAAGGATTAGCGGTCAAATATAACATAAAGGCACAGGGGACTTACTACTGCTCCAAAAGCCTAAAGGAAAAGTGCAAGAGGGCCCAACAGAACTTCAAACGGTATTGAAGAGACAAGGGGGCCTCATGGAGCTCTGTATAACAAAATAACACGAAATGGGGGCTTACTGGTACTTACTCCAAAAGTCATGAAAAAACATAAGGAGGCTCAACGGGGCTCCAACTACACCTGAAGGCACAATGGGGCCCGATAGGGCTTCAACATGCCATGACGGCATAACGATGCTTGCTGCTCCGGAATTCATGGGGAATTCAAGGGGACTCAGCAGGGCTTCAAGTTACGTTGAATATAGAATAAGGGGGCCCAGTGAAGCTCTTGATAACACAAGACTGCAAAAGGGGCCTTATGGGAATCTGAAAGCAATGAAAACATAAGAGGACTCATTAGAGCTCAAAAATTACACTAGAGAAGATGAGAGGCTCGATAGGGGCCAAATATCTCATGAAAGTATAAGGGGGCTTACTGGTGCTCCCACTGACGTAGTGCTCCCAAAGCTTGGTGTACTAGCAAAAATTCTCGGAATGATGCAAGGGGACTAAGCAGAGCTCCAAAGACATGAAGAAACCAGAGTGCGCAGTAGGGCTCCAAATATTACAAAAATGAATAAGGGGGCTTACTAAAGTTCGAAAAGCAACGAAGAAAGACAAAGGGACTTGTTAAAGTTAAGACAAAGGGTAAAACATTATTTTGCGACGAATTGTCCGCGGGACGAATTGTCCGCGGGACGAATTGTCCGCGAGACGAATTATCCGCGGGACGAATTGTCCGCGGGACGAATTGTCCGCGACGAATTGTCCGCTACGAATTGTCTGCGGGACGAATTGTCCGGTCACGCAGGTAACAGGTGTGACTTTTTCCACTTTATATCGGTAACTTGAAGCAAGCAGCCTAGACCGATTTCAGCTGCGCTTATCGGTTAAAACTAACATGTATGTAATAATCAACAGTAATGTCACAAATGCTTAGATTTCCACGGTAATTTTGGCCAAGCAATCGCGAGTGCTGATTGTAACGATAAATCCCCGACTGGGCTTTTGGACATGGACAATCAGCCCGAGGGAAACATTTGGCCACAATTGGGAAAATTTCAAGCACGAGTGATATTTTGCCGATTGTTGCAAAAAAAGTCCGAAAGCCGTCAGATTTTGTTGTTTGTATCCATTTTATTCGGTTGCCCTTGACAGCGAAAAAATGCACTTGCAACACCCTTGTAGATGGAGTAAACCGATAACCCAAGAAAATGAAGCATGTAACCTAAACTCTGGCATTTCAATGACATCGCTTATACTCGGTGGGATCTGTCACTCTATGCTCGCCTACTAAGTTGAAAACAAAATCTGAGAGCATTCTAGACATATTAGGTATACTCCCCATAAAATGGCTCACGCACAGTTTTCAGAACAAGACTAAATAAATGATAGATCATGTATCGAGTAGGTACGAGTATTCTGATCAGGATATCCGGCGGCGATCCCCGCTCGCTCCCGGATATCTTGAGCCATTTCGGATGTACTTCCCAAGTAACCATGATTTATTTATGATTCGCACTGGCGCACAAAAATTCACAAAGTTGCGAAACTAACTATATTTCCGCTAGCTTTTAAAGCAGATGGTGGCTTTGTTTTGAAGCTCGCCAAACCCAAGAAATGACGTAATTTTAAAATTAAATTGTCGCAGTGATCGTGTCCTCCTGGAAGTGGCGCGCGGCAGCCAAAGAAACAAGAAACAAGAAAGTTTCTTGTATGATGTGCCCTCTCGAAAGAAAATTAATAAAACAACTGGCTCTTGCCCTCCTCCTCCTTCTCCTGTGCCACTGCAATATTTTGTGATAGCTCCATCATTATATAGCAAAGAGCACCCGGAGAGATCAGAGGACGGGCGCGCGGATTCATGTCTGTGGAACTCTAATTAAATGTTTCACAACTCGGCGAAGTTCATATTTAACTTACAGTTTTATAAATCTCGACCGCAGTTCATCAGTGGCTCTCGGAGGTACATTAACCGTTCCAGGTGCAGTGGCGCAGCCAAGGGGGGGGCTAGGGGGCTATAGCCCCCCCCAGACAGTCTCGCTTTTTCACCGAAGCAATGAAAAATTCTGAACAAAATAAAAAAATTATTGTGTTCGACTGTTACCTTCTTGATCATTTAGAAAATAGATCTTAAGTTTCTCTGTGTAAGAGTTGCACTGCGATTGAATTGCGCGGCTTTTTTTCAATTGGTGCGGAGAGAGAAACACTTCCGGTTTAAGAACGGAGTTGAATTGGTAAGATAAGCGTTGCGGAATCAATCTCTGTGGGTTTATTTCTCGACAGAATCTCACCATTTAGGTTGCTTCTGAAAGCTACTAGGATGCACTTTGGTTTGAGCCCATTGGCATTTCCAAAATCCAAAAATCAATTATTCATCCAAAAATAAGAAATATATTTTTCGATTTTGGAAATGCCAATAGGCTCAAACCAAACTGCATCCCTGTAGCTTTCGAGAGAGACCTTAATGGTAAGATTCTGTCAAAGAATGAACCAACAGGGATTATTGATTCCACAACGCTTATTTTACCGATATAACTCCGTCCTTAAGCAAGTATACTCACCTACCTATCAGGCTTATTTTGTAACTTCTCGTTCACTAACGACTCGTTAGCGAACGATTATCATTCAGACTTCCACTGGATAGATAGATAAATAGATTGATAGATCTAACAAGAGCACGAAAAACCGTATTTCGTGAATAGCTGCGTTCGGCCGTATCGTTTGTATGTGCCGAACGATCGTATATGACGTTTCTACGTGCGCGCAGTGCAGCTATCAGTTTGCAAGTGTCATTACTACCATTTATTACTGCCATTTTCCCGCAAACCCGGGGAATACTGAATTTAATACCTACCTACTTTAATTTAAGGTAGGTGACATTGGTACCACAATAATTATACTCGAAAATAGAATGACCAAGGCCCTTTTTCCGGGAGGGGGGGGGGGGGGGGGTTGCCTTTGGCGCAGTTCGCTTCGCTTGCGTTCGTTAGCCCCCCCCCATGGCTGAATCCTGGCTGCGCCACTGTCCAGGTGTAATACGGGGTGCACCCTTTCCATGGTGATGCATGCAATAATTTCTGCGGGATAGTGAATTTATATTGCGGAATGCGGGTAGCAGCCTGAGAAAAATTAAGCAAGATTGTTGCCATTAATGAAATTAAGGAAGAAAAGCTTAATGTTTCATGTTTTTTCTTCTGCAAAGCGTTCCGTTGATTTTCTAGGGTTATTGTAATTAGTTATTTAGATATGAAAGGTACCTATACACGCTTGAGATTATGGTGGAGGAAATCGGACAAATTACCTGACTCACGCAAGAATAAGGGTTTGGTAGCTGCCTAGGGTTCAGTTCCGTAGGTCGCCAAGTGAGTATTGGAAAAATACCGCAGATTCAGGGTTGTGTTGGATGGAGATAAATCGTGTCATGACGAAAGACGGAAAAAAGGGGAGAACGATGCATTGAATTTGAGTTTTTCACACAGGTGGGTCATTATGTAAGCTTTAGCGATGGTCACATGCATATCTAGGTGTGGCATTTATTGTTTTCGTTGCCGCGGGCGTTGCATCACCTCCCTCGATCACCTCCCCTTTGAAGGAGCGGTGAAATGGAGGGTAGAGCATCAAGGGGTAGAATCAGTCGCTAGAAAGGCGTGAAAAAACTTGAATATACGGTAAATGTGCCTTTCAGCAAACAGCAAGGCAAGTGTAGGTACTTGTACATGATACAATCCGTACTTATGGCTTCATTTTTGTAAAAGAGCATCTAGTAATGTGTAGGTACTCGAGTTGAAGACTCCTACACTAGGTTTTTCTTTCTACGCTGCAAGCTGAACAGCTCTTTCGTATACAACGAGCAAGAACAGTAAAAAGCTGAAAAGCCACTTTCAGAGCTTGCACCATTCAGAGAAATTGACTTTGCATGATGACGGCGATGATGATGGCGATAGTAACAACCAGCAAGAGCACGAGCACACCAACGGCTTCGCTTCTAACTTTACTTTGTTTGAATGACAATAATTTTCATGAAAATGTAGTCAGAGCGCGATGTTCGCCCCTTGTCTGTTTCCAACTTGGCGGTGGGGTTGTACCACCACACCTAAAGTAAACCTCTCATCTCTTACCTCCGGCGGAAACTAATTTCTGTAAAGACATCGTAATTTTCTAACTATCACAGTCAATTAGGCGAGACGACAGGAGGAGATACGTACATCATTTCATCAAAGACAGTTTGTTCTGCATATGAAGGAGGAGGGTCGCGTGTGTAGGTACACTTACCTGGAATGTTTACCCGGCAAAATCACTGATGGAGTGAAATGTCAACAGGTTATACACCTACATTCCGAATTTATTTGCCAAGCTAAACAAGCACAAAGTTGCAAAATCCAATACGGCGAAAGCACACTCGGATCAATAGATGTAATAGAATAGTTGAAGCTTCTTGGTTTCAATCCAGCCGAGAGGGCTTAGGCCCGTCACCAGAGTTTATGACAGTTCAAACTTCTCTCGAAATGCAACATGGCTGTGCCCAAAAATGTTGTAAAACGAGACCAAACACCAAACATCTCCCCTGGATTAATACACAAGATTGGATCATAAAATACCAATGCATAAAACAGAGACACCGGTACTGAAAATTTACAGGCGATATAAACATGCAGCAGTAAAATTAGCTTTGGATATTTAAAATATGGAGCTGAGCGGATGTGTGTGCACAGGTATGGCCCGTCACAGAGCGTCTCGGCGTGCATGATGGCAGTATGCTCGCATATAGCCAATCTCCCGGGGAAATAAAGTAGGAAAATATGATCTTTTCCTCGAAAATTACACTGTCATGAGCAGCAGCGAAAATATAATAGACGTATGTATCTGCAAAGCCCGCATAAATACGCCGTTAGCGATTTTATTCGGCTATGGATCCGCGCACCACCGACCCACCATACCAGAACAAACATTAATCAAACACTTGTATGCACGCACTTCGCCCCGGTTATGAAGCGAATACAGGGTGGGAACCTTTTCAATTGCAAATTCATTGATTTTCACGATATACGAGAGGAAAGAAGTTTACAACATATCTATCTATCTGCATATTTACGCGAAGCTTTGAAGTTCTGAGTGCAGGTTGCGAGGTGATTCGATATGCTACTTACTACCTGTATAGCATTGTCTTCAAGGCTGCTATACCCACTATTATGGTGTGAAGGTGTAATACTGGATGTGATACAGGATGTTTCGAAACTAGACCAAAATCTCTCGAGGGCTGATTTCCCAGACAAAAATAAAATAAGAAAAAAGTTCATATTAACATTGGTCCGGACTCCCGAGATTTTTCCTTAGGGACCTACAACCCCCTAAAGATGGACGAATGGAAATAATTCTCATTTAATATTTATTAGACCGTTCAATAGATAAAAAGAAAAGTTCGTACAATCAATAACAATTTCATGCTTGGTCAGGTGGGTCCAAATCGTTTCGAAATAATCATCAAGAAGTGGTTCAAGCCGGCCTTACAGCTTTTGGCGCCCTAGGCGAAGTTCTGTGATGCACCCTTTTCGTGAATGGAAATATAGCACCGCAAGCGAAATTGTTTTTGAAATGATAACAGTAATGTTTTTTTTTTTCTTCACACCCAACAGGCAGAGGAGCCCAGTTAAAGGGTGAGGGTGAGGAATACCATAGACAAATCCAGGGAGGGTACACACTTAGGTAAGAACCTTGGTCCTTATGTCGGATAGAGAACAGTTGAAGAGATTAACTTCGCCCTCATAAGCAGAGTAATTGATAATCATCTGATAGAGAGGAGATGCCACTATAGGATTTTGGTTCTAGCTGTGAGGAGGTGGAATAAATTGTGTAACCTAGAGGAAAGCCGAGGAACACTGAGACCCACAGCGCCGAGAAAATCAGGGCAGTCCAACGCGTTGCTGAACAGTCCAAAGAGAAAATGGATTGAGTGGAACACTTTTCAAGACTTCAATGATAACAAATTGAACCGCTCTAACATGATTTCTTGAGGGAAACCACGTGAAGGGTATTGGTTTTCCAGTATAAAGTAAGCCCCCTTCAAAAATCTCCTTTGAACTCTCTCCAAATCATTGATGAAGGAGTCATAAATCGGACTCCAGACAAGAGAGGCGTATTCAAGCTTGAACCGGACGAAGGAAAGATACGGCTTTCAGTGTTTCAACGTTGGAAAATGCTTTCGAGTTCCTCAGCACAAAGCCAAGACTCTTGTATACCGAGCTCGAGATAGAACTGATGTGCTCTTTGAAGAATAGACCGCTGTCAACAACCACTCCAAGATCCTTCACCGTCCGAGGTCTCTGCAATATTTCTCGCCCCAAAGTATGTTGAGATCCGCCTGCAAGCGCTCGCAGTCTGCGAGGGAAGACACCAGAGTATAAACCTTCAAGTCGTCTGCATGAAGCAAATACTTCGCATTGATGTTCATAACTATGTTGTTTATGAAAAGAATGAAAAACAAAGGACCCAGCACAGAACCTTGAGGAGCTCCGCAAGCCTGTAAAAACCTGCGGAACCTGAAGCCCTTAAGGTAGACGTATTGGTACCTATCACAAAGATGTTGATGATAATTGAAAATTGCTAGTGAAATAGCGTCGCAGGCAAAAAAAATTCGAGATAATAATAATATTGTTGATAATAATAGTACCGAAAACATGTTTTTCGGTAGTTTTTTCTAGTTTACCCGTGTGCTACAAGATTATTTCAGATTTAACTCTATGATTTTACGAATAAGAAAATTGCTTTCTAACATGTTTTACTGTACTGTTGTTTTTAATCTGCTTTACTATTCTACTCTTGTTTTTTTTTATAAATGTGGTACCATTGTTACCGTTTGATTTTTAACCAAGGTGAAGACAGAACAAATGCACCTGCACACAAAGTTCTATTTAGAACTTTAAGTAGGGTTTACCATATTAATGTCCTTATTGATATTATTAAAATTATTCTATCCGCTGTAAATTATTTAAAGGGAAGTAAATTATTATTGTATTGTATTGTATTGTATTGTAGTTTAATTTTTTTACTAGGGAAAAATGTGTTTGTTTTTCATTTATTTTTTGTCAAGAGTTTCCAAGTAGTTACTTAGGCATCAATAATATTTTTACAGCAGAAGACATACTTTTTCGGTACTTCGAACGCCCGCTCCAGACGAAATACAAAAGAAACTTGAAACCGCACACATTGTCGAACCACTTTATGACCGATCGGATCGGATGGTTCGAGCGCACCAAAATATACGTTTGAACAGGACGAAAGTGTTGGGGCCGCCGGCGGGTAAGGGTCACATGATGCAGCACGGCAGTCAGGATGAAACCAGCTGGTTTCAGTATGCGGAATCTCTTCAAGTCTTTGGTGTTTTTGAGACAGACAAACTTGGCAAAATTGGCAGGTCAAATTTTAATTCCATAAACGATACTAGTGGCGCCCTCACACGGCTGACTTCCAAACTTATTGTTATGCACTTGTTCTATCGTGTCAAAAATAGATTTATTTTGAAAAAGTAACGGAAGAAATTAACCGTGGGTTCCACAAAAAAGATGATACAAGATTAGTTGATTCGCGATTTTGTTAACGAATTTGTAGCTGACGGATCGATGGAAATGCTGGTTCATCCCTCAATAACGGAAAGATGATGGTTCTACACACATCAAAAGAATCTAGGGGACAAGCAAATTCAGACGATTTCTAACATCATCATAACTTTTGATCACCGTCAGCGATTTCATATCGGTTTTCAGTGTTCGATAGCCCAATCCTTCGTTTTCATGCCTTGATCACGTCGAATACGAACAATGTTTTATAAAGTTTCTACAGGGTGATCAATGGAATAGTGTAAAAGGGCCAAAAGTTCAGTACGAGCGCGATTTCCCAAAAATATTTTTTCATGCATTCCAATAGCGCAATTATGAAGAATGGTGCTTTAGCTTAAGTAACGTTTTTGAATTTTGGATATCGAAGGTGAATTGCCAAAGACATTGATCATTTTGTACCGCCATGTTGAACTTCCAAGAAAGTGTTCCTTGGAAGTGAATCCGATTTCATTAAAACTTGGATCACACTCATGCGTGGTTCCAGTAATTAGAATTTCAAGGTCAAATGTCTTTTCCGGTCACTTTCAAGCCGTCACAAACTTTTATATAAATGATTCGATTCTAGTGTGTTTCATAGTTTTATTCAAATCGAATCATTCATGTAAAAATTTCAATATAGCGGCTCGAAAGTGATATTTGACCTTGAAATTCCAATTGAAGACACAAGTGGATGAAGGATTCATGTCACACAAAACTGTTTCCGAGATAACAGCCCTCAAAGTTCAATTAGTATTACTTTTTTGTCTTACATTAAAAATAAAAAGAGTCAGATGGATTGATTTGAACATTTATTATAAAAATCTACTGATATTAGTTGAAAAACAAAAAAGTTTATGTAGTTGAACAGAAGCAAAAAAACAAAACATAGATCCTTCATCAACTACAAAATGCAAAAATATTGGAACTGAAACGGGTACATGTCATGTGGGGTTCTTTTGAACATTTTCTTTGCACATATTACAGGTGAAAGCTTTTCCCGCAGACTCGCACGCATTACTTGCCCAGACAAACTATGTCATAACTCCACTTTCTGGGACTATGTAGGTACATCTTGTTGTACTTATGTGAGTAATTAGGAAGAATCTCAGTTGATGAAGGATTCATGTGCCAGTAAATTTTGATATAAGTGAATAAAGGATTCATGTACATAAAATATATGCACATGAATCCTTCATCCACAGCTAATCTGAGCTAATATCTTAAAAGTAGGTGAACATAGATCCTTTATCACCTTTTATCTTTTTTACTCTTAATAGTACAATCATGGGACCCATCCCAAAAAAATTCTAGACACATGAATCCTTCATCCATGCAAATAACTCATATTTTTCAAAAATGCGACATGAATCCTTCATCCACTTGTGTCTTCAATTACTTGAACCGGACATGAGTGTGTTCCAAGTTTCAATGAAATCGGATCACTTTCTTCTTTCTTGGAAAATCAACATGGCGGCATAAAATGATCAATATCTTTGGCAATTCACCTTCGATTTTCAAAATTCAAAAACATCAGTGAAGCTGAAACACTGATCTTCATAACTGTGCTATTGCAATGCATGGATTTTCTTCTTTAGCAAATCGCACTCGTACTGAACTTTTGGCAATTTTACACTGTTTCATTGATCACCCTGTAGCGACCTTGTGAAACATTGTTCGTTTTTGACGTGATCAATGCATGAGAAAGAAAGATTGAGCTATCGAACACTTGAAACCGATATGAAATCGCTGACGGCAATCAAAAGTTATGATGATTTTAGAAATCGTCTGAATTTGCTTGTCCCCTAGATTCTTTTGATGTGTGTAGTACAGATTTCAGGCATTTTTCATGGTTCCTAGCATTCAGCAGAAAAAAGTTCAGTTAATCTGCAGTCAGCCTTGATCGCTGATCATCTTTTTTGTGGAGCTGACGGTAAGACCATAATGGAAGTAATTGTTGGGTAACCATAAATTAATAGGGTACGTTTCTTTTCTTGATAAAGAAATTTCATCCGGCGCCTTTTTCATACAATCTGCCCATTTATAATAAAGATCACTTGCGCTAATGGCAGCTGAGGGGCGCTCAAGCCCCCCCCCCCGCTCTTCCCCACCCCAAAGTTTAGCGCCCGAGGCGGTCGTCTCACTCGTCACACCCTAAAGCCGGCCCTGGGCTCAAGGTAGCGGGTTGGAGGGTCATTTTTTTGACGTTGTAAAAAAGAGGCTCTTTTTGCCACTTCATAAGATGAACGGTTCTTTTGCAAGAGTTATTTGAAATTATTTTGGGAAACTGTTTGTGATAGACTAATCAGAAAAAAATATCAACTAGCGGATTCGCAATGATCTTTTGCTAACGATACAGGGTGAGTCATCAACCACAAAAAAAACAGTTTTCTCCATTAATGGCTAGCCTATAAAATATTCCACTGGCTCCTAGAACAATTCAGATCAAGATGAGGAGTATAATAAATTGAAATTGAAGATACGACTATTTTTGTTTCCACAGAAGAATGTTTACTAACGTTCTAGAATAAAAATGAATGTTCGGATTTATGAATCACCCTGTATACTAAATAGAAGTTCAGTGCACACCCAGTGGTTGATAGTTTTCACTGAATAGTCTGTCGAAAACAGTTCCTAAAATCACTTCGAATAACGAAAATAGAGGGCAGCGGAGTCCCTCCCTTTCGAGCCCCCATATCTTCGAAAATCAACGTTATTAATTTTTTTTAATACTTTTTGTGTGTTTCCGAGTGGAATCCATATATCGCTCTGGACTCGGAATGCGATACTTTTGAGACACCTGTACATTGGTTAGTCTTTTTTTTTTGGGTTGTAAGTCATTGGGTCATTATAAAAACGGAGTATTTGCTCATGCTCCGATTTTGCAGGAGTTCAATTTTCCCAAGCAACTCCTCTCAAACTGAAGCATGAGCAATGAGCATAGGTACCTATACTCCGATTTCATGGATATGACTCATTGCCATCGGTTTTCAGGATAACCAACTTTTTTCCGTAAGTCGAAAAAACCTTAACAAAACTTTTTTCTTTTGTGTTCTTTTTCGTGAAGTAGGTAGGTACGGGAGTGATTTTTCGTGTATTTTTTTTTATACGTATGCAAGAAAAGAAACCGTGGAAAAATCCATAAGAAAGTAGGTAGGTGAGTAGTAAAGAAGGTAAGGTTTCTTGCCCCCTTCATGAAGCATCTGGGTAACACCTAAGCTTTATTCTCAAGATAAAAATGTAAAATGTTATGCATCCGTCGTTGTTATTTGTGTTGTTGATAAATTATCAACAGATATTCTAGGGACTTTCATTCTCTACAATTATTGATATTGACCGTTCTGCTAAAATGTCACCATCCCATGCCGCTTTGCCAAAATCGAATTATCGAAATCACAACAACATTTTTCAACTCCTACATTCATTTGCTTGACTGACTGTCGCAAACCGCAGGACTGTTGCCTCTCCCTTGCTCGAAGCACGAACACGATGCGGGGATTTTTTTTTTATTCGTTTATTCAAAGTTGGCCTATTTCCGCAACGAGGCTTAACACCGACGCCGGTGAATGCTTTCCTCCACTATACCGGAAATTTTGCCGAACCCCTGTGTGTTCCAACACAAGGTAGAGATTTTTAACGACCACCAACATCGCATGGGGTCGGCACCATCGTTTGTATTCCACGTGCTATGCGACACACCAACGTCTGGCGCGTCTTCCAACTAAACCTAGAATAGTACTTTAGTAATAGTAGTAATAGTAGTAGTAGTACTTTATTTAATATAAATGTGTACAGACATTCAAATTGGGAGTGGGTTCAGCAACGCTGTTCTTCCACCCACCCCTGTTGGAAGAACAGAAGCTTGTTTTCGAGGCAAAAATCCGTCCCCGGCGGAGATCGAACCCGCGACCTCTGGAGCGGTAGTCGAACGCGTTAACTACCACACCACAAGCTCCTCATGCGGGGATAGCTCACACAAATACTTCTCTTTTCTTACTATCAGTTTCTTGCTTTACGTACAGTAGCCTGCAGTCACCGTTCCTTGTTGTTTTTGGCTGCTTCCCCCCTGCTTAGTTGCATTGTTTTCTTTCATCAAATATCAAATCACGGCTAATGAATGATTATTAAATTCAGTTATAAATTGATCGAATATTATCAAAGCAATATTGACAGATCGAACTAGAATTGGACGCTAATTACCGCAGAGACATCAACAAATAGCGCGCAACACATGAAAACTGTCAATCTGATTAAAAATCTGACAAAACGCGCACTCGCGACGACTTTGGAGCATGACTGCCAACCTGTCGGAGCTAAGTTGGTAGACAGTCGTTCTCAAACCTTCTACACTGCTTATAATGTATTTACGATTCACTATTTACGATGTGTTTTTCTAAGCCGAACAAACGTGATGGCAACTTTCGAGGTGAGAAACTTATATCGCTAAAGAATCATTAATTCACGAACTAGTATTACATCTACAAATATCGATGGGACAAAAATCTTTGATGTAACTTGTCGTAGGCTTTTGAGAACTGCTCTCATGTTATCTACTATGATGGTAGCACCCATATATCGGAGACATTTATTGTACAGTTCGTAATCAGAAGCCCAGTGTAGGTTCGTAAATCAATCATATTGTTCGCAATATTATATGATTGCGAACAGAATAGAATTACAGTAATGTCTGGATAATCCGAACAGAAAGTTTGCAGACCCCGTTCGGATTACCAAAACGTTCGGATTATAGAATTCATATTAAATGACATCTATAATCCGAACGTGTTCGGTTTATAGATATCTTGCTCAACCAAAAAAATGCCGCCAATATACATTGAAAAATATGCAACTTAGCCATGAAAGGTTTATTCAAAATAAATTCGAATTATTTTACTAAAGCGTACTTCCAGGGTAGCGTATGAACATCCAGACTCTAATTGGCGCAAAATAACAGCTTTTTGTTGAAGAGTCAACGTGACCTACTTCCATGTTGAAGACATGATTCAAATACAGCTTACAATGCAAGTTGAGACTTTCAAGCTCGCACAAAATGTTCAGTACTCTTTCGGAAGGTGCGCGCGCACGCACAAAGAAAAATAAGTGACAGTTCGGATTACAGGATACAGGGGTTCGGATTATAGATATCATTTTACACAATTGGGGTGTTCGGATTATAGAGTAGTTCGAATTATAGAGGGCTCGGATTATCCATACATTACTGTATATGATATTAACAGAATATTAATATATTTTGCAAACAGAGATACGAAAAAATTGCCCAGCTCAGACCAGCTCCGTTTCGCCATGAACTCTAGTTGTAGCCAGGTACAATTTGCAACAGGGTAGGAGTTCACAAAGTACTTATTATCTGAATGCGCTCTAGTTTGAAATACGTAGATCCATAACTAAATGTGTAAAAAAATGCACAACAAATTCGCACACCGCATGCCCAGCATGAGGATTTGAACAGCGAGAAGCACCACTCGCACCAGAGCACTACTCGAAACATTCAATAACCCCATCTGATATGGATAATAATTAAAACGGAGATTGCATCTCCCAGCTGCACACCACACATACCTATAATAATGACCGCACATATCACATTACAAACAAAACTGCGAATTCGCTTTATGCTGCCATTCGAAATGTCTGAAATTTCGAATGGGTTCGTTTTAATTGCGTTGCATTTCTCCTCCAACCGTAGCACCAAAAATGGAAACTCAACTCTCCAAAATTACTCCATTTTGCAGCCCCTTTCTCTCATCCCCGAGAGTATACATTATTTAATTGTGCGTTTCACCATTCTCCTTAGCCCGTCCATATCGGGGGCGAATAATGCGTCGTTTTCCGCGAAATTACAGATTAAATTCGGATTTCGAAGTCATTTGAGCGAAAATTATTGTGTTAAGACGTCGAGAAACGTTTCCTAAAATGTAAGCTTAAATGTCATTGCAGGATTTTTCGGGCAGCAGAGAAGTAACGACTTCCATTTCGTTGATGATGGCGGTCGGGAAATGTATAGGAAAGAATTACAGATTTTATGCACTAATTGTGTGCGAGTCGGGTAGGAATTGAATTTGGTTGGCTCGTTCATGTTTGAAATTAATTTTCCGCAATCCCAAGCACAAAAGGTATAAAAGGTCATTAATTGACATTTCATACTTGTGTATTATCTGTATTTTGGCCAGTGCTAGAAAAACCTAAATGACGATGTTTCAATAACTATACTGTTGGGAATGTAATATGTAATCTTTGGAAGTCGTAAATTAATTTCTACATGGTTTTACTTGACGGCCCACCACTGGGCCACAGACTGCCACAAACGTCTGAAATTCGGAAATCCAGGCACACCCACCCATCTGTGCACGGTGTCGTCGTGACTGTCGTGTAAAAAGCGTTGTGCCAACATAAGCAAAATTATAGGATTCTTATATGAAATAAAACTGATTCATATAAGATCCTCTGCGAGATTTATCTTCCAATTTATCCAGTTGGGAAAATCTATTCGTGAAATAACTCACAATAGCCAACTATCTCGAAAACAACCTTAATTATTGCGCGAGTAATTGAGGGACAAACATTACGGCTAAAACTTGATCTACGAAGAAACTTCAATATTGTGCCCTCCAGGGTGAGCACCTAGTTCGGAAGCAATAATAGTGTTGTTCACACTAAACTACCGATATGTGTGGGAGAAGCCCTCAAGCAACATAATATTCAATAAAAAGACATTATCTGATGTAGGGGAAGGTGGTGCAAGACGGGTATCCTACCGCACTCGTCTTATATTCCAAATTTATTATTGGATGGATGCTCCTTCCTAACCCTGTACAAAAGTATGTAAGCACATAATCACTTACAAAGGAAAATGATAACCAAATTTTCACTCCAAGGAAACGCGCTTGGGATCGATTCTCGCGCCTCAAAACCTCCTTCCAATTTTGGTGGTTTATAATTTAAGTAATAATTAATGAACTCAAGGTGCTATGGTTTCACAAATCCCAGAATGGACATTATCTTTACCACGTCAAAATTTCAGGATTGGGCGTTTCCTCAAACACGGTTCTTTTTTTCTGAACACCCTTTTGGAACCGTTTTCAAGAAAACGGCCAATCCAATCAATCGGCAAGGATAATGAATTTTTACTAGTAAGTAGGTATCTGTGAAACCATATCGCCTATAGTTCGAAGATTATGAATAACTATAAACCACCAAAATTGGAAGGAAGTTTTGAGGAGTGAGGATCTGTCTAAAGATTGTGATTCACGAAACTGATTAGTGATTATACCTATAATCAATTTCACGGCTATCTGCATTAGAGCAAGCTATGGAAAAATTATTATTTGTTGGTAGGAATGAGTAGGAATCCATAACCGTCGTCGCAGAAGATTTGTGTAAATGTGGTATGTGAAAAGGTTACGTATTGTGGCATTTGTGGCAGATGTCACCCGTCGCGCGGTGTGATGCACGTCAAGTCAAAATGTTCAGTTTATTTGGGGAAAACAGATAAACATGTGTTCCTCGGAGTGTCAATTAGCTGGACACCGTCTTCACGGGTTGGTGGCTCTTTACTTGTGCTTTGGTAGTGGCGGCCAGTGAGCCAGGGTATAAAATGACGCCAAAGGAAGTCAGCGGCAGCACTGAAGGAGTAGGACTGATAGTAGGAAGTACTACGTGCTCAACAACACTAAAACAGCATACAAGCCAGAAGAAGATGAAGAAGGAAATACATACATGAAATGGTCAATAATTTCATGTTGAGAAGATCTTCCAACACAAAGTGCACTCACGCGTCGTGTCTCGACTGCCTTGTCATGCACAGTGCAACTCCATAAATCAATGTCCATGGAAGCAAATTTTCTCAACCTCACTGGGGCCACTGGGCAGGCTATTCATTGAATTTTCTTCCCTTTAGTGCAGCCGCTGACTTCTTTTGGCGTCATTTTATACACTGGCTCACTGGCCGCCACTACCAGAGCACAAGCAAAGAGCCACCAACCCGTGAAGACGGTGTCCAGCAAATTTACACTCCGAGGAACACGCTGTTCCAGTTTTTCCCAATAAAACTAAACATTTTGACTTGACATGCATCACACCGCGCGACGGGTGACATCTGCCACATACATAACCTCTTCACATACCACATTTACACAAACTATCTGCGACGACGGTTATGCATTCCTACTCATTCCTACCAACAAAAAATAATTTTTCCATAGCTTGCTCTAATGCAGATAGCCGTGAAATTGATTATAGGTAGGTGCACCTAACGAAATTTCAATACCAAGGTGGTTGTTTTAAGTTCGAACATAGTGTTAGGTATCGTAATAAGAACGTGAATTGCATTAAATAAATATTTGTACATACTACAATGCAATTCCAGGGGCGAAGTTCAGTTTGCTGAAAGAGGCAGTTGCAAAAGAGGCTGAGGGCCTGAGATGGCAAGGCGCTCGAGCGTTGAACAACAACTTTCGTAATCGTTTCGTTGGATAACGATAACAGAGAAAACTTGATTTTCTTGTAAATCTCGGCACAACTTTTGAGAAAACGTCAAGCGTGATTCTGATACACTCAGTGACACATAAATTGTAAAATCTATATTTTTGGTCAAATATAACTTTCCTTGATTATGCACGAATGAAACGATTACGAAAAAAAAACGTTTCAAAAATCATAGGTGCAATAATAATTCAATGATTAGTAAAGAAAGTACGTCTTCCTAGTATGTACCGCAGATCAAATTATAAAACTGATTGAAATTATAAATGATCAACATTTTGTGCGATTATTTAATGTTTATAATTTGCAATTGATTTGATTAACAATGATAATTTATAGGAACCGCTGAAAAACGATTATCCAATAAGTAAGTCAAAAAACATTCAACCCCTTTCTATCGAAATTTTGCTGTTATACGTTTAGAGAAAAAGGTACTAGTGTGGCGGTCAACGACCATTTTTCAGAGAAACCTTGCATTTTGTGATAAAAGCATGAAACTTGGCATTTACGCTCTACAGACTGTCCTTTACTATATACGAGGTGGACCCACGATGGAACCGCCATGCAGCTGTCAGAATTGCAATTTGCCCTTTTTTCAGGAGCGAAAGCTGAAGCCGGTTATCGAGTTGACTCAAAAGTGACGTCTGTCAATGCAGTAGACCTTCACAGTAAAACTTCACCACAACAAATGTCAGTATTACAAAAGGAGGGGGGTTGGGAGGGGATAGTTCCAGCCGCGGCAAAGATTATTTTTGACGAAATTGACATTTTGGTGTCGTTGTCGAAACTCCATTTTCTTATTCTAAATAAAGTGTTGTGGTTGCAATTTGAAAAAAAACTGATATTATTTTGTCCAAGAAAAAAACATTCAAGAAAGAAATCTTAGGCTTTTTTAATTTTGACTATTATCCTAGTTCAAGGCGTTCAAAGTAGAAATCCTTACTTGGTTCACTTCTTCTAAGCTTCTCACACCCCCTAAGGCCCATTTCTAACAGATATCAGATGTTCGCTTCCTTGAAAACCCTGCCTCTAGGGCACCTAGCGCGGCCAAATTATGCTCCCAGCGCCAATACATATTTTTTATGATAGAAGGCGCGTCCTGGTGAGGCGGAGGCGACCTTTGAAGAGTTATGTGTTATGTATTATGCAGAGCTAACATCGTCTACTTATTCTACGGATTGTATACAAATAATGCAAGATTCAAAGCTGGAACTCGCTGTAATCTACACCTAGAATGTTCAACTAGAAAAGAGTAAGAATCTTTGAGATTCCATCTGTTGGGATATTTTATTCCCAGGGTTTTTCGTTGTAACATCTGAATTTGATGCATGGTACTTAGATGATGGTACCTTAGGAGGAGCTCCAGATTCAAGGATGGAAAAAGCAAGATACCTGGCTTTGACAGCTGCCGTCTCTGGTGCTTGGTTGAATGTGTTACCGTGTGAAAATCTTGGGACTCTGTTGAACGACAACAATATGTTCCGCATATCAGTTGCTTTACGCTTAGGATGTGAACTATGTGAATCCCATCGTTGTGTCTGCGGACAGATGATTGATCGCCAAGGTACACATGGTCTTTCTTGCTCGAAGAGCGCTGGTAGACAATCGCGTCATCGTGAAATCAACAATATCATCCAGAAAGCTTTTTCTACTGCTCAAATTCCGTCAACTTTAGAGCCTATCGGATTGTCAAGACTTGACGGGAAGAGACCAGACGGTATGACGCTGATACCTTGGTCTCACGGAATACATTTGGTCTGGGACGCGACCTGTGCAGATACGCTGGCGCCTTCACATTTAGAAAACTCATCAAAATCTACTGGGGACGTAGCTAATATCGCTGCCAACAACAAACGGAGGAAATATAGAGAAATTATTGACGCAGGCTATCGGTTTTTGGCTTTTTCTGTGGAAACGCTCGGTCCTTGGTCCAAAGAGGGCGTACAATTTGTGGACCAATTAGGAAGAAGAATACAAGCTGTGACTGGAGAAACACGTTCAAAAATTTACCTTATTTAAAGAATCAGTCTTGTCATTCAACGAGGAAATGCTGCGAGCATCATGGGCACGTTGCCGTCGACCATTCCCATAGATGAAATATTTTTAATTCAATTTTACTCATTATTGACAGTTATTGTATAGTATCAAAAATGACACATAATGACATCACAAAGTAGGGACCTTGAGCCTTTAGTTGGCAACCGTCGCTATCTGCAATCAAGCAGTGGCGTACGTAGGCTGTCCGGGAGCGTATTTCAACAGCTTGCCGGCCTCAAGCGCCCCCCCCCCTGTTTGAAAATAAATCAAAAATAATTTGCTACCTACAGATATTTTGACTGTTGCATTTGTTGCTCGGGGGTCTGTGCCTCCCCCCTGAAGTTACAAGCCTGTGTCTTTTGCACTTGATGGACTCCCTAGTACTACGCCACTGAGAATGTTTTCTCACGCAAGGCATTCATCTATTTTTAGGGTAAAACAAAATAACCCTGGGTCGGCACCAAACAGCTCGAAGCCTAAGTGCATCTGAGTTGCCTACCCTGCACTGTTTGAGTTTTAGGATGACCAAAAAAAAAATGTAGTTTTGCGAAAAACCACTCAGTTACAGTCATCATGTTAGTTTTTCACCATATGGCCTCATTATTAGAAAGACAATAAAAGAAAAAATCATACAAGGGCCTTTGGACCGGGAGCTGGTGCCTCAAAACTTACGTCATGAGGTACAGTTGGGAGCGAAATGATTCATACGGCACCGGCAGGAAGTCGGCTGGATTTCAGAAATGTTAGCTGCTTGGATCGTTCTTGAATGCCAGTTTTGATTTCCAGCCGACTTCCTAGCGGTGCCGTATGAATCATTTCGCTCCCAACTGTACATGATTTTAACCCTGTAGGTCTAATGTGCGTTGATAAGGTTGTTAAAAATTTCTGTGTCTTACATGTCAGACCGGGGCTTTAGGCTTGTCAATTGTCGAAAAATGTCAAAAGTTTATGTCATTTTATGTCAAATTTATAATCATTGTTCGACAACCAAGAACCAGCCAGAAGCTCAATGTAGCTAGTGGTGAACAGACAGGGTACAGGACAACAAGCGAATATTTCTTGGAATCCCGCATTGATGACCTCACAGGAAGCATACCAAGACGCCATCACTGCCATCTTCAGGTTTTAAAAGGTGGCACCAGTACATAGTAAAATTTGAGTTTCATGCCAGGCCCCTTGGTAGCCCTAACCAATGCAAAACCTTTATGTTCGTACTCGAATCAGTCGAATCACGCTAAAAACACTGGAAGGGTCTTCTCAAACTCTGAAAATTTGTTTTCTAAAATTCGACTCTGCCGGTGTGAGCCCGGTGATGTGGATGAAGAGAACAAAAAAGCAATCTCAAGACCATTATTCATCGCACCACCTATTTTGAGGATAAACTTTCCAACTGTGAAAAGTTTCAATACTCAATTGTTTGCAGAAACAAATATAAATAGGTAAAAATCACCCTAAGTACCAATCTACTTTGACAATATGCAATATGCAAGACTTTAATTCGAGTAAAGTTTGAGCACACGATAAAGTTTTCATCATCTCATTCGATCATAAAACTTTGAATGGAAACTCCTTCAATTCTTTTCACAGTAGATGAACAATCCTCGGCCCATCAGTTTCCAACTATTTTCATCAAGGCAATACGGAATTCCGGCAAAAGCGGCAAGCACAAGGCACACACCACCTGTTTAAGCATTCTTCGCAACGCGCATTTGTATAATAAAATAACACGGAATTCAAAAGCTCGCATCTCTTAATGAAGACGATACGCGCCGACCGCGGTTCACTTTGATCGTGCAACCCTCACCTCATACCTCCACGTTGAATTATGTGGGTTCATTTCGAAAACGAGGAGCCCTTCCAGGCACAATATGCACACAACAATTTAATTTATGAAATAATTAATTTTACTTACCCTTTCTATGACGAGTATCGGGAGGGTGGTGGCAATAACGAAACACGCCGGTGAAAGTCTCTCTTTCAAAGTTTCCCTCAAGCTCCACAGAGCTTCCGCACGAATAATAGAGCAGCAGAACTGGGTAAGTGATTTCCTGGTTTAACCGGTGTTTACCATGAGAACCCACGCTGTCTGCGCCGCGTGACTCCTGGCGAGTGTCCTGCTCCTTCGACCAGAAACACCCGATTGCGCTCTGCCCCGCTCTGTATCCCAGATGGAGGAGACTGAGCTTGGAATCTCCAGCGTGCGAGCTTTTACGCTCGCCGGTGCGTTCGTGCCGTTTCGTCCTGCGTCGATCTGCCCAAATTTGCAACTCTCGCAATGTAAGTTTGGTGTACCAGATGCTTTGTCGGAACCCTCGTGAGCCTTTTCTCCAAAAAATCTGAAACGAAATGAAAATTTAGTGATGGAAATGACTGGCAGATTCCATATGCACACACCGCACACCGGACTCCGGACAACCTCTGGGGTGTGTCGGTGAAAAGTTACCGCATTGTGTTGTCACCGCCGGTCCGGTCTCTCCTGCGTTATTATCCTGCGGTCGACACGGGCCGGTGATAAGGATCATTTGCAGATGATACGTCCCTTGATAGGGACATCGTATAGTGAGCGGATGTCAGTTCTGCATTAAGGGGTTAAAATTAGAACCGCAAAGTTTTTCCTGCACTACCTACTCGTACCGTACTTACCTACCTATAGATTCATAAATATTTAAATAGACCTACTAACTCTTGCGAGCGAGCTTGCGAGTCTTCGGGTTTTGCTTAAGTTGTTCGTAAACAATTCTTGATACATGTGGTTATTGTGGGAACTTTCAATACAACAAGGTAAATTCTTTCTTTGAATGAAACCTCTAATTTGATGGTGTGTACATATATATAACGTGTGGTCCGAAAGTTTTGGGAATTTTTTTAAGCTAATAACTTTTTTTGGATAGTTTTCATTTTGTAGCTTACAATTGCAAAAACTAGCATCATCTTTAACAATACCAAATTCATATTCAACATATTGAAGATGAGGCCATTATCTTTGATGGCTCTCAGTTTTCTTCTGCCATGTTCGATCATTCTCCGGACAACAGCAGGATTAATTTCTCTGAGCTCCTGCCTCCCAATCAATGTACTGCAAGCTCGACTAATATAAGATTTTCGGTAAGTATTGAGCAGAATAGTATACGACAAAGGATGGGAAGCTGCAAATGAAGACCAATTACGGCGTGGCATTTTTCAATAACATTAGAGAATTTCACATTTCAGAAATTAATACAGAAAATTATGGAACATGGCAGAAGAAAATTGAGACCCATCGAAGATGATGATCCATTATCAATATGTTGAATATGAATTTGTAATTGTTATATATGATGTGTTTTTACTTTATCAAGTTAAAAAATAAGACTATTCAGAAAAAGTTATTAGCTTTGAACAATTTCCCAAAACTTTCGGACCATACGTTACTCGTCGATACTCGTATATTATATAAAAAAAAATTACCATACTACTGAAACCAGTGTATATCAAACCAGAAAACAACAGAAGGAATCGACATTATGTCAATATTTGCGCCAGGGCTACAGGAAAAACCTTCGGAATTAGATTTTTCTGAGAGCCAAGTGATCTGTTGAGTTGAGCCTAAAACCGAGCTCAAATAGAACAAGCCCTGTTAGAAGCTAGCGACATCAGAAACTTCGCGGGAATTCCGGTTTTCCGGAACAAGCTTGGAAAACTTCAAAAGAGAGCCGCACGCTGTTTAGTACTCCGCAAATCAGGATATGTCATATTATCAACTGTGTTCTTTTACACATATTTCCTCTAATCCTCTACATAATAAATACCTACGAAACCTACCCAGACTTTAGCGAAAGGAAGCAGCTTGAATCGAGAGCAAAGAGGGCTTCACAGTGCTCTTTTTTCCAAGTGACGTGCTTGTTCCTTTGGTGAAAATGATGCAGTGCTGGTGTGGTTCCGCAATTATTTTATACAACTGTGTTGTATTCTTGCGTCAGACGACAGACGGCATGAATATAAAAGGTAAAAAGGAAATTGTTTGTGATAAAATGAGAAGTGGAAATGTAGGCGAGGCGACAGGTCCTTTTTACAGGGGTTTGCTTTGTTAGATTTTGACTTCAACGTTTATTTGAGCTTGCTGAACAGAACACTTTGGTACCTACTCCCTTATTTAGTTATTTGAGTGAATTTTTCTCGGTTTATTTTCCTAACCATCAGCACAACTGATATATACCTACGTACATAGCTACGTAGTTATTTATGATATAATGCAGTATGTTCTCTATTATTATGACCTGAACGAAACTTGGTGAAACAATACGACAAACAAACACTTTTACCAAAATCTGTCGCTTTCATACAATAGGTACTGCATTTTGTGCGTCCGTTCGTTCGTCGTTAGGGTTGCCAGATTTTTGAAAATCAAAATCGAGACATAAGAGACAAGAACGAAAGAATTCCTGAATAAAAATAGTGAAAAGCCAATTTCAAGGTGCAAGCAAAGCGAGCAGAATGGCGCCACATGCGAAAAAATTTTGAGATAGGTAATATTAATAATAATGCTAATAATAATACAAAAAAAAACAATAATTTGAAGTAGACAGCATTCTAATTTTTTTTTTTCTCAGCATTTAGAAAATCCAAACTAACGGGTGATCGAATAAATTTCTCCTCAAGTCGCATTTGATTACCTACTGAAAATGGCGAAAAAACATATCAAGCGAGGACATCAAGGCCTACCTTGAGAGGAGTGGAAATGCCTAATTATTGTTTTGTTTTGATATAATTATATTGAGAATTCGAACAAACCAGAAACGTCAAAGATTCAACAGTTTTGTCGGGGTTTTATTTCAACAGAGACTCGATTCGAAATTCCGTGTTTCGTGAATGATTTAGGGCTTCAAATTATGATTAATCCGCAGCGCAGCGTACAACGAGCTTTCGGTTGAGTGTTAACCCGTAACCATTGAGGTGGAGTCTCACAGACTCCGCGCCACCTTCAGCTCTCAACCCCATCCCCAATTTTGACCCCATCAGTCCACTGGTTCTAATACCTTCAAACTGAGGGTCAGTCTAGCTGTGCACCAAAGGGAAGAGGCATGCCACAATTGCAAAAAAAATTATTAGAAGTAGCAGTGGAGCAGGAGTCTCGCAAACTCCACCTCAGTAAGAACGTAACTTTTTTATTATTCTCACTTTTCTCAAAAAATAAAATTTTTGGGGCAAAAACTGAATAAAAATGAATCCCAAGCCTGAAACTTTCCGACACAAAGTTACATCCCTCGATATTGACTTTGAATATTGACTTTGAAGACATGCGTTGGGTTGGCTTGATGAACTTGACAGCGATCTAAGTGGAATTGCCTATTCCTGTTCCTGTTCCTGTGAAATAGACAATACTGGGGATAGGGATAGACCCTATCTATCCAGATTTCACAGGGAGACGAAATACATATGTGCTGATTGTCGGGAGCCAATATGTCTCTCGGATGTTACAGAAAAATCTGTGCAACCCGTGTCGAAAAAAGGGGTAAGAACCACCTACACGAATTTTTTTCTGGGCAAATTTTCTTTGTTTTTCACATTTTTTACTATCTTATTCCAAGTTTGATTACTTACCTTATTTACGGAGTTATGTAGCTTGATTTTTTGTTTCAAGGTCAGAAATGGCCTAAAAGAAATATGCGTCTTTTTGTGCAGCAATTTGCAAATTATTATGATTATAAAACTGTTGCCGTGTTTTTTGTTAGAAAATGTATAAATGTACCTCAAAGAACATCACTCTTATTAGTGCAGTACTTGGATTGCATTTATTTCAATTTTTGAGCCCTAATACGCTCAATTAGTGATGACGTCAAAAATTATTTTGTATGAAAACAATCTCTGCTAGGTTGGCAGCACTTACTATCACTCCTGATTCCCCTCCTCTGCACCTTCCCACACCCTCCACTGTAGCTGTCAAACAAAATGTAAAATGTATTCAACCCGAGATTTTACCAGCATTTCCACCCTCGAAGGCTCTTTTGGTGACGAAACACCCTACAGGAAGGTTGTTGTACTCACATACGTTGTACTTACCTCTGAACAGTTGATTAACGTCACTTTGACAAGAAGTGTTGCCAACTTATGTGCTCGTTGTTTTCATACAAAGCCTTGTCCAAGGCCACGTTTTGACGTCACACTAATTGAGCGTATTAGCCCAATTTATTAGTCGGAGTCTGTGATCTGTGAGACTCCACCTCAGCAGTTGAAGAAAAATATAGAACCTCAGTGGTTACGGGTTAAGCTCAGCCGGATGAACACGACCAATCCAATGTCAATATTATCAATTTCATTGTCATTGCCAATGTCAGTTACTTGTTAGTAGGGCATCGTCACATGACGACACGAGGGGGTGACCTTGGAGGAGATTGCGCGAAGTCGAGTATCCTGACAACCGCCACTTTCCCCATATGACTCAATGCTAATGCGAAATGCTTCCATTTAAATTCTACGCCATTTGGACGGAAACGTATGCTTGCAGACCCTTGCTCACGTTTTATCTGTATATATCTGGGAAAGTATTGAAGATTTCTCCATAACAAGACGTAGAATAGTTATTTTTTGTGAATGTGTTGTGTGCGTTTGAGGCGCGGTTTAGTTCGAGCACGTCTCACTAGGTGGCCTTCGTGTCGAAGAAAACTCATTTTTCGCTGCTGTCAACAAAACCGTCAACCATTTATTCGGTCATTTTGCAGCTTCCCGCGCCTATAGTGTCTAACGTTAGTAACGTTGCAAAAAGTTTTCCTCTGTTCTGACTGAAGTGCTTTCAAGTATAAAAATCAGTTTCAGTGAGTGACAGTTTCCGTCGACACAAGGGCACCTAGTGAGACGTGCGCGAACTAAACCGTGCCTCAAACGCACATAGCATGTTCGCCTAAAATAATTATTGAATTATTCTACGTCTTGTTCTGGAGAAATCTTCAATAGTTTTTTAGGTATATACAGATAAAAGCATGAGCAAGCGTCTGCAAGCATACGTTTCCTTAAAAATGGCGTAGAATTTAAATGAAAGCATTTCGCATTAGCATTGAGTCATATGGGGAAAGTGGGGGTTGTCAGGATAGGTACTCGATCTAGCGCCATAGCCATAGGCCGCCATTATCTTGATGACGTAAGTGACGATCCCCTGTAGTCAGTTCCCACAGTAATGGCGGCTTTATGGCGGCTTTACAGAACTTCGTTTGTCGCCGGCGACAGTCCCCCACTCCCACTGTAGTTGAATAATTTGAACGACACGACGACAGAAATTCGTGTCGCGGGAATTATGGAGAATATGGAGGGAGGTAGGGTATTCGATCGGACTTCTGGCTGTATTCCCCTACCTCTCTAGTCCCTCCATATGATTCTGGCGACACGAGTTTCTGGCGTTGTGTCTTGTCTCGTGTCGTTAAAATTATTCTACTATTTCAACTACAGTGTTGTTGGTGTCGTCAGATTTTACCGAAGGAGTGGGGGACTGTAGCCGGTCGCCGGCGACATACACGAAGTTCTGGTAGCCGCCATTAATGCCACGTAATGCGTAATGTCATTTTGCCGTTTCCCCGCCACATACTTCATACTTCCCCGCAGAGCCACGGATTTCGATTTCGCAGAGCTCAGCAAGCAAACTGGAATATGGTGGGAGGTGGAGGTGGGGCAGGGGCAGATTCCAGATTGTCATCGACAGGTTGATGGCGGTTTGGAGCTACTGGTGCGTAGAGGAAAAATGGGTGCAGTTTTCGGAATTTCGGTAAGACGTGACGGTTTTCGGTGTGGTAAATTGTGTATGTGTTTGTGGCACGTGGTGATGTTTTGTAGGTGAACAGGGTGCAGGCTGCAGGGTGCCGGCAAAAGACCCCCAAAGGACAATCATGGTTGTCGAGATGATTGTTGTTGCATGCAGTTGCAGGTAAGTACCTCCTGTTTGCTCTGGTGTACTTCTTGAACTCTTTATTATTTATCATTTTTATTAATTTAAAAGCGGTAAAGAAATTATCATAGAAATGCAGTTTGGCGCGAGCCAGGAAACCCCCCAGGCTACCCACTAAAAAAGTAGATGCTACCTAGGTAGTCCTAGGAATCCTAGGATCGAGAATAACGGATAACCATGGTAGGGCGCCACTTATAGCTGCGTTCGGTAATTACATGTGAGAGGCGATGCAGATGCGTCTGATATGGTGTTGGTTGTTAGTCACGTGACCAAAATATGATTTGACAAAACCGAACGATGCAGATGAAATAATGACAGATGACAGGTAAAACAATAAGTGAAGTTGACAGCAGTTGACAGCTGACGGCGTGCGCTCCCGCTTAGTCGAATTTGTTTACCATGAATGAAATAGTTCAAACAGGGTGATTTGCCACATGCTGGCGTTTGGTTGGGAAATGATGTTTAGTGAAGACGAGGAGGAAATTTGCCTGCTGGAGAAAATTGAAAATTTTGCTGAGGAAACAGTTCCGCGATTCACAGCGCACCAGTTCAAAAGGAACTTTCACACACAAGGCAAAGTCACACACGTTACACACGTATATCGCCACGTTCGCTCCTTCTGCCATTTTTACGCCAAATAACCAGCCCCAGCCAGCAGTGTCACACTTGTTGCTCACTCAAATGCGGAAATATGCCTAATCCCTAACCTCAAACGAGCAACGCGTAATGAAAAGTTGACATACGTCAAAAAAAGATCTGGGACCTCGGCCAAAAACCTCCGAGCAAACGGATGTACATCTGATGCGTCTGGCAGGGAATATCCGAACGCTTCAGATCTGCGTCGATTTGCTTGAGATGCAATAACCGAACGATGTAGATGTAAATCGGGCACCTGACGTAATAACCGAACGCAGCTATTGTGTCAATCAGATCCGGCAAAAACCGCAAACTCGTGCTTGGAGCAAATGTCAATTGTCAAATAACGGAATTTGAAGTGATCTCATTCTTTACAGTGGGCGCTGTCCATTTACCGACACAAGTCGACTTGCGTCGACACAAATCGGCACAAATGCGTTCCATTTGATTTGTATTGCTGTGTGTCATCGACATCGACACTAGCTAACACAAGCTGACACAAACCGACACGAAGTGTTTAAAATGGAAAGTGCCCAGTACGCTCAATGGGGTGTTTTCTCTGCAGTTTTCAAGTTGTCAAGTAGATGGCAGCAGGGGCCAACCCGGGTTATTTTCCCGCTACTTTTTGAACAGTTCTCGCATGGAGGGGGTTTTTCTTTTGACTTTGGTGTCTGCCTGCCGGGTCGACTGTCATGTCAAGTCAAGTATGAATGTGTGTCGTCAGAGGTGAGGAAGGAATTAGATGGAAAAAATTACGTATACTTGGCTTTCACAGTAAAGGTCTTTACTATAGATGTTTTTGAAGAAGAGCATGATCGTGCTCTTGAACATGGACAGTGGGGCACACGGCACGGTGGCAGGTAGTTTGCAATAGGTTTCAAATCGGCCGACGTGCCCGCGAACTGCTCTTCGAGTGCTGTCTCCCAGACAGCACAACCTCTGACACTCCCTCTGGCAAACATTTGCACGGTCATAAGGCCCTTTCAGCCCTCAAGAATCACCAAAACCGACCAGTACAACCCCACGTTCAATATTTTTTTCAGCAAATGTCAGTCATATGGTCGTTGCTGTCATTTTCATTGTTCGAGTGATCAGTGGCAGGTGGCCAAATGCTGGGTGTAGCCATATCCTCCTAGGTGTAGCCAAGGTGTAGCGTGATGCTGCTAGGCAATATAGCGTTACGCATACACACACAGACACATCCCTGACAGACACACAAACGGGCTGAAGGAATACGAGATACCAACATGGAGCAGGTAGGTTTACCAACCAACAGTAACCTAGTGATATACCCGGGTTGGCCCCTGCTGCCATCTATTGTTTTCTTCAGCGGTGAAACACCCCATTAGTGTGACGTCAAAACGTGGCCTAGGGCCTAGGTCAAGGTTTTGTATGAAAACAAGGAGCACGTAAGTTGGCAACACTTCTTGTCGAAGTGACAGCTAATGGAATATTTGCGCATTGTGATTTATTTATGTTCATCAACCGTTTAGAGGTGATAGTATGTACCTACAACGACCTTCCTTTAGGCTAATTCGTAACCAAAAGGGCCTTCGAGGGTGGGAATGCTGGTTAAATACATTTTACATTTTATTTGACAGCTGCAGTGGATGGTGTGGGAAGGGGTAGAGGGGGGAATCAGAACTGACAGTAAGTGCATGACTTCACACAGAAAGTTTTGTCGGGTTTTGAGAACGGTGAGTTGACACTGGGAATTTTTGTTGATCTGTCAAAAGCCTATGACTGTTTGGATTACGACCTTTTGTACACAAAACTCGAGAGGTATGGTGTGAGGGGAAGGGCACTGCCGTGGATGCAATCTTATCTGACAAATCGCTCACAGAGGGTGGCGCTGATAAGCGGTAACGTAACTTTCAAGTCGGAGTGTCGTGCTGTGACGATGGGTATTCCTCAGGGTAGTGTTATTGGCCCGTTACTATTTTTGATTTACATGAATGATTTGAGTTGCGGCTTGTTGAGTGAAGGTCAGAGTTTGGTAAATTATGCAGACGATACAAACGTCCTGCTTAAAAGTAAGTCTTTCAATGAGCTGGCAGCGCCGGCTGAGCAGCCTCTTTCAGATATGCAAAAGTGGTTCTCCAGTAACAAACTGGTAATCAATAAAGCTAGAACTAATTGTATTTTATTCAAGACAAAAAGGTCATTTTTCGATGGTCCTGACTATAGGTATCCGTTTGCTAGATGCAGATGTGAAACTGTCTGGGAGTGCCGAATTTCTTGGGATGGATGGTTTTGGACGGTGAGCTGGACGGCGCATGTTGGTAAATTGGGTAATAAACTCAGTAAAGTAATTTATTCTGTCAGAATAATTAGAAGTTAGGCCAGGCCGACCTGGCTTGGTCGGAGCTACAATGTAAGGAACTGATCATAAGAAAATTACCTAAATCCCATCTCTCACCTGGGATTTTTTGAAAAGGCCACAGTATTTGTAACATAAACTAATTTCTAACAATTTCAATAGCCTATTTTTCGGGACTCAAACCAGCGCACACTTGGCAGTTGGACGTCAAGTCTACAATGCCAAACTGTGAAATTTTCCCAGCCGACTAGAATCGCGATAGAAGTGAACGAACTATAGTAACGAGCCTGATGTGTAGAACCCTCAATAGTTGCAATTAATAAATATTACTTCATATTTAGGGGCGTTGTAAATTCAGGGAACAGAAAATAGGATGATAATCCAGCGAGCTTGACACTCTGCAGCTGAAGTGTGAATCCACCATAAAACTAACTACTAAGCCAAGAACTCGCCAACGTTGGCGCTAGGTTTTTTTCCTGTTGCAAATGCCTCTGGTTCAACGCACTAATCACACGATTAAATCCCCTTTGAATTCGTCCTGGTCCCAGTAGATAAAACCTCCTATTTACTGCTTTCAATTATCGATTTTCGTTTTTAAATTAAAGATTTCCATCAGCGATAAGGCTGGTAATTTATGGCCGGCTTTTCGCCCCGGAACAAAAAATTCGGCTTTTCCGCCCTCTCTTCCAATCAAATCAAATTTAATTATTCCGTAAAATCGACGCAGTTATTTGTTTAGAACTGTAAAAATTTCCACAGGAACTGGGTCTGGGTTCATAGCGCTGGCAGACGGGAAATTTCAATTATGGTCTTCTTGATTCTTAAATTTATTGTGGTGGGTACGTGAGGAATGTTGGAAAATTTATCGTTTTCACTGATCGAACAGCGCGTCCGCAATTTCCAGTTTCAATTCATTGAAACAATAGAAAACAAAATACCATTTTAACACCGATGGCTTTGATGTGGCAAAAGATAATTTTTGTCGGTGTTTCAGCTTTTAAATTGAAAATTTCAACTCCTCTCATATTGGTGGTTCCGGTGGTTTGTTATTCGATTACTACCATGCATCGTATATACAGGTATTACGTACGTATTAAACTCGTACAACCAAAATCTGAATTTCCAGGTGAAAAACAGTATAAACTCGTATAGGCAACTGGCAAGCGTGAATAAATTACAATTTTAAATTCGCACATTTTCCGCGCAATGGTCTAATTAGAGCAGTGCATGCAAACACCATACAAAGAAATAAAAAAAAAACGAAATTGTATTGTGTTTGACGTGAGCAGAGAAGAGATTCCCCCTAAAACACGTCCGAATTCGGTGAATATTAATTGAAATGGCGTGGAAAGGAATTCATTTCGGTGGAATAACCCCATTTCTTTTGTTGGTGAGGATTTAGTGGGTGAAATCCTGCATCAGGAATTAAATTTTGCTGGAGCGCGTAACACGTCTAACTGGACGACATTCCGGGAATTTTTTATTTGAAATTTCCGTTAAGGACGGAATTATATTGGTATAAAATAAACGTTGCGGAATCAATCCTTGTGGGTTTATTCCTTGACAGAATCATATCATTTAGTTCTCTTTCGAAAGCTACAAGGATGTACTTTGGTTTGAGCCCATTGGCAGTTCCAAAATTTAAAAATCACAAACATTATTTTTGATTTTGGAAATGCCAATGGGCTCAAACCAAATCACATCCTTGTAGCTTTCGAAAATTCCAAAATTCAAAAATCACAAACAATATTTTTGATTTTGGAAATGCCATTGGGCTCAAACCAAAGAACATTCTTTTAAGAATAAGAAAGAATAGGCCGTGGAATCTTTAATAATTGAGTTGAATGTTACAGGAAGTTGACATTAGTAAAAATTGCGTGCTTTCCACCTAGCCCCAAGTTCGGTACACCTGCCATTTACGCATGTGCGGGTTCCAAACGGTGCTTTCCATCTACGTGTTCCTATACTCGGTTCTGCGCCGTTCATTGGATCACCTAAAATTTTGTGCCACACTATGGAACATGTGCCGTCTGGTGGTATTTGTACCGTCTAGGTGGAAAGCACCCATTGCGTAGGAATGGCAGAGCTGCCAACCTTCCTCAGTGCTGCCGCCTGCATTGGGCTTTCTCGCGCGACTATGAGGCTGGTGGGCTGCAACCAACCTTGCATTCATGCTATGAGCTGACAATTCTTGTAGCTTTCGAAAGAGACCTACATGGTGAGATACATGATCAATTTATGGATCACATGAAACAATTGCCTTCGTTTTTGGCACGAAACGCCTAATGGCATAATACATCTACTAAGTGTGTAAGGGATCGCACTTTTGCGCCTAGTTTTAAAAAGATTCCCCTTTAAATTCGCGCGAGAAATGATTTGTTGGTTGCCTAAGTAGACGGCCAGAAATCGACAAGAAACGTCACTATTGGGATTAGGCGGAGACGGTCAAAGTAGAGAAAGGGGGAAACGAGGTATTTTTCCGACAACACGCAGCGGTGTTCGAAGTTCTGGGCCGGAAAGTCGTGGATACAGGTGGGTTCTGTTTTGATTTCCTTGCTGATTATATTCCTCAAGGTGTTGCTTGCCTTGGCACGTAAATTTGTGGCCCGGTCAATGTAGCATGTCCCATTTTTGCGAATTTCAAGTAGGTTTTCCTGGTCTCGGCGGGTACCATTGCAAATGGCGACGTAAACAAGGAAAATGTAGGATTTGGGATTTTCGCCCTAGTTGAAATCAAGCCGCGTAGAGAACGGGAAAAACATTACTCGTACGATTTGTTTAGTTCATTTTTGGGAGAAGGGCCTTACCTGTCGGGTAGGTAGCTACAACGTAGGTAGCGCCGCGCTGTCTGGAATTCTCGCCAGGTCCGGATTCAGAACACATTCAATTTCCTTGATTAGTCAAAGATGTTTACTCGTTGGGTTACAATACAAAATAGGTACTTCATTCATTCATTCATTCACTCATTCACCTACTCAGGAGTGTACGTTGTCATGACAGTGTTTGTTGGTACTACAACCTCTGCAAGCGGCAAAGCGAAATCTGAAAGAGCCTGGTTGAACCTGAACATGTGTGTGTGAGCTAGCTTTTAACATTTATTTTTATCATGTCCGATGTGTCCTTGAAAGTCGTGTAGGGGCCAACACTCCCTGGCTGCTCAGGAATTGTTCAAATGTTAGTGACTTTTGTGTGTTTCATGTTTTGGGGTTTTTCTGATTCCTGTTTGGGAATTAAGGAGGGTCGGGAATTGGGAGAGCAGTTTCAGGTTAGTAATAGATCGGTCTCAACTTTAGGGGGACACCTAGCTATTGGGTTTAGGTCTTTTCAGCGGTCCCTTGAGCCTTTACACGCAAAAACCTACTCTGTGGGAACCCAGAGCCTTGATTTAGTTAAGTCGCATGTGTCTACTAATTGCTTTCTGCCTTGAGAGAGATGCGGAGTGGCGAAAGTGTGCTTTTGTCCGTAAAGCGTAAACATTGAATCCTGAGCGTAAAGTTTCACCAAAGCGTAAGCGAGCGAGTTTCCTTTTGTTGTTACGTAACTAAATGGCAAACTAAGCGAACCTCTAAAGACGTTTGAGTACCAATTTGCACTGGCTTGATGAATGCATTACTAGAGTGACTTCTCACCATGACTCATTTACACTCACTTTCCATAAGATCATTTGGGAAGGGATTTTCAGCACTCAATCAGGCAATACGCAGGGGTTTCTTTGACGTGTTCTTCCCATGTGTGCCTGTCAGCGAATACGTCACTATTCTTTTGTGTTTACTGACAGTTTGATACGATTTATGATTTCTTGTTGTGCTTTGTTAATCAAATTATGTGTTTATTTTATTGTTGTTGATTCCTGCATTGTCTAAATGATTTGTAATGATTTTCTTGTTTCATTTGTGTTTGTGTTTTGTTGTTTTGATCCATGCCATGTCATTTTGTCACTGTCAGTTTATTGTTGTGAGGTATTTTGAGAAAAGAAACAGATTCATTAGAAACATTGCAAACGATTCAAATAAAAACTTCATTTTGCTTGCCTTCATTCGCGTTTCATTAAGAAATTTCAGCACCATCCCCAAATTCACATTCTCATCTAGAGTAAGAAATTCACAACGCAGGGAAAAGGTAGACAACGTAGGAAGGGGAGGGGGTGATGACGATCGAGGCCAAACGTCGAAAAGTGGGTTACATTACAAGTGGCTGAGCTGTATTATTCTATCATAGTTCGAGATGTCGATAAAGAAAAATAAAATTATGATCATGAAGTCGGTTTTACACATTTTGGAAACTTTGCCAACTAGAAGCTAGCACCTTTAGGAACTTGTATACGAGAAAAAAGGGGCCGGTCGGTGGCTCATAAAAACCATTATTGCTGACAAGGTTCGAAAAATGGCTTCCTATGGTACGGAGGCTCAAATCTCGGCGGACCCCCAAAACTTTTTTTGAACCAGAATTGAATGTGAAATTGCAATATACACAACAAACTTATGCTGTGTGTACAATGATGAATTACGAGATGAATTATTATTAATGGAAATAAAGTGCTACCCTCCTATATAGCAACAATTATACTGAAAAAAAGGAGTAAAACACTTTAAAATTTAAAATTAAATACATAAAAAATCATAAATGTGTCGACCTCATAGGTGCCCGAAACTACCTGTAGTTCGATTCCATCCTTTTGGGGTGAACCAGTTCAAGTGTTGACCTGTTTAGTATAACAGCGATCAAGAAACTTATTGATTTATTTATACACAATAAAATATTTTTTCAAAAGCTGTATCAAAAGCTGTATCATTTACAGCCACCGAGAAACTTTTTTGTTCATGGAAATTTTTATATACAACCAGCGAAGCAATTGAGGTCAAAGCATTGTAGAATTCCGTAAAGAAATGATCTAGGAGCTATAGTTCCTTCAAATTCGATTTTTTTTTCTGACGTATCAACTTCAAAGCGCGCGCACGGCGCGGCATCGGCAGTGTGTAGCATGTAACTTACTTTTACTATGCAAAACCACTTTTCATTCATAACAAAAAAAAACATGACTTTCGTTGAGGCTAGCCAAGTTATGGGGCGAAAACCGCCCTCACCGGAGGCATGGTGTTGACGTAAAATAGGTTTGATAGGATAGAGATGAAACTGTTCTATGTAAATATATAGAAAAGTTCCTATTTCGGACACTAACTTGCTTTGCTCATGTCTTTCAAATTTTGAAATTAGTGAAATATTCACCCGTTTTTCTCACGTGTTGCATACCGATACGTGAGATCAAAGAAATACCTACAACTTTTTTCGTTTCTACAATTTTTTGCAAAAATTGCTTTTCTATCTTATCTATCTTATCTTATCTAGGTGACATTTGGTGAGTATGTTTCGCTATCCCTCCTTTGAAGTTTTGAAGCATGATTATTATTAATTTTTTGCCAGTCAGGTTTTAAGGAGCTTCCAAGATAACATTGAAAAAGATAACATTGAAACAATAATGATACTTTACGTATTTGTGTGTTGATACATAAGATGTAAGGACTTTCATATAAGTTGTATGGATATTACTTATTACAGTTTATGTATTTAGGATGACACTTGTCAAAATAACTTGAAAAATTACACACATTCTACACACTGAACTTGTAAGTACTCCATCATCGACATGTCTTTTGTCTTAGCGAAGCAACTTTATATCGTCTTGTTACTATTATTTATATTGCTATTATTATACTCCTTACTATTTCTCGAGCTATTTCTTGAACCAATAATTATGAGCAGTTGGAGAATCCTCGCCGAAAATACTCAAGTAGATAATCAATATTTGAAAAGTACCTATGGCATTAATAGTCCAGTCAAAATAGGTTTTAACCGGAAATAAATTCGGAAGTTGACAAAATTTGGTGGATCGATGCGGAATTTAACGTGGAATAACATACTGAAATTCCCGAAAATTCCAAGGCTTGGCTTTTTTTCTAGGGCCAATAAAAGAGCGTCATCCTTGGAAATTTTCGGTTTTTTCTGAATAACTTGTAAACTATCACCTTTAGAACACAAAGACCAGCGAAGCAAATGTAGCCCGTTAAATTCTCAAGAGATCAGTACTAAATTTATTTCCGGATTTTACGTAACAATTTGCATAATGTCAGTTCAGGGGCTGTAACGTGGACAGCAAATGTGCGGATTTTATTGGGTTTTACATTTTTGGAAAGCCAATTCAACCTTTGGTATCACACTTTTGTCTAGAAGTCGCCAACTCCAAAATGGTACTTTTCCTCGACCTCTGAAATTGATACTTGATTACCCAAAGAATCCCCAAAAATCGATTTTTTTCATAGCATGCCATTTGCCCAATTTTTCAAGTAGAGCAAAATCATCCAGGGAATATATAAAGAATTGAATACCAAAAAAACAACATGTTCCGGAATCTTTTTCCCAGTGATGGTTCCAGAGTTTCATGAGTTGAAAGAGTAAAACGACCTATTTGGACAAAAAACTGGGTGGTCCGACATTAACTGCTGAATACTGTACGGACCTTGCATTTGAGGTGTAAGATGTCACTTGGCAGACGTGGAAAGTACATAAGTATATTCAATACGTCTGCTAAGTGGCATTTTGCATCATCAAATGCAAGGTCCGTACAGTATTCAGTAGTTAGTGTCCGAACTACCAGTTTTTCTTCCAAATAGATCGTTGTAGTCTTTCAATCCATATAACTCAGGAACCATCACTGGGAAAAGGATCCCGTTACATGTTGTTTTTTTGGTATTCAATTCTTCATATATTCCCTGGATGATTTTGCCCTACTTAGAAAATTAGGCAAATGGCATGGTATGAAAAAAATCGATTTTTGGGGATTCTTCGGGACATCAAGTATCGATTTCAAAGGTCGAGGAAAAGTACCATTTTGAAGTTGGCGACTTCTTGACAAAAGTGTGATACCGAATGTTGAATTGGCTTTCCAAACACGTAAAACAGATTGAAATCCGCACATTTGCTGTCCACGTTACAACCCGTGAACGGACACTATGCAAATTGTTACGTAAAATCCGGAAATAATTTTTGAGCAATTTTCACTGCGTTACGGCAGACGCTGTATCTCAAAGGCTATTGATCAGAAAGTAGTGAGTTTAGTACTGATATCTTGGGAATTCAACTGGCTACATTTGCCTTGCGAGTATTGGTGTTCTAAAGGTAATAGTTTACAAGTTATTCAGAAAAAATCGACAATTTTCAAGGATGGTGCTCTTTTATTGGTCCTAAAAAAAAATCCAAGCCTTCAAATGTTCGGGAATTTCAGTATGTTATTCTACGTTGAATTCTTCATCGATCCACCAAATTTTGTCAACTTCCGAATTTATTTCCGGTTTGGCCCGATTTTTGCTTAATTTGACTGGACTATAAGTCAAAGGGAATGTACCCTTTGAATCACTGATCGGTGGCCTGTGTTCTGATATGGATGACCAATTTCCGTCTTATTTGATAACCCCAACCAAATTATTTAGTTATTTCATCCTTTCAACAGAAAATAATTCACGAACGGCTTTGCGTGCTGATTATTGCAAAGCAAGAAGAAGCAACGGAACGATTCTAGTGCAGGAATTAACAGAAATTGCATGCTCGATGCAAGAGCAGTAAATCGTAAATCCAAAGAACTACGTACCTAGCAAGTGTAGGGGAATTTCGTAGAAATGAATTGACGACCTGCGACCGGAGTTCCGTAATTGCAAAGGGCGAAAAGTTATACTGCTGCACTGGGAACGACGATTTCAGACCCTTTGCTGTTTAATATTAAGCTCGGTTGTGCTTTTAATTCCCGTTTCCCTTCTAATTGATTTTCTGGATACTAAAAATCAGTAAAATGGGCCCCAAATTCAATTTAATGAAAGCTCACGCGAAGAAGATTTATCTGCACAGGAAGCCTCAGCAGTAATTAAACTTTATTAAATCGGCTATGTTTTCTTTAGCAATTAATTTAGGTATAATGTGGGACTTGCCGACCTAAACATGCTCAAAACTGAACGGGTTGCGACCTAAAAATTTGCCCTTTTCAAAATTTATCAGGGTGATTCACAAGTGTCGGACCATCTTGAAGGTGCGTGATATTGAGGTGTAGTAGAGTGCTGGAAAATTGTCACTGAAACTCTATGTCTTTTAATTTTGAAGTTATGGAGGCACAAAAGTTGGTTCTTCGATCGCTTTTATTTTCGTTATTTCAAAAGATTTTGGTAAACTGTTGATGGAGAAACAATGAGTACAAAAAATCAACCTCTGAATCTGTAATGAATTTCTGTTTTGTATACAGGGTGAGTCATGAATTCTGAAAATTATTATTTTCTGAAAGTGTCTGCAAACAGTCACCGTGGTCCCATAACCTACGTAAAGCACAATAGAACACAATTCATTCTGATAGAATTCTTCTGCTCCTGGTTTCTTAGGAAAGCTAAATTTTTGTAGCTTATGATGACTCACCCTGTATACAAAACCAAAATTCAATACAGATTCAGAGGTTGACTTTTTGTACTCATTATTTTGCGAAAGGTGTAAATGACAAAGTCGCAGAATTGTCTGTTAGTAGCCCACAATTGTCCCATAATTTGGTAATAATACGAATGGTTTTTTTTAATCGTAGTTCGGAGTTGACTTCGGTGAGATAAGGCACTGAAAGAGGTGTAATGTCTGACCATCTCCGTGTGTAAGGGCATTTTACTTCGACAACACCGTCGCTATCAACCAACGCGTCAGGGCTGGCTGCAAGGTAGGGGAAGGGCTTGATAACAAAAATCCCGCACTCCTTCGTTGTTTTACCACTATGTCGTTCGTAAAGTCGCAAAGCCACGTTTTCATACTTTTTTCCATGGCAGGTCGCCTTGCTGGAAAAATGCTTCTTGTTCAGTATGGAATTGCACAGTCTTTTCTTATCACAACGTAAAGTTGCCCCACATACGGCTTTAAAACTTGTGGATGTGATCCGCAACGACCGTTCCTGATGCCAACGATCGCTTTCACTCTGACTCCGAGTATTTACTTCGATATCTTTTACTCTTTCTTCTGAAAGACCGTGCATGCCTAAACTTTGAAATACGGAATCTTCATTATACGTGGCACCCAGGTAATCGTGATCATTTTCAAGAGCGTAAGGATTGGCTGGTGGGAACACTTGCATGATGGGCATGCCACCATCACATCGATTGATGCACGTATTTCTAAAGAATTGTTTGTACCAGCTCCTTGTGCATCCGACAATAGGGAGTCTGGGATCAAAATCTATTGATGGTTTTTTGCTTCCAGTCTTCAGATCCCTAGCTTTCAACGGACTATTATTATATCTCTTTTTTGGTGCATGGAACGTTTGAAGATTCGAAGTCTTGGACGTGCACAGATTGGGCGACCCATGTTCACAAAAATGACTTATCGCCAATAGCACTCCTATTACGTGCTTGCAGTGGGCAGATGGGCCTTCTCCTGCTGTACATTCGCACTGACACTTTTGAATTTTATTTTCATTATCAATATATACGTTGATGTTGTATTGAACGTTTTTTCTCATCGCTGCTCGACAAGCACTTTTGAAGAAGACTCCATCTGCGATGCTGGCGTAACGTAGGTACTGGATAAATCCATCGTCATAAAGTGCTGTTCCTTTATTTGTTATACGCTGGCAAAATCTGTTAAGATATGCCTTGACATCATCCAATGCCAAACGTATTTCAAGCGAAACACCATCATGAACATCTTTAAATTCAGTCGCAGATGGCAAGTGAAAAGGCGAGACACGATGTCTATGGTGTCTGTGGTCCTCCACTGCAAAATTTGAGTTTCGCTCGTAGTCAATTATCCTGGAATTATCGGACTTAAGAAAGTCATTTGACTCTTTGGATATGCCTTGCCTTTGCACCAATTCTTTCTTTTTTCCTCGAAGTGGAGCGCCTCTCCTCCTTAGCTCCTCTTTTAGTTCATGAATCGTAAACTTCCCATACACGTTCATATTTTCAAACCAGTTTTCAAATGTGACATACATGTGACATTATATATAATGTCAAAAGGGTGCATAGCACACGTCGCCCTCTACAATTAGTTTTGCCTATACAGCCCCATTAGTGCAAGTAAGTAAATAAGTGGTCTCTTATTATTGTTATTGAAGAAGAATTTATCATTTTTGTTGAACTCTCCCCGTCGGCTCAAGTATGCTCCTTCTTTTTAGACCTGCGCCAGTGGGTATAGGAAGTTGTAGTTGCATTGATTCAATATAATGGTGTTCCTTCTTTTATTCAGACCAGCGCGGTTGGGGAATAGGTACCTATAATTCAATTGCTTTGATTCAAACTGTCCAGATCTCGTATCAGACCCCAAGTTATGCTCCTTCTTATTAGACCATCGAACCAGATCAAAATTTATCAAAAAAATTGTATTTGATGATACCTAATCCTACCTCTAACTAAACCTAACCTTCTTTAATTTTCACTCATATCCTTTGTTTCAGAACCTACTTATACACACATATATATATATATATATATATATATATATAGGTGTTCACCAAGTTTTGGGCTCATTTTATTTTATATATATCAATGTTTGGACTCAAAATCGAAGTTTCGGACTCATGAGCCCGAAAAACTATATATTCCATATGTGTTCATCATAATCTTCTGCCTCACATCCACGATGACCTCTATTGGGGACCACAAAATTTCACTTTTCGTCGTGAGCTTGGTTTGGAACTCCGCTACAATTGTTGGTTGCATAAAGTAGCTGATTCTTGATCAACATATTAGAGCTAGCCTCGGAGCTAGCAGATGCTGTCAAGTATTAGGTGATATTTTATTTTCTGCGGCAAATCTCCTACAACAGCTCTCATCTTCTCAGGGCATTTCCTAGTCAAGGTCAAACTGCCTCAGGCTCTACCGCGGCTTTCATTAGTGACAAAATGCAACAATTTTATAGCTGAGGCTTCCACCAACTGACACCTTCTGCCGGGGGATTTCCATAGTCAATGTCGAAATTCTCCAGGTTCGCCAGGTCGAGCATAAGGTGGCCGGATATTCAATTTTCTTCGTCGAGTCGTCTGTCACAGCGCTCATCTTCATGGGGATAGTCAAGGATCAAGATGCTCCAGGTTTGCCAGGTCGAGCATAAGGTGGATATTTAATTTTCTACGTCGAGTCGTCCACCACAGCCCTCATCTTCATAGGGCATTCCCATAGTCAAGGTCAAATTGCTCCAGGCTCGCCAGGTCAAGCATCAGATGGATATTCAATTTCCTACATCAAGTTGTCTACCCCAGCGCTCATCTTCTTGGGGCATTTCCACAGTCAAGGTCAAAATGCTCCAGGTTCGCCAGGTCGAGAATGAGGTGGAGATTTTTAGCGCATTTTCGTAAAAAAATGACGCTCATATTATATGGCCGGTTTCTCTGTCTGTCTGTCCGTGTAGAAATTAAGAACTTGTACTTCTCTTCGAGGAATGGAGCTAGAGCCTTGGAACTTTCTCCGATGGATAGCTGATGTCGCCAAGGGTAGCCAATGGACATTATTTTTTTTATTCATACATACCTTGTTACCATTATCAAAAAACAAAGATTTCCTGGGCACTTCTAAGAGGTTGAACTCCTCCTCGGGGAATGAAGCTGAAGCCTTTTGGAAGGTGGAACTTTTTTCGATGTATAGTTGATGTCCTCAAGGGTGGCCAATGGGCATTATTCTTTTGATCCATACATAGTTACCATTACTATTATTATCATATGTATTAGCAGAAAACATGTACAACAGCAAAGCAAACAAAGGAAATTGAATTTTTTTTTTTCAAACATTGAGAAATGTGAGAGAAATTAGTATCTTTAAAAAGTAGGTCGCACTGTTTTGTCAGCGGGAGGGTTAAATTATTTTGTGTCATGATTGTGATCTGTGAAGATTTTATTTATACAGGAGTGTTAATTACCATTTTCTTTTGCAAAATCTGGGGCCCCGATACAGGCATGAAACCGATTAAGGGCCCTAATTTTGTAGTAAAAGTTTATGAAATTGTTAATAAAAATGTTAATTAAAAAAAAACAGCAAACTGTCTTAACAACTTTTGAAAAGAAACACCACATTGCAGGCAAGATCTTGTTGAAAAAAAGAAACACAATATTACATAGGAAACGTTTAATCGCAGAAAAATAAAATGGAACAAACAATGAGCACTTCTAGAAGCTAAGATCGCAAACGTCTCTCAGCCATATGTTCCATCAAGTTATGCATGTGATCTGCTGCACCTGGACAGAACCGCTCCCACCACACAAACTGGTCAACATATTCATACAGGTACGGCAAAGCCATCACTCCCTAACGCTGAAGGAACTGCCTCAGATGTGCCCAGTAGGCTTCCACAACGTTGGTGCTAACACCAGTAGTTGAGTCCCAAAATTGCGAGCGTGGTTAACAGTTTTGTGTGTATAGAGAGAAACACCTTCCAGTGTTGAAAGTCCATTATAGCCCCACCAGCTATCAGTCCATATCTCGGACCCCGGGCACACGATCGCTTCAATCTTTGCCAGCAAAGTCGCCGCCGAGCGATTCAAAATTACATGAGGATAGCCCTCCTTGATTGTGGTGTCATACATCCCTATGAGCTACACCCATCTAACGACTCGGCTAACGTTGTACTTCTGCTTTACGAGGAGACTCTTCAATCTGTACGACATGGCCAACACCACCTGGAACACAACAATATGTTACGAAATGAGAAGCCAAACATAGTGGCACTCAATAACAAACCTATATGGAAGAAGTCAAAGCCGGGGCCGGAAGAGCTTCCACGTTGTAATGTCCCTGACGAGCCTCACCGTGTCCACCATTGTTCGACGGGGCAGCCCCAAAGACATGGACAAAGACCCGAGGGGCACCTCACACGCCCAGTGCCACATCACGTACAAATTCGTTCGGATCGGCAACTTCGCGTGCTCGAAGAAGCTGCCACGGGTAACGGCATGCTCGTTTTGCATCGGGGACGGGGACAAGCAAAAAACCGCCTCAAAATTGTTCGGCCAGGCTTCCGACGCAGGGACGCAGCACACAATAACGGCGGCAGCGACGCCTTGGGCATCTCAGGCTCTCCGCCAGTAACCTGGCACGCACCATTGAGTCGTATAAATCGTCGTCAGTACGATTTATCACTTGCAGCAATCCATCAAAGTTGGGAACGTCCATTTTTCTCACCTGTTGCCTGTTTCACTGACAACGACAACACACACAAGTTTTGAGGTTAAGAATTTCGACATTCCGTTATTTCCGTTGCGGTCCTGCTCGCGAACAGCCGAACAGTTCCGAAACAAAAAACACACCCGAAAGGCGCGACAGTTGTGGAATCGAGCCGAAAATATGAAGAAACGAATGGAAGTCATGCCCAGCTTAGGAAAAAGAAGGGAAAAAGTAGTGCCACAGAAATAAATTAATTCATCGAAACTTATAACAATTGGAGCATTTATCTTCACCCTCATGAAAACGTGTTTTTTCTACGTCGAGTCGTTCATCGCAACTCTCATCTTGAAATCTAATCCGAATCAAATAATTTTTTTCGAAATTCTTGGCAAAGCTGATGAAATCAAGTCCAAAATCGGTTCGCAAACACTCTTGGGAAGACCTTTGGAATTTTATCCATTCGAAAATCACCTTGTTTGACAAAACAAACGTCTTAAGGTAGCACGACGGTCCAGTTAATATTTTTTGGCAAAAAGAAATTACTTTTTCAGATCATCGGGCCAGAGGTCTCCATAAAACACCTCTAACAAATGTAATTACTAAATTTTTGGCGAAGGCAATCCAAATAAGATTTGAATCCTCATTCTAGCACTTTTTTCAAATTTCAAATAATTCGCGAGTTATGTTTAACGCGCTTTTCGTGCTCGTCTAAAAATAGAATGAGGCTGAAAAAGGAGTTGCATAGATCTCTGGGTTTCATGCATCCAGATTTTTGGCCACGTGGCGTGTTTCTTCAAATCTAATCTAAATTGAATTATTTTTTCCAAAATTCTTGGAGAAGCTGATAAAATCGAGTCCAAAATCGGTTCGAAAACATTCTTGGGAAGACCTTTGGAATTTTATCCATTCGAAAATCACCTTGTTTGGCAAAACTAACGTCTTGAGGTAGCACGACGGTCCAGTCCATATTTTTTGGCAATAAGAAAATTACTTTTTCAGATCTTCGGGCCAGAGGTCTCCATTGAACACTTCTAACAAATGTAATTACTAAATTTTTGGCAAAGGCATTCCAAATAAGATTTGAATCCTCATTCTAGCACTTTTTTCAAATTTCAAATAATTCGCGAGTTATGTTTAACGTGCTTTTCGTGCTCGTCTAAAAATAGAATGAGGCTAAAAAAGGAGTTTCATAAATCTCTGAGTTTCATGCATCCTGAGTTTTGGCCACCTGGCGTGTTTCTTCAAATCCAATCTAAATTGAATTATTTTTTTCAAAATTCTTGGCGAACCTGATAAAATCGAGTCCAAAATCGGTTTGGAAACACTCTTGGGAAGACCTTTGGAATTTTATCCATCCGAAAATCACCTTGTTTGGCAAAACAAACGTCTCAAGGTAGCACGACGGTCCAGTCCATATTTTTTGGCAAAAAGAAAATTACTTTTTCAGATCTTCGGGCCAGAGGTCTCAATAAAACACCTCTAACAGATGAAATTACTAAATTTTTGGCAAAGGCATTCCAAATAAGATCTGAATCCTCATTCTAGACCTTTTGTCAAATTTCAAATAATTCGCGAGTTATGTTTAACGCGCTTTTCGTGCTCGTCTAAAAATAGAATGAGGCTGAAAAAGGAGTTGCATAAATCTCTGAGTTTCATGCATCCTGATTTTTGGCCACGTGGCGTGTTTCTTCAAATCTTATCTAAATTGAATTATTTTTTTCGAAATTCGTGGCGAAGCTGATGAAATCGAGTCCAAAATCGGTTCGAAAACACTCTTGGGAAGACCTTTGGAATGTTATCCATTCGAAAATCACCTTGTTTGGCTAAACAAACGTCTTAAGGTAGCACGACGGTCCAGTCCATATTTTTTGGCAAAAAGAAATTACTTTTTCAGATCTTCGGGCCAGCAGGTCTCCATAAAACACCTCTAACAGATGTAATCACTAAATTTTTGGCAAAGGCATTCCAAATAAGATTTGAATCCTCATTTGAGCACTTTTTTCAAATTTCAAATAATTTAGCGAGTTATGTTTAACGCGCTTTTCGTGCTCGTCTAAAAATAGAATGAGGCTGAAAAAGGAGTTGCATAAATCTCTGAGTTTCATGCATCCTGATTTTTGGCCACGTGGCGTGTTTCTTCAAATCTTATCTAAATTGAATTATTTTTTTCGAAATTCTTGGCGAACCTGATAAAATCGAGTCCAAAATCGGTTCGAAAACACTCTTGGGAAGACCTTTGGAATTTTATCTATCCGAAAATCACCTTGTTTGGCAAAACAAACGTCTTAAGGTAGCACGACAGTCCAGTCCATAATTTTTGGCAAAAAGTAATTACTTTTCCAGATCTTTGGGCCCAAGGTCTCCATAAAAATCCTCTAACAGATGTAATTACCAAATTTTCGGCAAAGGCATTTCAAATAAGATCTGAATCCTCATTCTAGCACTTTTTACAAATTTCAAATAATTCGCGAGTTATGTTTAACGCGCTTTTCGTGCTCGTCTAAAAATAGAATGAGGCTGAAAAAGTAGTTGCATAAATCTCTGAGTTTCATGCATCCTGATTTTTGGCCACGTGGCGTGTTTCTTCAAATCTAATCTAAATTGAATTATTTTTTCCGAAATTCTTGGAGAAGCTGATAAAATCGAGTCCAAAATCGGTTCGAAAACATTCTTGGGAAGACCTTTGGAATTTTATCCATTCGAAAATCACCTTGTTTGGCAAAACTAACGTCTTGAGGTAGCACGACGGTCCAGTCCATATTTTTTGGCAAAAAGAAAATTACTTTTTCAGATCTTCGGGCCAGAGGTCTCCATTGAACACTTCTAACAAATGTAATTACTGAATTTTTGGCAAAGGCATTCCAAATAAGATTTGAATCCTCATTCTAGCATTTTTTTCAAATTTCAAATAATTCGCGAGTTATGTTTAACGTGCTTTTCGTGCTCGTCTAAAAATAGAATGAGGCTAAAAAAGGAGTTTCATAAATCTCTGAGTTTCATGCATCCTGAGTTTTGGCCACCTGGCGTGTTTCTTCAAACCCAATCTAAATTGAATTATTTTTTTCAAAATTCTTGGCGAACCTGATAAAATCGAGTCCAAAATCGGTTTGGAAACACTCTTGGGAAGACCTTTGGAATTTTATCCATCCGAAAATCACCTTGTTTGGCAAAACAAACGTCTTAAGGTAGCACGACGGTCCAGTCCATATTTTTTGGCAAAAAGAAAATTACTTTTTCAGATCTTCGGGCCAGAGGTCTCAATAAAACACCTCTAACAGATGAAATTACTAAATTTTTGGCAAAGGCATTCCAAATAAGATCTGAATCCTCATTCTAGACCTTTTGTCAAATTTCAAATAATTCGCTAGTTATGTTTAACGCGCTTTTCGTGCTCGTCTAAAAATAGAATGAGGCTGAAAAAGGAGCTGCATAAATCTCTGAGTTTCATGAATCCTGATTTTTGGCCACGTGGCATTTTTTTGGAATTCTTATCCAAGTTTGATGAATTTTTTGAGTTTCTTGGCAAAGCTGATGAAATCGAGTCCAAAATCAGTTCGAAAATACTCTTGAGAGAACCTTGGGACTTTTATCCATTCGAGAATCACCTTGATTGGCAAAGCAAACGTCCTAAGGTTGTACGACGGTCCACCCCATATTTTTTCGTAAGAAGAAATCACTTTTATAGATCTTTGGGTCGGAGGCCTTCAAAAAATGCCTTCAACAGACGTAACTACTAAAATATAGACAGAAGCACTCGAAATAAAACTTGAATCCTCAATCTAGCCCTTTTGTCAAATTTCAAATAATTCGCGAGTTATGTTTAACGCGCTTTTCGTGCTCGTCTAAAAATAGAATGAGGCTGAAAAAGGAGTTGCATAAATCTCTGAGTTTCATGAATCCTGATTTTCGGCCACGTGGCATTTTTTTGCAGTTCTTATCCAAGTTTGATGATTTTTTTGAGTTTCTTGGCAAAGCTGATGAAATTGAGTCCAAAATCAGTTCAAAAATAGTCTTGAGAGAACCTTGGGACTTTTATCAATTCGAAAATCACCTTGATTGACAAAGCAAACGTTCTAAGGTTGTACGATGGTCCACCCCATATTTTTTTGCAAGATGAAATCACTTCTATAGAGCTTAGGGCCAGAGACCTTCAAAAAATGCCTTGAACAGACGTAATTACTGAAATATAGACAGAAGCACTTGAAATAAAATTTGAATCCTCATTCTAGCACTTTATTCAAATTTGAAATAATTCGCGAGTTATGTTTAACGCGCTTTTCGTGCTCGTCTAAAAATAGAATGAGGCTGAAAAAGGAGTTGCATGAATATCTGAGTTTCATGCATCCTGATTTTTGACCACGTGGCATTTTTTTGCAATTCTAATTCAAGTTCGATGAATTTCTTGAGTTTCTTGGCAAAGCTGATGGAATCGAGTCCAAAATCAGTTCGAAAATAGTCTTGAGAGGACCTTGGGATTTTTATCCATTCGAAAACACCTTGATTGGCAAAACAACTTTCCTAAAGTTGTACGACGGTTCACTCCATATTTTTGGGCAAGAAGAAATCACTTTTATAGATTTTCGGGCCAAAGGACTTCAAAAAATACCTTCAACAGACGTTATTACTAAAATTCAGGCAGAAGCACTTGAAATGGAACTTGAATCCTCATTTTAGTCCTTCTTTCAAATTTCAAATAGTTCGCGAATTATGTTTAACCCGCTTTTTGTACTCGTCTAAAAATAGAACGAGGCTGAAACAGGAGTTGTATAACTTTTTGAGTTTTATGCATCCTGGTTTTTGGCTACGTGGTGATTTTTTCAATTCTAATCCAAATTCTATGATTCTATTCGAAATTCTCAACAATGCTTATAAAATCGGGTCCAAAAGTGGTTCGAAAACACTCTTGAGAGGACCTTGGGAGTTTTATACATTCGAAAATTACCTTTTTTTTTTTAAACTAACGTCCTAGGGTAGTACGACGGTCTATATTCCATATATTTTGGCCAGGAAGAGAAATCACTTTTTCAGATTTGGGGCCAGAGGCTTTCGAAAAACTCCCCCAACAGGCACAAATACTATATTATTGGCTAAAGCACTCTATATAAAAGTTGAATCCTCCCTCATTCTAGCAATTTTTTAAAATTTAGAGAGTTATATTCAACGCGCTTTTCGTGCTCGTCTAAAAATAGAATGAGGCTGAAACAGGAGTTGTACAAGAGTCTGAGTTTCATATGCATCCTGATTTTTTGAACTTTCAAGTTTTGATTCAAATTTCTGGGAAATTCTTGGCAAAGAATTCGTTTCGAAAACAGTCTTGGAGAGTCTTTTTTCCATTCGAAAATTGCAAAATAAACGTCCTAGGTAGTCCTACGACTGTCAACATTAGGTATATCTTTTGAGAAAAAGACAACTCTTTTGATTTGTTTTTTCGCGATTATCGCTTTTTATTCGCGCACAAGAGTGCTAAAATATTATTTTTGGGGCGCCAATCGCTGTACCAGTACGCTGAGTTGAAAGTTGAAAGCGTGAGTTCTCCCCGATTTTCACCCACGAGATGATGCTGAGTGAGTGGCTGGCCTCCTAGCTTTGTGAATTCGCTGGTTTTTGACAATCACCCGGATGTCTCTAAAAGGCGGACTGTCAACAGTGTCAACAAGAAAGAGAAGTGAAAAATTGTGAAGAATGAATCATAGCCAAAGAGCTAAGATTCAGGATGGTGTTTATTTTCCTACAAAAACGGAAAACGGAATAATCTTGGTAAGTAAGATAGTAAAATGGCTTCGTTGGTATTTCAGCAGCCTGTGCTTCAACTTTCAGCTGGGGTATGCACACGAGGTGGCCCCCACTCCACGCTGCAGATGGAAGTGAGGTTATGTCAACGAGATAATGACAAAAGCCGACTAATATCTTCAAACATAGCCCCCCGAACACGGAAATATCCCAAAAACACGTCGATTGCAGCATGGTCTTGACATCAGGCTCGGTTCCGAAGAACTGGACCTGAAGAAGAGCACACGGGAGGCGAACATGGGGCCAGGGCCAGACGGCTCATCTTGCCGCTAGTAATAAATGAATCGTGCCGTCAGTATCGGGCCTCGTTTTGTGGCCGTTGGTCGCCTTGGATAATGTCGACGGCGTTGAGAGGAAAGTTGCTCTTGCATGTGTCCCTGGAATGACATCGGCGTACAATGCGGCGCTTCAAAAGATGATCCCCATAACAGAAAGAGGCGTGGATGATTTCCAAAAGTCGCAAAAGGGTTCTTAGCACCAAAAACTCTAGGAATGTGAAGAGGTTAGCTTTTCAAAAATCTTAATTCGGCACATATTTAATTGACATTTGTTTACAGCATTTTTGGAGCCTTCAAGGAGCACCCCTTATATACAAAGGACCTGATTTTCCTGTCGCTTGCCGGATCGTTTCGAAAACGTGGAGTGTTCATCTATGCGTGGAGTCTGTTCTAACCAGTTTTCAGTCTCCCCTCAATAGCCAGCTGTCATTCATTTCTTTATTGTTATTTTCCACAGGTAAAGGCTTACCTGCGACAAATTAAAATTTGTACAGCTCATTCCGTTTTGTACATTAATTTCAATAAATGATAGAAAATTTATTGTGTTATATTGTCATTGAACTTTGTTAGGAGGATAATAAGAATTTGGGCAGTGCACGAATTCAAGAATTCAAGAACTCTGCGTTCTTGGCAAAGGCACTCCGAACAGAGTTTGAATGCGCATTCTGAACCTTCTTGCAAATTCATGAAAGATCGTGAGTTACCTATCATGTGATCAAATGAATTCTCATTTTAGGTAGGCTGTGGCCTAGCCGAACGCAGCTTTGCACCCATGAATTTGACCAGGCCACAGCCCACCTAAAATAAGAATTCTTTTGATCACACGATATGTGTAAACCTCCAAGGTGTAAACCCGCTTTTTGGAGCCATAAAATTCGGTGTGTTCTTGGTTTTAGAAACCTAGCGGCTCTCCGGTATAAAGGGTTGGTGTGCCGCTTTCGGTTCTGTATGGTTATGCTTATGCTTTCTAAATAAAAGACTGTTTATCAAGAAGAAACCTGCGCCAGACACTTAGGCAACCAAACTATCATGTTAAGTTTGGACATCCACCGGCCGGTAAAGTAGGAGAGCCCGAAGCTTGAATAAGACATCCTCATTATGTGAGCCCAAAAAGCGCACTAGATATCTATATTTCGTGAGCCCGAAAGTTATATTAAACCTATATATATATATATTGCGAAGGTAGAGTTCGGGGACCTCATGCCAAACGTTGAGTTTGGGGTCCAAACAAAAAAATATGCGAAATACGGACATTTGAGCGACACCTAACTCACTGACAGGATAACTCATCAACATGGCACTTAACCGACATGCCAAGTCACCAACAGGGCAACTCACTACGCCAATTCAGCGAGAGGATAATTTATAAACCTACCAAATGACCGACACCACAATTCACCGACAAAACAATTCATTGACATGCCAAATAACCGCCAGGAAAATTCACCGACAGGACAATTATTCGAAAGGAAAATGTATTGACAGGACAATTCACCGACAGGACATTTGACCGACATGCCAAATCACCGACAAATTAGTTCACCGACATTTGACCGACACACCAAATCACTGACAGGACAATTCACCGATATGGCAACCCACCACGGAAATTGACCACTGACCGACGAGACAGGATAACTCACCAAAAGTTCATTTCACCGATACTTGATACACGGACAAGATCAGTCACCGACACGAGATTCAACCAACACGCCTATTCACTGACAGGACAACTCACTAGGTCAATTCAGCGACAGGATAATTCATCAACCCACCAATTGACCGACAGGACAATTCTTCGACAGGACAATCATTCACCGACAGGACCACACATTACGCAAATTCACCGACAGAGCATTTGACCGACAAGCCAAATCACTGACAGGTCAATTCAGCTACATGGCAATTCACCGCTATGACAATTCATCGACATGTTAATTCCACTTAAATTCACCGACAGGATAATTTATCAAGACACCAAATCACCAACAAGACAATAATTGACCGACAGGACAATACTTCACCGGCAGGAGAATTCACCGACATGACAACTCACTACGCAAACTCACCGACAGGGCATTTGACCGACCAGCCAAACCATTGACAGGTGAATTCAGCTACATGGCAATTCACCGACATACAAATCCACCCACATGTTAATTCCACTGAAATTCACCGACAGGATAATTTATCAAGACACCAAATCACCGACAAGACAATAATTGACCGACACGAGGACCGACCGGACAATACTTGACCGGCAGGACAATTCACCGACATGACAACTCACTACGCAAATTCCCTGGCAGGACAACTAATCTCACTATGGCAATTCACCGACATGACAATTCAACTACATGTTAACTCTACGCAAATTCACAGACAGGATAATTTATGAAGGCACCAAATCATCGACAAGACAATTCGCCGACCGTACAACTCACCAACAGGACATTTCAACGACACGCAAACTCACCGACTGACAGGGCAATTCACCGACACGCCAATTCGCCGACATAACTAAGCACTGAAAAGTCAATTTTCAAAAAAATACTGAATTATTGAAGATGAGAGGGCATTTTTGAAGATTATTGAACGTTTCAGACCTCAACGCTGGTGTCCGGAGCGGGAGGAAGAAGGGAAAACATAAAAAAAGGAAAAACCATCATATTCGTTATTTTTTTAGGCTGTGTTGGAAGCTTTAAAGGGCTGCTTTTTTTTACGAACACCAGACCAAATTTTTCCATGAATTTTAACTTTTTTATTGCTTCAGTTGTTCCGATCTCTGGATAATAATTGCTCCTCACCGTTATACGTGATTAGGAAAAACCCGAAACTGCCCCCCGAGGACTTTTTGTGAAGTCCCCGAACTTACGAAATTTCCTATACATTGTCAATTTGGGGACCCAACAAAAAGTCATTATTTAATTGGTTTGTCATTGTTTCTGATCAAATATTTATCGATTTAGAATCCGAACATCCAAATTGATCTCATACTGTTAAATTTCGTTTTTCACTTGCATCATATCGACATTGAACTCGAAGATTTTACAGGCTGCCAGACGACATTTTTCCACAAATTTGGATTTATTTATTGCTTGAATTGGTCTGATTTCTGGCTAACTGCTTCTCACCCGTTACACGTGATTAGGAAAAATCCGAAAGTGCCCCCAAGGACATTTATAGTACCAAATTACACGTTTTTGTAAAGTCCCCAAACTTGCAAAATTTTCTATAAATTGTCAATTCGGGGACCCAAGAAAAAATCAATATTAAATTGATTAAGCATTGTTTCTGATCAAATATTTATCGATTTGTAATCAGAACATCCAAATTGACCTCATATTGTGAAATTTTGTTTTTCATTTGCATTATATCGACATTGAACTCGAAGATTTGTCGGACTGCCATTAGACGAACACCAGACCACATTTCTCTACAAATTTGGACTTATTTATAGCTTGAATTGGTCCGATTTCTGGCTAACTGCTTCTCACCATTATACGTGATTAGGAAAAATCCGAAAGTGCCCCCAAGGACATTTATGGTACCAAATTACACGTTTTTGTAAAGTCCCCAAACTTGCGAAATTTTCTATAAATTGTCAATTCGGGGACCCAAGAAAAAATCAATATTGAATTGATTTGGCATTGTTTCTGATCAAATTATTATCGATTTGTAATCAGAACATCCAAATTGACCTCATATTGTGAAATTTTGTTTTTCATTTGCATTATATCGACATTGAACTCGAAGATTTGTCAGACTGCCCCATGACGAATACCAGACCACATTTTTCTACAAATTTGGACTTATTTATTGCTTGAATTGGTCCGATTTCTGGCTAACTGCTTCTCACCGTTACACGTGATCAGGAAAAATCCGAAAATGCCCCCAAAGACATTTATGGTACCAAATTACGCTTTTTTGTAAAGTCCCCAAATTTGCGAAATTTTCTATAAATTGTCAATTCGAGGACCCAAGAAAAAATCAATATTAAATTGATTTGGCATTGTTTCTGATCAAATATTTATCGATTTGTAATCCTAACACCAAATTGACCTCATCTTGTGAAATTTTGTTTTTCATTTGCATTATATCGACATTGAACTCAAAGATTTGTCGGACTGCCCCATGACGAATACCAGACCACATTTTTCTACAAATTTGGACTTATTTAGAGCTTGAATTGGTCTGATTTCTGGGTAACTGCTTCTCACCGTTACACGTGATTAAGAAAAATCCGAAAGTGCCCCCAAGGACATTTATAGTACCAAATTACACGTTTTTGTAAAGTCCCCAAACTTGCGAAATTTCCTATAAATTGTCAATTCGGGGACCCAACTAAAAATCATTATTTAATTGATTTGTCATTGCTTCTGATAAATTTTTTATCGATTTGTAATCTGAACATCTAAATTGACCTCATATTGTGAAATTTTGTTTTTCACTTGCATTATATCGACATTGAATTCGAAGATTTGTCAGGCTGCCCTATGACGAACACCAGACCACATTTTTCCACAAATTTGGACTAATTTATTGCTTGAATTGGCCCGATTTCTGGCTAACTGCTTCTCACCATTATACGTGATTAGGAAAAATCCAAAAATGCCCCCAAGGACATTTATGGTACCAAATTACGCTTTTTTGTAAAGTCCCCAAATTTGCGAAATTTTCTATAAATTGTCAATTCGAGGACCCAAGAAAAAATCAATATTAAATTGATTTGGCATTGTTTCTGATCAAATATTTATCGATTTGTAATCCTAACACCAAATTGACCTCATCTTGTGAAATTTTGTTTTTCATTTGCATTATATCGACATTGAACTCAAAGATTTGTCGGACTGCCCCATGACGAATACCAGACCACATTTTTCTACAAATTTGGACTTATTTATTGCTTGAATTGGTCCGATTTCTGGCTAACTGCTTCTCACCGTTACACGTGATTAGGAAAAATCCGAAAATGCCCCCAAAGACATTTATGGTACCAAATTACGCTTTTTTGTAAAGTCCCCAAATTTGCGAAATTTTCTATAAATTGTCAATTCGGGGACCCAAGAAAAAATCAATATTAAATTGATTTGGCATTGTTTCTGATCAAATTATTATCGATTTGTAATCAGAACACCAAATTGACCTCATCTTGTGAAATTTTGTTTTTCATTTGCATTATATCGACATTGAACTCGAAGATTTGTCGGACTGCCCCATGACGAATACCAGACCACATTTTTCTACAAATTTGGACTTATTTATAGCTTGAATTGGTCTGATTTCTGGGTAACTGCTTCTCACCGTTACACGTGATTAAGAAAAATCCGAAAGTGCCCCCAAGGACATTTATAGTACCAAATTACACGTTTTTGTAAAGTCCCCAAACTTGCGAAATTTCCTATAAATTGTCAATTCGGGGACCCAACTAAAAATCATTATTCAATTGATTTGTCATTGCTTCTGATAAATTTTTTATCGATTTGTAATCTGAACATCTAAATTGACCTCATATTGTGAAATTTTGTTTTTCACTTGCATTATATCGACATTGAATTCGAAGATTTGTCAGGCTGCCCTATGACGAACACCAGACCACATTTTTCCACAAATTTGGACTAATTTATTGCTTGAATTGGCCCGATTTCTGGCTAACTGCTTCTCACCATTATACGTGATTAGAGAAAATCCGAAAATGCCCCCAAGGACATTTATGGTACCAAATTGCACGTTTTTGTGAAGTTCCCAAACTTGCGAAATTTTCTATAAATTGTCAAATCGGGGACCTAACAAAAAATCAACATTAAATTGATGTGGCATTGTTTCTGATCAAATATTTATCGATTTGTAATCCGAACATCCAAATTGACCTCATATTATGAAATTTTGCTTTTCACTTGCATTATGTCAAAATTGAACTCAAAGATTTGACAGGCTGTCATATAACGTACACCAGACCACATTTTTCCACAAATTTTGACTTCTTGATTGTTTGAGTTGGTCCGATTTCTGGATAACTGCTTCTTACTGTTACACGTGATTAGGAGAAATCCGAGAGTGCCCCCAAGGACATTAATAGTACCAAATTACACGTTTTTGTAAAGTCCCCAAACTTGTAAAATTTTCTATAAATCGTCAATTCGGGGACCTAACAAAAAATCATTATTCAATTGATTTATCATTGTTTCTGATCAAATATTTATCGATTTGTAATCCGAACATGTAAATTGACTTCATATTGTGAAATTTGGTTTTTCAAATGCATTATATCGACATCGAACTCAAAGTTTGACAGGCTGCCATATAATGAACACCAGACCACATTTTTCCAAAAATTTTGATTGATTTATTTCTTGAGTTGGTCCGATCTCTGGATAACTGCTTCTCGCCGTTTTAAATTACTAGAAAAAACCTAATTGTTCTCCCCAAGGACATTTATCGTACCAAATTACACGTTTTTGTAAAGTCCTCAAACTTGCGAAATTTTCTATAAATTGTCAATTCGGGGACCCCAAAAAAAAATCAATATCAAATTGTTTTGGCATTGTTCCTGATCAAATATTTATCGATTTGAAATTCGAACATCCAAATTGACCTCATATTTTGAAATTTTGTTTTTCATTTGCTTTATATTGGCATTGAAATCGAAGATTTGTCAGGCTGCCCTATGACGAACACCAGACCACATTTTTCCACAAATCTGGACCTATTTATTGCTTGAGTTGGTCCAATTTCTGACTAACTGCTTCTCATCGCTATGCGTAATTGGGAAAAATCCGAAAGTGCCCCCAAGGACATTTATGGTAACAAATTACACGTTTTTGTAAAGTCCCCAAACTTGCGAAATTTTCTATAAATTGTCAATTCGGGGACCCAACAAAAAATCAATTTTAAATTGATTTGGGATTGTTTCTAATCAAATATTCATCCATTTGTAATCCGAACATCCGCATTCATCTCATGTTGTGAAATTTAGTTTTTCACTTGCATTATATCGACATTAATTCGAAGATTTGTCATGCTGCCCTATGACGAACACCAGACCACATTTTTCCACAAATTTGGACTTATTTATTGCTTGAATTGGTCCGATTTCTGGCTAACTGCTTCTCATCGCTATACATGATTAAGAAAATCCGAAAGTGCCCCCACGGACATTTATTATTTTTAAATGACTAAAAAAAAATCTAAATGTTCTCCCCAAGGACATTTATCGTACCAAATTACACGTTTTTGTAAAGTCCCCATACTTGCGAAATTTTCTATAAATTGTCAATTCGGAGACCCAACAAAAAATAAATATGAGATTGATTTGGCATTGTTTCTGATTAAATATTTATCGATTTGTAATCCAAACATCCAGATTGACCTCATATTGTGAAATTTTTGTTTTTCATTTTCATTATATCGACATTGAACTCAAAGATTTGTCAGGCTGCCCTATGACGAACACCAGACCACATTTTTTAACAAATCTGGACTTATTTATTGCTTGAGTTGGTCCAATTTCTGGCTAACTGCTTCTCACCGCTATACGTGATTAGGAAAAATCCGCAAGTGCCCCCAAGGACATTTATGGTAACAAATTACACGTTTTTGTAAAGTCCTCAAACTTGCGAAATTTTCTATAAATTGTCAATTCGGGGACCCAACAAAAAATCAATTTTAAATTGATTTGGGATTGTTTCTAATCAAATATTCATTCATTTGTAATCCGAACATCCAAATTCATCTCATGTTGTGAAATTTAGTTTTTCACTTGCATTATATCGACATTAAACTGTAAGATGTGACAGACTGCTCTTTGACGAACACCAGACCAAATTTTCCCAAACTGTTTTGCTTTGAGTCGATGGGTCGATTCCCACTGGTGACGGGTCGTATTTTTGTTCCAAAAACCGGTCTTCGATTTATTTGGGATTTGGAATGCTTGCAGTAAGAGTAAACTGTGTCACATTGCACGTAAAATGTGAACGATTATGCCGAACAGCGAACAGCCGAACATATGCGATGTTGGTGATCGTTCAAGATCCCCACCCTGTAGCGAAAATCACAGGGGTTCATAAAAATTCCGGTGTAGTGGAGGAAACTCTTCACTGGCGTAGGTGATAGGCCCTGGCAGCGGAAAGACACCGGCGTTAAGTGCCTTGTTAATAACAAATGATGCGCACTAAGTGTGCAATGTCGTGCACAAGTTTGCGTAATGTTTTCAAGGACGGCGGTGCATTATACAGGGTGTTTATTTTCAAACTTCCCACTCCAGATTTCTCGCCGCCCAATTTTTCCCAGCAAAACATCGAAACAGATTGATTTTTATCTCGAGTGGGGAACCTAGGACAAGTATTGCCAAATTTTTATTTTTAGCCCCTTCGCCCCCATCCTACCCTACTTTAAAATTTCAAAAACCCTACCTATCTTGTGTTACCTACATCAAATTGAAGTAATAAAATTCTCTTTCTGCAAGAAAATATTTTAGAATTTTAAATCAACCCCAACCCTTTTCAAAAATCACTCAATGTTAATTAGAGAAAAGTTGTTCTCCTAATAACAGCCGATTTTTATTTCAAGGGGGACATCTAGGACACGCGTTGGCAAATTTATATCTTAAGCCACTTCGCCCACACCATATCCTTATATTTTGAAAAGGGTTGGGGGTTGCTTTGAAAATTTCATATTATGTTTGGCAGAAAGGGAATTTGATTACCTTCAATTTGATGCATCACACGGTAGGTACTTAATGCCATTCAAAATTTTAAATTAGGGTAGGATGGGGGGAAGGGGTTGAAGATGAAAATTTGGCAATACGTGTCCTAGATGTCGCTCTCGAAATAAAAAATCGAGCGTCAAAAGTGTCGGCGTTTTGTTGGAAAAAAAATTGACAGCGAGGAATCTGGGGTGGGATGTTTGAAAATGAACACCCTGTATGTGTGCAATATTGCACATGCAGGACATCAATTTTGCAAGTGATTGCCCTCTCGGAATAGCCTGTTTGCAAAGGGTCCTCAAATAACCTGTTTAACAGGTTTTTGGGTTTGGCAATTCGGGGACGTCCCCGAATTGCCACGAAAGTCCCCAAAGTACACGCTACATCTGTCAGAAAGTCCCCGAACTCTACCTTCGCAATATATATACATATATATATATATATATATATATATATATATCTTGATGAATGATGTATTTCGGGCTCATTTTTCTACGTCCATATATTACTTTGAGCTCAAAATTATATATTGGGCTCATGAGTCCAAAAACTGGACATATTTATATAGTATTTTGAGCTCGTCAGTAGTTACACCTCTGGCTTTTTAATAAAAACCAATTATTGTGCTCCGTTGCCACAAATACAACATACCACAGTCTGATATTTTTAAATCAGGCTAGTTGATCCTGAGTTTTTGTTCATCCTCATATTTGACCGGAATCGGGCTCTTATAGCTGTCTAACGCTCTAATCGCAAGTGCGCACTTGAGATAAAACCATTGGTGACTGCACTGCACTGTGCATGATTGTCAAGTACTTTGATAGGTATGATTTGTTAAGTAGGACCTGTAGTGGGTCTCTGATGCATGAAATAGTTTCGTACGGCCTAAAGGTGCGTTCAGTCAGCTTATTCAGCCGCAATTTTAGTTTTAGCCGTAAGCGCTGCATCGCTTATTGGCTGTTCCGAGGAGGCTGGTTCATAAGAGCCAATGGGCGTCGCTGCGCTTGCGACTGAAATTAAAACTTGCGGCTAAATAAGCTGACTGAACGCACCTTAAGTAAATAGTACTCTGATAGCAATGTGACCGCAAACAGCTCATCTCCTGCTGCCTCTTACGCAAAGCTCCCAATTAAAGACTTTGAGTGCAAGGGAGACGGCATCATTTAACGGCGGATCTTTTCAACTGTTAATTGTGAATTCCGGTTATTTTGAATCTTCAGCCGAAACACTAGGCTGTCGCTGCTTATTATACCAGTTGAAGGGAGAAAGGAGAAACTGTATACAATCGCTTAGTGCGGGAAGCCACGCCCTACGCAGACGCCCAACATCACAACCAATGTCAACTCTAGTCCAAGAACTTGCTCACATGCGCATGCGTCTGAATTATTTTGCACTTTTAACAGGAACTTTTTTTGAAATCTGATACTTATGTATCTAAAAGTCAATCATGACGTGAATCAAGCCCTTGAAAAAAGTTTGTGCGAAAAAAGTGGTATTTGTTGGGAGGCGTATGGCATTTTCGTACAAAATGATATGTTGAGAGCCCATTCTTCACTTTGGATAAGCATGTGAGCCCGAAATACGTCTTGAACATTTTAAACGTGCTCGTGCATAATGTAGATTGGGCTCCCGAAGATTTTCGTAGAAAAAATCAGAAGTGGACAAAAAACGGCCTATAAATTTGTAAAAATGGCACCGTGGGACCGGTTCAACCCAAAAACTAGAAATTATTCAAGAATGGATTTCTGAAGACATCCAAAACTTGAAATAATACCTATTCTGCACTGTTTATTACCATGGGAACCTATCTTTTCTGGAATTTTCGCAGCTGTTCAAATCAAATCTAGAACAAATTTTGAAAAAAAAGACTAAATAACTTTGGAATCACGTTTCATAAGATTGAGAGGTCTTTGAAAACAAAATATGACACCAAATGACATTTTTCTACAAAATATTGTAGACAGCCCAATTCACATTCTTTTCAAGTCCATGCGAGCCCGAAATACATCATGAATTCTTTCGTCGAGCCCGTGCATGACGTAAATTAGGCTCCCTAGAAAATTTTGAGCGAAAAATAAGTTGAAATGATCAGAATGACAACGTCACGAAAGTAGTATTTGTTGGTAGGCGTCTAACACAATAATAATTTACCAAAATGGCAGGTATGTGCAAAATATGTTGAGAGCCCATTCCTTATTTTGGATAAGCATGTGAGCTCCAAATACGTCTTGAATATTTCAATCGTACTCGTACATAATGTAGATTGGGCTCCCGAAGGTTCTTGTGAGAAAAGTCAGAAGTGGACAAAAACGGACTATATCATTGTAAAAATAGCACCATGGGACCTGTCCAACTAAAAAACTTGGAATTATTCAAGAATGGATTTCTGAAAACATCCAAAACTTGAAATAAAACTTATTCTGCACTTACACACGATAACCTATCTTTTCTGAAATTTTTGCAGCTGTTCAAACCAAATCTAGGATACATTTTTGAAAATGTGACTCAATAACTTGGGAATCACGTTCTAGAAGATTGAAAGGTGTTTGAAAACAAATATTTGTAAACAAATGGCATTTTTTTACAAAATATTGTAGAGAGCCAAATTCACATTCTCGATGAATCCATGTGAGCCCGAAATACATTATGGATTCTTTCGTCGAGCCCGTGCATGACGTTTATCAGGCTCCCGAAAAAAAATTTGGGCGGAAAATAAGTTGAAAAAATTGGAATGACAACATCACGAAAGTAGTATTTTTATTGGTAGGTGTCTAACAGACTATTAATATACAAAATGGCAGGTATGTGCAAAATATGTTGAGAGCCCATTCCTCATTTTGCATAAGCATGTGAGCCCGAAATACGTCTTGAATATCTCAATCGTGCTCGTGCATAATGTAGATTAGGCTCCCGAAGGTTTTTGTAAAAAAAGTCGGAAGTGGACAAAAAACGGTCTTTATCATTATAAAAAATAGCACCGTGGGACCTGTTCGACCCAAAAACTCGAAATCATTCAAAAATGGATAACTTGGGAACTTTATTCTCTAAGATTGAAAGACGTCTTAGAACATACATAAGTAAACAAATGGCATTTCCCACAAAAATATTGTAAACATCACAAATTGAATTCTCGATGAGTCCATGTGAGTCCGAAATACATCATGAATTTTTACATCATGCCCATGCGTGACGTAAATCAGACTCCTGAGATTTTTTTGGCGAAAATGAGGTGGAAGAGCCTGTATGGCAACTTCAAGAATGTAGTAGGTATTTGTTGAGAAAAATCTAACACAATCATAATTTACCAAAATGGCAGGTATGTGCAAAATATGTTGACAGCCCATTCCTCATTTTGGATGAGCATGTGAGCCCGAAATACGTCTTGTACACTTCAAGCGTGCTCGTGCATGATTTAGATTCGGCTGCCGAAGGTTTTCATGAAAAAAAGTCTTAAGAGAACAAAAACGGACTATTTTGTTGGAAAAATAGCACCGTGAGACTTGTTTGAATCAAAAACATAAAATTATTCAAGAATGGATTTCTGAAAACATCAGAAACTTCAAATAAAACCCATTCTGCACTTTACAACGGGAACCTATCTTTTTCAAATTTTTTGCAGTTGTTCAAACCAAATTGAGGACAAATTTTGAAAAATGTGACAGAATAACTTGGGACTCACGTTCTAGAAGATTGAGAGGTGTTTGAAACCAAATATTTATGAACAAATGGCATTTTTCCACAAAATATTAAAGAGAGCCCAATTCACATTCTCGGTGAGTCCTAGTGAGTCCAAAATACATCATGAATTTTTCTGTTGGGCCCGTGCATGGCGTTAATCAGGCTCCCGAAAAAATGTTGGCCGGAGAACAAGTTGCAAAACCGGAATGACAACATCCCGAAAGTGGTATTTGTTGGTAGGCCTCTAACACAATAATAATTTGCCAGAATGGCTGTTCTGTGCATATGTCGAAAGCCCATTCCATAGTTTGGATAAGCATGTGAGCATAAAATACATCTTGAACACTTCAATTGTGCTCGTGTATAACGTAGATTGGGCTCCCAAAGGTTTCTGTGAAAAAAAGTCAAAAGTTGCCAGAAAAGCACTATATCATTGTAGAAATAGCACCGTGAGACCAGTTTGACACAAAAACTCAAAATTATTCAAAAATGGATTTTTTAAAACATCGAAAACTTGAAATAAACCCTGTTCTGCACTTTACAACGGGGAACCTATTTTTTCTACAATTTTTGCAGCGGTTCAAAACCAATCAATGATAAATTTTCAAACTGTGACGAAATAACTTGCTTATCACGTCATAGAAGATTGAGAGGTGTTTGAAAACAAATTATGTAAACAAATGGCATTTTTCCACAAAATATTGCAGATAGCCCAATTCACATTCTCGGCGAGTCCATGTGAGCCCGAAATACATCATGAATTTTTTTGTCGAGCCCGTGCATGACGTAAATCAGTCTCCCGAAAAAATTTTGGGCGGAGAATTAGTGAAAAAGCCAGAATGACAACATCACGAAAGTAGTATTTGGTGGTAGGCGTCTAACACGATAATAACTTACCCTCTAATCCACCAGAATGGCAGTTATGTGCAAAATATGTCGAGAGCCCATTTCATATTTTGGATGAGCATGTGAGCCCGAAATACGTCTTGAACACTTCAATCGTGCTCGTGTATAACGTAGATTGGGCTCGTGAGGGTTTTTGTGAAAAAAAAAGTCAAAAGTGGACACAAACTGTCAGAAACCGACTATATCATTGTAGAAATAGCACCGTGAGACCTGTTTGACCCAAAAACTCAAAATTATTCAAAAATGGATTTCTGAAAACATCCAAAACTTGAAATAAACCTTATTCTGCACTTTACAACGGGAACCTATTTTTTCTACAATTTTTGCAGCTGTTTAAAACACATCCATGATAGATTTTGAAAATGTGACGAAATAACTTGCCTATCACGTTATAGAAGATTGAGAGGTGTTCGAAAACAAATTATGTAAACCAATGGCATTTTTCCACAGAGCTCAATTCACATTCTCGATGTGAGCCCGAAATACATCATGAATTCTTTCATCCAGCCCGCGCAATACGTGATTAGGGCTCCCAATTTTTTTTTTTGGGCGGAAATGACGTGGAAAAACCTGAATGGTAACTTCAACAATATGATATTTGTTGGGAAGCATCTGACAAAATAGTTATTGAAAAAATGACATTCATGTACAAAATATGTCGAGAGTCCATTCCACATTTTGAATGAGCATGTGAGCCCGAAATACGTCTTGTACACTTCAATCGTGCTCGTGCATAATGTAGATTAGACTGCGGGAAGTTTTCATGACAAAAGTCTGGAGGGGATAAAAACAGACTATTTCATTGGAAAAACAGCACCGTGAGATCTGTTTGACACAAAAACTTGAAATTATTCAAGAATATGGATTTCTGAAAACATCCAAAACTTGAAATAAAACCCATTCTGCACTTTACAATAAGAACCTATCTTTTTTAAAATTTTTGCAGCTGTTCAAACCAAATTTAGGACAAATTTTTTGAAATGTGACGGATTAACTTGGGACTAACGTTTTAGAAGATTGAGAGGTGTTCGAAAACAAATAGTTATAAACAAATGGCATTTTTTCACAAAATATCATGGAGAGCCCAATTTACATTCTCGGTGAGTCCATGTGAGCCCAAAATACATCATGAATTTTTTTGTCGAGCCTGTGTATGACGTTATTCAGGATCCCGAAAAATTTTTGGGCGTAGAATAAGTTGAAAAACCGGAATGACAACATCACGAAAGTAGTATTTGTTGGTAGGCGTCTAACACAATAATAATTTACCAGAATGACAGTTATGTGCAAAATATGTCGAGAGCCCATTTCATATTTTGGATGATCATGTGAGCCCGAAATAGGTCTTGAACACTTCAATAGTGCTCGTGTATAACGTAAATTGGGCTCCCGAAGGTTTTTTGTGAAAAAAAAGTCAAGAGTGGCCAGAAAACGACTATATCATTACAGAAATAGCACCGTGAGACCTGTTTGACACCAAAACTCAAAATTATTTAAAAATGGATTTCTGAAAACAATCAAAACTTGAAATAAACCCTATTCTGCACTTTACAACTGGGAACCTATTTTTTCTACAATTTTTGCAGCTGTTCAAAACACATCTATGATAAATTTTGAGACTGTGACGAAATAAGTTGCTTATCACGTTATAGAAGATTGAGAGGTGTTTGAAAATAAATTATGTAAACAAATGGCATTTTTCCACAAAACATTTAGTCGTAGCGGTACACCAAATTATTCTGCACTTCTAACGATTTCGTTTATTTTTGGCACAGATGATCATTGGACCTATTCAAGCGTTTTGACCCGCAGCACCACCAAATTTGCCCCTCAGGAACGGAGGGGTGGGGGTATCTTCAGAATTTGAAGCTCCAGGTCTAGTATGGTCCAATGAAGACCCACAAAGGCAAGTGAGTAGTCATTTTCGAATGATTTTTATCCGCTGATGTCGATTCTGACGTGAAAAATGAGTTGCGCAATCATTTGACAAAGATAATTGGTAATAATAATAGATAAAGATGAAATCAAGTGGTCATCTATTGAGCTCTGTCGGAACTTGTTTTTTGTGATAAATACATGAAACTTGGTGTGACTGTTCATTATTACTTACTTTTCAAATATGGAGGGAGCACCACGCGTTCCGACGGATGACGTTGCGACGCAATATCAAAAAACAGTGGTCGCCATTTCCAGAACAGTCGATAGGAATATTATAATTTCTTTGATTTCTTCCATCAAGCCATATGCTTTCAAGATTCAATAGCATATTTCTGTCGATTTTGGGAAACGGTGGGCTACCAGTGGTAAACCAGGTGCCTGTAAAGGGAACTGTGAGGTTTCTTCACCCCCAAATTTCCGCGGTCAATATCTTCGGGTAAAACCGAGGATACAACTAACTATTTTGAAGTCTGTCGATATGAATATGTTATCTGGTTAACATTTCTCGTGTTTCGTCCTTCTAGGGACTCTTCAGTATGTTTATACAGATCTAGCGATCAAATGAAATGATCTCAGAAAGGTACTTTTGATTACTGGAAAAAAATTATCTTTAATGTTGTACCATATTAGGATTAGGTAGGTACATACTCTGTATAAACCATACTGAGGAGTCCTTAGAAGGACGAAACATGGAGAATGTTGACCAAATGACATAATTATTCGTATGGACAAACTTAAAAATAGTTTTATCCGAAGATGTTATCGTGGAAATTTGGGGGTGAAGAAACCTCACAGTTCCCTCTAGCAGACACCTGACTTACCACTGGTAGCCCACCGTTTCCCCAAGTCGACAAAAATATGTTATTGAATCTCGAAAGCATATGGTTTGATAAAAGAGATCAAATAAATTATGATAATATATCGACTATTTTGGAAATGACGACCACTATATTTTTTGATATTGCGTCGCGACGTCATGCGTCGGAACGCGTGGTGCTCCCTCCATATTTGGAAAGTAAGTAATAATAAACAACCCTACCAAGTTTCATGTATTTATCACAAAAAAACAAGTTCCTACAGAGTTCAGTACATGACCACTTGATTTCATCTTTATCTCTTATTATTACCAATTATCTTTGTCAAATGATTGCGCAGCTCATTTTTCACGTGAGAATCGATATCGGCGAATAAAAATCATTCGAAAATGACTGCTCACTTGCCTTTGTGGGTCTTTATTGGACCATACCAGACCTGAAGCTTCAAATTCTGAAGATACCCCCACCCCTCCGTTCCTGAGAGGCAAATTTGGTGGTGCTGCAGGTCAAAACGCTTGAATAGGTCCAATGATCATCTGTGCCGAAAATAATCGAAATCGTTAGAAGTGCAGAACTTGGACGATTTTAGGCCCGTACCGCGACGACTAATTGTAGAGAGCTCAATTCACATACTCGATGAGTCCATGTGAGCCTGAAATACATCATGAACTCTTTCATCCAGCTCGCGCATTATGTAATCAGGGCTCCCGAATTTTTTTGGGCAGAAATGAGGTGGAAAAACCCGGATGGTCCTTCAAAAATGTAATATTTGTTGAGAAGCATCTGACAGAATAATAAATCAAAAAATTACATTCACGTACAAAGTATGTCAAGAGCCCATTCCACATTTTGGATAAGCATGAGAGTCCAAAATACGTCTTGAACTTTTCAATCGTGTTCGTGCAGAATGTAGATTGGACTCTCGAGGGTTTTCGTGGAAGAAAGTCAAAAGTGGCCAGAAACGGACTATATCATTGCAGAAATGGCACAGTGAGACCTCTCTGACCCAAAAACTCAAAATTATTCAAGAATGGATTTCTGAAAACATCTAAAACTTGAAATAAAACCTATTCTGTACTTTGCAACGGGAACCTATTTTTTCTAAAATTTTTGCAGCTGTTCAAAACGAATCTATGATAAATTTTGAAAATGTGACAAAATAAGTTGCAAATCACGTCAAAGGAAATTGAGAGGTGTTTGGATACAAATTATGTAAATAAATGTCATTTTTCCATAAAATATTGCAGAGAGCTCAATTCACATTCTCGATGAGTCCATGTGAGCCCGAAATACATCATGAATTCTTTCATCCATCCCGCGCATGACGTAATCAAGGCTCCCAAAATTTTTCTTTGGCAGAAATGAGGTGGAAAAACCTGGATGGTAACTTCAAGAATGTAGTATTTGTTGGGGACCATCTAACAAAATAATTATCAAAGAAATGGCATTTATGTACAAAATATGTAGAGAGCTCATTCCACATTTTGGATAAGCATGTAAGCCCGAAATACGTCTTGAACTTTTCAATCATGTTCGTGCTTAATGTGGATTGGGCTCCCGAAGGATTTTGTGGAAAAAAGTCAAAAGTGGACAAAAACGGTACATAACATTTTAGAAATAGCAACGTGAGACCTGTTCGACCCAGAAACTCAAAATTATTCAAGAATGGATTACTGAAAACATCCCAACTTCGAAATCGAACCTATTGTGCACTTTACAGGGAGAACTCAGCGTTAAAAAATATTGCGGAGCGCTCATTCACATTCTTGATAAGCCCATGTGAGCCCACAATACATCATAAATTCTTCTATTATGCCCGTGCATGACGTACACCGGGCTCCCGAAGAAATTGTGGGCGAAAATGAGGTAGAAAAACTCGGATGGCAGCATCAAGAAAGTGGTATTTGTTGGGAGGCATCTAACAAAATAAGAATTGATCAAATTGACATTCATGTACAAAAGAAAGAATGTAATAAGGAGAGGAATTTGAATTGTATTGAAAGCTGTCGCGAGCCCATTTCACATTTTTTATGAACATGTGAGCCCAAAATACGTTCTGAACGTTTTGGTCGTGCTCGTGTATGACGTAGTTTGGGCTCCCGGAGATTTTTTTGAAAAGACAGTATGGACAAGAACGGACGCGCACATTGTAGAAATGGTGACGTAGGACCTGATTAACCGAGAAATTTGAAGTTATTCAACTATAGAAAAATGGAAACGTCCCAAACTCGAAATAAAAGCTACTGTGCACTTTACGACAGGAACTCGTTTTTTCGACAATTTTCGTAGTTGTTCACCCGAAATATAAATGATACGAGTGCTTTAACAGTCAAATCGTAACAAGTTAACTTGGGAATCACGTTCTATGAGGTTAAGAGACATCTGAGAACATAAATTCATAAACAATGGGCGTAATTTCGCAAATTGTTGTATAGAGCCCAATTCACATTCTCGATGAGCCCATGTGAGTCCGAAATACATTATGGACTTTTCGATCATGACCGTGTATGACGTAAATCAGTCTCTCGAAACATTTTCGAAAAAAAATGTAGAGTGGAATAATCCAGACGACAAATCTCAAAAGGAAGTACATTGGAAGGTGACAAATAATATAAATACGTGAACAAATGCATTTTCTTTTCAAATTATGCCGGGAGCTCAAAATACATCATGTACATTTAGAAATATATATATATTTGAAAACCAACATTGGCGATGGGATTACCTGAAAATTACGTCCTAAAATGTCATGAGACGTCCAACAATGTGAATCTGTGTAGAAAATATTTTTTTTTACATTGTTTGTCACAAAATATGCCGCGAGCCCGAAATACATCATCCATCAAGATATATATATATATATATATATGATATATATATATATCAACATATATATATATGTTGAAAGTATCCATCCACCTCAAAAGCCTACATCTAATAAAATACTTCGGCCTCATTTTCGATCCTCCGGCCTCATGAGGCCGAAAGAGGCGATCCTAAATTTACATCTTATGGTATCAATGACCTCAAGGCAGGGAACAGCGCCCCCAGACCAATTTCAGCCATTTGGGGACGATTCAGCTTGTTGGCAGTCTAACAGCAACAACGGTGGAGTGCGGTCGCTTGTATAAAAAATAAGGGGAATTTCTATTTCATTGCAATTACTGGTTGCATAAGCGGTAGGGGACAACACGTAAAATCCCGCAACTTGGGCTCAAGGGATGGAATAGATATCAGGAACGCAGAAGCTGATGATGGTGGAAGCATGTACAAGCCAATGGTGTTCTTCGGCCACATAGTCCTGGAGTTTACCAATTACCAATTAGCATTCAACTTTGCCCTTTGTGAAAGAATGTTTTCGTTCGAAACTGTGCTTCCTCAAGGTTCAATGTATGATTTGAGAGAAGCCGGACTCTACAATTTAGCTGTGGGGACGGATGGAGGCCCGTCAAGACTTAAAGACGCAAAAACTTCCAAACTGAATTAAAAAAGTGGAGATTGTAAACTTCAAACCCAGACCCAAAAAATGTTCCAATGATTCGCATGTCACGATCTCCTTTGTTGTCTCGTTCAATAAATAATTCAAATTTTTGCTAAAATCAACCGGTTCTGATTGAGGCCGAATGCTTCTATCGATCTGTATTTTTACTTCTGAAGCGAATGCTCTGTTACGCCAATATTACCTACATTGTGTGTAAAATAAACAATGGATTTCATCTTCTGCTCCATTTTCGACAGTTTTGTTTTGAAAACAAAACTTCACCGTCTTCCAGACAAAAAATCTGAAAAAAATCAAAATACCGTTTCTATTGATGTAGAAGAGGATTTATTCAAATTTTGGGGACTGCAAATTTGACCCCACGTTCAATCAATGTTACTAAAATGTGCAAGAGACAGTTTGTGTTTTTTGTTGACTCGTAGTTCAGTCAGAGAATCAAAATTTCAGAAAATCCAAAGGATGTTCTCTGATTGAGGTTGTTTGTCTCTTTAAATCTGTATTTTGAAGCCGAATGCTCCGTTTCGCCAGTCCTGATGGAACCATTGAAAAAATTACATGTGTACAACCTACAACGAGATTTATCTTGGAAAAAGACGTTTCACTGTAGTTTCAATTGACCGTTAGAAGAAAAAATTGGTTTCCATCTCTTTTCATCCCACATGTCAACTGTGGGCATGGTTTTGAATGGTTTTAGAAAACAAAATTGATTTTCATCTCGAAATTCTGCACATTTGACCAAAAAAAAATGGAGTGACTCCAACGACAGGCGAAACTTCGGATTCCATGTACTGGTGCCTGTTAGTTTTCCACTTCATACCGAAAGATTATCTGGAATGATGTCTAGAAGATTCTCAAGCTCTGGTACTTTCAGCAACTTGACAGTTTTTGAAAAATGTGAGAAGATTGACAATAGGTTACCAAAACGAGGCCAGTTGATTGTTCGCGTGTGTATTTTGGGGCTGAACGATCGTTTACACTAATATCATTGAGGCGGAAAGGTCCACACTTTGTGTACCATCAATTTGATCGCTATCCACAAAGAATATATTTTCATCTCTGTTCACGCCATATTGAAACTATGGGCATGATTTTGAATGATTTTGGGAAACGAAATTGATTTTCAACTCAAAATTTGGCACGATTTGACCAAAAAGATGGAGTGACTCCACCGACAGGCCAAACTTCGGAATTTTCCGTACTGGTGCCTGTTAATTTTCAACTTCATACCAAAAGATCATCTTGAATGATGTCTGGAAGGTTCTTGTGCTCTGGTACCTTCAGCAACTTGACAATTTTTCGAAAAATGTGAGAAGTTTGACAATAGGTTCCCAAAACCACGCCAATTGATTGTTCGCGTGTGTATTTCGAGGCGGAACGATCGCTTACACTAATATCATTGAGGCGGAAAGGTCCACAGTTTGCGTATGATCAATTTGACCGTTATCCACAAAAAATAGGTTTTCGTCTCTTTTCACGCCATATCTCAACTGTGGGCATGTTTTGAATGATTTTGGAAAACAAAATTGATTTTCAACTCAAAATTCTGCACGATTCGACCAAAAAGATGGAGTGACTCCACCGACAGGCCAAACTTCAAATTCTCTGTACTGGTGCCTGTTAGTTTTCAACTTATTACCGAAAGATTATCTGGAATGATGTCTAGAAGGTTCTCGTGCTCTGGTACCTTCAGCAACTTGACAGTTTTTCGAAAAATGTGGGAAGTTCAACAATAGGTTCCCGGAATGAGGCCAATCGATTGTTCGCGCGTGTATTTCGAGGTGTAACGATCGTTTACACTAATATCATTGAGGCGGAAAGGTTCATAGTTTGTGTACCATAAAGTTGACCGTTATCCACAAAAAAGAGGTTTTCGTCTCTTTTCACGCCATATCTCATCTGTGGGCATGGTTTCAAATGATTTTGAGAAACAAAATTGATTTACAACTCGAAATTCTGCACGATACGACCAAAAAGATAGAGTGACCCCACCGACAGGCCAAACTTCGGATTCTCCGTACTGGTGCCTGTTAGCTTTCAACTTCATACCGAAAGATTATCTGAAATGATGTCAAGAAGGTTCTCGTGCTCTGGTACCTTCAGCAACTTGATAGTTTTTCGAAAAATGTGTGAAGTTTGACAATAGGTTCCCAAAACGAGGCCAATTGATTGTTCGCGTGTGTATTTTGAGGCGGAACGATCGATTACACTAATATCAATGAGGCGGAAAGGTTCACAGTTTGTGTACCATCAATTTGACCGTTATCCACAAAAAATAGGTTTCCGTCTCTTTTCACGCCATATCTCAACTGTGGGCATGGTTTTGAATGATTTTGAGAAACAAAATTGATTTTCAACTCACAATTCTGCGCGATTTGACCAAAAAGATGAAGTGACTCCACCGACAGGCCAAACTTCGAGTTCTCCGTACTGGTGCCTGTTAATTTTCAACTTCATACCGGAAGATCATCTTGAATGATGTCTGGAAGGTACTCGTGCTCTGGTACCTTCAGCAACTTGACAGTTTTTGAAAAATGTGAGAAGTTTGACAATAGGTTACGAAAACGAGACCAATTGATTGTTTGCGTGTGTATTTTGAGGCGGAACGATCGTTTTCACTAATATCAATGAGGCGGGGAGGTGCACACTTTGTGTACAATCAATTTGACCGTTATCCACAAAAAATAGGTTTTCGTCTCTTTTCATGCCATATCTCAACTGTGGGCATGGTTTTGAATGATTTTGGAAAACAAAATTGATTTTCAACTCAGAATTCTGCACCATTTGACAAAAAAAATGGAGTGATTCCACTGACAGGCCAAACTTTGGATTCTCCGTACTGGTGCCTCTCAGTTTTCTACTCCATACCGAAAAATTATCTGAGATGATGTCTAGAAGGTTCTCGTGCTCTGGTACCTTCAGCAACTTGACAGTTTGTGGAAAATGTGAGAAGTTTGACAATAGGACACCAAAACAAGGCTAATTGATTGTTCTCGTGTGTATTTTGAGGCGGAACGATCGTTCACACTAATATCATTGAGGCGGAAAGGTTCACAGTTTGTGTACCATCAATTTGACCGTTATCCACAAAAAATAGGTTTCCGTCTCTTTTCACGCCATATCTCAACTGTAGGCATGGTTTTGAATGATTTTGGAAAACAAAATTGATTTTCAACTCAAAATTCTGCACAATTTGACCTAAAAAATGGAGTCACTCCACCGACAGGCCAAACTCCGGATTCTCCGTACTGGTGCCTGTTAATTTTCAACTTCATACCGAAAGATCATCTTGAATGATGTCTGGAAGGTTCTCGTGCTCTGGTACCTTCAGCAACTTGACAGTTCTCGGAAAATGTGAGAAGTTTGACAATAGGTTCCCAAAACTGAGACCAATTGATTGTTTGCGTGTGTATTTTGAGGCGGAACGATCGTTTTCACTAATATCAATGAGGCGGGGAGGTGCACACTTTGTGTACAATCAATTTGACCGTTATCCACAAAAAATAGGTTTTCGTCTCTTTTCATGCCATATCTCAACTGTGGGCATGGTTTTGAATGATTTTGGAAAACGAAATTGATTTTCAACTCAGAATTCTGCACCATTTGACAAAAAAAATGGAGTGACTCCACTGACAGGCCAAACTTTGGATTCTCCGTACTGGTGCCTCTCAGTTTCCTACTCCATACCGAATGATTATCTGAGATGATGTCTAGAAGGTTCTCGTGCTCTGGTACCTTCAGCAACTTGACAGTTTGTGGAAAATGTGAGAAGTTTGACAATAGGATACCAAAACAAGGCCAATTGATTGTTCTCGTGTGTATTTTGAGGCGGAACGATCGTTCACACTAATATCATTGAGGCGGGAAGGTTCACAGTTTGTGTACCATCAATTTGACCGTTATCCACAAAAAATAGGTTTCCGTCTCTTTTCACGCCATATCTCAACTGTGGGCATGGTTTTGAATGATTTTGAGAAACAAAATTGATTTTCAACTCACAATTCTGCGCGATTTGACCAAAAAGATGAAGTGACTCCACCGACAGGCCAAACTTCGAGTTCTCCGTACTGGTGCCTGTTAATTTTCAACTTCATACCGGAAGATCATCTTGAATGATGTCTGGAAGGTACTCGTGCTCTGGTACCTTCAGCAACTTGACAGTTTTTGAAAAATGTGAGAAGTTTGACAATAGGTTACGAAAACGAGACCAATTGATTGTTTGCGTGTGTATTTTGAGGCGGAACGATCGTTTTCACTAATATCAATGAGGCGGGGAGGTGCACACTTTGTGTACAATCAATTTGACCGTTATCCACAAAAAATAGGTTTTCGTCTCTTTTCATGCCATATCTCAACTGTGGGCATGGTTTTGAATGATTTTGGAAAACAAAATTGATTTTCAACTCAGAATTCTGCACCATTTGACAAAAAAAATGGAGTGATTCCACTGACAGGCCAAACTTTGGATTCTCCGTACTGGTGCCTCTCAGTTTTCTACTCCATACCGAAAAATTATCTGAGATGATGTCTAGAAGGTTCTCGTGCTCTGGTACCTTCAGCAACTTGACAGTTTGTGGAAAATGTGAGAAGTTTGACAATAGGACACCAAAACAAGGCTAATTGATTGTTCTCGTGTGTATTTTGAGGCGGAACGATCGTTCACACTAATATCATTGAGGCGGAAAGGTTCACAGTTTGTGTACCATCAATTTGACCGTTATCCACAAAAAATAGGTTTCCGTCTCTTTTCACGCCATATCTCAACTGTAGGCATGGTTTTGAATGATTTTGGAAAACAAAATTGATTTTCAACTCAAAATTCTGCACAATTTGACCTAAAAAATGGAGTCACTCCACCGACAGGCCAAACTCCGGATTCTCCGTACTGGTGCCTGTTAATTTTCAACTTCATACCGAAAGATCATCTTGAATGATGTCTGGAAGGTTCTCGTGCTCTGGTACCTTCAGCAACTTGACAGTTCTCGGAAAATGTGAGAAGTTTGACAATAGGTTCCCAAAACTGAGACCAATTGATTGTTTGCGTGTGTATTTTGAGGCGGAACGATCGTTTTCACTAATATCAATGAGGCGGGGAGGTGCACACTTTGTGTACAATCAATTTGACCGTTATCCACAAAAAATAGGTTTTCGTCTCTTTTCATGCCATATCTCAACTGTGGGCATGGTTTTGAATGATTTTGGAAAACGAAATTGATTTTCAACTCAGAATTCTGCACCATTTGACAAAAAAAATGGAGTGACTCCACTGACAGGCCAAACTTTGGATTCTCCGTACTGGTGCCTCTCAGTTTCCTACTCCATACCGAATGATTATCTGAGATGATGTCTAGAAGGTTCTCGTGCTCTGGTACCTTCAGCAACTTGACAGTTTGTGGAAAATGTGAGAAGTTTGACAATAGGATACCAAAACAAGGCCAATTGATTGTTCTCGTGTGTATTTTGAGGCGGAACGATCGTTCACACTAATATCATTGAGGCGGGAAGGTTCACAGTTTGTGTACCATCAATTTGACCGTTATCCACAAAAAATAGGTTTCCGTCTCTTTTCACGCCATATCTCAACTGTGGGCATGGTTTTGAATGATTTTGGAAAACAAAATTGATTTTCAACTCAAAATTCTGCACGATTCGACCTAAAAGATGGAGTGACTCCACCGACAGGCCAAACTTCGGATTCTCCGTACTGGTGCCTGTTAGTTTTCAACTTCATACCGAAAGATTATCTGGAATGATGTCAAGAAGGTTCTCGTGCTCTGGTACCTTCAGCAACTTGACAGTTTTTCGAAAAATGTGTAAAGTTTGACAATAGGTTCCCAAAACGAGGCCAATTGATTGTCGCGTGTGTTTTTTGAGGCGGAACGATCGACTACACTAATATTATTGAGCCGGAAAGGTCCACAGTTTGTGCATTATCAATTTGACCGTTATCTACAAAAAGAATGATTTTCATCTCTTTTCACGCTATATCTCAACTGTGGGCATTGTTTTGAATGATTTTGGAAAACAAAATTGATTTCCAACTCACGATTCTGCACAATTTGACCTAAAAAATGGAGTGACTCCACCGACAGGCCAAACTCCGGATTCTCCGTACCTACTGGTGCCTGTTAATTTTCAACTTCATACCGAAAGATCATCTTGAATGATGTCTGGAAGGTTCTCGTGCTCTGGTACCTTCAGCAACTTGACAGTTCTCGGAAAATGTGAGAAGTTTGACAATAGGTTCCCAAAACTGAGGCCAATTGATTGTTCGCGTGTGTATTTTGAGGCGGAACGATCGATTACACTAATATCAATGAGCCGGAAAGGTCCACAGTTTGTGTACCATCAATTTGACCGTTATCCACAAAAAATTGGTTTTTGTCTCTTTTTACGCCATATCTCATCTGTGGGCATGGTTTTGAATGATTTTGAGAAACAAAATTGATTTTCAACTCAAAACTCTGCACGATATGACCAAAAAGATGGAGTGACTCCACCGACAGGCCAAACTCCGGATTCTCCCTGCTTGTGCCTGTTAGTTTTCAACTCCATACCGAAAGATTATCTGGAATGATGTCAAGAAGGTTCTCGTGCTCTGGTACCTTCAGCAACTTGACACTTTTTGAAAAATGTGAGAAGTTTGACAATAGGTTCCCAAAGCTGAGGCCAATTGATTGTTCGCGTGTGTATTCTGAGGCGGAACGATCGTTTACACTAATATCATATAGGCGTAAAGGTCCATAGTTTGTGTACATAAAGTTGACCGTTATCCACAAAAAATTGGTTTTTGTCTCTTTTCACGCCATATCTCATCTGTGGGCATGGTTTTGAATGATTTTGAGAAACAAAATTGATTTTCAACTCGAAACTCTGCACGATATGACCAAAAAGATGGAGTGACTCCACCGACAGGCCAAACTCCGGATTCTCCCTGCTTGTGCCTGTTAGTTTTCAACTCCATACCGAAAGATTATCTGGAATGATGTCAAGAAGGTTCTCGTGCTCTGGTACCTTCAGCAACTTGACAGTTTTTCGAAAAATGTGAGAAGTTTGACAATAGGTTCCCAAAACGAGGCCAATCGATTGTTCGCGTGTGTATTTCGAGGTGGAACGATCGTTTACACTAATATCATTGAGGCGGAAAGGTTCATAGTTTGTGTACCATAAAGTTGACCGTTATCCACAAAAAAGAGATTTTCGTCTCTTTTCACGCCATATCTCATCTGTGGGCATGGTTTCGAATGATTTTGAGAAACAAAATTGATTTACAACTCGAAATTCTGCACGATATGACCAAAAAGATAGAGTGACCCCACCGACAGGCCAAACTTTGGATTCTCCGTACTGGTGCCTGTTAGCTTTCAACTTCATACTGAAAGATTATCTGAAATGATGTCAAGAAGGTTCTCGTGCTCTGGTACCTTCAGCAACTTGACAGTTTTTCGAAAAATGTGTGAAGTTTGACAATGAGTTCCCAAAACGAGGCCAATTGATTGTTCGCGTGTGTATTTTGAGGCGGAACGATCGATTACACTAATATCAATGAGGCGGAAAGGTTCACAGTTTGTGTACCATCAATTTGACCGTTATCCACAAAAAATAGGTTTCCGTCTCTTTTCACGCCATATCTCAACTGTGGGCATGGTTTTGAATGATTTTGAGAAACAAAATTGATTTTCAACTCAAAACTCTGCACGATATGACCAAAAAGATGAAGTGACTCCACCGACAGGCCAAACTTCGAATTCTCCGTACTGGTGCCTGTTAATTTTCAACTTCATACCGGAAGATCATCTTGAATGATGTCTGGAAGGTACTCGTGTTCTGGTACCTTCAGCAACTTGACAGTTTTTGAAAAATGTGAGAAGTTTGACAATAGGTTACCAAAACGAGACCAATTGATTGTTTGCGTGTGTATTTTGAGGCGGAACGATCGTTTTCACTAATATCAATGAGGCGGGGAGGTGCACACTTTGTGTACAATCAATTTGACCGTTATCCACAAAAAATAGGTTTTCGTCTCTTTTCATGCCATATCTCAACTGTGGGCATGGTTTTGAATGATTTTGGAAAACAAAATTGATTTTCAACTCAGAATTCTGCACCATTTGACAAAAAAAATGGAGTGACTCCACTGACAGGCCAAACTTTGGATTCTCCGTACTGGTGCCTCTCAGTTTTCTACTCCATACCGAAAGATTATCTGAGATGATGTCTAGAAGGTTCTCGTGCTCTGGTACCTTCAGCAACTTGACAGTTTTTGGAAAATGTGAGAAGTTTGACAATAGGATACCAAAACAAGGCCAATTGATTGTTCTCGTGTGTATTTTGAGGCGGAACGATCGTTCACACTAATATCATTGAGGCGGAAAGGTTCACAGTTTGTGTACCATCATTCGACCGTTATCTACAAAGAATAGGTTTCCGTCTCTTTTCACGTCATATCTCAACTGTGGGCATGGTTTTGAATGATTCTGGAAAACAAAATTGATTTTCAACTCAAAATTCTGCACGATTCGACCAAAAAGATGGAGTGACTCCACCGACAGGCCAAACTTCGGATTCTCCGTACTGGTGCCTGTTAGTTTTCAACTTCATACCGAAAGATTATCTGGAATGATGTCAAGAAGGTTCTCGTGCTTTGGTACCTTCAGCAACTTGACAGTTTTTCGAAAAATGTGTGAAGTTTGACAATAGGTTCCTAAAACGAGGCCAATTGATTGTTCGCTTGTGTATTTTGAGGCGGAACGATCGACTACACTAATATCATTGAGCCGGAAAGGTCCACAGTTTGTGTACCATCAATTTGACCGTTATCTACAAAAAAATTGATTTTCATCTCTTTTCACGCTATATCTCAACTGTGGGCATGGTTTTGAATGATTTTGGAAAACAAAATTGATTTTCAACTTAAAATTCTGCACGATTTGACCAAAAACATGAAGTGACTCCACCGACAGGCCAAACTTCGGATTCTCCGTACTGGTGCCTGTTAATTTTCAACTTCATACCGAAAGATCATCTTGAATGATGTCTGGAAGGTTCTTGTGCTCTGGTACCTTCAGCAACTTGACAGTTTTTGAAAAATGTGAGAAGTTTGACAGTAGGTTTAATAAAACAAGGCCAATTGATTGTTTGCGTGTGTATTTTGAGGCAGAACGATCGTTTTCACTGATATCAATGCGGCGGGAAGGTGCACACTTTGTGTACAATCAATTTGACCGTTATCCACAAAAAATAGGTTTTCGTCTCTTTTCATGCCATATCTAAACTATGGGCATGGTTTTGAATGACTTTGAAAAACAAAATTGATTTTCAGCTCAGAATTTTGCACCATTTGACCAAAAAAAATGGAGTGTCTCCACTGACAGGCCAAACTTCGGATTCTCCGTACTGGTGCCTCTTAGTTTTCTACTCCATACCGAAAGATTATCTGAGATGATGTCGAGAAGGTTCTCGTGCTCTGGTACCTTCAGCAACTTGACAGTTTTTGGAAAATGTGAGAAGTTTGACAATAGGATACCAAAACAAGGCCAATTGATTGTTCTCGTGTGTATTTTGAGGCGGAACGATCGTTCACACTAATATCATTGAGGCGGAAAGGTTCACAGTTTGTGTACCATCAATTTGACCGTTATCCACAAAAAATTGATTTTCAACTCAAAATTCTGCACGATTTGACCAAAAAGATGAATTGACTCCACCGACAGGCCAAACTCCGGATTCTCCGTACTGGTGCCTGTTAATTTTCAACTTCATACCGAAAGATGACAACAGGTTCTCAAAACGAGGCCAATTGATTATTAGCGTGTGTATTTTGAGGTGGAACGATCGTTTACACTAACATCAATGAGGCGGAAGGGTCCACAGTTTGTGTACCATCAATTTGATCGTTATCTACAAAAAATAGGTAACCATTTCTTCTCATGCCGCTTATCAACTCTGGGCATGATTTTGAATGATTTTGAATAACAGAATTGATTTTCAACTCAAAATTCTGCACAATTTGTCCTGAAAATGAAGTGAATCTACCGGTAGGCCAAAATTCGAATTCCACGTACTGGTGCCTGCTTACTTTCTACTTCATACCGCAAGAGTAGTTATTTTGAATTATGTCTAGAAGATGATCGTGCTCTGGTACCTTCAACTACTTGACTGGTTTTGGAAATTGTGAAGAAATTTGTTGCCAAAACAATAACCCGTAGTTCGGTCAAAAATTCAAAATTTAGGGAAATCCAAAGGGAGGTTCTATGTTTGAGGCCGATTGTTTCTCAAGATTTGTATTTTAAGGCCGAATGCTCTCTGTTACACCAGTTGCTATTCACTTCCAACACCTCCTACGCTCCTGATATGTCTTTCAGCTTGTAGGTCGTTCGAGTGCGATTTTCTTTGCTTTTACGGGCTGAGGGTACCTATTTTATGTATGCCTCAGTTAATTAACTCATTCTTAGTCTGCCTATCCACCTTGACATCGTAATTCTATAGTTTTTAACATGACTTAATTTTCTATTTTCTTTATGATATTTGCATGTACCGAAGACACAATAATAATCTTTCTATTTCTACAACGAGTCATTCTCATCTTGGCTCGTTTTGCAGTGGTTCACATATTTCAACACTCTCTTTCTCCAATCATATTTTCATTTGTGAGCTAGGCAACCAGATATACATCCCAAGAGGCGAGCTTCCGGATTTGGCCGCGAAGTCAAATGATACATTACCTTTAGTCGACCCATGAGGCCGATCCGTCCATTGGAAATAGATATATATATATATATATATATATATATATATAGTTCCTAGGTGATGTTATGTCACAAATTCAATAACTACTATTCTACAATCCCTGTTCTACAATCATATTGTGATTCCAAGTGGTCACAAGTCGTGATAGGATGATCTTTTGTTGAAGCAATCCGAGCTGACCTTGAGCTGATTGGCATCGTGAACAATGGCCGCTTTCATAAGACGGGAGCAGCTACCGCTACGCTCCTTCGGAACTGTTGGCGTCTTACGAACGCATTGTTGGTAACAGAGTAGCAGTTTGATAGCAAAGCGTAGTTCTTTTGAGGGAGGAAGACTTTTATATTTTTTTTGAACAATATTTTTATTGAACGCAGTCACTTATTTCAAAACCATAGTTACATTCATAAAGAATACAAAACAACAGTGGTAGACCAAATTACTTTAACACTCCCTCAATTTGGACACCACAATTACTAAGAAGTTTCTTCAGTCTAAATGATGACAATGCTTTTGTGAGCATATCTGCAATCTGCAGCTCGCCAGGGATATGCTTCACTGCAAGTATTCCATTACTGATCTGTTCTCGAACAAAGTGATATCGAACATCAATATGCTTGCTTCGTTTGTGAAACACTGGATTATGTGCCAGGTGGATTGCACCTTGGTTGTCAACATGAAGGACAGGAGTGAACTCTGTGCCAGTCAGTTCGGTATAGAGTTTTCGAAACCACACGACTTGCTTGGCAGCCTCGCTTGCAGCTACATATTCAGCTTCACACGTGGAAAGCGTCACACATGCTTGCTTCTGGCTCTTCCAGCTTACTGCACCACCAGCGTACTTGCACAAGATTCCGGTCCGCGACTTCCGATCAATCTTGTCATTCGCAAAATCAGCATCGCTATAGGCTTCGATTCCTTCCATCTTGCAATCCCGTCTATATGTGATACACTGATTCATTGTTCCTTTCAAGTATCTCAGGATTCGTTTTACTAAGGTCCAATCTCTCCGTGTAGGTTTACTAACAGCCGATGCTGCAACACTAACAGCGTAGGCGATGTCTGGCCTAGTTCCAGTGGTGAGGAACTGCAGCGCCCCGACAACTTCTCTGTAGGGTGTGTCTTCGCCGAGGAGCTCCTCTGCAGTCTCTGCTTCCAGGTTTCTCGTCATACCAGCTTCAATTGGAGTCGTGACTGGATTCGCTTCAGACATCCCGTACTGCTTTAGTGTTTTCATTATGTAAGGCGTTTGGTGAACAGACACAAACCCTTCCCTTTGATCGATCTTCAAACACAAGCTTAGGAAACAATCTGGCTCATTTGTTCTCACTTTGAATTCTCTCTTCAACGATTCTAAGAATTCTTTCACGACTGCCTCATTCCCAGCAACTAGTCCATCATCCACGTAGAGTACAACAATCAGCTTGTTGCCTTGACGTTCCCGGATGAACAGACAGGGGTCAGACTCGCTCAGCACAAAATCCTGTTTCGACATGTATTCTACGAATCTGCGATTCCAACATCTTGGACTTTGCTTTAGACCATACAGGCTCCTTTCTAATTTCCACACTCGACCAGTGCCGTCATCGTATCCGTTCGGTTGCTTCACATAGACCTCCTCATTCAATGTCCCATAAAGAAAAGCTGTTTTCACATCGAATTGTTCGGTGTAGAGCGACTCTGCGGCGATCGTGCTAAGCAAAGCCCTAACCGTTTCGAATCTGGCGACAGGGCTGAAAGTCTCGGTGAAACTGTCAGGACCTTGTGCGTAGCCTTTCGCCACTAAACGTGCTTTGTATCGGTCAACGGAGCCGTCTGATTTCGTCTTCATAGTTAAGACCCACCGCGTGCCAATCACTTTCTTTCCAGGAGGCAGCTTCACCAGTCTGTAGACGTGGTTCTCGTTGATCGACGCAATTTCATCGTTCATTGCGTTTGACCATTCCGCTGCTTCTTTCGAAACTATGGCTTCTTCGTAGGTGGTGGCCTCCGCCAAATTGCATACGAACTCGTTCAAATAGCTAGGTCTCCTCGGGATTCGCCTTGGTCTCCCTTCTTCTCTTTCATCGGCTTTCTCTTCGTTTCCTCTTGGTTCTTGACTTGCGTCACCATCCTCGCTTTCCATTTCCATCGGCATCATTTCGTTTTCTACTCCCTCGTCAGACTGTACACCACAGTCACGATCATCGTCTTCGGTTGGCGGATGTATGTCAAGAGTGACAACTTGAGAGATAGGTTCAAGAGTGACAGGCTTGTCTCTGACAGGCTTGAAGATGACATCTCGGCTGGTGACTACCTGGTTGCCAACCAGTACCCTGTAACCATCTTTCTCATCACAGTAACCAACAAGAATACCCGCTTGAGACTTCGGCATTGGGTAATAGTTTCATATCCGGTCAACTACTGAAATCGCGTTTTTTTTTGAAAATTTCTATTAGAGAGGTTCACTCCAGTCTTGAGCAAGCAGAAACCGCTGTCGGCCGGCGATTTTTCACAAAAATTGAAAAATTATGCCATTTTTTAAAGTTGAACGCATGCCACACTAGTACCGCCCCGGTATCAGTTTCATATGCGGTCAACTACTGAAATCGAGTTTTTTCAATTGGATTCCTTTTAGAGACGTTCATTCCAGTTTTGAACAACCAGAAACTGCTGTCGGCCGGCAATTTTTCACAAAAACAAAAAAACCAAGTCATTTTTTCAAACAACTTCCACGCACATTTTTGCGGGACGAAAGTACAATTTCAATCTCTCCTTGCACTTTGCGAGGCTTTCGGAGCACTGGTGAGCCCCTTCTGCCTTCATGTGATATTCGACCCCAACCCTTGTGTCTTCAAGTGTAATTTGAAGCCCCATTGAGCCTCCTTATGTGTTTCATGGCTTCCAGAATTCCACTGAGCCCTCCTTTGTCATTGTTATTCAGGCCTGAATGATTTTTGAAGCCCTCCCGAGTCCCCTCGCATTTTTCGTTATATACCTACTTTCGGGGCATAGTAAGCACCCTTGTGCCGTCATGTCATTCGGAGCCCTATCGGGGCCCCTTGAGTCCTTAAATGTCGTTGTAGCCTTGATGAGCCATCTAATGTTTTTTCATGTATTTTGGGTAGTACCAGTAAGCCCCCTCTCCCCTTATTTCAATATAAAAAGCTCCAATGGGCCTTCGTGTCTTTTTTCCTTGCCTTCCGGAGCTTTCTCGATCCCCTTGTGCCCTCATGTGTAGTTTGGAGCCCTAATTAGGCCACTCACGTCTTCCGTCACCAATATTGTTTGAAATCCTTTACTGATTCCCCTTGCATTTTTCTTCAGCTTTCGAATCTCTATTGGGCCCCCTTGTGCTCTCATGTGTCGTTTGGAGACCTGATAAGTCCCCTTATGCTCTTTCGTGGCTTCCAGAATTCAAGTCAGCCCCCTTTTGTCCTCTTTTATTATACAGGGCTCCATTGGGCTCCCTTGCCATTTTCCCATAGCTTCCGGAGCTTCATCGGGCTCCCTTGTGCCCTCTTGTATAGTATGGAGCCCCAATCAGCCCACTCATGTTTTTTTTTGGACTTCAGGGCACCAGTGAACTCTCTTTCGCCTTCTTCTTTCAAATAGAGCCTCTTGGGGCCCCCTCGTGTCACCAATATTGTTTGAAGCCTCACCAAGCCCCCTTGTGCCCTCATATGTCGTTTAAAGTCCTAATTAGCCCACTCATGTTTTAACTGGCTTCAAGAGTACCAGTTCCGGTAACTCCCTGTTGAATTCTTGTGTTATCCAGAGCTCCATTGGAACTCCTTGTTTCTTCAACGTCTCTCTTGAAGCAGCTCTATCGGGTCCCCCTGCGTCCTCAAGTTTCAAGTGTAATATTGATCCCTACTTAGCCCACTTAGGCTTTTACTGGCTTTCAGAATACCAGCAAGCTCCTTTTTGCCATGCTATATAAAGTTCCCTTGTGTTTTCAATATCATTTGAAGCCCTGCTGAACTTGTATTTTTTGTGGCTTTCATTTGCGGGAATGCCAAGAGAGAAAAACAACGAGGAGAAATAAGAAAGGCAAAAGGAGTAAATAATGGAGAAAGGAAAGATAAAGAAGAATGAAATGAAAAGATATAAACAAGAATAAAAAGGAGGAAAGCGAAATGAAAATTAAATATGAGAAGTGCAAAAGAGGAACAAACCTGAAATAAAGAACGAAAGAATGAAGAGAAAGAAAATCTGTTGAAAGATTAACAAAAGTTGAAAAGTCTAACCCTTGATAAGCAAGAAAATGATCAAAAATTGTAGGTTGTGTGGAGTTGAACAATTTAATACTGATGAAACATGAAATACATTTAACTAGAGTAAGTAATAAATAATCAAGTTTGGGGTGGGAAAATAGCCGCTACGCTTCTTTGGAACGAATGCACCAAAGTGTTTGCGTTGGCCCGTTTCAAGAGGTACTCGGCCAAGTAACCTTCGAAATGCTTCTCTTTTCTTCCAAATCTAGGTATGCCCCTTCTCACACCCCTCCAGGTCCGTTCAATGTTTTGAGTATAAACTTCTGGATCTTCCGGATTCACGAAGTGCATGGAGTGGTTCACACTTAGGTAAATAAATCCTTCATTTGCGAGGCAGTCATATGCCTTCCAGCAGTCTGATACTATGGTGGTGCCCGGTAAAATTTTTTCTTTTATAACAGCTAACAGCGTTTCGGTGTCCCTTCGTGAAACCGCCACCATGAAAATCTTCTTCGTCTGCCTCTCAAATCCTCCGAAGACCCATTGACCTTCGATCTCCCTGCCGCGGTGATACTTCCTTTTGCCGAATTTAGCCTCGTCTATCTCTACTACACTTCCAGGACCACCAAGACGAGTCGAATTTTGTACGCACCACTCCATGCAGACTTCTCGGCAATAGCTGGACCAGTCCACAACGGTTCTTGAACTGCACCTCAACTCGTTTCTTATGAATTGTTGCTTGGGGTATCTTACAAGACACCACAACACCGTGAAGTATCCAATATCGATGATCGTGAGTTCACTTTTGGCAAACCACGTATTATTTCTAACACTTCTTTTGAAGTTACATTTCCTTTGAATCGGCTTCTTCTTGGATCCAGCTGCTTGAAGTCTTCTCCTATTACATCTATAAACCAAGCTGTTTATGTCCAAATCCGCTGGTCTTCCGCATGTTGCACAAGAAATTTCTCTTGCTATCACTCGATGACTGATCAAAAAGTCGATATAACCACGAGTAGTGTAAGTAATTGCCAGAAAATCCCTTATATTTAGATCGCAACCGTCGCACTTCATTCCACTTGAAATTATCTATGCTTGAAATCTCGAAGAAGCTACTCAAAACACCAATAAAAAACATTAGGTTTCCATAGCAATGTCAGATTTTCTGTGCTCTAGATTTATCTAATGGCGTGGCAGGGCATGTACTCAACATCAAGTTTGATGAGCCCCCTTTTGTTTTTTCGTTGCTTTCAGAATTCCAGTGAACCCCCTTGTGCCTTTTTGTGTTATCCAGAACTCCATGGGAACCCCTCATTTCTTCAACGTTCTTTAAAGCCATGCTGAGCCTCCTTACATCTTTCCGTAGCTTTAAGAGCATTAGTGGGCACCTCATGCCTCCATTTGATATTTGGAGCCCTATTGAGCCCTTTGTTTTTAAATGTAGTGTGGAGCCCTAATTAGCCCACTTATGTTTTTATTGGCTTCCAGAGTACCGGTAAGCTCCATTTTGCCTTCATTTGTTATATAAAGCTCCATCGGGCCTCTTTGTGTCTTCAATATCGTTTCAAGTCCTACTGAACCCCCTTAGGTACATCTTTCAGGAGCATTAGTAAGCACCTTGTCCCTTCATGTGATATTCAGAGTCCTGTGGGGTCCCCGTTTTCTCAAGTGTAGTAAGGAGCCCTAGCTAGCCCTCTTTAGCCTTCATTTGTTATTTCAAGCTCCGTTGGGCCTCCTTATGTCTTAAATATCGTTAGACGAACTGTCCGCGGGACGATAATAAAATTGTCCGTGCGACGGATTGACCGAGCACCGCATTTGTGTTGCATATTTATATGCGGTCAAATTTAGAAAGTGACGTATTTTTTTAATTTTCAGGAAAAATTGCCGGCCGACAGCAGTTTTTGCTTGTTCGAAACTGAAATGAACGTCTCTGATAAAAATTCAATTATAAAAACTCGATTTCAGTAGTTGACCGCATATGAAACTGATACCGGGGCGGTACTAGTGTGGCATGCGGTCAACTTTAAAAAATGGCATAATTTTTCAATTTTTGTGAAAAATCGCCGGCCGACAGCGGTTTCTGCTTGCTCAAGACTGGAGTGAACCTCTCTAATAGAAATTTTCAAAAAAAAACGCGATTTTAGTAGTTGACCGGATACGAAACTTTTACCCATTGTAGTTCTGTGAACGATCCCTGCATCCTGCAGAATCTTCTTAACTTCAGAATTCACGAATTCCGTACCACAGTCGGTCAAAAGGGTTCGTACTACATTTCCAGCAGTGTTTGCTTCAGCGAGAAACACACGTAAATGCTCAGCAACCTCTGATTTCTTCTTCAAGAAGAACACACGGCGGTACTTGGAGTAGCCATCCTTGAAGACTAAAAAATATCGCGATTGTCCAATCGATTGTACCTCCATTGGTCCGCAAACATCAGCGAAAATCAATTCTCCAGGAACAATTGGACGTTCTCGATCGCCAAAAGATTCTCGGTGTTGTTTTCCAAACATACAGCCAGGACAAAAATAATCGCCATCTTTTACTTCGATGTTCCGCGAACGCAGGACTTTAGCAACATGACGCTTGTTTTGATGTGCCAAGTTTTCATGCCATTGTTGCATTGACAGAAGTGTTTTGCTGGATGACGACACGGACAGCGATTCTGCCAAGCTCACCTCCATGTTCAGCTTATACAAGCCATTACTCGTCATACTCCCCGTGAGAGCAGTCTTCCTTCCTTTTCTGAATAAACAGCTATTGTCTTTTGCAACAAAAGTGTATCCTCTTTTCACCGCAGAACTTACAGACATCAAATTGCCTCGCAGGCCAGGAACGTACCATACATCATTCAACGTAAACTTCTCAATGCATTTTCCAACTTTCGAAAGAACTCTCATCTTCCCCTTACCATACGCAGGAACAGTCTCATTGTTTCCCACGTATACTTGGATCGGCTCAGGAAAATGTGTATATTCAATGAAGAAATCTTTTCGTTTCGACATATGCGTAGACGCGCCTGAGTCGCATAGCCACGACTCATCATCCAGCTCAACAGTCAGATTACAACACAGCATGCCTTCGCTTCCCTTTGGACCTGAGTTGTTCCTCTTCTGGTGGTTGGGCTGGTATCGACCTGGTGCCCCAGCTTGTGGACAGGTACGTGCATAGTGTCCGTATCCATGACAACGGTAACATTTTATCCTTTTATCAGCATTGTCAGTTCTTCCTGTTGAATGTGTCACCGTTGGTTTCGGCCTTGACTTTGCAGTCATTGCAATCTCGCTTTGTCTGATGCCGTTCTTGGAAGGCAAACGCATTTCTACCTGGCGTAAACGCTCCGTCAGAAGATTGATGTTCCTGTCTGCAACCGGTACTGACTCCCAAACAGACTTGAATTCGAAATATTCTGCGGGAAGGGTTGACATTACCCGACTCATGAGCAGAATATCTGGTAGCTCCGTTTGATTCATGCGTCGAAGCTCACCATTCAACTCCTCAAAATTCTTCATTAGACGTGCTACGTACGATGCGATATCATCCTCCGATCCTTTGAAGCTTGTGAAAAATTGTTCCATCAGCCTGTCTAGCTTCTGTCCGTTTGACTGTTCATACACTGCTAGCAGCCGATCCCAGATACTTGCTGCACTTTTCGCTGTTGCCGTCAATTCGCTATTATGGTCATCCATCGAGCTTATCAATATTAATTGTGCCAAGGCATCTTTCTTCTCGAAATTCTTCTTCTGCTGTATCCTTATCGCTGCAGCAGCATCGCCTTGTTCACCTCCTTCAGCAGGTTCTTCAGGGCATACTTCTTTTCCGATTGTAACATCCCAGCACTCTTGGTGTCTCAACAGAAGCTCTGCCTGGCGAGACCATTTCGCCCAATTTCTTCCGTTAAGCTTTTCGACTGATGTTTTGAAATCCATTACAAGTTGCTCCCTGTGTGATTATCTGGGCCCATAACCTAACAGAGTAGCAGTTTGATAGCAAAGCGTAGTTCTTTTGAGGGAGGAAGACTTTTATATTTTTGAACAATATTTTTATTGAACGCAGTCACTTATTTCAAAACCATAGTTACATTCATAAAGAATACAAAACAACAGTGGTAGACCAAATTACTTTAACAGTTGGAAGTAGCGGTGACTGGCGGTGACACATACAGCGTCGCGTCAAGAATAGCCGAAAATATAATCTGGTTTTGGAGAATTTCACCCAGTGCTATAGCTCGATGGTCTATATCTAACAAGCGATTCACATTAGCTGGGAAAAAACTTATAATCTTCAAAAATTCGAAACAGCACGTAAGGTAAACAGCACCGAACAACACTCTTGAACCCATAAAATGTCAGAATGACACTTGCGAACATCAAAATTCAACGTTTCTCTCATTCTTCCACCTCCCACTCCTATCGCTCACTATGCTACCAAAATGTAGCGAACTTCCGAGCCGCTACAAAACATGGGCTGAGTTCATCCGCAATGTAGCGCTAGCCTAGCGCTTACTAATGGTCACGTGATGTTAAGTGATCAGAGATAGGTGCGGCTGAACGCGCATTCTTGAAAATACAGTCAGGATTGACAGTTGACTGATATAACTGATTCTTCAATGCCCCTTGTATCGCAGACTTTCTCATATATAGACGGTTCCCTCGGCGGTTCCTTTTGCTCGCAGCTCGTGCGCAGGTCTTCTAACCGGGAGCCGTTGATCGGCCGGGCTGGTTGCATGAACTCGACCAATGACTGCGCCAATATAGGTGAACCTGGGCCCCGAGGACCCCACAAATGAATGAGAATGGCCATTCCTACCAGTTTTTGAACGCGCGGGAACTTCTGCTCTTTCGATTATTGATTACACCACCCATGCAATCTCGTAGCATTCACAGTTCACACACCTCCATAATTTATTCTTCCACACTGCGATTTTTGTCAAATTTGACGCCGAATTTGACGTTGAGTTTGGTTAACTGAGCGACAATCTATCAAGTGAGCAAGAATATTTTTGCTAGATAAAATGGCGGCCGATGAGTTATCACTCGGTGAGCGCTCTCGCTGATATGTGGCGTTCAGCCGCAGCCGGCTGAGCGCTTAGTAAGCGCTTTGTGCGGATGAACGCAGCCATGGCCGTCCGCTCCGAGCGGAGCGGAAAAGTAGCGCACCGTTCACAGGACAAATCGGTAACAGTTCCACAACTGTTGTGACTTATGAATGCGGCCAATGACAAATGACAGTATCTATCCTAGTGTCATTACAACAATCATGATGACAGTATAGCATTTTAATATTAGTTTTGCGGTTCGTCTTAGTTTTTTTTTGTTCCGCGTTCGACCGTTTTTCTTTTTTGTTCTTTTTGTTTCACCAAATTTCGTGAATTATGAGTACCACTAGTTTGCGCGAACACGCCATTATCTCGAAGGCACGGCGTAAGGCCAGGGCACGAATGAATTTCAAAGCTCTGGTCCGCTTGGTCATAGCAAACCTCGAATGGCTCTTGGAAGAAGGCGAAGACGATGAAACCGGAGAGAATGTCCAGAAGAACATCCAAAAAAGCTTGCGCAAGAAGGAGAGACCGAAGAGCCTGCTGACATTCAGCGACAAAGTCATCCTCAACAAACCCCTGCATCTCAGAACAGAGGCAAACAACCACCAGCTGTTGAAAGCCATCGGAAACCTGAGCTGCTTTCGGCGGTATCCGGTTGACGTGAAGACGCAGCTTCCGACGGTCATGTATTTTGCGTATTTTGGAGCCAACCGTGTTATAATTAGACAAGATGCAGAGCCGCACAACATGTACGTGATTGTATCTGGCGAGGTCCAGGTGACAAGAACAGATTGGGATAGACAGCTCAAGAGCTATGTCACCAAACAGCTAGGAGTCATGGCTGAAGGTACTATTGTGGGAGAAGTCTCGCTTCTGAATGGCATCTTGAGGACAGCGACCCTAACCACAATCACGCCTTGTGAATTTCTGTACTTGCAACGTGAAGATTTCGATAGGGTTTTAAAATCCACAGTGGCCGCCTTGTGGCAAGAAGTCACCCAGGACATGTCACGATTCGAATTTTTCGATCATTGGGGAGAAATTCGCCGTCGCGAAGCTTGCATCTTGTCGAGAAAAGCGGATTTTAATTTGGACCAAATTGTAGTTGGAAATGGTATTGGCTACGAAAACTACGTTCATTTCGTCACCAAAGGGTCGTGCTACATGATCGAATATGTTCTTCTTCGAGTTTACGAAACGAATGGAAGTAAACGGTTCGTGCTGGCTAGTGAAAAAGAAAGCGTTGTGAAACCGGCAAAAATAAAAGCGCCGTCTGTGAGGGAAATAATAAGGACAGTACAAAAACAGCAAGGTGATCTAGACGAGTCACTGTCATTATCAAGATCATCTCGTGTCACTGAAGCTTCGCGAAAAACTTTGTCAAAGCAATCCATTCTTAATCCGGGCGGCCCGGCTCCACAACGCAAAAAAAGAAATTGTTCAGTAGAATTTTCAGATGTTCCGATTGTTTGTTCTACCGTGGTAACTCCCAGTTACAAACTTCGTTGGCATTTCATTGAAGTTTGTAGGTATCGGGAATTGGCCTGTTTCAATCTCGGCGAGAATCTCAAAAACAGACTATTGGTTGCGGGTTCCAGTGTCACCGAGTGTTTCATGCTTCCCCGTTACTTTTTGATGGAGACAGAAGGTTCGATTTTCAAAAAGCTCCAGTATTACTTGTCCTATACCATACCGGACACCAATGGGATCTTCAAAGAATTCTTGCTGGAGAATAAGTGGAAACGGTACAAGGAGAAACTGGTAGCAGATATTCTCTCGCGGCAGAAGAAACCGAATTTCAATTCGATAAATAATGTTCCCTATAGTATTAGACTCGCTGATGATGTCGGATTCCGTAGTTAATAAGATTCACGCACTGTTACGAATAAAATTTTAATAGCTGACGATGGTTGTCTTTATCTAAGGCCCAGTTGCTCAAGGTGACTTCAAGGATGGCGATCTCAAAAGGTCGGATCACAACACTTAATACTATAGTATAATATATTTAGAATCTTTTATTAAGCCCACAAAAAATTCTAAAAAAAATCTTCGACTTCTATTTTTGAATTTATAATGGCCCAGGCATTTTAGTTAACAAATTCGCGCATTAGTCGTAGCGGTATAAGCAAAATTTCATAAAAATGGTTCTAATTGTGACAAAAGTGTGAAATTTGGTGTGTGGACTCCTTAAAGCATTTAAAAGGTTTTTAGAAGGGGGGGGCAAGAAAAATTTTGATTTTAATTTCTTAATTTTTTGTGACGTCATTTTTTTTTCTTTTTTTTTTGAAACTATTTGAGATTTTTACTTTTGTCTTTGAACTATGGTGAGTAATTGTTTATTCCAAGAAACAGAAGAGAAAATTTGCGAAAAAAATTAATTGAACTGAAATGATGACGTTTTTTTGTAAAAATCAAACTTTTCCATTTTTTTTTCCGAAAAATATTGTGAATATGTAAGAAATGGAAGAGGCAATTATTCCTCAAAAAAGCCCTATCAGAAGTTCTTGAAGTGTTTCTCCAAATTTCAAGCCGTTTTCGAGATATTTTGTAACGGTTCGAAATACCCGCGTACATCAAAAAACACCAAGATAAGGTTTGATAACTTTTTATTACAAAAAAGGTAAAGAAATTCCGCCATTTGCTAGAACGTTCTTGAAGCCTCGGTGTCGTGCCACCCCGTGGGGGTTTGGTCACCGGTTGTCATCTCCGCCGAGGTAATATTCAATCCTTCAACCCCAAACCCCAAATTAATTAGTTTTACGTTAGGTTTCACGTCCAGGTTTTACGTTGAGGTTTCGAAATCCGGCTTGGAAAGTAGTCTGGAGTCTCGCCTAGAGCCAGAGAGTTTTCCCGTGAAAGCGGCTGAGACTGCCGATAGTGTCTGCGGACCGCAGTAGGGCCACGTCGGGCCAAGAAGTGAGCGAGGGCCGCCGGATCCACGGGAGCTTCGAGTCAAGAAGGACTGCCGGGATCGGAGGCCGATATCCAGAACAAGTGGTTGCTGCCTATCCACTTCGTGACGTCCAGAGGGCGTGAGGACTGCCTAGGTGTTCCCTGTGCGATCCCAGCACCACCGTGACGTGCGGTTCCAACGGACTCGGCGCAGCTGTCAGCGGGGGCTGTGGACCAGTTTGCTGCGGTGTGGTCTGTCCGGACGGTAGACTTCTCAAGGAAATTTGTTTAAGGTTTGGTACACGTAAGCCCTGACCCCTTGAATGTGCACATTTAGGCAGTTTAGGTCCCTTGCGTTTTGTGTTAAGAATTCTGGCCGAGCCAGTAATATTCTTGAGGAGTCGAGTTGTGTTGGAGGACTGTCTCGGGTAAATTGGTTTCGCGTAGCCGCTTCGCCGGATCGGAGCTGTCAGTCCAGCCGTAGTCGCGTCTTGTTGGGGCTTTGCCTTCGGTGGAAGCCAACGGGAGCAGGAGCACCTATGCAACAGGTCATCGACAACACCAATTCTTCGAGTCGTTGTAATACTCACCGTAACAGTCCAGTACAGGGCGGACACCGTCGAACGACATCGCAGATAATCTGCAATTCACGATTTTACTAATCCAACGTCGAAACATATCTGAAATCACTTACCCTGTGTAAATAAACCTCGATCATGTTAACCTATAAATTCTTGTTTACTTTCAACTTTCAACTGTCACTCGCGGTAAACGTCATTGTTACGTCATGGTTGTCAAGCGGCTGTCAATGACAGCGGGTCCATGGGCGTGCGGGATGCGTTCCGATTAATCAGGGATCGGAATTAGAAAATTGTCTAATTTCCTGATTGGCGCCCTTTAAAAATAAATCCTTTCACCATCGAACCCGACTCACGACCCAGCAACCGACACAAGAGCGAACCGGTGCGGAATTGTACGGCGGACGGTTTGTCGTTAACCGGGCCGGTCACAATTTGGAAAAACGTTTTTCTTGCAATTGTTTCTTCCCTAGTTTCTTCGTATTAGCTCCTATTACATCAAATACATAACAGGTTTTTTTTTTCTTGGAAATATACTTAGGAATGATCAGACCAAAGATTTCTTAGTAGTTTATTGTAAATTGTAATTTTTCCAGTGGCGTAGATCACGAAAATTCGAACCATCCCTACCCTCTTACCGTACTTTCTACACCACTCGATTATTCAGAAAATATATGACATTTTATCATCATGATAATCTAAGATCACCTAGTATGAGACTTCTTTTGAAAACAAGATAAGATCGACGATCTTGAGAACACAATTTTTCCGCTGATCAGATCGACTGCTAAATATTACATTTTGTATCACCTCCTCGATCATCTCCATCATGATTGTTTTTGATACATAATACAGTGCTCAACAATTGAAGTGGAACACCTGAAAATTTTGGTCGAATTGAAATGGTCGTATTTTCTTAAGAACCAACCAAATTGCAATGAGTCTTTTTTCCTGGACAGCTAATGTCTTAGACTACAGCCCAATAGAATTCTTTCTTGTTGCAAGCTTGTCATATCATTTATACAGGGATCTTTTGCCGACGTTCTTTGCTTTTTTTGATAGATTCATTGACATGAGTTCTCAAGATTTCATCATATGTATTTAGTCATTAGCATAACAAGCTTCAAGAAATTTCCATGATTCACTTCAGGATCATCTAAATCGGCAGCAGCCTCTTCACGATGCCCTCTGTAGGCAAATGCCTTGCCTAGCTATGAACAAAATTATGTCAATAATCCGATAGATAATCCGGCGTCGATTTTCTATTTGGAGTCGTCGCTTTCCCACTAGCTCCTTAGCGATTAGGCTTTCGATGTCGTGTTGTTTCGAAGCAAGCAGCAAATAGTATATTGGAAATAGAATATCTGCTGGAATTAATTCAAACAAAAACAATTTTTTTACCATGGCTAGTTTTTAGTTCCCTCTTCAACATATCAAAAGTCCTCAACTCTGGGACTGCTACAAATTAGTATACAGGGTGAAAGTTTATTATTTTTCCTTATTTCCTTTCTTTCTCAAAAAACTGATGACTGAAAAAAACGGTTTTAGGCTAGTTTGATAGGCCATAGTCTTCCAATAAACGTATGAAAAATATACCACTCAGCAACTGCTGTGTATCAAGTTACAGGGTGAAAACTAGTTTTCATCTTCATTTTTTTTTTCTTAGCGGAACTGATCTAGATTGGAGCCGGGTCCAGTTCTTTTGCAAGCTTATAATGTCATACTGAACATATAAAAAGGACACACTTCTGCAACTGCTGCTTTTCATTTTACAGGGTGAAAAGTCATTTTCACGTTTCAATTTTTTTCTTGGTGAAATTGACTCACACAACAATTGCGACTGATTCTTCTGTAAGCTTGAAGTTTCTAGTCAAACATATCAAAATAATACATTTCTGCTACAGCTACGTTTTCTTTTACGAATTTAAATGTTTGGGTATATTCGGGTATATTGCATCAAAAATTCTAAAAAATCTTGGAACGCAACCAAACATTTAAATTTATAAATAAAAACGTAGCTGTAGCAGAAATGTTTTATTTTGATATGTTTGACTAGAAACCTCAAATTTACAGAAAAACCAGTCGCAATTGTTGTGTGAGCCGATTTCATCAAGAAAAAAATTGAAACCTGAAAATGACTTTTCACCCTGTAAATTGAAAAGCAGCAAATGCAGAGATGTGTCCCTTTCATATGTTCATTATGACATTATCAGCTTGCAAAAGAACTGAAACCGGTTTCAATCTAGATCAGTTCCACCAAGAAAAAAAATTGAAGTTGAAAAATAGTTTTCACCCTGTAACTTGATACGCAGCAGTTGCTGGGTGGTATATTTTTTATATGTTTATAGGAAGACTATGGCCTATCAAACTAGCCTGAAACCGTTTTTTTCGGTAATCAGTTTTTTAAGAAAAAAAGAAAGTAAAGAAAAGTAATAAACTTCCACCCTGTATACTGATTTGTAGCAGTCCCAGAGTTGAGGACTTTTGATATGTTGAACAAGGGACTGTAAGCTTGCCATGGTGAAAAAATCGTTTTTGTTTGAATTAATTCCAGCAAAGTACCTATTTTTTTTCTAATTCCAATATACTAAAAGCTTTTACAGCATTTCCATGAGATGTCGACTCTTCATGTTTCACAATCCGATGATAAAAGTGTTCAATGACTACTTCGATTCGTTCCGTAAAAACAGATTCCCGTGCAACAGAGAAAGCCATACAAATATTGCAGTATACTTTTCTAGTTTCAACTAGATAGCCATTTACGATTTTGGGTAGTTTGATCAGGTAATGTGCGAATGTATGTTCTACCTGCCCGAAAAGGAAGTTCGCAATCATAATCTTGTGGTTGGATAGGGTGGTGTCTTAAGAAGTCCAATTTCTCACTTATATTAGCTTGCATGCTTGGTGGAACGAGCTTCCATAATTCAAAAGATTTTGCAGGAACTTCATGAGAAGTAGTAGGTGCCGCTTCGACTTCAGTGGGTTCATCTTCATCGATATCGGTGTTTTCACTATCCGTGCCCCTTATTACGTCAACTAGGTCGACTTCAGGTACAACTGAAGAATCAGCCAAGTTGGAAAAATTAAACGATTCATCTTGGTGACTTGAGCAAGAAGAAAGACTGAATTCAATTACAACGCTTTTTTCTGTCTCGGTCTGTGGTGCAGTGTAACTACAACTTGGCTGCTGTTCATCCTCACGTTCATAGGAAAACAGTTTCCTTTGTTGTGGATCAGAACCGGCTTTCTGCAACTTGCGTTTGGCCTGTCCTTTTCTCAGTTCCAGTCTTATATCTTCGCTTCATTTGATTTCAATTTTCGTGAAAAAAACCGCATATTCAATAATTAAGGAAATGATATTGATATCATGGGTACACGTCTAAAAAATCATATCAAAAATACATACCTCCCTTCGCTTTGTTGCTTGAGTGTCAAGAGCAATAGCCACTAATCTAAAGAGAGGGTTTGGATTTGGTTTAGATCAAGACAGAAACTAGTACGAACTAACCACAAGAATTAGTGGTGGACATTGGCTTGGCACTGCAATAATAATATTTATTATAGGCACCGGCTGGTTGGTTCGGTAAAAGAGGCGAAAATTTTTCTCCGAAGATATCGATGCTGATCGTCGAGAACGAGCAACCATACTTTCTAAGAAAACTAATAAAAACACTCGCATGCGAGGTGCTTGCGGAAATTGCAGGGTAGAACCGAGTTTTCAGAGTCACGGAAAAAAATTGCATAGGTCATGTTCGGTGGTAAGTGTCATGCTGTTGTGTTTGTCTTTTATAGGTTTACATTTAAAACAAAACTATTGAACTGTTGGCTGCGGCGGAATTGGTCTAAGAAGCTCGGTACAAGATGCAGCAGGAACGAGAGCAGGAGTCTTCTCTCTTTCGATTCAATGCACGGGACGAACGGGGCCAACCAAGAATTTTTTCTAGGCACAAATTAATAACAAAACAACCATAATATTACATAATTATTATTTCATACCCCCGGCTTACACCAAAGAATTTAATCATGAAATAGCTATAACTGAACATTTTCTCATAATTTTTTGTAAAACTGCGATTTTCATTGGGCACTACGCTGAAATTCACCAACGAAAATGTTCAATTAACTCTTTCATCATTGAATTTTTTGGTGCAACCCAAGGGATAATGATATAAATACAAATTTTTATTATTTGAGCTTTCAGCCCGCAAGTGACCCCGTAAAATGGTCAAAACCAAAGCCCAACCTGAACAACGAAAATTCAGTGCTTAGTGCTTAGTGCTTATTGGGAGTTAGCATGCATAAGAAGATAGAAGTAGATGCAATTTTAAAAGATGATGCGGTGCAGGAATTTTGTCCCAGTTTTTCACTCAAATGCAATGAAAATGAAAATTAGAATAAAAAGGACATGGGACCAAAGCCAAATGATGAAAATAAAAGTCGGTAGATACAAGATGCTTAAGGAATGTTCACTTTTTTTTGACTCAAATGCAAGAAAAAACGAGGTCAACCATAATAATTTTTTTCAAAAAAAAAGACGAAACCGAAACTTGGCCCCTCCGATGTAATTGGCCCCGGGGGCGATTGCCCCCTAGCCCCCCTGTCCAGTCCGCCCCTGCGTTCTCATGGCTAGTAGTGGAAAAATAAGTTCTAATGCAACGAACATCGCTTCACGCCAGCTTTATACCTAAACTATCTAACGTCTGGAAGTTGCAAGTGGCAACTTGAAGCCTCACTTGGATCTACCTTTACAATCTAATTTAATCCAATTTAATCCTGGGCAGCACTCTGAAACAAAGTTACAGAACTAGATAAAAAGTTGCATTAGATAAAGCGTATTATAGCTGCAACTGGTGGAGGAAATATAAAATTCACCCGATACTCATACCTACACACGTTCATATGATATCAAACTTCCGGTAATTGTAACTGTTGATTGCTCAAAATGAAATCCCGGGAGAAGTATCGGGGAGGAAATGCCCAGAAAAAGTTCTATGCCACTGCTGCTTGTGGCGTATAGCAATATTATTTATCGTGAGCGTACTGGGAATAAAAGTTCTGTTCTGCCTTACTGCCCACTAAAATGAAACATCAAACCGGTTCGAAGTCCCTTATCCGTTCACTTCTGCGGGTTGTAGGTACCTATCCTACAATATGCGATAGATAATATATTTGGCATAGACTTGGTACCCACTCACAACATTCATACAAATGGTGCCTTATTTTCACTTTAGATCTAACTTCAGTCCTGGAGGGAAATTTTCGTCTTGGAAGGAAAGAAATCAAACACCAAATGTCCGCACTGTCCGCGCTTGTCACTCTCAACGGCACTGTCTAATCGAACCACGCGCAGCAACTGAGCGTTACCAAATACAGGGTGTTTCAGGGATGATAGAAAAAATTCCATTCAAACCCATTCAACGGTGGGTAGATCTCGTCAAAATATGACAAAAACCTATATATCATTTTGCAAAGTTCGGCCTAATGACGAAGATACAGCTCTCCAAAGTTCTTTTTTTTTTTTAATTTCAAAAATTTGCAGCTCAGAAACGTTTCGACACATTTAGCTTTAATTCAGCAAAAGCTGGTTTGTCATAATTAACTATCAACCTGCCAAATTTGGAAAGAATCCAACCAGTGGTGAAGGAGCTATGAAGGTCAATAATTTAGAAGCATCCGAAGAAAAGTTGACTTGAGGTGACCCCTCATAACTTCTACGCCACTGATTGGATTCTCTCCAAATTTGGCAGGTTGATAGATAATTATGACAAATCAGCTTATAATTGAAGCTAAATTTGTCAAAACGTTCCTGAGTTACAAATCTTTGAAATCCAAAAAAAGTGAACTTTGAAGGGCTGTATCTCCGTAATAGGGTCCTTGCGCAAACTCCTATGGCACAAGAAGTGCCGATAAGGAGGAAAACAAACCTTTTTTTTTTTAATAGGGTCCTTGCATGAGTTGTTTTATATTGAGACGATTATTTCATAAAATCATTCAAAACGTTATCCACAATAATTTCCGCAAAAAAAATTAAAAAAAAAATTGGTCAATCCTTTAAATAAAGATCAAAGTTTGAATTTTTTTTTCGTGCCAAAAACGCGATCGCTTCTACAATGACCTTGTATGACCACGATGACGTCAACCCGAGAGCTCTATTTTTCATTTGCAAGTTTTGTTTCTTTGCGAGGTTGCAGCCCTGCGCCCTGAAACCCCGCGAAAATTCAAATCTTCATTATTTTACAGACCTATTTCAATTTTGGAGCCGCGAACAGCGTCGTCGCCCTTGCTCACCTGTCAGGGCCATCCCCAAGCTCGTGCTGCGCGCTTTTCAACCTGAATTGAGCGTCAGCCCCACATACGTCTGAGACGGTGACAGTGAGATATGTCAAACATTTAAAATTCGTAGTCGCAATCTGTTAGTGTAGAATCAAGTAGCCCCAGACCGGGGCACGATGACGTCATCCCGCAGCTGACACATCGGTGCATGGAAGTTGCATGCCTTACAGTTTTTGTGTTTTAAATTTACAAAATAAAATAACATATCAAGATTTTCGAAAAACCGTTCAGTCTGTGGTGCTATTTCGCTACCAAAGCATCATTGGAGGCAATAAACAAAAAATCGTGCAAGGACCCTATCAGGCCGAACTTCATAAAATAGTATATAGGTTTTCGACATATTTTAACGAGAACTACCCACAGTTGAATTTTTTGCTATCATCCCTGAAACACCCTGTATAGAAAAAGGGACAATGAACTATGAAGCGTCACTTCCCAGTAGTACTCATCTCTGTTTTGGTCCGTGTTAGTTTTTCCGTCAAGTGGTCTGTGATGTGTTGGAAGTACTAACTCAAATCTCAGACCAAACACTCATGTAGGCAATTTTCAAAATAACAAAATCATATTCATTAAAATTAGGAAATTTATTATTGAAAATACAGACTAGTTAAATAATTAATTGTAGTAGTTTCTTTTAGTTTTACATTTCTTAAAGCACGTGCTCGGTTGGTTGTTGTTAAACGGTCAGTTTTTTTTTTGAAAATTTATTTAGATTGCGCTTAACATGAGCACTTTTTTTGTCATTATTACTAAATTTAATGGCCGTTGTGTTAATAATTTAAGCTGGCAGTATGATTAATTACATTATTAGTGACGCAATAATAATTGTCCACGTTAAATTGCACTAGCTTTAGGGTAATAAGGTTCCTGCTTTTGTTCTTCACAATTCTACTATCATTGTCGATGATCCGTGCAGATCGGTTGTAACGAGGGGGGCTGCTGTATTACAAATAATTTTCGAAATATAGTTTATCACAGACGTATGTACAGTATTGTATAGTTTTTCCAATTTCCATGATCTCTGCACTGTTTTTAGAACCAGACTTTGTACGGAGCCAGTAGTACTATTAATGGAATTATTGTCGTTAGTTGGATGGTTTGGTGCGCGGTGGTCGAGGAGCTCTCCGCAAAGATGGACGTGTAGGAGCGCTTCTCCTCGTTCTCCAGTTTCTGGAGGTCGTTTTGGTCGTTGCTGGTGACGGGCTTGTAAACTCGCTTGTTTTCAGTCATTTGATTGCCGACTATCAGCTTTTTGTTGCTGTTGTAGATCCTGGTCTGGTTCTTGATGAGACCTTCGAAGTTTTCGGAGCCGTCTTCGTAGTCCACCTTGATGAAGGATGTGATGGTGATTTCGAACAGGCCGTTGGGGCCGCTGGCGGGGTTGGAAGGAAGGGCGCGCCGTCTGCGCCCGTATCCGATTTGTCCGTCACTGCACTCGACCTGGAAACAGAAAATTATGAGTATGCAGTTTGCATCGTCATGATCACTTTGCCATCATTACAATTTACTCCTATTCTAGCTAGTTACAATCGATAACCTATAGTTTTTTCAATACATTTTCGATAGTTGACTAATCGTTAATCTGTTCTTTTACGGCAATATGCTACTGCTTGCCTATCCTCCTTCAATTGGAAACGTGTAGAGAAATTTGCTCCAACTTCAATTTTAGATTTTTTTTTTCAAGTGTTTATAAAAAAGCCGCATCAGATATATGCAGTTCACGTTTTAAATTCAGTAGAATGACTTTTTGGAGCAAAAATGAAATGACAAGCTGGGGGGGCTACGGCTACGGCTGATGACACCTGATGCAAAGTTTTGGAGCGGAACTATCAGCGGCCATCAGCCGTATCCTCCCAGCACTCCAGCTTGTCACTCTATTTTTGATCCAAAAAGTCATTCTACTAAAGATAAAAAGTGAACGGGTTATACATTAATCTTCTTTCATTATACAGGGTGTTTCACGAAGTGATACGAAATAGCTTAAGGGCATACCTAATTCCTTTAGAGAGATCTGAATCTGGCTTTGATTTATTATACTCTCGGTTGGAAAATGGAAACGGACAGGCTATAGGTCGTGGGAACATAACCGTTACCCTGGCACCCGCTATGGCAACGTTGCAGGCACGCCGGCACAACGAAGCCGAGAACGAAGCGCCTCTTACCAGCTTCTTGCCCGCGTTTGCGCATTGGGGGGTGCCAAGGTAGCGCAATAGAGATTCGCTCGTTTTTACTCATTGCTCAGCCAAATCTTGAGTTCAGGGCATTAATTTTTTTAATACAGCGACAATTCTTCGATAATTTATCCTTGTATTTATCACAATCAAAGAAAATTATATTACCAAGTACTAGTGAAGATAACATCATACCATATACCCATCTTTAGGCAGCTATTTTTGTTCCCGCGACCTATATCTTCTCAAGATTTTTGTCTCTCAAGTTTTTGCCAAGAAATCACCCTAGATGATTTTTTTTTCAAACATGAACAGGTTCTACAATTAATTCACTACAAGTAGCGCCACTTGACTGGTTTAGCACCAATCGCTGTTTTGAGGATAAATTGATCACTCAACGTTTTCACCTTCAGTTAGACATTCTTAGATTTTTTCTTGAGGATAATTGCTTCAAATTCACCAGTAGATCTTTACATCATATCGATGCCTCTGTAAACCCTTCGTCAGATTGGTGAAATCAGAATCGGAGTGAAAATTTTCAAAGAGTTCTGTTGGAAAGGTCGCACTATATTTTTTTCCAAAATCTGAAGTCATCTTCGGGAACGATATGGAAAATGCTACAAAAAGTGCCTCTTTACTTGTTCAGCACTCCTCAGTTGATTCAAAGGAAAAGAATCAACAGCTTCAAGAATTTTGACATGAATCAAAAGTGAGAAGAAAAAATAAAATTCATAAAACAATTAGATGAGGGACAACTTAAATTTTTTTTCATGATTTTCAAAGTGGCAACCGTTGAGCCCAATACATTTTCTAGTTCTTCTACTCAAACTGTTTGTTAACTGCGTCACGTATTACTTCAGGTCTGTTATTGATATAGGTAATAGGCAGCCACGATTATACTTCGACGAAGCTCTTAACAGTGTTCACTTTCTCTTCTTAAAGTATAGACTTCATATACCCCCAAAGAGAATAATCCGAAGGGGTGGAGTCGGGGATTTTGGTGGCCACGCATGGGGATCCCCTTGACCGGTTTGGGTAAATTGCATCTAGATGGCGACGCAGCCTGCTGAAACTGGCTCTCTACTGAAACTACAGCTCACGTTGGTCAACATTGTCTAATCCCATCAAGGAACAGTCCCAGGAAGAACAGTTCGTCAATCGTTCATTGAAAAAGTGAGACCCGACTATAGGTGGTAATAATAGAAAAAAAATCGAAAGCATCTGCTTAGGTTTCTTGGAACTGCTTAGCAAACTTTCCCTAGCAACTCCTCTGAAATGTAAGCAAATGCGTATGCTTTTTTTTATCATCAATACTACCCATTTACAGAGAATTTGAGTTGCGCGTATTGGAACTCCATCTCTTGTGAAGTGCTCTTCGTCAGTGAACAGGATCCGGTTAATATCCCTTGGATATTCGAGAATTCACCGACAATACCATCCGTGAAATTGCATAACCTGACAAGAGCCGCTGGACGCTTTTGATGAAAAGGATTAAGACGTTTTTTAGTGAGTTGTCTTCAAACGCTTAGTTCCATTGAACTTTTATTAACGAATTAACTTCATCACTCACATAGTAACTAAGCAACTGGCAATGCTATTGGCTGATGCATAACAACTATCACCGTAATAAAACATTTTATTTGCATGACTGGAGCTGTTGATTTCTTTTCTGAATTGAAGTTAACTGAGGAGTGTAAAATAAAATATGTAGCACTATTTGAAGCATTTTTCATGTAGTTTTCGAAGATGACATCAGATTTTGGAAGATAAATTTACAGGGTGACTTCTTCTTCAACAGATACTCATAAGGAACAGATATTTCAAGTATGGCCCTGAACTTTCTACAAAATTGAACAAAACACTACAAAGACCTTAAGTAGTAGAATAATTCACCTGCGAAATCTCGCTCGATTATATTGATCTTTTTGCGAGATAATAATAATGTGGCTCTACATCCCATTGATGGACTTGGTCTACAAAGCGGAAGGTTAGAGCTTCCGTTTTTTGTGTTCACTACCCGGCTGTCGCGGACCCCTGGAGGCCCGAGGTGATGGGGTAAGCACCGCGCCTCAGACAACCGCCTTATTATCCCTTGTTCACATAGAACGCAGGTATCCAATTATTTATAAGCGACTGGGTTGGTCGCTTGTTGGAAAAGTTGACGACAGCAGTGAATTTTTCACCACTGCTGCCGCGTGGCATCGATCTCACTATCTTTAGATTCGCAGTCCAGCCCTCCAACCGCTAAGCTTACTTCGGCTTTTCGCGAGATAGGTATGGCCAATCATAAAGTTTTCGGCGAAAAACATGGATCACTTTGTATTTCGGCAACCAAGTAATGGTTCAAAATTCACCAGTTACCATTTTTATATTACACTTATACAACCCGTTGTCAAGCTGAAGAAATAATAAGGGCCGGACTGATTTTTCTCCAATAAACTCTTGTGAATCATACAGGATGCAAAAAAATTGTGATTTGAATGAAAAAATCAAAAAATCGATTTTTTTTATTCCAATTATTAAAAAACGCCTAAAAAAACTGGATATGCCCTTGAGCTATGTCGGTTACTTCGTGGGACATCCTGTATAGGCGCTCAAGTATTAGCAGCAATTTACTTGTATTATCTTGTGAAGATACAGGATTGAACGTGATTATTGCAAATTTTCTTAGCCCACTTGGCAGGCAGTGCATAGTACAAATTGTACAATATTTTATATTTCTAGTAAAGGGTGCTTGGAAAGATTTTGCCGTCATTTTTCAAGATAAATACTCATTAAGCCTTGCCATTGATCATACCCACGCACAATCGCACGGCATCGGCAGCTCGAAATTATTATTTCAAATTTAGATAATTTCGGGTAACTTCTTGGCAAGGGTCGGGCTCTATCTAACTAATACGGCCAACGATATTATTGTCCCTGTAGACCCTGGACAATTCAGGACTCATTCAGGGAAGCCAGAGACTTCACAAACTCCCAAAGAAAGAAGTCTAAGGGAGTAGAAATACAGAATCTTGTCGGCCGGCGGTAATTGGAAATTGAAACAAAAATTCCTCAAAAAAGCACGGAAATTGCCGTATAGAAAACCAAGTTTTATGATTATTAAAAAAAGTTGTCTCAAGTTCAACCATTGTGCATGTCCATATTCTAATGGCTAGCCTTAATGAATATTCAGAAGAAAAAATGACGGCTAATATTCTCAAGAGCCAACGCCATCGCAGATTGAAGTTCTATAGGTACCTCTGAAAAAACACCCGTTACAAGTCGCTACAAAGAAATTATGCGTTTTAGTTTAATTAAAGTTGATTTGAATTCTGTATTCACCATGTCTCGCGTTGGTTTCAAAGGGGTTGATCATTTTTATATTTCTTCAATGAGAGAATCATGCACTAGATATTTCATGTTCAACTTTGACGAGCTGAATTAAAAATTGAAACGAACAGCAACATCGTAAATTTTCTATTATTGCAGCACAAAATTATGAAATTGAAAGCCAAAACTTTCCCGAAACTGTACAAACTTTGTTAGGCCGTACAGTGCCACCAACATCAGAGGAGCCGCCCCCGCATGCACGACCTGAAATTCTTCAATCACAATCGTGTTTTCATACTTTGTATATTCTCACTCCTAATTGAAAGAGGTTGTTACATCGAAAAGTTTAATTAAGGCAAAGCCTCCGGGCTAAAATTAATTCGACCCTGCCCTTGTATTATAATATCTACCCTGTCCTGGAATAACTTTATTTAAACAATATTAACGTATACAATAAAGAAGGCTCGCAGCTCGCAGCCAACCAATTTATGAATATTCATATAATTGAAGGATAAAACGGCCTAAGCGTTACTTAGTTTTCCTCTATATTAATTATGCACTATGTATAGGTAGCTCTGCAATATACCGGGTGCCCCCCGGGTGGTACGAAATATGTTTATGAATATTCACAACCTATACGGGTACATTTTCAATTTCGGCAGGATTTTAACTTACCCCCTTGCATTTATCCAGACACACGTTGACGGTACCTTTGAACTGGACGTAAGTCGATTCCGGGAACTTGAAGGCGCGAAATTTGGCGGCCAAAAAGTCGCCGTCTGAAGTGTTGAAGTTCTCGAACAGGTACGGATCCACGGAACACCTGCCAAAATTTCCAAGAGATGAGCACCGCGCCGGGGTAATTACAAAGTTTTTTTCTTAAATATTCAGATCGTTATTCACACCCTAAATGGGCAGCGGAGGCGGCGCGTTCTTATCTACTTTGCTTACGAAATTTATTTGTTCCATTAATTTAATTGCACCACCTCCAAGTGTATTTGCCTAAGCTGGTGCGGAGCACCGTAGTCTGCTTTCACGGACCCTCTATACTCCTGCTGCTTTAGCCAGATGAACGACAAGTACGAGCACTTTGTCACTGCGCTTCACCCATCAGTGCCAGTTGGGAAAGCTTTCGTGAATAGTTCCTGATGATAGAACGGCTCTGGTAATTGAACTGTTGTGATACTGAGTACTTGTTGAGTTGACCCTTGCAAATAGTTCTTGAACCAGTTCTCATAGAAAACGCGGACTATACTCAGACAGTGATTTGAAAAACGAGCTGAAATTATGCGAATGGAAATACCACGCACTAATTATCCCGGTCTCTGTGAATGTGGCTAAAAAGTGACTACGTCATGAACTCTGACGCGGTGGTTCTAAGAGTCAAAACTCGACCTTGTCCAAAAGCGCTTCAGAACATTGCAAACATTAGACAACCTACGAAGCTGCAGAGAGCTAAAGATAATAACTGCAATTTAGTTACGATTTCCCTGTCCTCAACAGTTCTTTCACTTCTACTCTTTAATACTTCAGCAGTTGTAGCCTAAAACTTACTCACAAACTGCCACTAAAGCACTCGCTTACAGTCCATACCTAATTTTCCCTTAGGAACCCGAAAACAGATTGGGAACACTTGATAAAATTTTTGAAAGACAATGCCAGAATCCAAATTCTCAAGATAAGACGGGACCGAACACCTGACTCGTATAGGTACGTATCTAAGTGTAAGTTGCAACAGCAGTCTCAACTTCTAGTTTGAAGAATTTGCCGATGATATCGTCTGCTACGTGAATCAGGCTATTGCGAAAAAAGGGAAAGATCAGAAAGACCTAAGATGACACTCATTTCGGGTACGCATGACAAAAATCGTCTAACTCATGCTGTCAATTGTTATTCTGAGAATTTCCGTACTCGACCTCCAACCGATATTGTCAGTTCCTCTCCGTCTAGAGTTGGCGAACGTTTAATAGGGGGTCACAAAACGAATTCAGTAGAAACCAACAAAACATCATTGTATCTCATCTTTACGGAAGTCTGGCGGAGATTGGGCGAGAAATAATCTTCTCCAGTTATCAACGGGACATCTATCCAACCTGTTTCAACCATTTCATTCACAAACTGTACCGAAAGAAGACCAAGCGATTCAAATATTCTAGATTTCACTTCACTCGTCAATTACCTCTAAAAAGCCTAAGCCTATCACTGGTAAACGAGATCAAACGCAATATCAAACCAACGTCGATAATAAAGAATCAAGTTGAACAATCTTATACTAGGAAGAATAATCAAGCATCCCTTTTTTCAGGCCTTCAAGTTGATTTGTCATCTACACCTACGATGTCGTTCTTAGCACAGCTTACATGCAATCGTAGTGAAACGTCGCTCAGGTCACATGCATCAAACATCTCATAAAGTGTGGTAAAATTATAGCTATAGAAAATCAAGATAAAGCTCTCTCACTTTCTACTGGGTCACCAGATGAATCAAATCATATCTCACGACACGAGCAGATACTATCCAACCGAATTCTTTTCAAGGGAGAGCAAACGACACTTTACCCTAATATGAACTCGTTCAAGGGAGAGTGCTTGGTCTACTGATGCACTTTGATCTACTATTTACCGCTGATTTCACTCAACAAGTACAAGTCACTAATCACATCTACAATAATTATTCTACATCAGTCAAGCTTTGATTGGTCATAATGCATGTTTCTGATGCGATGGTTGGCTAAGTGATCCGTTAGCCAGTGGTGAAACCACGAGCACTCGACAGTTGTCGATCTCCACAATTTCCTTTTTTCTAAAGGGTGAAGGGTGTAGAGGGGAAAGGGGAAATTAGGGTGAAGGGTGTAGAGAGGAAAGGGGATATTGTCGAGATCGACAACTGTCGAGTGCTCGTGGTTCCACTGCTGATCCGTTCGCCGTTTTCGAAAATAGGGCTCCTCATCGTCCCACACAAGCTCCTTCATTATACTTCCAAAATGCTAAAAAAAGTCTGAAAGCTTATTCAAAGCCATAAGTCTTGAAAGATCAAAGAACAAAATTGACTTAGAAAGTAGTGGGCCAATCATGGGTCAATACCAAAAAAATAGACTCGGTTACTCACTTAGCTTCGTTTTATCGCGGTAGAAAATGAGTAATTGTTGCAGCAATGAAATCTTTGACACCAAAACCAAGTCCCTTGAACCGACCAACTGTGGGCTTTAGTCGATTCACGTGACTTTCAATTGCGCCAAGAAACCTTAAGTTAAGAGTATCGTTCCTACGGAACTATCGGGCATGGTAATAGAAATAGCCGAAAAGTCGATGATTCCCAAATCCAAAATGCTGGAAAATTGAGGGGGGTGGAAGATGATCGGGATAATGGTTCTGAGGACTATGGAAACCTTCGAAAAACGTGACAAAAAGAAGGAAGGTGTATTAAGGCATGCATACGGCAGAATGAAGAAAGCTACATTGGAGAGGCAGAAAGTAATGTAATGTAGCCAATAGGGAGCCACACAGCGCCCGACACATCGCTCCTGTCAAGGTAAAACTCGAGAACAGCAACGCAGAGCTAGGTCAGAACTAGGATGGGCGGGATTCAGTTCTGAACAGACTGAAAAATCTCATTCGGATAACCTCAAGCAAGCTTCTCCGAATATTACGCCTGCAACCGGCAGTACGGTGATCTGTAGAGATTGATCACTAGCGTATGGCGGGTTGACAGAAAGTCAGTGCGGATCAACTCGAATCAACATATCAGCGTTGGGGTTATTTGGCGATTTTTGGATGGACCGCGCGTGTGGCGGCTCCAATGCTTGGATAGACCTATTATCAAGTATCCAACCATCAATATGTCTGTACTCTGTACACCAACATTTGCATACGTATTGACGACTACACTTTGTTATTTTTAATAATAATGAACTTCGCTGCTTCCACGCCTGTCCTCCTTTCCGAAATGGGGCTGGGGGAGGACCCCGGGCCCTGGAGACTTCAGATTCGAATATTTACCCGTTATATATGATGGTCTCCTCTTGCGAGTTCGTGTCCGTAACTTGCATGTGTGACACCAAAAGTCCATAGATGGGCGCCGAGGTCTTGTCCAAGAAAATTTCCATCTGAAGCGGCGTTCCGGGAGAGACGTTCAATTCGCCCGTAACCAATTTTCCTGCCTGTCTTACACCTACGCCCAGGATCGGTTCCGGTGCATGCTCTGTTAGGCTCGTGGTAATTTCGAGCTCCCTGCAAAATTACAAAACGTAACTATAGGTATATCCATACACGTTATTATAGGTGCTGCTGCCTAAGCAGAATATTTTAGGCAAACTGATAAAATTTATCAAAACAAAGCAGGCAACAGCGGCGTGCAGCAATTAAAACATGACAGTTCAATTTTGGGAAAATGGCCGTGAGGCCCCTCGTTGCCTCAAGAAAAAATAGAAGACGAGTTTCACACAAAATTTAATAAGCCCATACGCCGGCCGATGCGGTGGTGTTGAAAATGTAATACAGTTTGTAACGAAACCCAACTTACTCAGGCTCTTGGAAACCCGCAGGCAGCACGTTTCGTCTGGTAATTGTGTGATTCCTTATAGATAATATGGAACACTTAACGTGTAGAGTTTCCCGTGTTTCTTTCGGTGTCGAGAATCCCTCCAGCATCTCTTCGTTTTCTATCACTAACGTTTGGTAGTAGATTTGTTTGCCCTGGAACACAAAATGCCATACATTTCAACAACACGGCTCAGAAAAATGGGAAATTGAAGTGATTACGATATGATTAGGGACGGTAAATCAATGTGCGGAATCAATAAAACATATATCAGGATGTGCTGTGGAGAATATCTATCAATCATCTCTCCATACGAGGACGAACATCCACTTTTTACGATTGATTACCTACATACATACATATTATGATTTTTGTTTCAGAAAAGAGACGCTGCGCGCTGGAACGGTATATGAAAATGGTCGTTTATTTTAGTATTTTTCAGAGTTTGTTTGGTTTTATTGCTTCAAGTGCTTCAACTCCTAGATCCAGACTCTGATTAGAACAGTTTCGCTGAATTAGTAGGAGGTAGAATAATATGCAAGAGTAGGTACCTACGAACGAAAAGTTTTGATCGTTACAAAATATAGCAGACATTGTGGCTACACCTGTTCAGTTAGTGGTAGGAGTAGCCCCTTAAAATTTCATACTTGAAAAGAAAACTTTCCGCAAGAACAAAACGCGCCCGTGCGGTAACGCGACCGGAGTCATAAATCAATCAGCTCATTTTGTTCTTTGCCCTAAACGTAACAAGTTCGCTAATCTCTGAAAGCTTTTTAGCGTTTCAATTCCGTCCAGTTTCCAGGATTATCGTTTCTGTGAGCAAATAATTGAACCTGAACCTGAAGCCCTCGTGCTCGCTCCGGACTGATTAATTAATTTAATGCCGACGGAAAAAAATCGTAGTACATGCCCATCGAGTTCCCGCGAGGTGTATCTGATTACATTTTACCAAATTTATTGGTCTCGGTTTTTTGTTGGCTTCAGGTGTGCGATAAATAACTTTGGTTCAGTTTAGTGGTGTGCTTGAGCTAGAATTCCGAACCGGCAAAGTTGCAACTTCCACCATCAAGTTAAAAGGTCAAGCAAACCGAAGGGGATCGACATCTTCACCGTGTGACGTGATGTGTAATAGATTGGTTGGTATCGATATGCATTAAGTCGAGACCGAAGCTTACTCTCCACAGGACGTGTAATTGCCAAGTTTACATTGCTAAAAGTGGTCGCCAAATAAGGCAAAGTATCGAGTTGTGGAATCGAATCGTTCGGAACAAATGGGAAATTTGTTTGATATCATTTTACATTGGCACTTTACCGGCATGTAACGCATTTTTCTGAGAGCAGCCTATAAGAGTCATTTCCGAATCGATCCTCCACGGATTCCATTAAAGGGGAGTACACGCACAATTTTACATTTGAGTCGTATCCAGGATATCTCACTAGACAGCTACTCATGACCATAAATGAAACAACAACTTCAGAAGCACAGCAGGGTGAATAAATTGATCTGCCTTTGCCTGGATTTTTAAATGGTCCGAAAACCTCGCTGTAGCAAAACGAGCGTGTGAAAAACAATTATTGTATACTCACCAATAATACCCATGATAGAATTTGCTTTGTTTTCACGTTTTCATCGCAAAAATAGTTATAGTCTGGTAATTAGTCGGACTTGGAATCGATTTGAATTCAAATTGGTAGCACAATGCCGTTATCTAGTTGAACACGATTTGGAAAAATCGAAGATTTCCTCATATCTTGGCTTTGGCCAGACCGGAAGTCCAAGTTAAGTCCGTCATCTATCCTCTCAGAAAAGAAAGAAATCGATGAAGCTCATCGTAAATGACAGAATAGACATTAGAAGAATGTTGCAAGTAAATATGAGTGTATTATTTCTTATAATTGATGAATATGTCTCCCAAGTTCTCGTTCGGGGGGATTGAACCCATCACGCTGCCGGCGTCACTTCGTCGAATTGCCAGGGGAATGCGTTGCAGCAGGAATTGTTGAGTTTTTTGGGTCGTTAAAATTGGAAAATATTTCTCTTCCGATTTCAATAATCAATCTTTGGGCGTCGAAACAAAACGAATCGAATGTCTCCACTGCGAATGCGGCAAAATTTCAGTTGTAATTTATAGCTCCTTTGTATTTGGTGATTCTCCGACTGCTGCTGATGAGATCGATTGGTGCAAGTTAGTCGGACACAAAATGTCCACACAGGTTACGTCCCAAACAAGAGGCATTCTCTTCTTACTTCGATGGAAGGAGTGCTCGTTACACGATATACTTTAGTTCGGAGTGTCGAGACATTACGTCCCATACTTTTAAGACATCTTGAACCATGTACCATGTATATCGTTTCGAGTCCGCTTGAGCATTATGGTAAACGCAAATGTGTGGTCGACATGATTCCACTCCTATCCTCAAGGCTAAGCAAATTCTAAAAGTGTTGTTGTCTAGTAATGCTCCGATATTAGATAAAGGAACTGCGTTGAGCCAAGCTCCTGATTCAGAGCTTCGAACAGCATTAACGCGAGCAATGCCTTTTTCACCTCCAGGTTTGAATTTGGAATCGACGATACGGCTGATGTTTAGTGTTCCATTTTTTCTGGCTTGATAGTATGTTGGACGTCTTTGATGGACTCTCATAATGCCATGATTTCAGAGCTTCTGTTGCATGATGATGTGTCACAATCGTAGCCATGCGATTCAAAAGACTCTGGACGACTTCGAACGTCCCGTGATGCCAAAAATCCCAGCAGACAAATATCGGGAAGTCTTTGAACCCGCTAAACCACCAATAGCGATTGGGAGTATTGCTTTTAATCATTGTTGACCATCTAGTTTAAGGTGGCCGAAATATTGGTCAAATAACACAGTTTTCTGTCAGTTCCAGCAACCTTATTCTCTGAAACGAAATTACCATTCAGGTCTCCTTTGAAAGCTACAAGAATGATCTTCGACGTAACGAGCTAAAATTTTGAATTTTTGAAAAATAGTTTTAAAAAATTGATCTTTTCCAAAAATATTAAATTTCAGCTCGTTACGTTGAAGACCATTCTTGTAGCTTTCAAAAGAGACCTGAATGGTAATTTTCTTCCAGAGAATAAAGCTACTGGAATTGACAGAAAACTGTGTGATTTGACCAATATTCCGGCCACTTTAACATAAGGGATTTATTCCAGGCAGTTATGTGAATCTTAATCCAGATCAGTACATAATTCTTGGTGTTTCCATCAGAACATTGCAGAAGTTCTGATCAAGTGATTAGGCATCACGTAAATAGGCTTGATTAGGCACAGCGGAGCAGTTCTTCAAGAGAGTACAGGCGATATGTTAATTTCGAACTGCTCAATCATTTCAACTTGTTGAAAAAACTGAAGAACTCTTGACAGCTCTGAATTTTTGAGGAGTATGAAAAATGATAAGTTTCCTCATCTGCTTTAGCTAGATATCCAGAGCTAGATGATCGCCCTTTGCGACAATGATTGAATTTTTCACACAATTGGCCCATGTTTTGTCCATCAACTCTCCTGGAATGTCTCTGACCTCTATTATGCCTCCTGGTGATGAGACCTCCCTTCTTACAGCATAGAGCATGTTCAAACGTGAAGCTTCTCTCTCCACAGCCGTCGCAAGAAAGAGGCATGCCTGCTGGGGTTCTCTGGTACGGCTAGTTCTTCTTTAAATCCATTTGGTGATAGATCAAAATTGTTTCTTTTCAAGCAGCGATAACCATTCTTAAAACTTTATTGTTATCGTTTGGTGAATCTCCCGATCGTTCTTTTACTTTCTCACCCCCCCTCACAAATGGAAGGGAGAATATTGTGATCCTGTAAAAAAAATGGCTACATACGCCGGATAAGTCTGTTTTGAGTTCCCCCCAAGACGATTAAAAAAAATTATAGTGGAACTTTGACGTTTGATAACTCGGAAACTGCCCGATGGATGACCAAATTTGACAGGAAAAGAAGCAATACAATACAATAATAAAATTTAGTCTGCATTCTCCCACTGGAGTTTTCCATCAATTCCCAGCCGGGCGCTATAAATTTTCAAGATTTTTCCTGGCCGATACCACTCGGGCCGGCTGTTCGCTTGGCTTTGACTAGAACAAAGCGCTTCATGTGTTTGACTCATCTGTGGCGATATTTTTTCCAGAAGATCGACTTTTTCCAAAAAAATCTGGATAATATGGGAAATAGATTGCATTGAGCAGATGTTTTCGAATGCAAAACGGTTTTTGGCCTTCTGGCGGTGATTTTTCCGAAACAAAACTTGCAGATTTCTAAACAAACCGAAGAAAAAATGCAGTGTAAACTTCGACCTGTGATAATTTTATTTTAGGTGCGACTTGCTGTGAGTCATAGTTGGACAGAAGAATAAATTAATTTTGGCGAGAATTTTTCGAAATCGGACTGACGCCTCTCAAGTTTTCCGCCCTGAAAAAGTTGCAGATTTTGATTTATTTTTCCCAGCTCTTGACCATTATCCAACTTTTTTCCCCAATTTTCCGATAGTTTCAGGTCAAAAATGCGGCATATTGAGACGGAACTAAAATGATGAATCAATGAATATCAGTAGGAATTTTTCATAATTTCTAGCCATCATCTTTGCGCTGTTTATAATGTTGCTGTGCTCTTCGATGTTGATGTTGATGATGTAATTCTCCTCAATATTGATTTTCAGAGCTCTCCACAGCTTATTTTCGATGTTTCAAAAGACAGTTTTGCAAATTGAATTGGTTCTGTCATTCCTATGCCCTCTTTGTTGACCAGTGGAAAAAATTAATTCGATCCCCGATTTCTCTTCAAGAAATGGTTGCACAGACAGGGACGTCTCCAAACTTTTTCTCTTGTCAATTTTCACGGCTAGGGCTTAGTGGCCAACCCATTTCCATTCTTGTTGTCAATCGACTTTTCAACTATTTATCCTTTGTCATGTGCACGCCGCCTGCACGGTTAGGGGCCATTGGACGAACTATCAGTATAGCATCACAATTTAAATTTGAAGCACCCATCTACCCAACCTATCGAGTTCCTCTCATACAATATCGGATTGCTGGAGTGAACGTTGATTTTAGGGATACGCCCCACGGAGAGGGCTTTGAGCCAAGAAGCATCAAAGGAAGACAATAAAATTTATTCAAGCCTCCGCCTAATTTGCTTCCTGTTTGGCATATTCTCCACCTAATTAAGTTGACTCTCGAAACGCCGATGCGTGCGTTCAAATATTTATTGGCTGGCTGCCTGAATGTCGAGAGCTCCTGGCATCCTATATAATTTCGAATAAGTAAAAATGCTTATCGTATAGTCCATAAGTGGTACCTACTACCTACGTATTCCAATAAAATTGAACTCCATGCTCTTTCTGCACGCCTCTATCCGGTTCCGCCGAGCTGGGTACATTTCGGCGGGAACATAAAAGTAAATTAAATTACCCTCGAACAGAATTGAACTGCGGATAAAAAATAACACGCACGACGGAGAAAAGAGGAACAGGAATCGTTTCCAGTAGAGTGGGCACTGCACACTGATGGCTGTATTGATTAATTCAAATTGAAAGTCGGTATATGTATTCCTCTCCTCTTACCGTCTGTTTGTTGACGACCCTGGTGACGGCGCACCGATAAACATCCCTGAGGTCGAGTTCCAAGACGGCCAGGGTCCCCGTGGGATCCGTGTGCGGCCTGCAGGCCGGATCTGGATAGTCCCGTAAGCTGTCGAGGTAGACCCGCTTGGTCGAGGCAGATATTGGAATTTCCACCCGCATCACATCGGAAGTGCATCGTACTTTCGGTGAAACTAGAAGAAGAAAAAAAAGGTCATTAAAATCCGGAGGGTGTATTTGTAGCGGTAGCGGCGCTCGGTTTTCTCCTCTATAATTTCATGCGCGCTTCCTCCGATGAACATAACAATCTGAAATTAATTTAGTGGATTTGGGAGGGACCCGAGGACGGTCTTATTACTCGAACCATATTATAAACCATAAAGATAGCAGTGCTTCCGATGCGGTTAATTTAAGATTGCAGACAAGTACCGCCATGCCAACGAATGGTCTGAGACGGTTTGTCTTCCAACTAGGTCAGATAACATAATGTAATAATATAACCTTGTTGTCTTCATGCCGCACGCTAATGTGCTGTTTAGCCGTTCTCTTTACACCTCTTACTTTCTCCCTGTTGGCTCGGTCAACTTTATATGCTACTTCATTCAACTTCAGTACAGCGGTTCCCTGAGCTCCCAGTACTAAAATTGAAGTGCAAATTTGACCTGGTTCTGGTTTGTATTGCATCGCTTCAGTTATTTGTCATTCGGATTCTTCGCCGCGTGTTCACGATTACGGAAACTATCCTGATGTACAAGACATAGCCGCTTCGACAACTTTGACTCGTGCCACTTTGTAGACAATTTTTATACAAGGGTAAAATGAAGTTAAAAGTACAAGAAACGTACTCTTGTGTTTGGTAATGCAAATGTGTCGGTTTGAAATGCCCAGGCGCTTGATTGGGCTTTATCCTTCTTACGTGTATCTGCTGTGTTACTTCCGGATGTTCTTGCCTGATTGCTACGCTAATGAAGGGGGATCAATCGCGACGTGGGGAACTAAAAGCTAAATCAATTAGGAACATCCCGAGATGGCGAAGGTATACTTAAGTATAGTTTGCCTTAAATTAACTCGCATTGAGAATTTAGTGATTCACTTTATTTGGCTCTTGCAAATATCACTCATTTGCATTCTCCGTTATAGAAAATGCAGCTTGTTTACGACACGCCGCTGGTACTTACACGCAATTATTATTTCCGTTGATGCCATTAAAAATACCTTCCCTTAGCGTATTGTGAATTATTATTACAAGTCTCATCTGGAATTAATGGCACAGTATGCACTGTGCATGGCTGTGAAAGTTATATTCTTCTATGTTAATCGTAGAGGAAGCTGATGGCCGCAGGTGAAAGACAACTTACAATAAAAATTGTCACTCTTCCATACCTATCCTTCCATATGAGTTATATCATTTTTGCATTAGATATATGTATGATGTAAGTAGGTACCAGCAATAAGAATAAAAATAAATGGATATTGCGGCACTGCTAGATGCCATCAGTGCCATCAGAAAACAAATATGGAAGAAGCGGGAATTTTATTATAGTGCCCATAAAACCGACTTGCGTTTTATTAGTGAAAAATATGTTGTTTTTCACTTTATCTTGATTGTTGTTTTATTGTCCTTACGACCAATTAGATTTTACAAATTCTTATCATTCGGGCGCCGACGAAGCGCGCATTAAATTTTTAACGCAAAAAGTACTGCCCATCAAGAAAAATAATGGTGCTTAATGAAGAAGTTTTATTCAACTAAGCGAGGCATTAACATAAAAGTGACTGACTTTATCATCCTCTATTAATAAACTCCAATGATAATTCATTACAAGTACAGTAGGTAGAGAGCGCCGTAAAAATTTTCACCGGGAGAAAATTTCGCTTTTCATCATTCATTATTATGGGCTTTGGCTTGATTATTATAGGTACCTATATGGCGAACAGGTGTCGAGATGTGCATCAGGTATTATCATATTATTTGCAACGTAATTATTGTGAAATGCACAACTGATGCTCCATCATTGCCTTAATAACTCATTGAATTCTCTGGGTACAAGAAAATAAGAACAAAAAAACGTGGAAAAGTGAACGTTAAAAGTGGATGAACTGGCTAGGACGAGGCATTAATATTAGATTACTCAGTTTTTTGTGTGCAAGGCTTTTTATCTGCGTTGTTTAGCTCCTCTGATAATTGAAAATTATGTCTGCCTGCATGTAATTTGTCATAAAAATATGCATTCTTCCCTTTGCGAAACAAGAAGCCAATTGGAAGAAATAGAAAAAAGGGAAGTAGTAGCTTGAGATATTTCAAGATTTATATTCTTGAGGTTAGGGCTGTGCAGCTCCGTGGAAATTCTTGAGTCACAATCTTATAAACATTATGCTAGGGCCCTTCAGCCCCCTGAACATTCCTGAGCCACAGAGTTCATTTTGATGTTCGTAGATAAAAACCACGCCACTGACCTATCAATCATCAAACTGGACTGCTGCTATATGCTATATGCCTCTTTAAGTCACAAGTTACACCCCTAGGGAGGCTATACCATATCCTTTATTACCAGTAGTTTTCAAACTGTGATATTTTCCACCACACTGTGTCGTCACATCAGGATAGTTACAAAAAAAAACATACATTGCAATACGAGGTTTTGAGGATCACTGAGCAAATGTAATTCTGGTGGGTTGGCTTTCTGTCATATACCATCTCATGTTAGCCACATGGGTGCTTCCTGGTAGACGGAATTTTGCTCAGACTCGATGTATCGTTTCGGGAATCTCCCTGGTACGTAGATGACGATGAAGAAGACTTGATAGCGAAATCTTCAGAGTTTGAAACAGGAGGTTGAAAAATGGGTAGTTGGAAACTCAATGGTATAGAAAACTAGTTCGTAGAGAACTGGTTCGTGGAAACCTGAGGTGTTTATCGGTTTCGTTTTTGATGGGCCAAGTGTGCTCGTGCTTTTTTAATCGGTCGAACAAAGCCTAATTCGGGCTTTCAATATCCTCAACGGTCCAGCGTCGCCAAATTAAGTCCGACAACACTCGGTTCTGGTTTCGATCTACACAAACTCGAAAACCACTTGGTAGGCAAACGTGAATGCACAAAACCCACACTGACGACAGCGCTCGTGCAAATTTCGAGGCGGAAAATAAATTGAGTAGCTGCGTCGCTTCCTTTTATCAACTTCAGCCGTCCGGCTAGTCCAAGATTTATCTACAGCCAATTAGAGAAAGACACGCGGAGTTCTTTTGCCACAGCAATACCGTCCGTTTTTTTTTCTAGGCCCCAGCTTATAGCGCTTTTATTATGGGTTTTACACCCAACACATTAGATATTTTTGAAATCAGAAGAACAAAATCTTTCGATTGATGGTATGTCAAATTATTTTTGACATGTCATTTTTTGACAATTGACGGAATAGTACTTGTGACACACCATTTTAAAGCCCATAAAATTCTTAGGAGAACTGTGTTTTCATTTCTAGAATAGGATGTCTTTTACAGCTTCTGGAGGTCTTTGAATAGGAAAAATTGTTGAAATTCAGAAATACCTACTCAATAATTAATAGGTATTTTTAATATCAACTGATGATAATCTTCTGATTTTAAATCGTCCAAATCAGCGGGAGATTCTATAAATACCTCATTTTTCAGATAAGCTCATAAAAAACCGAGAGGGGTCATACCTGGCCACCTCGGATACTATCGCGTTGGGCTGGCAGTTCCAATTCACCGGTCGTTGAATCTCTCATTCAAGGAACAAGGAGACGGTCATTTCAAATTACTTCTTCAGGACATTTTTTGTTTTATTGTGATTATTTATTGATTATTATCATTAGTTATTATTAAAAATACCTGTTTTGCCTATTTACGGACTTATTGAGTATTTCTGAATTTCAACAATTTTTTCCTATTTGAAGACCTCTAGAAGCTGTGGAAGACATCCTATTCCAAAAATAAAGACCCAGTTTTCCTTAGAATTTAATGGGCTTCAAAATGATGTATCACAAGTACTATTCTGTCAATTGTCAAAAAATGACATCTGTCAAAAATAATTTGACAAACCATAAATCGAAAGATTTTGTTCTTCTGATTTCAAAAATATATGATATGTTGGGTGTGGAACCCATAATAAAGGCGCTACGCGTTGGGGCCTAGAAAAAAAAACGGACGGTATAACGAAACTCCCAAATACTAGGAATTGAAACGGCGGAGCAGAATTGGACTGGCCTAATCGGTCAAAGTATCAAAAAGTAGACAGAAGCAGAAAACGACGCAACACTTGCTTGATACTGTCGTAGTGCAGTCAAACGAACTTCAGCATCAGAATTAATCACGCTTGCTTGTTTTTGGAAGTGTGTAAACTAAAAAGCCGTGTTTTCCCCGAAATTGAGACTTCAACTTCTCAAAAACCTACGGAAATCTCACAAGTTGCATCTAAGAACTTTGTATGCTGTATACAAATTATTGACAAATTTGTAGATATAATATACTCGTTCATAATGAAAGATTCTGTTAGTAATGTCTGTTTCTCACCTCGAAAGTTCTGATCAGGTTTGTTGTCTCTATAATAACGTATATTGTGACTATAAGTAATGTAGATGGTTTGGGAACCGTTGTCTGTCAATTTCTTTGCGGCAGGTTGGCAGTTCTGGACCCACAGCAGTCTCAAATACGCGGTTTGTCAGATTTATAACCAGATTGACAGTAGTTGATGTCGTACATCATTACACAAGTAGATTCGAGAAGTCGCCGACATACGCTGGCATAACATTGTATCATAAAATACGTCATGAAATCAAGGCTGCTCAGTATAATCTTGTGTTCAATTATTGAATTTAGAATTCAGTCACATATGTCGTGAACTTTCCTCGACAAACAATAAATTGTCATTGCAGAAGCACTCCACCGATTATGATTCAGACGTGCACTGGTGGTGATGTTGATATGTTGCTGCCTCACACCTTATATAATAAAGGTTACAGATCAATGACTTTGAGGGAAACTTGTTCTCGATTTGACAGTCTTCGATAGATAATCCACTGAAAATTCTGAAGAGGTCCCTGAACACTTGTCACCTTATTTTGACAAGCCGTTACCTGGGTATGAGTTTAGAAGCCGCCTTGATCCAGTAGTCTATAAATATGACTTCTAGACTTTTTGTACTAAGCGATTTACATTTAAAAAACGCCACCTGGTGTAGAGCTCGGTACTTGATCGTAGAGGACGTTTTTGAGAGGAACACCATACTCCGACGTCTAGTAGCCTAGGTGAGCACTAGTGGATACCTGCAATACCCACATTATTCACATTATTCACATGGAAATTTGACAAGTAGAAATAATGTGAAAATGGGTTTACATTTGTGTCTCTTATTTCATGTTATGGTTAGCGTATTTAGCAGGCTTGTAGTAGATCTAGCTCCAGAGGTGCGCAGCTGAAAGACTACGCCCCCAGCAATGCACTACATTGCGGTAAAAAAAAAGACAACGTTTACGCCCAGAACACAAAGGTAGCTACGGCGAGCTTATTAGAATGAAAAATGCGGATCTCCAGCTGAATTCCAAGCAGAAAATCTTTAGAGAAAAGCGAGGAAAAAAGGTAGGTGGTGGTTGACTCTGCACGGCCAGCCCGAGGTGATTTTTTTTCTTGGCTGGTCGACGGTCTTGTGTGTTTCCCTCCGTGCGGATGTGACACTCTGTTGCTCTTCCTTGGGCGGAAGCTATGGATGGTTGAGAGAAAGGTCGGCGACGACGCTGGTCATCAACATGGGGCCCGGTAAAGAGCCTACGGGGTCCCAAGGGTTCACAAGAACAAAATTTTGCTTGTAGGGGACTGCACTAAGACAGCAAAGTGACAGTTTTGACATGCCACCACTTGACGTGGCCGCCGGTAACTTACACCTCTCCTGAAAATTAATTCCCTAAAACTTCCTCTACGAAACGGCCATTTTCCCCAATAAAGTCAATCGCCTATGGTGAAGTAGTAAAGATTTTGCTATGCCAACTTCTGTCCCTATAATTTTGGAGACTTTCAACGCCACTGCCTAGCTGACATGAGCATGAGCATAATGTAGTTAACAGAGATGATGTGCAACAATGTCAGATACGTTCTGTATGCAAACCAATTTGCGCTTGATGCACAGGTGCTTGTGTACCTGTATTATACCTGTAACTAACCGCGAAGCCGGCGGCTTACGGAGAAGTTCAAGTGGGCGCTATGCTGACGGCGCTCTGACTTTCGGACAAATTAACGTTCGCCAAAAAAGTCCTGGGAAACGAGTCGCAATGTGGCCGCATATATTCGTCCTCTCCTCCGTTTATAATAATAAAATTGCGGAGTGTTGGCGTATGGTGCTGCTAGATTTGCCGATTTTATGCATGGGTGTCTGTTGGAGAGAGGTTCAATGACCAAAAGTTCGTATGTGTACGTATGTGTTTGAGCTTTTAAAACAAATAATGAAAGACACGGGTAGGCATGAGGAGTAATTATTTTCGGTCAGGCAATGGTCGTCGTATATATGATATTATATGAATGTGTGCGGTTAACGGTAGACAAAAATGATGACATATCGTCGAGATAATGAGAAATCAGCTGATATGCACTTATCTGATGAGTAATTATTGTTGATTGGGCAAGAATAGATTGAAGGACAAGCGGTGGAATGGCTCGGGGCGAAATTCGGAACGTGACAAGTTTTCCTGCAGCTCGTTGATGTGTGTGCGAGTTTTTGAGTGGAGACTCCAATGAGCACAAGCGACGAACCCTCGTCCTTTGCAACAATAAATATCTCTTATATCCACAGAAATTATAAATTTCTGTTTTTGGGGCCCGTTGTCTCTGATTATGTTTTTTTTTTTCAAACTTTCTCACCATTGGCAATTGAAATAGTAAATTGTAGAGATGCCATACTAGCACAGATACATACAACGAGCAAAGATAATGATTACCCATTTCTTCACAAGTTTGAATACGTTTCAGATGATACTATGAGCCAAGAATATACTTAAAGTTGTGGTTACGCTAAGCATGATTCTTATATAAGATATGAGTCTTATTTTGATTTGACATCTGCTTCTCTCTGATGCCCAGTGAGAGAATGTCGCGCTGTTCCGTGCAAGGATATGTTGATCCCTCACAGAACCACTGATGCCACTACAGAACAAACTTGATTTCCTTATTAGTGGCAAGCATACTTCTGGGGACATTATATCACTTTTCAAGTCACACACGGTTATTTTTCTAGTCTAAGTCTAACATCTTGCCTCAAATTAAAAAGAACTACAAGTTTTTTGCACTGCATTTCAAACAAGTTTGATCTCAAAGTTCCAGCAATTCTGTAACTGCCCAACGGTCGCAAACAGTAGAAGGGTATAGAAGTCAATTGGCGAAACAAGTTAAATGTATCAACATTATAACTGCCTCGTCCTTTATTTCTTCGTAAAACTAAGTAAATGTCAAAAGCTAACAATTTTAATTTTTTTGTCCACACATATTTATATTATTATGTATTTACTACACACCTATATCGTACCGTTACGGTAATAAACTTGGTAACTACTTAAATCCAGCGATAAATTCAACACGGCCTGTGTGTGGCTTTCTGTATACCTACCTAAGCATGCAGATTGCAGGTAGTAGTAAGTAGTAAACCGAAACTGCATCAGCTAAACCATGAAAAATTGCAAGCTTGAGGTTGTGGGGTTCGTGCGAACTGGGAAACGGATGGCGGTGGTCTGTAGAGGTGACAACGTCTGCAATCCTGATCTGTATCAGTTCAGTCACATCTGCGTTGTATTTTCGGCTTTAATTTATGTAATTACTGGTGTGCTCTGCACGGAACATGGTTCAGTAAAGTACACCACGTCCGTCCGTGGCATACACCTACACAAAAACCTCAACGAATTAAATGAGTTTTACTTGAACGATTCCTGTTCATCTGCAACTTGGCCCGGCGATCCGCCACGGCTAATTAAATTGCAATTTACACGTGATGACGGTGATTGTGTTTGTTTAAGAGCTGAAATTTTTCACGTGCTTATAAATCACATCACAACCGCCATAACAAGCGGCATACGCCGAGAAGGAAATTGTTGATTTCAACCATCGTTACGCTTCCGATCCGTGCTTTGGATGCGAGCTAAATTCTACATCTAATTGCACACCGGAGTGAGAGATGCACACTATGTTGCATAATGTTGCAAATAAGGACTGATAATTAGTACGAAGAGTCCTGTTGCATGTGTAGCGATATCCGATAGACTGCTGCACTTATGCTAAATTTAATTATTACTTTCACTCCATTTCTGTCGACTAGGTGTACATCCATTTGTACACTTTGTGTATATACTATACTGTACACACACTAAGTGTGCTTTAGCACGTACGGCCTATTTGGATTTAAAGTACCTGATTAATTAATCAGCAGAAGGAAGTATCATTACCTGGCCTTATTACCGCTCAATTTACTGGGGATAGTAATAATCGCGTTACCGACGCCTGCTGCTTCTGCACACGTTCTTTTGTTGCCCAGTACGCCGGACTGGGCCGCAAGCGATCGGGTAGAGGTCTAAGAATACAAACGCAAGTTCCTTATATAAGACCTCGCAAGATGCACTCCATCAGACGTTCAAACTCGGCCGGTGCGTTACAAAGTCCAAAAGGCATCACCATAAACTAATACAGACCACTTAAAAGCTTCGTAACTTCTTGCATTTACCAGTGGTATAGACTTCCAGGAGTTTGTCGAATTTAAGCGGCGGTCTCCGTATTGATGCGATATTGAATCACCCTGGGGCCCTATTCCTACGGGCGAAGCGGTTGTTCGCTTCGCCTGAGATCCCGCCGTTGCTACGTGACGCGCCGTCCGCCTGGCTTTCGCATGCCACGAGTCATGCGAAGAGCGGTGCGTGCAACCCCCGTGCAACCTTTGCAGTGTTCCCAAGGTTCCGTAATGAAAAGCTCCAATTAAAAAGACAATTCCACCAGAAATTACTGAAAACTGTCGCAAGTGACAAAAATGTCAGTAACAAAATTTCAAATGAATGTCACAGTGATTACAAATAGTTATCATCTGTCAGTGTGTGTTTGATTCCGAATAATTTGACTCATAGTGAACCAATAATAAACGCCTTACGTGTGCCACAGACACAACAACGGATACCCAATCGAAGACTTGGAGGAAGCCAAAAGCGATGCTGACGTTGACAATGTTAAGAGACGGTTTCCGGATGGCGCTGATGGGAAGATGCATTCACAGATTTCAGTGATACACTCGAACTGTGCTTTGCTTGTACCTCCTTCAAGTTAATTCGTCGGCCGGCATTCTACTTCCACAGCATTTCAGCTCGTGAAATCGGCCGTAACCGTGCCCTGCGCCGAATTCGGATTTGAACCCAAAAATCAAAGAGCATTTCGCTCTGCCTGAGACCTGCGGGAGGGAGCCATAGCCGCTTTTTCTTTCAAGTAACACCCTCCATTTTCACTATCTAGCTATATCTAGACAAGAGTTGCTCTCAAACCACAATTTGAACTCTTGAGGCTCTTGAGGCCGGCATTATGGTTCGACGCTTTTGACGTATGCGACTGGCAGCGTTGACATCAAGGATGTCTATACTACTGGCTGGATAAGAAACTTCGCCGCCATCTTGAAGCTTGATTTGAATCTGTGACCGTCGGGATTGTCATCGTGACATTCGTGATGGACGCCGCCAGCCTCTTGTGCATCCATGGCGAATTATCGTTGATTATGCCGCGCAAGCCCAATAGTGTTCGCAACAAGCGGACCCCGCAACATAACACTTTTTGTTGCAGGTAATTGACTAATTGCTATCATTTTACAAGACCGGGCCCATACCGGGCCTGGCAGCAAACTTCTGAACGACAGTTTCGAGCGTGCTCCGACTGAACGTGACTATGGTTACGGGCAGTCACACGGGCAGTTACGGGTGGCGGACCAGTCGCGGACAATAACACTTCGACCGTCGGGATTGTCAAATCTCGGCTTCACCTTTCTACGTCAAAACCGGCGAAGCTTCTTGTCCAGTCAGTATAGACGTCCTTGGTTGACATTTCGCTCAGCGAATTCTTCCGAATCCATGCGAAAACACACGGGTGAACGAGCGTAGGAATACCAAATTTTGAAAGCAGGCGAAGCGATCGGGTTGCATCCGATCCGGTCCGCATCGCTTCGGACGTAGGAATAGGGCCCCTTGTCCTTTCAGTGTCTTTCATCATGAAGGCTGTAGCTTGTTCTTGGATGAATTGCATTGCAAATTCTTTCTACGTGCTTACGTGAGATCGATTCTACGGGTTCACACTTACTCAGGGTTTCTTCATTCTTGGCTATTTTACATGTCTTGTTCAGGCTAATGATATGTAATCACTGTTTAAGCCGTGATACAACTGCTAGCAGCTGCGTCGAGTTTGGCAATGCCGGTCACATGTCCTCCAGGTTGTTAGCTTAGAGAACGAACGGTTTGAGCTGAAAGTAGACGGATGTCTCCTTAGCAGTTTTCATGGATATTCTGAGCGCCATTCCCTCGTTTTCGATCTTCAATGTCCGTTGGCCAACATACAAGATAAATCTCTATACTTATTCATCATGTCGAGACCGAGGATGGAGTCGTTGACAATGTCTCGAATAGGGGCCCTATTCCTACGTCCGAAGCGATGCGGACCGGATCGGATGCAACCCGATCGCTTCGCCTGCTTTCAAAATTTGGTATTCCTACGCTCGTTCACCCGTGTGTTTTCGCATGGATTCGGAAGAATTCGCCGAGCGAAATGTCAACGCTGCCAGTCGCATACGTCAAAAGCGTTGAACCATAATCCCGGCCTCAAGAGCCTCAAGAGTGCAAATTGTGGTTTGAGAGCAAGTCTTGTCTAGATAGTGAAAATGGAGGGTGTTACTTGAAAGAAAAAGCGGCTATGGCTCCCTCCCGCAGGTCTCAGGCGGAGCGAAATGCTCTTTGATTTTTGAGTTCAAATCCGAATTCAGTCATTCAGTGCAGGGCACGGTTACGGCCAATTTCACGAGCTGAAATGCTGTGGAAGTAGAATGCCGGCCGACGAATTAACTTGAAGGAGGTACAAGCAAAGCACAGTTCGAGTGTAGCGCTAAAATCTGTGGAGGCATCTTCCCATCAGCGCCATCCGGAAACCGTCTCTTAACATTGTCAACGTCAGCATCGCTTTTGGGTTCCTCCAAGTCTTCGATTGGGTATCCGTTGTTGTGCCCGTGGCACACGTAAGGCATTTATTATTGGTTCACTATCAATCAAATTATTCGGAATCAAACACACACTGACAGATCATAACTATTTATAATCATTGTGACATTCATTTGAAATTTTGTTAGACATTTCTGTCACTTGCGACAGTTTTCAGATTTTTTTGGTGGAAATGTCTTTTTAATTGGTGCTTTTTATCAGGGAACCTTGGGAACACTGCAAAGGTTGCACGAGGGTTGCACGCACCGCTCTTCGCATGACCCATGGCATGCGGAAGCCAGGCGGACGGCGCGTCACGTAGCAACGGCGGGATCTCAGGCGAAGCGAACAACCGCTTCGCCCGTAGGAATAGGGCCCCAGGACCTTTTCTCGCAGCAGAAACCGGCCAAAGCGAATGCTCAGTTCCTCTTCTCCGTACAATGTAACAGACTTCCTGGTGGCTGTAGTCAAGCGAGCGCCATCAATCACAGCACGTCAAATGATTGACTTCGAGGCTCCGGTGTCAATAACGAAAACGCAATCTTGCTTGTGAAGCTTTCCAGGCAAGAAAAAACTGCTAGTTGACTTAGCAATAATACAATGTAACTCCTGGAGCACTGGGAACTACTAGCCAGCATGTGCCTTGTGCCAATTAGCTTTCTTGATAGCGTCGTACTGGTCTGGGAGTTCTTCGTCCCGATGTTCAACAATAATCGGTGGTAGTCGATCTTTGTCTGCATTCCCGGTCCAGATGTGTTGGTTTCTCGCAGCCGAAGCAACGTGGTTTCTCCCTGGTTGTCTCTTCGCTATTTCGCGGTTTTATTTTTGAAACAAGACATCGAGCACTTTCTGCAACATTTCCTCGGCTAAAGGGAGTTTTCTGTAGAGCTTTAAGATTCCATCAATTCCTCTTTTTCTTCAAGGCGACTTTCTTCTTGAGCTTCTAGAACTTTTCTTCGTTCTTCAAAAGGCTCCATTTGTCGTCCCAGAGCTTTTCCCAATTCCTCTTTTTCTTCCAGGCATTCCTTTTTTTTCCTGCACCATCACCATGATGGTTGCCAAAGTTCCTTCTAAATATTTGCTTTGACATGCTTATGGTCGTCGGTATTGTCATTCAATGATTTCTCGAGTATTCAGATAGGCTTTCTCTAAGTCGGCTGTTGAAATTTGCGAATCCGAAATATCCCACTTCTATCACCAGTTGTTGTTGCGGATTCTGGGTTTGCCTGTTTCGGTTTTTAGATGCTGATAATACTGTTTCAAACCGCAATAATTGATTATTGTTCAACAATAATCGCCAATTTTCACTTCCACTAGCCTTCTGTTCGAATTTATCGCCAGCAGGACTTGGACTGTATACTGTAACTGACTTGTCGCGGTCGCGGTACTCTAATTGCTTGAATAGGAGCTTGCGAATGCTCTGGGGATTTCGACGAGCCGTCCGGAACGATCTTCTCGAAACGCCTCCGCCATTCGCGAATATTCCAGAACCACCAGAACTTCACCAGTGTAAACATGAAATGAATGAGGTTAAAAGAGACTTGACTTTTAATGTTGTACTTGACTGTTAATAAAATGCTGCAGAGAGCTGAAGCATGCTGCAAGGATATATCAATAAAAACTAGAATGATTCTTCAAGGATAGGAGCAAGTATAAGCCGAATAAGGAAGTTGGGAAGTAACTTTGACAGAGAGTATTGAAAGAGCAACAGAGTAGATGGACATTGAACATTCGAGTAATAGAATAGGTACAGCTTGATAGCACCGTCGCACCCGTTCTTTTTGGAACCCTATTGAAGATATTACTTGGGCGATCATTTGTTATTGTTTTTAAGTGGCATATAGCAATCAGCTGTCCTGTTAAGTTCAAGTCTATATGATATCAGCTTGAAATGGAAACCATCTACTACATCAGCTTCAGATCCGTTCAGGGGAAAGGAAAGTGCTACCAACGCTAACTTCAGTACAAGTGAAAACGACATTCTTGATGATGGCACCTGATGCTGGCTTTGTTGCGCTGCAGCTAATAATATACTTCTTATACCGATTATGGGTATTGATTATTTCCATATTCGTAAGTAGTGTACGTGCCTAATATGTTGTACCCTATACCTATCTGCTGCCATTTCATTTATTTCTACCTTGTATTTTTCATACTTAGGTGCTTGTTTGTTTTCCCCCGAAACTGATAAATTGAAACTGATGATGATTTTTTGAATTCTTCCTAATCTTCTTGACCTTTTGTTCTTAATAAAGAAGTTTTATAAGCACCAACGTCATCAACTCTCATTTCTACCACCGCACCGGCCGCGTAAAACTTCATGCTGGTAATTGGCGTGCATTGGCTTTTATATGAAATCCCTTGCCAGATAAAATAATAATTCATCACCACCAGATACAACTCGCCAGAACTTTGATTAAAAATCTCGAGAGAACCGAGCTTTCCTGACATTTCAATCAAGAACTTGAAGTATCAGAGAAGCCCCCCGGGTATTGGCGCCTATGCACTTGAAAGCGAAAAAGGCAGCTTTTGATCTTCTTCCCAGCAATTTAACTCGCGACGGAACCGCATAAAATAATATCCATTGGCATTAACGGCGACATTAAGCCGGATGTTCGTTTATATTTCCTTCCATATTTCTCGAGATATTTCACATATCGAATTTCATATGCCTAAGTCTAAATTTTATTATGTATTATATAATTATAATTAAACGCCCGGTTAAAATGCAATTGAACTTAATGGGTCTAAGTTCCTTTGAAAATAGGTTTCAATAATGTTATTTCCTTGGTTTTTGTGATATACGGATAATAGCTTTCAATAAAGCCTGCGCTAGTTTATCGCTATGGGGACCGGAGAGAGTAGGAGATGCAAAATTGCGGCTTGTAGGAATAACTACGGCCGAGACCGTGATTCTGCTGAACGGCGGTTATGTGTGATTTACAGGAGAAAATTGCACGGCAAACTCACTTTCAGTGCATCATAGAGGAAGGAAACAAGTGAAACGGGCCCGCCTCACAGACCAAAGTTGAAGGCTAATGCATCATCCGCCAAGACAGACGAGATTATTGTCATATCAGTAATAATGATCCCGAAGGTACATTGTGCAAGCGTAATTTATTGTTCCAAAGGTGAATTCATGACACGAAACGTCAGGAGCAGCATCAGCAGCCTCCCGGAGTGATTGATTTACCGGAAAAATTACCGTCAGATAATGCTGTACAGATTAAATTATAATAATAATAATCCCGACACGGCATTTATCTTGTGCGGCAATCTTTAGCCAAATACACTATTCAATTAGCATCGGGCATACATTTACCAAAGACATCCAGTAGTTGTTGCCGAAGAAGAATGTACTGTACAGTCAGGTTCAAAAGAGAAGCGCGAATAACATACCCACCAGGACCATTAGGTGTCTGTAACATCATCTATACTTTGGTTTAACAGTGGACACTTTTATAGATACTGAAAGCGGTGTTGAAAAGAAGCATTTTGTGAAACGGTTTTTTAACCAATAGAAACAATTAATTGCTACTAGAAGGCAGGCGAACGTCAGGCGCGAAATGTCACTTGTCAAACATATCTCTTTTAAGGACGTCATTTCCTGCTGTTTTTTCTTCTGCCGTGGCTCTCGGCTTAACCTGTCTACAGAAAAAAGTGAAAAAATAGGGCCCAACTGAAATGGCTGTGACAACATACCTAATGTTTATTTTGAAATTTGAATTCTCGGAAAATTCAATCCAATTTATCGAACAAATATTCCTATTTTCTTGCCAGTTTTCGAATTAGTGCCTGTAATTTTTTTCGTTTTTTTGCGGCAGGCAGGTTTAGCCGAGGGGCTCGACAGAAAGGTTGATCTGTGTCTCTTTCGCACTGCCGGTAGTCCGCAGTCTGTCCTTGTGATAGAAATTACAGTCTTGAGGAGCTGGAATTTCCAATTTTTGCGCAATCATTTGGGTGAAGTTGATAATAATATAATATTACACTCATAAAACGCTCACACGTGTTTCATGACACGTCTCATTAAAACGAGTGTGATATACCATTTTATCTACTTTACTCTAATAAATAGTTGCTATAGCTGCTAGAAATAGGAATGTTTGACAAGCCTACTCCGTAAGAAAATCTCGTATAATATACTATTTTGGCGCTGATCGGGAATCTCTGCATACTTTTTTTGTCCATTGAAAATTGTAGGGCCGAAAGCCTGACATTTTGTGTCACTTGATTCTAGATAAATTCTATCATAGACAGAAACGACACTTTTCCGCAACGAAGAAATTGAGTATTCCTTGTTGCATCCTAATATTTCCGACCGCATGCATCCGGAGGAATTCTCTTTTTGAACTCGGCTGTACTCATGACTCAATTCTTCCGATGAGGGGGGCCCCCATCCGTAATAACTCTGTTGAGTTCGTGTCGTGGACTGTTTGTTGAGGTATGGTACGGATAATATGGCATTTAATCGTCGACCGTAGACTCTGCTGCACATGATATACTTTGATAATCACAGCAATTTGCCGAGGTAATGTGCACTTTACCAGCGCAACAATTGGGCTTGGGAAGATCCAAAGACAATGTTGCTAAGAAGATCTTTTCACGACGTGATGGTGCCGAAGAAGGTGACTGCTGTATGCTAAAATTTAATTTTTCGTGCGGTGTTGGAGCAGGTGGCAAGACGATTTATATTTGGAAAAATAAAACGTTGCTGATTGCACCCGGGAGTAATAAACGCGGAGGTTTGGTGCGCTCGTTTAACATTTTTTTAAATTAAACTCGGCTTTGATGGAAGACTTATAAAAATGTTGGAAAATTAACCCAATTTCCAGGGCGCCTTTGGGTCCCGGGCGTTGCCACAGACCAAACGTCGTGAAATATTTCAATTAAGTACCTAGCTATACGGGCTGTTTTCCAAGGTGTTTCAATAATGCATACTGAAAACTCTGAAGCCGGATTGTGCGTCTTACTCCGTCGAATTAATGGAAAGAAGGTTTCATTTGCCTTAACAATAATAGACCGGGAAGCTTTCTGCCAAAGATAAAAGGTATACTGAAAGCTCAATAAAAATTTGCATTATTTTGTCTGAAATCGTCAAGGAGGTGACATCAACAATAAAATAGGATCAGTAGCTCATTTTTGCAAACATCTACGTATGTTTAATTTTAGGCATCCGTCGTCGTCAAAGCTTGAACCACACTTGAAAGGATCTAAGCAAGGAGTTTTTGAAATATTCACAAAAATATAAATTATACTAAACGTTGCCGTTTTTTTTGCGAATATAAGTCCCAAGTCCATGCACGGACGGATATGGTACAAGTTCTATTACAGGTTCTGTATCATAGAAGCGAAAAAAGATGACGTTTTCATTGAGTAGCCAGGAAAGTTTCTATAAGTATGTATACCGGGTGATCATTTGAAAACTATCCACCTGCAATAAGTCTCGATTCCTAGTGAATATTTCTTGGAGCAAAAACAGGTCGATTTTTACATCGAGGGGGACGTCTAAAACATACAATGACCAATTTCAATCTCCAGTCTCCTCGCCGCCACCCACTCCAACTTCAAAATTTCAAATGACACTACCTACCTTGCAATACATCAAATCAATTTTATTTCTAAAAAAAATATTTTTCAAATCTTCAACCACCCTTCACTTTCTGAAATTCTCTTAGTGTCCCACGTTACATTCTGGACCCCTCAATTATCTTCAATTTAGTCAGCGTCATCTTAGGTAGCATGGAAGAAGAGCCTTTTCGGCACAAAAAATGCTGCCCAAATTCACCCCTTTGCTCTCCCCCACCCAAACTTCAAAATTAAACAAGATGCCACTCACTTTGTAATACATCAAATTGAAAGGAATTGAATCTCTTTCTAAAAAGAATTTTTTGATAATTTTCAACACTTCCCCCATCAAATTGGACATTATACATATAGGGTTAGTAGTATTTTAGGGGATGAAGGAAGGATTTTGAAAATATTTTGTTTGGAAAGAGAATTCGATGTATCACAAAGTAGGTAGTGTCATTTTAGATTTTGAAGATTTCAGAGTTAAAAGGTGTGAGGAGCGAAGGGGTGAATTTGGGTAGCAGGATGACGTGTAGTGCATTGAAGAGAATTGAGAAGTCAAGAATATTAGATTGGATAATCAGAAAATTTAGGAAGAAGGAGGTGGGATTGAAAAATCGGATCTCTCAATGGGATGTAGAGCCACACAATTTGTCGTCATTTATTACACACATCAAAAGAACCTGGGGGACAAGCAAATTCAGACGATTTCTAAAATCATCATATAACTTTTGATCCCCATCAGCGATTTCATATCGGTTTTCAGTGTTCGATAGCTCAATCTTTCTTTTTTATGCCTTGATCACGTCAAATACGAACAATGTTTTATATGGTTGCTACAGGGTGATCAATGGAACAGTGTAAAATTGCCGAAAGTTCAGTACGAGCGCGATTTCCCAAAAAAGAAAACTCATGCATTCCAATAGCACAGTTTTGAAGATCAGTGTTTCAAGCTTCGGTGACGTTTTTGAATTTTGAAATTCGAAGGTGAATTGCCAAAGATATTGATCATTTTATGCCGCCATGCTGAACTTCCAAGAAAGAAGCAAGTGATCCGATTTCATTGAAACTTGGAACACACTCATGTCTGGTTCAAGTTATTTGAATTTCAAGGTCAAATGTGACTTTCGATCACTTCCGAGCCGCTATATTGAACTTTTTACATAAATGATTCGATTTTAATAAAACTTTGAAACACACTAGAATCGAATCATTCATATAAAAGTTCAATGTGGCGGCTTGAAAGTGACCGAAAAAGACATTGGACCTTGAAATTCCAATTACTTTGAACCAGACATGAGTATGATCCAAGTTTTAACGAAATCGGATCACTTTCTTGGAAGTTCAACATGGCGGGATAAAATGATCAATGTCTTTGGCAATTCACCTTCGATTTCCAAAATTCAAAAACATTTTACCATTGGATGTAAGGGATTCAAAGTTTTTCAGGAGCTCCCTTAAAAAATTTCTCATCGAAGGCTGTTTCTACAGTATTGACGAATATGAGACCCGGTGTTTGAGAGCGGCTGTGTAGGTCTTTGTTGATTCTGTGCCTATTTTATTGTTGTTTTATCTTTATCATTTGTCTGTTTGTAAAATTTGTGTGTGTGTGTGTCTAAAATCAGTGGTACAATCTACATTCATACTTACTTGTTAAATTATTATTATTCTCAAAAATGACATTTCCAAAACATGTATATGTAAAACGGAAGCAATAAACAGTACAGTATAGTATAGTATAGTTACTGAAGCTGAAACACCAGTATTCATAACTGTGCTATTGGAATGCATGAAATTTTGTTTTGGGAAATCGCGCTCATACTGAACTTTTGGCAATTTTACACGGTTCCATTGATCACCCTGTAAGAAACTCTAAAAAACATTGTTCGTATTTGACGTGATCAAGGCATGAAAACAAAGGATTGGGCTATCGAACACTGAAAACTTATATGAAATCGCTAACGGCAGTCAAAAGTTATGAGGATTTTAGAAATCGTCTGAATTTGCTTGTCCCCTAGATTCTTTTGATGTGTGTATATCACATTTTACAGTCTACCAATTTGGAATTTGCTTCTTCAAGTTTCAATTGTTTCTTTTTTCACAGTTTTTGTGATGTTTCCCTAAAAAATATTGCATGTTCCTCGGTTTCTCCAGGATATATCGCCAAAAAACACGTTTGACCAACAATTTGCCACACATATTGGCTTGGATGTAAGTATTTTACTTTCATCGAACTTTGCAAAAATAATATAATGTAACCTAATCTATTTAAATTAATATTTTAGTACTTAATTGAAATTGTGGAAGTACCTCTACGAACATAAAACGTTAACATGCGGAAACATTTACATAAGTCAACGCCAGCTTATATAAGTCGAGTTATAAGTACAAGAGTTCAAGCAATTTCAAGCAACATTAAATACTTATTTCTAAAATTGTCATCAAAGAGTTATATTCTATAACTTCTAGAGTCATATTTCAGATAATATTTATTTTCGTGATTTTGATAATCTGTAGGTACGAAGGCACGATTTTTTATGCTTGACGATATGTTTTCATAAAGTGAAGAAGGTTTTGATCCCGGAGCCCAATGCCAATGCTTGCTCTTAAGGACGGCATTTCCTAGTGTTTTTTCTTTAGACATGAGTTTCATGAAAACCAGTCGAGTAGGAGGATTAAAAGAAGAAGAGTAATGTAAAATCAAGTATGAAAATGTATGAGTATTGCATTTTTTTGTTACATTTTTAGCTGCACAGATTTGGCAGAAACTCACGCCACAAGAATCTGTTTCTATTTCACTCTGCAGTTATTCCGCAGTCTGTTTCAGCAATTTTTTATTCCAGGGAATGCCGTCCTTAAGGTGTTTCTGATGTGACTAAGAAAGTGGTTGATGGGAGTCGGTTTTCGTTCATCATTTTCTCAAAGTAGAAACTCCTTCAAAGAGAAATGTACGGGTGATGCCATCAAATTTTCAAAATTTCAAATAAAAATGGAAATTTCCAATTTTGTTCTTTGAAATTGGAAAACTAGATAGCAATGCCCATACATCTTTATTCAAGAAAGTCGAATCTGAATTTTTTATTCACAAAAAAAGATATCAAAAACGATTTCTACTACTTAATTCACTTCTTCATCGTGTTTACGACGGGAAACCATTTTGGTACCTTTTCTTTGACAATAAAAAGTTCAAATTCGGTATGCGACTTACTCAAATTGAGATGTATGGGCGTTGCTATCTAGTTTTTAATTTTCAAATAAGAAAATCAACAATTTTCGAAAAGTTTTGGAAGTTTTGAAAATTTGATAGCATTGCCCGTACATTTTTCTTTGAAGGAGTTCCTACTTTAAGAAAAATTGACAAAAACCGATTCCCGTCAACAACTTTTTTAGTCACATAAGAAACCTCTTACGGCGGCGACTTGACTCGCCAATAGTGTCAACAAAATATGTCACAACATCAAAATCATTTTTGAGAAGAGAAAGGAACCATCATTGGTTCTTAGCTTTGCAAAAAAGCTAAAGGAGATTCCAGAATGAGCAGTAAAGCAATCTGCAACAATGTGTATTTCTCAAGTCTCTAATCGGCACTGGATTGACATTATTGTTGGCGGGTGTGACAATTGGAGGCGCCGTCGTGAATAATCATCATAGAGACAGTGAATGTTGTGACAAACCTAGCAACTTTGCTGCAGTAGGTGCATCATTTTTGCACGTATTTCCAGTAATAGGTTCGATGACGATTATATTGTAAAGATTCGCTAGATGCATAGAATTCTACCGGATTCTTTCACAGCCACCAGAGTGCCACCACCTGGTAAAGTGTAACAGTAGTAGCCATCAAACTCGTTTCTGTCATGAATAATGGCATCCATTTCGGCTCATAATTCGTGTACTTAGTAAATGTCGTAACGCTCAAAGAACACACACTCGGTTTTTGACACCGTACTTTTAAGGCAATTGTATTTATGAGGATGAGGATTTGGTTTGGTCAATACTAATAATTGGCTTCTGGTGCGGCTTCCGGTTGAAGTTCTCTTTTAATAGAGAAATCGAGTTGTTATTTTTTTTGTCCCAAACAGGGAATCCTAGTAGTTAACCGATAACCGTTATTAGCAGTGACGCACTGTATAGATTGTTAGTGGGTGTGCGTAGTTGCCTTTTTAAGGAGCTTACCGGTTTTGTTCTTCCCACAATATTATACTGATGCCGGGCATCGAGAAGAGCAACAACTGCGGAATTAACATAAATTTTGGTTCGGAGAAGAATGAGAAGAGGGAAAAACGTTGTTGCTTCCAGCCATGGCCATTAACATTCTTTAAAATTCATGATGATGCTCCGGACATGAAATAATCCCGATGAAATCGATGTTACATGCCCAGCTTGTTTCAGTCAGAAGCAGAATATGGTTTAGGTCCGACTTTTAGACTTACTCAATAAATAATTCTTGGCGTACTCTACTTGCTATTCCTGGTTTTTCCAATAGGCATCAGTAGGCATAACACTTGTTAAACCTTCATCAAGAAAATGAACTTGCATGCGAGCGTTATACATTCAGCCGACTGAGATACATTAGCTTCAGCAAGACTAACCAAAAACGTTTTTCATCAGTCAAAAGTACGAATTTCACACAAGATTACGCTGATGGGTTGTAGCAGCAAAGTTTCAAAATAAAACGTCTCGCGCTGCCTTTGTGAACTTCTGAACTTTTCTACATCGCGCGCGCCTAATACCCACGTTATTATGTTCTTTTGAGCTTTTCAGAAGCCGGCAACTTGTTGGATGATCGATAAATTCGCAATCACTCCCCCCACCCCTCCAAATGTTAATAAGAATTAATTTTCAATTCGCATATTGATCATTCTTAGCGTTGATTATTTCCTTCCTTTTCCAGGAAATTTCGAGAAATGTTACCGGAATCTTTCATCCCCGCATCGGTACCTGGCTGATGCTCTCACGTTTTGTTCGCCCCTTGCCTCCGCAAGGCTTATTGACTGCGCTATTTCATATTTGCCATGGGGTTGAAATTAATTAGGACGTTACGGTTTTGTTGAACATCGTTATGTACCGAACAAACTCTTAATTCAATTCGCACGGAAAAGGGGGAGAACCGGAGAACAATAAAGTGACTAAAGGGCGTGTATATCTATAGGTAATAATACCATCTAAAAATCTTCCGCGATCCGGTAATAATAAAGTCGTATCGTAAAACAATCCCGCGTTTATTGCAGACATCACGCAACATCAGAGGGTTTTGAAAATCAAGTTATTCAAGTTTATGTTGATTTTCGGCTTTTTTGCGTTCTTCTTTATTCTTGCTTTTATTTCAATTCAAATCAAGTCACAAGGATCGAACCTTCAGTAATGTAAGGTGAAGTGAGGTAAATGTAGCGACAGAAAGCCTCCCCTGTTTTGCGGGTCAAGAAACCATGCAGCTTCACGAAAACAAAAACAAGTGTATTTGGCGATCGAATCTGCATTATTCCACTTTCTGCTTTTACCAGTGAGGGAAAGACATACTCGTGTCATAGAAAATAATATCATTTAAGTACCTACTACATGGCATTCAGATAAGCTAATCCGAAAATGGATGACCCCATCCAGTCCAGTCCCATCACACTCTAATTTAGCACGTGGCAGGTTGTGGGTGCACATTGTGGGGGTGTGTTTATCGAATCGATCAGACACTTGAAGAATTTTCCTTTCAAACGTCTGCCAGCAAATTAAACCAGATTGACATTTAGAGCTTCGTCCTGTTTTATAGCTCGATGGGTATATCGGGTCGTTTCCACCTATATTCCAATTAAATTTAATTTAGACACATCGCAATACTACAGAAAGAACGTACATATAGGTATAAGCTTTGAAACACTATACATAAGTACTGAGTTTGTAGCACTCATTGCACTTGGGAATATACTTAAACAGTCCTACATATGAAATGGCGAACTTGGAAGTGTTTACTACACTCGACAGTTACTTGTTTGTCTCATTCGTAATTTCATTGCATCATCGTATGAATAGATAATCATGAAGCTCTTTTTGTGCAAGAATAATTGCAAATATCATCATCAACATCCCACTTCACAACGTACAAATGGCCATGTCATAACCTGGAACTGAACCCGGAACCCTTGACATGTCTGGAGTGTGCCGCGTAGTAGACCACCAGAGTCGTCGAAGCTTTTGCGCTTATTCACGAAATTGGAAAAAGGGGTCACCGAAAACAACGAATTGAGTCGGACAATAGGATTGCCGATGAACGTGAAACAACAGAAACAAACAATTGGGTCTTTGAATAACAACTATAGAGGTATAAGCTTATTGTTGACTTTGTTCTGCGATCGGGCTAAATCGTGAAAGATAATGAGATCATTTCATTTGTACAGGTATAAATAATAAATATAGCTGAAAATACATTCATCTTGTATTTGCAGTTGGATAGGGTATTTTAATACAGTGTTTGAGTATATAGAATGTTCTCATTTTAATTCCCGAAATTTTCGACAACCGATAGAGCATCCAAAGAGAAGTAGACTTTCTCCAAAAAATATTTTTCAAAGGCGCATACTAACGGAGAATGCCCTTCTAAGTTTGACTGGAAAAATAGTTTTTTTGGCATAATTTCTAAGTCGTTTAACCGATTTTACTCAAGATATCGAGTTTGATGGAAAGTGCCCAGTGGCGTAGATAGTGAGGAGGTCGTCTGTTTTCCTTTTCACACTACCGACCATTTTTCAAAACTGACTACAACTTTAGATTCCTTACTGAGTAGTTTAGAAAAAATACTTGTGTACAAGTTTGATTGGCGGCTCCGGTTTTAAGATATTTGAGTCTGAATGTTGAAAAACCCCCAATTTCAAAACTTATAAAATTAAATTTCAAGAAGATTTACGATTCATTTACTAGTCAACAGGCTTCCTAGGCTTTTGAAGCTGGGAGCCCGACATTTTTGCTGGGAAATCACAAGTATCAAATTAAATTTCAAAAAGATTCACGATTCATTCACTAGTCAACAGGCTTCCTAGGCTTTTAAAGCTAGGAGCCCGACATTTTTGCTGGGAAATCACAAGTTTTCAAAATTGTTTTTTTTGCCTACGAAATAGGTACGTACCAAAGTTTTCGAGAAGCTTTTAATTATTAATTTTCAAATATCTCGAAAACGGAGGAATCAGAAAAAATGAGCTTTGCAAAATCTTCAGTGGCGTAGTAAGTCGAGGAAGGCAGGGGTGATCTCTTCATTATCTACGCCACTGGGTGTTCTAGACTATTATCGGGCAAGACCGATACTAACTTTTATTGACCGCGGTACACTATGGGTAATGAGCCACAAAATACGGCATTTAATGAGAGAGAGGTTTTCTTTTGTACAGTTGTTCTTTTCTTTAACACGAAGCTCCATCAGGCCGCGCTGGTCCCATGGGATGGGACCAGCAGGAAATTTTCATTTTTTCAGGTTCCTGGCTTCAAGTACGCTACATATCGACAATGGCAGCGGTCCATCACGGCCTGGGAGGTTACAAGTGCATGGATATCTTTTTGATTTTTTTTTATATGCGAAATGTGGCTCCTAAAAAAATGTTTTTGTTTGGCTCATTTTTTCGTAATTTTTCGAAAAACCAAGGTGTATTTCGAACTTTCACTTGTGCTAGGGAACTCAGTTTTCACTGCACTATAACATGACATTAATAGTGGCCTGGTAAGAAAAATCTCAAGATTTCGATAGCAGTGAACGTGTTGAGGTCTCTAGAAACAGGTAAAATCATCCCTAAGGAGGCCAATGGGGGCTCTTCAAAGTTGAAGTTTTAGCACTTTGCATCAAACCATCGTTGAGTATCGCTATAATACCGATCGTATAAGAGCCGTACAACTCTTTTGTGAGTATTGACAGCATTTTGTTCCAATGTCCGTGATATTCACGATTTCAACTACCGATGGGGGCGCTGTAAACAAGATGGAGATTGTAAGTTTTTCTGTCACCTGTCATCGTGCGTTGTATAACGGTTGTATTTGTGGTATTTGGGTTGATTATTGGTTGATCGATATTCAACAAAAGTTCATTTTCTTGAATAACTCGATCACCTATACGAGTATTTTGACAATTCGCGCGATTGTCAATGGTAATCTGACAGAAGCGACAGAACAGAAATGACGTAAAAACTTACAAACTAGCTTCGCCATTTCAGCCTCCAGAGGGCGTCTAGATTCTTGAAATCGCGAATCCTTGTACTTGAAAAATCAATTTACTCACCAGGTTGGAAAAGACCTTTTTTTCAGTGTTTTTTTTCTATGCATTCCGGACCAATTTTTATGCGGTCTTCATTGGTTTTGAATAATGTCTGGCTGAAAAAAGTGGTCCATTTTGATTATGATATTTAACAACAGTTTTCACAATGTACCCGTTCAGTTAGCACCAACACTTTTCAAGGAATGGATAACCTGAACTGTTTACAAAGTCAGTTTGTTTGTGCAGGCCCGGTTCCCTAAATGCAGTAGAAAATACCCAAAAAGAATTTTGGGCGGTCATCCATGAACATGTTGAATGCTCCATTGAAGTTCTAAAGTATGATTTTTGGTACGATTGTGTCAACATTACTTTTTCGGCTGCTAGGTCTAATTTATTTCATCGCTGTCGCGCGGTTGCAAATTAAGACCTAATTTTTGTTAGTCCCAAATTCAGCTTGCTGAGCAGAGCATTATTAAATTACAACAATAAGCTTTGAAGGGTTCAAACAGTTATATCTTCACTCTGTAAACGGATTTTAGTTTTTACAGTAGAATAAGATAACAATCTGACATTTTTTGGGAATTTGGGAAAAATCACAATTTTCAAAATGTGAAAAACTACCTATAAACACATTTATCAATTGAGCTTAGTGTCATTCCATTTCTATTTTTTTCTTAATTTCAGCGCTATCTCCCGAGCGCTACCAAACAAAAAAGAAACCTAACCCATTTATTGACAGTTACCCTTTTACGGTAGAATCACCACTCTAGCGTCGTCTTTAGTTTAGCCTACTCTGCTGCAAATGAAAAATGAATCGATGATACGGACAGTAATTTAACTGATTTCGTTGTTTTCATTTTTTTCTTTTGAAAACTCGCGCAGCACTATAAAATAATTGGATGGGGGCCGTGTTTTACAATACCCAGTCCTGGATATGCGATATTGAATGTTTTCAATGTGGAACAAGCTGTGTGCTGGAAGAGCTCTCGATCCACTCTTCACTCGATAACTGCCCACTCATCCCAATCTCGGCCAGAAAATAATTAATACTTATGACCGCCATGGCTGGGATTCTCGTTTCTGGATCAAAATTCAAACCATTGTAAAAAAACTCAGGATCCCACACTCAACCTTTTTCCAACAAATTAATATAGATAGGTACAGTACTTCAGATGATCAACATATCAACAAAATAAACGTTGTAAACGAAATTTGCCGAACCTTGAAAATTCTGGATTGCTGAAAACGATTTTGATTATAAGTGTATGTATCATTCCCATAGGATTTTTTCTGTTGAGACGTAAATAAAGGTTGAAATTAAATACAGAAGTACAGCAAGTACAGGAAATGAACACAGGGTGGCCCAACGAAAGCGTAACAGACAGATTTTCGTACATTTGACCTCATTTTTTTGAGATAAGCTCGAACAGGTCAACTTTGTTTCAGAGGGGGATATTCGAATGCTATTCATTCAACCGTGAAAAGTTTCACCCCCGTAGTCAGCATGGCAACCCCTTCAAATATTTCAAATGACAAGTGAGGTTGAGTGATACATCATTTTAAAGCTGGTTTGGTTGTCATTACAGCTATTTTTCTTTCGATTTGATGCAAATTTTGCAAGATTGACAATTTGAGTGTTGACAATTACTTTGAGGGTTACAGCCCCTTCCAGGAGGCTGGCTCGAAGTTGCCGAACCCATGACGGGGCTTATGTCCCTCTTGTGAACAAATCACAGTATACAAACAAATGAGGTCATGTGCCCGAAAATCTTCTGTTACGTTTTCGTTGGGCCACCCTGTATACATATCAAAGGAAAAGATGGATGCCTTTAGATAAAAGGCAAAAACTTCTGCGCTGAAGCAATATCGATGTGAATCACATGAGGAAAAGAATCTCAAAACAACAGACCGACCGAGCCGACCACGTAAATCACGTGTTTCGACCTGTTCTAGCCTAACCAGGGCTGAAGTATTCGAGGCGGAGGCTGAGCGATCCACTGTCTAAAATAACTTTGTACCTTGTACACTTGAGGGTACTTGTAGGTGAGATTCACGTGCGGCGCCATCTACTATCGGCTTGCCGCAATCTGTATACTGGAGGTAGTATAGTGGCCGCAGAAGATTTTCCATAAGCCGACAACACCGACCACTATCATGATGGAAGAGTGCACTTTGGTCTTTAACTGGGAGACTGGGATTATAACAAAGGAAAAGGTGGATGTCTTTATGAAAAAGGCAAAGGCTTTTGTGCTAAAGCTTCAACAATATGACTCACATGAGAAAAGGAAGACATTGGGTCGCCGAGCTTCCGCCTGATGGAATCGGTCTGATGTCGGAGATTTATGTTCTTGAATAGGTATGCATAGTTTTGAAGCCATACCAAATGATTGCTTTAAAAATAATTTTCGTTTGTTTTTTTCTCATCTAACACTGTATCATTAAACCAAGTCCTGTGTATAGCCATGAAAACCGCAAGCCCTTCTTGAACCGCAGCTGAGGTGCGAGGTGCAAAGCACCGAGGTTTATAAAACGATGAGGCTCAAGACCAGCTATCGCGCTTATGATGCATCTAGCTATTCACAGAATATCAAAGGCGTAAACAATCTGTTTACTGACCGAGGCATAGCCGAGATTGCTTTTCTGTGACTTAACTGTCCGTTTCTGAAACCTATCTCAAATCAAGTTCAGTAAAGTCTTGGTACAGTCCAGGCTTCCTTTTCTTTCAAAGGCATTGGGCGTTCGTCACCTTCCGGTCGGCATCCGTAGGTAGTGGAGCCGAAAATCAAATAAGAAATAAATTTATTGCCGTGTGAATTCCCAAGGCAAATATACAAACATGCAACAAAATATTTCGAACACAGCGTTTCCTTTCATTTCTCGGAAATACACCAAAAAACGACATATCAAAGCACAATGCCCTTGTGTCGCGCGCGCGCTCGGTGTTTATGTGCATTTTAAATCCAGCGGCGGCGAGGCACGGTGGCCGAATATGTCTTGGGATCATCATCTGTGGAAAGAAAAAGTGTGATAGACGGAGAAATAGAAGAAGAAGAAGCCAGAAGATACGCACGCGGTATCTACTAATTCCGACTCGTCCAAGTACTGTAACAATGGACAATGGAGTCCAGTATTTTACGCAAGGCTGTTTCTGCTGGTTCGCATGAGCTGGGCAGGAAACACACCATATGAGTAAAACATTTAATTTGTATGCATTTCAAGGACTTCATTTATACATGCTACGTTTACACAGGGAATAAATTACGTTCGAGTTGAATGTGCGTTTATGTCTTCGCGGATAGTATACCGAACACGACAGCACTAATTCAAGATTGTGTGAAATTTATTCAGAAGAAAAGCTTTGTTTGCTCGTCACATTCGTGGATAGACATTTACAAGCACACACATCAGGCCACTTTTAAGAGATGCCTTAAATTTTTTAACGTCGCAGGTTAGTGCCTTGCAAACACCAAGGGTCATTGTATTTTTTGTCTGGCAAGTTTTGGATATTCGGCAAAAATTTCGCAACGTTTTTCTAGGCGCAAATGTCAGTTTAATATGGGCCAAAAATAATTGAGTCGTTCAGTTCCAAAAATGTCCCAATATGTCACTTTCAAGATAATGAGGAAAATCTGTAATTTGGATATTTTTAAATTTATTTAGTTATCTTATTTTGCAAAGTTCATAAATCATGCTTTCCCAGCAAAGTGAAAATCGATGGAAAACAAATGGACATGTCACGTTTTGGAACCAATTCGTGGACTTGAACAGTTCTGGAACTGCCTGTCGTGAACATGTTCACTATTTGGAACGTTCGTAGTACAGCTTTTAGCTGATTTTGCGCAAGAAAGAACACTTGAGGTTTCCAAATGATTCAATAATTCTATGAGTGCTCCATTCATTGAGCTTCACCGAGCTGATACAAAATAAATATATTTAAAAAAAAAATCAAATTTTCAACGTCGCTCATGGGAGTATCATCATTCTCTTCGTTTTCTTTATATCCGGCAGGAAGAATATTTTGGTTCTCAGTTGCAGCGCGATAAAATTCCAAGTCAGGCAAATCCTCCCATCCATCTCCAAAGTGTTTTGTGAGCAGATTTTTTCACATCAGCTATTTTGGCAGGTTTGGGAGTGATATCCAATTCAATTGCATTCTGTGTTATCTGTGAAATTGACTTTCCGCATTTCCATAACCCTTTTGAAGATCCTAGGTCGGAAAAGTATGAAGTTTCTCCTTGGATTGTAACACTAGCGTTTCCCCTCTTCTTGATTATAATTCGTTTGGATTGAGCAAATTTTAAATGTCACGAGCCGGGTGGTTTAAGAACATTTTCAGCGGCTGTCTTCCAGTCAAAAAATTCCGTCAGTTGGATCACTCTGCCAAAATCTTTGTAATAACTTCTTTCTTTATCTTCTATTTTTTCTATTCTTCCCAACACCCTGTCTGGGGGCATATAGGAATGCCCTGTAACTGGAAAATAGACTAGGATAGTCTGGATGTGCTTGGGTGCCGAGTCTTGAAGCCACTTGCTCAACATTCCAATGACTATCCGATTTTTATTTTGTCCTCCACATCCGTCCGCAAACATATGGAGAGTGTGGATTGTTTCTGGGAAAACGGTGTTACTCAGTCGATTATGAATACATGAAGCTATTTCACTGGATCCTTTGTTGTCTCTTGTTTAAGTCGATTCAGATGTACCTTGGCACATGGTGAAGTTGTACATATAAAACTGACGGCTGTAGTATGCCACCTGATCCGGTACTTTGGGCATCATCAAATTTTCGAAGTTTTTCTTCGACTTCTTCGACAGTCGAAGAAAAACGTCATCTCTTCTGGTTGTTCTTTTTTAAGAAGTTGGAAGAATGCTTTCCCACGCCGCTTATGAAGGGCTAGATTCACCATCAACCTCTGTTTCACCTGAAAATCTTGCGTACTCTTGGCGGCTTAGATGCGTTCTTCAAACTGTACATTTGGAGCATTTATCAGTAGCGGGTGTTTCAAAGCCAATGTTGCAGTCACGGCAAAAGATGACTCAAAAGAATTGCATTTCACCCTTGATGCCTCTTTCTGCTGATTTATTGAAACTCCTCCACAGATTTTTTATAATGAGATCACTCTGGAGATAAAATCTATAAGATTTACCTCTACAGTAGTGGGACTCAATTGGCTCAAGTGACTCAATGAACTTTTTCACCTGCAAGGTTCATGCTTCATAAGTTTTTGACCGAGTGTCACCCCCCTCTTTTCTCGCAAGGGACCCTCCCATCACGCAACAGAATTTTTGCCAGCCTTATGACCCTCGATTTGGCGATTCCCAAGATTGAGATGAAAGTTTTTTGGCAGACTTCCACCTTTTTCCGATTCCCCGCAGAAAATTTGGGGACAAAGTACTTTGTGAATACATTCTTCTTCTTTGATATAAGTACCTTCATCCCTAGGACGTCATCGATTTGGTGACTGAACAGCCAAATTTTGCACAATGAATGCATCTTGCGTTATTTTATTGAGATCTCTATAGAAATTTTGATGAAATTTTCGGAATCTTGAGATTCTTGCAAGCAAATGCATACCTGGCCGGATGATTGCATCTAGGTTTTTGCGGTGGTGCCTTGGAAGAATGCCTGCGAGTATGAAAAAAATTGCAACAAAAATAAAGGTACCTGTATGCGTACCTTCTAGCCTTCAGCACTTTTTTTTTCCAATTGGGACGATTCACTTGTCTTTTTCGGCTTATTTGATCAGCATTAATCGGCAAAATTTTTGCAGAACTTTTTCGAACACGAATCTCCTCTTGATCATTAGCCCATGTCGCATCAAAAGTACATCATCGCTCACTGCAGATAATACAGTCCTCCAGATAAAAAAAGTCCATTGTGGTTTGTGGTGCAAATAGCAAACACCTTCGCATTCACGGCAGATTCTCGGTGCATGCAAAGGTATGTGCCATTTGCACCACAATAGACTTGGACTGACAATGCATGCATCGTCGTAAAGTAATGAACATGATGAGATTTGCTACAGGCGGTACTCGGGACATGTCAAGTTTCGGAACATTCCGCCTGGTTCACATAGGTTTTACTATGAGATTTGTATAGAGTTTTGGAACAGTTCGATGCTTTATCATGTGCATGCAACCAATGGCAGAGAAACCAGTTGTTCCAACAGCTCTTTTCTTTCAAATTTTGGACATGTTAAGTTTTGGAACTGAGCAACTCAATTCTTATGCATAATATTCACTTAAGTATATAAATATCAGCAAAAGGTGATAAGACCAGTAATACTGTGTTTTGCTACGAAGAGCTGCAAACTTTTGGACGAACGCGGGCCATGAGACCAAAACGGAGCAAGAGAGAAGGTTAGAAGGAAACCAGTGCGAATGGAAGATCTGATCAGAGGTGGCTGGATGAGGTAGAGGAGATGATCAAGGTGTTGAAAGTGAAGAACTGAAAGGGTGTGACGCAGTACTGAAAAAAGTAGAAGAGGGTGACTTTGGATGCGTAGGTCATTGTTGGGTTGTAGAGCTGTGATATGCCCGTCAGGAGCATTACGTCGAGGTTTGTTGCAAAGTACCTGCAACTTGTAGAACTTCAAGTAGGGCTTGACTGCTTTCGATGTACTTACCCAGGTACCTTGTGCAAGAGGATAAATACGCTTCGACTTCTTGTAAAACCTTTCGCAAAATGCATGATTATTCCAAGCATCTTTGTGGTACTTCTAGGAATTTGCCAACGACGCTATTGATACGGATTATAATATTCAATCAGTCTTACTACTTCCGTAAATGATCATCGTCACAGTAACGTGCCTGATGATTATTTATTGTGCTTAGGTAGATACGTACTAGATATACCTATCAAACATCGCGTATCAAAGATTTATAATTGCTTCCACAAAAGAACCGTGGGCTTTAGGAATGCTTCACCCATGATGACGATGTTTATACGACACAATCCATTCTTTCGATTGAAGCATTGTAAAAGCTCGCGCCGTAACTTCTCACGCATATGAATCTGCGCTGGACATTTTCAAATTAAAAAACCGCCACCTTTGATTAAACCCGTTTCCGCGCGAATAAGAGAGCGAGAAATTTTCCTAACTTTTCCTACATCCATACCCCCGAGCGTGAAATTGTATTCTCATAATATAAAAGGTTTCTGACATCAAGGCGGAAAACATGCGGATGATGAAAAATCTCTCTCTCGCTTTGTGACATCACACTCCGCACCGGGGCAAAATGCCTCGATGCCGTATAATCACCCTTCGATAGGTCGCATCACCCAGATATCTAATCAATACCAATATCTCAGCAATGGGAATGGAAACAAAAATTGTCCAGGTGGCAAAATCAATCGATCGCCGGCGTGTCCTTTTGGAAGGCACGACGACACGTCCTAAATATTGATGGAATTGGTACATACGAGCCATTAAAGTGGGTGATTGCGAAGGAGGAAGCGAAGAAATGATCTGCTTCGCCAACTCGAAAGACGCGTGCTCGAAAAATTGAATACATAGACGCAGAATAAAAAGAGGATGTTTCGTAATCTTCAGCTTCGATATTAGATTGTGATATGTGAAGCGATGGGGAACAATCGCGGCAAATTTCTGGAGAGATCGGAATTTTGTATCGCACGGATGATGATGGTTTCACGTCATCAATTAAAATTAACATCTAAATCTCGAGGGAGTTACCGGAGCCGTCATTCATTGAGCTCGGATTTTTTTTCTTCACTCATCGGGCTTGCATGACTCACAATTTCCCTCATTACCATAATGTAATATAACCTGTAACCTCACAACCATTTATAACGAGCCGCAGGAACCGTTACTAATAAATCTGCAAATATAAACTTCTACTGGGTTAATTTATTTATCTATTGTCGTGCAGTGCGAAAAGTATCGTTTCGCGCCGGAGTTTGTCACCTTGGAGCAATGCATTTTATGTCGTTGTGTGTGCTCGTCCCAAAAGTGGAAAACGCAATAACTTTTTTATAAGTTGTCATGTATCCCTATTTATTCAGATACTTTGTAATATCTGCAGACCTCTTGGTCGTCATTGTTTACGAATCACTGCAATCCATAGAAAAATACCAAATCGTCGATCCTGTTTCTTTTTTCTCGCTACTACGAGACCACGAGCCAGTCGCGGTCTGTCTTGTTATTAATTTAGCGAACTGCGTTGTCTATCTACCTGACGTCCATAAACTACTTAAAAATAGAACTAGACGCTTTGGCTGTTTGTGTGAAGACGAAGCTTTTGAAATTGTCAAATAAATCAGCCTTAGAATCATTTTGTTGTCGATATTCTGTTCAGAATTGAGTGTTCTACTTCATATCCAAAATTGCCAAAAATCGCACCAAGGGATCTTGAATTATTGGGGTGGGGGGATAAGAAATTGCTACTTAAAATGGAGGGGATGAAACCCGTCAATTCCTTGGATGCAAATACATCGTAATTCGACGCATTGTATTCCGTTAATATCATTTTGGTACAAAAAGTGTAGATCATTGTTGAAGGGGGCTCGTGGGGAAGTGAAGCATATTGAGCCGATCATAACAAGTTTGGTATCTTTTCCGATTAAATTCAATCTCCTGAACTCGAATTGGATGTGTAAATTTGGATGACAACAAGTTCAAGCAAGTTAACTTGAAAAGACTTGTTTTTTATTCAACAATTTTTACGGAAAGTTTTTTTCTTTCCTTTTTATCTTTTTAAAGTAATTTATCTTTCAAAATATCACAAAGGCCATTAGATAGAGGCATATTTTCAACGAAAATGATAAACTTGTTGAATAATTTGGTTTTTCGGGATCAAAAAATTAATTTGAACCCAAGTCGGTCCACCACAGCGTCTACTAATAACCAGAACACGACATCATGCTCATCCAAGTAAAAATAACTCAAACTCTTGAAAAAATAATAACATATCTTTGAAAGTTCGAAGATCTGTGCAGAACTGAATTCCTTATAACATGAACAAAATCGCTATAAATCGCACTGCGGGGTTTTGAGTTATTTGAGCAGGGTGGTAACAGTTTTCTTTAAAAATGTAGACTTTGAGTCCTGTCATCAAAATGTTATCCTTCTCCTCAAATAACTCAAAACTCTGTAGTGCGGTTTATGGCGATTTCGTTTATGTTATGGAGAATTCAGTTCTGCATAGATACTCCAACTTTCGAAGATGAGTTATTATTTTTTCAATAGTTCAAGCTATTTCAACTTGAAGGTGGATTTTGTAGTGTTCTGGTCATTAGTAGACCTCGCGCCGGGCCGGGTCAGGTTCAAATCAATTTTTTGTTCTCGAGAAACAAAATTATAGATCAAGTTTATGATTTTCGTAAAGAATACACTTCAATCTAATGGCCTCTGAAATAGTTTCGAAAATAAATACCTTTAATAGTAAAAAAATATTGTGAAAATTGTAAAAAAAACTCAAGTTTTCAAGTTGACTTCTTCGAACTTATTTTCATCCAAATTTACACATCGGATTCGAGTTCAGAAGATTCAATAGTTGAAAAAGATACCAAACTTGTCGTGATCGGTTCTATATGGCCCAGGAAAAAAATACACCTAGCCAAACTTCACCCTCCCCCCACGAGATCCCTTCAACAATCAATCAAACTTCACCTGCGGGAATAAAAACTCACTTTAGTCACTTGGTGTATAATTGTAGTTTATACACCACTGGACTAAAGTGAGTTTTTATTCCCGCAGGTGAAGTTTACACCCAAGGGAATAAAAATGAAAGTCAGTCCCGTGGTGTATACAAGACTTTTCGCAATATCAAAGTACAATTTCCATGTACCAGTACCATTCATTCTAAAAGTTAGGCGATTGAAGGAAGCGTGCGCTCCAACATAATGGCTTATAGCGCCTTTATTTTTGAAACGCGAACCCATGTTATGCGATACTTTATTTTCACCAGAAATCAAGGAACATTTATGTGTAAGATTTTTTCAAATCGATGTCGTGAAATCAAAAGTTATCGTGAATTGAACACAAACAATGAACGATTCCGTAGTCATTTTGCAGAATTTTCAAGCTTTTCCATCCGACTGATAAAAATGTGACTGAGTTGTGATACCTTGCGTGATTACCCTAGAAGAGACCTATTCAACAGTGCAAAAATATAATGCCTCGTCTACAAACTTCCGAAGAAAAGTAAGTTTTTGATTGCAGGAAAACCAAAGGAATAAAAATCTACTTTTTTCCCGCTAAAGGGGGAGAAAAAGTGCACTTTTTGTCCCGGTATTGCGACAACTACTATTTCGAGATGAGCACGGAAATACCCATTTTGAGCCCCCCTGAGACGATCAGGACCATTTCCAGATAAAAGTTTGTCTGCCTGTGTGTCTGTCTTTGTGTGTGCCTGGCTGTATGTGTGTCTGTCCGTGATATTTCACGATAACTACCAAACGGTTGATTTGATCGATTTGAAATTTGGGTATGCAAACATAGTTTTGCTGTCGAATGGGCCCATCAATTTTTCAAACAAAAAGTCACTATCAAAAATTGACAGGATCTATATCTCACGGAACTTGACATGAAATATGTCGTTTGTAAGCCTTTGAAAAACTGTATTTAGAACAGTTGAAAGTACTTTTCCATCTGTCATATGTCAAATATTGGTAAATATCCAAATTCAAAACTTTGCCATTTAATAATATTATTCGTTTAATTATTATTTGCCATTTAATTATTCAAAATCCATTGGATGGATTGGAATCAAATTTGGCAGGCAGTAACAGAATAAAAGAGTCAAATTAGGTCTGCATGCAGTTAAGAGTTTTCCATCATTTCTCAATAAGGCGCTACGAGATTTTGCGGCACTTATTCCTTTCTTGCTCAAAACATCTACGATGGCACACTTGCTGGACGGGAGCTTTTAGTATGTTGTTCAGCATTCCTCTAGGGCCATTTGTGCAAATTTTCAAAAGAGACATATTTATTTCAGGGTTTGACCAAAATTTCACCTAAAATGCCTGGGCTAAATCACAACCACCAGAAATAAAAATTCCGTGCCCAAAAAGATCGCGAACGAGAGCTAGTGCTCTCCACAAAAAAAATTCCGGATTTACTTTGTGTTAGCTTTTTCGATGACTAACCAGCAAGGGACACTTACCGGAGAGCAAAAAATTGACCGAAATCTTTGATCTCTCTCAAGGCAACCAATCCATTGTCCACCACTGGGAGTGGGTTTGAGTGTAAGGACGCGAAACTGGTTTTGAATTAGTTATGCAGATTGTTAATGAAATGTGACTGAATAATTAACGGTAACACGTCTACTGCAATAAGTGAGTATAGGTAGGTGAGTCGGAGTACCTACATTTCCAATAATAAAATCAAATCGTCTGTGTTCAACACTGGTACTTATCATACGGTAAATTTTACCCCTTGATAATTACTTACAGTTTTAATTATTATTAGCCGTGTTCTGTCTGGACTCAATGAAATTTTCAGACCGCATAATACAGACTGTCCCGAAGCCACCTAATTATTATTGTGCTATTATAAATTCGCGCGGATCTATTGAATTTGCGATGGAGCGAACTTTCCCGCGGAGTGCATTATAATTTTCTTATTGGGTGTCCTCAATGCAGCAAGGTTTGATATAGAGATTCTCACCTATACGTGTTCATTATTTTAAGCACCATGTCTGATGCGTATAGAAAATGAAAGTTGTGTGTTATGCTATAACAACAGAGGCTATAATATTTTTCTTTATTCGAAACTCTCACACTCCCTCGCGGCTAGCTGTGGCATAATTCTACAATCGGTAGTTAGCATTGCACCTAATGAGATTTTATCAGAACCATAATTGTAAGATGTTTCTTCAATTATTTCGCATTCCTGAAAAGAATAAATGGTAATCTCGCGTATAATTGCCCTTCGAGATTATACGTTTGTGTATTATTTAACCTCCATATTTTCATATTCCGCCAATTGAATAATACAACTCGTATAAAGGGAGCAATTTTGCACGAATCAAGATAATGAACTCACTCGCTATGATGCTTTGATTGCCATTGTGCGGGGATTACATGGCAGTGTGTGGTAAAAAATGTAAATGCGTTCACTTTCGTGCTAGTAAACCGCAATGGGACTTGCTTCTTTTATCACAAAAAGTAATGATGAAGAAGCAAGGCTTGCATAACTAATTGGCACCGTATAGACTATGGGTAGCTTTTATTGTTATGATTATGAACTCTATACAAATTGAATTAGATGAGGGCATGTACCTGTTCTTGCATGTGAAGCTGGACGATAAAGTAAATTGAGGAGTATAAGGAGCTCGGTAGGTACTCGTATGTGTTTGTCCACTGACCTTAACCAATTCATATGTAAACAGCACAGCAAGGACTTACCTGCACCTTTGTTAAGTTCCCTCCTGCTTCAGATATCCAAGTAACTCGTTTTCAATTATCTAACGGACAAAAATCAGTAAGTGGTTCCAAGTTTGTCACAAACGAGCCGATACAATATAAATTAGCCGATCTGGTGCAAATTTACCTGAAGCTGTTCGTATGGTAGCTTGTTTTTGTACGCCCTTTATATCCAAAGAGATCCCTGTAGTTCCCAACTCTGCCGCATGTTGCAAGATTTCAGTCTTTCACCTTAGTGGTACGTGTACCCACTTGATTATATTTTCTTAATTACATATTAATATTAATTATTCATTCCTTAAGTGATATTAGGCAGCTACATTAAAGCCTGGTTGAGAGTCACTGGAACAAGTGAGAAATTCACAGTTGGATAAGTTAGGTATGATCAGGTTACACGGCGGTGTGATCTCTAACATAAAATCGAGCTCTAGGTTTGTTCAACGTTACCTACATAATTATATCCAAAATCATTCGGCTTCACGTTTTTGAGGTCTTCCCTTTCCCTTGCTCATCAGACTTGGTGATGTGATCTTTTCTCAGCTCCCAACTTTGTCAACTTGACACAAGCGACACCAGTTTAGTTCGGCGAAAAGATTGAAACTAAATAGGTGGGTAGGTGTGGGTAAGTATATATCAGTTACCTCATTAGCTACTTTCCTGAATCACGCGGGATCTTTCTTCTCCCATGTAAGGATCTGCTCTGCTCAGGCAAAAACGCATACATGACGTAAATTCATCTCAGCAAAAGGTCGAAGGTGCAAGAAATTAACGTGTAAATTAACATGTCCATCTTGATTGAAGTTGAACACGTCCTGGCGGGTGCGAGAGAGCGGATTATTAACTGGCGTATGCAGGACTCGTACAGAGTGGTTCAGCGAGAACTAAATAATCCATTGTACTTAGTACTCGTAATTTATTGGGGCAAAACGGCGGTTAATACCTTAGTGCAGTGTACTTCGAAATTTATAAGTCAAAATGCATTTAAACTTGGCCGACGCTGTTTCCGCAAATCCTTACATGCATGCTAATATGCAAACGCGCAACGTCTAAATTGGTGCTGACTGGCGTATGGGACTTCAGTGCGGGTGTCTCCTCCAATGCCGCGTCTATACAGGATTGGTCAAGAGCAGCGCACTTGTCCCGGCCACGATTCAGTAACGAACTAGTAAGCTGAATAATAATAAGGATAAACAATTTAAATACTACACCACAATGGTGTAGAGCTATTTAGTTTTTATTTCCCCAGTTTGCACAAACGATTCTAAATGTTACCTTAGCCTGCTCATTAACCAGATATCAATCCACTAGGGCATGCTTGGGATAGGGTTCAGTCATCCCCACACTTTGCGTCGCGACGACATATTTTCTCCATTGCCACATTTCATTTACCCCGCTTTACCGTAGTGGAAATGGCCTAATACAAGTACCTATTATAGAATTTGTTGATAAAAAAGCTCTCGACAATATGAAATGGATTGGCTGTGCCGAAGGTCAGTGAGGTGCAGGCATAAAGTTAGCAAGTATAATGAGACAGTGACTTATAATTTTTTTATGGGCAAGGCGCATCTACCCATCGGTAGACACATAATTTAGGCACTTCGCGATCAGATTACACTATTACATCGTCATCCCGTTACCCAGGCATTCTGTTCCGTGCTCATCTTCAGCCAGCTTGATCTGCACAACACCTGCTAAATAGCAGAAATTAGCAAAACACGCATGAGGCAGGTATGAGTACGAACTACAACTCAACTCATCGAAAATGTATTCACCGATGTGTGTAGACTGTGGAATCGCATTATGTAATTTTATTATCTCGTTTGACTGGAACAGTTATCACCTAGAGGCTCTTCGGTTAATTATTAGGTCAGTTCTTTTTTTTTGTCTTTGATTAATTGGAAAATCTAGCCTAGCCCGACCCGAGCCCGAGACACACCCGAGATTTCCGACTGGTGCAATTTCGCTTTTTGTCACGACGGATTTATCTATTACCAATCCGTTACTACTAGGCACGGCATGTCAATGAAGAGTAGAGACCGGAATTTATGCATTCTATGCTAGTAATTATTCATCAGCGTCTGTAACGCTATTAACATTACAACCATATACTTTTTTAATCAAGAGTAGGTAAGTACTTAGAGTTTTTATTATTAAGTAGCTCAGTGTAGCAATTAGATTCTCATATCCAGATACTTCCGTAAGAGATATAATACTTGAGCCACAAATCCAAAGAAATGCAAGCAGGAAATGTATAAAAAGAAATTGGCATCATTTTGTCACAGTTTTGAAAACCAAACATTAGTGGCTCTACGAAATTGGCAGTAAGTTGTTGATATTTAATAAACTCGTAAGAACCCATTTATTTAGCTCAGTGTAGGAACATAGGTACTGAAGGAGCATACCTACATTATAGTCAAGAGCACGGCATTTTGGACGTCAATTTTTTGCCATTCAAAAAGTAACAACGAAGTCTAATTATGACCTGATAAAATTGCTGGTTTCATGATGAGTACTTATACTACGGAAGAACTTCTTAGCCATGTAACTTTTTTGGAATCACGAAAAAAATGTTGATGTCCAAAATGCCATGCTTCTGAATTACTGAGGTAAGTAGTGTTTTTGTTATTAGGTAGCTTACTGCGGCTTCCACCAAAAGTTTTATGGCAGAGTTAACTTTAATAATCGGAGTTAGTTGCTCAGACACAGCCAATAGCAAAGCCAGTTGCTTAGCAACTGATTCAGATTCAAGGTAACTCGTTCATAACACTTTTGGTGGAACCCGCGGTTTGTGTTGCAGCTATCAGATAGATACTTTAGTGATCTAAATACCGTATGATCAAAAACTTTTTACTCAAGGCAGGCTGTGGCCTGGCCAAAATTAGCCTCCTTTGCCTGCCAATGACCAGACCACAGCCTGCCTTGAGTAAGAAAGTTTTTGATCATACGGTACTCATGTACCTATATGGAAAAGCGGAAGTTTCAAATGGAAAAAATTGCAAGCAGGGAATATTTCACAAAGTTGTTAAGGACGGAGTTAAATTGGTGAAATGAGGCGTTGCGGAATCAATCTGTCTGGGTTTATTCTTCGACAGAAATCTATCGTTCACGTCTTTTTGGAAAGCTACAAGGATATACTTTGGTTTGAGCCTATAGATATTCTCAAAATCAAAAAAAAATCAAGTTCTGAAAAAATAATTTTTGGATTTCGGAAATGTCTATAAGCTCAAACCAAAGTACATTCTTGTAGCTTATCAAAAAGACCTTAATGGTAAGTTTCTGTCAAGGAATAAACCCACACTGATTGATTCCGCAACGCCGTATTTCACCAATATAACTCTGTCCTTAAATTAGGCATGATTTTGTCACAGTCTTAAAAACCTGATTTACTATACTCAGTGCTTTTTTTAGAAACTCCAAAGCGGATGCAGCAATCTACCATAAAGGTAATAAGCTTTTTGTAAAACATAGAAAAAAGAATTACTTCAGTGATTGATCTCCATATTTGAAAATTAAGATAGTCAGGTCTACAGGCTGGAATCGTTTCAGTCTTCGCTGTGTGTTCTCGCAAGTATTCAAATTCTGAAAAGTGCTTATGCTTATCAAAATTCAAAAATCTAAAAGCTCATCCGAAAGTTCGTCTGTTTAGCCCAGGAGAGACGGACTGATTGGCGTAATAATCATGTAAACAGAAATGTATTCAGATTAAATACATGCTTAGGTAGATTTTGAAGTTTAACTTATGTTCAACTGCACAAGTGCACACTAATCCGGACTCCGTCAACATTATCATTGCCTCATTTCAAATATCGGGAAGCTGAGGTTGAGCGCTGTATTTCATTCGTAATCAACATCATCACGTGAATTTAATTACCTCTGCTGCTATAGGTGATTATCTCAATTACCGAGTATGCTAAAAAGCAAAAAGTTTTGAAAAATCACCCCATTACCAGAGTCAGAGACCGCGAGGCCTGCTGCTTCAGCTCTTGCGTTGGCGCTCACTATAAGGGCGCTTTGATTTTTGCAGACGACGATAATAATCGTTTGCAAAAGAGAGTTATTGACGGCCGGGGATACAGCCCAGGTTGGTCGATCGTCGTAGATTCATTTCGCTGGTGTACAGTCTGAGCAGAGCTCACGCTAGCAGACGAGGCGCCTCGGGCACATTAAAACAGAAATTATACAAAAAGAAAATTACGCGCGCGCGACTCGTGGACAGCTTTCCTTTTGCTCTGAGTGAAATTTACATTGACTCTGAAATTCGTTTTCAACAAAGTATACACCTGCCGGCTGAAATAATCTTGAAACACAATTGGCAGCTCATTATTATTTTCATAATGGAACCGACTGCCGAATACTCCATTGAGAACGGCCACTCTATGAAAATACGCACTGCAGCCGCAACGCAATAAGGCGCAACATTTCTGATGGGCTCGCAAGGTAATCTGGATTGCGAATCTATTGGAGGGAGACGATGGATAATAGCTCCAGCTGGCACGTGGACCTAACTATTGGGCCCGTTGGGGCTCTTCCAGACCAGCCGGACTCACCGAGTCACAATGTATGTGGTGGCTGGATGTTTGATGGTCGGTATTTCCAAGCACGGGCCGACAAGTCACGGTTGACCCGGACCCTGTCTTTGTCTGTCACATCCTCGCCCTGTGCCAGTAGGTTCCTGACTCCGCCAGCCTCTCTGACCGCGCTGCAGGTTCTTCTCTACACATTGCCGTACGGCCGGTTGCAGGCATGTTCCACTCGGGAGGTTCGCCCATGACCACACGAGGAGGAGCTTCAGCTGGCTTAGAATCAGGCGAGACCCGCCTACGGCTCACCCACTAGCAGACTAGCACTACCCACCGGCAGTACCCCATCCAACTTTTGGCCGCGCTGAGCGTTGCTGCAGTCGAGTTATCATCCGACGGGACAATAACGACACACTGCCAAGACACAAAGGCTACAACATTTCTTGGCCTCCTAAAGCTCCCGATCTAACGGCTTGCGATTATTGTAAAGGTATGTAAAATACAAAGTTCATCCACATAGCTCGCCCTGAATATTGATGACTTAAAGTTGGCAATAGGGCGATTGCTTGTTCAACTTGGCGTTGGTAAGTCTGAGTCTCCGACACATCAACAACAAGCGCATTTATTATTGGTTTGGTGCTAATACTAACAGATGACTATCACACTATTGACATTTTACCATAAACTCTCTCCACACGCAATCACCCTATTAGCTAGGTATGTTTGATGTTGAAGTGGCATTTTGTGAAATTGGTACATATGCTTCACAAAAGAAAGAAGGCGGTAATATGGCTTATTCACAATGCGTTAGCAATCGATACATTCCTAACTTTGAAAAAGTTGGAAAGTGAATGATTCCTTACAGGTGGGAAAATAATGTCACTTTTGGACCACAGGCGGAAAGTGACGTATGATCTGATCTAAACAGCTGTCGGGGAGCGCGGAGTGTTGATGGATGCGTTGTTTAAAAAGGTTGCCTATGCCTACCTGATAAAAACGTTTGACAGGAAAAACTGTGAATAAAGCCAATTATTTCCACCACGGAGTAAAGCGTCATTACAGCCTACACGGGATTCTATCTCACCTCGGTATGCCTCGGTAATATATTGAATCCCATTGGCTGTAATGGGACGCTTTCCACCTCGGTATGTGATATACTATTCTCTAATGTATGGGATATCAACATGAAATAATAGTATATTATTCAACAAGCAAGTAATGATTGCTTCTTACTCATGAGGATGCAGTTTGCCGACACGAGCCTTGGCGAGTGTCGTAAAGCATCCGTATGAATAATAGCCATTACCCGCCAGTAGAATACTATGCTTAATCCAGTCTTATTGAAAAATGCAGGCATGTATGCGCGTGATAATGCGTGCATCATTCAATAGGATTGGATAAAATAACAAATCTTTCAGCTTTGTTTGCTACTGACAGTATTGACGTAAGAAGTTGCATGCATTTTAAATAAGAACCGATTCGAAGGTTTTTATTAGTAAGTTCTTCCTATCATTATTTTGATTGCCATGCAGGATGATTCATTTTTTGGAAAATAATCTAGAAATCAGAAAATTCCCATTCAAGAAAATGTCACATGAGTGCAAACGCGCCGGGAATGATGCGACGACATCCGATAGCAGACTTTTATTGAAACAAAATAGCATCTATTCTTCAACCCTTTCCCTTAGTCCTCATCCATGCTTTGTAAAATAAAATGAATTATTTTTTACCTTGAAATTATCTGTACTCGTGGCTCGCTTGAATAGGAACACAAGTACAATCGATTATGTATTTCGCTTAATCCTACCCTAGCAAATAATACCATTTGATTTAGCTGTATAGACTGTGTTTCACTTGTTCTCTATAAATTAGCACATTTTTGTAAAAGCGAGTGCTTGTGACTGATCCTATGACTTACTATGATTTTCTTGGATTTGAAGTTCAGTAATTTGGCGCTATGCTCTTCTTCTTTGCCTTAAAAAATTAGCATATGGACTCAAAAAATTCTGTAACTGTAAATTCACTTAAAAATTACTTTTGAAATAATTGTATTATATACCTGCGAGCCGCCACTCAGTAAATTGAACAGTTTCCTCATTTGCGTGCTACGTGGGCACATACCTCGAACATTTCAGAATGACTAACTTTTCTCTAGCCTTTCTTGTACATACGATATGAGTATATGTAAAAAAAACAAGAAACTATGATTAATTGTGCCGCAATTACAAAAAATCCGCAGAAAGTGCTATCTTAAACATCTGTTCAAATGAAGTTTTCTAATGTGTAGAACATCAAGTGTACATAATCACGAATACATTTCAGGTATGAAATTACCTTAATAACAGGCTTTGCGTTACAAGTGTGAAGAGTCAGCTGGAGCTTACCTGCAACAAAAACGAAAATAATTAATATCTTATAGCAAAAACAGCAGCGTCTAGTCGTACACAGTTTTCATTTTCTTCCAAACGGCAATGATGCCGAAGATAATGAATTTTCGCGCAATGTTTACTGATGAGGAATATCGTCTCGCATGTGAGAGAAGGAGAGAAGTGTATACGAACTTCAGTGGAACCGGCAAGAATGCACGTGCGGAAAGTGCAGACAGTTCAACAGTTTTACAGTTTTTCTGGAACATCAATATGCAGATTCGATTTTCCGCAAATGCGCCAGGTAGATTGTCGTATGTAATACACCGATAGGTGAGGTGTATTATCGCTACATCGAGGATTTTCACGAGGGGATCCGAGTGTAAATCGAGATGTAAGCGATAATATATCGAGCCTAGAGGTGTATTTGTTGAGACAATTAACCGAACAACACTGAAAATCTTCCTAAAAAAGTGAACACAATTTGAATGTTCAAGGTTGGTCATTCTGGAGGGGTGTTTTCACCAATGACTTTGGTGGTAATACTCTTATACGGCCTACTATTTTAACGGGTGAGGTGAATTGTCGTATGTAATACATCGATAGGTGAGGTGTATTATCGCTACATCAAGAATTTTCACGAGGGAATCCGAGTGTAAATCGAGATGTGAAGCGATAATACGGGGTGTTTATAAGAATCTGTGATCGCGGCAGGCATGGGTCAGGCCGAAAAACGCAGTAACAGGCGCAATTGTAGTGATTGAAAGCGGATTCCAAAGGCGATGCGATCACAGACGTTTATAAACACCCGGTATATCGAACTTAGAGGTGTGAGACAATCAACCGAACAACACTGAAAATCTTCCCAAAAAAGTGAAAACCACTCGAATGTTAAAGGTTGGCCATTCTGGAGGGGTGTTTTCACCAATGACCTTGATGGTAATACACTTATACGGCCTACTATTTCAAGGAGTGAGGTGGATTGTCGTATGTAATACACCGATAGGTGAGGTGTATTATCGCTACATCGAGGATTTTCACGAGGGGATCCGAGTGTAAATCGTGATGTAAACGATAATATATCGAACCTAGAGGTGTATTTGTTAAGTCAACACTGAAAATCTTCCTAAAAAAGTGAAAACTATTGGAATGTTTAAGGTTGGTCATCCTGGAGGGGTGTTTTCACCAATGACTTTGGTGGTAATACACTTATACGGCCTGCTATTTTAAGGAGTGAGGAGGATTGTCAAGCATATTCTGTATGAACATTCACTCGGGTCACCATTGATATTGCGACACTAAACTGACGGTTTACATTGTTTAGATTGTCCGCCCTGTATAATGAAACGGAAGTTCAATACACATCCGAATACAACGCTACATAATAAATTAACCAGTGGAAACATCCTGCCTTGTCAGCAAATTTGGGATTCCGCACTCCGGAAACATCTACCAAAGCTAGATCCGCCATTGCATCACCCGAATGGGGTACTCGCCCTTTTTTTTATCGGCTTAATCGATAGTGTGGTTAAAAATAATGTACCTGTATTTTTTTTCCTGAATTCCTAAAATTGCGGCCGTGATGCTTGTTTTAAAAATATGTTTGTGACGTCACAAATATACTAAAAACTAGACAAACAGCACTGTTGGCTTGGAAACTCAAAAAACTGTTAAAGTGACATTACAATATTTGAAAAATACAGGCATGAGAATCCCACTGACGTTTCCCTATTGTTACCAACCTTTTGAAAAATGAAAATTAAAAAAAAAAATTTTAACCAATGGATATATTTTCCGGAAATTTTCAGGAAATACTCTTTATTACTCTTGTTGATGATTAAAAGTATTTTCAGTAGTAATACAATGAGTGGTACGATTATTGTCGATAATTTTTTAGTAATATTATGAGTTATAATCCCAAAGCTGAAAATACAACGAGCCCATAGGGCGAGTTGTATTTTCTTGCATTGGGATTATAACGAAATGATATTATTAAAAAATTATCTGACGATTAAGCGTACAACGCATTGTATTTGATAAGACTATATAATGAATTGACAGAGCGCTACCCAAGATTCTGGGTTCTACCAGTGTTGTTCAAATGGTTGAAATTTTACAAAGAACTCTGTGGTATACACTGATTAATCAGGTTAATCTCATTCTTTACTCAAAATGGTTTTTAATATTCACTTCATCATCATAATAAACTGCGTTCTTATTAGCGCAATAGCGCTTTTTTCTTAACGTTGGCAACGGAACATCTCGAGATGCTGCGTCGGTGAAAGTCAAAAGTTGGAAACGTCATTGTTTGACGTTCGAGTTTGTAGGTTAGTTGCAGTTGGAAACATGTTGGAAATCGGAAGATAAAAAACGCTTTCAAACAAAAAGTGCAGTAGACCTATTCAAAATCAGAAGTGGCTTTCATGCCATATATCCAGCTACACTGGAATTTCTCACCAAATTCAGGGTGCTACTGCGAAATGGACAAATCAGAGGATATTATACCAGAGAATGGACAAGAGGGCGACAGGTTATACAATGTTATGATTGATTTTATTGAAATACTTGAAGGTTTTTTCTTTTTCAGCATAAAGGGAACCTTAGACTGATCTTAGAAAGTGCAGAAGCTTCAAGAAATTCTCTAAATGAAGCAATGGAGATAGAACGTTTCGATCGATTGACACTTTGTAGCATAAAATTTTTCTCAATACAAATTATTTGTAAAAGGCAATTGAGTAAAATGCGTTATATTTGTACTGAATTTGTTTAAATAATTTAATGAAACAATACGGAAGTAAGACAAAGTTGAGAGTCGAGGAACATACTTAAAAAAACATGATTATTGCATGAACGGTAAGTTAGTGACACGAAGTTGAGATTCAAGACACATACTCCAGTAAAGCATGCATGGATAGATAAAAAAACTATTGCCTACACTTTATGTTATCACAATTCACTCAAATATTGTAACAGGCTGGGGAGAGTCTTCACATGCAAAGTTGTATCTTGATTCAATGTTTTTAATGAAACTGAAGGACATTTTTCTTTGATGTAGCAGAAGCGTCTCCTTGTAATTTGAAAGCCGTTGTATAAGCCATTTTTGGTGAAGGCCGTGAGTAGATAAAATTGAGATTCCTCTTGGAAAATTAAACAGCGTGTGTCCTGTTCCCAGTTCAACAAAACTTGGGCTTCTTTTTTTCTTCTCCTATAAATCAAAAAGCACAAAATTTAACAACTAACGGTGTGGAATGAAAATTTACTAGGAAAGTGGGAATACTGATACCTTTAAATGGTAGAAAATGCTCTATAATGCATGGAAAACGTTCTTGCAATGTTCAGTTTCATATATTTTGATTGTGACAACCAGTGACAACTGACAGCACTGACATTGCGTAAATGCGCTCTGAATGACAGTCACTGCCCTGGTCTGGGAGAGGGGGAAGGACCACGGTACCACAGCGATAATATTTACGTCAAGGAGGACGCCTGTATTGCCGGGGTGGTAAGCGTAGAGACGTGCTGATTGGCTGCCTATGCGCATTTCAAGAGTTTTGATTGGTTCTTGTTCAATGTATTATATAGTCAGTGAAATCTGTTTCATTGGCAAGTACCCCATTGTTTTATTTAGGTACTTATCTCGTCTTTTATCCGATAAGTAAGTATAAGAAATAGTATAAGTATAAAAAACTTGGATTTCATATTTCTGACTTAGAATGCCGATAAAAATGTTTCTAAACGCTATAAAAATACTATAGCAGCAGCAACAGCTGTATCAACACCACATCGTCCGAGAACGAACGCAGAAATGGGAAAACTCAACCGATCGGGAACCTGCGTTCGTGATATCTCACTTAAAATCCACATTGTCTGCGGTGCGATCTTATCTCGAAAATGGTAAAAGAACACTCGAAGCAAGGCATGTAAACAAGACTTGCAGACCAGAAACGCCACCATTTCCGGCTTCTTCTCTATTTGCCTCGCGCGCGATTTTTCGGCCCCCAACACCGCCATCGGAGATATCAATCTTTCCGTTTAATAATAAGCCAATTAAAGCCAATTGGTGTTGATGCAGTGCCTGGTCGTAAATCCCGCGTATTGCGGTTTTATTAGGCCCAGAAACTCATTAAACCGCACATTAAAACCTTATTAGAGATCGAATCGCCCCGCTCTTGTGTGGCGGAAGGTTGCAGCTGGACGATCCTCCAGCCTGTACCGGTGTGGTACAAGGTGTACCGTTCTTGCACTCTCCACCTGATTACGTAAACTTCGTATGATTTATGCCGTATTGTGACGGTATTGCGGGAGCCCTCAGAGGCAGAGGTAATGGGGTTAGGTATGTATGTTGTTGCAAGATCTTGTTCTCGATGCGAATTTCTTTGACGAAGGTCGTTTGAGCTCCAACCATTGTTTGCGATGAGTGATTCAATTGCAGTCGCGGCATAAATCTCAGTTCTAATAAACACTGCACACTGCCATGGAGAAGAAGCTCCAGCAACCTCTCACAATAGTTTAGAGCTTTTCGGTCACAAACGGTATAATTGAATTCATAGGAAATAATTAACGGTCGGCTATACTTGCATAGGTAGATACTTACATAGTTAGGTGGGTATTTACTGCCGATTGGTTCCGTCTTTTAAAAGTAAAATTGCCATTTATTGTTAGAAACTTCTGGCCACACATAAAGAGCAATACATTTCTATTAAAGTTTAATTACATATTGAGTAGAGAACAGTAAGATACGAGTATAATAGTGTCTGATTGTTCCATTCATGTGTCTAATCATTTGTTTACTGATTTTAGGTCTTCTGCACTGGAAAATGAAAATTTTTGCGAAACAAAAAGCTAAACTTGAGTAGGAGGCTCCAGCATTTTGAGAACCAAGAAATCTTGCAAAGCAGTACCTACCTATTTTGTGGGTGAGTACACAATCATGACCGGCATGATGTTCTTGGGACTATTGCTCAAATCTGAAGTATTTACTATCGCCGCTAAATACTATCCAACTCTAAAAAACTGTGATGAATACTAGAAAGTCGATTCTGCGATCAAAGTTGCAAAGAAATGATTGAGAATCGCGATGAAGATGAAGTGACGTACTAGGAAGCGGCCCTGTCCATTCTCGATGGCATTCCATTGCCTGAACATCGCATATTTTCCGACGCCCCACGGTACGCGTTCGATACGACGACTCCATTGTCCACTAAGATTATCATGTCAATCTTCAAAAATCATCACCCTTTATCTACTAACTACAACATCAATAAACACGGCATTTTTATCGCTCGTCCGTTATAACAAGAGATCTACCGTTATCAGTTAATAATCTGCAGTTAGTAGTTAGCAAATGTATCGTGTGTGCATCATCAACACTTGCATAATCTCGCATCGCCCTCCATTATGCAGATTCCTCTTCAATCATCGAATTAAATGTGGCGTTGAACATCGCTCACACCAACAACAATATGCATAACAAGTGTAAAACTCGTGTAAAAGTAATGGTTCATGGGTTGTTTTGGTGGCAATGCAAAAATGCAAATGTCTAATGTAAATGTAGAGTTTTAAGTCGTGCATCTTTCCTTCCATTTCGTCATGCAATCCAATAAATTGTTTGTCATTTGCGTTTGTGTTCTTCGGTTAAACCGCTATAGGCAGGGTTAAAGGCTGGCCCATTAGTTTTTGCTTCGGTCTCTTGTCGATATAATAAATACTTTACACTCTGTCGTACATGCATGGGTATACAAGCGCGATATTCGACCCGTCGCTTCCTCTTTAGCATCCGCCGCGAAATCGCTTCACTTCACTTTAATAGGCACCTACCTATATGCATAAAGGACAACCAAACTGGTCATTTTTTGTCGCCAAGATCGCAAAGCTTGTTGACGCGTGTGGGTATACGTAGTTATGTTCTTAAAAAGCTGTCGTCGCTATTAGAGACTGATTTTGTAGAGCTTCGGGACTTTTTTTAGTCTAACAATAATCAGTCAATCTCAAGCTCTAGTTCTACGCATGCCCAGAAGACTTGTTCAGAGCCTACCTGATAAGGGCGGTGTAATGATCATGGAGTATATTATAATCAGCTTTTGTATTGACAGCATTCTTTCTTTCATCATATTTCTTTTAAACTTCCTTGCAACTTTCTCTGCTTTTCAACTATCCACTCTTCGTTGAAGTCTTATGGAATTTCAAAAAACTGAAATACCTGCAATCATTTTAATTGTAGTGACTACCGATCTCAAATGAATTAATCGTCAAAATATATTATTCATCTTCTTGGTTGAGCTCTCGTTATGGTATTCACTCCTCTGTCCCAACCTAAATCACAAAAAACCTCATCGCTTGAAAAAGCACAGCCACCGGGAGGTTCATGTCCAGATAGATCGCGAACAGATAATAAACAGCAAGTTTTACATCACAGTCAATGGTAATGCCGAAGGTAAACACTGCGAGCCGGCTCCGTTATGAAGTGGCTAATCTAATTTAAAATTCAGATGGACAACTCTTGTGTGAAGTAAGTAGTTAGAAGCAATAACATATGTGCACTCTGGCATCAGCCGGAGCCATTAAAGACCATGCATCATGATTATTCCTCTGGGTAGGATAAATGAAATTGCACCGTGAAGAAGACGATGTCTATGCCCGAGCTTAGTTGGGTTTAGGTATACTAGGTATAGGTAGAGAAAAAGTTAGAGAGCATGCCTCTCGCCGTAGAACGTTCATTTTTATCATTCATAACCTTGCCGTGGCGTACAAGCGTAAAATTTGAATAATTCCACAATAATACACGGTACGTCGGCAGCTCGAATTGTACCACACACATACCGAAGCTTCTTTTCGGTTAATTAACTCCGGTCTAATATATCAGGCCAGAACAAGACTTTACATCTCCTTACTCTGGATCACTTAGCATGGGCTGGTTTTATTGATAGGTAGATACAAAATAAAAATCTTCAATCTAGTGAGAGTAAATCTAAGACGGTGGTAGTGTATATCTCTGAATAGATATCTTCTAAAAACTTAACAGGTTTTGGGGGCAACTCCGAAGAAAATCTGATCTTGGATGGGCCTCTCCTCCAACGCGTCCAAAAGCGATCTAAGAGTAACTCCGGGTTTTCTTGCTTCCTGTAAAGCACCTACAAGAAATCATCCGCAGTTAAATTAATAACAATTAGTTATTACAACATTATTCAAATTAGACCTCTCGTTGCCGCCGATCACTGACGGCTCAGCGTCATGGACCTGTAGGACTTGAACTAGATTGCTGTTTAGTGTTTAGGGTACCAGGCCGAGAAATAAATGTCACCACGATTGGCGCTACCATCATTGATAATATAACAGCAGTTCTTAAAAGCCTGTGAAAACTTGGAATTTGCGTTTGTAGATATTGACACTCGTTCTTAAATAAAGTTTTCCTTAGCAGTAATATCTTTCTCTCTTCGAAACGTGCGGTCATCTGGTTTGCTTTGCCTCAAAAATGTAACAAAAAGGTTTGAGAGTCATTGACGACAGGTTTCTCATCGCCGCTGCAATTTTTTTTTGAGTGATACGATATTAACAATCAGTTGGAAGCTTTTCAACAAGATAACAAAATATTGACGTCTGAATCAAGTTCTGTCAGTAGGGATAACAGATGATTGAATTTTACGATTGATTCTCTGTCCTTGAACTACGATCAACTGCGTTTAATATCTGTCTGGTGTCCGTTGATGCGTTGATTGACCATGATGTTTGTTAGCTACCATGGCGGATCTCTTTCCCCAGTATTTGGGACCATGATAATGTACGCTGCTATCAGTTCAGCTTAGATGTTGATCCATGCCCAGCATGCTTACGATGTCAACTTTTGAATGCATATATCTTCTGATCGGTAAGTCGGATCAGAATAGTTTGGTGGTCGAAGTGACTCTGAAAACGGGACAGCTAATGTTTAATGGAAAGTTATAGAATAAAATACTAAAACCTCAAGACCACAAAGTTTTAATCAAATCAATAATCGAAAAAGAAATTGGAATCGTCTGGGCTACCTTCAGATTTCACTTCATTGAATATCCTAATAGACTAGGTACCTACCTAAGTACATACTTTCATAAAAAAGCCATTTAACTTTTTTTCTAAGAAGTGAGTGTTAGGTAGGTGTAGCCAAAAATGGAATGAGCATGTATTTTTCAATTTTCCTGAAATACAGGTGTTCTAGAGTTTATAACTGCAAAAGGAACATTGTTCTCCTGCCTGACGGCAGTATTTGAACGAAGAATCCAGAAATGGCACTATTTTTAAAAAGTTCCAGTGGCCTAAAAATTATAGGGGTAAAAAGACGATCTCCCCCCTAGTTCCCCAATGTTCATATGTTCATATACTTGGACGAGAACTGGATCTACCAGACTGGATCTCATGTCCGTCGATGGGTCCATGAAACTGATATGAAGAGTAATCCTAGCAAAATTGAAAGTGAGGGGAAAAAAATCACGGATCTACATCCGGGTTGTAAATTGGGGTTTTTAGACGACTGTGGCTTACTTATTGACGCGAAAAACAACGACCGCGACTATCACAAAACGATGACTGGAGAAAGTTTTCAAAATTGGGTGGTTAACCAGCTTATTCCTGCTTTGGATAAGATAGAAGGTAGATGTGTGGTGGTGATGGATAACGCCCCATATCACTCGATGCAGCTGGACAAGCTACCCACATTTTCTTGTAAAAAAGCCAGATGCAAGAATGGTTGGTTAACCATAGTGTGGAATGTGGCGACAAAATGACAAAAAAAAACAATTATGGGACCCTTATAAAACCTTTTAGATCGGACAAAAAACAATCCGTGACTGACGAGACTTTGAAAAATCATGGTTATGAAGTGCTTAGATTACCCCCATATATCATTGCCAATATAATCCTATTGAGATGATATGGGGGCAATCTAAGCAATACTACAACAAACCCATAACTTCACAGCCTTCTCACAAGCCAAGGATAGGGTTGCGAATTCATGGAAGAAGCACTATGACAATGTACTGCTGACATGTGGAAAGAAATTGGTGGTCGGACTGAACGTTTAATTTTGGAAGACTGGACAAAACTGATGGGCAATACTCAGGTCGAGAATATACCACCGTTCATTATTTCACTAGAAGAATCAGAGTCCGAGTCATTCAGTGATATCAGCTCTGATTCTTCTAATGAAAAAAAGGAGATGGAATAGGGTGGGTAATTATCAGGTTTGGAAAGGGGGCAGGGGAGACCGAAACTTGGAGCTTATTACTTTGTGTTACCCCTCGTGCTACCCATCATAAGCTTGTGAACGATAAGTTTACTTTTCAATGGAACTCATCAATTTTGCTGTAAAGTTGCTGATATGGATTGGTTTTGAAGGCGATTCAAAGAAGATCACTCTCCCGTCGGCCTGAATCAGGATTTGTGAATTCTTCAGAGCAGCAACTATTGTTACGAGTTTTACTTTGCTTTATATTAATAAACTGCTTATGATTTTATGCTACCTTATCACTCAGTTGGTACCTATCTGTAGTATACTCACAGAATACTCTTGTCCCCAATTAACTATGTATCCAACACCTGGTGGTACTGCGAATAATTACAGTGTTGAATGCACTAGATGTCAGGGTCCCCCCCCCCCGGGCTCAAATGCTCGGGTTTTGCAAAGGTTTTGCCCCTGAATCTTGAAAAATAATTTACCTGAACCTGGCCGCGCCATTTTTTCCGCGCTTTTTCCAAGCCAAACTCCCAGTCTGAATTTTCTACCATGGCGCGGCGTCAACACGTGTCACTCGTGTCAGAGTGTCAGAGCTACATAACCTCCACTGCGTGAAAGTCGTGAAACCACCTGTGTGCCTCAGGGATACCAACGTAACTGAAATTTTTTATAGCTTGCTGTGTGACAAGTAAGGGTGAAACGGATAATATGTATTTTCGATATATATTTCCAGGGTTAACTATAGTATCGAGATGAGTCTACTTCTTTCTTGATCCTCTTATCGACCTGCAAAATGTGTCTACCAAAATCTTGGCGACCTGTATTATATGTAAGTATAGGTTGAAAACTGACCTAGCCAAAAAGAGAAAAATGTATAGTTAGCTGTTGATTCATACAAAGTCCGCTGTGAGAACACACAATAATACTTAACCATTGATCATGAAGGTGCGGCAGTTTAATTTTTCTGTGAAAATTCACAACTTTCACTTTTGCCTCAAATGTCATAGTGATAAACATTCTCCGAACGTGAGCTTGCGGTATAGGTACCCGTACTTACAGGTATTAAATATAGCGTTCCTTTCTAGATTTGAACTCAAATGGAAAACATTAAAAGTACTAAGTATAAGTTTATCATTTGGAAAAATATATAATAATGGCCTAATTTACTACCGCACTTATTCAGTAAACATTTTGTGGTAGGTATTTCTACTGTCGCTGAAGAACCAGAATCAAGACAAAGTACAACCGCCCGATTTTTTAAACCTCCATTTGAATCTTGAATTTGACCAGTTGGCTCATCAGCTGGATACCGGTACAATGAGACAAAAGGAACCAAGAAAAGGTGTAAAACATTTTATGAAGTGTTTAAAAATAGAAGGATGAAATCATTGCGGTTTGAATAATTTGCTCTGTACTACCTTCCTCCTGAGTAGGTAAGCTATACCAGAAATTCAGCTTACCATGTATTTATTCGGTAGTATCTACCTACTTCGATCTGAATTTTTACCTCAACTTAGTCGGGAGGAACAAAAATCTAACCAGCAACCTCTAGTCGGATTCTCATTTCCTTCACCTCTCCTGTATTCATGGTTATGCCAGTATAGGATACAAATGGCTTACATTACAAAACCGTTAACGCTAAGAATTTTTAAGCTGCGCACCACCCACTAAGAATTTTGTCAAAGTGCATGAGATGCAAAGTAGAGAACCAGGAAGAACACAAATTTTCCTCTTTAGGAAAAGGTAAAACTTTCGCCACAAAGGTGCGTCTTATGCGTGTAGGTACCTAACTATCTTCAATGTTCACAGTTTATATGAATATTTCAGTAAACATGCTTTCAGTGAGTAATCAAAACCATAAATTCGCGATAGTAAAATACACAACAACGGATAGTCGTACTTGTTGGCTCATCGTTTCGAAATCTGTGACTGTAACAATAATATAATAATTAATGCCCCCCCAAATGATAGTGACGGGGTGTAACACCGGTAGCTGCTCTACCGCCAACATCAAAGAGCGCGCATCCTGCTAATCACTTCCACAGTTACATAATCGATGGTGTCTAATTAATTCGATGAATAATGGGACATTCGGCCTAATTGGGCACCAGACATCGCCAGGATAAGTGCTTTGGTATCGTGAGTATCGTCCATCAAGCCGCGTATACCTATACAACATTTTCGAAGTTAACACTCTTATTATTATAACTGTTGTGGGCCGAACGAGCTTTTATTTCAGAGTTTTGTTGCTTACATTGCCGGCATATGAGTGTGCGATGTGGAACTTGAAAAACCAGAACCGATATAAAGATCTTCGACGTCTGAATGTCTGCACAGGTATTCGCATACACACTGCAGCACCATATCTAACTATATCTGCGTACACTCCTCCAGAGGTTCGCCGCCACCGCTCTTCTTGGTGCTTAATTCACATGGATGGCATCGGCGAAAAAATTCATATACACGTCGGCTAATAACAGAACCGCAAGACACAGACTATTGGGTTACTACCTTCGGCTATACAATACCCACATGGAAAACTGCGAGCTTTGTTCGCATCAGACAGAGAATAATGCACGGTTGAGATTTTTTTCGTATAAAGATGCGTTCGTTGGAACTTATTGGTACATACTTATACTGCCTGCGATTTTATCAGAAATGTGATGGCTAGCATGATTGCATATTTTCTGGATAGTGAATAATTGACTACCCAGATGCTATATGCATATCTCGTACTCAAGGTTGTCAGAAATTCATCAAGAAGTTATCCGCCATCTGAATAAATTCTGATGGATCATCCCTCTAGCGGAGCTTGCGCGAAACCAGACTAACTTACCCGTAACAATGACAGTTGAAATCGGGTGAGCTTGTGGCGCTGTACCTCTCGCCCTGTGTACCGTCCACAAGAATAATTTTCTTACAAAAACAGAAAGAAAGCTGTGCTTTTTTGCACTTTTTGAAGATAAACGCATCCCGGGGAAACGCGTTAATCTATATGTACCCACTTTTCAGATACAGCCTCTGGGTATTCGAGAATTTTATTGTTGGAGTAGCAGCTGTCAAATCTGAACTACAACTGACTGCTCTTTTTTAATTTAATACTTTCATCGTGTGATCAACTGGATTTTTTATTTGGGCAGACAGCAATAGACAAAATGTGCGTCAGTGATGTGTCGCATGGCAAAAATAAATTTCAAATTTGATGGTCTTCGTCAGTGTGTTTCAAAGTGTAGTCAGTCAAAAACTATAGTTCCAATTTCGGAATTTCAAAAGAATTCCGGCGTCAACCAACCATTTGAATCTAATAATCCTTCGATTATGGAAATTTAACTTACCACACCTCACCCACTGACATGCGTTCCGTCCGTAAAATACCTAACCTACTGCCTGACTGGGGCCTTATTCTTGAAACGGGGAACAGAGTCCACATGTGTAGTTGCTAGGCAAGGGCCAATCATAGCTCTCCTTGCATAGCAACACCGCATGAGAACTTTGTTCCCCGTTTCAAGAATAAGGCCCCTGATAAAATGAAGACAGCACAACACGATACATGAATTTACAACTTTTCAACCAAAGAACTTCTCGTGAATCCATGAATGCGTCCAACCCTCAGAAATAGGTTCTGTTGTTTTTTGAGCCGCATTTCAAGACGATGCACACTGATCAACGATTCAGCAGTTATGGAAAGTTACAAGCATACGACAGATTTGAGACAGACATTGACATCTCGCTGGAAATGATCTCAATCGTATTAATCGTTATGAGAAAGTAATGCAATTACCAGCCATAGGCCATCAGTAGTTTCGCTTGGTGAATCACGTTCACACTGGCGCTAACGGAGTTGTCAACTGACCAGACCTTACGCACCGACATGCGTCATAATCCGACAGAATCAAGATACATAGTATCCACAAAAACATGCATCGTCTGGGCGGGCGACTAGGCTTCCATTGCATCGTTTACAAAATCAATTGGCTCCGTCCTTGATCAACCTAAACTGACCAGACCTCACTCACATACATACATCCATACCTTCACTTGTGAACAGATATTACGAACACGATGATCTTCATCGCCAGTTACGGATACATTCAATGGCCACCCGTGCACCATCAGTCCCTTCGTCCGATGGATCATGTTCACACTGGCGCCCCGATTGGGCGCAACGATGTGGTGAGACCACAAAGCGATTTGGCCTGCGAGCTTAGCTGGCTTGAGCTACGCAGTCCTAGGGAAGCTAGTTTGATAATAATATATTTTGTAATATATAAAATCTTGATATGGTCAGCAGAGCAGCTAGAGGCTTTTGGTTTCACCAACTGGATTCAAGAACGAGCGGCACTCAAATTGAGTGTGCTGAGAACTCATCAAGTCCTTAGTGGTTATCCTGTTTTCTTCAATCTTCAATTAGTCAAGTGACCGCGTGGCTATAGTGCTTCTGAAGGTTGTTTGTAGAACCTTAAATATAGTTACTTAATAAATTGGAAACAAAAATTGATAACAACTATTGAAGGATAAAGCTTTGAACTGGATAGAAAAAGCACCTACACCAACAATAATTGTTTGATTGTCAAAAATAACTGTACAATGAAATGCGGTTGAACTGAAATCGTACAATAAGTACCCACAAATAAGTGTCGCTACTATTAACTTACATCAAGAAATTCTCCTTGAAAACTGCCCGACCACAATTTTTTTATATTAGCAACATTAGATACCTATAGTAAAATATTATATCCTCAATTCGTCAGATTTTTTTCATGGCATATTTTGTCATTAACCTGTTGCCTTGAATGATTTCATAATAATATCGGTATATCTACCTATGTATATAGGTAATGAGACTAAACATCACACTAAAACTGTAAATACAACTCAAAGTAAACATCGACGTCATTTAGATGTCATTATACCTGGATGTCCGCAAAAATTATAATTTCATGGTTGAACATCATCATCGCTCATTTGTTTTTCAAGGTAGTTAATTGAACAGTTAATTAGATTTTTTATTGTATAATGTAGCTTCACTAGATAAACAAAACAACGCTCGGTAGGAGGTAAACTTTGTGACGTTTATTATGACTTTAGGCTCGTACTAAATACTAAACGCAGCAGCTTAATTCACTTCCATAAACCGCGCGCACGGCAAGCTTCCACCTTTTTGCTCTTGGGCTCAAAACTGGGTCATAAACCGAGACTTTGATCAAAATCATCCAGTTCTTATTGATTATAATTGGGAACATTTAATTGGAATTTGTTTGAACTTGAAATCTATACAGTGTGACTTCAATCTTTCATACTGTAAAAAATATTGCTCTCATTGTCCTGATTATGACTTATTCTGTTAGGTAGTTAGATGGGTATAGTAAGTGACGCATGCCAAACAATTCAATTATTTGTTTCAGTGATTCCATGACTTAACTGCAAAATTGAAGTATAGTAACAAGTTTCAAGTTTATGGGTACCGTTGAAAAAAATCATCTTGTACAAAAAAGGTTAAACAATGAGAAGTTTGATAAATAACGGAGAACAAAACAAAAAAGTATATTGTGATGGTGTTTTTTATTGAAATAAGAACATTTTCAAAACATGGCTCTTCATAAAAAAAAGTAAAAATACTAAATTTCCTTTTGTTTGCACGATTTTCGTACTTCAAACGGAATACCTACAAATGAATTGTTTGTAGTAGGTAATATAAAGTTGCATTATGTAAATTGAGCAAAATTTTCGGCAACAATTAATTGACTTTTGCGTAATTTATCCAATAGCTTAAACTTGTAAAGTGAAAATACATGTTATAGTAGGTAGGTACCACATGCAGACACCCAATTTCTTGTTTTTAGGAACAGTTACAATTTTAATGAGCAAGTAAATTAGGCAGGTTACCTACGTCCAATTTCAACTTAATTTGTTGAAATGAAATTTATTTCAATTTCGAGCAAAAATGTAAGAATTTATAATAGTTTAAAAACAAAATATGATCGTTTATAGTAATGGCTCTGAACGCAAGCAGAGCATAAAAATATAATTAGTGTTTTTCCGGAATATCGCTGATAAAATGCCTACGAGTACCACTTAAGATTCTACAATGATTAATAAAGAGCAACGCCTCGACATCTTATAACGATATGATGGAAAAATAACGAGGTATGTTTTTCGGGCCCATATCCCCTTTCCTTAGAAGTGTTTTTACAATCAGTTTCTCCCTCTCAGTTTCCAGATATTTCGTGAATTAATTCGTTAAATTATCATAGTTCCGATAATAATCTCGAAAATCTCTTACGGAACACAACACAGAATAATTAGGCCATGTTTTGTAAACATCTTCAGTCAGCTCAATCATCGACGATGATATTTTCTTTGTAGCAGAGAAATTTGCGGATTGAATAGACCGAGCATTAATTGCAGTGGCGTATCTAGGGTAAATTGCGCCTAGGGCAAAACATTAAAATTGCGCCCCTGAATTAGAAACCCTGGGAAATGCGCCTCAGGCAGTTTTTCAGAATTCAGGTGGGCCAACGACAAATAGGGCCCCCACGTGTGATCCGTTCCCATGCAAAGTTGCTAGGCAACCAGGGCTGTCACTAGGTTATCACCTAGGCAACATCACCTGATGAACTGTTCCCTGGTTCCGAAAATAGGGTCCCTGTTATGGGTCATACCTAAATCAGATGAAAAAGTTAAAAGTTGATCGTGTGTTTGAATGTATTGGTTTTGGTTTTCCCTCTTTCTCTGTTCCCATTTGGCTTGTAAATTATTGCTCACACGAATTGCGCCCAATAGTTCAAATATCTACATTATCCAGGGTGTCTCAAAACTCGCGCTCCAGAGAACACTGACATGGTGCCGACGACAATAGGTTCCCAGGAAACGAAAGAAAAAAATGTATTGCTGCTTGCATAAAGGAGTCATGAGTTTTTTGAATCCACCAATCCCGGAGGTTCAATTCAAAGTAAATTTGCAAAATTTAACCCAGTTGCTAAGTTTTGAATGTAATACCGACTGCCTGTCATTTTGTAATAAATGTTTGGCTCACTGTAACTGTGACACAGCCAGATTTAGATACTTGAACCTGGCAACTTTAAATTGAGGTAACATACCTTAAATGTACAGGTCTGTGATTGGTTAACTCAACTTTGTCTTTTCTCGAATACCATTTGAGGTAGATTTTTTTCCTCGGTATTACACATCTGACTGCTATATAGTTTTGCTTCATTTTCTCTGGGGCGTGAGTTTTGAGACATCCTGTATATAATTATATGAAGTTCCAAGAACTTGGTCTTTGATTCGTTTTTCCAATTTTTTTCTTCATTTTTTCACATTTCTATCTTTTCCTTTCATTTGCGCCCTGAGGATTAAAGTGCGCCCATGGCACGTGCCCCACTTGCCCCCCCGTAGATACGCCTCTGATTAATTGTCCTACGGACTCTTCGAATCTCTTGAGTGTCGTTGCGATATTCGCTGGAGGCTCCCGACTCGGGGATTGGTCTCCATGAGAACTCTATAAGACTTTCCGGAAGGATTACGGAAACGTTGGAGAATCTATTTGCACTTATTGATACTCTAATTCATCACAAAAATTTATACGTGTGTAAATTGTAAATTGTCCCCTTTTTTACTTCCATTGTACATGATGATTCGGATTTCGTGAAAACAGGCTCTTGCAAGTTGTAGAAGAATCATCAGGGAGTCAGACCAGAATCGGAGAAGAATTCTTGTCGTAAATTCCTTGAGTTATGAAAACCTAAAGCCTGAAGTTTGGCCCTAAATTCTATATTTGCATAGATGATTGAAATACATGAGTCCATAACATACATCAGGAGAACATTTTTGTTATTCATTCCAAGTGAAATTTTTTCAAATGGTGTCATCCTTTTGGCTTAATACAATATTTAAAATGGAGAAAAATGCGATTACAGTGCAGTGCCTTGTGTTTCCGTCCATCTCATTAGCCCAAATGACATCAACGCAGGATACTTATTTTTATCTCAGTGAAGAAATCGCGATATTAACATCTTTTAGCAACTCTCTTCAACGATTTAATGGAAAACGGATTCACACTGGAATACTTAGCAGGTTGAATCAATTACTATCAGTCTCAATTTCTGAAAGACTACGGCTCTGACGTTTTTTACATCACACAATGAAACTGACAGTGAAGTGAGTTGTAGCTAACATCGGTATTATATTGAATTGAAATAACAAAAAGAACACGCGGCAGGTGGCTGGCTAATCACGGTTCTTAAAATATGAACCGATAATTTTCGATGCCATTGAAATTGATGGAGTGCTTTATTGGCACCCATGGGGCTTTGTTCTTTTTTGTGTGTAAGTATGTGTGGTGTGTGCGTGTGTGAATTGAATGCTTCGATATAATGACATCAATCAACAAAAGCTGGATGCGCTTTCTCTCTTTGACTCATCCCGTGGTAATGACCACATGATCAATATTTGTCGTATCAATTAATTCACTTGACAGCTCCAAATCTAGCAGCGTGGGTAAACATCAGCGGAAAAAATGGGTATATTTGCATAACGTTTTTTTTTTCAGTTGGCCAAGAGTACGGGTGCCTACGTGGTTTATTCCAAATCCGGCAATTCCACTTGCAGTAAGATCGCGCTACATTGAGCGTCGTTTTTTTTTCACCTAAATCAATCAGCGCATTCATAACAATCAGCAAACAAAGTGATTCAGATTATTGGCTCTGCGGATTATTCCGTCGCGGGCATGTCATCGGAATAGCTTGATTTTGTTTTTAAGTTTAACCATCAACAATAAATTCGAAAACCAAATAACCAAATCAATGGTCTGTCACCAAATTCAGACGTTTGCAGCATGCATCCACTGTTTTTCACTGCGCAGGCTACTCCAATTTTCATTCCAACTGACGCGTTAAAGCTACAATGTGAGCCAACCAAATAGATAAATTTGAAGCTTGCCAAGTTTTCATAGTGATAAATCAAATAGAAGGTAGAAATGTGATTGTTGCAGAATCTCAAGAATGCAATGTTTGTTCTAACTCGGTCGGTAGCACGGTGAGCTCGACCTCGCTTTGAAAGGTTGAGGTCTCAGATTCAAATCCGCACCGGGCCAGATGGATTTTTTCACGCGTCCCTTAGTACTGGGGCATCTACTACCGTGCGGTGATACCCCGGTAAGAGGGATGAAACAAGAAAGCCATCGAAAAAACCCACACTGAAAATCCCCCACTGTTTGTTCCAAAAATAGAATTGTCGTTGTTATAGTTATACAGGGTGTTTCAGGGATGGTAGCAAAAAATTCAACTGTGAGTAGATCTCGTCAAAATATGACGAAAACCTATATACCATTTTGCAAAGTTCGGCCTGATGACGGAGATACAGCCCTCCAAAGTTAACTTTTTTCAGATTTCAAAAATGTGTAACTCAGGAACGCTTCGACAAATTCAGCTTCAATTTAGCAAAAGCTGGGTTTGTCATAATGATCTATCAACCTGCCAAATTTGGAAAGAATCCAACCAGTGGCTCAGGAGTTATGAGGTTCAATAATTTAGAAGCATCCGAATTTAGAAGTCAACTTTGCCGCGACGGAAAAGTTGACTTAAGGTGACCCCTCATAACTTCTACGCCACTGATTGGATTCTTTCCAAATTTGGCAGGTTGATAGATCATTATGACAAACCCAGCTTTTGCTGAATTGAACCTAATTTGGCGAAGCGTTCCTGAGTTACAAACTTTTGAAATCCGAAAAAAGTCAACTTTGGCCGTCATCTTCGTCATAAGGCCGGACTTTGCAAAATGGTACATAGGTTTTCGTCATATTTTAACGAGATCTACTCACAGTTGAATTTTTTGCTATCAACCCTGAAACACCCTGTATATAGATATATCCTCATATAGAAAATATCCTGCTAATAACCACAGTAGTTGCCACAGTTTTTTGCATGCAGGTAAAAAAGAAGTTTGTTCTCTTAAATCTTTGTTCTACTTCTTTGTTTCTACTCTAGACTCCTCCACTAAATTGCTTACACTTGATTTAGAACTCAAGCTGCATTTGTGTGTCAAACTTCAAGTCCACATTTCCACTATTTCAGAACATAGGCCAAAGTGAAAAAATCAATGTGCTTCCGAGGGCCTTCTGGTGAATCGAATAAACCAGAATCTTATCAGCGCATTCCAGGATGATATACCTACGTACCAAATTTTTACTTGATAAAATCAACGACTTGGGAGTTATCGTGGTGGATCATTCATAGACACATATACAGACAGACAGACAGACGTCACTTATCCATCATCTATTTTTTTTTGTACGAGAATCACAGTACCTCCCATTTTAAGGTCGGAAAAGTAAGAATGAAAAAAAAGTTGCACGTGGCCCATTCACTATTTCACAAGACGTTGCAAGTTTTATTGTAGTACGTTCAACCGTTGAGTGAAAAAATATAAGATTCCAGTACTTGAGTATTTCATAGTAGGGAATGGTCACTGCAAAGCTGGTTTTAAAAGTTGCTAGAACCCTGGGGCATGTTCGAAAAAGCTTGGAAACGGGTACGGTAAAGGTGTGGAAGGGTAACGTCACGGGATCAAACTTCACATCACCTTTTCGAACGGTTCAGGGGAAGCAGAGGTGGTGGTGAAGGAACATGCAAGTTTGGACAGTCGTCTGTAGAATCAAGCATGCTATTGCTGTAGAATCCCCACTGACGGCTGTCTGACTTTGTACTTTGAATTAATGATGATGACATTGGCGCCAGCTGCTATAAATTGGACTGTATAGTCTCTTGTGAGTTTCTTGTATATGATTGCCATGCTAAAAAACATATGAAAGTTGTTCATTGAAGAGCATTGAAGAGACACGTTTTGATGTGACAGTCTCGTGTCAAGATAGGTATGTAAGAGACTTCACCTTGTCACAGTCCATGATGGATTTCAAATAATTATTGTTAACGTATTTAGTATCAAGCATATAATATACTTGTAGGTAGGTAGTGCTTGCCAAAGGAAACAAGACACCGTACGAGCCAAAAAGTAAAATAAGCGAGCGCCACCTAATTGCCACTATTTACCTATTATGCTCGTTTATTAATTCTAATTGCGCAAACCCGTTTTTGCCTGCCAAGACTGTTATTGCTAAGCAGATTGCTATCTCGCACACTATTACAGGACAAATTATTTAATTGATTCCGCCTGAACCCGCCTGGAAGGCGCACCGGAAAATCGGTTTTCTCTATCCCGCGATGGCAACCGGCAATGACATTGATTTATGCCAAACAGGCAGGTATAATTTTTCACCTGGATGCATTTTCAAATAATAATATATTCGTGTTATGCACGATCTCGTTGGGCATATAAGATATCTACATAAAATATTTTAAGTACTCGTACGTGAACCTATACAAGGCATGTGATTATGGGACTTGTCCCTATAATTTAAAATGCTCGTCTGAATCGTTTACGAGAAGGAATTACTGTTAATACTTGACCCGATCATATTCATTACCTAAGTGGTGGGTAGTTGGTGATTATTTAAATGTAGATTAAGCTAGTACGGCAGGTAGATGCGATGTCTAATTTCGAATTCCTCCAGGGCTGCGCTTTCGCTTTCTGTGCCACTTACACGTAGGTACTTGGGTATCATACTCTGTGGGTATAATACTTAGTATTTCCTTGATGTTGTTTTTTCGGAATTTAATTGAAATTTAATTTGAAGTGTATGCACTTGATGTCGATTTATCTGCGCGAGCACTGTTGTTCATGACTGGATGGCAAAAAGCGCCAGTTTCCGTGTCTCTTGCCCATGATTTAGTGCCGGATTCTACACGCAACTAACAAGTTGTATAAATGTACGTTATACAATAAACTATGCACCATCTGCAGATTTATTCTGGTAGGTGGATATATTGATGGGGCGAACTCGCATTAAAATATATATGACTATTCTCGGCATAAGCGTACATACGTCGCATTATTGCCAATAAATATTTAGATATCTATGTGATGTTCGTGGCTGCGGAGATGGCAGTTGTTCAGCACACTTACATATTTACATTTACATACATTTTATCTTTTTTTTTGGGGGGGTGGGGGGGATTTTGCCGCGACGGAAATCGGGTCGTAAATTTTCTGCGACAAACTCTTGAAAGTATCGCAATTTAAGCGATTCTGGAAAATACCTACCTCATTCCAGAGTATGTTTTCGCAGAAAAATGTATAAGGAAGGCATGCCATATAGGAACATTACCTACCTACAGGTATTTCTCAAATAGCATAATGAAACCCTACAAGAGTCGACTCATAAAAGAACAGTGGCTTGGTTCGAAAGCAAAAGTGTTGGTAATTGTAAATTGATTGGATCATTGATGCACATCGAGCTGGATTTGTCGAGGAAGACAAAAAAAAATTGGTGGTTTCAATTATTCACCTACTTAGGCTCTCGCGAAGGTGGTTTAAAATTGTTGCGGTCAACGCAACTGCGTATGGAAATTTTTTATTCTATTCGATCCATTTCTGAATTTATCTTATACTTATAGAATTTTGATTCTCTTTTATTAGATTATAACATAATAGATGATATTTTCGAATTGACAACGAGCAGGAGATACAGTAAATATCAGGATTTTTCGCTATTTTAGGGCTTTGAAAAGTATGACACTTTTTAATGGAGTCTTTATTCTTCAGGAACATAAAAATCGTTAAATATTGAGTGATATGATATATTGGTCTCTAAAATTCATCCAAAATATTGATGATTTTTAGGAAGGATTTTGAGAAAAAATCTCTTGCGATGATAATCTTCAGCACTCAAAATCCGGACTTGAGGTACTCAATTATTATAGATTAGGCACCAACAGGGTCCATGGGCACCAAGTACTCGGCTGTTCATAGCGTGCAAAATGGCGCCTACACCATCTGTGCTATATTTCTATTTTTTTTTAAAGGTTCGTCGCTTGTCGGCTATCAGAGTCTCCACAGTCTTATTTGCGTGGATACATTTTGGGCTCTATCTTTGACTACTAAAAGATATACGCATTGCCCATACTTCATCACACATTGTTGACATGACAACAAGGACGAGGAGTCGAGGACGAGAAGAGAGTGGGAGTAAGCGAGGGGGAGGAGGCTGTGCTAACAGAAGATGGCGGACTGGCGGGAGCCACTGGCTGCCGGTAACCTAACTAATTCACATGTTTCTTATTTTTGAAATGTTAATTCCGAGTTTACATAGTCCAGGTTTTTTCACACGAAGCACTGGCGCACCATAATTTCTTGAGATAGTTGCCCTTTGCGCGTCATGAGTTTTGACATCAGCCCGCCATCTTCTGCCTGCTGTCCTTAAAATGTTGCTAGTTGTTGAATCGTGGAAATATGTAAACAAATGTGTCTATATCTTTCAGTAGTCGAAGGGTTCTATGAATCGCAGTTTACCCAAAATATCCTGAACGACCAAAGAAATTATCGCGACTTGAGAATAATAATTCTCATTATGAAATTGTCATCAAGCGGAAATTTGCAGACTTCTTCCTAGATGATGCATACTGACTGATCTTTGCAACCATTAGATCATCAAACATTTCAAGGCTATGTATAGTTTTGATGTGAATGCTCCAATTACATCTTTTGTTCCGGATGAGTGAGATTTCCCATCCCTAGTGTTTTCGTTTGTTCATGCACACCGAAAAATCGAGTGTTGCTAATTTCAACACTGGGTTTACACTAGAAGTGGTGTATACAGGGTGTTTCAGCAATAGTAACAAAGAATGCAACTGTGGGTAGATCTCGTCAAAATATGACGAAAACTTTGCAATTTTGCAAAATTAGGCATATTGACAAAGATACAACCCTTCAAAGTTTTTTTTTCGGATTTTTGAGAACTTGTTTCAACTTGAATATAACTCAGGAATTCGTAGGAAATCAGCCCATAATTTAGCACAGGCTAGGTTTGTCGAAATTAAAGGTTTCACTAAAAATGTATTCATCAATTTCCGCACATTTTGTTCGCTGCATGTATGCATCATGTATCTAGAACGGTTCGCAAGATTCCTCGATGCAGAAGTTCACACCGTAGCGTTAAATACCGACTTTTTAAACATTTCAATTTTTTTTTTGCAATCGTGCGGTCTGACCAAATATTTTTGTGCCAATTCCCATCCGCAGACAACCAGCATTAATGTGCAAAAAACCCGATACCGCTACGACTTTTCGTTTAGGAGGAGTTTAACTACAAAACGGACAGACGGACGGACATCAAAGCGCGGCTAGTAGCGTATTTCCTGCGAAAAAGCGCTAAAAAGAAGCATAAGCTTGGATTCCATAGGCGTTGCCAGGGAAATTCTGCTTAGCAACTCCTCAAAAATCTAAGCAAATGCTCATGCTTATTTTTTATTAATATACTACCCAATACATCGGCATCGTTGAAAAAAATTGCCCTTTTTCAGTTGGATGATTTGCTACAAGTCACGTTTCGTTCGAAGAAATCACATATTCTGAATACATTAGGGTTTTTCTTGCTTGTCCCAGCCCAGAATTATAGGTAAAGGAATTCAATTACAACTGAATGTTCAAGAAGGAGAAACACCCCCTTGATCACCTAAAAATGATCGTAACCAAGACTACAAAAATCAAAACAATGAGTAATGGACATACCAGTTCAGGTAATTCATTGTTTTTATTTTCGTAGTGTTGGTTACGACAAATTTCAGGTGAACAAGGGGCTGTTCCTCCTTCTTGAACATGCAGTTATAATTAAATTTCTTCAACTATAACTGAAAAACCTTGATATATTCAGAATAAATTATTTCTTCAAAAGAAACGTGACTTTCAGCAAATTCTTCTCCTAAACGGACTGTCGACAGCGATTGAAATTTGGGCCACCTTTTATTGAATCCTTGATTCTGAATGTGTGTCTCGAGTTAATTCCGATCCTGAGGTCTTTTTACCTCAAGTTTCAGCTTCAATATAAACCGCAAATTTTCAAAATCGGTCAACGAGGAAAGAAGTTATCACTGCAAAACCAAAAAGAAGATTTCTTGTGCTCACCCTGTAAATAAAGGAGATAAGCGGAAAATTCAAACATCATCTCCTACTTTCAGCCCTACCTCGTCTTCTTCGTGGCGAAAATTCAAGAAATTTTTTTATTTTGAATGGGAGCTTCTTGACGGTTTAGAAATTTTGCACACATTGTCACAATGAACACCCTGTACAAACTTCATGTGAAGTACCTAGTGTCTTGCAAAACCACGAACTCATAGCCAAAGGATTTCAAGTGAGTAAACACTTCAAACAGAATACTAATTTGTTGTAGCAATCCAAAGTTACATTAAATTGAAAAAAAGCTAAACATTTTTGAACGACGTATTGACTTGTGCGTAGTTTAGTTGCAGTACTTGAGATTCCAGTTTTAATACTAGGCATCTCACGCGCCGCACCCTGTAAACGCAGATTGGGAAACGCTGAGAAATAAATTTGAATTATCCCTGATGAAGAAATCAATGCCAATGTATTAATTTCTGTTGTATTTTTGCCTGCAGTATAGTAATAAAGACCATACGAATTCACATCACGAACCGTCAGCGGACAAGAAAATTCAGAGAAAAGAGTAGGCGGACCTATTGTACTTGCGTTCAATTGTTACAGGTACTTCCTTCCTACCAAACCGTTCTCTTTCGCACATGATGCTTGAAAACGAACGCGAGGTCCTTCGCGGAACTCAATCGAGCGTCTTAATCCACTCTCAAATTTGTTTAGAATCGGTGATTACAGAACTATTATTACATCGAGTGGAGGCCTTCAAAAACTTTTCCCCTGTAATTAATTGTGCATTACCGACAAAAATCCTAAAGCATAAATCTTGTCGGTGATGCGGTCAGCAGCGCCGAAATTATCTTCATGTCATACTCGCGCGCGCCCTCTTTTCTTTTGTCTTTGATTATCTCATCAAAAGTCGACGTCTTCCAATATAGGAAGCCCGCATTATTAATTGAGTTTTAATTGACCCCGTGGTTTTGACTTTTACTTTTCTTTGCGCGCGCCATCAGGCCGCGGAGAAAACAATAATCAGATTTTTTCGTTCGTCGCGCAAAGTCCATTTATCTTCGGTTTTCCTCATTAAAGCACTCCATTAAATCATGTCCTTTTCGGATTGATAAACCTTTCAACCATCCGTACAGAAAATAAAGTTTCCGTTTTATCATCCCGCTGAAATCATCCGCGCGGCTGCCTACCGGTTCCAAAGGCAATAAACAAGTTAGGTAGCGCTTACTGTTTCCCTTCTGGTATAATGTTGGCATAGGTGCATGCCGGCAGTGTGCGGTGGACGGTGGTCATGTTATTAGAATTACTGACCGTGTAGCTCATTTATATGATTGACATTGCTGTTGTTCATGTGACTGTTAATATCTGGAGAAAAGTCAATTTGCGATATTTCCTCATATATCGTGCTAAAGATAAATGCCTGAGATAGCCTTAAAGTTTGAGCAGATAAATTAAATTATACGAAGAAATGCGAAATCCCGCAAATCCTGCATGCCATTCATTGCAATTAATTGGTTTTTTGTTCGCGTGAATTTCAGCGGTACCGGTTGAAGTGGTTCGATGCAGATTTTGGATATTTTAGATTAGAAAACTGGTTCGGGTCAGAGAAAAAATGCACCATTAAACTCTACGGCAGGGCTTCCTGGTCGGCCGCCCGTTGCAAGTGGCTTTCAGCTTTTGCTCGAAATACTATGTTCGAGATCACACGCATCAACTAATTAAATTGCTAATTCGATTGGCGAACGCTGACTGAAAAAGTTGGAAAAGTATCTTCTCATTGGAGAGACTCCATGCATGTGCATGTTCCGAAGGAATGAACATTTGGTAGATTTTTTTGGGAGACATTTGGAGCCATTTTACATTTCAGTTATACTTGCAATAGTCGCATCATGTTTTGCCATGAACTTGTATTTAAAATGGACTGCTGATCACGGTATCTGACCGAACAATAAATGACGCCGCACGGGCGCTACCATGTTTGTTGTCCAAACAGAAGTTTTCAAAAGATTATGGAGAATCTGCAACTTGCTTCGGGACATTTTTTGCTAAAAATATGTAGGTGTCGATATAATACTAGTTCATAAATAACAGATTCGATTTACAATAATATGTTTTTCACTTTGGAAGTAGCCATCAGGTTTATTTCGTTTTGAAGAACTCATCGCAAGTTGACACAGTCATGAAGTTTTGAGAGTCACTGCCTTGCAAATTTAGCTTCAACAGGTTGCTTCAAACTCAACGCAGTTGCGATTTATCAGCTTTACACCAGAACGCGTGATGGATCCCTGCACCAGAAACGTCATTTTGACAGTTTAGTTTGTTTTATCGTCGGAAGTTTTCGAGTTTGTGGTGTCAAATTCGAATTTGGTGTGTTTTATAACTCCCTAATTCGTTTAATAAGAATATTCTGTGAATTTCATCACTTCTCATCCGTAGTTCTGTGAAAGAAAACGCACGATAGAAGGGGCGCAAGAACTGTCGTTTCGGCTGCACGAACCACACAGATTAGAGACTTCCTACTTGGGCCACAGCTCAGGCCTTGACTGCCTTGAGAGTGTTTTCACGAGTAAGATTGCCGTCAGTCAGTTCTTGAATATGATTCTATTTCATTACAGAATACAGAAAAACGACAAAGAACGGCGATTGCAAGCCACCGGGAAAACTGAAGAAAAAAGCCGGACGGCCTAGTGCTCGACGGCAGACCGTGTATTCAACACACTTCAGTTGACAGTTTTTGACAGGGAACATCGTCCCTTCTATTAAATTACCGGAACCTATAAACATATGTAGGTACAAAGTGCTGCAAGCGACCAAAAGGAATAGGCATAGCCGTGCCTCTCAAGGAAATTTAAAAATGTAATTTTGACACCCAACCTAAACTTTACACTGTTTATGTCATGTCGCCATCAGAGAAAAGCCATTATAGCAGAACGGTCAGTTGTGGAAAATGAAAGTCCCTAGGGATAACGAACATTTCGGCTTTCTACTGGAGTCATGGCGATATACGGTATCATAAGTCCAGTTTAAGTACAGGTCCATGTGTTTTGCCCATCCATGTTTCTTCAATGCAGGTCTTTATTGAACCCTTAAGAAGTAATTTCTTTTGACCAGTATCAGCTGCATTGTGACCACATCTCGGTATTACAAGGTATACTGGTGGTTGCGGCGTGACCTGTCGCACACTTTTACCTGCATTTAATTGAAAACTGAAATAGAGAATGGAACTGATGTTGCCTTTACATTTGATTGGGAAAGGTAAAGCGGCGAACTCACCAAAATGTTTGTTTTTTGTGTGAATGTGCAGTGTTGAACTCTACAGTACAAAAACTTTGGACGCTCTGAGTAAATCTAAATGCAAGCAACTTCGCACCAACACAAACAAGACGAACCTAACGAGCTGATACTGTGAGTTGTGCAGAGCGAAATCGTGCTACATTATTGTATAAACAAACGCAGGAATATATCAAATCATCATCGTGTGTTCTTGTTTTTGTTTCGGTTAATTCCAACATTATGCTTTTCGATTCATTAAACTGAAGGGCCCGGCGCGGTATCAGAATTGCCGTCATTATCATTAACATTCGCTCAAGAGTTGATGCCCAGGTCTAATGGCCAACCGTAAATGTCACACTGGATGAAAGTAATTCTACTGTTCTAAAATGCGCGCGTAATGTTGGAAGGTTGATCCTCGGATGGCCTCCGCATAAAGCCTTTGGGATATTTTTGCCTACTCATTCTTCACCCACACGTTTCGTATTTTTTTCTTGTCCGTGAATGTTTAGGTTACGTAAAGGTGGTGAAGAGACAAAGGAAATTAATACGCTTATGTGAGCCTACTGCCTGCTGTTTGAGCCTAAACAATATTGTTACACCATTTACGACAAGAATAATTGAATTGTTGCCATGAAACCATATTATCCAGAGCCGGAGGACTAGAATGATGGACGCAAAGTATTACGAGAGACACTTTCACGCTTGTAGCATAAATAATGAACTCAAACGCATAATGAGGAGCATTAAACTTTGAATTCAATATAAATATTCATATAATTGCGGTAATATTTCGTGGACACGTTGCAGTGGCAGATAATCGTGTTTCACTAATATACATTTTAATGCTTCATAATTTTGAAGAGTCCTAAAGCCTGCTTGGGTGGTCACTCGGCGACATTAATGGCGCATCATTTATGTAACAGCTATGCGATTTCAATTTGAAATGTACACGGTTAAGAAAAATTTGAGTTCCATATCCGTCATCCGTAACTGACGGCTTGATATGAATAGATCTTTTTATACATGATAGGCATACCTCTGGCGTATAGTACCTACGAGGCTCCAGGGTATTTATTTACTCAACATACCTGCAGCTGCTGTTATAGTAATACATAATTGTTATTAATGACGAGAAAAAGGAGAAACCGGAACAAATGTGCGTTTTTATTGGAATTGAAAATTTAGAATCAAAACCAACAGCATCACGGCTATGGCCACCTACTTGAAGAAAGAGAAAGGGTCATAAATAGATTAAAGAAATTCTTGGTCACCCAACTTGGAAGCCTAGATAGCTTATTCCTAGGCTTTTTTGTGTTACTTTATAGTTGGTGAAAAAAAAAATACATGTATCTTTGTGTTGAGCTTGAATAACATTATTCAATAAATGGTGCTACAGATGTTTCCTCAAAATCGAGAGGTAAATAGCTGACAAGATGTCATACCCTGATTTTCAATTTTTTTTTAAACATTTCTTTAATGATTTTGGAAGATTTCCAATAATGATTTTCGAAGATTTCCAATGATTTCCAATTATATCCATGAATGGGGTGTACACTAGATTTGCGAATCGGTTCACCCCTCGCTTCAAAGACTCGTTATTGCAACCTTGTTATATTAGTCGGCGTCGTTCTTAGCCAACTGCAACTGACCAGACCCCATTCACAGACATGCGCATTTTCCCGTTTTTGCTCATCCTTTACAAACAAATACCATCAAGCACGGAAATCGTTATCACAAGATGCAAATCCTATCGCCACTTGTCCACCATCAGTCGTTTTTTCTGATGAACCACGTTAGAGTGGCGTCTCTTGGGCGCAACGAAGCAGTGAGGTCGCGAAACAGCTGAACCCGCGGCCTTAGAAGCTAGTCCCTTGAAATTCCAATTTTTCTACATGACCTTAGACTGCTTCTCAAACATACTTGTCATTTTGGCACAGAAGAAAACCCACAGGCAGAATAACACGTTGAACACATTCAATTCTATTAGAATAATTCTTCTTGTCAAGGGGCGACGTAATAGAGAGGTGAGTAGAATAAGTAGTAAGTAAGTAGTAGTATACTAGTAATAGAAAGTGTGAGGGTCTAGTAGGCGTTCTCTTCTCTCTTGGACTTTGGGTTGGGAGTTCAGTAGAAAATAGTTTTACTGCAGATTAGCAATAGCACATTGTATAGATCCCATCAGTGCCAAAGCATTGAGGGTGTAGGACTGTAGACTGTAGGCCCTGAGATTAGCCAGTGAGTACACTTTCTGCAACATTCTTACAAGTGAGATCCCCATGTGGTGCCATCTATGCTTGGGATTGTTCGTTTGATGATAATTTGATGCATCCATTCACCTTTGTTATGAATCACATTCTCAAATGATGTGAAACCTGAAGTACATAACTCTCTCGTGATTGTGGGATGACAGCCAGTGGTCGGCGTTTGAAAAACTTATGCGGCCACTTCATAAGCAATGCAGAGTGCCAGTCATAGGTGGCGCCGCACGAGGATCTCACTTATGCGTACCAATGCTGCGAAGTGTGTACAGTGGGAGTCCTGAACGTTGGCTTCCGCATCGAATGCTTCGACACTGATGAGATCCAAACAGGTCAAAACACGTATCTGCTGTATCTCGATGGTCGTTTCAGGTCGGCCTCATGTTTAGGATTTCTCATTTGTTCATTTGATTTGTCTAGCTTTGCTCTTTCTTTTTCATAAATGCATCCACCTTTGATGTGGGCGTATTCCACATTTCGGAAAGTAAATCTTCAATTTTTCGGAACTCTGAATTTTTCAAATTTTTATAAAAAAATCACCTCAACTCTCTTACTTTGTCAACTCCGGCGTATAGGCTCAGCGCTCAGCACAAAACTCACGATACAATCATATGAATAACCCATTCTTAGCACGGTGAGCTCGGCCTCTCTTTCGAAGGCTAAGGTCCCGGGTTCAAATCTGCACTGGGCCAGATAGACTTTCTCACGCGTTCCTTAGTACCGGGGCATCTACTGAAGTGCGGTGATGCCCCTAGAAAATCGATGAAATGAGAAAGCCATGAAAACAAAACCCCACTGAATATGATTCCCCACATGATCCAAACATGTCGTCGTTGTTATCGCCATCATGTGTTATCGTTACTAAAAAACCTCAACTGAAAAACCTGCTGATAACCTAGTAGTTGATGCAGGGAAAAATCATATGGTTACAGTCATGGTCATTAAACCATTATTGTAGTCCTTCCAGTGGAACCATGACTTGAGTGACCTGAGAGATTTTGTTTTTAAGTTTCCAAACCTGGATTATGGAAAATTTCCCAAAACTCGACGGTTGGTTGCACTGGCGATATTAGGCACAATAAGTAAGACCACACAGGATCTTGTCCGGGCCACTTTTGAAATACATTTTTTCTTCTACATTTTCGCTACAGATGGACAGACATTTTTGCTCCAACGGAAGAGACGCGACAAGTTCTGAAGGATTTGTAACCAAACAAGGAGCATCGGCAGGTTTGCACTTGCAGCAAAATTTATTTGTAAAAAGTTTAATAATTCAAATTTCAAAAAGCCCATCCGGTCAGAGTTGCGTGTTTGAACGAAAAAACCGTGATTATACCTACAATTTGCAATTATTATCTCAGTTCTGGGGCCCCGACAAGCCGAGTATGTGTCGGGGCGCTACCAGGCCGTCAAGGCAAGCCCCGAATGCTGTGAGATAAAAGAGGACCCGTGTGGTTTTGATGTCAGTTTGACAGGCAACATAATTTTTGGACAGGCCAGTTTCACACCAGGTGAGAAGGTCTAAATTATCAATTTTTCCCAGGTCACTCGAATCTTGACTCCGTTAAGAAGACCATAGTATCGTAGATCCTTCGCGTAAAAAGAAAATCAATAAGTGCAAAGAGCTTTTATAAAATACCTATAGCTTTAATCTTTTTATGTTATACTTAATTGCATTTTGATTTGTTCTGTGTTATTTGGTCTTTTGGTATAAGAATAGAACCGAGTACAATATAAGACGATCGCGAAAACGTGAATGATTTTTTGTCTAGAATTCAATGTAGAAACAGTATTTTTGTAAATCTGTTTTCATCTTGATCGAGTTTTTCGTTTAATGTTTCCGACAAAGACAGCCACCCAGTGTTACTTCCCTTACAATAAACTTGTCTTTTCACGATACCTCATGCACCTGTTGATTTTTGCCTTTTTTATACTGAGTCAACTTGTTGGTTTAGGACTACCTTAACGAAGTATTAGGTAAGTCTCTCATTCTGATGACAAAGATCGGGTCAGTATAAATATCTGCCGGTAGATAAGGAGGCTACATTTTTCAATTCTGTTTGTGGTGACTGATGAGGATTTTATCTCAGAAGTCAAATTCCAGGTTTCATTCGAGAATCTTGCATGCAAAAGGCCTAGTTGTTCATACTCAGCAATCTGCAGCGATATTGCTTTTTTCCGACATGCAAGATGAGGTTTTCAAAGCAACATGACAAATGAAAATTTATGGTTTTCTGCAACACACCGCCGCCGCTTCGTGCAATGCATCACCATGTTCTCCCGAAACATTAAATTTCTTATCGTATTAAGAATTGCAGTGGCTATGCTGGAAACAGTGCCGTGTGAAATTATATTCAGTTTGAATGATATACCTGTGACATCTCTTTAACCCTCGCCTGAAGCCTGGCAATTTCATCCTGATGCTCTTTGAAATGCTATCTAATCTACTACAACCTGCTCCCTCAGACGAACCACTTATTTTTATGAAAACATACCCCGTGCAGTGTGCATATCCATAAAACATTCTTCTCTTGAATAGCAGTTTTACCTTTTATATAATTTAATTGCCTTTCCTACAGCACCGGCTGCTACCTTTTCAAAATGTTATAACATCATCAGAAAATGTCGCACCCAGGCGAACCACGCGACTTTCATTTCTAAAAACAAGGTCTTTGCAATTTGCATCGCTGCAAAATGCGTTTTTATAATTTTTGCACGCATCATACACAGAGCTTGATTTATTCGAGTGTTATGAAACAACCTTGCAGAAATTTAGTGGGTTTAGTGCACATAAGAAATCGATACATATGTTTGCGGAGCTCACCTTTGGCCGAACATATCGCCAAGAATGTCATCAAAACTGGAAGGAAGATCACTTTCACTGTCGGAAACATATTGTCTAATAATTGAAGATCCTAATAATTTAACACTACAATAACCGAACTGACACTGTGTGTAGCACCGGCTTATGAGATGGATGAAAGTGAAATGGTCTCTCACATCAACAACGTTTGTGTCATTTCTTTGGCACAGTGTGAGTAGGTTGCTTAGCTTAAGTGACTGAGATCGAACTGACTGCGTTTAGCAGGTTTGGTAGGCAGGTCTTCTCTCTTCCACCACTCTCTATACCTTGTCGTGCCGGCTTCGCCTTGTCTTTAGCTGCTGCTGGCTCAAAAGATTGCCTACCTTAGTCGGTTATAATACCTCTGCCGTATCCTGCGATCGAGCCGGCTAAATGGAACTTTTCACACTCGTTTTTCGAATTAATTATTGCCGTCTCCAACGAGCCAAACGCTTTGTGGTGACAAAATGACGAAGCTGCGAAGAGAAGAGCACCACGAGGCGTGACAATCCATTATACGGTTGTTTCCTTCACCAATAAAGCTTAATCCCAACAGAGCAGAGACTTATCATCATCATCATCATCATCTCATTGTACCGCTGGCGGTTATTCGAAAAAATTGCAGCATCATAGTGATGCGAGGATGGGCACTGGGCACGGGCATTGGGCAGGTACGACACAATGCATTGCTGACCTACTACACCCATCATCGATGTTTCGGAAATTGCCAAAGTCATTTGGGTTTCGCGAAAATGGTGTTATTGAGATAGCGATCTATCGAACGGGGTATCATCGAAAAAAGCTCTTGCGGACTGCCGCAGGACGAGGGGAAACCGCAAACTGCAGACCGCTTTGTCTCGGGAAGCTGTACATGCTTGCGAACCCAATAATGACAGAAAAACCCGCATGTTGTTAGTTGTTACAATGTCGTGTAATTTTCTCCCATTTATTTCTTCTGTGACCGCAGTACCATCAGAACCCACCCAAATGGACTTGAGACGAAATCTACTTTGTACGATGTACGTACGTCACTTTACAATCAAAAAGGAAAGCATAGATAGGTACATACCTAATGCCTATACCTACCTGTATCATGTACCTAAGCAAGATAAAAACAAATATAATGTACCATTGTACCCGGCGCGGCGGTAATCCACTTCCAGTAATGCACTCATCTTACTTCCAGGTCCGATTTTCCGACGGTAATTTTTTTTTAAATGAAATGAGCACATCCTGCGAAAAAACTGCATTGCAAACTTTGAGATGCGGTGAGCCCCACGAAATAGGTTTTCATTTTAGGTGCAGACATGCTGGGAACGAAAATTGTAGAAAATATTGGACTATATCTTGGAGGGAAAATGTCGAAATTGGATCCGCGGTTTCCGAATTTTCATCTCTGGAAAAACTACAAATTTTCCAACTTTTTTGCCGTGAGCAGATTTCCACCAATTTTATTTTAAACAAGAGGTAACTGGCTCTTGAACATTTTCCAACAATTTTCTTCTCAATTTCCCGGGAATTTCCCTGTTGAAAATATAAAACAGGCTTGGGTTATCGAAACCGAACCCTCGCTCAATGGTGGAGCTAAGTGAAGCCGTAATTGACGATCTTCACAGTAAGATGATGTGGAAAATATGCGGGCTTTGGCCTGTTGGCCGTTTTTACGAAATAGAAAAATATATATTCGGGGTTTTCTAGGAAAATTGAAATTTTCTAAATTTTCAATTTTTTGCAACTTATTTTCAATCTTTCTGTGGTGCCAGTTTCAGATCGTTCATCTTCATTCATTCACCAATGCGTTTGACTGCCTCACTTGCTTTTTTTTCCTAGATAATTTGGTTCCTTGTAAAAAACTGCAAATTGCTAACTTTCAAGCTTGCGAACAGATTGATACCAACTTTTTTTAAACAAAGAGTTAGTGATTTTTGAACATTTTCAGCAAATTTCTTTTAAAACTCTCAAGGTTTTCCCAGGCCGGACTCAGATGATGGAGCTCGAAATGAAGCCCTATTATTAGAGAAAATATCTCAATTCTTAAACCTTTTTCTCAGATTCCAAGTTCCCACCCTCATAATGAAATTTGCATCCGTTCCTTGCTACTCGTCGGGGAAGTTTTGGGGTGACACAACCGATTGTTTTCATCTTGAGGCGTGATCCCTGATCTTGAGTTAGTCTCTCAAGCCAAGCGTTTTTCCTCAGGCAACTAGGCACATCTTTCTAGCTCAATATAACAATGGCTAGCTCCACGTTTACGTCGCATTTATATTCAAATCTTCTTCTTCTAAAAAGCTCAAGTTAGCATTGCGACTAATGGAGGACCCTTATTTATCTGATTCTGAATTCCCCTGATAATTAGATCAGTTTGATTTCTATTATGAAAAGGTTCGTGCTATCGCAGCAATACATGATATAAATGACTGAGGAATCCCATAATTTACGCCAGATCAACGGAGCACCACCACCGAAACTTGACAGACACTTGTTTCGACCTTATTTGGGTCTCATCAGTGTCACGGTAGTCGAGGCAATGCTCAGCGATTTCAACGTACGGGATCCCAGATATCACTCTTTGAAGAGTACTCACAAGTGAGACTCCCGTGGTGAGACCCAAATAAGGTCGAAACACGTGTCTGTCGGGCTTTGGTGGTGGTGCTCGGTTGATATGGCGTACGGAATTCTTCATTCATTTGATTTTCATTCTTCCCATTGGTCAGTTTATTAGTGACGTGAACCCTGCACTTGATGGTGACTGAAGATTGCTAGGAAGAACAGAGACTCTTGAAAATTAAAAGTGCTGGAGAAACTCCTACGAAACGTCTTTTTAATCGTGTACCGAATAATGACGAAACTTATGACTCTGTCATAAACCCTAACAGCTCCCACATTCTTACACCAAACCGTTCCATTATCAAAATCAAAATTACAATAGTCTCATTTTTGGGAAAATGCCAGACAAAAAAATTTGTTGTGGGCGATAAAAAAATCTGTTTTGGGCGACAAAAAAATCTGTTTTGGACGACTCAAAACTTTCCTGATGGTATCCCGAGACGTCAGTAATGATTTGATCTATGTTTCTTCAGAAAAGGGGTGATTTCATTGGGTAATTACCGAAAAAATTGACTAGATCGAGCAAGCATCCTAATCCCGAAAGACAAGCTTGCGTATACAGCCTCATCAAGAAGCACCGTGGCTGAAGAAGTACCAAAGGGCTGCAGAACCTCACCCGTTAGGATATTCAGTTTTGTCTCAAAGGAGTTTTATAGTTAGTTAGTTTTTATGGTTTTATAGGTTTCACTTACCTGCTTTAATTTTTTTTTTTATTAAAAAATTCACGACGCGAGTACTAGAGGTTATTTCTACACCTCAAATTTTTTCTTGACCGCCATTGACAGCAAAACAATGGGTAAATGCGCCCGCTTAGGCCTCGAATGGCAAAAGCAAACCAAGAGACACACAATATATCTTGAATCTACAAAACGACACAAGTAGGGGCCTTATCAGGGCTCCAAACGGCAGGAAGACACTATGGGGCCCTGGTACCGAACTGCACAAGAGAGCCTCACACAATAGAATTCGCAAGAACACGCCAAAAGGATGAGCATACTGGAGTCCCGAAAGCTACAGAAGACACAAGAGGCTTATCGAAGCCCCAAACGACACTTGAAGAACAAAGGATTGGGGCCCGCTGTTGCCTTAAGCAGCACAAAAATACACAAAATGGGGCATATCCGTATCTGCAACAATCATGCGGCCCCTTATTTTGACATAGAAGTACCTATCAAATTTGTTATTCCGATACGACAAATCTCATAGGTTAGGTATTCAGGATATGGAATAGGCCAAAGGTGGGATGAACGACCGGGCCCGGGTGGTGTCAGCAGGAAAAAGTTTGAAAATTTTTGTATTTTTTCGGATAAATCCACTTTTATTCCTCAACATAGTCTCCTTTCAAGTCTATACATTTTTTCCAAAATAGTCATCTACGGATTCGATCACTTCTTGGTTTGACGAAAACTTTTTGTCCTCCGAGCCAAACTTTCAGCTTAGGGAAAAGAAAAAAGTCACTTGGGGCCAGATCTGGCAAATAAGGTGGGTGGTCGACCAATTCGAGGTGCAATTCGTGGTGCAATTCGTGGATTTTAGCCATGGCAACTGCCGAAGTGTGAACAGGGGCGTTGTCTTGATGGAACAACACTTTCTTCTTTTACAAATGCGGTATTTCTATGGCAATTACTGCTTTCATCTTCTCAAGTGATGATGCGTAGTATGCTCCTGTTATGGTTTTACCTTTTTCAAGGTAATCGATGAACACAAATCCATAACTATCCCAGAAAACCATCGTCATCACCTTCCCGGCCGATAAAATCGTCTTCGCCTTCTTCGGAGCAGGTTCAACCTTCGCAGTCCACTGGGGTAATCACTCGTGAGTCGAGTGTCCCAAGTGTGTAATATTACACCGATTCCGCAATTATTACACATATTACACTTATTGCACATTTGTACGTATTATTACACACTTATTACATATTTATTACGCACATTACATACTTATCACACATATTACACAATTATTACACATATTACGCATTTATTACGCTTATTGCACATATTACACAATTATTACACACATGGTGTCCCAAATATTACACAAGTAATTACCCCCTCGGTCTCAGGAGTGTAGTGATGAATCGCAAGTTTCATCAACAGTCATCACTCATCAGTCTGCGTCAAAAATCGAACTCGTTTCGCTTAAACCGCTCGCTCCAACAGTGTCTTGGAAATGTTCATTCGAATGCGTTTTTGGTCTAAAGTGAGCAAACGCGGCAGCCAACGCGCGGATAGCATAAGCCGCATCCACATAGGATTAGTGCAGTGGCAAGGGTATTGTAAAAAGCTAAACTATAGGTTTTTGCATTGAGCGTTCACATAGACTTACGGTAAAAAACGAGTGGCAGTGGGAGTGCAGTTGGGATGGCAGAAGTTTGAAGTTTTCTGGCATTCCGCACTGCCCTTGCCAATTTTTTTGCCATCGCCAATCACAATTCACGATTCCATTGCTAAGCTATTATTGCGGCATGATGACTTGACTGATAATGCGAATCTGCTACTGTGAGATGCGAATGCCAAATTTTAGACGTTACAAGAAAGAGCCGTTTGACGGTTGTTGCTTCAGGTCGGCAGCTGACGTGTCAAGTTGCTAGTTCCGCACTAATTCTATGTGAACGCTCGTGGTAAGATTGGTTTATTACCTACGCAGTCCCCCTGCAGTCCAACTGCACTAATCCTATGTGGATGTGGCTTTACGCATGCCCAAAATCTTGTGTCAATGTACGACATATGCGTTCTTTTGATATGTCCACAATCTCTGCTACTTCTCTTATCTTGATCCGGCGGTCATCCAGTACTATTTGGTGAACTTTTCCGTTGTTATCAGCAGTGGTCGCAGTTATTGGGCGTCCAGAACGCTCATCATACCTGATAAGTACCTTTTAAATGGCTATAACCCAAGGGCTCAATTTCAAGTTGGAATTGCAACTCTCGCTAAGTTGCACGCTGTCGAAATGTCAAAACATTGAATTTTGATTTAGATTCACATCACATGTGATCTTCAAATCTTAAGAAAATGCAAGGAAGATTTCCATTCTCCCTTTGTCGTGGATCTGTTTCAGATTCAGAGCCGGAACTGAACTTCAAATCGACATGAAAGTTTGACACTTCTTTGAAGTTTGTTGGCGCAACTTTGCCTCGGTTGCAAGTCGGACTCGAAATTAAGCTTTAAACGTGTACCTGTATCCTGCTGCTGCATGGATATGATGTAATTCAACATTTAATTCACCAGCCGTCATGGTTAGCTTCTTCAAGAGAAGGAAGTTATCAGCGTTTTTTTGCAGCAGTGCGGGAGAAGTTGTAAAAGCAGAGATAATCTCGTAATATAATTAATGGTGAAGGTTTTTCCATAGTTTTCGAATATACACCCAGTTCCAGCCTCCAAATACCCTTTCTGTTTAACTTTTTGTAGATTAACCATAGCACCAGCATTGCTTGAACACCATGACGACTTCAGAAGTGCAAGTGATTGCTGTAGGATCTAATGAACGACAATAACAACAAGAAATATTATACCCGTCTCACAAGACTACCCAGCTATTTAATGCACTAACAAGAACTGCTCCTATTACAAGACTCCGCTTTATTTTTACATCAGTTTCATAAGATTTCCTGCCTTTGTTTGCCATTATCACAAATTAAAAATCTTCGGAGCTTAAGAATATTTCGTCCAAATTAGTCACGGATCGTGTCATACTTTACCCGTCTGAGTAAGGCGTCTGCCGGTGGAATATTCGATAAATTGGTTTGGCATTCGTTTCGCTAAGTACCTACCTAATCTAGTCGAAGAAAGTGGATAAAAAGTGGTCCTATTTAGACCATTGAACCATTGAGCTAGATTCATTGTTCCAATAATTTCGGGTTAGCTCTATGCATAGGCACGTGATGCAGACTTATAATACCTCAATTTGCCTGGTGCGTATAGAAGTTAATAATTATTGTGGTGTGGTTTATTGCAAGTTCTAGGCTTCGGGCATCTCCGACTATAATTACCAAAACACTAATTCGCAGATTTGTTGTTATGTAACGATTGCTCAAGAGGAGGTCAAATAACGCTATTGTTAACCCAAAACTATTGTTGTTCCTGATTATTAGCCATCCAATATTTTCAGACGTGCCATGTAACACTTAGCTTATGCATAAACATGGTTTTTCAAATTAAAGCCTGGGTAGTGTTTGAGCCTGGGTGTATATAATGATTTATGATTATTTTCTGTCATGGATCTTCACAGCTTCTGGTTTTGACCCAGACTGGACAGAGAATATTCAGGCGGCCCTCTATTGCCCGAAAAGCCGCGACAAATTAATTACAATAAAATTTGCACCTACCGTGCATTAATGCCAAATTAAAACGTTACGACTCAGACGTCCCAAGGCTGGGACTCTGCATATTATGTAAATTCTCTCGAGCTGGACTGACAGTCTTGTACGACCAAAATTACAGTTAAGAGTATTTTGTTCTATCGTGCTGTTAGTTTTTTTCAAATTTGCATTTGTAATTTTATCTTTTATTATAGGCCCTGCCATGCCAATCCTTTGGATATCCCGAAATTATACTGTTACGTGACTTGGAAACGAAGTCATGTAAACTTATCACTCACTCATGAGAAATACCGAGTTGATGAATGAAGAATTTCCAAAGTGATGAGTTAGATTAATTCTAAATGTTTAATTTAATCGTTTCAATGTCGGTTCTTTGGATTGCGTCTATTAGTTGCTGCTATACGGTATTTTTGCCTGTAAAAAAATCATCCCAATTCGAAGGAACGATAAGTAAATCTATGGCGGTCTGTCGTCAGCCCCATGACGCCTTTGCCTTTTCAAAAATAAAATGCTGGAGACACGAAATATTGTGCCAGCTCACGGTTTTTTATTGTACGAAAATCTTTGACCCACAACAAGATTTTTCGGGTCATCAACAAAGGCCCTGATGCTGTGGGTATAAGGTTATCGAGGTTAAAATTCCAACTGAGGTTAAATCAACTGCGATTGGGTATGGGTTGCCAATTCCTGCCGGGCCCCTGTGCCATAACACCTTATTTAGAATGTGGAATAATTAGGCTTACCGTATGTCGATCTTATAGCAATCGATGATATACCTCTAATTGCAATATTGCGAACGGCCTAATGGTCGTTTAATAGATACATTTTACAAGTAGTTAATGGTTTGTTAGCCTTATTCATCTATGTCGCACCCATATACTGAAATTACCTAGTATTTCGTCAAATGATGCACCGTTTCATGCAAAAAATTAGGAGGTTGGAACTTGACCGCAATATTGGAGAAATTTGCAAACCTCATACTTTGTAAAAATCAATTGATAAACATCGCTCGCGGAAAATTTGAAAAAAAAAATCTTCTCGGTTATCTTTAAGTTCGAAAAAAAAAGGTGAAAACCAGTTCACGGGATAAAAGAGGGGGTGACCACTGTTCTTGCAGCACTCAAGGAACCTCTTTTTGTTTTTTCAAACCATATTTTTTTGTTCAATTTCTGAATGAATAGGCTGCTTGAAGAAAATGTATTTCAACTAAACTGTCCAACGAAAAATATGGATACATATTTCAAATTTAAACAATACATCATTCACATCAGGCATTGTACACAGAGTGAAAATGGAAAGTGAACTCTAAGTCTTAATTTCAAATGGCTCTCCTGTAACATAGGTTTCGATACAAGTACGTTATTCTTCCGCCTGACGGTAGTATGCACGTTTCCAGAAATTGACTCTCTAAGAAAATGTCATGTTATTGAACGGACGCCATGGCAGCAAGTAGAGAGTGATGTGTTGACCGTTTTTTCAGGCAGATCTGTAAAAATTGGAAATTATACTAATTTTCATAAAGTTTTTCCCGCCTGATAATATAGACAGAGTGCATTTTTTACAATACTAGACTTTTTTGACATGTATACCTACCTTCTTCACCTAACTTTTTTTAAATGTTGTTTGTAATAGATACTGCATTGTTCAGCAGTACTCGTTCTGGGGTAGGGTGTCTGTTGGTTGTCCAGGGGCAGATCGTCTAATCTCTTTCGATTGAGAGCGTGTACCCACTACCCACCCATTGCCCTTTGCATTCAAAATATTTAATCAGTGGAGGCATTCAGCAAAAATGATATTCCCAATATGTCTTTTTATAGAATAACACCATGGACTTGTACCTAAACCGGACTGATAATAGCGTGCATTGCCATGACCGCAAATACTGGACCGACATGATAGGTAATAACACTGATAGAAAATGTGGCCACAAATACACTGGTCACAAATCAACGGGCCCTATAGTGAATTCAATAATAGGTTATTCGTACTTACAGAACTTACCTCGACACCCAGATGGGTAAAAGAGGTTACGATTATATATACTTATAGAACTTGCATCAGACGTAAAATATCTTGATGTTGTTGTCTGGCTGTATAGCTTCTTCACTGATGACTGTCAGTATTTCATTCAAATGAAGTAGTAGCGGTACTAATCAGTAGCTCTCAAACTATTACATGTACCTTATGACGTAAGTTTTGAGGCACCAGCTCCCTGTCAAGAATTTGAAAACTGCTGGCATGTTACATATACCATCGATAACCGGAATCCAGGCACATTTTTACTGTTCGGCCTGGTATGGCAATTATCAGTCCAGTTTGTTTAGGTCCATGCATCACAGGCACATACTCTTTTTTCAAAAATTGTTGCTGTTACAGGAGCAATGTAACTAATTTATACCCTATCCGTCAGTTTGATTTGGGGCACTCTTTACATACTAACTGTTCAAAATATTGTTGTTTCCAAAAACTTGATCAGCTACCTACTGGTGGTATATCACATTGATATATGGCAAGCGAAATCAATAACATCAATTAGGAGTTACCTTATACCAAAATGTGTATTGGAGATTGGGATATTGACCCATTCGCTGTATAGCTTTTAGCGTATACTAATTAGATGGGAATAACTGTAAATGTGCTAAATTAGATTCTACCATAATACCAGCTGATATACTCTGAAATTGAATTTATATTAGCGCCTTCACCTCATGATATACGGCAGAAGCAAAATCAATAAATTTTAATTTTTTTGCAATTAGGCATCCAGGGCAAAAAACCTCGAGAAACAGTATAATTGTTCGTTCTAAAATTCCCATATTAAAAAAATGGCAATTAAGCGGCGGATGGAGCCTTTCATGTATTCACAACATATTGACAGCTTCAATTAAATTAATAAGCGTTGAATTACTTAATCGGCAGTAAAACGAAAATATGATTTATGCTTCTGTCGATTTGGTAGCTTTCGCACAACAGGACTTATAATTAGTTAGTTATCTAATAAACCATAATAATACCTATTGATCGAGGAATTTACCATTCATCCTGGCTATTTTTATGAGATGCGCATAACCTACTCACCCGAAATTCTCGAAATGCTTTATGTTGAGGTGCAATAAAATTTATCGGCACTTACAGTTACCTTGCCGCATTGTTGTTCGATTCATAAAATTCATGAAAATGCCGCGCGGCGCCACTAGATTGTAAAAACTGACGGGACCATATTTCTCGTAATCTCCGTGAAGGAGCAAAAGGAAAACAAAAGACCATGAAGTTCATACAAGAAGTCCTCTTCGTAAATGAGGACACTTCCGCAGCTATTTCTCAAGCTTGAGATGCGGAGACTACTGGTGCTTATACCCAGGAGTGAAGACGATTTTTGTTATGGTGTTCCGATATTCGCAGGAGACCCGACTCTCCGAAATCTGCACGATTGGAAAAAGAACCGTATATCGAGAGCTTGTCGGAAAATTCGCTGAGCTGCTTTATGACGGAAATCTCGCTAAGTCCAGTGACTTTTCTACAACTTTTGCGATCAGATTAGCACTGGAATATGGATAATATACGAGAGTTGCAGTGAAAATTTTGAGGACTTTCCGGAAGAATGAGCTAGATGCTGAAATTATTTTGCAAAGAGAGGAAACCTAACCGAGACGGGCAGTTTTCAGTTGATTTTAGTGACGAGTAGGAGTGTGAAACACTTTGAGAGGTCGAGTGCCAAGTCAAGAGCGATTAAATGAAATATTGGATTGTAATTTGTGAATTAGTATATTTGATAGGTACGCTCCAGCGATAATGAAGCATTTTCCGCCTCGGTATGTAATGGCATACTATTGTCACAGCTATTGTCCATCCTTTTGATAGTAAAGCACTATTTTCAGCTTCAGCTATTGTCAGCTTCTATCGGCACTATAAGATCTCTTGCTTGTTTGTAAAAAAAAGCGACAAATGAGCGACAACCTACTAGCTTTCTTTCGGAATCCAAATAATCTCTTGGAAATGGAATTCTTGACTTCCCTTGACTTTCCTCTTTTCTTCTCAACGGGACCAAAATTTGATAATAATAACGTTTGAGTATTTAGGGCAGCTATGTTTCTTAGAACGCGAACGTGAAAAGTTTTTCTCAGAGTAAGTACCTATATCCGTTAAGATTAAAACTGAATCATCCTGGTATAGACATTTAAAAGCATTGCAGATTAGGTGAAACTGTTACACCCAAAAACACTTTACATTACATTAACTAGGTATTAACTGATATTGTTATGCAACGTATTATCTCAAGCCAAAGACGACCTTCCTTTTCCCACTGTAAATAACAAGAGTAAAACAGTGTTAAGCTCCTAAAGAAGCCTAAGTAGAGCTCTTTTATTGTAATAGCGACGTTATCCATGCCTCTCATGACTTTGCATTTTTAATTTTAGAGTCTTTTATTCCTTTCCGTGCGCTCAAACAAAACCGCTGAAACTCGAGTTAGGTAGCATTTTATTATGATGGTGTGCGATTAAATGACTTGAATTTTTCAATGCACTGTGTGTGTTTGTGAAAATAAAATCTGAAAAAGCATATGGAAATAGTCATCAGCAGACTAAAATCGTTAGGTTCTCAGTGCACGGGATACTGCTTTTATGTGAGATAACAAAGTCTTGCCTCTTCTTTGTTTGATTTTCAAAAAATGACCCAAAAATTTTCGGTGCCCTTTTACGGAAAAAATCTCAGGCTGAGGAAATTCAGTGGTTAACTCTGTCTAGAAGAAGAGTTAAATTCTTATGGCCAATTTTTTCGACCCCACATAAAAAAAAAACCCGAATGTCTTTTGAAGCATTATTTTGGAATTGATAAAACAAGTGAGAATCTGCTATTCTAAAAATTAGGCAGTCTGAAAAATTTCCTCATAATTAATAATTTTAACATTATTATTATAAGAACATATTTATAATAATCAGTAAAAATTCATGTGAACTACTCACTTATTCTCTTATATGTATAATATGAATGCAAAAATTATCTCGAAGAAAATATTGAATAGCCAAACTTTCCTTGACAAATTAATGTAAGAACTCGGTCAGTTTCACAGACTTTCAAATCAATAAATTGCATATAATGTATAAGCGAGATAAAAATGACAACTAAAAATAACAACTAACATAAGTGCTTTAAGATATATAGCCAGTTCCACCAGCGAATTTAATCATTGTTAGCTAATTGAGATATTTTCGCTGGTGAATATTGGCTTAGTGACCACAGAAAACACAAGTTTCACGGAAGATTATGGAAAAATGTTGAGACCACAACAGCTTGAATGCATTTTCCGTGGTCTTTAGCATGTGCTAAAGATAACACAAATTTATTTAAGTTTTTTGACCCAAAAAGAAGTGAATTTGCCGTCTTACATGTATAGGACGTTACGGTTAGAGATATCTGGGTTAATCCAGAGGTTTGTCGCTTTTCCGCTCATTGGAGTCTCCATTTCAATAATTCCACGTACTACTTCTGTTTGGCATCGACGAGTTTTTACATCTCGAATTCGTCTGGAAACCACATGAGTACATGAATGCAGACATCCCTATACACCTAGGTCTACAAAACGTATGTTCTTTTTAGGCTATGGAGTGGAATAAGAGCGGACCTTGTTCGAACTCCGCCTTTTGGCAGACTCTATTATTTTTGTTCACCCATGCTGTCAAACAAATTTTTTTTAACAAAACGTACCAGGTCTTCGAACATTTTCCAACAATTTTTTCCTAAGTTTTTCGAGAGTTTTCCAGTTGAAAATACAAAACCGGTTTGCCCCATCGAGGCTCAAATGATGGAGCTCAAAATGAAGCCTCAGTTAATTTTTTTTACAATGAGATGATTTCGAAAAGGCTTCGAAGTTTTTTCGTGAAGTTCAAGTTTTCCTCAGAATGTTTACAATTTTTGCTGAATCATAATGAAAGACTCTGCGCATTCGTTTTGATCTTTTTTCTCAAATCCTAACTTCCCACCCAAAGGGACGTCTCGAACCAAAATTTCCATCAGTCCCTTGCTATTTGCGGGGGAAGTTTTGGGGTGACACAACCGATTTTTGAACAACACATTTTATTTTGGAAAATCTAGATTTGGCGTGAGAAAAATGCGGTCCGATTTAATATTGTTACCTCAATTTAAATCGAACTTTTTATACAATCTCATACAAAAAGCAAATTGAGTATACCCAATATAATTTAAGTATAAGCTTCATATAGGTACAGATGTCTTGAAATATACTCAGATATTAGGGTCTCGCTCCGTCTTTTCCTCCATTTCCTAAGCCACTGGAAATTTTCAAAACGTAATAATTGCCAAACTCTACACTAAATTCAAGAAAAATAGCTTTCGCAAAATTCATTTCGAACAACCGTTTCGGAGAAAACTGCGATTTGATTAGTAAAAACACCTTCATTCCGTAAAATTGACGACAATTCCGAAAATAGTACAGGAACGAAGCAAAAAATCACAATTTAGTAAAAAAGTTTTTTCAACATTGAAATTATTGGGGTCATAGGGAAAATAGTGTACGCAACTCGTTGGACAGTGTACTTCTTGTACTCGTGGTGTTCGCTGCAAGCGGCTTGTGCCAAACATCTCACTCATATAATAGTATATTACATACCGAGGCGGGAAGTACATCAATACTGCTGAGAGCACAGAGAGGCTCCAGGCTTTAAAATGTATTAAATTTTTTATTGCTCAACTTCAAGACAAAATATCTAGCATACTGTACTAGATGCAGAGATCAACAACACATCAATCGAAAGTATAAGGACTTCCTTTTTTTATTGGAAAGAAAATTGTTTTGCCGATCATGCATGTTCAAATTCTTGTAACTTGGTTGGTAAAAACTGGCATTTTCTTTGAAACTCAAGCAAAAACATAACGACATGACATCCCCTCAACCAAAAGCCTGAATTTCAGACTTCCTCCGAATTGAACTAAAAACTTTGTTGAATTGATATTCTCTGTAAAAACACATCACCAGGTTTATGGCTTATCCCCGAGTCGGAATCTTCAGCAAATATTGTAAGTCATATTTATTTCATATTATTTATTATAGAGGTGATTTATAATTAGACCAAAATAATGCACTACCGTTATCAAATGAGTAGAAAATGATTTTTAAATTTCCCTTTTTTTTTGTTTCAATTTTTGTGTGCTCTGCTATTTTTTTTTGTCTAAAAGGTACCATAGTACCATCTCTGATTCATATCTTTGGATTATAAGAGCGAAGCAGTGAATATAATGATTGAAAGAACACCAACATTTCTTTCAAGTTTGAAAGACCTGTCCACGACTGGACAACCAAAAAAAATGTCATTTTCGTACTCACACTGTCTCTTTTGATATCCCTAGGGCTCAACTCTATTGGTCTAATCATGAATCATCCTGGATTCAATGAGATTTTGAAATTGTATCCACTATGATGCATATAATTTGTGTAGAATGTAATTCGGCATAACAACACTTACAAAAATCAATAAAATGCAGTTTTCTGCCTATAAACATTTCCTATATTATCTGTGTGGTATAACCTTAATAATTATAAGTTACCAAGTATCATTTTATCTAATTCCATCTCATTATCTTGAAAAGCACCGTTATATCCAAAACGCCCTACGGAACCAAACTAAATTCCTGGGTTTCTGATGAAAACATTAAGAAATTAACTAACTCGTACAGCCCACTAATCAAATTAACGGTTTCTGCAGGTGACATCCCCGTTTATCACGATAATTATTATTATTTCTTTGTGTGGTAGCTCGAGCTATGTAACCGTACTTTTTCTTCCAACAATTACATACTTTTTTTTGTTTAACTCAAACATTCATATATTCCCATAATTATATGAAAGAAGAGATGGAACTGAAGATACGCACTGCGTATGTACTTTGTCAAGAAAGAGACGCGCTAATATTACATGATAATTAGCTCAGTAATGAGTGGACATTTTCTGAATGAAAAAAAGCCAACAATGGGACGACATTATTGACTGTATATAATTATTATTTGGCAGAGGAAAAAAAATGTGGTTCAACTTCTTTCGTAATTCTTATAATTCTCTTTGGTATACAGGTTTCCCGGAATCCGGGGCCGCAAACATTTGGATTAGGTATACTGCCATCAAGCGGAAGAACAACAATAACAAAATCAGATGATAAAAAGTTATTCAGATCCAAAATGAATGAAGCCCAGAAGATGGGCTAAGGGTATTTTTAAGCTATAAATTCTGGGACGCCTCTTCTGGCACTAGTGGCAACATAATATACGCCTGCCCAATGACGATTTTGTTATTATGTACAGGGTGAGTTATTAAACGAGATATTTTGAAAGCCTCTGTATTTCGTCGCAGTGTGCATTAAAAAAAAACCTGAAACTTATTATATGGTAGAAAATGGCATGGATTGAGCTTCCTTTTGCTTTTTGATTTTTATCCATCTCTCTACCTCAATTCATAAGTCAGTATTGGCCTTGCAAAATGTGGTCAAACTGACTGAACACTCTTGTATTTTGGAATCCCTGGGAAAGTTTCTGAAAAATCTTGAAAACTTGTACTTGATTCATTGATTTCTCAATTTCTCACTGATTTTTCGAAATATTATAGTCCAACTTTTTATTGAAATACCGTATGTTCATTAAAAACTTCAATAAAGGGAGGCTGTGACGCAGGCTATTCGATCCGAAAACGGCCAGGTTATCATCGATCCACGGCCTCCCATTATTGAATTTTTTAATGAACATACTGTATAATACTTGATGTAAGAAATTGAATGCAATCGATAGCCACCGTCTACACTCCCAACAATTTTGAAAGATAAAAAAACAATAACGTCCCGACTGCGACTATAGGTAGCTTCATTAATCTGATTCATATCTACTATTCTTTGTCTTTACGTCATGGGGAACTCTGGCGGTTCTCTTGAGCTCTCTCATGGTGCGTGCCAATTTTCTACAAAGTGTCAATTATTGTCATGTGTGCATGCGCTCATCTGATATTATGAAACAAAAGAAGTTGCTTGCAGAAACAGTTAATATTCAGAATTTGCCTTATTATTAATACAATAACAATATGTATAATGATTGCGGATTCTTCTCCACTGGGTGCTTTTTACTTGCATAGCCTTCGGTACAGTTACCGAGGAGGAAGATAACAAATCTTAAAACCTAATTACGTTTTGCATTAATTTGCACTTTGTTTCTTACATACCTGTGATGTTGCTAGTTTGTTGGTTTCATGATGGACATGGACCATATACCGACCGGTGTACCTACCTCTTCCTAGGCAATAATCTTGATGTTGTGCACACCACACCACCACTGTCTAAGTGTTTAATCATAGTTATTATGCTATATCTTCTAGGTGTAGAAAAACAATTAGTGATTTGAATATCTATTATGCAGTGCTGCAAGCCGAACAGCCGATGAAATGCTTGATTTACCCAGATATTAAATCACAGATACCTATAAATTAGGACGCATAGTTTCAGTCATCGTAGCTTGTGAAAAAATTCTTACATTCTTCACCCTATAGGTACTTGATTAGAGATGTACTTTAATACAGGAAAATTATGCCAGTTGTACGGAAGTATTTCACGAGTGCTTTTAGCTTGTTAACTTGGGATTAGCTGGAGTTGATTTCTATCAAACTGATGTGTGCGCATTACCAGATTACAGCAGTGATTGTCAGGAAATGTGGGTGTTGCACCCGTCACAACTTTGATTTTTAGATACCACTTCACCTTACCTTGTGCCAGAAATTCCTAAGTGAAATAAAAAACCTTGGTACCCCGTTTCATATGTCATTATTTCCTGTGAAGTCGGTTTTGAAGCCTACCTGATAGATATTGTGCCTTGAAAACAGACCAGAAAAATCAATCATTTCAAGCAAAATCGAATTCAATTGGAATACAAACTCAAGAGATGGTTGAAAGAGGGCGCCAGCGATTCAATTTACACTTAAGGCCCGAGGCTGCTGTAACAATAACTTTCGTAGGTTTTTATGCGTGTTACTGGAGCGGTTTGCAATATAAGGCAATAGCAGCTTGCAAAAGACGGCAGCAGTCAGATGATTCACGGGATGGTGTTAAGTCCCATTCACTATTGTTTTGTTCTTCCGTGATTTTACCGACGCGGTTGATATTCTGTTTGAACTGTTGAGAGGAGCTGCTGCGGCCTCGTCATTTGTGTGGTGGCACTCGACGATGAGCTTTGCCCGCTAAGATGACCTATCGTTCCCTTCGGAGTGAGCTGTGGGCTATGGCCTCTTCGGCTGGGAGAAATCATCGGAGTATGTCTGTACCCTGGTGGCCTCGCAGAGTAGAATCCAAGACCTGGTGTGTTGAACCTAGAACTTACGATAGAGCTTCATTGGAAAAGGGTATCTCGCACCGCCCTCTCTCGAAATGATCAACTCTGTTCTTCTCTCTTAAGTTTTCATGGTTGGATTTGAGTAGGTACCTACGCTTTTAATCTCGGTCTTGCTCTCGGGCCCGAGAACGAAAGCAAGATCGATCGTATTCCCATTCTCGTTACTCTTTTAGAAGAAATATCGCCTACGCACGGTTCGTAGTAGTGAAGTGAAGATGAAGGCATTAATTGTGATGCTCTTTCCGAAAGGAAACAAAAACCTCAATAATCATGTCCCCGTGTCTTCGTGTCTACAACTTCTTCGCTTCTGAATGTCTTCTTCGGGGACGGCGTGCGGAAACAGGGGCAGCGGTGGCGGTCATTTGCTTATCCTAGCTTGCAGTGTGGAAGTAGGACTAGGTATATCCTGTAGACTATATTTATTTTCAGTAGAATGACTTTTTCAAGCAAAAATGAAGTGACAAGATGGAGCGCTAGAAGGATACGGCTGATGGCCGCTGATAGTTTCGCTCCAAAACGTGGCAGGTGTTATCAGCCTTAGCCGTAGCCCCCTAGCTTGTCACTCTATTTTTGCTCCAAAAAGTCTATCTACTGAATTTAAAACGTGAACGGCATAATTGGAACGACCCTTTATCTAGTCACTTCTGATGTGTTCACACGCATAAAAAGGTAATCCTGAGTTGAGACAAAGCGTTTAATGTCAAGTATAATATGTTAAGTTTGTATATACGCAAAGAGATGATATTCTCACTGTAAGAGTTCTACTTTCTCCAAAAGAAGATTATCATAGTATCAGCTGAAAGCTGGATCACGTTGAATTGAAATATAATACTTATTAAACGGAGTATTTCCAGTGTTTCACAGAAAGTATACGATAGTCTTGCTTTTAGATTAGATAAGTCTTGCAACAATACGGCAACTAATTTTGTTTTACTATGCGAAGAAATCCATATCTTATAGTGGAGTTGTTCAATTTATAAATATTCTTTATTTGTCTCTCCACAATTATTTTAAAAAAGGTTTGACTAGTTTCGGCTAAACAGCCATTTTCAAAAACCTATCAGGTTTTTGAAAATGGATTTATAAAGAATATTTATAATTTTGTTTTGAGAACAATCGGCTCGACTACCGCATATTAGCCTTTTGGTAGAAGAAAATTATTCTTGAGATAAAACTATCACTAAATTGGACTAATACGGCTCCTGGTTGAAGCAAATATATTGAATGAGAATCAGAAGAACATTATTCTCGAGATAAAACTATAACTTAATTAGACTAATACGGGCTCCTGGTTAAAGCAAATATATTGAATGTTTCCAAGAAAAGTTTGTTGCTTTTATTTGAATATATTCATAGTCTTAGTTTAACTATAGAATCATCTTATATCGAAAATATTTGAATCTTGATTCTGTTTATCACAAGCATACAGGGTGTCCTATAGTACTCGCGCCCCAGAGAGTCAAAGGCAGTTTAGGAAAATGCTTCAAAGGTGTCAGAAAAATGTTTGAAAAAAATTTGGTGTTTTATTTTTATATATGGGGTTCGAAGGGTGGGCCCTTGCCCCTTCTAATTCTCATTATCTGATGAAGTTTCAGTGAACTTTTTGGGGCAAACTAAACAGAAGGAAAATTGAACTTTTTAAAGTGAGTTATAAACTCGGAAACCCCAAAAGATTCATTATTTCTGAAAACAATTGCAAAAGGTTCCAGACATGCCCAGTGCGATTAAGGCAGAAAGTGGAAATATTCGATCCCATAGAATTTTCTTTTACAGGCAATTTTTATGGGATCTTCATTTTCAGAATTTTCGAGTCGCTGCCCTGTACAATAAATAAAATTGTGCATACACACTGAAAAGTTCAATTTTTTTGAAATCACATCAGATGATAAAATAAGATGAAACAAAGTCACACCCTTCGATCCACCATATCTCCAAAAATAAAAATACAATTTATTTAAACATTTTTCTGACACATTTGTAGCATTTCCCCAAACCGACTTTGACTCTGAGGCACGAGTCCTAGGTGACCCTTTATAAATCAGCTTAGGGTTAAAGGCTGAAATTACAACAATTAAGTGGTATATTTCAAAAAAATTAAAATTTATTTCGCACAACTTCAAATACATAAAAAAATCAATGAAAATAAAAATCCAGGCGAGTGGTTACATTTCAAACAAAAACAAATTCTTCGTTACTGTTACTGCACATGCCAAATGATACAGGAAAAATGGAAAATACAGAGCTAAAGTTGATCAACATATTATTAGAGTTACCCGATGACATTACTTTGTACGCAGCATAGTGACTACTGTATGCTTCCGTGACAAATTCCTGACACAACACATAACACAATTTTGATTCCGTTTTGCTGAAAAAAATGTGTATAACACGTCCAAATTTTGGTGATTCATTCTCATAATTCATGAGCAAAACAGTGCTGTTGTCATATTTGATTCCGTTCTCTTCATACCAAACAACGCAATAGTGATCACTATGTACAAAACTCAAACATTCATTGGAATAAATCAAATCACTGAGACATATTTGATAAACTGATCCGATATCAACTGAATCAGGGAAACCTTTGTTTGACATAAATCTGTAACAACTTTTAAGTTGATTTCGAAGAGCAAAAGTGTATGGAAGGTTTCTTCTAGAGGTTGTGTTGGTGGCTACACTTTTTAAATGCTTGTGTTTTGCCTCAAACCTCATTGCCGAGAATACTACAGGAGGGCCCAATTTAGTAAGAATAGTTGGGTAATGTAGAAGGAAATGATGTTTGGGTTTTAGCGGGATCTTGAATATAGTCAAATAAAGATCATGATGTTCCTCAATTAACGTTTTCAAGCTTTGGAGACATTTTTCAGTGATATGTGCCGAAGTTAGTAGATTTGTAATTTGCAACAATTTCAAATAAAAACTCCAAATTTCATTACCTTCGGGAACTAAACATCCAACAATTAAACGAAAATTGTTCACCAAACATAGCATTTCAGAAGCAGAAAATATAATCACCTTGTTATCTAGATGCCTTTTTTGAATGGGCGGTGGTATATTTCTCTCCATTTTACTGTACCGAAAATATTTTATTCTGTTATTCAACATTTCCAACGTAAAATGCTTCTCATCGATTAGAGAAGATATTATCAATGCCATATCGTATCTATGAACCCCTTCGTAAAGATCATGCATTATGTCGACACTTACGTTCTTGTACATGTGGAATTTTTCCAGTCTATGCCAAACACATTTTTCTTTTAGTCCGATCTTTTGCAGCAAATGACTATTATAGTCATTCACGTTTCGAATAGATTCTGGGACTTCTGAAATTTGAGAAGACATCACATCTTTGGTACCTGTGCAAAATCTACAATAGTGATTTGCTGAAAAACTTTCGACGCATCCCATCAGAGAGTGAACACCTAAGTTATCCCCAGTTATAATGACACAAGAAAAATATACAGATTTACTTCCATTGTTTTCAACTGTTACCTTTATTCCTTCAGATTGTAAGCGGTTTAGTTCATCGATGACAGGAGCAAACACTATTTCGTTTCCAAACTCGGACCTGTCTGAGCTATGAAACAGCAAAGCTAAAAACACGTTCTCTAGTCTTTGGGAAAAAGTTGGAGGTATTGTAGCTAAACTGTAATACATGGCACCAATTTTGTAACACCCAGCATGACTACCCAGAGGATTGCCCGATTCGAAATCATCGAAGTATAAAATTATGGGGAATGTGAGTCTGTCCTGATCCAAAGAATGTTTCCATAAGTCGCCTTGGATTATGTTGGTCATATAGTCAGTATTTTTCAGTAAATTGCTTTGGTACGAACTGATTGTTTCTAAGACACCTGGTATCTCTAGAAATAATTTCAAAGTTTCTCCCATCGGGATAAAGTAACTAAACCTGTTTTTCAGTTCTAGAGAAACAATATTGTTCTTTGACCGACGGTCTTCAGCGACTCCTAATTTGTGCTCAATTGGTTCAACTAAAGATCCAATTGTTTTGAAAAATTTGAATCTTTTATATTCAGTCGAAACAATTTCAAATGGGTTTGTAAATACATGCAACATTGAAGAAATATGCTCTCGAATTGATGAAGTAAATTGATTATCTTCCATTAAAAGATTTATCGATGCTTTCAATAAATTCATCAAATCTTTCAAAAAATTGGAAACTTCCTTTATTATGAACTGAATGACGGATCTGTTTATTGACATATTGTCATAAAATACTGAAATGAATGTTTGTAAAGATTTTTCGAAACAAATCTTGAAAGTTTCATAGTTTTTCTTGATATTATCTTCGAGGTTGTTTCCCAAATTCAGTTTAGTACTATCGGATAAGTTCTCATCAGCTGGACTTGATTTATTAAAGTGATCACTATTGCTTACAGACAAGTTGGAAGAAGAGCTACATACAGGGGATGCCGATGGGGATGCCGAATGGGTGGTTGTGGCCGAACAATCAAAATTGTGTTTTCAATGTTTTGTGCCAAGATGTTTCTTGAACACATCTTTTCGGTGAAATGTTCGGTGACAATTATTGAAGGGACATTGATATGAGTTTGAGACCCCATGCATGTAGTCCAAATGGAATAAGTATTTATTTAAATTTAGAAAGTCTTTACCACATTTAAGGCACTTCATTATTGTTGTCCTTGCAGGTAAGTATCGGTCAGAAATTATTTTTTATCTTTTCAACCATTCAAGCAATTTCAATCAAACTTGGTAGTTTTATGTTTTTGATCACTCCGTGTCGATCAACGTTGATGGAAATTTTCCAGGCCTTCTAAATGTCAAATTATGATAGTCAACTTTTGTTTTTTTTATGGCCGCCATATTGGATTTTTGCACTAATAGATAGAGAAAAAAAAATTAGCTTGCCGAATTAGTAACCAACATGTTCTTTTTATGACATTTTTAGCGTCAAATTTTGAAATTTTCGTAAACTATTGACAAAATCGGGAATGCTTTGAAAAACAATTCAAATATGTATTATCAATAGCAACAACAAAAAAAAAAAAGACAGATTGTGTTCAATTGACGTATCTAAGGGCTCGATACCAAGTTGCAGGCGCAAAATTTGGGACGGCGTAATTCGCCAAAAACAGCGCGGTCTGATTGGTTGGTATCCGCCGTTGCTATGGTAACGGCACTTACGGCGGTCTCAGCCCCAACTTGGTATCGAGCCGTAACTTCTTAATCGTGTTTTGTGCTTGTTTGTACCGAGAGTTCATAAATTGAATGAGTCAAGGGTGCCTGTGAATTCAAAAACGTCTGTCGAAACTAGGGTAATCCTTACTCCTTTTCTAATAAATTTGTCAAACTTTAACAAGAACGATGCCAGTTCTGACAGACGTTTTTGAACTCACAGACACCCTTGACCCATTCAATCTATGAACTACCGGTACAAACAAGCACAAAACACGATTAAGAAGTTAGATACGTCAATTGCACACCATCTGTCACTTTTTTGTTGTTGCTATTGATAATATTTCAATTGTTTTTCCAAGCATTCCCAATTTTGTCAATAATTTACGAAAATTTCAAAATTTGACGATAAAAATGTCATAAAAAGAACATGTTGGTTATTAATTCGGAATGCTAATTTTTTCCTCTATCTATTAGTGCAAAAATCCAATATGGCGGCCATAAGAAAAACAAAAGTTGACTATCATTATTTGACATCTAGAAGGCCTGGAAAAGTTCTGTCAACGTTGATCGACTCGGAGTGATCAAAAACATAAAACTACCAAGTTTGATTAAAATAGCTTGAATGGTTGGAAAGATGAAAAATAATTTTTGAAATCAAAATTTTCAGTTTTTTCGTGATAAATCGTAAACCAATCAAAATATTCAAAGTTTATTTTCAAATTCTCAATCGTCACAAAAATGCGCAACTTTTTTCCAATTTAACCGACCTCGTATCTCCTACCGTTTCCAAGATACCAATGGTGAGCATCGAAATTTTCACCACCCTGTATACCTGGAACACTCGTTTCTGGACCAGCTGCCAACTTCTTTTCGACATTGCTGTCCATTATAATCCAGTTTCGTCCCCACTGTATATTTATTTAGGTCGTAAGGTGTGTTCTTTTATCGTGTTTTCCAAATCGAAGCAAAACTCTACCATTCACCAACTTCATCAGCGCTCAGCTTTTCCCCCTGGATAGCCAATTCCCGGTTTCCATGTCGCTTTTTGAATCTGTATCAGCCAGGTTCCCTTCGATTTTTAGTTGCTCATGAGGTGTTTGTGCTTGTCTCGTGTACATTTACATGGGTCCAGATATCGGAACTCTTTCCGTCCGTTTTTGCAAGAACCATTTCGTCATGACATCATCCAGCTCTTCAAAAGTAGATCCTCTCAGTGATTTTCTCTCAAAAATCGCTTTATAGCCCAGGAATTTTAGGTGAAATTTTGGTCAAACCCCGAAATATGTCCTCTTTAAAAATTTGCACAAATGACTCCCAAGCAATGCTTAACAACATACTAAAAGCTTCCGTCCAGCAAGTGTGCGGAACATACATGTTTTGAGCAAGAAAGGAATAAGTGCCACCAAATCTCGTAGCGCCGAGAGATGATGGAAAACCCTAACTGCAGATTTGATTTGACTCTTTTATTTTGTTGCTGTCTGCTGAATTTGATTCCAATCCATCAAATAGATTTTGAATAATTGAATCGCAAAGTTTTGAATTCAAATATTTTTGAATATTTGACATATGACAAATAAAGGAGTACTTTTTACTGTTCTGAATACAGTTTTCCAACAGCTTCGAAACGAGATATTGCACTTCAAGTTCTGTGAAATAAAGAGCCTGTCATGTTTTGACAGTGACTTTTAGGTTTGACAGATGACAGCTAAAAATTGACGGGCTCATTCTTCAGAAAAACTATGTTTGCGTACCAAATGTCAATCCGATCAAATCAACCGTTTTGTAGTTATCGTGAAATATTGGAGACAGACAAACACAGCCGGGCACACACAAAGTCGGACACACAGACTGACAAACTTTCATCTGGAAATGGTCCTGATCGTCTCAGGGGGGCTCAAAATGGTTATTTCCGGGTTCATCTTCGGGCTTTTTCGTTTTTCGCTTATTTCTGGAACACCCTGAATTGCGACATTTATCTTGGTCAACTTAATATAACCAATTTTTATGTTTTGAGTTGTACATCTAGACGTAAGGACAAAAAGATTTCCTAGGTGTGAAAAATTAGATTCGAGATGGTTTTTTTTTCCAAACAAAATTATATTTATATCACAACAATATTTTATACAAAATTGCATAAAAAGTCTTAACAGCACATAGTGTAAACGGTGAACGAGATGGCCATGCAGATGACGGCCGTCAATTTGGACGGTCCCAAAACGCCGCTTGAACTTTTCGGCAGGCTCCGGCATTGTTCCTTGTGGAAGCTCCGCACGAAAGTTTTGCTATCCCTCGCCAGCAAACATATTTGGTATTCCGTGTCGTTGCCGGACTGGTGTGTTAAGTTACCAGCCAAGTCGATCTCCAAACTTCGCTTGAAATACGGCAAAGTTACTTCATACACGATGTTTTGTTGGCGATCTTTTATGTTCCTCACAACTATGTAAGGATCGGCAATGTCCTCGTTTCGCACGACGCGCCATTTCAGCTTCACCTTATTTTTCTTCCTGCAAAGAGAGCGATTTTTAAATTACTGAGCAGGTAATGGGACATGCACGTGTGTTAAAACTCAGTCATTGAAGATTTAGTTTTACTTGTTGGGTGGAGTTTTTTGAGTGGGGCTAGGGCGTATAGAAACGCTGTTGATCGATCGTTACTCATAAGATGGCTTTGGAATTTAATTTTTGCTGAAGGAAAAAAGCAAACCTAGTTTCTCTCATTTTTATTGTTTATCAAGCCAGTGCGCAGTGGCGAAACGTTGTGGAAAATCTAGATACGTTTGCTTGCTTCTAGCTCTCGTTAGCATTCTCCCTAGCAACTGTCAACTGTCACCACATTTCCACAGCTTGACGGTATGTTGACGGTACTTTCGTTACGAAGACTTGATTAAAACATGTGCAATCGAGCTTTCCCATTTCAATGAGTCACCCTGTATCTTGTGAAATAAAGCAATTCATCATAGAGATACAGGAAAACTACGGATGGTGGCGTCCGAAAGTGTTCTATGCTGTTCAAAATATGATACCAATACCAATGTCAATTGCAGTTTACCAGGACCGCTATGTATGGCTACAGGAAGTTCAAAGATGTGTTCATGTTATTTAAAAAAAAAATAGGATTCGTACGTTGCGGTATATTAACATATAAGTTGATTCAAATACTTCAAAAACATACAGATAGTCTATCACATTGCATTTTACGTTGGCAGAGGGCATATACTAGGTAACACATCTCACGTTCTGGTTTTATTTCCTTTTAAAGGGAATCGTTACACAATGGTGAAAGTATGTAATAATATTCGGCTAATGACTCCATATGCATAGAGGTTGGTTAAGGTAGATGGTACTTTTAAAACGTTATACTGGGTTATTCAAACACTACATCATACTTAGTTTCCATTTTGATAATGAAACGTTATTTTATAATTTTCATAGAGGTGTGAAAAACGGGCTGGTTGGTACTTAACCCGGAAAACGGGAAATTTTAGTGTGCATAGTGTGCACGTATCTAATTTTAATGCACCTCGAAAATTAGGTATTAAAATTGAATCACGTGATGCGTGTTAATCGCAAATGAGTTTTTAATTACGAATTAACGTTTGCAACCCGACCAAAATTTACGATTATAACATCAACTGAACCTTGAAATTGAAAATTGATTCCAGTTTTGGAATATTTAAACAAAAATTAAATTGTACATTTTCAGTCGTTGGTAACCGGAATAAACATCGCAGGAGAAAACATCGCAGGAAAAAACATAGCGGAAAAAACATAGCAGGAAAAAACATCGCATGGAAATAACATCGTATGGAGAAAACATCGCATGGAAGAAACATCGCACGGAAGAAACATCGACCGGAAAAAACATAGCATGGAATAAACATCGCAGGAGAAAACATAGCGGAAAAAATATAGCCAGAAAAAACATCGCACGGTAAAACATAGCAGGGAAATAACATCGCAAGGGTGTGTTTTTCCAAATCTCCTGTGGTCTCCCAACTATCAAAATCAAGTATGACCGCAAGTACGCGGAAATTAAGTCTTCAGTACAGGTCTATGTACGAATGGGGGCCGCCTGGGGTGGAGGCCTGGATATATCAGAAGCCTGGCCGTGCATGATGTGCATGATGGAAGTCTACACACGGTAAGGTATCATGTTTGGGTCGTGAGATTCAAGTAGGTACCTATGAGAGTCGTTCAAGTCAAAGACATAAATAAGTATAGGGGCTGTCTGTAGCAGAGTTTTTTCCTGGCTGTGATTTTTCCATGCTATGTTCTCTCCGGTGACCGGATAATTCTTCGCCGGACAATTCTTCGCGCCGGAAACTTTAGAGCTCTAATGAGGCCGAGTGTGAGTGTGATATTCAGAGCCCTATCCCCCACTGGGTTTTTACGTAGCGTTTCAAGCCTTGTTGAGCCCCCTTGTCTCTACAAGGTATCGTTTGGGATCTTTATGAATCCCCTTGGGTATCTTAGGGATTTGCTTCGCCCTTATACCTTGGACAGTTCCACAGAGCCCTCTTAGGCCCCCTTGTCTTCATGTTGCATTTGTAGCCCTGCTGAGCCCCTTTCCACAATGTGTTAGTTTTCAAGCCCTAGTTAGCTCCTATTAGTGTTTATGTGTTGATCAAAGTTCTACGGGGCCCCCTTATGTCCCCAAGTGTCATTTGGACCCCCAGTGAGCCCCGCCAGGCCTTCTTCCGATCTTGAGAGGCCTCTCCTCTCTTGTGTCTACATTGAAGCGTTTCAAGCTCTATGAGCCTCCTTGTATTTTCAAGTATCGTTTGGAGCCCTATTGGGCCCCCTTATGTATTCAATTATCGTTTGCAGCATTTTATAATGTGTCAGTTTCATCAGCTCTAGTTAACTCCTGTTAGTCTTAATGTGTTGATCAAAGTTCTACGGGCCCCCTTATGTCACCAAGTGTCATTTGGACCCCCAGTGAGCCCCGCCAGGCCTTCTTCCGATCTTGAGAGGCCTCTCCTCTCTTGTGTCTACATTGAAGCGTTTCAAGCTCTATGAGCCTCCTTGTATCTTCAAGTATCGTTTGGTGCCCTATTGGGCCCCCTTATGTATTCAATTATCGTTTGCAGCATTTTATAATGTGTCAGTTTCATCAGCTCTAGTTAACTCCTGTTAGTCTTAATGTGTTTATCAAAGTTCTACGGGCCCCCTCGTGTCCCCAAGTGTCATTTGGAGCCCCAGTGAGCCCCGCCAGGCATTCGCTCGATTTTCAGAGGCCTCTCCTCTCTTGTGTCTACACTGGAGCGTTTCAAGCCCTACTGAGCCCTTTTGTATCTTGAAGTATTTTTGGAGCCCTATTGAGCCCCCTTGTATCTTCAATTATCGTTTGCGGACCAGGTGACCCTCGATGTTTCTGTATTCTAAGAAAGCTCCTTTGTGCCTTATCAAGTTTCTGAGAGTCCTATGTTGCCCCCCTGTGTCTTTGTTTCATTTGTAGCCCTGCTGAGCCCCTTTTTTCATTGTGTTAGTTTTTTAAGGTCTAGTTAGCTCCTGTTAGTCTCTATGTGTTGGTCAAAGTTCTACGGGGCCATCTCGTGTCCTCAACTGTCATTTAGAGCCCCAGTGAGCCCCGCCAGGCCTTCGTCCGATTTTTTGAGGCCTCTTCTCTCTTGTGTCTACATTGGAGCGTTTCAAGCCCTACTGAGCCCCCTTGTATCTTCAAGGATCGTTTGGAGCCCTATTGGGCCCCTTGTGTCTCCGATTATCGTTTTTAGACCAGGTGCCTCCCTTCTGATTCCTCGATGTTTCTGGAATCTTAGAAAGCTCCTTTGTGCCTTATTGAGTTTTTCAGAGCCGTATGTGGCCCCCCTCTGTGTCTTTATGTTTCATTTGTAGCCCTGCTAAGCTCCTTTTTTCAAGCTCTAGCTAGCTCCTGTCAGTCTTTATGTGTTGGTCAAAGTTCTACGGGGCCACCTCATGTCTCCAAGTGTCATTTGGAGCCCCAGTGAGCCCGCCAGGCCTTCGTCCGATTTATAGAGGCCTCTCCTCTCTTGTGTCCACATCGAAGCGTTTCAAGCTCTACTAAGCCCCTTTGTATCTTTAAGTATCGTTTGAAGCCCTATTGAGCCCCCTTGTGTCTTCAATTATCGTTTGCAGACCAGGTGACCTCCTTCAGATTTCTCGAAGTTTCCGGAATCTTAGCAGCTCCTTTGTGCCTTATTATGTTTTCAGAGGCCGATGTGGCCCCCCTGTGTCTTTATGTTTCATTTATAGCTCTGCTGAGCCCCTTTTTACATTGTGCTAGTTTTCGAAGCTCTAGTTAGCTCCTATGAGTCTTTATGTGTTGGTCGAAGTTCTACAGGGCTCCCCGAGCTCTCTTTGTGTCTCAAAGTTTCATTTGGAGCCCTAGTGGGCCTCGCCAGGCCTTCTTGCAATTATAAGAATCTCATCCTCCCTTATATCTACATTGAAGCGTTTCAAACCCTGCTGAGCTCCCTTGTATCTTCAAGTATCGTTTGGAGCCCTAATGAGCCCCCTTGTTTCCACAATTATGGTTTGGGGCCCCGGTGACCCCCTTCTGACCTCTTGACATTTCTGGCATCTTAGAAAGCTCTCTTGTGCCTTTCCAGGTTTCTCATAGCCCTATCAGGCCCCCCTGTGTCTTTATATGTTATTTGTAGCCCTGTTGAGCCCCTTTCCAACCCGTCTTTGTTGCGGAGCTCTAGTCAGCTCCTGTGTGTCTTCATGTGTTGATCGGAGCCCTATAGGCCCCCCTTATGCCTTAGGGTGTCATTTGGAGCCCTAGTGAGCCCTATCAGTCCTTCTTGCGATATTTACAGCCTTATCCTCTCTTGGTCTACAGTGTAGTGGTTTAGGCCCTGCTGAGCACCCTTGTGTCTCCTAATGTCGTTTGGAGCCCCATTGAGCCCATCATGCCTTTTTGTGTTATTCGAAGCCCTATCTAGTCTTGTCTACATTGTGTCTATTTGAGCCCCGCTAGCCCCCTTGTGTCTTAAAGTATGCGCGGGCGCAATGCTTGCGAAGAATTGTCCTAGCACCGTTCTCCCCTGCTATGTTTTTTCCGCGATATTTATTCCGTGCGATGTTTTATCCTGCTATGTTTTTTCCATGCTATGTTTTCTCCCTGCTATGTTTTTTTCCGCGATATTTATTCCGTGCGATGTTTATTCCGTGCTATGTTTTATCCTGCTATGTTTTTTCCATGCTATGTTTTCTCCCTGCGATGTTTTTTCCATGCTATGTTTTCTCCGCTATGTTTTTTCCGGCTATGTTTTTTCCAGCGATGTTTTTTCCTAGATCCTCAGTCGTTGATCTCTTTCTGCGATAACGTAATGTGAATAACAAGTGGCCATCGTCATTGGCCTTTTTTACCGAAAATTGAACGTAAGTAAGTTTACCTAATACCTACTCACGGTTACACCATCACAGTTGGTGCAAATTTAAAACAGTTCAATTTATCAAAATAGATCGGATCTCGTTAAAATTCATCCCATCATCCGTTCATGCATATTATGAAAAGTCCCCGTGGAAATTGAACTGCCTATTACCCTTCTAATTTGATTACATCAATCAATACTCAATTAATTTGCATTATATTAATCATCCTCTGTTCATGCAGTAATCTGATTAGGCTACGCGAGGCAAATTTGCCCAACTGATACTGAACAGTTTGAAGGTAAGTTCCGATTTTGTTTGTATGTAGTTTGCCACGGAAAAGCTAGTAATCTGTGGTATAATATTTTCGGCAAGAAATTCTAGAAGAATTATCGCCGGTAGTTGATATTGTTACATACATATATTATTATCACGATATACGCTGGAGACTCCGATTCGGTGATAAAGCTAACTCATCCGTGCAATTGACGGAGGAACCGTTTGAGAGTTTCCTGGATTCCGTGCGAAATTTCGAGCTCTTGTATTAAACCTATCAGAGAAATTGAAATCGAAATTTAAACACCTAGATCATTTTTTATCTGTTAGGTCTAAAAAGAGAAGAAACAGTCAAAATATAGAGCAATTTGAGACACCTTGTACACTTAGCGACCATATTCAATACACACTTCACCTTACCTCACGACGTTGCCTTCTACTCACGGTTGTTTGTTGATTTAGGTACGGAAAACACTACCAAAATGAATATATTTTTGTTTGAATCTATTCGATATTTTGGCCGTGCTACTTTTCAGGGCGCAACTATCCTCAATTTATACACTTTATCGTGATGTGTGATATCATCATAAGCTCATAAGAAATCTAGTCGACGTTGAAGAGAGAAAGGGCGAGAAATGTAATGAAAAAGCGTGAAAACAATAATAACAAAAAAAAAAACTGGACCGATGCATGTCGTGGACTAGGCGACGTTACATACCTATCTATTGCGTGTGTTTCCGTTCGGGGTTTGGTGGTATATTGGACTTTTTACGCCAGGTGTCTCCGTACAAAGTACTGAATAATCTGCATTTTTTTTATTTCTGAGACACCATTTTTGGTGGTTTAAATTTTTTTTAAAGTGATTTTGCGTGCGGACACTAAATGTACAAGACCCAGCTTTCGGAATTCTCACATACTACACCTACTTGACGTACTGTCGTGGTGTCTTCTATGTGGCTCACACAATAAATTTTAGTTTGTTATCGCTGCCAAGTAGGTGAAACGCGTGGTGTATATGAAACAGGCTGCAATTTTCAATCCAAAACGTGCCAAGTGCAAGACGCACGAATTACATAGATGACCAGCCACCAACGCTGCAAGACAGCAGGCAAGCGACCGATGAACAGTTAGTGTAACTCAGTGTGGACCATCCGTTCAAATTAACTTCCCTGTAACCCTGAGAACTGCAAGGAAACCGATAACTTTTTATCGATGCTGTATCACTGTCAACACTGACACTAAAAGCCATGTCGACGGATTGTGATTTCTCAGATATTTCCTAGTAATGCGATGAAATATCGTTCCGATTTAACGGGCCCTAATAGTACATCCGTGTACCTAAAATTCTTGTTATCTTGTATCATCAATATTCATTATTCCAAGTCAATTATTCTTTGGCCTGTTTTCAGAGCTCGAGCTGTCAAAATTCCAGAGCAAACTGCGATTCGAGCATGCCGGATTGAGATGAGTATTTTTTTGAGCGGAAAAATACGCGAACGATTCTGCATCAGCGAAAAAGAGGGTGCCGAAATCATTTTAATGTCATTAATCAATCATCCTTACACTGCGACTTCTCTGAACCGGATGTCGGGAGTGATGTCATATTCACCGGGCTGGCTTTCCATTATCCTTGAAGTGTTAACATTCGCAGGGCAATTCAGCCTATCGTCGGGTAGTTGGAATAACGTCTGGTTTGACAGGTACGGCGGACTGGCGCATTTTATAGACTTATAAAACGGCTGCAGGTATAATTGATCGGCGAAGTGTCGCTTGAGGGGGCGCAGGAAGCAGTCACAGTTCAATGGATTGCCTGTGTGGAAATGCAAAAGAGTGTAATTTAATGACGAATGGAATCCTAAAGGGATAAAAAAGCACCAAAGAACGTCGTGCTCTGTAACCTACCATCGAAATAGACGTCCGTGCCTCGGATGACCATTTGTGTTAATTTGGGAGCGAAGCTGTCCAAGAAGTTGTGCCTGACGTCCAGCAGGGACAAATGGCTCACGTTGGCTAGATGCTGCCAGGGCAGATCGTTGAGATTGTTGTTCGATAAGTAAATCTCGGAGGCATTCTTCGGCAGCCGGAAAAACTCCGGGTCACTGGTTAAGTCCTCCAATTTGTTGTGGGACAAGTCCAGCGAAACCAGATTAGTTAAATTGCCAATCACGTCTGAAAGGAAAAAGTTTTTGTTCTGAGTATCTAACATAAATTAGTTTAGTTCAGATATGCGTCGAGATCTTGGGAAGCATCTTGCAGTAGAATTATGCAATAATTAAACAATGCCCTTTGTTGCATAGCTGCTGAATAATTGCAACAATTTATCGCTTCAGTTAGTTATTATGTAAGAAATGCAGGCGGCATGCGTTCGCACAGAGTGTGAGTTATTACATAATTTCCGCACTTCCCAGGGCTGGATCCAGATCTAACGGGAGGAGTCAGGGGCATACCGTGCCATCAACATCATTATTAGAAACATTCAATAATCACAAGAATCAAGAATCATTATCAAATATGTGTCAGTTGAATAACTTCTGATCGCCGAAAGCGATCTTGATTCTGTTTTCTGATTTTCTGAGTTATTTAATGCACTATTTCTGTATATCTACACTGCGGTAATGAGTGTCAAGGAACTAGAAATTTAGAAATCTGTAGGTATAGGGTGATAATTATTTTTGGAGATATGAGTCAATTGGGGGAACTTGAACCCCCTCTATCTTCGTTATTTTAAACAATATTTGTGAACTGTTCAAGTTATACTGAAGAGGAATTTCTTCGAACCTTTATACATCTATTTTCAAATTGGATTATTATACAGGGTGTGTAACTTTTGTGAGTGATTACTTGAAATTTCACTTGAAAAAATTGGTACACAGGCTGTTAAACCGATGCAGAGTGGAAAATTACACGATTCATTCCTATAGAAATTCATTTGCAGGTGATAACATAGATTTTCAGGATTGATGATATGCCTGGAGGATGATCGTCTTGTATTGTATTGACTGGTTGTGTTTCGATAATTTGTAACTTTGAAGATGCCATCAGCTTGGTGCACGATATTTATCTACGTGAAGGGTTCTAGAGAAGCGCCGAAAAGCTAAATCCGACTCGGACCGCCCCCCTTGACAAGATAATCCCTCCCGAGCCCCAACTCACTTTTCCTCACGTCAGATATGGCATTGTGTGACAAATTCAATTTCTGGACCTTGGAGGTGCCGAAAACGAGATCGTAGGTAATCACAGGCATCGAATTGTAAGACAGATCGATCTCCCGTAATCTGTACGGCACGTAGGGATTACTCGGAAACGTCTTCCTCGTTATAAAGCTTATGTCGTTGTGGCTCAAGTTTAGCTGCAAAAGAAAAAAAACTTCGTTGTATAAATGGTCCATCTACACTCGCATCGGGCTCCTCTTTTCCTCGATGCGAGAGACGAGAGTCGAAAAGAGGAACGCGAAATTAAATTTCACCTACCCGTTCTAGCGATAAGCAGTCGTCGAATAAGCCGTGCGTTTTGTTATCCAACTTCTCAATTTTATTGTGCGAAAGATCCAGGCTCTGCAGGGCGACCAATCCTGAAACAACAAATGATTCATCCTGCCGGAAAAACGAGCGACTCTCTGATGCTCCGCATTTCCGCGTATGATAATCTAATTTATTGCGATTTTCCACGTCTCCCGGCCATTTGTCAGAGACGGGATCAGGAGACAAAGTACAATTAGTTATTGTCTTATCTTTGCATTAATTAGTTTGTTTGCCCTGTGAGAGTAATGCATCCTTGAATGGATTTGAATGGAGAAGGAGCAGGTCGTTTCCAGTCGTCGCAGGAGGCTAGGGCACAAATTAGAAATCCGGTGCGGTGCGATATGTGGGTGCGCGCCATGAAGACACGCACGCGGCGGGGTTAGATTGTTGAGATATTCTATAGAGAGACGACTATTGTTGTATTTGAACTTTCTTGAACTTAATTAGCAGTAATGAACAATTCCAGAGCAAATCCTTTGCTTCGTTAAACTTTAAAAGTTCAACTGAAACAGTGAAATGAGTTCTTCTGACAGGGTACTGATCAGATCTACAGGGTGTCAATTTGAAAACTTCCCACCTCCACCCCAATTTCCCATCCGAACAAAATTTTCAACAAAAATCCCCAGATAGGTCAATTATGTATTACTTATATTCGACGGGGAGGCAGATGATTAGTATGAATTCAACTTTCCTGCACAGGGTGATGACTCTTTTAAAAATTCCAAATGGGAGTAGGGGTTAAGTGATAGGTACCTACATTATTCTGATATTGTTTCAAAAACATCAATTCAGTGGTTTCAGAAATTAAGTACCTAGATAAATATCCTCGAATTCAGCTTCGAAAAATATGAAGTTTGCGATAATAACGAATTGCAAGGGGTGCCCCTGAAGAAAGTTACGCCCCCCACAAAAAATTATATTCTCTTGACAAAAATATTTCCAAGATTTCAAACTCCAACCTTCTCCTTCCTAAAATTCCCTGGTTTTCCAATTTAATATTGTCAAACTCTCAATATTCTTCAATATAAATAGTTAATATCATCCCGCACAACGTGGAACCAGGAATGCACAATAAAGAAAGGGGAAGTCAAGGAAAGATTGAGCCAATAGAAAACCAACGGAGGAACAAGATAAGACTACCTAGAAGCCAGAGAAAAATACAGAAGAAAATGTAGAGAAAGGAAAAAGAAAGAAGAAAGGAAGAGGAAACGAAGATGAAAGAAATCAGAAATAAAAGCGAAGTATGGAAATACATAAACAGACAGAGAAAAGAAAGAAAAAAAATAAGTGACAGAATACAGAAACTCGAATGGCGAAAACACTTCATAAAACTACTAGAGGAAAAGAAAAACCAGAAACAGAGGAGAGAGCTGAGTCAAACATAATCGAAGACACTGACATCGAGCAAGAGGAAGTCGCAAGACAGATACAAAAGCTGAAGAAAAACAAGGCGCCGGGAAAAGACGGAATAGAAAACGAAGCATGGAAGTGTAGCCCAGACGAAGTGGTAGAGGGATTGAGAGAGGTTTTGAATGACGTGTGGTGCGGAAAAGGATTCCCACAGCAATGGAGAGAAGGAATAATATGCTCATTACATAAGAAGGGAGACAGACATGAGGTAGCAAACTATAGAGGAATTACCCTGCTTAACACGGCATTCAAAATTTACGCGATGGTACTAGAAGAAATATTGGTGAAAGAGATAGATGGAAGGGAGTGTTACCAGACCTTTGACTACTAAAAGATATAGACTACGCATTGCCTATACTCCACTACACATTGTTGGCATGCCAACAAGTACGAGAACGAGAAGAGAGTGGGAGTGAGCGGGGAAGCTGTGCTAACAGAAGATGGCGGACTGGCGGGACCCACTGGCTGCCGGTAACCTAACTTATTCACATGTTTCTCACTTGTGAAATGTTAATTTCGGGTTTATAAAGTCCAGGTTTTGCACACAAGGCACTGGCGCACCATAGTTTCTTGGGATTGTTGCCCTCCGCGCGTCGTAAGTTTTGACATCAGCCGCCATCTTCTGCCTGCAGTCTTTAGAATGTTGCTAGTTGTTGGATCGTGGAAATATGTAAACAAATGTGTCTATATCTTTTAGTAGTCGAAGTACCAGACGGACAGGCAGGGTTCCGAAAGGGAAAAGGAACGGTGGACAACGTGTACATTCTACATCATATAGTGGAAAGGGAACTAATAAAAGAGAAAGGTGGACATGTATCAGGGTTCCCGCTAGCTAATGAAGTCAAATTTCCCTGACTTTTCCCTGATTTTCCAGACCAAAGTTGTAGATTTTCCCTGACTACTGAGTAAACAAATTCTTAACCACTTGATAATAATTGAGGTAGCAGGCAAAGTAAAATCGGTAAATTTTTTGAAGCATCATGTAGACGCATGTGTCTTTGTAAAATAAATCAAAACTAAACGGGAATTCATTTGTCAAAAGTTTATTAATAATAAAGAATATATTATTACAGTATACTACTACTACACCTATAGTACAACAATGCTAGTACTGATACCTGATAAACATGATTATAAAATAAATAAAAAACATGATTCTTAAAATATTTTTTACGTTATATTTGAATTCCGCAATTTTGAAAGTTTGTTTTCAATTCCAATTTTTTGCATATTAAACTCATCATCAATTGACTGTTTTTCTTTTTCCAGTTCTTTTATTTCTTGGTAAAGTTGTCTTTTGTCTTTTGCTGTTTTTCCTTTTTCTGAAGGGGCATTTAAAGCAGCTCTGTATCGTCCACATGAATGCTGACAAGATATTATCATTTCTTTGTCGATGGGTACATTGACAGGCCCTCCAGCAAGATTTACCGCATTGTAGACCACTCTTTGCGCAACCATGGTCTTTTCGTGCATATTTTCAATCAGAATTTCTTTATTGATGGAGAACCCTCCCTCCACAAAAGCATTCCCATGCGATAAAATTGACACAATTTTAACTATCTCCCATAAATCTTTATATTCGCATTTATCTTTCAAAATATTTCTTAAGAAAACGTCCAAACGATCACTCTTGATCTTGAATGATTTCAACGATGTTTCTTCTGAGTCACAGAATAATTTAAATTGCAATCATCTCTTGCCTTTGTGATGTACGTCCAGTTTTCATCTTCTGCATTGTCAAGCAGCCACCGATCATTGAAAAATGTCTTTTTGGACATGTTTGATATCTAAAAAATATTGGGAGTGGTTAACTTTCGATAACTTTTCAACAATTTAGGAAACTTACATTGTTAAATTCACCACATAATCTACGAGTACGGTGTCGGTAAAAATATTGAGGAAGCACTAACCACAAAATCGAGCACAAAATAAATTCTAACAGTCGAAGAAACAATAACGAACTTCCGATTACATACGCATACATACATTCGCTACTACGTGAAATTGGTAAATTCGTATTCGTAGAACCCATTTTGTTTGTGGCGGATAAAATTCCGACAAAGTATGCACAAGACGAAGAGAAGAGCGTGATTTTTTCTCGTGTCCTCTTGCTTTGCTGTTGACATTATTAAATTAACTACCGCAACCACCCAAAGCGGTGCTGGCTGACAGAATACCACTATCGCCATCTAGCGGTGTTGGCGCCAATTTGAAAGGCGGCAAATTCAAAACATGTAGTAAACTGCATGATTGATGACTAGTGCGATGAGAGATTTGAAAAATCAATAAAAGTTGCTCAGTTTCTAGTAGTTCATAAGACAAATGAGAAAAAATACGGAATTCCCTGACCCTCACAAAAAATCCCTGACTTTTTTCTTTTTTTTTCAAAATTCCCTGACATTTCCTGACCAGAATTTTTAAAAGTGAATTCCCTGACTTTTCCAGGTTTTCCAGGTTTTCCAGACCAGCGGGAACCCTGTGTATATTTGCTGTTCTTTGACCTAAAGGCGGCATTTGACAATGTAGATAGAGAACGACTTTGGAAAAGCTCAAGAGAATAAGGAATGAATGAATATCTGATAAACAAAATTGAGGAAGCATATGAGATAACTACAAATAGTAGGTTCTCTTATGGTATCCCGTGTGCAAGCTGTGACTAGAGTATAGTGGTTGGTGCCAAATTGTTCCTTAGATCATGCTGAACTAGGATCGCGATGGCGAACATCTGAGACCCGCGACTGGGCAGCGGGAGGGGGGGGGGGGGTAAAATGTGATGAAGACATAAAAAATGTTAAATAATGAACCGGAAGAGGTACAGTTATGAAAGTTACCATACGTATTCACCATTCCACGCTATTGAAGGTTCAGCAAACCGATTTCAAAAATATCAATCATTCCCAGAGATATTTTCAAAAATTCATTTTTTTTTGGTCAACATTTTATTGTTAAAAAATCGAAGAATTTTGAAGATGGAAAGATGAAACTCTAGATTTTGACAACTGGTGATGTGAGAAATATAGTCGTGATTGGCGAAAATTCCTCGGCCTACTATTTTGGCAAACAAAACCGTCAACTTTTTTCACCAGCTTGGCCGCCATCTTGGATTTCATTCTTTTGGTGCAGTAGTTACAAAAACGACAGGGAACTATGAGCATGGTGGCATTAGATCATTTCAATACGAAAAGTAACTTTCCAGAGAGGGTTAGTTGCTTCTTTGGCGAGGAAAATTGCTATTTCATTATCTCCGACTCCTGCGCGAATCCAGTACCAATGATGGCTGATTTGAAGCTGGAAGTGGCACAATACGTTTTGTACCATAAAACTTGATAGTTTGTGGAGTCAACCACCAAAATTTATGATCATGAATCAAATAGTTCTTTGTTGGTGATTGGTTGAAGAAAAAGTGTGCTCATTTTTGGCAGAAAATGCATAAAAACTGTGTTTTTAGTGGACATTACAAAGCTCTGGAGGAAGACCTGCGGCCAAGATTGGCGGCGAAAGTCATGTAACTACTTAAAGTGAGTATACTCTATAACATGTAGCTGTCATGAATGATGTAGGTTTTTTGAAGATCTCTAGAGAGGTCGCCAAAGATGTTTTTTCATGATAATATTTTCAAGTACAGTCCCTTCCAAAAGTTTCTCTCTTCTCTAGGGACCAACTCTTTCGACCATTTGCAAGACTCGAACAATTCATTTGTTCGGTTTATTGAAAATCACCGCAGTTCACGGAGCTGAAACATTTGTGGTGGTGATTTTTCACAAACTCACAGACTTTTGGGGGTGACTGTACTTGGAAATATTATCATGAAAAAACATCTTTGTCGACTTCCCTAGAGGTCTTCAAGCGACCTACACGATTTATTATAGCTACTTGTTGTAGAGCATACTCACTTTAACTAGTTACATGACTTTCGCCGCCAATCTTGGCCGCAGGTTTCCCCCCAGAGCTTTGTAATGTCCACTAAAAACTCAGTTTGTATGCATTTTCTGCCAAAAATGAGCACACTTTGCTTCAACCAATCACCAACAATAAACCATTTGATTCATGACCATAAATTTTGGTGGTTGACTCCACAAACTATCAAGTTTCATGGTGCAAAATGTATTGTGCCGCTTCCATCTCCAAATCAGTCATCATTGGCACTGGATTCGGCAGGAGCCGAAGATAACAGAATAGCAATTTTTTTCGACAAAGAAGTAACTTACCCCCTCTGAGGACTTACTTTTCATATAAAAATGATCTAATGCTACCATACCCACAGTCCCCTGTCGTTTTTGCGACTACTGCACCAAAAGGAAATCCAAGATGGCGGCCAAGCTGGTGAAAACAGTTGGCAGTCTTGTTTCCTGCAATATTAGGCCAAGGAATTTTCGCCAATCACGACTATATTTCCAACATCCCTAATAGTCAAAATGTCAATTTTCATCTCTCCGTCTTCAAATTTCTTCGATTTTTTCAACAATAAAATGTCTACAAAAAAAATTATATTCTTGAAAATATCTCTGGAAACGATTGATATTTTTGAAATCGGTTTGCTAAACCTTCATTGGCGTAAAATGGCGAATACGTAACTTTTATCACTCTACCTCTTTCGGTTCATGATTTAACATTTTTTATGTCTTTATTTCATTTTACCCCCCTCCCGCTGTTCAGTCACGGGTCTTAGATGTTCGCCACCGCGATTCTAGTTCAGCATGATCTAAGGAACAATTTGGCACCAACCACTATACTCTAGTCTCAAGTTGCACACGGGCCTCAAAAAAGGAACATAAGAAAACCCACTAAAACAAAGTACATAAAAGAGTAAGAGGAGAAGAGATGAGTGGAAGCTTCTACACCACAAGAGGTGTGAGGCAGAGATGTCCCTTGAGCCCCAATCTGTTTACTGCATACCTGGCAGACCTCGGAGAAATGCTCAAAAAGCACAGGCAGGAGGTATCGTGGTGGGCAAGGAGAAAGTATGGACGCTGGCGTACGCGAACGACCTGGTCGTTCTGACGAAAGATCAGAAAAGCATGAAAGATATGATGAAAAACCTAGAAAGATATGATGAAAAACCTAGAAAGATATATGAGAAGAAAGAAACTGCAACTCAACGTAACAAATCAAAAATAATGGTATTCGGAAAAGGCAGAACAAGAAAAACAACGGAATGGAAATGGGAACAAGAAAAAATAGAAGAAATCAAAGAAGTCAAATACTTACAATACATCTTGAATAGAACAAACAACCCCAAGGCGCATGTCACAGAAACAGTGCGAAAAGCGAACAGACTATTAGGCCAGGTGTGGGGGATAGGAGAAAGAAAATTTGGTCACGACAACGATGGAGGATGGAGTGTCTGAAGGAAATTGTAAATAGAAGAGGAGAGCTAAACCGGACATAGACAAGAACAATAACAAATGTATTATTATAGCTGTAATAAATGTATTGAAATGGACACACGGAACCGTAAACCCGTAGGGTAAATAAACTTATATTTCTTCTTCATTCTGCATCCTGCAGAACATCAAAAAAGAGAAATTTCAGTGGATAGAATGCTATCGAAATTCACCCCTTCGCTTCCTCTACCTCAACTTCAAAATTCAAAATTGCACTACCTACTCTGTGATACATCAAATTGAGGGGAATTGGGCTCTCTTTTTGAAAAAAAATTTCAACAATTTTCAACCTCCTCCGCAATAAATCAGACATTTGGAAAATTTTCGAAGGGAAGTTGGAAGAGGTACGGTTGAAGATTCTTAGAATTTTTTTCAGAATGAGAATTTAAATCGCTTCAATTTGATTTATCACAAAGTCTGTCGTATGAAGTGTGTATGAAGCAGGAAAATTGACCCTATGCTAGTCGTGTGCCTTCTTGAATATAGAATCGATCTGTCTCTGGAATTATTTGAGAAGTTTTTTTTTGAAAAATCAGGGGTTGAAAATTTTCAAATTGACACCCTGTATAGTATATCCCAGGCTCGGTTCCAGACAAGGATAACGTAGTTGCGTGGGTGACAAGGACCGTTGCACATTAGCTAACCCGCCAAATTAGGCATCTGCAGCACGTGACGGAAATATCCGGTCCAGAAGTCCCAACAGGTTTTGTAGCTCTATAATAGTGAAGGGATATTTTTTTCAACAGCACCACTAAGTAGGTGATACTTGGATACTCATCATTTTGTGACAGTAAGTACGTACTTAAGTATAACACATGCTGTCGGTCCATCTTTATCAACACTCCTATCCCAATATATTCCCTTCAACAACAATATTACCATAAGACTTAGATTTAAGCTCTCCCCATGGACTTGCAACTTCAAGCCGTAACCGATAACTCATTCAAAATAGCCACACAATTTACATAAACTTGGCAAAGTTTTCCAGTTTTAGTGCGCTACCAAGCACACTATACAAGCCCACTAGACGCCACCAGAGAGACACCACACACACAGGATATAATCCAAAACCACTAACCTTGAAAGACCCCATTGGGAATGTAGCCAATATTATTGTTCGTCAAATTCAGAACTATTAACTGCAACAAGCCATCAAAGGCTTGCGAGCTGATGTTATTGATGTTGTTATGCGCCAAATTGAGTTCGAACACGACTGGCAGTCTACCAAAGGCGCCCTTGTTCAGCTTCGTTAAGTTATTTCCCTGGAACGGAACAATTTCGCATTACATGAACACATACTTTTTCATATTCCAAATATTTCCTCACTTCCAAATACAAATACTGAAGCGACGTAAGTTCGCTGATAGCGGCCCATGGCGGCTCATCGATCCCATTATAATCCAGATTCAGCCTTTGCAGCGTCAGTAAGTTCGAAAAACTACCGTGCACCAAGTTGTTCCCTAGCCGGTTGTGGCTCAGGTCCAGTGCAAGGAGCGAATTCATGCTGGGCCACGGCTTCACCGGAATCTCCTCGAACTCGTTGTAAGACAAATCCAAGTGCGACACGGAAATCGGGAGTATGAAAAGTTTACTCAAATAATTTCCCTTCAACGTCAACTTGCGAGTGCTCGCCAATCGGGTTAGAGCACTCCTGGCGACGTCCCGCAATTGATTGTAACTTAAATCGAGATCTAACAGGGTGGGAATGGCGCCGAAAGTGCTCGGTTTTATCGTTTGCAAACTGTTATGGCCGAGATCAAGTGTTCGCAGCGAAAACAGGTTCTGAAAGGCCGAGTTGAAGATCTCGCTCAAATTATTGTGCGATAAATCGATGGTGTGCAGCTCGTAGAGTTTGGGGAACGTTTTCTTTGGAATGTTGGCGATCAGGTTGTGGGATACGTTCAGGATCTTGATGCCGGTCATGTTTTGGATGGGGACTTGATCCATGACCGTCAGCAAATTGTGCGACATTCGGAATTCGGTGGCGTAGCTGAATTCGTCGAACGCTTTTCTGGGGAACGAGGCGATCTGGTTGTGGGACAGGTCCAGTATGGTGATGTTGGCGCAGTTCTCGAAAGCTCCGGCTTCGATTTTGCTGATGTTGTTCTTCGACAGGTTTATGTGTGTCAGGTAAATGTCCTTGAAGGCTAGCTTCTGTATTTCTGTGACGTTATTTTCTGAAACGTCTATCGCCTGGAACGAAAAAGAATCATTAGTCCAGTTTGTCCGCGAGGAACGTCTGTAGGTATATTTTGTGCATCCATTGATGAAGAGTAAAAAAATATATAGCCGCTCTGACCTAGAAGTGAAATGAGGTTCATCTTGAAAAAAAAATCGGATTCGCCACTGAACTCATCGGTTATCAGAGTTTTTTGGCCAAACTTGATAACAAAGAAGAAACCAATCTAGGACTGGATTACCCTGATCTCGACCCTGATTGATATAAACGAATGTTTACTGTGACGTATCTACCACTAAAACGATTCAATCAAGTAGTGTTTGATTGGTAGGTAACGTTACGCATGTAAGTGAGCGAGATCTGGTCAATTGGTAGCGTTGCGCATGTCATTGAGCGAGATCTGATCAGTTGGAGTTGATTCTAATTATTGCAACCTTTCCTTCCATGACCAAGCTGCTCCGTCGTTTCTTTTTAACTTGTCCGTCAACTGACCAAACCTCATTGATTGACAATATTGACATAATATAGTCACCTTGGTACTACAACTAAGCAGCTCAAGTTTTTCCGGTTCTTCTAGCTCCCTACGATAGTATTATCATTGTATGTATTATATTACAGGACGCAGCATTGGACCACAGTATGGTATTCGTGTGAGATGACTAGTTATCCTCTATAAAACACTTCTAATGAGTGTATGCAGCAACTTTAATGATTTCAAGAGATATGAGCCAACTAATGGGGTAACTCAAATAATTATTGTACCCAAAGTGACGATAATGAGAATCGATCTTCACCAACATAACCCACGTAACAGTCAATGTATGTATAGTCGGAGCTCAAAATAAACTACTCAACAATTGAAGTGGCCCACCCAAAATTTTTAATGAAGTTTGCTGGTAAGTATTATTGAACCGAGAAAAATCCAACAATGTTTCTAAATTCAATTACCATCTTTATTGTTCGTAACGTAGGTTACATCAGTTTTCAGGTAAGAAGGGCACTGATTTTCTTCTGAAAACAAGCAGCCATAATTTAAGTACCTCGTCAAGAAATCTTCTTATATATAGGAAGAGGAATATCTTAAAATGATCATTTTAAATGGTTGACTTTAAAGCAAATTGATTTCGGACCAGTTTCATCTCCAGATCTGATTTTGGGGGTTATTCAGATCTGTGTCATTTTTGATGCAGAGTCTCAATTTCAAGTTTTCTTAGACTGCATCAATTTCAAAGACATATTCTTGTTTCCTGAAGCTTTAGCTTTAACATGAGCTACAGATTATAAAAATCGGTCAACAAGGAAAAAAGCTATGACCAAAAAACTAAGAAGTTGTTTTTCTCGAATCACCCTGCAGTGAAGAAAGATAATCGGAAATTCGAAAAACAGTTTCGAGATATGGGTGTATCATCCTTCCCTAGACCAGTTGAAAATATCCAAAAACATGTTTTTTCGAATTGGGAGTTACTCAATTTTTTTAGTTTTTGAAGGGTTTTACGCGACGCCCTGTATAACCAACAAGGAAGATTTGAACTCAATTCTGTATCCGCCCTGTGATAGACAAAGAGCGCAGGTATGTGGGAAAAGAAAAAACGTGAAATTAGTCCTATTTTTTCGGGAGTTAGGACACTTTGAACTTCATTAAAAATTTTGGGTGGGCCACTTCAATTGTTGAGTAGTTTAATTGAGTGACTAATCTTAATGGACAGGGAGCTGGTGCCTCATAACTTAGTCATAAGGTACATGATTTTAACCCTGTAGGTCTAATGTGCGTTGATAAGGTTGTTAAAAATTGCTTTGTCTTACATGTCAGACCGGGGGCTTCAGGCTGGTACGAGCCTGTCAATTTTCGAAAAAATGGCCAAAAATTTACGTCATAAGGTACATGAATGAAACCAACTGAATTTTGTGTGGAAGCATCTCCTTGATCGAAAATCTGGCCTAAAACAAAATTTTTGGGGGCTTTCGGTCCATAAGACAAGTTTGAAATTTTCAAAAAAAAAAACAAAATTTATCAATTTTTTCACAGGCGTTTTGTTGACCTACCCACCAAGTGTGATATATATATTTGTAATCAGGATGAAAAACGGAATCGATTTCCATGTTAAAATACAGGGTGTACGATTTGAGAAAAAAATTTCGATGTTGCACCCTGTAAGCGTTGTACCATTGAAAATTTTTGTGGACAGATTCAAAACCTGCGTAAAAAATCATGTGAGAATAGTTTTCCATTCCTAAAATTATGCCAAAGGAGAAGTCTCTAGGAGGAGGTAAATTTTGACCTTTTTTGAAAATTTCAACCTTGTCTTATGGTTGAAATTTTGTCCCCAAAAATTTTGTCTTATGACCCGATTGTTGATTAAGAGGATGTTCCCACACAAAAGCCCGTTGGTTTCATTCATGTACCTTGACATGAATTTTTGACATTTTTCGAAAATTGACTAGCCTCTACCAGCCTAACGCCCCCGGTCTGACATGTTAGACAAAGAAATTTTCAACAACCTTATCAACGCACATTAGACCTACAGGGTTAAAATCATGAACCTTACGACGTAAGTTGTGAGGCACCAGCTCGCTGTCCATAAATGAATAATGACCACGACTGAACTGATGACCTGAAATATAATTTTTACGCATTTCTACATTTTTTCCGCTTCTCTTCATGACCCGCCAATGATTTTCCTTCCCCTTCCCACGTTCCTCGCCGCAAGGCTCCAAATGTTCAAGTATGAGTCACTCCGACTATTTTGAATCCCGACTATAGGTTGTCGATAGTGTTCCGTGTTCCCCAAAATACACGAAAGGATCCATCATTATCTGACAGATTCCAGACGCAAGCTCTCTACAGGTGATCCACGGAGATTTTCCCCTTCTGTTGAAATTTTTCCCGTCGAAATAAATTGTTTCCCGTAAAATTAAAATTTGGACACCACATTTTTTTATATCTTATAGTATACAGGGTGTTTCAAAAAGACTTTTTTCAAATTTTTTCGACACTTTGTATCTAAGTATTGGGAGTGATACGGCTTTCTCTTTTGAGTTCAGATATATGTATGTATAATCCGATTTTTGAGTAAGATCATGTACAAGGTGTTCATTTCCACACTTCCTACTCCAGATTCCTCCCCGCCAACATTAAAAAAAAAACGCCGGTACAGGTCGATTTCTATTTGGAGGGAGCCATCTAGGACACCTATTGCCGAATTCTCATCGATAAAATTCGACTTGTTCCGGCGTTTTTCTTGAAAACATTTGGCGGGGAAAAATCTGGGGTGAGAAGTGTAAAAGTGAACACCCTGTATATGATCTTATTCAGACATCAAATTACATATCTAGACTCAAAAGAAAAAGCCGCATCATTTCCAATATTTAGATAAAAGGTGTCGATAATTATTGGGAGTTATTTTCAAATACCCTGTATAGTATAAAAAGATAAAAAGATATAAAATAAAAAATTTAAATTCTACGGGAGAAATGGTTGGAAAAATTTCTTTCCCCACCAATTTATTCCAACGGACGAAATTCTAACAGGTGGGAAAGGAATCTCGGTGGATCACCCAGTACATCAAACACCATCAAACCTTACATGTCACGAAACTCGCTGGAGATTATGACTTGCGAATAAGCCACGCACTTGCAGAATTGGTGGAGGAGCCGTGCTTCGAGAGCTTGCAAGAATATTCGCAAAGACATGGATTTTTTTTAGAGCTATTGAGAAATATACCGGAACGACAATGGAAGCGACAAGAACTTTCGGGGCCATTCCTGAAAACGCCTGGAATTTTTTCGAATAAGTACAAGACGTATTGCGAGTCCCAACGAAATCTGTCACATTGCAAATGGACCATTGGAGCTTAGCAATTGTCAGACCATTATCACAGATTACAATTATTATTATATGTGTCGTAGGTAGTGCGTCATTATTATTGATAATCTTCAAAGTGATCATGAACTGACATGAATGTCGTAACCAAAATAGCCATCATAAACTATACAAAATTCTCAGAATACACGAGAAATCATATAATCTGACAGATGAACTACACCCGATTCAACTTTCGTTTGAAATCAACCAGAAATGGAAATACTTGGCCTATAGAAATAAATATGTCCGTTCTGAGGAGAGTTTACTGTCTTCTCTTCAAATAACATCTAACTAAAATAACATATGGGACTAGGGTTGCCAGATTTTTGAAAAGCAAAATCGGGACATAAGAATTTCTAGATGATGATATCGAAAAACAATATCAAGGTGCGGCCAGCAAAATGGCGCCGCAGCCGAAAATTTGTCGAGATAATAATAATAATGCTAATAATAATATTAGAAAACCAATAATTTCAAAGGGACTTTTTAAATTTTTTTTATGTTCAGCATTTAGCAAATCCCATCCAAACGAGTGATGGAATAGATTTTTCATCCAGTCGCCTTTGATTCCTGAAAATCTAGCGACAAAACATGGTAAGCGACAGGATCAAGACCTATGAGAGGAAATTTGTTCGATCACTCCGTACTTACGCCTCTAAAAACTCATTGCATCATTCAGAGAATCCTCATTTTCGACCGTTGTTAAATTACATAATTGTTACAGGAACCCTGTTCAAAATTAAAGTTTTTATATTGCAACTTCACTAATCAAAATCCAAGTCAGGTAAGTAGATATCTCACTTGCAGGGGAATACCAGGAAATACGATTCTGCGTCCTGCAAGTCTGCAGGGTGCAATTAAACGCCATTCTCATGTCTTGTAAGTACATAATTCAATCCCTCGTTCAATCCCCTCCTGTGAATAAACTTTGTGATACAATCACAACTAAATAGTTGAACGTTTTGTTTCGAAATCGTGTGATGCAGAAAAATAAAAATGAAAAATCAGAGCGTTATGGGCGGAATTGTGAAAATCGGGACATTTCAGTAAGCTGGCGGGACGCGGGACATACAAATGAAAATCGGGACAGTCCCGCCTAAATCGGGACGTCTGGCATGGGACTAACCGTCATGCATGGGACTCCCTATATCTCTAGTCTCTACACTGTTCAGGAATTGACGACTTTCTTTCAACCCATTTTTGGCAGGTTTCTGACACTCCCAGTGCGAATTTTGGGATTTTTCTGAATTGATTATTTTTTTCTCAAAATGAACTTCCAGTATATGTCTTTTGTACTTGAGTTTGAGTGGTTATACAATACCATGCGAAGTAAGCAGGTAAGTATACGTATGGTACTTCCTTTAATGACTTCATAGCTCCAATCTTTGTGGGGTAATAATAAATTCAATTCCCCTTGGCCTTTCTTATGGATTATCAAGGTCAGGGCACGTTTGAAAAGCAAAGAGCTTTGAGCTTATAAAGCGAAACTTCCTGTCTTTTGTAATCAAATTATAATTACCTCAATAAACTTCAACTGGAAGAACATCTGATAGTCAATCTTCTTGATGGCGTTTCTCGCCAAGTCGATGGTGCCAACTTTTGAAAGCGCTCCGAAAGTGCCTCGACCCACATCCGATATTGCATTATCAGAAAGGTAAAGCCTCCGCAGAAACCTCATGCCTCTAAAAGCGTTCGAATCCAGCCGCCTGATTTTATTGTTCGACATATTGAGGACCTTCAGCACAGTGTTTCTGGCGAACGCGCCTCTGGAATGCCAAATTCGTTAAGAAATCCACGTTGTCTCCTTATATGGGGGGGGGGTCTTTAAAAATCTAAATCCCTACCTCGTCAATTCCGTGATGTTGTTGTTCGAAATGTTGAAAAACGACAGTTTCGTTAAATCAGACAAATGACTGGAATCCACTTTGGGTATGGAATTAAAGCTGAGATCGACGATTTCTACGTCTCGCAATCCTTTGAATTGGTTTCTTTTCAGTTCCGTCATCTGGTTTCCGTGCAAATCCAAGGTTTTCAGTCGGCGCAGCGGTTGTAAACTTTCAACTTCCAGTGCAGTCAAGTTGCCATTCGGGAAATAAAGGCGAAGTAGTTTCCCAGTCATCTCGCTGAGTAAAAAGGCGTCTTTTGGTAATGTGGATAGGGCATGTCCATCGATGTTTAAAACTGTAAGTTCGCCTAAAATCTGCAAATTTTAATTTTAAAATTATCACTCCTCAACTACATTATTATGTAAAAAGCTAAGTAGGTACCCTAAACGCTTGTGTCGGAAATTCTTTGAGGTTGCTGTTAATCAAGTGCAACTCGTTTAAAGTATTGTTAACTCCCAAAAATGTATGGTCGTCTATGACTTCTATTGGAGTATCCAGAATATGCAACGTTCTCAACTGGAGTTTGTAAAGAAGACTTCCGAAAAGTCTAGCTGAAATAAAATATTGTCAATTAACGTTGAATAAAAACGAAGTAGGAATATTACAGGAAAGAACAGGTACACGATTTGTATTTTTGATTTTGGCTTTCTGATGAATACATGAAATATGCGTTTATACAGTATGTTCATAAAAAAATTCAATAATGGGAGGCCGTGGACGGATGACAACCTGGCCGTTTTCGGATCGAATGGCCTGCGTCACAGCCTCCCTTTATTGAAGTTTTTAATGAACATACTGTAGTATGTCATTTAACGAGCGTATAATGATTTCTATTGCTCTACGAGAATGCAGTTTGCTGACACGAGCCTTGACGTGTATTGTAAAGCATCCTAATGAGTAAGAGCGATTTACACGAGAGTACAGAATACTATGCTTTATTCAACTGATTAAGTTATTCAAGTATTGTAAAATGCGCAAAATTGAGCTATGAGTGCATCATTCAATACCTATTTAATAACAAAAATTCCCCAGCTTTTGCTTCAGTTTTTGAGTGCGGACTGGTGACAACATAATATTTCGGTTGCAAGTTCGATCTGTTAGTCACTCTTATTACTAAGTATGAGTAAGTCTAAGTATGTTATATCTTTGAAACCAATTCTGAGTGTACATTTTCTCAATCGTATTTGAAATACGTATTCAAATACGCATCTGATTTTTTTGGTAGGTAGGTACCTCATTTGTTCGAATGGCACGGAGATGCCTTGAAATCGTAAATTTTGAATGGTATAATTGATTCATGCAAGAATTCGAACTCATTTTGAATGACGAAAAATGAATGGTACATTTAATTGAAATTCTACCGATGTCTTACCAATATGGCACTTGTAAATCGTCAGCTTTTCGATTGGAATCCTGAAAGTGGCCAGGTTGTTCAGAGCCACGCTCATGCTGGCTAAATTTGTGTTGTTACAGCTCACATAAATTCCCTGGTCGGTTTCAACGTCGCACGTACAAGGATGTAACAATAAATATTCCTTAGGGCACTTATAGCGAGGTCCTGGCGGGATGTACTCAGAAGTCACTAAGCCGCAAGCTCCAGAGAATATCAATATCGTAATCCAAGTCTTGTCCATTTTCCAAATCTAAAACTGTACTGCACTTGAATGGTAACGCCGTGCATAGCGAAACCAATTATACTTTCGCATGCTGCTGCTTGCTCTACTTCTTCAAAAAAGAAATTCAATGAAAAAGAAAAGTAGGTAGGTACTTACTTGTTACGAGAAAATTTTCAAAGTTCCAAGTTCCATTTGGTCTGTTTTTTTAGAGCTTTGTATTATGTACAATATTTACAGTTGAAAATACACGGCCATAGTCTCTAAGTTACATTGCACCTCTGGTTCTTGACTTGACTTTTAGCAGACTAAACTTTTACCTTCTCAAGGTAAGCAAGCGGAACGTAATTTTGAGGCGCGATGTCTTCGCGGTTTGGAGAGTTCTGGTATGACAGAAGAGCCTCGGATCAAAACTTATTTTCCCGGATATTGCTCTATAACTGTACGTTGTCTTGAAGAATAATATAAACACGGATCACTGTCGATTTCTTTCTCTTAGTTAAAGAGTTGATGAATTTTTAACAGAATTATTTTGATTGAAATTAAGTGAGGTATAGACGTTTATTCTGGTCAAGAACACACCTTTTCACACAAAAATTCAACAGCAAGAACGTAAAACTTGTAAATAATTATGAAGTTTAACTTATTTTTATATTCAGTGCTTGTCTTAAATAGTACCTATTAGGTATACCTAAGTAAGTACTACTAAAAGTAAGTATGAAAATATAACTCTGTAAGTATGTATACCTACTAAGCATATTTTACACCCATTTATTGGGATGTTTCAAATTGCTTATTTACTGTAATGAACAACAAAACACTATTGAATTGTTACAATTAATAAATAACAAGTAGGTACTTAGTATATTTTTCATATTTCATATTGATCTCTTTGAAATTCACCGCAGCTTCCTAGATGTGAATGCTTGCGCCATCTAACTTCAATCCTCGCAATATTGGAATTCCAGAGCTTTCCGTTCGAGGGCGCCACGCTTTAGAAACCAAATTTAAATGTCCAGTGCATTGAAAATAATTAATAAGATAGTAATTAGTGTATCTAAATATTCGTTTGGGATTGAAAAAAGTTTCCTTTACAAAAACTAAAATATGTGAGAAAACAATAAAACATTTATCTAAGCAGATGGCGATGAAATGCGGGTATTTCCTACTCCGATTAATCGTTTTCAGAGACTTGTCTCGTTATTAATAAAAACATCTCAGACGCTTTGGATGATGTTCTATAAAAATTTTTGGTGATTCTGTTTTGTCAGTATTTGTTGTAGGTAGGTAGGTAGGTAGGTACAGGGTGTTCACACTAGATGGATACCGCTCCCCAAGTACTTTCCTTCAGCGATGGTTCCTACAAAAAAATCTTTTCTTGAACGATATTCTCTTAATTTTCAGATCTTTTGGAAACATTGTTATTGTTGTCAACATTTTATTGTTGTAAACTGATGCACTTTTGCTATCCTGATTACAAGTAGGTGTGAGACTTATTAAGAAATAAAAAATTTGCCAATTCATAATTGATTTTTTTGAATGAGAGATTCATTTCAGAAATCAAATATTCCCAGGATATTTTGTTTCGCTTTTGGATCATATACAGGGTGATTCATCACCAAATGGACATAGCTTAAGGGTAGGTCCAGTTTCTCCAGGCGAACCAGGATCTGGTTTTGAAATTTCTATAAAGTTGTTCGTTTCGAAGCTACAGGGTGATTCATGTATTTCGTAGAATTTTTTGACAAGCTGTATCTTCAGAACGACTCAATGGATTCGATTGAAATTTTGTGAGGTAATTCTTCTATTGATAGCTGACACATCGCCTTATCAAACAATTCAAAATTTCCAGGGCCGGCTCTGAAAAAAAAACTTCAAAGCTTTTTTCAAAAAAAGACATTCTGTATGCATATTTTTCAAAATTCATTTTCATATTCAGAAACCACATGAAACATGCTAATAATATCGCAAAAAAAATTGCTTGGCACCATTGAGCTGTCAATAAAATTTTGATGATCCTGAAAATTTTTGAGGTTAGGATTCTTTGTAAATTGATAATTCAAAATATTTGCAAATGATCTATTATGGCCTTGAATTTCAGTCGTTGCGTCAAAAAAATTGGAAACAATTTTTCACGTTTTTTCGGTAGTTAGCAAGAAAAAAATTCATCAGAATTTGAAAAAAAAATTGTTACGTCCCTCAACTTCACTTCTATCCCACATTGAGCTGAAATTGAGGGACGTGACAAAAATTTTCCAAAAATTTTAATGAAATTTTTTGTTGCTCCGAGTTAGTTACTGGAAGACGTTGGAATTTTTTTTTTTTGACAAAACGCCTGGAATGTGAAGCCATAATAGATCATCTGGAAATATTTCAAATTATCAATTCACAAAAAATCCTAACATTGAAAAGTTTCAGGATTATAAAAATTTTATTGACAACTCAATGGTGCCAAGCAATTTTTTTTGCGATACTTATAGCATGTTTCATGTAGTTTCTGAATGTGAAAATGAATTTGAAAAAATATGCATACAGAACTTTTTTTCGAGAAAAACTTTGAAGTTTTTTTTATCAAAGCCGGCCCTGGAAATTTTGAACTGCTTGATCAGGCGATGTGTCAATTATCAATAGTAGAATTAACTCACAAAATTTCAATCGAATCCATTGGATCGTTCTTAAGATATGGCTTATTTAAGAAATCGACAAAATACATGAATCACCCTGTAACTTCAAAACAAACAGCGTTAGAAAATTTTCAAAGACAGTTTCTGCTTTGCCTAGAAAACCTGGACCTACCCTCAGGCTATGTCCATTTGGTGGTAAATCACCCTGTATAACATGACAGAACTAAAAAATCTGTTGTGCCACACCACAATACATTCCCGACTAGTATCCCGAAACCAGGAACCTGTACGAATAATGAATGAATGAATGAATGAATTGGCTTAATCGATAGTATAGTTGAAAATAATGCACCCGTATTTTTTCTTTTTTCTGAATTGCCAAAATTGCGGCTGTAATGCGTGTTTAAAAGTATATTTGTGACGTCACAAATATAGTAAAAACGAAACAAACTGCACTGTTGGATTGAGAACTCAAAAAACAAAAAAAACTGTTGAAGTGGCATCACAATATTTGAAAAATACAGACATAAAAATCCCACTGAAGTTTCCCTACTGTTACCAACCCTTTGAAAAGAAAAAGTCGAAGAAAAAACTGTTTAACCAGTGAATATTATTTCGGGAAATTTTCAACAAATACTCTTTATTACTCTAGTTGATGATTATTAGTATATTACATACTCAGGTGAAAAGGGTCTTATTACAGCAAAGGGATTCAATATATTTACCGGAATTTATTCACATTGATCCAGTTCAAATGCAAATATTTGGCTCCACAATACAAGAAAGAGAATCAACCTCATCTGTAGAAAGTATAATTACTCTTATCTCCAAAAAAATGTAGAGTACATGGCTGTAAAAATATTCAATTCCGTTCCACTGGAAATTCGAAACTTGCCTGTAGGAAAACTGAAAACTATACTGCGACAGATTTTATTAATAAAAGCCTATTATACGATGGAGGACTTTTTCCATGATTCGAATTTTAAATTGTAGTATTTTACTTATGTTTGTGCGCGACTTTGAGATTTTGTATATATTGTTTCTTTTTTGTTACCTATAGTTTGTTATCTCTCTCTCTATTTATTTATTTATCCATATTTGACAAGTTCAATGTCTGAGGGCCTACTATGTACCTACAAAACGTACTGAACTAATAAAGATTCTATTCTGTATTTGAAAAGTTTTTCGCGTCAAAAGTTTTTATCAGGTAGGCATAGGCAAACCTTTTCAAACAACACATCCATCAATACTCCGCGACCAGCTGTTCAGATTAGATCACCTCTCTTCATACGTGACTTTCGGCTCGTGGTCCAAAAGTGACGTTATCATCCAACCTGTAAAAAATCATCCACCCTCCCAACTTTTTAAAAGTTGGGAATGTATCGATTGCTAATTCATTGTGAATAAAAGTAGTTCCAGTTAAATCTAATTAATTGGCAATAAGTACCCCATTAGGCATCATTTTAAAGTCTGTTAGGCGTAATTTGGTTCACAGATAAAAAAGTAGCTGGAAATGCATTTCCTCAGGTCAAGAATATTCTAGAACCGCATGTCTAAAAACGAGTGCAACCTTTCCTCTGAATATGTTCGACTGAGAGTCCTGGTCCCTGATCCCTCACATCCGACCTCATTAATTTGAGTCCGATCTCGATATGCCAGTCGGCTTTTTGAAGTATTTTTTACTGGAGAAATGTCGGGAGATTGACAAAAAGAATTGGAAAATGTTCAGGAACTAGCTATTGTGAGCGCAACAAAATATTGCTACGAACGGCGATTCTGGATAACACGCGATCTTTCTAGACTCTTCCCGTTAGATCGCAGTGTACAAGTGCGGAGCGGTCTGTGGTGGGACTCCGTATGTTTCGATAACTTAGCGACCCGCTAGTTATCGTATCGTGAACTGATATTTTGTGGCACTCTGTAACTTGACCACTGCGACACGCCACGGCGTTGATTAGTTTTCGGAAACACTCGGAAATTAGCGTATAGTTAGCGAGATATTTAGGGACAGGTTTAGTTTGAGAATTGGTAGCATTGCATATTGACAGCATTTTGACGTCGTCGAGCGAGTTGAGTTTTGAAAATGGTTTGTTTGTTATAATTCCAAATTTAATCACTGATGGACTTTGACCAAATTTGGTGCACAAAGTAAGTTGATGCATAAGTACGTAGGTACAAGCTGGTCATCATACTGACTAACTGACTTGTGTCACATTATTTGTGAAATTTGTACTTTTTCATTTTTTATTAATTTGTTTCTTTTTTTTTGTTGTTGGGCGAAAGTACTTATTTTTTGATGCTCTACCATCTCCAAGAACATTGACAGAAACAAGTGAAACATCTGTAGATAGGGATCACCGGAATAGCGGAATGTAGTGGCTACAGGTATTAAAATGAAACATTATAATCATCTACTGCTCCCCATCATTATGTTGCCCTCTTTGATTGTATTATGTCTTTACCATTCCTCAGCGGCACCGAGGAATTGGTCATCCTGGGTGATTTCAACATTCCCGAATACTCTGAGGACACTCCGTCTTTGAAGCGTGTCGCGTCCGACAATCTTGTTAGTTTTTTTGACTTTGAGCAATACAACACCGTTCGGAATGACATGGATAGGACGCTGGACTTGGTTTTTTCCAATGCGGTGTTGCGGGTTTCTGAGTCTGCCATTGCTGTTTTGCCTCAAGATAGCCATCATCCGGCCCTGGATGTGCTGTTGTCCGTCAGTCTTGCGAGAAGTAGGAGTCCGATCGGCGTGGCCAAGGGTGAGTTCAACTTCAGAAGGGGTAACTATGCTGCGCTTTACTCCGATCTCGCTTTGGTCGATTGGACTTTTCTTTGCGGATTGAAGGACGTTGACACTGCTGTTGAGGCTTTTTATTCCAAACTGTATACCTTGTTTGATAAGCACATACCTCTTAAGAGGCAGCCAACCCGCAAATATCCACCATGGTTTAACGGCAGAATTATCTCTTGCATTAGACGGAAGGACAGGGCGTGGAGGGGGTTTTTGAGGGGTGGGAATGATGCTGACCTGGCTCGCTTTAGGGAGTTGCGTGGGCTTCTCAAGCGTGAAATCGACATCAGCTATAAGAGCTACCTCATCCGTATCGAGAGGGACATCGTCCATAATCCGTCAACCTTCTGGAAAAACATCAACTCCAGAAGACAGTGTGGAGACATTCCACCAGTGATGGTTCACGATGGCGTCGAGTACAATACGCCTCAAGGCATCGCTGACGCTTTTGCGGCGCGGTTTTCCTCCGTTTTTGTGAGCCCCTCCTATACATCGCCTCGACGGCCTGCGTGCGCATTTCCTGAGTTCGGTAGTTTGTTGATTGTCAATGTGATAGGTGAGAGCGACGTTCTTGATGCTTTGAGAAAACTTAAGGCCGGAATGACGACTGGTCCCGATTCTGTGCCTGCCTTCCTCATTAGGGACTGCTCCTCAGTTTTCGTGAGGCCTCTGACCGACATGTTCAATCTGATTTTGAGAACATCCATATTTCCTAAAATATGGAAACGTACACGTATTTGTCCAGTTCATAAGAAAGGCAATAAAAATGAAATGTCAAATTATAGACCAATCTCTCTCTTGAGCAACTTCAGTAAGGTCTTTGAGACTGTGCTGCATTCCTTTCTCTATAATCATACCTCCAGGTTGTTGTCTCCAAATCAGCATGGTTTTGTTAGGGGACGCTCAACTGCGTCCAATCTCATGTGTAAGACCCAGTTCATCGGTGGTGTCCTTGATTCTGGTGGTCAGGTGGACGTTATTTACACCGATTTTTCAAAAGCTTTTGATACCCTGGACCACGACACTTTACTGCATAAGTTATCTGCCTTTGGCTTGTCCCCTTCGTTGGTCAGGCTCTTGAAATCATACTTATGTGACAGACACCTGTTTGTCCAGCATAACGGTTGTAGGTCTAGTGAGTTCCTTCAGCCATCGGGTGTGCCACAGGGTTCTAATCTTGGTCCTGAGCTTTTTGATATATATGCTGACGACATAGTAGCTAATCTATCTGTGAAACATTTATTATATGCCGATGATCTGAAGATGTTTTGCAGAATTGATGATCGCGCCGACTGTCGGTTACTTCAGGCAAATCTTGACTTGGTTGATGAGTGGTGCTAAGCTAATTTTCTGTCACTAAATGCCTCGAAGTGCTACGTACAGTCTTACACTCGGAAGCGCAACCCAACTTTCTATGACTACAACCTGGGCGAGTACACTCTTTCCAGACCTGGCAGCGTGAGAGATCTTGGTGTTTGTTTTGACCCAGAGCTTTCCTTCAGAATGCACATAAACGATGTCGTCAAATCGGCGTTCAAAAGTCTGGGTTTTGTCATCCGAAACTCAAGGGACTTTGCGGATGTGGCTACGCTTCGTCTGCTGTACTGCACGTTTGTCAGGTCGAAGCTTGAGTATGCTTCTATTATTTGGAGCCCCCTATATAAGACTCATATTAACAGCCTGGAGAGAGTGCAGCGAAGATTTTTGAAATTTCTGTCTTTCAGGTTGGACAGTGTCTATCCTCCTAGGGGTTTCCCTAACAGTGAGCTGCAGAACAGGTTCCACTTACAGAGTTTGAACAATCGCAGGGCTGCCCACTCCGTTATTTACCTGCACAAGATTCTTTTTGGGGGAGTTGACTGCGCTGAGATTCTGAGCAGGATTGACTTTCGCGTGCCTGGTGCTCATTTGAGATCAAAAGCTCTGTTCCTGATGCCTTTTGCCAGAACAAATCTTATGGCATCTTCTCCTCTCAGCAGGATGTACTCAAATCACAGCTTGATCGAGAATGAAGTCGACATCCTGTTCTGCACTCCTGCTTCTGTATATGCTGCCTTCTCTAAACTCGACCTGTAATTGGGCTCTGGCCTGTTGGTCGTTTTAATCACTAATAATAATAATAATAATAATAATTATTATTATGAGATACATACCTGTGCTTCTTACGTCATGCCGGAGAAGGAAGGGTCTCATTTCCTGAATCAAATAATTGGTCAATTCTTTGTCAAGGCGGAATAAATCAATGAATCTTTGATCGGGCAATTGGAAAGGGTCACTATGCTGTCTCGAAGAATGCTCATATCTCGCCGATTCACACGGATTCGCTCTCTGTCTATTTCCCGCATTATTAAAGCTCTTCTAACAGGCAGCATTACCAAAAATTCAAAGAAAGACAACTGAGTATAGTGTACTTGAAATAGTCAAACAATGATCTCTTGCTTTTACCAAAGATTTTTACCCACTAACCTCGGGTTCCACCAAAATTTTAAGAGCAGATTAAATCTATCACGCTGATAGTTGCTATGCACCAGCCAATGGGATGGCCAGTTGCTTAGTTACTATCAGAGTGATAAAGTTATCACGCTGATAAAAGTTTGGTGGAACCCGAGGTAAACAAGATAATGTCATACTGTTGGCAAAATAACCTTCACTCCGTAACAAAAACGTCAAAGTCCTTATATTCGCCTTATTGAACGTTCCAAGATGAATCCATAGCTCTCCAATTTGTGGCTTCTCGAGAATGCAAGAACTGCTATTTCTAGAACGTCTATCCACAGTATAGGTACCTACACAAATTTACCTTTTTCTCCATTCCATAAACGCTCTGTTATGTGAAAATTCGTGTCACTCATTGGCTGTTGCCTAGTAGTCCTGTCCCTAGCAGTACTTCTGTAGGAAAAACGATGTAATCAAAATTTTTATTTTGGAATCGTTAGAGGATCATCCCAGGACAAATAATCACTCGGGTGCTTTCGCGATTTCTGGTACATTTTCCAGCAATATCGCATCAAAGTTGGCGGCTGGTGAATTCTTCAGTTCGCTGATATTTATTGGAGTTTTTGCGATTTTTTCCAAATAAAAGTACTAATCTACCCAAAAAACAATTCCTAATCGAATGGTGCTGTCAGATTTTGAGTACTTACGTTATGCCGGGTGAAAAAAAATAAAACGAGTTTTAAAAATTTTTTCCAACTTTTTACTTTCTTGACCGATTTTCACAAACTTTATGTCAAAAACTCGCTGACTAAATCGTCTACTGAAATCAATTGTCAATATAGCCAAATTATCAAAAATCAAGATGGCGGCGGCGAACCCAAATAAAAATGTGTCGTATTTCGAGAATTTTTTTTGATTTCTCAACTTCGTAAAGAACGACACTGATGGTGGATTCTTGAAGATTCAGCTTTCTTCTGCAATTTGGGACTAGATTTACTTGATTCGCACATTCCACTGTGAAATAATACTGAACTAGAGGAAGGTCCACTTGTAATTTTTTCCAAATTCACAATAAATCAGCAGTTTAAAAACCTCCGGCGAATCCTTATTTCTGAAGCAATTTCTACACACTTGGTAGTGATCGTAAGCTGTATGCATAGGCTACAAATACCGTGTTGGTGCATGGCCGAAGTTTTGAAATTTAAAATGATGGATGACGTAAATGGTGGAGGTGCGCATGTCAAATATCGAATATTCTACTTTTTGTTCTCACATGTTCTAAACGAAATTTCTATAAATGATTGGCTTAATGGTCAGCTGGATGAACACACAACGAGAGTCAAATGTTGAAAGAGTCGAAATGTGAAATTTTCAAATAGACGACTTTACTTCTTTGGAGAAAATAAAACGGTTCTATCCGTTGGTCCAGGAATTTTAGCTGTTAAAATCGCAAATAGCGAACAAAAATGAAAGCCAGCCGGATTTTTGTATATAAGCTCAGTTAAGCATGTAGCTTGACATAGTCAAAGTTCTCAAGAATTCGGTGTGAGCTTCGACCGTTGTGGCCTCGAGAAGAACTTGAGGATCAGTTTTTCGCGTATATCTCGTGAACAATGGCACTTGGGAAAAACGTGCTTGGGAAGAAATTGTTGAAAATTTTATTGTCTATAAGAAAGGTTCTCACACGTTCCATCGTCAGTCCACTCTTTCTTCGTCAAAACACAAGAAAATTGAAATAACCCAGATGCTCGATGCTGAAGACTGTATGGAACTTGAGTTATATGATGGCGGGGTGCCACTTGGTAGAGGTGTTGTTCGATCTATTCTGTTTTGACTGTTACTATTTGCCATCAATACCAACTATGCCGGCGGCATATACAGGGTCAAATAAAAATAAGAAGTTGAAGAAATGTACCTCAAGAACCAAAATAGGTGAAGACATATAAACCGCCAAAAATATTTCTAATTTCATGGTCATGAAGTCGTCGTAAACTTGGATCAAATATGTTGAGCCGTTTCTGACATATCTTCAGAAGACTGAAGTCGTTACGAAAAAAAAACTAGTTTTCCGTCTATCAGTAACTCTTCAGATATTGAATCGAGACTTGGTGTTTTGAATCGAAACAATGATAAATTACATTAAAAATGAAATAATAGTGAAAAACACTTCCTAGGCCAACTACTTCAAGAAAAAACACAGTCAACTTTTTTTCTGTTTTTTTTTTACGAAAAAATTGTTTTTTTCGGTAACAACTTCCAGTCTTTTGCAAATATTTCAAGAACGGCTCGAGATATCTAATTCAAGTTTACGACGACTTCATGACCATGAAATCAGAATTATTTATGGCGATTTACATGTCTTCACCTATTCTGGTTTTTGAGGAACAAATGTTTAACTTTTTATTTTTATTTCACCCTGTATATTCCGCCGGCATAGTTCGTATTGATGACTTCAAGTTTCAATCAAGAAATAGTGGAGCAACCAACACCTCTACGAGGTGGCACTTCGCCATCATAAAACTCAAGGTCCATACAGTCTTCAGCATCGAGCATCTGGATTATTTTAATTTTCTTGTGTTTTGACGAAGAATGAGTGGACTGACGATGAAACGTGTGAGAACCTTTCTTATAGACAATAAAATGTTCAACAATTTCTTCCCAAGCACGTTCTTCCCAAATGCCATTGTTCACGGGATATACGCGAAAAACTGATCCTCAAGTTCTTCTCGAGGCCACAACGGCCGAAGCTCACACCGGATTCTTGAGAACTTTGACTATGTTAAACTACATGCTTAACTGAGCTTATATCCAAAAATCCGGCTGGCTTTCATTTTTGTTCGCTATTTGCGATTTTAACAGCTGAAATTCCTGGACCAACGGATAGAACCGTTTTATTTTCTCCAAAGAAGTTAAGTCGTCTATTTGAAAATCTCACATTTCGAATCTTTCAACATTTGACTCTCATTGCGTGTTTATCCAGCTGACCATTAAGCCAACCATTTATAGAAATCTCTTTCAGAACATGTGAGAACAAAAAGTAGAATATTCGATATTTGACATGCGCACCTCCACCATTTACGTCATCTATCATCTAAAATTTCGAAATTTCGGCCATGCATCAACACGGTATTTGTAGCCTATGCATACAGCTTACGATCACTACCAAGTGTGTAGAAATTGCTTCAGAAATAAGGATTCGCGGGAGGTTTTTAAACTGCTGATTTATTGTGAATTTGGAAAAAATTACAAGTGGACCTTCCTTCAATTCACTATATTTTCACATTGGAATGTGCGAATCAAGTAAATTTAGTCCCAAATTGCAGAAGAAAGCTGAATCTTCCAGAATCCACCATCAGTGTCGTTCTTCACGAAGTTTAGAAATCAAAAAAAAATTCTCGAAATACGACACATTTTTATTTGGGTTCGCCGCCGCCATCTTGATTTTTGATAATTTGGCTATATTGACAATTGATTGCAGTAGACGATTTAGTCAGCGAGCTTTTGACATAAAGTTTGTAAAAATCGGCCAAGAAAGTAAAAAGTTGGAAAAAAATTATAAAACTCGTTTTATTTTTTTTTTCACCCGGTATAACGTAAGTACTCAAAATCTGACAGCACCATTCGATCCGGAATTGTTTTTTGGGTAGATTAGTACTTTTATTTGAAAAAAATCGCAAAAACTCCAAGAAATATCAGCGAACTGAAGAATTGACCAGCCGCCAACTTTGATCCGATATTGCTGGAAAATGTACCAGAAATCGCGAAAGCACCCGAGTGATTATTATTTGTCCTGAGATGATCCTATAACGATTCCAAAAAAAATTTTTTGATTACATCGTTTTTCCCACAGAAGTACTGCTAGGGCCTGGATTATAGGTAATAACAGCGTTACAGGGCCTTTATGGAATGTAATTTTAAAAATTAAAATTAATTTTAGAGAATCACGCACCATTGATTGCCTCTGCCAACACTGTAAATAGTGCCTCTTTGTTTTTTGATTCCCTCAAGGAACTTGGCCAAGACTTAGGCAGTAGAGGCGTTTGGCGTGGCCCCAATGCGGGCACCTTCTCCACGTTTTCCATAAGCTGCAGGTTTTAGACTAATGGTGCGATTCTCTAAAAAATTACATTTCATAGAGGCTCTGTTACGTTGTTATTACCCAGGCAACAGCCAATGGCTGACACGAATTTTTACATAAAGAGCGTTTATGGAATGTTATTTTTTACAGAATAGCACCATAAGTTGAAGATAACTATCCCATGCTAGGTCAAGACGCCGAAGTGCATTGTGTCTTCAGGTAAGGAATGAATACTCTTCAGCACAATCTTGGAAAGTTTTCAATCCCTCAACAGGCATAAGCATGTTTACAAGTGCTTCTCCGCCTATTAAATACAGGGTGGCCCAACGAAAACAGAACAGAGGGGTTTTCAGGCATTTCATCAATTTTTTTTTCAAAAAGCTCGAACAGGTCGATTTTTATATTGAGGGGGACATCTGAAACATACATTGGCGGATTTCTATCTTTAGCCCCCTCACCCCCACCTGCCCAAACTTCGAAGTTTCAAATGACACCACTCACTTTGCGATACATCAAATTGAAGTTGAAAAAATATTTCTATAATTTTCAACCCCACCCCCCTTCTTCCTAAAATTGTCAGAGTTTCCAATGTAATATTTTTGATCTCTTACTTCTCTTTAGTTCAGTCAACGTCATCCTGCACAGCATCGAGGGAGAAGATTTTCTGTGTAAAAAGTGCCACCCAAATTCACCCCTTCACTCCCCCACCTCAACTTCAAAATCTAAAATGACACTACCTACTTTGTGATACATCAAATCGAAGGGAATTGAATTCGCTTCCTGAATAAAATATTTTAAGAATTTTCAAAAAGCCCCCTTTCTCCCCAAAATACTTCGAATGTTCAATTTATCAGGAGAGGGGTTGAAAATTCCAAAAAAAATATTTTCAGAAAGAGAAATCAATTTCCTTTCATTCGATGTATCACAAAGTAGGTGGTGTCTGTTGAGTTTTGAAATTGGGGTGATTACAGGATTATTTATTAGCGTTCAAAAGTTGAAATTAGAAAATAATTTTTTTGACATAACTTCATAACATAACTTAATTGTTTGGTTGGATGCATTATTGTGGAATTTATTTATCTTCTGAAGCTACCACTTTTTCATTTTTCCGCGGGGAAGGTATTATAAGTCACTTCTCGCCCTCTTACATAGTATGTTATGAATCAGTTGCTCAAGTGGTTGTGAATAATAGTGCATTACATACCGAGGCGGAAAGAGGTTCATTACAGCCAAGGGCCAAGTTAGCTGCAGAGCGCGCTGCGGGCCGATAGTTCGTAATGGTCCTTCAGTAGGACCAGATGAAAATCGCCATGAAGTGGGTTGATTATTATTGTTTTTAAAGCTTTGACATATGGGGAGTTTGCGTGCATACGTACCTGCGACGTAACGTAACTTTCAACGTGAAAATTGGCGAGTTTGTTATTTGCAATTCATTAGTTACAGGGGAGTTTTCACGTTCTACGTTGCGTCACGTCGTACGTTCAATGAAATCGCAAACTCCCTATTGACTTTATCCTGGTTTATGTCAGAAAACCACGTAAAAAATGGCCCACCTTAATATTCATATCAAAAGCGGAATGCGTTGAGGATGATTGGTTGCCATTGTTATACAGCGTGTCCCAGTGAAGTGGAATCACCTCCATATTTTCTTCCATCGCTCTTTTTCAGAAAATTCCTTCAAGGGGTATAACGATTTTGAATATTGCGGATGTGTTGGTGACATTAGTTTTATATTGTCAATTATAATTTTTGACGGATGACAATTTATTTGACTTTCTTCGACAACTTTTTTTTAATTCGCATCAATAAAAACTAAATATGTTTTTCCACATGGTAACGTGTTTTTTTGTTTCTGTCAATATTCTGGGGATTGGATGGGCAAAATTCTGCTGCAAAGAAAGCTGCAGCATTTGATGCTCAGTGTAAGGCCACCATTACTCATTTTAATCCGTATTTGGCGGCCATCTTGTGGCGGGAAAAATTAATTTAAATCGCGAATATATTTAGGTATCATGTTGAAACGAAATTTGAAATTTGAGGTAATTTGAAAAAAAAATTAAAAAGAACTCGCAAAATGGATATAATTTTGCTTGGTTGTTTTTTATGAGAGTCTTATTGGAAAACAATTTCCGCATGTTATCAAAATTTCGACATAGACAAAATACCAGCTTATAATGAGGGGTATTAATAAAAAGCCTCAATGACGAAAAAAGAATAAATTAAAAGATAAAATTCCCTTTTCGTGTAGCTTTAGATAGCTTCTTCCACTGTTATCCTGCATAAATGAATATCTAACAACATCTCTCGTGTTGTTTACGTATTCACTCTGTGATTCATTCAAGTTTCAAGTAGCAGAAACCACTTTCGTTAACATCCATTTCTAGTAGGAGGGTGGACCCTCTCCACCCTGGACTCGGAGCGAACTTCAGAGATATGAGATATGAGCCAAACGCGTTGCAGTTTTTTAGTTTTTCCGCATTTGAAAGATACATTTCGGCGCCGTTTTCCCAGGCCAAGCGTTGGTTGTTTGGCGCCGCCCCTTCCCCTCCGTCAGGATCGGCGGCGGCGACTGCAACCCCCAACTATCTCCGACAGTAAAATAACAAATTGTTATAACCTCGCAAAAACACCCGAAAACTTTTTTGGCCCCGCCACAATTTCAACGAGGCGGCCAATCTCGACGCTTATGCAGACCGCAGAATATCAGTCGTAGATAAATAAAAACAAGTAGCAAAGTCTTCACGGGGTCAGTTTTTAAACTATGGTTCGCAAGTAGAATAAGTGTGATAATAATATCGAACACAGTGTTGATTAACCAGACAAGAATAAGTTTTTAAAAAAATCGGTTGACCTATGTAAAAGTCAATATAGTGGGCCAAGAATAGGGCCCGGGTCGCAAGAGTATGCAACCTGCTTTCTAGAGGAATTCCTGGCGCCCTCTGCCAGCCGAGAGTCGAAGCTCATGTGTCAATCTAACGTGAAAAGTCGAATAAGCATCAACGCCAACTGATTGTTTTTCTTTTATTCGTTTATTCAACGTCGGTCTATTTCCGAAATGAAGCCTAACACCGACGCCGGTGAATGCTTTCCTCCACTATACCGGAAATTTTTCCGAACCCCTGTGTGTTCCAACCCAGGGTAAGGATTTTTAACGACCACCAACATCACATAGGGTCGGCAGCATTGTTCGTATTTTACGTGCTACATAAAACACATAGCAAGCATTCCAACTAAATGGCTCTAGCTGTTCTTCCACCTAACCGTTTGCAGTGTTTGCACGCATAAAAGTCTGTTACATTTCCGAGGGCCCACAGTGGGACTTGAACCCACGACCCCTGATGTGGCAGTCGAATGCGCTAACCACCACACCACAAGCTCCTCAAACTGAAAAATTTAAAATTCGTTGGAAAAGCTGGGATATTTCCAGCAAGATCTCGCTGCTTTTCCCCATGCTTTCACTGCTGGTCACTGATAAAGATTGTTTGCTATGTATTTTGTCTCTGCTTGGTCGAATATTTCACGAAATCTGAACTTTTGTATTTGCAGTGAGTGCTTTTCCTTTCCCTCTTCACGTTTGAATCTTGAAATGGAGCATCTGAATGCCTACACTAACACACCTGTCCGCATCTTGCTGCAAAGGGGCACCGTGAAAAGGTCGCATTATGGTAGCGGTGACGTAGACCCGTACAATTTCGTGATCGATCAATATTTCGATATCATGGAATATCTGAGGCAGGCCAGAAGCCCCTACAGTGACGAGGGATCACCTCCAAAATAAGATTTAATGTATACTTACTTACTTGATAATGGAAACGTTGATTAATGAGTTTCGAAGATAAACATAAAATATGAAAAATGCTTCCATTCTCTCAATAATTTTACACAAAGTATTGAATGACATGTCCATATTTAAGTGTTCTACTCCATGATATTGAGGGAGAAGCCATTGCCTGCTTGAGCCATCACCACACCATTCTAGTCCGGATGCTAGTTGCATAAAATGGAATGAACCTTGCATTTTTTGATGAGAAGATGCTACTTGGTGGAAATGTTCTTTGCATCATACTCTTCCGATCCAGAAAGGTAGCCATCATCGACATCCATGCCGGCAGCGTATACAGGGTGAAACAGAAAAAAAAAGTTGGAGAATTATATTCAAATAACCGAAGCATGTGGAGAGGTATGATTCACCACATACATCAACTGTTTTATGCTCATGAAGTGACAACAAACCGTTCTTGATTACCTTGAACCGTCTTTGAAATGTAGGGGAAAAACAGAAAAAAAAACAAAAACATTTTTTTTTCCATAAATAAGAGATTCTTCGAGATATTGACACAATACTTGGTATTTCTACAAAAAGTAACGTTAGAAATGATATGAGCTGGGTAGCCAACTCCTAAGCCAACTATTTCTAGAAATACGATTGTCAACTTTTTATCTCCTCTTGAGCACCATCTTGAATCTACCCTGTGAGGCATCGTCAAAAAAGTGATTGATTATCATAATAATGGTAGTATGTAATCATTGGATCGTAGAAACAACCTCCTCGTCATAATTTAGTGACCTCTTCGGCGGGAAAGAACTGCCATTCACGTATTTTCTGGCTCTTCAAAGCTTTCGTGCCCATGATGGCATTTGCAACATCTGAAATGGTAAAATATGATACGCATTATGAACCTTGATGGACTTTGAGGTAGCCTACTAAGTTTTGCAATCACCAATTGGAAGGTTTGTTCTTAAAAGCTGTTTGAACAAAATTTGTTTATTTTTTTATAGAAAATGCAAAATATTGGATCTTCCACCCTTATTTGATCCCTCGTTGAGGAAAGCCTGAAACCGAAAGTCTCCAAAATTTGTATGCTAATGGTTCACTGAGAACTGCTCTTCAATGTGTAGTTGTCAAAATCTGCATAGTTGCGTTCAGATTCCAGACAGAGAGCGACAAAGAAGTTCATGCAGTGAAAAAAGACACAAAACTTTCAATGCAACGGAGAAATCCCGGAAATGTCCCTTTTAGATAGGCTTCCCGCAATACACAGGTTCTGTAAGACTCTCAAGCGTGGGTGAAAGGCTTGAAACATCACTAAGTTAAGGCTCTAACAGTGTACTAAATTGCACATTCATGTTATAAAAAGCAAGGTCTCCAGACAGCTTTCAGTCTAGCTCTGGACTTGTTTTTTCTCGACTGTAATTTATGTCTTTTTTCACTGCATGAACTTCTTTGTCGCTCTCTGTCTGGAATCTGAACGCAACTATGCGATTTTTGACAACCAAACATTGAAGAGCACTTCACACTGAACCATTATCATAAAAAATTCGGAGACTTTCGGTTTCATGCTATCCTCAGTGAGGGATCAAGTAAGGGTGAGAGACCCAATATTTTGTATTTTTCATGAAAAAAAGACACAAATTTTGTTCAAACAGCTTTTAAGAACAAACCTCTCAATTGATGATGGTGAAACTTGGTGGGCTACCTCAAAGGACATCAAGGTTCATAATGCGTAACATATTTCATCATTCCAGATGTTGCAAATGCCATCATAGGCACTAAAGCTTCAAAGAGCCAAAAAATGACAATTCTTTCCCGCCGAAGAGGTCACTAAAGTATGATGAGGAGGTTGTTTTTGCGATGCAATGATTTCATGTTACCATTATTATAATAACCAATCATTTTTTCAACGATGTCTCACAGGGCAGATTCAAGATGGTGCTCAAGAGAAAAAAAAAGTTGACAATCGTATTTCTGGAAATAGTTGGCTTAGAAATTGCTACCAGGCTCATATCATTTCTAACATTACATTTTGTAAAAATACCAAGTATTGTGTCAATATCTCGAAGAATTACTTATTTATGGAAAAAATAGTGTTTTTGTTTTTTTTTTCTGGTTTTCCCCTACATTTCAAAGACGATTCAAGCTAATCAAGATCAGTTTGCTGTGACTTCATAAGCATAAAATAGTTAACGTATGTGGTGAGTTACACGTCTCCACATGTTTCGGTTGATTAAATATAATTTTTCAACTTTGTTTTTCTATATCACCCTGTAAACCCCGCCGGCATGGATGGCGCTGATGGCTACCTTTCTGGATCGGAAGAGTACGATGCAAAGAACATTTCCACCGAGTGGCATCTTCTCATCAGAAAATGCAAGGTACTTTCAACTAGCATCCGGACTATTCTGATCATCACGTACCTACACAGTCGAAATATGGGGACGAACTTCCGAATTTCGAACAAACTTCACACGACACGAACAAGCCTCTTGTGTAGGCATATGAATGCTCTGTTTTGAAATTCAAACATTAAGGAACAGGAAAAGCACAAAACGGATCAACTCATAACTCACTGCAAATATAAATTAATCTTTTCTCCAACAATGACTCGCAGCAAGTCTGCACCTAAAATGAATATTTCGTGGGGCAAAAGGTTTCATTTTGAAAAAATCGACGCCAGAAAACCGAGACCGTGGTCCCGGGTTCTATTTTCAATGGTGGCCAGGTTTTTTTTTTGTTTCCTTTTTTATTCGAAGGAGGTGGTCATTGAATATTACCTTATGATTTTTTCAAGTTTAACCTGATTCATCACCTACGAGTATTATGAAAAAAAAGTTAGGTACAGCCGAGGGTACAGCAAAATTTATGAAAATATTCTTGGAAACAACCAAACAATGGTTCTAGATAGTGTTAACCTCGGTGTTAACACATAATACGGAAATTGTTCCACTCGTGTACTTTGCTATCATCAAATATGGGAGGGGCAGATGGAGCTTCAAGTAGTCCCAGAACTTCTGCAGATAGCGAATAGTCTCGCCGTTTTGGTGAAACTCTGAGGCTGGTAATGACCGGGTCAGAAGTCAAGAGTGAGCGATTCAAAAATTCCTCATTAGTTGCCTTTCGAAATATTTCCCTTGTTCTTCTCTCTCAGTGAGTATAGCTTTTTAAATCTTTGTTGCGGCATTCTGCCGATTCCTCAGAAAACTGCCGGATAAGAAGTAAAGCGGCTTCTCTGATTTTGGAACCATGGATGAAGATTTTGTGAACTGAAGCCGGTGAATTATACCAAGGGTACTTCTCAACCAATCGTCTTGCCGTTTCAGTTGTGCAGGAATCGAAAGCTTCCAATTTGATGTTGTATGGCGAATAAATTGTTTTCAATGTAACACACCTTTTGATTAGTGCCTCTTCGATTCTTGTCATAGAGAGGCTGATAACTCCGAATTGTGGGAGAAACGTCGAGCTGTATTCCCATTCATTGAAGTTCCTGCTCCTCCTGGCCTGACTTTGTCGCCAAGCAAACTCAAATTACTCTGCGAAAGCAATTTGAATGGCTGTTTTACGATTTTTGGGAGATGCTTTTTCTACCGGTCCTTGGGCCTGCCACTTCTGTAGCTCTAATCGGTAAGCGACATATGAAATATTCGTAAAAACGAATCCACGCGTGTAAAGTTGAAAGTCCAAATTTGAATGTGTTAACATCGGCTGGTCTTTGCAATACTGCTTCACTGTTGTGCATAAAAAATTATTCAAGAAGATATTGTGTGGAGCGACTCTCTCCTGTCCTTTCGAAAATTTTCTTACCAATTGTCGCAATAAAAGACTTCGCCGAAGGACTGTTGTTCATATTTTTAGGGGATGCTCCAAAAACAAAACATACTTGAGCTGAAAAAGTTTGAGCTGAGTGCGTTGCTAACTTTTCCGTCGACCATCGTCAAACTTGAGGCCAATTTCATCTCATGAGTAATCTTGAAGATTGTGCCTAGAAATACCGTATGATCAAAAATTTTTCTACTTGCGGTAGGTAGTTTAACAGGCAAACGAGGCTGATTTTGGCCAGGCCACAGCCTACCGCAAGTAGAAAAGTTTTTGATCATACGGTACTAATTTGTGTACGCTGTAATACGGATATCTGCGCCTGTACTCTACTTTCCTCTTCTCGGGATAAATCCGAGTCTTCTTTCTTAAACTGGAATTTTATTGGACGACAGAACCGTGTGGATAAGGGTCTAGGGTTTTGCCACAAAATCTTCTTGCTTATTCCATTTTCGGTAAAAAGTTGCAAGGGCACCATGCATGGACATCGCAAACAAATCTTCATCCGAGAAGAGACTTTCTTTTCTTTGACTGTAATCACTATTGCCAGCACTTCCGTCGAAGCCCCACTTCGATATTAATTGCACTTCCAGAAGCTCGTCATTGTTGAACTGAGGTTGAGTTGAAGGTAGGTAGTAGCTAGTCTTGTTACATATTCCTAATTGTGATATACTGATGCTTATAGAGACATCGGCTTCAACAATCATGGATAATGCTTGATGGCTTTTGGACATTGTTACATGCTTACGAGAAGCTAAGCATATCCACGCTTTATTCATAAGGCTTGTTCCATTTGGTGAGGATTAATACTGAATGGCCTGCTCGACGAGCCTTGCTGTTGTGCGTCATCCAGATCTCCTTATTTTTTCTGTAGTAGCCATAGACTAACTCATCTGCATCCATAGTAGTCCGGACGTTAGGGGAAACCACCCTGCATTTAGGGTTAAAACATGCCAGTTGGTATAGTTGTTCCATGAACTATAATCTTCCGATTCAGAAGTGTAGACATCAGCAGCAGACGTGCAGGCTCTGTGTGCAGAGTGAAGAAGGAAAAAGAAGAAGGAAAAATGGTAACTCATAAACCAAAAGAGGTAGAGTCGTCTAAATCGGCATTTATATCCCGATGTTCATGGCGAAGAAATTTCATCAAACTATTTCCAAATATCCCGAAGCATTTCTGAAATATTCTGGAACACTCGTTTTTTTTTCGTAAAAATTTAATTTTTGCGCGAATCAGTGAATTTTCAAAGTATAAGAGTGAAACTTGGTAGTTCTTCATTCAGTGATGTGATCAATTGAAAATAATCGGTAGCCAGTGCCTAGGCCTGCTATTTCCAGAAAAAAGACATTCAACTTTTTTCCTCCTCCCGGCAGCCACTTGCGTTAACTATTTGCACAATAATCAAGAAAGTGACTAGGCAATTATAAGTAAATAAATAAATGAATAAATAATAAATGTTTTCCTCTTTCTCGGCTTATCAGCGCCATAGGAGTTTTTGCGCCTTTTATTGATAACAGTAAATTATTACATATGAATTACAATATACGCAAATTTTTGAACAAACATAAAAGATCCATGACTGACCGGGATTCGAACCCGCGCCATCCGCACCACAGACGGCAGACGACCGACTGTGCTACGGGGCCTGTGCTATTATAAAGTTGGTGAGGTACAACCATTTAACCCCAAAACAAGTAACATCGACATCAGGAACTGCCTTCTTGTAGAATAAACATTGTCATTCGAGTTGTTCATGATTTTGCAGACTTTCTTTGCTCATGATGGCTAATGTGGTTATTGAAATGAAAAATTACGTTAGGCATTCTTATGCCCCACATTTTGTCAAGTCGGTCACAAAAATTTATCATCATCAGTGTAGACGTTTGTCTCAGACAGCTGATCAAACAAAAGATATACAATTTTTGTGCGAAAATTATAAAAATATATAAGGTTTTGTCGTCATCGAATGCGTCTTGAGGAAAATCTATTGCCTCGAGAGGTACGAATTAGCATGCAAATAATTTAATGCAATCTGGTGTTAACAGTGATGCCAAAAAAATTGGTCAGATGTGTCTTACTGTCCCATAAAAGACGAGGAAGATGTGGAAAGCGTGGAAAAATGCAATATTAGCTATATTTGGACCTCGATCCGAACAGTAGACGAAAAGCACCCTGCACTGTATGGCTAGAACATGCCACTTGGCACAGTGACTTTTTGAACCATACTCTTTCAATTTAGAAGTGTAGCCATCAGTGCCAACCCTACAGTCCCTGTATATGGGGAGAAGAAGTGGAAAAACCACGAAAAGTTGTTGCTCAAAAACCGAAAAAAAAACGGAGTCTTATCGTCCTTTCTGCGTCGCTTGAAATGATCTTACCAAATTTGCGTATAGCATTGCAGTTGACAATGTCAACACCAAGTCCTATAAGATTATTTCCAGGTGAAATTAAACATTTTGCGGCAATATCTCTCCAAGAAGTATTCGATCGCAGCGAAACCGTTTTAATTTTTGCAATTTTCACACAAAAATCGTACATCTTTTGTTTGATCAGCTGCCGGAGACAAACGTCTCCACTGATGATGAGAAATTTATGTGGCTGACTTGACAAAATTTGAGGCATTAGAATGCCGAATGTAGTTCTTCCTATCAATAACGACATTAGCCATCACGGACAAAGAAAGTCTGTAAAACCAAAAACAATTCGAATGACAATGTTTATTCTACAAGAAGGCAGTTACCAATGCCGAGGCTACTTTTTTTGTGGTTAAATGGTTGTACCTCACCAACTTTATAATAATCAGTCACTTCCTCAATTATTTTGCAAATAGTTGACGCAAGTAGGCTGCCGGGAAGAGGAAAAAAGTTAAATGTATTTTTTCTGGGAATAGTAGGCCTAGACACTGGCTACCGATCATTTTCAACTGATTACATCACTGAATGGAGAACTACCGAGTTGCACTCTGACCGGGGGTTCCACAAAACAGATAATACGAGATTAGTTGATTTGCGATTTTTGTTTGTCAATTTGTAGCTGACTGATTAATGAAAATGCTGGTTTTTCCCTCAATAATGGAAAGATGATGGGTCTAGTACATATTTCAGGCATTTTTTGTGAGTAATCACCTAGCATTCAGCAGAAAAAAGTTCAGTTAATCTGCAATCAGCCTTGATCGCCGATCATCTTTTTTGTGGAACTGACGGTTATACTTTGAAAACTCACTGATTTACCTGAAAATTTAATTTTTATGAAAGAAAACGAGTTTTTCGGGATATTTCAGGAATGCTTCAGGATATTTGGAAATGGTTTGATGGAATCTCATTGGCATGAACATCGGGATATATATGCCGATTCACACGACTCTATCTCTTTTGGTTTATGAGTTACCACGTTTCCTTCTTCTTTTTCCTTTTTCACCCTGTACAGGGAGCCTGCACGTCTGCCGCTGATGTCTACACTTCTGAATCAGAAGATTATGGTTCATGCAACAACTATACCAAGTGGCATGTTTTAATCCTGAAATGCAGAGTCCACCCATATTTTAGCGCCTAACGTCCGGACTATAGACAACTTGCCTATTTTTCTGCGTTTAGATATTTCGCTTATCTGCGAATTTATTTTTTTTGAGAATGCTCCTGGTCAGATTTCTCTTTTGAACTACCTCTTGAATTTGATGGTTCATTGCAAAAGTTATACTCACCTATGCAATTAATTTCTCATTGAATGTTTACAGACTTGTAACTGAAGTGTTTTTTATAGATCCATAGTTTCGTAAGTGGTGAAACAAAAAAACAGAAATACCCCTACTAGGCCAGGCGGTATGTCGGTAAAATCACTACAATCTGGAAAAAAACTCCGACCAAAGCTTTTATGGTGTCAAACTCTTCGTAAGGTCAGTAGTTATCTACCACTGAGTTTCCGCCCAAAAACGAGTTGTGCTGATTCCTCCACATCTGCGGGAAGGTAAAGGATGCCTCAAAAGTGCAAAAAGACCTGTTAAACCTTCGTACTTTTTTAATATATTTGCCTAATAGTGCAGTAAAGATAGGTTTTGGGGTTGAAAAAATTAATTCATGGAATTTTAAAGCTGTTATCGATTCAGAATTTCATCCTCTACCATGAACTTAAAATCCCCGAAAATCCCATTCGAGCATTTTTCTTGCGGCGCTGTCAAAGTATATCATGTTTGCTGCAACAAGTCCGAAAATTGTATCCTCGCTTTTGTCACGTTAGAGCTATATTTTTAGTTCAGAGCTGTTGGTATATACTCCAGGGCATGACCAGAACGTCATCTGAACCGCTGAAATCCTATTTCCCGCAAAAGAAAACACGTAACTCGATTTAATCTGCAATTACCAGTGATAATCAAGTGTAGTTCGGGGATTGGTGACCAAATTTGATAAAATCTGTTCTTTTTGTGATGAAAGCATGAAATTTGGTATAAGAGGTCTTCATGGTCCCCTTTTCAAATGTAGACATGGCGTTTCGCCATATTTTGGTTAGGGGGGCTTAGGGACCCCCTTGAAAATTAAAGTTGCAGAAACTCATGCAAACCACCATTAACATAATTGTCACGCATCTCAAAAAGTGATCATTTGACTCTACGTTAAATCTCAACAAGAAACACACCAGTTGTCACCATGGACGCACTGTTCTTCATAATGAAAAAAAAATTCTTCGGAATGTCAAAAAAAAATCGGGTTTTTAAAAAATTTTCATGTAATAGAGGACTAAATTTATCTTCCGCATATCATTATCCACTAATTCGTATCTGCCGAAGCCATTGATGAAGCCCATTTCTTCATATTGACATCTAGAAGCAACAATTCCAGATGAAACCACCCAATTCAAGTGCTCACTTCAGCAGCGTTTTTTTCAATATTACCAATTGATATGAATGACAATTTATTCTTGGGTGGATAGCTTCAACTGTTTTATAATTTTATTGAGTAAAACTAGATAAGGAATAATGCGCGAAAGCCCCGAAGAAATTTTTTTAACCGTCACCTGTCACTGTTAGAATTGCACCAAATTTCATGCTACTTTGGCGAAACAACAGCAAATACAGACTAAAGAGTATAGACAAACGTCAATACGATCTGCAGTTGTCAAGTAGAAAGCACGTAGAATGAGGATTGAGGCGTGGAATACTTCAAAGCACTCAGTTCGAGTGAATACACAGTATAGAAATATTTTCAACACACCCTAGGGGCACAAATTTTATGATGGTGAGCGACGCGAAAAAAAAAATTCCCATGCTTTTGCGCTTGGTTCCGCGTGTAGCCATATAAAATTAGGTCACAGAACAGTTCCAGCTATCCATCCATTTATAAATTGCCGATCATATTGATTGGTAACAATTAAAAAACGCTGTTGAACTTCACACTTGAATTGGCTCATTTCTTCGGGAGCTGTCATCCCTAGAATGACAATATCAAAAAACAGACTTTATGAATAGCTTCTGCAAATACAAATTAGTGAATAATGATACACAGGAGATCAACTCACCGTTTCTTAGAATTAAAAATCATTAAAAACTGTGTTTTTTTTTGACACTCCGAAGAATTTTTTTTCAACACGAAGAACAATGCGTACTTGGCGACAACTGTTGTGTCTCTTGTCAAGCTTTGGTGTAAAGTCAAATGATTACTTTTTGAAATGTGTGAAGATATTTACCGGTGGTTTGTGAGAGTTCCTGAGACTTCAAATTTTTAAGGGGGTCCTTAGGCCCCCCTAACCAAAATATGGCGAGGCGTCATGTTTACATTTGGAGAGAAGACCATGAGGACCACTCATACCAAATTTCATGTCTCTATCACAACTCAAACAGATTGTATTGAACTTGGTTACTAACCCTCGGATTATACTTAATCAACACTGTTAACTGGAAGTTAAAGCGACTTCCGTGTCTTTTTTTTCGGGAAATACGAGTTAGAGGTTCAAACGACGGTCTGGTCATGCCCTGCAGTATATATCAACAGCTCTAAGCCAACAATGTAGCTCTAGTGTGACAAAAACAAGAATACCATTTTCGGACTAGTTGCAGCAAACATGATATACTTTGACAGCGCCGCAAGAAGAATGCTCAACTGGGATTTTCGGGGATTTTGAGTATGTGGTAGAGAATGAAATTCTGAATCGATATCTGCTATAAAATTTCATGAATTAATTTTTTCAAGGTTTGGGGTCTTTTTTGACTATCTTTACTGCACTATAAATGCAAACGTACAACTCTTACGCGAACATTGGAAGCCTCTGTCATCATCTCTGTGCCAGTCTTACCGTTGAAAAAAAAGATTTCTTTGTGCGGGTCAGATAAATTACATTTAATCGTTTTTCCACACAAGAAAACGATGAAGCAACATGTATTTTGTATGTTTTCTAATAACTCGTATCCATTGAACCCATTTCTGGCATTAAAATTTCAATAACAGCATTTTTGAAGATGTTGCCAGCAAAAAAGTGAATGATTTTTACCCGCCTGTTCAGCAGCAATTTTTTCAATTTTCCCAAACACCGTTTGCGAAAACTTTATAAGGAATGAAAAGCTCAAACTCTTCTATAACGATATCGTGCCTGGCTTAACCGCGGCACGCACTTAAAAGTCTAAAAAACTGGTTTCTTTTCGAGAGGTCCTGTTTCACCCGCGTGCGGCCGTGCCTACTTGACATAGACCGGACTGATTACACGAGCTTGGAAATGTACTCTTTTCCAGCTTTAAAACGCGACCATTATTATTAAGACTTTGTACATTGATTTATGAAGAAATTACATATTATTTTATCATTAATGGTCGTGTTTTAAAGCTGGAAAATAGTACATTTCCAAGCTTGTGTAATCAGTCCGGTCTATGTCAAGTAGGCACGGCCGCACACGGGTAGAATAGAACCGCTCAAAAAAAAATCAGTTTCCTACACTTTCAAAAAGCGTGCCGCGGTTAAGCCAGATATAATATCATCAGAAAACAGTTCCAGCTTGTCATTCCCTATAAAATTTTCGAGAACGGTGTTTGGTAAAATTGAAAAAACTGCTGCTGAACAGGCAGGTGAAAATTATTCACTTCTTAGCGGACAACATCTTCAAAAATGCTGTTATTGTAATTTTAACGCCATGAATGGGTTCAGTAAGTACAAGTTATTAGAAAACATCCAAAATACATGTTGCTCCATCGTTTTCTTGTGTGGAAAAACAATTAAATGTGATTTATCTGACCCGCACAAAGAAATCTTTTTTTCAACAGTAAGACTGGTTCAGAGATGATGAAAAATGCTTCCAATGTTTGCATTAGATTTGTACGTTTGCATTGAGGCAAATAAAATGGAAAAGTACGGGGGTTTAGCAGGTCTTTTTGCACTTTCAAGACATCCTTCACCTTTGGGCAGATGTGGAGGAATCAGCACAACTCGTTTTTGGGCGGAAACTCAGTGGTAGATACCTACTGAGCTTACGAAGAGTTTGACACCATAAAAGCTTTGGTCGGAATTTTTTCTATCCAGAATGAGCTACCGCCTGGCCTATACTGATTTTAGAACATTTTTATATTGAAAAGATACAAATACAAGTCATAGTTGCGCACACACACACGCACGCGCGCACACCACACACAATATACTGCTTATTGCTCACAATCTGTCCCACTGCCAAGGAACTGACCCCTCTTCATTGAATTATTCTTTGAAATTATCTCTTATAGTATTAGCCTCCTGGCTAGATGCATTGGAGGAAATTCTTCATAGTGGTGTCATCTGATTCTGAGATTCAACAAAAATATCTTCAAAAAATTCAGGGTTGATTGTTTGGTTTAGAGATATTTTTTGCTCGACTATATAATTATGCAAGCATACAGTAGCCTTAATTATGTTTTCTGCTGTTCTCAGACTGGCTTTCTGGCTATAATTGGTTTTCTAAAAATTCGCCATCGTGACGCCAGTATTCCAAATGCATTCTCCACAACACGTCTAGCTCATGATAATCGATAATTATAAATCAACTTTCGAATGTCTATAGACCGTTTCTGCCTGGATATAGTCGAAAAAGGTGTTCTCCTAGTAGTGCGGGAGCCCACTGCAAAATTCTGGGTCGATCGCTTTTATGAAGAATTTCTGTTTCAATCGATAGTGGGCAATACGATGAATCTTCCGATACCCGACAGCCACCTTCCATCCCCTGCTATAAGTCGCCGCCGGTTTTAAAGATGCCCATTTTGAATCATTTTCTACACCTCTTGCTTATATAAAAAAATGTCACAATGATTGACAGAAGGCGAGATGGTCGAGTGGTCTAGATAAAAGTAAACGAATTCAAAGGTCAAAGGTTCTAATCTCCGCGAATACCTTTTTTTTTTATTCTTTTTTTTCGCATTTAAAAAGCTTGACTTACTTGAACTTTTTAAAATTGCGGAATTGAACGACGTTTCTCAATTTGGAGTAACTTTCGTCGCTAAATTTATTAATGCTGCCGTTTTTTCCACACAAAAAATACGGCATTTCCTAGTATAGTGCTCTTTCTTCAAACGTGAGTGCCATGAAAACCAGTGGAGTGTGGAGAATTGAAAAAAATAAGGGTTTCCTAAAATAAGGTGTGAAAATGTATAAGTATGTATTTCAAAATTTCAAAATCCGAAAAACTCGATTTTTTTTCAAAATTTTTATATATTTTTTGAAAAAAGACCCTCATTCTCTTGCCAGCTCAGATTTAAATAACTAATTTTTCTGTTACGTTTTCAGCTGCACAGATTTGGCAGTAACTCACGCCAAAAGAATCTATCTGTTGTTTCTCTTCCGCTCTGCAGCTGATCCGCAGTCTGTTTCAGCCGTTTTTTATGCTAGGAAATAACATCCTCAACTACTGAAAATGGTATCTTTGTATTAAACAGTGATATGTGTCTGTCAAGCTTTTAAAATGCGAAAAAAAAAGAATAAAAAAAAAAGTATTCGCGGAGATTAGAACCTCTGACCTTTGAATTCGTTTACTTTTATCTAGACCACTCGACCATCTCGCCTTCTGTCAATCATTGTGACATTTTTTTATATAAGCAAGAGGTGTAAAAAATGATTCAAAATGGGCATCTTTAAAACCGGCGGCGACTCTTATAGCAGGGGATGGAAGGTGGCTGTCGGGTATCGGAAGATTCATCGTATTGCCCACTATCGATTGAAACAGAAATTCTTCATAAAAGCGATCGACCCAGAATTTTGCAGTGGGCTCCCGGACTATAGTGGAAAAGCCTCATCACCCAAACACAAAAGGCAAAACTGACCCATCTTCATAAATTTCTCTAGGCTGAGGAATGTTCGATTCATTATTTCTTAGCTTCATTCCACTATCACTGTTCCTGAAGATTCCACCGTCACTTTGTCTCCCCTGCGCCCCAATATCCACAAGAGCAAATTTGCACTGATGATCCGTAACTGCCATAAGAACCATCGAGTGACTGCCTTTGTAGTTGTAAAATTCACTGCCAGAATTTGGAGGTGCCTGTAAGCCACAGTATGACGAAAGGAAATTTGCATCGCAATATTAGCCCAGGCATTTTAGTCGAAAAATCGTGGTACCCCGTAACAAATTCGCGCAAAGCTGAATTTTGTTATATATGTTCTATTGGACCTACGGAACAACATATCAAAATACTCGGACTTACACCCTCGTACGTCCTTTGATTTTCATCCTCAAGTTCTAAGAATTAGAGAGATACCGATCTCCAAGCTGTTCCTGCAAGTGAACGGAGTATCCGATCGATATAAGATATGTTTCAAATGAACGAGAGAGATTTGTCGTTAGCGCTCAAGTATGTGAGGAAGCTTTTGTAACTCTGCCGATTGGTGAGTTCTGCGGGAAAGGCGGTTGAGTGTTCATTTGTCGCCCGGATATTTCAGGAAAAACCATGTGAGAATTTAAAGCCTCAAGCAATGTCGCACAAAGTTGAATATTGATATATAACTGGTATGATCCCTAAGGAAGAACATATCAAAATATTTGTACTTACACCTCTGTGCCTCCTACGATCTTGGGGCTTTGAATATCTAGTCAAAAAATTCACCCAGACACTTTTCTCCAAAACTGTTCCTGTGGACGAACCAATCATTCTAACAATATAAGGTGGGTCTCAAAGAAAACACGGTATGTTGTTGTCTATGAAGTGGACTCGGGTAGCCATGAAACATTTCTACTTGATAGAGGCGTGAATAGTACGCGCAAGGTGGAATTTCTCTCCTGGATCTTCAAATGAGAAACATGTAAGAATATTTTGTGATGGCCAATAAAGCTGAGCATTGTTGATAGGTTCTTCTTCCCATCTTCGAAACAGACCCAAGTATTGAGACTGATGAGTGAACAGTTGATATTCACAGTGCTCATCCCGGAAATAGGCGATTGACCTTATTGGGGAAAATGGCCGTTTCGTCGAGGAAGTTTTAGGGAATTAATTGTCAGAAGAGGTGTAAGTTGCCGCCACTTGTTGCCGCAGGCAACGGCGGCTGTTACGTCAATTGGTGGCACGTCAAAACTGTCACTTTACTATCTTGTGCATTCCACTACAAGCAAACTTTTCTTCCTGTGAACCCTTGGGACCCCGTAGGCTCTTTATTGGGCCCCATGTTGATGACCAGCGTCGTCGCAGACCTTTCTCTAAATCATCCATAGCTTCCGCCATTCCGCCCAAGGAAGAGCAACAAACTGTCACATCCGCACGACCGCACGGAGGGAAACACACAAGCCCGTCGACCAGCCAAGAAAAAATCACCTCGGGCTGGCCGTGTAGGATCAACCACCACCTACCTTTTTCCTCGCTTTTTTCTAAAGATTTTCTGCTTGGACTTCAGCTGGAGATCCGCATTTTTCATTCTAATAAGCTCGCCGTAGCTCTTTGTGTTCGGGACGTAAACGTTGTCTTTTTTTACCGCAATGTTTCGCATTGCTGGGGGCGTAGTCTTTCAGCTGCGCACCTCTGGGGCTAGATCTACTACAAGCCTGCTAAATATGCCAACCATAACATGAAATAAGAGACACAAATGCAAACCCATTTTCACATTATTTCTACTTGTCAAATTTCCATGTGAATAATGTGGGTATTGCAGGTATCCACTAGTGCCCACCTAGGCTACTAGACGTCGGAGCATGGTGTTCCTCGCAAAAACGTCCTCGACGATCAAGTACCGAGCTCTACACCAGGTGGCGTTTTTTAAATGTAAATCGCCTATAGTGAATTCTCGTATTTAATATCACAAGAGATAAAATTTTGTCGGCAAAATTTTTCGATTGTTATGAAAATTTGTTGCTTGGCAATTTCGCGAATGGCATTTGTAACAAAACCACGAGCCGTCAGGCGAGTGGTTTTGATTAAATGTCATGAGCGATATTGCCAAAAAGCAACAAATTTGAATATTACAAGAGGAAAATTTTGCCTTCAAAATTTTATCTCGAGTGGTATTCGACATGACTATTTTACGAGAGAAAAAGAGGCTTTCTTTGAACAGCTTTTTCATCCAAAACCAAGATACCTATCTAGTTCTAAAATAACGTGAAGCCCATAAAAGGGCCGAGAGAGTTTCGGAAGTCATGACTAACGGCGTATGGAGGTATAAGAGAGCCCGCTAGGATCTTGAGCAGCCAAAGAAAGTATAGAAGAGCACAGAGTCTCGGGAGATAAAGAAAAGAGTTTCTACTAAAACCTTTACTGAAAAACCAAGAAAATACAAGACAACACACCAAAGTTTCGAAAGCCAGAAGAAGACGCAAGGGGGCTCACAGTACGTCAATTACGTCATAAGAAGGTGAGCTAGGTCTTTGAACGGCACATAGACATCTACATCAAAGGGGTCCGCAAGGGCTTCGAACCACAGAAGAAGACACAAGGGGCAACTTATTAGGGCTATAAACGATGCATGAAAACACAAGGGGGCCCGCTGGGGCTTCGATTGATACAACAAGATGCAATGAAGCTTTGGTAGTTTGCTTGAATACTGTTTGTGACGACCGCCGATTCAAATTGATGCAAAAGTGTCAGTCTGACAAATATTATTATAGGTAACTCAATTTGAGCTTGCTTTGTTTCCCTGTGCTCATCTTTAGCTAAGTTCCGGTCATTTACAAAAGGAATTTTATAACAAGGCGGACGGCTGGACGGATTGCGACGGACAGGCGAATACAAAGTATAAAAATAGCGTATTCGATAGGAAAATGCGCTACATCTACTAAAGCAGTTTGAATGTAATGAAACGATTGAAACGTCAAAAAATTGCCGCTGCAAAACCATCATGTTGGTTTTGCCCAGGTAGGTATAGGTACGTGTTTTGTCATCTGAATACTAGATTTTATTGTCGGTGTAATACACTCTAGTGAAATAGTCTACAATAAAATTGTGGTTTCTTCATTCAAGGGCATCATTGTCTGAAGCTGTCAAAAATGAAAATTACCAACAAATCCTATATTTATCTTTATCTTGGACAAAAACAGCATCAATTGCTCACGCCTATTTATATTCCAAAGTCAGAGTATCAATTCTTTAATAAACAAGTTTAACACTTACTTTTTTTCTGAAAATGGAATAACGGCTACAGAAAAGATGATTTTATGTTTCTATTGCCCGATAGATACAATAGTTTTTGGTATTTTCTGATAGAGGAAGAACTTCACTTAGTATTACACACAAAAACAGTGGAATCGCTCTATCATTCATCAGTAAAAAAGAAGAAATGCAAAAATTGTATGCACTTTTGGAGGAAAATTGGGCATATAATCACTTTCACAACAGATCAATTTTCTGATCTTGTAATGGATACAGGCACATTGTTTTTATCGTTTTCAGGTATAAAATGGTTGAGAACAATGAATTCTGTTGGAAATACTCAATTGAGATTATTCTAACCATACGAAAACCGAAATTACAAAACGACAATTTCAGATGGCAAAAATCGTCGTTTTTTCAGTAAAACTTATTTAATCGTGTTTTAATTCAATTTTAAACACCATTGATATCAGAGGCCAAGATTTAGTTGGAAACGATACCACACTTGCCGATATCAATTCGAGGTTTTTGAGAGAAAAACAAAAAAAAATTTGACGATCTACTTTTTTTTTCCAGGCAACCGAAACTACTTATCAACAATTTAAACGTCAAGCAAATATTGTGAAGCCTTGAGGCATCTAAATATGAATTTTCTCATTTATATAAGCTACAAGGTGTCATTTACGCATTTAAAATGGCAATATTCAGCCCCCTCCCCCACAATGAATGACGCACAAGGGTGTGCCATCGAGTATTTTGATATGTTATTCCTTAGGTCTTACAATGCCCGTATACCAAATTTCAGCTTGGTGGGAATTTGTTACGGGTTAAAACTTAATATGCCTGGGCTAATATGTACTAGTAAACTACAGGATGTTTTCCTATACCTGTGTCACAACGTACTATTGGTATTTCTGTGCTTACTTCCCATCAACTGCCCTAATGCAATTAGGAAATTGCCATTTTGATTTAAATCCTTCGGCGATCCAAATCTAGTCATCTTCATTAGGGACGGGAAGGTATTTTTGGTGTTATACTTTCCATAAAACTTCAGTGGTTTCTTGTATTATAAGCGATTTTGAAGGTAAACCAACACGGAATATGAACAGGGAGCTGGTGCCTCAAAACTTACGTCATAAGGTACATGATTTTAACCCTGTAGGTCTAATGTGCATTGATAAGGTTGTTAAAAATTGCTTTGTCTTACATGTCAGACCGGGCTTTAAGCTGGTATAGGCTTGTCAATTTTCAAAAAATGTCAAAAATTTACGTCATAAGGTAGGTACATGAATGAAACCAACGGGCTTTTGTATGGGAACATCGTAAGACAAGAAGTTTGGAATTTTCAATATGGGCCAAAATTTACCTCCTCCTGACATAATTCCAGGAATGAAAAACGATTCTTACATGATTTTCCACGCAGGTCTCGAATCTGTTCACAAAAATTTTTGATGGTACATCGCTTGCAGGGTGCAACATCGAAAAAAATTTTTCAAATCGTACACCCTGTATTTTAACATGGAAATCGATTCCGTCTTCCATCCTGATTACAAATATATATCACACTTAGTGGGTTAGTCAACAAAACGCCTGTAAAAAAATTGATAAATTTTGGTCTTTTTTGAAAATTTCAAACTTGTTTCATGGACCGAAAGCCCCAAAATTTTACAATTTCACATTCACGTTATCGTTGTTATGGTAAGTGTATCAACAAGCCAGTTTTGTCACCCTGCAGCGATTTATTCAGTAGTAGCAGAAGTTTTGTCGCCCCACCAATAATTTGCCATTGTAAAACTGCTGACATTGGTTGTAATGGTAACACGTGGTACTAAATACAGCGTCGCTATGGACCGGTTCAATAAGTGCATTATGGGAGTATTGGTGCCGTCAATCATCGGTCGGTACAGTAGAGACGTCACCATTGTTTAGGTTCGAGTTGGCGGGATTTGATAGATTGATAGGAATTCAGTTGCCAAGTTGACAACGCACATGCTAGAAAATGTCAAACAATTGGCAATGTCCGCAAAAAATTGTTTTGCCTCTACTACGAGGATATCTGGGAATAATTCGTCTTTTCCTTGCAAGTGTCTTGTTAAAATCGTAGATTGTGTAAGAAAGACGATTTGCTTCAGAAAATGTGGTTGTTATATGGGTGCTTTTCACCTACCTCTCTATCTCTAGTCTCGTGGAAAAATTATTGTGACAGAAAAGTAGTCACACCTTAGCCGAATGCAGAAACACAGCACAGGCTAGCGTGGAAAGAAAGTACGTGAACGTGGTAAGCAGTTTGAGCAACGCGACCAAAGGCGAACCCCAGATCATCGTACAATCATTTTCTGTCCATGTCAACTTGACGTAGTTTTACTGGCCGATGATTGGCTGCACCAATATTCCCAGAAGGCATTGCATTTTGTTTGACTTATTAAAACGGTCCATTGGTTTGAAACGTCAAAAAAAAAAGTCTGAAATAAACCCCTTCTGCGAAGTGATGTCACCTAAGCTGTCTCTTCTGTCAGTGAGTGCTGTCATGTCAATGTCATGCCCACTGATATTCCCAACATGGGATAAAAATTGAAAATTCGTATCGAAATGGAGCCTCTTTCGATATACGCGAATGATGTCATTTGCGTATCGTAATGACTTTCTTATAGTCGCAAAATAGAAAAAAATGATTTTTATCGTCATTTTTGAGGGAGAAATCCGAGGAGAAATCTTAAAGATAATTTGGCCCTGCTGAAAATACAGCCTTTAACACAACTTTTCAACTTGAATAATCATTCTTTCACTTTTGTATATGACACAACACCACAGTAAAATTGATGTCACTCTTCTCATCCAAGCCAGCAGACCTCCTCTGCCTTATTTTAGTATTTGCCTCTCCGTTCTTCCGTCTCTCAACTTGTCTTTACAGTTCCTTTTCAGATAAGATGATTGATCGTTTCTTCCGCCATTTCGCATCGTCGTGTCGCCGGCGACAGTGTACCAAACCGTCACTCACGATGGCCAGCATTGACGATTGTTCATCCCATGATGTTTATATTCTTCGTTGACGATATTCACACTTGATTTTATATGACAGCCGACCCAGCATCCGCAGGCAGACACCAAAGTCAAAAGGAAAACGAGAAAGTAGCGGGAAAACATTACTGGCGGGCAGCCGGGTTGGCCCCTGCTGCCATCTACTTGACACCTTGACAACTGCAGAGAAAACACCCCATCAAAGGCATCAAAATCCTGTAAAGCAGGTTCACTTCTGATTTGTTCCTAATGTTGACAATGACGTCATAAGATTGAAAGAGATTTCTTTCAGAAAATCAGCCGGAGAATGGATGCGCTTGTTTCACGATGTGAACAATTAGATCAGACACTATTGGCGAGTTTCAAGCTCGAATACGCCACCTGACGGTCAACATGTGAACACCGTTTGTGCACGCATCAACCGCAGATTTGTGTGAGTTCTTACGAGCGTTGAGCGTTGCAGTGTTTGGTGGCTTTAATCGACTTCATCTGACTTTACGGGGTGTTAATTTTTCACAGCAAAGTACGTGAACCACGCACGTTGCATTATCTTGAATGTACTAGGTATCACCGGTCGCAAAAGCATTTCATTTTCAAATAAGAGTGACACGTGTAGAGTTACGAGCTCATAAATGGAAACACTGTGACACTGACAATGTTCTCCTCTTTCATTTTGAGGTGACATTATTTGATTTCTCTACCCTATCTTTACAACAGCACACAAAAAAGTTCTCTCCTATGGCTAGTCAAGTTCTAATGAGGAGATTAGTTCACAATCGGCCAGAATATGGAAAACTAGAATTACAAGTAATGTCAAGTGTTTCCATTTATAGCATCCACAGGTGTCCTCAAGTAAAAATAAGTTAAACAAAATTGTCACCAAAAACTGTTGATGAGACCTTGTAATAGAGGTTCTGGGGAGCACAGAAATGTATCTAACAAAATCGTAGCTGATCCCAAACGGCAATTATTCAATTTTTAAGATTATCAGTTAAAAATGTCGTGATAAAAATTTGGCTTCGGTTTTTTTTTTAAATTCTTAGATTAACTAGGATTGTCTAAACGGTTAATTTTGCATCTCTCCCAATATCTAAAAAAATCTCTGTGAATAGATTCATACCGTTCTGTTTTAATGAGAGTCCAAGACCTCCATTGTTGAGGAAATTCAACAAGTTTTGGAGATGACATGAATTTCCAAAGCTTCTGATAACACCCTTGTCTCAAAACACTTTGATAATATATTTATGTCCTCTTCGTAAGGTCCAGCTACAACCTTTGCAGTGCTGAAACACTTTTCAACAATTTTGTCCTTCGTTTTGAAGCCAGACACAAACGGAATCACGCAAAGTACTCCCACATTTATTACGGATCATTAAGACTGTCGCTTTTCTTTGAAAGTTTCCGACAGGAGTTCTCTTCAAAAATCTTATGTTGGTAACTTTTGGCGACCAAGTTTAGTTCCTTGGACCACAGCAAAACTTCATCACACCCAAGTATCGGCACAAGACCATTCCAAAATTAATGGTTCACAAACCCTTCAAAGAGATCCTTCGAAAAGAGGAGGGTTAATCAGTTGTGTCGTGACAATCTTTCGCAAAGTTCTTCTTTTTCCCTGCAGAGCAAAATTTCCAATCAATGCGGCTCAAATCTTCATAAGTCTTCATACTTGTAACCATCTCTTTCTGTTTATTTCCTTCACAAACCTTATTCAATGATGAAGCAGTACGGACATGGAAGTAGCCGTAGTTGTTTGCTGGTCATTGATCAGAAGAAGTTTGAATTCCTGAACAAATTTTGAAGGAACTGCATTGATATTGGTCATTTCAAACATCAACTTGATTTTAATTGGTCTAGAAGATGCGGAAATAATTTCAGAGAAAGAGGAAAAGAAAAATTACACAGGCAGCAAAAAAGTCGTTACATAGATTGAGGATCGATTCAAAAAAAAAGGGGGAATCAACCAATTTCAATTGGCTTATGAATGGTTTGCATTGTACCCCAGGTGAAAAAAACCTATATGAAAATATCTAGTTGATGTTTCAAATGACCAACTTCAATGGACTTGGGTTTAAATTTGTTTCGGATCTTGAACTTATTCTCTTGATCAATGGCCAGCGAATGGCTACACGGCAACCATGCCCGTACTGCTTCATCACTCTAAAAGACTTACGAGCGAAAATTCGATAAAATGACGTTGAAATGAGGTTTGTAATGAAAATAACAAAATAAAATGGTTACGAGTATGAAGACTTGAGCTCAATTTTGCTCTGAAGGAAGAAAGAAGTTTTCAAAAGAGTGTCACAAGCTTAATCAACCCCCCTTTTTCCGAAAAAGACAAAGCTTGTATGTTACCGAGAATTGCATCATTCCAGAGTTGCATCTTTTCAAGGGTTTGTGAACTATTTGTTTTGGAATGATCTTGTGCTGATAATTTGGCGTGATGAAGTTTTGCTGTGGCCTAAGAAGTTGAACTTAGTGGCCAAAAGTTACCACGACGAGATATTCAAAAGGAACACCTGCCGGAAACTTTCAAAGGAGAGCGCCGGTCTTACTGATCCGGAAAACGTAGAAAATGTGACTGTACTTTGCGTGATTCCGTTTGTGTCTGCCTTCAATTTTATGAACAAAATTGTTGAAAAGTGTTTCAGCACTGTAAAGGTTGTATCTGGACCTTACGAAGAGGGCATAAATATATTATCAAAGTGTTTTGGGACAAGGGTGTCAACAGAAGCTTTGGAAATTCATGTCATCTCCAAAACTTGTTGAAGTTCCCCAACACAGGAGGTCTTGGACTCTCAGTAGAACAGAAGGGTATGAATAGATTCACAGAGATTTTTTTAGATATTGGAAGAGATGCAAAATTAATCGTTTGAACAATCCTAGTAGTTGCAGCGGTACGCTAGCAAAATGACCCTGATTCTGCATTTTGTGATACTGCAATGAAATTTGGCATATGCCAACTATGTAGAATTTCAAGTGATTTGACCCGCAGCACTCAAAAATTTGTCCATTAGGGGGCGACTGGGGGCCCCTCCAAATTCCAAGATGTCAGTGTTTTTACCATGCACCATTCAGTACCGCCCTATCTACCGTACAGGACCTAAACAACTTTGTTCTTGACCATCATAACATTTTTCGTCATGTCAATTCCATTCTTCTTACAGAAAAAAATTATTTCTTTGTCTGGTCAACAAGTCGAGAAATATATATTTTTTTGGACCACAAATAGATTGTTGAGTCGTTTTTGTGTGATCATCCATAAATCCGCATCCCCTTGATTCATTTATGAAAACAAAAGTTTTGCTGTTCTATTCTTTAACGAAGGGGTGACCTCAACTTATCATTATTTTCAACATTACCTATTTCAATGTTTTATCCCTAAAAATATGATTATTATTATACTAATATATAGCTTGATGTTTTCTTTAACGGTTTGGATGATGAAACGACCTCAGATTCCACCTGGAAGCCGTGCATATTAATTTTTCTGCAAGGCCGTCAAATTTGGCATTTTTGATTTTCTACCGGGAGCGGCCAAAATGTCAATACACACCACTCCGCCCAAGAGCACCGGTTGCGGTACTTTCGCATCAACTCTCATTTCAGTATCACAAAATGCAAAATTGTTAGGCGTGAATATCGTTTTCCGCTAGAGCAAACCGGTGCTCTTGGGCGGAGTGGTGTGTATTGACATTTTGGCCGCTCCCGCTAGAAAATCAAAAATGCCAAATTTGACGGCCTTGCAGAAAAATTATTATGTACGGCTTCCAGGTGGAATCTGAGGCAGTTTCATCATCCACATCGTTGAAGAGAACTTCAAGCTGTATATAAGTATAACAATAATCATACTTACCGAGGTAAAACATTGAAAAAGGTAATGTTGAAAATAATGGTAAGTTGAAGTCACTCCTTTGTTGAAAAATAGCACTGCAAAAGTTTTCTTTTCATAAATGAATCAAGGGGAAGCGGATTCATCGATGATCGCACAAAAACTACTCAACAATCTATTGGTGGTCCAAAAAAAAATTATTTTTCAATTTGTTGACCAGGCAAAGAAATTATTTTTTTTCTATAAGAAGAATGGAATTGACATGACGAAAAATGTTATGATGATCAAGAACAAAGTTGTTTAGGTTCTGTACGGTAGATAGGACGGTACTGAATGGCGCATGGGAAAAATTCGGACATCTTGAAATTTTGAGGGGGCCCCAGTCGCCCCCTAATGGACAAATTTTCGAGTGCTGCGGGTCAAATCACTTGAAATTTTATGTAGTTTGCATATGCCAAATTTCATTGCAGTATCACAAAATGCAGAATCAAAAAGCGTACCGCTGCAACTATAGTTATTCTAAAAATTTGAAAATAACCGAAGCCAAATTTTTATCCCGACATTTTTAACTGATAATCTTGAAAATTGAGTAATTTCCGTTCGGGATCAGCTACGATTTTGTTAGATACATTTCTGTGCTCCCCAGAACCTCTATTACAAGGTCTCATTAACAGTTTTTGGTGACAATTTTGTCAAACTCATTTTTACTTGAGGACACCTGTGCATCGAAACTGTATGACTGGAGAAAAGTGGCATCAGCATCATGGAAAGTGGCAAGATAGATCATAACAAAAAGTTGCGGAGAAATTGAAATTGTCTTTCGAAAGCAAAAGACGCCAGGTTGGATAGTCAAGATGATAAACAAACCCGGCACTGTGGAAATATGACTACGAGAAAAGCCTGAGAAGTGTCGCTGAAAATGGAAAGTTTATATTGCAGACCTGTGAAGCTTCACGATTTCACTATTCACTTCGTGAATTTCAAAAGCCGCTTCGCTTTCGACTACACAAATACGAGGAACTGTGACCTAAGAATTTCTTCTCCCATCACAATACACCGAGAATCCGTTGAGACCATCAAGTGATTAAATACCTCCACAACACTTAATTGAGCTTCTGCCATTTTCAAGTTCCACCACAACAAACATCTACCACGTTTCACGTCTGGAGAACACTTGATACCGCTTAATACTGATTTGATTTTCAAAGACGCGGAGACAAGCGGTGCGCTATCCGCCATGTTTGTTTACATTCAGCAGTTTTCAGCAGCGCCACCATTGGTAATGTTACTCGCCAATAGAAGAATTGACTCAATCACAATTTTTTTCTAAGTTGAAAACCTCATTGCGTTATTTATCCCTTTTCTTCTTCATTCCACTAATTTTTCAATCTTTCATGGTATTGCTCGGTTTTAATGAAATCTCGTACAGAATTTCTAACAAAAAATAACGTGATAGACTCTCCCGAAGCTTTCGCGGCAGTCTTGACGACGATTTGGTTAGATAGGTTAAGATTCAAGATTCAAGAACCGTTTCCCTCCGATCTTGACATTATCCCCATTGTATAAAAAAGATTTACTTTGCCTTGACCAGACTAATCCCAATTCCCAAAGAAAAACTTACTCTCTGTCCACACCCTAATGCCCATCCATGTCTATGCTAAATGCACATCGGATAGAACGAGCAATAAAATATAGTATGGATGTGTATGGATGTGTGTGGAGTGAATGTGCAACCATAAATAACCCATTAGGGATGTGCTGCGACCCCTTCGCGCGAGCTAGATGACAAACTGGGGCCCTTCGGGACTACTCATGCGGAAATGCCGCTTCGGCCCTCGCGTGATGTCTTCTTGTCAGCGACGATCGTAAAAGAGATTCGCATTACTGATAAATTGTCTCCAGCCTTCGGGATGATAACCGACGTAGATCTCTCATGACTACGTATTAAAATTTATTTTGAATTTATTATTGCTCAGCGCACCGCCAGCCCTTGCATCCCTTTATTCTCTCCCGTTCCACCATCTGACGTAGCACCCTCGCCTCGCGATCTCTAACCCGCCGCAGTATTGTTTTCCATCGTTTTCAATAATAAAAAAAACCGCATAATCCTCCGTTCATTTCGTTAATACCCCATCGTTAATTTTTTACGGCAAGCCGTCGTCTGAATGGCAGATAATAGAGGTCGCTTATGTGATAAGGAAGGGACGCACAAGGACGAGGCATATTCCGAAAGATCCCTGGTGCCTGCATGAGTGAAGACTCGTAATTAAGTTAAAAGTTCCAACCTAGCGCACTAAAAATCCACGAGTGATAAAATATTCCACGTACGAACAATAGCAATAGAAAACTTTTATATCACCATCTCCAAGAAACAACTTAACTTCGCTCCACTCATTCCGGAGATTAGAGGGAAACTCCAGACACCATTGTAGATACACACAAGATAAATAGTGGGACCACCCTCAATTCATTAAAGTACAGTGGATTTATCAAACTGTTTCCCATAAATAATTCTTATCTATCATCATCTGAATTTGTCGTTCGCAACAACCCGCAGTGCAATATCTGAAATTGCAACTGTTTTTATCTGGGCTTTCGTATATCCAAAACGTGGGCGGTATAAGGGTGAGAATCGTTGAAAGTGCATGCCTATATCCTGTTTCCTATCAATCTGAAAAGTACTCTGTTCAATTCATGCTACTGTAATAACACTCGTATATCTCCCCGGCGGACGTTATGGATATGAATGATTTTACGCCTGCTTGGGGAGGCCTTAAGAGCGGGAGCATAGAGGAATCAATTGCTTATATCAAACTAGATTAAAACACACAGAAATGTAACATTTTTATGGATTGTGTAGTATAAGATCAATCTTTTTATGGGAGTCGTAAAACCGTACTGATTTGTTGGATTGATCTGACAACCAGATTTGCGGTTTTGCCATTTTGAAGAATTTAGTCCTGACTTTGTAGTTCGAGTGTTCAATTCAACGACAAAGATCCAACCATAAGTGGGTATTAATTGTTTTGAAGTGACCGTTTAAGAATTTGTCTTAATCATCTGAAAAACATTTCCGTTCTGGAATGATCTTGAGATTTTTCTTAATACATGTCTACCTGTCTCCTAATAATTTTATCAGAATTTCTATTACGAGGACAACTCAGGATCGCGTAGCTATAACGATCCTAAATTATTTTTCTGGAGCTCCTCCACCCTCTTTAATCGATATCGCAGACTCAATTGTGTCTAAATAAAATTTATGGCCACTGGAAAAAGTTTGTGCTGGAAAATATATTGACTGTGCCATAAATACTGCAGTCGGATATCCAAGTGTATCGTAGGTAGGGTACGGGATAAAAAAAGAGTGCGCTACTTATTGAAATTTCAAGGTATTTTGTCGATGTGGGATGTATAACTCATATATAAAACGAATGAATACCAAAACATCCGTGTAAAAATCTAGAATTAATTCCAAAGCGCGTGCTGAAATTTAAGGCCTATCATTAATGCACACTTCATACACACCCCGCTTTATATGGAACTGCGGAACAACCCTATGCCTACCACACTCACTGATGCCATCCAGCTAGATAGCGTCGGAATTAAAGTAGTATATAAATAGTGGTTTCTCTAATTTCAAATGATGCTTCCCAGCTAACGACTCTATAATCATAATGAGTTGAGTTGCTAATGTAATAAACGGACCCCTGCAATATCGTTAAGTATAGCCAACCCTTATGTAAAACCTCCTACGCGTTCAACGCACGACAGCACCCCAGTGTAGGGCCATTTCGCATTATTGTTATTCATAATTCTGCGTTTGGGTTACGAAACTTTTTATAAAAAATTTATGAGCTGTTATTCATTGGATCGTTTGAGTTGTTCTCCTCCTCTCTGTTAGTACATGGATGAAAATACTACATTTTACGCTCCACGATGTGCGACGAACAAGGCGTTTTGGTCACAGTCTTTGACGTTGTAATTGGTTTGGTATGTATCAAGATTTTAGGAATTTTCAGGATACTTTTTGAAACTGTATAGTTGCACACTCAGTTCAACACAACCTCATAATGGTGAAAACCATAATTTATAAAAACTGCCAATGATGCATTACTTATTGTGTTGATATCAAAACTAGGATTTAGTCAACACTCCACAAGAAAAATAAATCACTAGGTATAAGGAAACGTAAAGGTGAAAATAAATATAAAAATTAAAATTATAGAATATAAAACCACTCTTCTATTGAAAAATCGGACAAAAAAACTTCCAATGACAGAGGCGGCAATACCGCGCTGTGTGGCTATGCTGAGCCTCTGTTGAAGAAAACTTGTTCACGTGTTTGGGACTTTATTAGTTGTCTAAGATCGGCGACAAATTTTTTTGCCCCTGAACACCATGGCCCCCAGGTCTCAACAGCGAATGGTACAGAAAAGAAATTTTGCTCTACTGAATGATGGTGTTTTTTGGACTTGGTTCTCCCTGGCCGCTGGTGTTAGATGTTTTTGTGTAAATCGGATTGCGCTAACGTATCAACGCAGGTGGCATCCCAAATGAGGATTTGGCCACAGGTCCACGGTTTAAGGAACCTTCGTAGACCCTCTTCCCATCCCCTCTAGCCAGACCTGGAAATTTCAAAACTGAGGGGATTTTTGCTGACTGCAGGAGCGCTTTACATAAACATAACATGTTGTTTAGTTCCTGGTGGCGTGAATGACGGCCAGAACTTTTCGTACAGATGAGTCCATGATTACCGTCTGCTTCAACACTTTCTCCACAGACACATTTCTGAGGGGCACAGGGTGTTACAGCCTAGTCGAAGTGCCACGGATATTCCGAAGATGTATTTGTCGACAAGGATTCCCAGAGAGCCTGAAGGAAGTGTTGTGAGCTAAACCATCCACTCTATTCTGGTTCCTTGGCCGCCAAAAACCTCGCTTTCGCTTTTGTGGTGTCGAAAGTTAGCGTCTCGAGAATGTGGTTGGTTTCATGATGATGTTCCAACTCTGTTGAAACTGTTTATGCAATGAGAAGTTTAAATTTTTGCCAGACCACTCTTCCAAAGCCTGTTCGTAGTCTGCCATAACTGGAGCCTCGTCTGAAGGTAGACGTAACAATTAGGTGACGAACCCAGTTACAGAATTCGTGGAACTCAAAAAGGCTGGCATAGCAACATCTTCCAATTTCCTCACTTTTAAACCCGCAAATCGGATAGTTGATGATGCGATAGTTCATTGTTTCAAAAATAAGTTCCAATTGAAGATAGGGCTGATTTGATTTCTAGATGGATGTAATACAATTACTCACGGTGCTATTCTTAAGATGTACAGTAATCTTGGAATAGTAAAGCAGTGCCTTGGTAAATAAATAGCAACATGCAAATTCAGATCCTTCAGTCTTTCCAACATCAACTTGATATCTTACTTTTTTTGCTGAGAGTAGGTATTGCTTTGTGTACAAGGAGATATTGGAGGGTCTTCTGTGGTAGAGGTGTACCCAACAATTCTAAATCTTCCTCGATAACTGTAATTCTGTGCTCGGACCCTACGACTTTCTACGAGATGGTTTCATTTCTGCACAAAAGTGAAGAAGGCGACGAGTAACATCATTGTCACAGGTTACGATAGAGTTTAGGAACTTTTAGAGTTTCATTTTACAAGATGACATGATACACGGGCAAATCGATGTAGGAATTTTTGAGGATTAAATTCAAGAAAACCGCCGTTTGGTCAAGTTGGTCGTGGTATTCTGAATTTTTAGGTAGCTTAAGATTTTCATTATTAATCTGGTCTATAAAGAGAAATTATTAACCTACACCCGCATCGTCAATTGACGTGGGACACCAAAAAAATTACCTAATTTTGGGAGCTTGTAACTTTTTACTGTGATATCCGGTTCCAAAACTTCTTTGATCATAGAATGCCTCTATGCTTTGACAATATATTGGTCATGCGACTCTCTTATACGGTTACTGAATCACTTCTATACAGGGTGATTTAGCAACACATGCTTTTTTGTCTAATTTTGGCCTGCTTGTTCTTATTTGGTGATCATCATGTATTTTTTATTTATACCATATCTTGCTTGTATCGACATGTTCCAGCTAAAGGCCTTCTTTGAATTTTTGCTCTATCTCTTTTCGATCCCAAGAGATGTGAAACTTTGACCGTTTTCATTTTTATCAAAACATTGTGAAAGCTGTAAAACGAGAACAAACTTGAATACAAAAAAAACTACATAATAATTACAAATGAGTTACGAGTAGGGTCCCTTGTCGCCTCTATTACTGCCTGACATCTCCTGAACATGCTTCCAACATAGCTATCAATTATTCCTTCAGGAAAAGCAGTCCCTTCTTCTTATACGGCGTTATTCAAATCTTCCAAGATCACTGCGGGTAGTGGTCTATTCGACAACCTCCGCTGAAGAAGATCACCAATGTTTTCGATGGGGTTTAGGTCCGGCGACATTGCCGGCCACTTCATACGCTTGATGTGATTTCTTTCGAAAAAGGCGTTCACTACCGCTGGCTCTGTGCGGTGGAGCGGTGTCGTTTATAAGATAAAACCCTTCTCAACACCATTGGCATATTCATATTGACATATTTTGCCTCGGTTAAAATGGAGATAAGTATCTCGAGGAAAAAATTGCCCGATTCTGGAATTTTTTGTGATGCTCGATGGAGTAATTTTTTGACTACAAGGTACCATCTTAGATCATCTGACTAATGACAATGAAAGAAGTGCAAAAAAGACCTGAGTTTAGCAAGGTCCCGTTTTTAAAAAAGAAGTCGCAGAATTTGCTAGGTCACATGTTTGGAAAGCGTATATCAATATCTCAAAATGGTTTTGAATTTTTGATCGTGTTTTGTTTTTTTAAGGAGTTATTGTTTGTTTTGTGATTTATGGATCGAGAATTGAGCAGTAAAATAAGCACCCATGATGGGACAAACTGATGACCATGGCAATCTTAATGCAACAGATATACTTGCCATGGGTACATTTTGAACCACTCTGAGCCATTTAACATGTTATTCAGTCTCAAGGCATGCTTGATTTGCCATAGCCTCATGCAGGAGCGGTCTAGGTCAGGTCTTGGTCAGGTCTTATACCTCTTGAATTTTAGGCGCCTCAATTGTTTGCTAGAACAATGATGAGCTGTTGCTGATACTGATACTCAAGTTTTCGAAAAAACGCGATATAAAGTAGCACTCAAAATAATTAAATTTAGTTTTCATTAAAAACATAAGGAAGATTTGGTGATACGTCAATTATCATTTATGTGACTGCCATAGTTTAAAAAAAATAAATCAAAGTATTGTCATTTTTTGTCAAAAATCTTTGGAGAGAAGCCATGACCTTAACAGGTTTAATGCTGGACACCATCCAGAATTTCAGGTGAAATTAGTCTGAATAAAAAATACGAAACAAAATGACTTGGGAGCAAAAAATTACAGAAACTAACGAAACGAAAATGTTTTCATGACTTTGGGGACTGGATTAATGAAATTCGATTAAAGCTCCGCTTTTTACGGTGTGAAGCTGAAAATTGCTGAATTTTAATCGTTTTAAAACAGGGAGCATCCAACGCACCGCGGACCATCCCCCGCGGATTGCTGATGACGCTAATGCGGTACAACACACCTGTCAAAGTTCTTCTGCTCTTGAAACATAGCGGTCCCAACTAGGGCGCCGCGGCGCCTTAGATCGGCGCCAACAAACTTCCGTCCATTCGGCGGTGTATCCCGATTCGCGAAATATGTAGCCATCCGATTCTTCGCCGGGATAGAAGGGATAGGACCAACTGCATTCAGCCATATAGAGCCAGAGCTATCCCCCGCGAATCTCTTCCGACGACTCCCATCACATGATAATAGTTTTATTTACTTTATTTATGGATGTTTTCGACTACTCCACGAAAATGGCATTTGTCAAAATAACAAAAGAGAGTGAAGCGTGGGAACGATCTATTGTTTTACAATGGCTGATGGGATGCGGACAGGAAGAGCCGCAACCGCAAGCTAAAGCCAACCTCCGACGGCGTCCTTTTTAAAACTAACATCCCCTTCGTCAAGTGCCACTTATTGAATTCTAAAGAACTGTTTCGTTTCGTGTTGTATTCTTTTGCTATTAGGTATTTGTTTGGCAATTTGGTATTCATTTGATAGGGGGGGCTTTTTAAAGGTAATTATCTCTGCAAGATACATTTCTGTCTAGATAAACATAAAGTTCTGAGAACTTGAACTACACAGCCCTTTTTTGCACTCCCTAATTACAGAGGCATTCATGATGGTAAGTAACGCAATCATTGGCCTATCATTAAGTCTGGCATAAGGCCTGCATCAATTTAGCGTCATCAAAAACCACACATTTCATAGGATGCCCGTGACGTCATGCATTAGTGTGCATCCGTATATACATCCTCACACACCATTACGACAAAAATGTCTTGTTTTTCCGCGAGGCTGTCAGTTCATGGTTGACTACACAGATGCGTTGTGCGGAAGTGCGTCAGCATCAGCGGAAGTGCTGCAGAAACAAGCGACAGAGAAGACCCTTATAGATTTGAGTTTCCCTTCTCTCTACTCCATCTAAGCCCATGTCTCCAAATTATATTCAGCTATTTCTTTTATGGGCTTGTTTACTCGCTTCCACACTGCTTGGAATAGGAAGGACGATAACTATTCGAAAAAGTTGGCCCATGAAAAAATTTATTGCCTTTGGCGAAAGTTTCTGTAATTTCAAATTTATTATTTCGTCGAATTGGTACCTACTTAAGAATGTTTTACTTTCATAATCTAGGTATTCACAATTTTATTGCGGAATGAATTTTGGTAGAAAAATGGCAGATGAAATCCAGAAAATCTCTAGAAACCTGCGCAAGATAAAAAGCCAGTTGGTCAGTCCTTATCTACTACTATGAATTTCTACAGGATGCTATCTGAAACAGTCGAGGATGCTAAGAGAATTTCCAAACTGTCAAGAGGGTCCCCTTTGAAGACTTTTTTTCCGGTTTGTTGAAATCCAAAGACATAATGATGAAGACATGATGATGAAGACATGAAGATGATCTCATCACTTCGGCACTGCTTCCAAATTTTTCACCCAACTTCTTTAATTACAAGTGCTCTCAAAAAAATAATTGATTTCAGGTTTTCTGGTGATCACCTTTTTCCTTGTTCACCAATCTGAGAAATTCAACCCCTATGTTGTAGCTAAAACCTCAGGTAAGAAGACCTTAGATTAAAATTGAAAAATCTTCAGTTTCAAAAAATATAATTTTCTGAGTTTTCAACATTTTCAGCTGAGGGATGACTAATTTTACATCATATTCATCATAGAAGATAGTGTTACGAGCAGCGATGCCCGTGCAATCTGGAAACACGCGATATTTCTAGACTTCCACAGCCGCAGTGTACAAATGCGCAGAGCTCTGGACATTTCTAGAGTAAACTTGATGACATTGAAATACATGGAGACTCCAACGCCTGATCAAGACACATCTGTCCATTTGGCGGCGGCGCCGGCTCTAGAGCACGGCAGAATTATACGCGAAATGTATGGGATTATTCGGGAGTCGCTTAGAAAATCGATTGCTGGGTCGCTGTAGAGCTTGCTGGAAGATGATGGAAAGTTCAGGAACACTATTCGGAGGCCTATATAAGGCATCAACCGTCAGCTCACGGGCAGTTATGAATTGGGATACGAAGTGGTAGCGGGCGGATAAAAGCGAAGTACCTGCGATGTTTTCAAGTAGATGATTGTTGGCGTGTATTAATGCAGTACGCAGTGATAAACGGTGTGTGTTTTGCAACCATCATCTCAATAATATTCGAACTCATACTCGAAATACGTAACAACAGCAGTAAGGTCAGAAATAAGAATACGACAAACTTCCGCCGGCCTACTTTGCAGTTCATATACTTTCATCCTTATTATGTCATGATTCAATTTTGAATACCAGTTTCCGATTACTGGAAACGATCTCAATTCTGTTGATTGCTTTGATCAGCTCAATTTTTCCATAGGGTGATACGTAAAAGACTGAAAAATTGCAACTTCACTCCATCCCCATTCTCTTAAAAATCATTGTTGTTTTATTTTAATAGAAAAATCATGGAACTTGATGTTTCCAAACCGTATTGAAATAACCGTGATTGGAAGTCTAACACTGAAGATATACAGGTGTCCGGTGTTTAATCTTGAGAACTGAACCCGCGGATAGAGCATTGAAAAAGAAGGGGACCTTCATTCTACATACATATAGCCCATCAAAGATGAATTGAGAAATCCGTTTTTTTTTAATAACTTGAACTACTGATTTTCAAAATTAGCTTCCATTGGATGGTGGTATCATTTCTGATCAAAAGTGCCCAGTGGTGTAGAGAGTAGGGTGTCGCCCATAAGATTTTCTAAAAATAATAATGAATTTAGATTCCTTATTCAATCATAAAAGAAACTTCACTTTTGTGAGATTTTGATTATAGGGGGTTTGTTTTCGTCGAGATACTTGAGTTTTAATGTTTGAAAGCATCTCCAAAAGGCGAACTTAAAACGGAGGTGTCCCAGTATCCAATCAAACAAACTAAAGCAGGAGATTTTTGTGACAACTTCTTTTTAAAAAACGCATAAAGAAGGAAATACAGCTCTTCAAAGTCGAAATTAAAATTTGTTTTCACGTAAACATCACATTCACATCGTTCATCTAATTTGGCTTGGATTTGTTATAGGTAACACCGAAATCGATTTTTACTGAGAGCTTGAAACAAACCTAGTAAAAATATCCCAGTGGCATGGAGATTTACCCGCTCTCCTCTACGCCACAAGATATTTAGTATAGAACTGGTTAATTTTCCAATTTTAAGTTATTTTAGAGGGAAAAAGTTGTTTTTGCGAAATTTTGATTGGGCCAGCGGCTTTTGAAGTATTTAAGATCAAAATGCAAACTACGTTTTTTGGACTCGCTTCACTTGATGAAGGGTATAAAATTCTGATTTCCACATCACTAAAAGGTAGTTTTCCTTGAATGCATGTAAACATATTTACATACAAGTAAATACACATAGGCAAAAGTTGCCGAAAAGTAAGTGAAAGCTAAAAGCAAAGATTTATTAGGAATTATGATATATTGATTGTCAAGATTTTGCTCGAAGTGCCAACGCCAAGTGCTAATCTACCCCAGACATGAAAATCCAGAGGTGTTAGATCGGGCGAACGAGGAGGCCACGCTACCGCTCCGCCTCACCCAATCGATCTTTCTGGGTATTGCTCGTTGAGCCAGTCTCTTACTCCCCTTCCGTAACGAACCGGAGCCCCGTCTAGTTGGAACCAGTGCCTTATACTCTCAAGTCCAGAAATAGATCTTTTAAAAAGGTATTGAGTTCATCTTGGAGAAACAGCAAGAAGAGATGTGCGTTCAATCGGTGTGGGAGTATGTGTGGTCCAATGAGATTATCCCCCAAGACTTTGCACCACACATTTTCGCTAAATTCTCTTTGGAATGTTCTGGGTCTCACTGAGTGCGGGTCTTCGTGGTTCCATTTATGGAGATTATGGAAGTTTACGGCGCCTCGCCTTGTGAAAATAGCCTTGTCCGTCCACGAACCAGCATAGGTTTGGGTGTTGTGTTTTTGTAAAAATTGGATTTTTCTGCAATGTGATAATCCGAAACATTTTTCTCAGCATTATCCGGAACATTCTCTCCACCTTGTCCAAAACATTTTCCTCTGCATTTGCATTTTCCAAAACATCCATGTTACTCCATCGGTTTATTAATGTCCTCGAATACCTTAAACTCCACAACCGTGCCTTCATCAGGCCAAGCTCTCCACTGTTTCCAGGCAGCCCAACCCCAACCGCAACCAACTATAGACAAACGCAACAGCTTCTATGCCGAAAATTTTTGCGTATCGTTGGTCCATTTCAGTGAGCTGTTCGCCTTTTCTAAGATTCAGTCTCATATGCGACTTCCAAACGGTACAAACCTTCTAAATGAGAAAATGAATCTTTCACATGAATTTATCAACTGTTGGATCTCACCTGCTTCCAACTCAACCATCTGGCGCCTTCGTCAGTGCCCCGCAACCGCATTTATTCGTGTCGCCATTCTTTTTCAAGCTTCTGCCTCAATTTCAGGGGTCCCTTTCCCATAACAAATTGTTAAAGGGTGTCATTTCCCTCGATGAAATTCAACACGGTGTCAATTTGCTTTGGGTTTGCCTTTTTGGCTCTTGATCTCCATCCCTGAGCTGTTATCGTAATATTCGTCGTGATCACGAGCTAAGTTTTGCTTCTTTTCAAAATTTTTGCGCCAGCAAGATGGCTCTTCAATGTACGAGGTTTTCGAACTGGCTGTGAGAAATTCAAGAACAAGAAATATTAACGGAAATGTTTCAAGGGTGCCAGAAAAACACTGGAAGAAAAATGTTTTTTAATTTTTGGGAATTATGAGGAAGTCAAAGGATGTGACTTAAAACCCCCATAATATCTTTGTTATCTCAAATGATTTTTGGAAATACTTTGAAACAGGCTGAAGAGATTTTTCTCAAATTATTGAGTAGGTTTTAAATTTTTATTTATCATACAGGGTGAGTCACCAATTTGGAAAATACATTTTTCTTTAAAAATAAACGCAAAAAGTTGTTTATAGAAACGAATCGTGTTCTCTCTACAACATAGTAAATGCAATTTCAAAACCCATTCGACAGTTCAAGAAAGATGCCTTTCCGTTTGTTTTCAAGAGTTTGCAACAATCATCACAAATAACAAAGATTGAAGAACTCAAAAGTCCCGCTCTTTGACACCCCATATATCCAAATAAGTACATAATTATAAACAACTCAAAGTTTCACTATTTTTTTCGATTTTCTTGGCACTTTTCAAGCATTGTTTCCCTAAACTCACATGGACTTTTCACGGTAATTTCAGACCATCGAACACCCTCATATTTATTGGATTTTAATTTTTTTTTCTGAGTTCTTGATGACTTTCTCACAATAAACCTATTGAACTCCTTGTCCATAGTCCACACATTTGCATATCGACGATGAACCTCTAACAACTCCTAATCAAAATATCAGATCAAATATTAATATCAAAATTTTCAGGAGAAGCAAAAAACTGAAAGAGAATTCAAACTGAAGAGATAGGAGTTTTTTGCGGCGTAAATAATTGTCTTCTGCAGGTAGGAGGTTTTAAAATTTAATTATTTTATTTCAAGTTTACGAAACATTTTTTTGCTAAGCAGCTTTTGCAAGCAACTCGAAAAAGTGTCAATTAGGAGTTTTTGCAGGTTCACATCGTCGATCTGCTCTGTATGTATGTGTAGGGTGTAGCATCAGCAACTACATACCTTACAGTGCTTTCGTTTATGCATGGCTGGTAGACGTTTAGAATTTTGAGTGGTTATACCTATTTTTTTTGTGAAAAAAAAAATTCCTTGACTCTGATATCTTTCAAATTAGCACGTCGTGATTCTAACGTAATCTCATCGGATAAATGCGAAACGCATGAGTATAAACAACTAATAAGGAAGTTACTCGAAATTTCTCCGAAATTACCTCTCACCTCCTAAAAGGATGAATGAGCGCATTATTCACGCGCTTTAACAATATTTGGCGCTTCAATTCCTCGTAGCAAGTATCGTTGTCAATAAGTTCAAACGCCAAATAAGGAGTGCTGAACCGGCGTGCGGCTAGCCACGTTTTCCAAATAATGTTGGCACACTTTGCCAAAAAATTTGAATACGCACTAATAAGCAAAAACAACAAGATAATTACCGATTTATCATCGAACAAGAACGACTTATTGATATTTTGAATGCTTATGCGTTGTGTTGATTATGCGATTTTAGTGTTATTTCCTTGCCCTATTTAGCGTCGCCAACGCGGCTTTTGCCCAGAGATATCGCCAGCAACACAACTTTCGATTGTTGTGGGTCGATGGTATAAGTTGTGGCACTGGTTGTTCAACACCTACTGCCTCTAGGTACCTGCGCGAGATGTGCACTTGTTTTTGTATCACCAGAGATTTCCTGAAATGGTCTAATAGGCGATAAAACCGAAATTGTGGACTCGTTACGACACGTACAAACTTTACGGTTGTTGAGTTTAAGTGCCTATACTTGGATGAAAAGTAGGTATACCGAGTGGGTGGCGGTTTCTTGGAAATCCGGAAATGCTGAGCTAATCTGATGCTATTTAAAATGCAAAATTCAATATTCTATACACATATTCAGGTATTTAATTGTGTGCGGTAGGTATTTAAACTTTTAAATTTTATTGTTTTAAGTTGTTGTTTATTGTTTAAAACCAAAAGTTTTTTTATCCAATTCCTTATTATATTTTAATCCTTGGGAGTTGTGAATTTATTGTGAAAGGTATTCAACAGCAAGTTCATAACCATCATCAGAGAATCATCACAGGGCTTCGAAATGAATTGAAATAAATGACTTTTATTCTTCGTGGAATTGTGGATCACTAGCTGCTTTCAAGTAGGTATAGAAGAAGACCTCAAAAATAAGACAAAATTTAGACTGCCACTTGGTTGGTTATTTGCCTGCTACATATTAGTCCATTGGCATTGGTGAAAACACTGAAAATTCAACAACTAAAAAGTCACTTGATTTGTCTCAGTGACCTTACTGAGCGGTGACTGCATCTATTAAAGTGACCATTTATATTATTGAGGTTCGGTTTTCGGAGGTTGAAAAAATATCGTGATCGTGTAGAAAATTGAAGGAAAATCTGTGGTTGTGGCACCACAGAGACGTTTTGGTAACTTCCTGTTCGAGGAGCATTCGGGAGGAAGATTGAGAAAAGTACAAATCGTTGTCAAAACCTCATTGGCTGTTGGCTACGCAAATATTTCTGCAAGCTCTCGATGCACGGCTCCTCCGCCAATTATGCAAGCATGTGTCTTATTCGCGCATTGTGGTCTTCGGTGATCTTCGTAACACTGCTTCTCCCTTGAGCTTGTCTTTTTTGGATTTAGTACACGACGTCGTTGATTCTCCTGACGTCCTTCCACGACGGATGAAGTCCAGGGATCTTACCTTAGGCGTCGAGACACACAAGATCACCTGCTTGAAAATATCGAGAATTGACCCTCAAATCGTATAATTATCGTATCGCCATCCGGTCGATCGCAACGCAATACGGATCCGTCATCGTACTGTCTCGTGTACAATACATCGCCCATTTGTTGCCCTTCGGTCATCGAAGTATTCCGGAACCGTTTTACCGAAAAGTTCTGGACTCCGTTGTAACTCACACAAAACCCCCGTTTGCTCAAAAGTTCGACCAACTGTTTTGATTCATAGTGACGAGGCACATAAATCCCAACTCCCAAAAGACTGGGAGGAACGAAAGACTTTGATCGACAAGCGGAAACAATGGTCTGACTGAGGACAGCTTGTTTTGTTTCGTTTCTAGAGTTGTTCTTTTCAGATCGCACTATAGTTTAAACACTCTATAGTGGAATCGCCTTTCAGGTTCGAAGCGTTAGTTTCTTCCACGCCTGTATAGTTAGTACATTCATCAACTTGACTTCGAATATCGTCTCTCAAAATTTCGGCAGCTTTGTGAACAATCCTGATACGTCTTTCACTTTCATTGATGTGTTTATTTTTATTTAATTTTCCGTAGATGATTTCTGTGGCGCTGTCTTCAAAATTTACTATTGCTGGTTTTCCTGCCACCTCGTGAAATTGTATTTGGCTCTCATTGCGCTTTAGCAACTTAAACTTCAACCATTTACGCGAGCAAGTTTCACATCCCATCAGTTGTTCACACGCCAATTGTAAATAAGGTTCAAGCTCTGACAAAGAATACTTGCACTCTTCGTTTCCATCTAGAAACCTGCAAAGTGTGTAGAAGGCTTGCATCTTGCTGTCGACGACTGACCTTCCCATAGACAGACCTTCCCCTGATGGTCTTTTGATGCGAGCGACCCGAGAAAAACCTTAAGTGACATTCAACGTGATACTTTGTTTAGGCGGTTTGAAGATTAGGAATATTCTCAACGCGCTTTGCAACTTCTTTACCCCAATCGTCTTCTCGCGTAATTGCTGATTCTAAAACTCCCTTCATAAACTCCATAGTGGAAGTGTGGAAACTTCACGCAACATTTTTGAATTTATTTGTTGGATATTCACTTATAATGATAAAAATAATAATGCTTCTATCATAAAATTACGAAGGCGCAGAGCGGACATGGAAGATATTTATTTGTAATTGCGACTTTTTTCTGTCAATTGCCACTTTAATCTGGCAATTGCGACTTTTTTCTGTCAATTGCCACTTTATTCTAGCAATTGCGAATTTTTTCTGTCAATTGTCACTTTATTCTGGCAATTGCGACTTTTTCTGTCAATTGACACTTTATTCCGGCAATTACGACTTTTTTCTGTCAATTGCGGCTTTTTTCTGTCATTTGCCACTTTAATCTGGCAATTGCGACTGTTCTCTGTCAATTGCCACTTTATTCTGGCAATTGCGACTTTTTTCTGTCAATTGCGACTTTTTTCTGTCAATTGCCACTTTATTCTGGCAATTGCGACTTTTTTCTGTCAATTGCCACTTTATTCTGGCAATTGCGACTTTTTTCTGTCTGTCCGTGTAAAAGTTGAGAAGTTGTACTCCTTCTCGGGAAATGAAGCTAGAGCCTTGGAACTTTTTCCGATTAATTAGCCTAGGCCCTCAAGGGTGGCCTATGGGCGGACTGTATTTCATGGTGGCGCTGCCATCTTGGTAGCCATATTGAAATTTCTCATCAGTGGAACGGAACCTCGAACGGAACTTACTCTGATCTCGTATGAATTTTCCTACTTTCAAGCTCAGTTTCATGATTACGCCACCATCTTGGTAACCATATTCAAATTTCTTATTAGTGGAACGATTTTCCTGAAATTTGGAACTTACCCTTGGTTTGTATGATCACTCTTATTTTCAAGCTGAGTTTCATGATCCGCTAGAGCGGATTCAGAGCGAATGAATCTAAAGCGGATTCATACGAGACAAGAGTACCTACGTCACGTTTCATGACAATCGCTCCAATAATAAGAAATTTCGATGTGGCGGCCAAGATGGCGGCGTAATCATGAAACTGAGCTTGAAATTAAGAATGATCATACGATATCAGAGTAAGTTCCGTTCGAGGTTCCGTTCCACTGATGAGAAATTCCAATATGGCTACCAAGATGGCAGCGCCACCATGGAATACAGTCTGCCCATAGGCCACCCTTGAGGGCCCAAGCTATCAATCGGAAAAAAGTTCTAAGGCTCTAGCTTCATTCCCCGAAAAGGAGTACAACTTCTCAACTTTTACACGGACAGGCAGACAGACGGACGAACAGACAAATAACGGACGGACAGACAGACGGACGAACCGGCCATATAAACATCACTTTCTATCGAAATGTGCTAAAAAGTGGCAATTGACAGAAAAAAGTCGCAATTGCCAGAATAAAGTGGCAATTGACAGAAAAAAGTCGCCATTGCCAGAATGAAGTCGCAATTGCCAGATTAAAGTGTCAATTGACAGAAAAAAGTCGCAATTGCCAGATTAAAGTGACAATTGACAGAAAAAAGTCGCAATTGAGAGAAAAAAGTCGCAATGGGGCCTTGCACTGCAACTTTCACACACCGAGGGCGCCACAACCGTTGGGGGCAAATTCGTCAATTTTGACGGCGTTGACGCTTCAGCGACCGACGTCCGTCATTTTATGTCGTGATTTGAAATTTGGATAACTTCTGTTTCTTGCTTGACGTCTCCAGTCACTGTCAGTTACTGGTTAAACTGCTCAAACTCCCCTGTTTTTCCCGTCGTTACGGCCGCTTCATCGAAGTAGGCGCCCCCTACAGTAGTGGCGACCTCACGTTGAGTTTTTCAATTGCAAGGCCCCATTGCCAGAAAAAAAGTGGCAATTGACAGAAAAAAGTCACAATTACAAATAAATATCTTCCATGTCCGCTCTGCGCCTTCGTATATATATAGAAATTTATTTAAAACAATAAATTACACCTTCCCAACACATTGGGCTGCTGTCTACAAAGGATACTTAACAGATTCAAAGGTAAATAAAAAGAATAAACTTAGGTATACGTTGTTTCAGAAATATTGTTATCCCAGTAGGTCATGAAAATCTAAATGCAGCTTTAGATTTAGTTACAAAAAACGTCAAATCAAAAGTGTAAATTTCGTGGAAACTTCATTATTTATTTTCAGGTTATAAGTCAGATCTTTCACTCCTTTCAGTCAGAAAGTATTTCTACATTTTTTATCGAGTATCACGTGCGGCACCCCATTCAAGGTGCACTTGAAGAAAGATACATGCAGTTTTGATTTCGAACCGTCTCTGTTTTCGATCTCAGGACTAAAAAAAATAGGCACCTGGGGAGTCAGCAGATTTCGTTCTTGCCACAGTCTCAATCAACATTGTCCACATATCACACAGGTATAGATAGTAAAGCAGTAAAGCAAACTCCATGGCCTTGAGAGGGATCAGATATCAAGGAAGATCTGCTTCGAAAGCCGAGTTACGCTGTTCTACTTCAACTGAGCCTTTTAGTGAAGACAGAAGCACGAAATCTGGTAGGATATGGCACAACAGACTGTACTGTACCTACTCTTTTGATTGAGAACGGGCGCCTGGCTGATTTTTTTCTCGACTGGGCCCAGGGATCCACGGCTACTTTTTGGTTGTAAGTAGTGACAAACCTTGGCTTCTTTTTTGCCAGTATGCGTTTGACCGTGCTGTACGTTACTAAAGATCAAAGCAACGCGCTGAATGCTGGCAGCTGCATTGTTGGAATCTCTGAAGAGTTCTTCGTAACAGCGTCAAAGTATTTCACGTTCTCTCGCAGATAAACGAACTGGATCCCCACACATGGTGTGAAAATTATCAGGTAATCAAAACCAATGAAAGAACAACACAACAGTAACAGTAGGTATAACGTAACAGGAACAACAGTAACTGTATAAGTAACACGTACAGATTCTTAAAACTTGCGTTGATAGGTGCTGATTACGATTTTCTTTCCACAAGCTATCTAGGTGGACAGAAACATGACAGTTTGGACGACAGTAAAAAACTTCGCGGTTGATTTTGATTGACATGTCACACTGACTTGGGACTAAAACAATAAACGTTTTAGAACTAGACAAAGCTAAAGCGACTTTTACCATATACTTCCAATGCCTACTGAGATAGCAATCAATCTGAAACAACGTATATACAGGGTGGTCCGACTTTTATGTCATTAAATTCAAGGATCGATAGAGAATGAAAAATGAAGGGGACTTTCTCCAGAAAACATATTTGAGAAATGCCTAATAACAGAGATACAGCCCTTCAAAGTTGGAAATAAATAATCGTTCTTTTTCGCATAACTTTTGAACCGTTCAACCGATTTGATTATAAATAGAACCAAAGGTTCACTCAGATTATCCTCTGTCGAACAATCATAACATGTTCCATAAAAAAGTTTCAGGGGCTTAGGCATTAGGGGGTGACCCTACTTTTCCCCCCTTATTTTTCACCCCCCTAGTTATTTTTGGAAACTGTTCATAATTTTGAATTTTACGTTCAATTTTGAAGAAATAATCACGGTTGCAAAATTTTGATTAAAGGCTTCGTTTAGGAGATATTTGGGTTTGAAACTTTGGGAAACAGCCCGAAATCGCCACTTTCAAAGGTCTAAAAATTAAAATCCAAAGAAACTCATGATTTCTCAGCTGAAATAGGTTTTCTAGAATTTCTAAGTTGATAAACCATCATTTTTTCCAATACACGGGAATTTTTCAGGAAAAAAACAATTTGGGTTCTGGAAAGTGGCGATTTTGGGATGTTTTCCAAAATTTCAAACTCGAATATCTCCTAAACGAAGCCTCTAATCAAAATTTTGCAACAGTGATTTTTTCTTCAAAATTGAACGTAGAATTCAAAATTATGAACAGTTTCCAAAAATAACTAGGGGGGTGAAAAATAAGGGGGGAAAAGTAGGGTCACCCCCTAATGCCTAAGCCCCTGAAACTTTTTTATGGAACATGTTATGATTGTTCGACAGAGGATAATTTAAGTGAACCTTTGGTTCTATTTATAATCAAATCGGTTGAACGGTTCAAAAGTTATGCGAAAAAAACGATTATTTATTTCCAACTTTGAAGGGCTGTATCTCTGTTATTAGGCATTTCTCAAATATGTTTTCTGGAGAAAGTCCCCTTCATTTTTTATTCTCTATCGATCCTTGAATTTAATGACATAAAAGTCGGACCACCTGTATAGGTATTAAAAAAAACTCAGTATAAAAAACTTGTATGAAGTTAAACTAAGTTTATTCTTAGATAGATAGATAGGATCATTTATTATAGTTCAAGATGGTAACACCCACATAAATTGGAGACGTTGAACGTGTCAGTATAAAATTAAGTAAGTAAAATAATAAGTAAATAATGAAAAAAAAAAGAGAAATTCATATTCTTCAAATCTTTCGTTAAAAACACTTTACAGAACAAGCAGCTTGACTCTGCAATAGAAGGGACAATTTCATACCGCAGTATTGGTCCATCTTCACGGTTTTTTCATAGAATCCACGACTTCTCACCTGCATTGCTGATGTACCGTTAGAAGCAAGTTAAAAACAAAAGTGCTTCACTCCATCGTCTCTCTTTTTGCTGAGCTCAACAATAGCAGCGGCACCCTCTTTATGAAATAAACTTTTTGATTAATTTTTAAAGTAGAACTAAATGCAGACCTAGTTACTTCAAGGGGAGATTATGATGGGAATACAAAATATGGCTCTTTGGATACCAAAACACAGGTGAGACAGCCTTTATTTTGGCTTGTAGAACAAATCTTGAAGGAACTGTCAGATCCTTTCTTTGTAATAAAAAATAAGCGACAAGTGCGTGCTACCCCAACTTTTTTTCTGTATACAAATAATCGTAATCATAGCGTTATTAATGTTTGATTGAGACTCACGGCGTTTTCGACTGGCCAGAACGGAGCCAGAGTTCAGCTTGAAAATCTCTATATCACTGTTTGGGTTAGGATTTTCGAGAACCAATCGAATCTTCTGATTTTAGAGCCGAACTGATTCGGTTCTAGTGACTCGGATTCGCTATTAATTTGGTGAACTTAAAATAGAATTTGGTTAAAATCGGTTGAACGGTTTAAAAGTTCCGGTAAAAAAATCATATCACAAAGTCAATTTCAAGAGTTTTCTTTTCAAGAAGGCATTTTGTGATCATGTTTTTTATTTATTTTTCGACTTCATTTTTGATGGGGAATCATCCTTCAAGGTGTGTAGCAACCAGTACCTAACACCCTGTATACGCCATGAGATGAAAAATTGTTGTATCTAACGTATTCATAAACTACAGAAAAAAATAATTGGAAAAAAGTTTTTTTTTATTTATCATATCGTAATTGAAAACTTTTATTGATGGGGGCGGGATATTCATCTCCCAAAATAGTTTTTTATATACCAAGGGCTGAATTTCAAGTCCGACTTGCGACCCGTGCAGCGGTGCAAGTAGAGTTACGTGATCCCCTTCAGCCAATGGCCAGAGCATATCGATGGCTTGCGCCGGTGACGCAGCTTATCGCGGGTTGCAAATCGGACTTGAAACTTAGCCCTAAGGGACTAAAGTGAGTTTTTATTCCCGTAGGTGAAGTTTTATGCTCAAGGACCCTCAAGACCCTTCGTAATACCGATGAAGTACCATTCCCATGTACCAGTACCATTCATTCTAAAAGTTTGGCGTTTGAAGGAAGCGTGATGCGCTCTAACATAATGGGTCATATGCATAAAAAGAAGTAGATACTAATGCTACAAGTATCTACTCCGTAAGAGGAGTATGAACTACACTAGCGTAGTACTTACTATGCCCAGGTAGTGAATACTTCTATATACAACGGGACGCAGTAGTTTCTACTTCGCCTTTGAAGCATCTACTCCGAATCTGTAGTATCTACTGTGAATTTGGGATGTTCGTAGTATTTACTTGACTTTTAGCGAAGTTGCTCTTATAGCAACTTCTCGACCGTACTTCTCGTCAAAAACATGGCTGCATTTAAGGGTGCACCAGTTGTAAAAACGTACAAAGAGCGGAGAACCTATGATGATAATATTGAAAAGTCCGAAAAAAAATCATAATTTTGTACCATATTTTTTTCGAAAAAAACGCTCCAAACAGGTCAATTTTTTTAAACGGTAAGTCGTTTTTCCATGATACGTGTCATGATCTACCGTCAACCCCTCAGTCAATCCCGTATTAACCCCCGCCACCCTTGGTATTTTTTTTTAGGTATTAATCAGTATTTTTGCACCCTATGGCTTGTGGGGGGGCTCGTTGGAAAGCTTGTCCAAAAATAATTGTATCCAGATCTACCATTGAAAATTGACGCTGCGCGCTGGTTGGTTGTAACGAGCCCCCATAAGCCATAGGGTGCGAATAAAAAAATACTGAGAGTGGCTGGGAGTTAAGGGGTTGTCGGTAGATCATGACACGTATCATGGAAAAACGACTTACCGTTTTTGAGAATCGACCTGTTCGAGCGGTTTTTTTTTTTGAAAAAATATGGTGAGAAATTATGAATTTTGTTCCGTACTTTTGAGTAACCCTGGGGCTCCTCAAAACTTTATGGTGAAGCGTTCGATCTAATTTTCAATAATAGATCTGGATACAAGCTGTCCAACGAGCCTCCCCAAGCCATAGGGTGCTATTTTAAAAAATGCTAAGTGGCTAGAAGAGGTCAAGGGGTTGACGGTAGATCATGATACCCGTCATGGAAAAACAGCTTGCCCTTTTTGGAAATCGACCTGTTCGAGCGTTTTTTTTTTCGAAAAAAATATGGTACAAAATTAAGAATTTTGTTCTGGACTTTTGAATAACCCTGAATATCGAGAATTATTCAGGTATGTACGCGGTGATGTGTGCATATTTATTCTAAAATTTGCCGTTTGAATTTTCGGTTGGACGTAAAAATTTTAGAGCTCCTTATTTTGACATTATTGTCATTATTTTAGGTTCAACAGAGAAAACTTAGTTTGGATTGCAACTTAGGTAATTCAGCTCAATAGTATATACTACGATACTATAGTACTTACTACACGTATTGTAGTAGAAACTTCTTTTGTGTAGCATGTGCTTCGGAACTGAAGTAGATGCTAAATACATAACAGAGGATACTACGAAGTAGATACTTTTTCCCGTAGTAGTAGCATCTACTACTTTTTATGCATACCACCCATTGCATACTACTACGGAAAAAAGTCACCCAATGGGTGGTATGCATAAAAAGTAGTAGATGCTACTACTACGGAAAAAAGTCTCTACTTCGTAGTATCCTCTATTATGTATTTAGCATCTACTTCAGTTCCGAAGCATATGCTACAAAAAAGAAGCTTCTACTACAATACGGTGTAGTAAGTACTACAGCATCGTAGTATATACTACACCATTTCCAACAACTGTATTTGCGATAATGTCAAATGTATTTCAGATTAGCGATGTGTATTTGAGAAAACACCAATTGTATTTTAAATATGAGAAATGTAGTTTATAATTTGCCAAATGTATTTTAATTATGAGAAATGTAGTTTAGAAATTGCCAAATGTATTTTAGATTTGGGAAATGTAGTTCAGAATATGCCAGTTGTATAATTGAATATTCAAATGTAGTTGAGAAAGTACCAAATGAATTTTAGAACAAGGATATGTAGTTTAGAAAACGTGAATTGTAAGTGAGAAACCGCCAATTGTAATTGAGAATTAGAAATTCGTTTTCCTCAACAACGTTTTCCTTTTTCATCAATGTTCTACCCTAAAAAAATATCTGAATCTGAAATACATTTCAAAATATCTCAAATACATCTCGTCTTATCTTAAATACATCTAACGTTTTCGAAAATACAATTGGCAATTTCTCCATTGAACTTCGTGGATCTGGAATGCATTTAATTTTTTCTAAATTCTTTTGGTAATATCTCGAATACATTTCGTTTATCTAAAATACATTTCTTATTTTCCAAAGTACATCTTAAGTTTTCTAAAATGCATTGGCAATTTCTTAAACACATTTGGTTAATCTTAAATACAATTCATATTTTCTGAAATACATCTGAAGTTTTCTAAACTACAGCTGGAAAAGGTGTAGTGAGCGAAATTACCTTAGTTGCAATCCAAACTAAGCTTTCTCTGTTAAACCTGAAAAAATAACAATCGTGTAAAAATAAGGAGCTCTAAAATTTTTACGTCCAACCGCGAAGATCCAAACGGCAAATTTTAGAATAAATATGCACACAGCACCGCGTACATACCTGAGTAATTTTTGATATACAGGATTATTCAAAAGTCCGGAACAAAATTCATAATTTTGTACGATATTTTTTTCCGAGAAAAAAAACGCTCGAACAGGGCGATTTCTAAAAAGGGCAAGCGGTTTTTCCATGACACGTAACATGATTTATCGTCAACCCCTTAACCCCTAGCCACCCTTAGCATTTTTTTCAAGAGGCACCCTGACTTGGAGGGGGGAGGGGGGCTCGTTTGGAAAGCTTGTCAAAAATCGTATCCAGATTTACCATTGAAAATTAGATCGAACGCTTCACCATGAAGTTTTAAGGAACCCCAGGGTAACTCAAAAGTTCGGAACAAAATTCATAATTTCTTACCATATTTTTTCAAAAAAAAAACCGCTCGAACAGGTCGATTTTCAAAAACGGTAAGTAGTTTTTCCATGATACGTGTCATGATCTACCGTCAACCCCTCAACCCCCAGTCACTCTCATGTATTTTTTTTTACGTGTCATGATCTACCCTCAACCCTTCAACTCCCAGCCACTCTCAGTATTTTTTTTAACTTTTGAATAACCCTGTATATTATCGTCATAGGTTCTCCGCTCTTTGTATGTTTTTACAACTGATGCACCCATAAATTTAGCCATGTTTTTGACGAGAAGTATGGTCGAGAAGTTGCTATAACAGCAACTTCGCTAAAAATGAAGTAAATACTACGAACACCCCAAATTCATAGTAGATACTACAGATTCGGAGTAGATGCTTCAAAGGCGAAGTAGAAACTACTACGTACCGTTGTATATAGAAGCATTTACTACCTGGGCATAGTAAGTACTACGCTAGTGTAGTACATACTTCTCTTACGGAGTAGATACTTGTAGCATTAGTATCTACTACTTTTTATGCATACGACCCAATGGCTTATAGCGCCTTTCTGTGTAAGATTTATCGAAATCGATATCGTGAAATAGAAAGTTATCGTGAATTGAACACAAACAATGGAAGACTCGTAGTCTTTTTGCAGAATTTTCAAGCTTTTCCAGCCCATTGATGACAATATGAATATGACTGAGTTGTGATACCTCGTGTGATTGAGGAGTTCAATTGGTAAAATAAGCGTTGCGAAATCAATCCGTCTGGGTTTATTCCTTGACGGATTTTCACCATTTTGGTCTCTTTCGAAAGCTGCAAGAATGTACTTTGGTTTGAGCCCATTGGCATTTCAAAAATCCAAAAATAATTTTCCCAAATGTCAAAATTCATTTTTTTTTATTTCGGGAATGCCAATGGGCTCAAACCAAAGTACATCCTTGTAGCTTTCCAAAGACACCAAAATGGTAAGAATCCGTCAAGGAATAAACCCAGACGGATTGATTTTGCAACGCTTATTTCATCAATATGACTCCGTCCTTAACCAAGAAGAGATCTATTCACAGGTGTCCTCAAGTAGAAATGAGTTTAACAAAATTGTCACCAAAAACTGTTAATGAGACCTTGTAATAGAGGTTCTGGGGAGCACAGAAATGTATTCAACAAAATCGTAGCTGATCCCGAACGGCAATTATTCAATTTTCAAGATTAACAGTTAAAAATGTCGTGATAAAAATTTGGCTTCGGTTTTTTTCAATTTTTTTGAATTACTAGGATTGTCTAAACGGTTAATTTTGCATCTCTCCCAATATCTAAAAAAATCTCTGTGAATAGATTCATACCCTTCTGTTCTAATGAGAGTCCAAGACCTCCATTGTTGAGGAACTTTAACAAGTTTTGGAGACTACATGAATTTCCAAAGCTTCTGATAACACCCTTGTCCCAAAACACTCTGATAATATATTTATGCCCTCTTCGTAAGGTCCAGCTACAACCTTTGCAGTGCTGAAACACTTTTCAACAATTTTGTTCATCATTTTGAATGCAGACACAAACGGAATCACGCAAAGTTCTCCCACATTCACTACGTTTTCCGGATCAGGAAGACCGGCGCTCTTCTTTGAAGGTTTCCGGAAGGTGTTCCTTTTGAATATCTCATCGTGGTAACTTTTGGCCACCAAGTTCAACTTCTTGGGTCACAGCAAAACTTTATCACGCCAAAGTATCAGCACAAGATCATTCCAAAACAAATGGTTCACAAACCCTTGAAAAGATGCAACTCTGGAATGATGCAATTCTCGGTAACATACAAGCTTTGTTTTTTTCGAAAAAAGGGGGTTGATTGAGCTTGTGACACTCTTTTGAAAACTTCTCTCTTCCTTCAGAGCAAAATTTCTCATTATTGCGCCTTTAAATCTTCATAAGTCTTCATACTCTTAACCATTTTATTCTGTTATTTTCTGTTCAAACCTCATTTCAACGTTATTTCATCGAATTTCCTTCGTAAGTCTTTTAGAGTGATGAAGCAGTACGGGCATGGTTGTCGTGTAGCCATTCGCTGGCCATTGATCAAGAGAATAAGTTCAAGATCCGAAAAAAATTTAAACAAAAGTCCATTTATGTTGGTAGTTTAACACATCAACTCGATATTTTCATACAGGTTTTTTTCACCTGGGGTACAATGCAAACCATTCATAAGCCTATTGAAACTGGTTGATTTCCCCCTTTTTTTTTTCAATCGATCCTCAATCTATGTAACGACTTTTTTGCTGCCTGTGTAATTTTTTTTCCTCTTTCTCTAAAATTATTTCAGCATCTTCTAGACCAATCAAAATCAAGTTGATGTTTGGAATGACCAATATCAATGCAATTCCTTTAACATTTGTTCAGGAATTTAAACTTCTTTTGATCAATGACCAGCACCAGCAAGCAACTACGGCTAATTCCATGTCCGTACTGCTTCATCACTCTAAAAGACTTACGAGGGAAATTCGATGAAATTTCGTTGAATAAGGTTTGTGAAGAAAATAAACAGAAAGAGATGGTTACGAGTAAAAGACTTATGGAGATTTGAGGCGCATTGACTGAAAATTTTGCTCTGCAGGAAAAAAGAAGAACTTTGCGAAAGATTGTCACAGCACAATTAACCCCCCTCTTTTCGAAGCATCTCCTTTAAGGGTTTGAGAACCATTTATTTTGGAATGGTCTTGTGCCGATACTTGGGTGTGATGAAGTTTTGCTGTGGCCCAAGGAACTGAACTTGGTCGCCAAAAGTTGACAACATAAGATATTTTAAGAGAACTCCTGTCGGAAACTTTCGAAAGAAAGCGACAGTCTTAATGATCCGTAAAAAATGTGGTAGTACTTTGAGTGATTCCGTTTGTGTCTGGCTTCAATACAATGAACAAAATTGTTGAAAAGTGTTTCAGCACTGCAAAAGTTGTAGCTGGACCTTACGAAGAGGGCATAAATATATTATCAAAGTGTTTTGGGACAAGGGTGTTATCAAAAGCTTCGGAAATTCATGTAATCTCCAAAACTTGTTGAAGTTCCTCAACAATGGAGGTTTTAGACTCTCATTAGAACAGAAGGGGATGAATCTTTTCACAGAGATTTTTTTAGATATTGGGACAGATGCAAAATTGAGCGTTTAGACAATCCTAGTTATTCTGAAAATTTAAAAAAAACCGAAGCCAAATTTTTATTACGACATTTTTAACTGATAATCTTGAAAATTGAATAATTGCCGTTTGGGATCAGCTACGATTTTGCTGGATACATTTCTGTGCTCCCCAGAACCTCTATTACAAGGTCTCATTAACAGTTTTTGGTGACAATTTTGTGAAACTCATTTCTACTTGAGGACACCTGTGATTCAACAGTGCAAAAATGTAATGCCTCGTCTACAGACTTCCAAAGAAAGACCAAGGGTATAAAAATCTACTTTTCTTCCCGCAAAAGGAGGAGAAAAAGTGTACTTTTTGTCCCGGTGTTGCGAAAATACCTTTTAGGGAGTTTTTTAGGTACCAACTTCTTCCTACCTGGGTTGGTAGGTATGTAGTTATTCTATTACCTACGTGTTTATAAATAATAATTTGTGAAATAGAAATTTGAAATAAAGGTAGCAAAACTTCCTATTCTCTTTATCTTGTTCCGCTCCGATCGCAATAATAATAATGATTATGAAAGTAATAATTACAAACCGGCTACCGTCCGCGGTAATGCAGCTTGCCCCCGGAAGACAGCAACTAGGTTACGCCACTGGCCGCAGATCGCGCCGCCAGGGGGCGCTCAGTCTCCCGAGCCAGTCGAAATCTATCAAAGTGAGCTGGGCGTGTTTTGCAAAACGGCCAAATAATTGTGTGTTTTCCAGCAATGTAACAGTCGGATAATTATTGGAGGTTAGTAAATAGCTTTTAATTACAACAATCTGTGTTATCAGCGACCGGCGCGTTCATTAACCTGCCCGGTGTCAAATTATGGCCCTTTAAAATTGCATCTGTTTTGGTCGGACTCGTTTCCCCGATAAAAAGAATTCCCTTATCACCTTCTCTGCGGTGTTTACAAGCATCGTTATCAATTGCCGAGGAGCCGTGCTTTTTTAACGACTGCATTTCCTTGTAAGGTCCAAAAAATTATCGCACGTAAATAAATAAAACCCGCTACCGTCGTCGTGTGTGTAAAGTGTGTGCGCCCGAGCGCATTACCATAGTTGGCTGTTTGACAGCTGCGGGCATCGATTTTTCCCCTAATTGAATTTGTCAGGCTTAATTTGCGATTAATTAATCGATTCCCAGGCGATTGGGAACGTTCCGGGCGATCGGTGTTGAAATTTGGAGGTATTTCTTTTGCTAATCAATAGTTCTGACGTTCGCTTTATTTATATTCTGGTGTACCAGGGCCCGCTGGATAGTGATTTAATGCGGAGGCAGTGGCGTGTCGTTCAACCCCTGCGTGTCGGTGTTGCCATGTTAAGGGATGTCATTCGAATCGGTGCCCAAAATAATGACGCAGAAGAACGTGCTCGTTTTTCCCAGGAAGGACAACAAGAACGCACTGCGATAGTCACTTTTTTGTCACTTCCGCTTGATTAACAAATTTAAAGGAAAACCGGTGAAATGAGATAAGACCATGATTTGCATTGCACGCACAACCTATGATTATCATTGTGTCTATATTGGAGTTGAAATGTTTATGCTCTGAGTGGTGTGCTGAAATTCAAATGCAGAGAATTACCATAGGTAACTATGTTTGTCTGATTTTGCAAGATGCAGCTGGCCGATGCATACATCGAGAAAGTTTGGCATTTAATTTTGATGTTTTGAAATTGCCTGTGACACACCCAAGAGTAATGGTGTGAGAACTTTGAGATGTCACTTAGCCTTAAATATACATAGTTGTTTTTTTCAATCGTAATTGTCAACTGTCACGTGTCAGATTACTGACATTGGATGTAGACAGCTGAGCAGTGAAGGTCAGTGACATATTGAAAAAACATATTTTTTTTTAAATATCTGTCCTGAGGTAAAATTGATTGCTCAAAATGAATGTCATTTGGGTTGACATCGTTGACAGTATTTACAGTTGAAACTGTCTGCTGTCTGTCAGGAACCTGTCTTATTGAGCTTTGAGAATTTAGAGTTATTGGCCGTTTGGGATTGCAGAAGGTTGGCGTTTTATAAAGTGCGGTCAGTTTTGCATCCTGCAACAAAACGTGTAAACATAATAGGCGTCTAGGCAGCCGCGAAATTCGACATTTCAAGTTGAAAATATTTCTTCTGATGAATCAAACCAAGCTCATCATCAAGGATTATTATCAAACGTTCTCAAATTATTGATGGTCTTCTGTGATTCACATTGTTTTGAAACAGTCACATGTTTTTTTGCAGATTTTTTTTATGCAGTATACAGGGTGTCAACGCGAGACGGATACCCCTCTATAAAAAACTTTATCTTCATGATAATTGAAAAAAAAACTTCCCTGGAACAGTTTTTTCCGCACTTTCTGAATATGTCAAGTATAATTTTCAATTTCTGGCTATATACAGGGTGTCGCAATTTTTGTGGCATTTTTCAAAACACCTTGTATTTCATCACCACAATCCGAGAGGTTAATCACTTGGCAATTTTGGTGTACAGCCGTGAGCGAATTTCTGGCAATTATGGCAATTTTCTGGCAATTCTTTAGCAATTGTGTGGTGTGACAATTTTTTTTTTGGCAATTTTGGCAATTTTCGGGCAATTGGCGATTTTGGTGTAAGTACACATTGCTCTCAGGTGGTCAACCCGTCGCCACAATCGATACACATTTTTACAAAAACGTAGGACATTTCTATTTCTTTCTAAAAAAAAATAATTAAATGGCATCTTAAAAAACATATTTTTTTAGAATGATGGATCAATTTATTTTAGAGATCAGATATGTCCCGGATATTTTATTGGTCATTTTATGTCATTCTGTGTCAACTAAAAGTAAAACAAAATATTCTGGACATTATCTGAATTCTGAAATGAATCATCATTCTCAAAAAAATATTTTTTTCGCTGTAATTTTTTATTTTTTTTCCCGAGTGTCATGCATTTCTGTAATCAGGATAACAATGTGCATCAATTGTGATGATGAAATACAGGCGTTTCGAAAAAATGCAAAAAAAACTGCGACACCTGTATGTGGCACGAAATGGAAAATTATGCTTTGTAATAATTATAATACTGGAATCTGGTAGTATTACGGTTTATTGAAGAAAATATATATATCGTACAAGTGAGCGGACCAAAGGTCTCGACTTAACTAAATAGGATGATGCGAGAAGGAAAAGGGCCTGCAAGCCACGGGGTGTTTAACCCTCCAGATGGCGGCTAGCAGGGCCGGCAGTGGTAGTATTTGTATTTGTTACAGTCCTCCCCTATTGTTCTGCCTAACGTCTCGTGGCGGAACAATAACAACAGTTATGGTGGTAGCGCGGGCCCATTTTCCTCGGTCTACGTCTTCGTCGCCGTGGGACAGGAGCCTCTTCTGCGCTATTGATGGTGCGATTCCGGTGATCGACTCCAGGTGAAAAAGGGTATAGAACCCCGTCGCTGGGAAGAGCCGCACGGTCACTCTTGAACTTAGCGTTTTTAGGAACCGGCCCACAAAGGAAGTCACAGGCAGTGTTACATTCTTCGATGGGAACCTCCTCTAGCAAGCGGTCGGCTTTCATTCGAAAAAACTTCCTTCTGCGATGCGGTGCAATGATCGATGCAGGGTCGCCGGTGTCAAAGAAGGCGGCACCTCCCCTAGCGTCTCGTTCGGTTGTTAGCAGTGATCCTTCGTCCTCGCGGAGGACGCTAATTGCACCCAAATTAGCGGTCGCGGTTTGGGTCTCGAAGGTCAGTTGGTACTTTGTATCTGGGGCATCCGCGAAGGCATACGTGCCCTTTGTGATATCAATAGTGATTCCGGCGTTTCTCACGAAATCGACCCCGAGGATGGTCTGATTTTCAGCATCTGGCAGGACCGTGAACGTGGAATTTATGACTCGATCATTCAAAGTCACAGCAGCGGTCGTCACTAATAAATCACGGGTTTTGGTGGACCCGTCAGCCAGCCGTATAGTTTTCACTTTTTCGGCAAAGCGACATCCTTGGGATTTCAAAATTTTATATAGTTTGGGGCCGGCAATAGTTTGGCCAGCTCCCGTGTCTAATAGGCCTGTTCCGTGAGCACCGGCTACCTGGATTTGCAAAAGGGGACGATTGGATGAAGCGGCGGGAGGCGTCTGGGCGTCCAATGCAAATAGATCCAGGGAGCCTGCGTTGGTGTAGTTGGTGTGGAGTGCAGAGGGATTACCTCTCGTGTCGCTCGGGCAGTTTTGGCGCAGGTGACCCGGTTGTCCGCACAGGTAGCAAGTTACCTGCTCTGTTTTGAGGTGCGGCGAAGGTATAGCTGGCTCCTGCGGTCTGCTGTTTTGCGAGGCCAGCTTCCTGCACTCCGGCATGGCGTGTCCGAATGCTCTACAGTAGTCACACCGTGGTCTTTGGTTCTTAGGCGACGGTGGTCGCGGCAGGGGTGTCTCGTATTCCGCGAGAATTGTCTCTACTTTGCGCGCTTGGTCCAGCAACTCGGAGAAGTTGGCAACGCTGTCGCGGGGTAAATCCTTGCGAATTCGAAACGCCAACAACCCGTACACCATATCTAACTCCACTACCTCGGAAATATATTCACTAGGCAACTGTGCCAATAAGGCTCGCGCGCGACAAATAAAAATGTCCGTCGCCTCCGCACCTTGTCCGTTCGCGTAAAGCTCGCAAAATACCTTATGCGGAGGGTTCTTTGCGCCAAAGGTGTGTTGGAGCTTAGCCAGAGCGTCATTCCAGCTTGTGATTGTCTTTTTAATGCCGACGTACCACGTCGCGGCTAAGTCTGTCAATAACATCGACAGACCTACTATCGCGCACTGATCGTCTATATTTAAACACTGTTTGTAGGTGTCCGCTGCTGCAATGAAGGCTTCGACATCACCTTTTCCGTCAAAACGCGCGGTACAATGAGCAAAATTGCCTCGCGATGTTTGCGGAGTCGTTGCTTGCAGAACGGTACTTTGCTGCTCCAGGAGTTTTTGCATGGTCTGCAACAGCAAGGTTACTTGATCAGGTGGAATGCTCGACACCTGGTTCGCCAGTTGCTGTTGTACGCCTCCATCGGGGTTGTGTTGCACCACGTTCTCCATCCTCTTGGCGTGAAGGAAGCGGGTGTAGGCTCTCGTGTTGGGTCTCTCTGGTTGCGACGTCTTGGAGCGTCGATCTGCACACGTACGCGAGAGGTAACTGCGCTCTCGTTATGTAATAATGCAGGAGATTCACACACGGGGAAATGAGTTATCTGGCACTGTGATAGCAGTGTTCAGTCACTTGTACTTTATGATTGGGTCAGAAGGTACTTCAAACAAATGAAGGCCACTGAGTTGGGCGCCACTGTAATAATTATAATACTGGAATCTGGTAGTATTACGGTTTATTGAAGAAAATATATATATCGTACAAGTGAGCGGACCAAAGGTCTCGACTTAACTAAATAGGATGATGCGAGAAGGAAAAGGGCCTGCAAGCCACGGGGTGTTTAACCCTCCAGATGGCGGCTAGCAGGGCCGGCAGTGGTAGTATTTGTATTTGTTACAGCTTGACATAATATCAGAGACTACCGAACAAATTGTTCCAGGAAAGTTGTTTTTTTTTTTTAAATTGTCATGATGGAAAAGTTATTTATGAGGGGTATCCGTCTCGCGTGAACACCCTGTACTTACTTATTTTTAAGCCTTTAGTTATAAATTCACGGATACAATCCACGGATAGCATCATGGCATGACGCTTCGATTTAAATTAAGACAATTTGCCATTTCGCAGATCGCGGGTATCCGAAAATACGCTCCAAAATCAACAAAATTGCGATCCCAGTCTTTGAACTGGTTTAATATTGGGATAACGATTTGGTTTGAAAATCCACCGAGACAAAAGCTTTTAGTAGGATAGGTCAAAATTAGAGATAGCATTTTAGGTCGATAAGTATTGTGTAACTGTGCTCCGTGACGCAAGGAAATTCTCTGGATGAGACAAATATTGTCTTTTACACTTATCTGTACTGTTCTAGCCCCCGGCAGAAATTTAGATAAGAATCGCAGACTGCGGTCTGCAAATAGGGTGTTCAACTTAATTAGTCCGGCAACCGTATGTAGTGCTTATGCAAATTGTTGTTGAAATTATTATTTAACCCAAATTCAGAAGTTCATGCTGTTCGCATATCATGCGAAAGCATGTCGATGAGTTTTATTAAACGGCCTGGTGCTGATGTCTTCGATGACGACAAATCAGTTACACAGTAATTAAGTATTTTTATGAATGATCGCACGTGCTGAATGCATCAACAGATTCATCTAGCTGAAGAGAGAAACCTTGTATAATTTATTCACTTGATCACGTGTGCTTTTAATTGCATAGTCAATATTGACGTGTAAATTTGCATTGATATAAGAACGTATGGTGCTTATTTCGAATGCAGTTCAATGGGACAATAATTATTATCAAGCTTGTAATTTCGCATCGCCAAGTAGTAGGTAGACACCGGCTGTTTCTATTCTTTTTCGCAAGGTTGGAATCACTGACGAAGTAGCAACTTCGTAGTGATGTCGTGTATGTCGTCGTGTATGTATGGACACTTGACGTTTCCATTTCAAGATCGCAGCGCCATTAGCGGTCACATCTCAACTAACGGAGTTGGGGAGGTACGATAGGGTGATTGCATGTAGAGGAAATTTATGGCAAAATGTCAACAGTGTCATTGTCATCTTTCAAGTTCATCCATGTCGGAGTCAACGTCAACCGAACTAACCTTACTACATACTGTCATTTCCACGTGTTTTGTTCTCATACTGTTTTGTTCGGCGTTTACGAGATCAAGATTGTGATTTCTAATCATTCTAAATGCCTTACACCTGTTATGTGACCAAATGCAATTCCCTAACAAACGCGAGAACAAACGTCAAAACATAACTCGATCCTTGCGCTGCCTGCCGGTGATCAGGTGAACGAATTTTATGCAATCACGTGGGAAGTATTGTAAACGCGCTAAAAATCTTTTTCGAGATTTCGACTGATATAATCCGTTTTGAGGTCCCCTATGACGATTAGGACCATTTGCAGAATGATCTCTGTTTGTATGTTTGTCTGTAACCTTCCCCGATAACAGCCGCAACGTGTATCCGATCGACTTGAAATTGCTACACAGACATGTTTCACCGTCGAATGAGCCCATTAGTTTTTGGCTGCCATCTCTCAAACGGTGTGTCACTATCAAATCAAATCAAATTTATTGATTATATATACTATATTTATTATATTATATTATATTTATTTACAATAAATTTATTATTCATAAATTATCAAAAAATGACAGAAGTTATATCTCACAGAACTTGACTTGCGATATGGCGTTTGAAAGCCCATAAAAAGCTGTATTCAGAACACTTAAAAGTATTGCCCTATCTGTCATCTGTCAAATGATAAAAAATGTCTAAATTCAAAACTTTACCATTTAATTATTCAAAATCTATCCGATGGTTTGGGACCAAATTCAGCAGACAGCAACAAAACAAAAATGTCAAATTAAGTCTGCAGTTGCAATCTTCCATTTTCCAGTCGAACGTTACGAATTTTCACAATTTTTCCTAGCCGTTGCCACCTAAGAGAGCCTTCCGCCCGTAATTGGACCAGGACGACTCGCCTTTGAATCCTTTGATGCAGGACTCCACTTAAAAAATCATTCCTGCTCGGGTACCGATTTTTTTCGAAAAATTCAAACCGATATCGAAAGTATATTGGATTGGGTGTCGTGTAGACCCATTTTCAAAATCAGCACGGTACCGGTTTTTCCGACGGTAATTTAAAAAAAATGTAATTAGCACATTTTGTGAATTTAAAACAAAAACTGCGATACAAACTTTGACATGCGGTGAGCCCCACGAAATATTCACTTTAGGTGTAGACATACTGGGAATGAACATGGACCAATGGGTCTGACTGCCACACTAGCTTTTCTTTCTACATAATTTGGTTCCTATATAATGAAAAACTGCAAATTTCTAACTTTTTAGCTTGTGAACAGATTTATACTAACGTTTTTTAAACAAAGGGTAATTGATTCTTGATTATTTTCAGGCAATTTCTTTTAAAATTCTTCAAGTTTTCCGAGAGTTTTCCGCTTTGAAATGAGTAACCGGCCTAGCTTATCGAGACCAGACTCAAATAGTGGAGCTCAAAGTTAATCCCTCATCAGAGAAAATATCTCAATTCTTCAATCTTTTTCACAAATTCTAACTTCGCACCCAAAGGGCGTCTCATAATAAAATTTCCATCCATTCCTTGCTACTCGCCGGGGAAGTTTGGGGTGACACAACCGAGTTCTTTAAATTTTGATGCCTTTTTATACGTATTTACTGGATAAGTCGATAGAAGTCATAAACTTGCTGATTCGCCAGCTGTGCAGTTGATTTTCGAAATACTTGTGATCGGTATACTTTGAGATGTGGTCATGAGAAGTTAGGAAGTGAATGTACAGAGGGCAGAGAAGCAAAGGCGTGTAATTTTTTCCCAAAAAATGCTGCGTTTTTTCTTTATTCTTAGCGTCGATTAGAGCAAGAAAAATGGATCTTGAATGTGTCAAAAGCCGGAAAATTCGAAATTGTGACTAACTTAACACCACTCTGATTTCCAACTGCTCAAATATAGGAAATTGTCTTGTCGAATACTCGTCAGTTGTCATCGCCCTCAACGACCGGTTTTGTCCATTTTGAACGTGAAACGTCGAAACATAGGACATAACCTCATTTTATGCTCTTGTCTCTCTTATGGTCCATGTGTCTTAAGCTCTCTTGTCGTTGGCCAGTGCCAGTGAAGTGTATGATTTTACACTAAAATGTGAAAGACTTTTTCACACATGAAAGCGCAGCTCATATACTGACACAAAAGTCTATGTGTCTAAATAGATTGTGGACCTCAATAGCATTTGCCCAGCTGTGTACGCAACGAAGAATCAAATATTGAGAAATATTACCATCGAATTGATATTAATAAAATACCAAGGTGACGTTGAATTTATGATCTAAGATTTGGTAGCGCCAGAGTACGAATAAGTAAATTACACATTTCGCAAGGATTTAAAGAAGATAAAACAAGTTAAAATTGAGCTCGAAGTACTAATTTATAAATTCAACTACTTGTAAGTTTTAAATTGAATTCTACAGTTTTCGAACTCTCCCGGAAAAATATGAAAGTGAGAACTGGTGTTCCAGTTACGACTAAAGTTTAAATGGAAAAAGATTTGGGCCGCGCCGCAGCAGTAAATTTGGAATAACAAATTAAAAAAAAAGGAATAGATCTCTGGTGCCGCACTGAAATCTGAAAGCATACTCGTACAGTATTTTTTGCTCGAATCTAGGACGACTCTAAAAATATTACGCGAGTGATATCTATGTGTGAAACTAAACTATCAATTGATTTTCACAGCTATTCGGTAGCGAGTGGTGTGTCAATATTGACTAACCAGAGAAAAAAAATTGATGCTCTCAAGAGATTTCACTAATCCGTTTATTGCGGTGGGAAGTGCGAACGAAGTCCTGAAACTTTTCAGATGTCTACGCCAATGGCAAAAACTGAGTTTTGTCCGCACTTAAGTTTGAAATCAAATTGCTCGCCTTGATTCCCATTCATTCGAATCCCAGACGTCTTGCATGCATATCCGAATTGCTCGTAATGACCCTTAATGTCGCAAACCTTATAAAAACGTAAATATAATCAAGAAACAATTCAAGTCTGAAAATAGTGGTCATAATCGACTAATTGGACTATTTCTGAAATATGAATCACAGCCGGTAAACACAGGACCGATGCCAAGTCGTAAGAATGAAACTGTCTAAGTTTTTTCAGTCACACAAATTGCACAATTTTCTCCAATTCAATAATCATGACGAGCCAATTTGGATGCGTATTGTTCAATTTTTTTCGTGTGTGGGTCTGGAGACAAGTTATACCATTTAATTAGGACCAAAGAAATTCGAGTCCTGCGACTAACTACATGAGTTTATTTACGAGATTGCCCTCTGATGAATTGCTTTTAATGTTTGCTAGTTACTACACATGTCGGAATTAATATGAGACAGAGGTTGGGAGAGGAGATATAGGTAGGTTGGTAATTATACCTCAGCAGCGATGGTTTAACCTGTGTGCCTGAAATTCAAAATAAACACGCGGCCAAACTTCCGGTGCGACAGATCTGGGTAGATGATAGGTAGGCTCTGCAAGGAAAACAACTGTGTTGTGTCAGGCGAGACGAGGCGTTCTGTAAAAATTAACATATTATTCAATCTCATCATCAGCTGGTTATTGGTAGGTATAGGTAGCCGATTTATATAGAAAACGAAAGTCCTCCTCTTATTACCTTACGATCTTAAAATAGGATTGTTGTAAAAACGATTTGTTTACGCGAGCTTCGGATCGGAATGTAGAGGTATAAATATGAATTTCTGCTGTGTCGGAGTTTCCCAAGAAAAAATGAATGATTTCTGGCTTTTGATTCGCGTGGCGTGGTACCTTGGCTAATTTTGGCTAATGAGTAATCAAAGCCGCCGCCAATCTTATTGGTCACGAGCGAACGATCAGTTTCATACTGTTTAGTTCATCCGTTTTATTTTATTGTGACTGTTGAACTCAGTCTTTAATACTTTAATACCAATACCTATTCCGGATTCCAAGTTTACGGGGTTATCCTGGATTTATACAGCAAAATGACCTGGAATTGTACTAAATTACATTTAAAGCTTTATTTCCTTCAAGTCAACAACACGCAGTACCACAGTTTTAATAGTTGACATTTATGCAATGTTTAGACCCTTTCTATGTGGGATCATCTTCAGATATAAAAGAAAGGAACGATATCTATAACTGGAAAATTATGTGAATAAAAATGATAATTGACAATACGATAAATACTAACGAATGTCTTAGTCGGTTAAAAAGTACACCGAATAAAAGAAATGCAGCAAAAGAAACCGAATTGACGAACAAAATCACTTGTAGGCAAGACATATCCTGTCTATCGCTGCCAGATGTATTCGGGAAGTGGGAGCACCATCAATCTCCTCCACTTAGGAACTAAGACATAACCGATGACACAACTCTTTGACAATGAATCGGCTGTAGTGATTTCAAATGATTCAAGAATTCTCTTGGAGAAGCAGGACCCTATATGCAGACACACATCAACATCACCATCAACACTGACACTGAAGTGGTTGAGCTGACCAGAAAGAACAGTGTGATTAGCGAGTTTGGGGTGGAGTGCTTCCGAAGCCTGGTGGTGAAAATCCGTTCAGTTTCACTTCACCCACTTTCACACGTTCATAATAAGTGCATCAATGCATTCTACCGGCGTCTACGTGGGTGAAACTGAACGAAGCTTCACCACCAGGACTCGGGAGCACGCCAAGAAGATAAGAAAAATCTATCCACCTGCACACCCTACAACTTCAGATTTGTCGACGACGTTATTCTTTCTGGTTATTACTTCAGTGTTAGCAATATTTTGATTGTCAACGAATGAAACTTGGTGCTGACTTGAAGAAAACCATTGTTTATATTATACTGACTGCCCAAAAAAAGAAAACACCATGAAGCCGTGGACCGATTTTAGTCATTTTTCCACAGAATATATGTTGTAACGATGCAAACAAACGATCAAATTTTGGGCCGTTACACAAAAAATCCAAGAAAAAATCAATAATGTCTCGGTCCTCCACGATTTTCCCGGCACTCATTAACTCTACGAGGCATGCTTGCAATCAAGTGATCGATGGCCGCTTGTCACAGCCATCCTATGACTCTAGCAAGGCTATACGGAGATCTTTTAAGTTGTTAGGAGGATGGCGTAATTGCCCCAACGTTCTTCCCATCATATCCTCCCACTTGTGCTCGATGGGCGACAAATCAGGAGAGCAAGCAGGCCATGGAAGCACGTCAACGTGTAAAGATACATGAAAAGTGACATGAACATGAACATTTCATGCAAAAAGTTGTCACTTGCTCAAAGATGCGACTACTCACCAAAAAATAATCGAAAACCATGATCAATATACAGGGTGTTTCAGCGATGATAGCAAAAAATTCAACTGTGAGTAGATCTCGTCAAAATACGATGAAAACCTATATACCATTTTCCAAAGTTCGGCCTAATGACGAAGGTACAGCCCTTTGAAGTTCACTTTTTTCGGATTTCAAAAATTTGTAACTCAGGTACGTTCCGATAAAATCAGCTCAAGTTCAACATAAGCTGGTTCATCAACATTGTCTTTCAACCTGCCAAATTTTTAAGTAATCCAACCAATAGCGTAGAAATTATGGGAGATCACCTTGAGTCAACTTTTCTTCGGATGCTTCTAAAGTATTGATGCTGGCTTTCCATTTAATCATTTCCAACAGCATTAGAAAAAATCTAAATAAGATGAATCATAGATTATCTTATTAATCTATCTTATACAGGGTGTTTCGCAATTACGGCTACAAACTTCTAGGGGAGATTCTCCATCAAAAATAGACTAGGAAAAAATATAACTTCGATGTCCCAAAATGCTCCGTTACAAAGATACAGGGTGTTCAAGTTGACTTTTTTAAATCAATTTTTTGACATAACTTTTGAACCGTTCAACTGGTTTTGTTCAAATTTGGAACAAAGTTAACCAGAATAGGTTTCTATCTAATAATAGCAACGTGTTTAAAAAACAAAATTCAGGGGCGTAGATAATGCCTATTCTCACCTTCCTATTTTTCACCTCGCTAGCTATTTTCCCAAATTGTTCTAATCTTTGGATTCTACTATCTTCAAAATTTTGATTGGAGGCTTTATTTTTGAGATATTTGGGTTTGAAACTTTGGAAAACATCTCGAAATCGCCACTTTCAATGAGCCCAATTTTTTTTCCCTGGAAACTTCTTGTTTCCCAGGAAAAATGATGGTTTATCAACTGAGAAATTTTAGAGAACCTATTTCTGCTGAGAAATCATGAGTTTTTTTGGATTCTAATTTTTAGGCCTCTGAAAGTGGCAATTTCGAGATGTTTTTCAAAGTTTCAAACCCAGATATCTCGAAAACGAAGTTTCTAATCAAAATTTTGCAAGAGTAAATTTTTTCTCCAAATTAGACGTAGAATCCAAAAATTAGAACGATTTGGGAAAAGAGCTAGGGGGGTGAAAAATTGGGAGAAGGGGGGGGGGGGAATATGAAGACACCCACCATTATTTACGCCCCTGAATTTTGTTTTCTAAACACGTTGCTATTATTCGATAGAGACCTATTCTGGTTAACTTTTTTCCAAATTTGAACAAAACCAGTTGAACGGTTCAAAAGTTGAGTCAAAAAATTGATATAAAAAAGTCAACTTGAACACCCTATATTTTTGTAACGGAGCATTTTAGGACATCGAAGTTATATTTTTTCCTGGTCCATTTTTGATGGGGAATCTAAAAGTTTTCGTAGAAGTTTGTAACCGTAATTGCGAAACACTCTGTATATAATCTATGGTTATCTTATTCATCTATTTAAACACTCTTTACAATTTATTTGTATCAATAGGTTCAAAAGTAGTAAGGTTAAGAAATACGCAGGAACAGAACAATAGTACACGTTGAGATAAA